>CM065781.1:118736863-120075973 GCA_033296515.1 Macrochelys suwanniensis
TGTATCCTGTCCCTACCCTCCAGCGTATCAACCACTCCTCCCAGTTTAGTGTCATCTGTAAACTTGCTAAGGGTGCAGTCCACACCATTCTCCAGATCGTTGATGAAGATATTGAACAAAACCGGCCCCAGCACCGACCCTTGGGGCACTCCACTTGATACCGGCTGCCAACTAGACATGGAGCCATTGATCACTACCCGTTGAGCACGACCATCCAGCCAGTTTTCTATCCACCTTACCGTGCATTCATCCAGCCCATACTTCCTTAACTTGCTGGCAAGAACACTGTGGGAGACTGTATCAAAAGCTTTGCTAAGCTTTGCTAGCTCCTCCCTTTCCCCACCCCCGGCCCAGCCTCCTGCACACCACGAAACAGCTGATTGGGAGGTGCAGGGAGGGAGGGGAAGGCTCTGATTGTCAGGGCTGCCCGTGGAAAGGAGGCCCTGGGAGCTGATGGGGGGCTGCTGACGTATTACTGTGGTTCTTTGGCAATGTACATTGGTAAATTTTGGCTCCTTCTCAGGCTCAGGTTGGCCACCCCGGATATAACAAATGGTTTCTTTGCCATTCCCCAGCATCAGGATTCATGGTCTAACTTTGCATTTAGATTTCAGGGTTGACCGTTTGTATTTACTAGAGTCCCGCAGGGTTTCCTTAACTCCCCAGCTGTTTGTCATATGCGTGTGATTAGGATGTGGGATGAAATGCCTAGGAAGGATAGCATTATATCTATTTAGATGACATCCTCATTAATACTCAAACTAAGGAGGCGAACATGGAAATATTAGATCAGATCTTGTAGAAAATAAGAGACTGGACTTAAGGTCAGTCCAGGGAAGGCTCAAATGTGTCAGCAGCGGGGAAATTATCTAGGTGTTACATTTGGATAAGAAGGGAGGTCACCACATAGACAGAGGGTGGAATTATTGCAAACATTAACAGCTCCCACAGATGTCTCGACCTTAAGATCTTTTTTGGGCATGACTAACTTCTCTAGGGATTTTATTGAAGGCTATGCAGAAAGAGATGCTCCATTATACAAATTGCTTCAAAAGAACAGAGTGGAAATGGGGATTAGAGCAGTGGGAAGCCGTCACACAGCGGAAGCAAGCGCTAGCACAAGCTCCAATGGTGGGACAGCCCTTTGTGCTCCAGTGAGCTACCACAGACACGGGCACCAGTGCAGTGTTTAGCCAGGATCATGGAACAGGAGCGTAGGCCTCTAAAATTGTAAGTGCGGTAGAATGAGAAAAAGAAGTGTTAGCATTAATCCGGGCTTTCCAACACTGGGACTATCTGGTAGGATTATCCCCAGTGCTTCTTAACACACCCCAGTAAAGTATGTGCCAACAGGGAAGATTAATGATGGTCCTGTTTCTAGCCCCCAATTTGCCAAGTGGACGCTGGCATTATTCAATAAGAATGCAAATATGGAAAAAATGCCAATCTTATCCCCAGTCCCATATGGTCTCACGATTGAAGGGGAACAGCACAAATGCCCCCTCCCTGAAATCCTTCCAGAGGAATCTTTATTGTTCCAAGGTGGAGCAGTGTTAGGGGACAGAGCAGAAAAGGTGGATGTAGTTTGGTTTGTGGATGGGTCTAGCTACTATAATGAAGGAAAGACTTACATAGGATATGCTGCAGTAAGGGTAGCTGATAGGATTGTTTTTAAGGGACCGTGTAGCCCTCACTCAGGACAAGCAACTGAAATAGTGGCAATAGAAAATACATTAATAGATTTTTTAAAAAGTAGCTATTTTTACAGATTCTGAGTGGGTACTAAGAGCTGTAGGAGACTGGATGTTCTAGTGGCAGGAAAGAGAAATCAGATCAGCAGATGCTAAGCCTGTTGCACATGCCAAGAAATTCTTACCTTTGGAATTTAGCACAGCAGAGAGAACAGCCAGTACAAATGGGAAAGGTAAGGGGGTCATAAGAAAGAGATTGAGGAGGTTCAATAGAATAACAGTGCAGATGAGGAGGCTAAGGAAGGAGCTAACGAGGGGACATTGTGGAAACCGCGATTCCAGTTAGCTCCAATAGCAGTAGTAGAAGGGGATAAAACAGAACAAATAGGTCTAATATCCCTACAGAAAAAAAGATCCAGCAATAAAAAGGCTTGTAGCTAAAAGGGAATATCAAGGGTGGAAAATTTGGCTGCATAATACAGGATTAATTTTAGCTACCAAAAGGGGGAAAATGTGCCAGTAATGGTTGTCCCAACTGAAATAAGATCAGAAATGATAAACCTAGTCCATAATAATGGACATCTAGACATGGAGAAAGCTCTCAGCAGGCTGCAAGCAACAGCTGGTGGCCAAATATGAGAACTGATATAGAGCAGTATGTAAATAATTGCTTGCCTTGTGCTGCCAATAATGCAGATATTGAACTGGTAGAAGGACCTCCCTGAGTCATCAAAGGATAGAGGGTCCCTGGGCCAGAATACAAATTGATTGTATTGGTCCATTACCTAAAACTGCAAAAGGAAACCAATATTGTCTGGTGGTAATTCAGTGTGAGACAAAAGGAAAGAGTGAAGTGGAAAATGGTGTTTCTCACCTGTCACTCGCCCCTGGGGGTGTCACAGCCAGATGGAGCTTTGGGACGGGCACTGAAGATGAATCCTGTGTCCAAATAGGACTGCCGAAGGGCCACAGGAATCAGAGAATTCCCAGAATTGGGAAAGGGCAAGAGGACCCTGCCCTGCTCCCTGCAGCATGATGCCCACTACAGAGCCTCCCCATCTGCTCCCTTCAGCACAGCACCCCCCTACTGAGCCCCTACTCCACTCCTTGCAGCACAGTGCCCCATACTGAGTGCCCATCCCACTCTCTGCAGTGCCCCCTAGCACCACACTGGGTTACTGGGCTGAGCACCACTCTCAAGCAAGGGTCAGAGTGGCATGCGGGGTCCTATAGCAACAATCACACCGACAGGGAGCCCACTGGGGAGCAACAGGTGGTGGCCTTCCCAAGCTCCACCTACAACACAAGCTTGTATTTGAAGATAAACAACAAGCCCCACCTTTTCAGCCATTGAAGATGTGGGTTATTGTTCATAGATGGGACTTCCTTGGACTTTAACCTAACTTTGTGTGTTTGTACCACCGTGTTTTAGTTAATAAAACCTATACGATCTGGGATTTCATTTTATGTCAATATTCCTTGACCCTGGTCACGTTACAAAGTTGAGAAATTGATTACGAGGACAAACCATGCCAATGCAATGGAAAATCTGGTATTTTGTTTTGAGTTTTTCCTTCCATTTATTTGAACATTCCAGAAAAAAAAAACCCTCACAAAACAAATTTTAAAAGTACAAATATTGGGAATGCAACATTTCCGTCACAGCCAGTCATCTCAATACAGTCTCCACAACTCAGAGCGTGGTAGAGGTTAACCAATGTGTTATCCACAAAACAAATACGGGAGGTGTGACTCTAACTCACAGCCTCCTTCACATCCAAGTGAGTGTTCAAATCTCCAAGCAGCTGGCCAAGATCTCCCCAGTGGAGCTATGGCCAACTTACTCCAGCTGGGGAGCTGGGCCATTGACTCTAATGAAGCTACGGACAACTGACACCAGCTAGGGAACTGGCCCCATTGGCTCCGTTGGAGCTGTACCTGATTTATGCCAGCTGGGAATCTAGTTTAGTAGACTATGCTCCTTGTCTTGTTACAGCTGCAAGCTGAGATCTCAGAGACACAGGCTGTTACTAGTGACCCGAACTCAGTGACTGAATAGTTTAAATGTTTTGATTCCAACCTTTCAACCTTCCACCAGATGACAAGTTTTTGCTCTCCCAATGCAATTCTGCCTGGGGAACTCCCAGCCAGCAGATCTCGTTCTGCCTTTGTATCTGTGAGATTAAAGACCCTTCAGAAATCGAGAGAGATGAGTCTAGCTGAGGAGTGAGTTCTAAGTGGATTGTGGGACAGTACAGCACAAGAGCATCTGTTTGACATTCCCAGTGCACGTCTGACTGGCTGCAACCACAGGTTGTGTTGGCTGGGCGATGTATAGCCTTTATTGAGAAGAGCCGGTTGGAACTTTTCTGATGGCAAATGTCTCCATCAGAAACTGCCGTTTCACTGAGTGGAAATGCATCAATTTCAATGAAATTTCATTTAGGAAAAAAACTGGAACAAAATGCTTTGACTTTTAGCGGAACAGTTTGATTTCCCACTTCCAAACCATGTTTCTTTTCAATTTTTAAAATGGCATATTACGTCTATTTTTTAAAATTGTATATTATGTTCTATAATAAAAAATGAAAAAGTCTAACCCAGAACAAATTGTTTTGGTCAACACTAGATGTTCCCTCCCCCATGGATTTTGTTTTAGGGGAAGTTTTGAATTTGTTTCTTTTCGTTCTGTTTTGGAATGGATGTTTCCCCCCCACAAACAAAATCACAGAATTTCCCATGAAATGGAAAACCCATGTTCCGTCCAGATCCATCTATGAGTCCACCGAGTCGCTGCTTGCAGGCAGGTGCATGTCCAACTGTGTGTAACCCTCTGCTGCCCTCTGTTGGCTGGGCCACGTATTGTGGTTTGTAATTCCCATCATGTCTGCGTTAGCACAAACCTTGGAGGCTTGTGATGTTAGACCCATAGTCCCCACGGTGAGCACCGTTATGTGGGTGTGGTGGAGGGCTGCAAGGCTGTGTGGGTCCTTTGGTGCTGCAGATAGCCTGAGCTCTGCCGGAAGCTCTTGCCGCATTGGTGGCAGCGGTAAGGTTTTTCACCGGTGTGGATGCGCTGGTGGGTGAGCAGGTTGGAGTTCTGGCTGAAGGCCTTGCCACACTGCGGGCACTTGTACGGGCGCTCACCGGTGTGGGTGGTCTGGTGCTGGATGTAAGTGGAGCTCTGGCTGAAGCCCTTACCGCATTGGTGGCAGCGGTAGGGTCGCTCCCCAGTGTGGGTGCGCTGGTGGGTAACCAGATGGGCGCTGCGCCCAAAGGCACGCCCGCAGTCCGGGCACTTGTAGGGCCGCTCACCGGTGTGGGAGGCCTGGTGAGTGATGAGGTTGGAGCTCTGGCTGAAGGCCTTGCCGCACTGGTGGCAGTGGTAGGATCTCTCACCTGTGTGGGCCCGGCGGTGCTGGGCCAGAGCCGAGCTCTGCCCAAAGCACTTCCCGCACTCACCGCACTGGTATGGTTTCTCACCGGTGTGGATACGGAGGTGCTGGGCCAGTGTGGAGCCCTGGGTGAAGCTGCGCCTGCACTCGGGGCACTGGTACGGCTTCTCCGCCAGGTGCACACCTTGGTGCTTGAGCAGGGATGAGCGCTCCACGAAGACCCGTCCGCACTGGGGGCACTCGTGGCGCTTGACCCCTGCGTGCACCCGCTGGTGGGTCAGCAGGTTGGCATTCTGGCTGAAACCGCGGCCGCACTGTGGGCAGCGGTAGGGCTTCTCGCCCGTGTGGGTGCGCCGGTGCGTGGTCAGGTTGGAGCTCTGGGCGAAGCGCTTGCCGCAGTCAGCACACTGGTAGGGGCGTTCCCCGCGGTGAATGCGCTGGTGCTGGCACAGGGCTGAGCTCCAGCTGAAGCGCTTGCCGCAGTCAGGGCACTGGTAGGGGCGGTCCCCGGTGTGCGTGATCTGGTGCTGCAGCAGGTGGGAACTCTGCCCAAAGGTCTTGTCGCACTCGCTGCACCGGAATGGCTTCTCGGCTGGCTGGGGGGCAGAGGTGAGATCTCCAAGCTCCCCATCCAGCTGAAGGGCAGGGGTGGGATCCCCAAACACCTCTTCTTTGTTGCACCGGAAGGGCTTCTTCTCCTGCTGGGGGTTGGCAGTGGGATCCCTGAGTACCTCGTCCCCACAACCCATGGAGTCTGCCAGGTCCTCCCAGAGAGGGAATGGGCACAGGGAACTGTGGGCAGAGGGGGCAGAATGGAACGTCCCTACCGCGTTGGCACCTTCCTTTCTCGGCGTCCTGGCAACAGCTGGAATAAAGAGACATCCAGATGAGAGTCACTTCCCGAGTCAGTTTGTTGTTATAACATCTATGGCAGGGGCACCTGGGAATGGGGATGGTGCAGGGCTTAGGGCACTGGACCGGGAGTCAGGAGATCTGGGTTCAGTTTCCTGCTCTGAAACTGACTTCCTGAGTGATGCTGGGTGAACCTCTCTGGGCCTCAATTCCCCACCTTTAGCCTGATCCTTCCTGGCCTCACAGGGGCTAAACTCATAAATGACTGTGAGACGCTCAGACCCGGCACTGGTGAGGCCAGATAAATAACACGGATAGATACATGTGCAAAATAAGAGCAGGGCCCCGTTGGGCCAGGCACTGCACAGACAGAGTGACAGAGAGCGGGGCCCTGTCACGCTGGGTGGTGCACAGGCACCCGGGAAGTGAGATTGGGATGCTGGGCACTGTATGGACACAGAGTGACTGAGATCGGTGGGGTGGGTGAAGCACAGGGACCAAGATCAGTGTGCCCGTAGCTGCACAGACCCACAACGACTGAGATCAGGGACCCGTCGTGCCGGGTGCTGCACAGACACACAGTGACTGAGATCAGGGGCCCATAGTGCTGGGTGCTGCCCAGACACACAGCGACTGAGATCAGGGACCCGTCGTGTCGGGTGCTGCACAGACACACAGTGACTGAGATCAGGGACCCGTCGTGCCGGGTGCTGCACAGATACCCAGCGACTGAGATCAGGGGCCCATAGTGCCAGGTGCTGCACAGATACCCAGCGACTGAGATCAGGGGCCCATAGTGCTGGGTGCTGCACAGACACACAGCGACTGAGATCAGGGGCCCATAGTGCTGGGTGCTGCACAGACATACAGTGACTGAGATCAGGGACCTGGCATCCTGGGCGATACACAGATATGCAGTAAGGGCGGGGGATGGAGAAGTGATTTACCCGTTTCAAGGGGCTCCTCTTTTATGTCACAAAGAAGCTCCGGCGGGTGTCCTGTTTCCTGGAGAGGCTGGGGCTTCTCTTTGGGAATACAGAGCAGCTCATAGTGGGGTCTTGGGGGTTCCCCCTTTCCTCCCTCCTGGGATACCCACTCTGGATGGAGCTGCGGCTGGTCCAGCCGGGACCCAGGAGATTCCCATAATGCCCCAGGGGATGCCATCTTCACTGGCATGCAGGGCGACCTGGAGAAGAGCCGAACAGGTCACCATGGACTCACTGGGGAGAGCGGGCTCTGAGAGGGGAGACCCTGGGGGGAATGTGCCCCAGAGAGGGGGAGGGGAGCACAGACCCGCGCTCAATCCCCAGGGCCAGCAGGGGGAGCTGCGGGGCCCTGGGGGAGAGAGGGGCCAGTGACCTGGGCTAGAGCCAGGCTGGGTCTGTTGGAGCGGCCCCCAGGCACAGCGCTGCCAATGCCCCACAGCGACCCGCCCGCCCCCACTCCCCCGGCCCCGTTCCCAGCTCATACCGCCCCGGCGCTGGCTGGGGGAGCGGGGGTCTCCCCCCCCTCCGATCCCCTCCTCCCTGCAGCGGCTCCCCCCGGGCAGCGAGTTCCTGCCTCCGCCGCCGCTTCTCTCCCTCCCGGGGGCCGCTGCAGCCCGGCACCGCCCCACTCACCGCCCTGCCGGGGTGATCCCCTCCCCGCCCCAGACCCCGCTGCTCATCCCCGGGCCAGACCGGGCTGGGGACCCCGGTGCTGGCCGGGTGCTGTCAGGAAGGTCCCGCCGTTATCCTGTCCCCGTCCCAGCTGTCTGCTCTGGGAAGTGGCAGACTCAGGAGTCACTGGGCTTAACCCTTCCCACCCCAGCCACCAGGCTGCATGTGAGAAATGTGGCAGATCCCCCACGGGTGTAAATTGGCCCCATTTCCACTGGAGTCAATGGGGGCTAGGGTGACCAGACAGCAAGTGTGAAAAGTTGGGACAGAGGGTGCAGGGTAACAGGCACCTATATAAGAAAAAGGCCCTGAATTTTGGGACTGTCCCTGTAAAATTGGGACATCTGGGCACCACTGTTCCCTCTAAGCTGTGCACGTTTGCGCGCACACACAGATCCTAAACCCCGTGCACACGGCGAAACACTGCGTACACAAAAATTTGCACAGAAGCACAACAATTTGCACAGAAGAAACTTTTTGCGCACACGGCCTGTCAAAAATTTGCACAGAAGAAATTTTTTTGCTCACACGGCCTGTCAAAAATTAGAGGGAACATTGCTGGGCATGCTAATGGGGGCAGATCCCCAGCTGGTGTAAATCGGCAACACTCCATTGAGGTGACACTGATTTACACCAGCGAACGATCTGACCCTGGGACGTATTTGACAGCTCTGTGTTAGGCAAAAGCTCCCCAGAATTATCTTGCCCCCCTTCAGGCCTTCTCTCGGTCCTAGCTTTTCGGCCTAGGGTGACCAGATGTTCCGATTTTATAGGGACAGTCCCGATTTTTGGGTCTTTTTCTTATATAGGCTCCTATTACCCCCCCACCCCCGTCCCGATTTTTCACATTTGTTGTCTGGTCACCCTATTTTGGCCTATTGTCTGTCTTTCCGCTATTCCGCTGGCCAAATCTCAGGGCAACCTCGACATGTGGCCTGGAAGATTCGCCCTCAACACCTGAGAGACTAGACTCCCTCTTATACTCCTGGCGTATTCTGTGAGCAACCTCTCCCTGCCCCAGCTCTACAGTCGTTTACAATGGCTTGGATTTAGAGTCATGGAGCTCAAGGCCAGAAGGGCCCATTGTGCCGATCCGGGTCAGACTCCTGCCTAACCCAGGCCAGAGAATCTGCCCCAGGATTCCTGCCTGTGGCCCAGTAACTCATGACTGAGCTAGAGCGGAGCTGTGAGAGAGAGACGCCCCATCTCCACTGACAGACTCCCAGTGATGGACAACCCACCTCATCTCCCAACGGTTCATTCCCCTCCCAGATAAACACTGGTCCCTAATTCCCAGCCTCAATTTGTCTCCCTTCTTCTCCCAGCCAGTGGATCGTGCTCTGCCTAGATTGGAGGTTAAAGAGCCCTCTGCTCTCAGCAATCCCCCATGTCAGTGCTTACATCAGGATCATGTCACCTCTTAACCTTCTCTTGAATAAACTAAGCCCATTGAACTCCTTCAGTACTTCACTATTGGCAGGCTTGGCAGAATTTTATTTTTTAAAATAATGTTGATGGATCACATCAGTTTGGTTTGAAGCAATTTTTTCAACATTTATTTAAATGTTCACACTTGCGGGAAATTATAGGGGGTCCAACAAGGGTGGGGGGAGATGTCACGCAATAATTATTTAATGACGGTAGACTTCGAGATTAAAAAAGTTAAAGCTTTATATTTACTAAAACACTAATGTTCAACATCACATGTCAAAATACACAAGGTATGTAGCCTTAAATCAAACTCTAGTTCTCAAGCAGCATGTTTCTTGCTTTACCTATCTGTAAATTTTTATTATTGCAATGGAAATTGTTTTTCATCTGTGGGTGTGTGTGGATGGTGAAATTGACATTTATCGACATTTACCAATAAAAATGTTATCTTAACTATAGAGCGGGTTTTTCAGCCCTTGAATGGCTCCTGTAGCTCTTCTCTGAATCCTTCTCCAACGGTGGGAGAGCTTTGCTTTGCCATCAAAGCCCCAGATGCCGCTTTCACTTCCCTGGGATTTCCCCTAATAAACTTTTGTGAGAACAGTGCTGTGACACCAATAGACAAGTGCCAGCTCATGCCAAGGTCCCTAGGTCTCACCGAATACTGACAAATGCATAGCTGGAAACCAGACTGGTTCACCTGTGTGTTAGCATTGTTAAAATATATATTAGCTTCATAGAAATGTGTTCTGTGTTTGGACTTTATAAAATGCTTGTGAGTTGCTGCAGGCATTGATCTAAATTATAATATCTGTATCCTCTGTTATAAGGTGATATTTAAGTGTTTGCTCTGTAACTATTAAAATGTTTGCTATGAAACTGGAAACCCTCACAGTCAGGAGACAAGCATTACCACGTATGCAATACTCCTTTACCATGAGAGGTATCACCTCCTGCCCAACAAAAGAAGGCCCATAGACATCAGACAAACCATGGAGTGGAACATCAAGTGGACAAAATACTTTGTTGATTGTATTCCCCACAAACAGGGGAGGTGCAGAAACGCTTGTCCCAGCAGGGTTTGAACTCTGTGGAAATGGAATAAAATCCCCCTCAAAAAGAAATTGTCATCACTGTGCTACTTGGAATGTGGAGAAGGCAATATTACTGAGTTTAAGCAAGCTGCTCAGCTCCAGAGGACTTATAGCGCTTCCACATTACAACAGCGTTTATTACTTTTTGGCACCTAAGACTGTAACTCATTTGTGTGTGTAAGTTACCTGCTTTAGAATCATAGAATCGTAGAATCTCAGGTTTGGAAGGGACCTCAAGAGATCATCTAGTCCAACCCCCTGCTCAAAGCAGGACCAACCCCAACTAAATCATCCCAGCCAGGGCTTTGTCAAGCCTGACCTTAAAACCTTCTAAGGATGGAGATTCCACCACCTCCCTAGGTAACCCATTCCAGTGCCTCATCCCCCTCCTAGTGAAAAGATTTTTCCTAATATCCGACCTAAACCTCCCCCAAAACTTTGTGAATAACGCTCTTGTTTCCTTTCTTTAGTTAATAAATCTTTAGTTAATTGGCCAGAAGTGTTGTCTTTGGGGGAAGATCTAAGGTGCAATTGACCTGGGGTAAGTGACTGGTCCTTTGGGATGGGAATAACCTGACCATTGTTGTGATTTTCGGAGTAAGGGACCATCGCTCAGAAAAGCAGGTTTGCCCCGGGGTGGCGAGCTAGACGGATGGCGTGCCCACGACAACTGCCAGTGACTCCAGCTAAAGCCGTTGTTATAGTGCTTGAGGAGTTCACATGTGATGCTTGGTTGGTGAAATCTATATTACGGAACACACAAGGGGGTTGGGGGTTGTGCCCTGGTTTGCATCACTCTGCCCTGAGCTCGCCACGCTGCGTGGACCGCGCCTCTCCCTCCCGCCGGCAGCCAGAGGCCTAGAGCGGGAGAGAAAAACGCTGCCTTGACGCCTGGGGAGGGAGGGGTTAAACCCACCGAGTTCCTCAGCCCAGCTCAACGCAGGAGAAGCGGGCCCGGGGTGGGGACGTAATAACTAGAGGGACCTTCCTGTGCCAGCCCCGACCCACACTCGGCTCCCCGGCCCGGCTCCCGGCCCGTGCGCGCGCAGGGCGAGTCGCCGGCTGCAGCCCCGGGCCCCCGCAGGGCGGTGAGCGGGGGAGACGCGGCTCCGGGGCGGGAGGAAATCGCTGCCCGGGGAAAGCGGCCGCAGGGCCGGGGGCGGGGTGTGTGTCTGAGCTGCCCTGTGGCTGGGACCAGAGAGATCCCCCCCCCCCCCCCAGCCAGTCCTATAGAAGATATAACCGGGGGCGGCTCTAACGTTTCTGCCGCTCCAAGAAAACAAACAAAAAGCCAAACGCCGCCCCCCCCCCCCCCCCAACAAATCCCCCCCCCCCCAAAAAAACCCAACCCCCATCTCTCGAGGCGCGGGCGGTATGCCCGCGGCCCCCGCTCTCCCCGGCCGGCCCCCGCTCTCCCCGGCATGGCCGGTGCCAGACCGCTAGAAACGTGCTGCCCCAAGCACCAGCTTGTTTTGCTGGTGCCTGGAGCCGGCCCTGGATATAACCTCCTCCGCCCTCTTGTCTCTCTGCATATCCCCTGGGGCAGCGCGCAGGGTCCCTGCTCCAGACGTCTCCTTGCTGCGCTGGGAGCCTGGGGCATGTCTACATTACAGGGGCACGTCACGGGAGCTCCATAGCATAGGCTCTTCCTACCCCAGCGGCAGGGATCTCTCCGAGAGGCAGGAGCTAGGCACGGGAAGGATTATCCCCTTGACCTGGCCACACCTGTATTGGGTATTTCGGCCCCGAGCAATGCAGCTAGGTCGATCTAATTTTTAGGCGTAGAGAGGCTGGTACCTCTGGCCCCAAAGATCCCTCATTTGATCCCCATTGTCTGTCACATAAGCACTTCTTCCCCCCAGATGTTTTGTCTACCCCCATGCTGTGCCCACGGGTCTCCTGGCCAATGTTCCCTCTAATTTTTGACAGGCCGTGTGTGCAAAAAAATTTCTTCTGTGCAAATTTTTGACAGGTTGTGTGCGCAAAAAATGTCTTCTATGCAAATTGTTGTGCTTCTGTGCAAATTTTTGTGCGCGCGGTGTTTCGCCCTGTGCGTGGGGCTTAGGATCTGTGTGCGCGCGCACACGCGCACAGCTTAGAGGGAACAGTGCTCCTGGCCCTTTTTGCCATGTACCGCAATCATATGTCCCTCCAGGCAAGAAGTTCAAACTCGCAGAGCGTCCTTTGTAACAGCTCTTCAACCCAGCCCTGGTCTCCCCTCTTTTGTGTCCTCAGGGCTGGATTTCCAACCGCCAGACCAGCCGTGAGCCCCAGATGGAGCCAGAGGTAGAGCCGTGCACGCTGGATCCCCGGTGCTCCAGTGACAGCACTTCTGCAGGTGAGAGACACTTCCTACCTAACCCTGGCTCCCCAAGATGCCCTGAGCCCCTCCAGTCCTGGCTCATCTCGTCCAGTTGAGCACTGGAACCAACAGCTGCCACATCAATGTGACAGGGGTCAGTTGTGATTCCAGCTGGATAAATAACCGGAGACATACTGGATGGATTTGTTTTTTCAGACACACTCTATATAGAGATTCTGTTTATAAATGGCAGGTAAAGTGTTAATCAACAAGGCACAGATGTTCAAAGCACTAGAAGGTGCGTAGATGGTTTTGTTTGGTGTTTGTACAGTGCCTAGCACAATGAGGTCTTGGTCCACTACTTGGGCTGCTAAATGCTACAGTAATATAAATAAATCTAATAGTAATAATAATTATGCACCATGGTTTTAAGTACCCTATTGAGCTGCTGGACACTATATCTATTCAGTCACCATTCTTGAAGACATCTAGGGGCTAGTCTACACTTACCCGCAGCGTCGGAGGCGTCGGATCGAACCAGGAAGTGCTCCCCCGTCGACGCTTGTAATCCTGCTCGCCGCGAGGAGTAAGCGCTGTCGACGGGGGAGCCTGCCTGCCGCGTGTGGACCCGCGGTAAGTGCTTTGAAGATCGAACTAAGATACTTCGACTTCAGCTACGTTATTAACGTAGCTGAAGTTGCGTATCTTAGTTCGACGGGGGGTTAGTGTAGACCAGGCCTAGGAATTATTTATAAATGGAGCCTTATTATAAAGTAGAACCAATTTTTTCTGCCTTGTGAATTCTCAGATTTGTCAGTGTTTCTCAAATTTTTCCAGTTAAATAGACAAGTGTGTTCAGCCAGGAGTTACTGGGTGGAGGAAAGAATCGTTGGGGAGATTCTCTGGCCTGGGTTAGGCAGGAGAACATGAGAATGGCCATACTGGGTCAAACCAATGGTCTATGTTGCCCAGTATCCTGTCTTCTGACAGTGGCGGGTGCCAGATGCTTCAGATGGAATGAACAGAACAGGGAAACTTATTGAGTGATCCATCCCCTGTCATCCAATCCCAGCTTCTGTCAGTCAGAGGTTTAGGGACACCCAGAGCATGGGGTTGCATCTCTAACTATCTTGGCTAATAGCCATTGGAGGGCAGACTGGGTGGTTATGATAGGCCCTGCTGGCCTTAAATTAATTCTTGGTTGGCCGATCAGGCTAACAGTGATTCCTATAGAACTGTACACAACTCACAAACTGGGCTACATTGGCGAGTTACAGAACCGTCAGTCTATCTCCATCCACATTCATCTCTCTGCCCATCTACCCCATGTGTACTCATTTCTTGGAGAATCCACCCCATTCCTAGGGGAGCTGTTCCCATGGTAAATTCCCCTCCCTGGTAAACATTGGCTGTGGCCAAAAGGGCTAGTGCAGTCCTTGGATGCATAAACAAGGGAATCTCAAGTAGAACGAGACAGGTTATTTTATCTCTGTATTTGTCATTGGTCCAACTGCTCTTAGAATTCTGTGTCCAGTTCTGGTGTTCACAATACAAGGATGCTTAAAAATTAGAGAGGGTTTCAGAGAAGAGCCACGAGAATGATTAAATGATTAGGAAACCTGCCTTATATTGAGAGACTCCAGAAGCTCAATCTGTTTAATTTAATAGAGAAGGTTAAGGGGTGACTTGACCACAGTCTATAAGTATCTACACAGGGATAGGTCTAACACAATCCAATGGCTGGAAGTTGAAGCTTAGACAAATTCAGGCTGGAAGTAAGGGGTACATTTTTAATGTTGAGAGTAATGAACCCTTGGAACAATTTACTAAGGGTCGTGGTGGATTCTCCATCCCTGACAGTTTTAAAATCAAGTTTAGATGTTTTTCTAAAAGCTCTGCCCAAGGAATGATTTGGGGGCAGGTCTCTCTGGCCTGTGTTACACAGGAGGTCAGACTAGATGATGGGGGGGAGGGATAGCTCAGTGGTTTGAGCATTGGCCTGTTAAACCCAGGGTTGTGAGTTCAATCCTTGAGGGGGCCATTTAGGGATCTGGGGTAAAAAATTGGGGATTGGTCCTGCTTTGAGCAGGGGGTTGGACTATATGACCTACTAAGGTCCCTTCCAACCCTGATATTCTATGATTCTATGATAACAATGGTCTCTCGTGGCCTTGGAATCTATGAAGTTACACAGCCAAGGATCTTGATACTGGGTAAAGTTCTCTGGCCTTCACACACAGGAGGCTGGACTGGATGGGCACAATGAGCTCTTCTGGCCTTGACATCCACAGGTGAAGTCCTGGCCCCATTGTAGCCCATGGAATCATGGATTCCAAGGCCAGAAGGGACCACTGTGATTATTTGGTCTGTTCTGCTGTATCACACAGGCCAGAGAACTTCCCTGAGTTAATTCCTGTTTGAACTAGGTGGGATCTTTTAGAAAAACCTCAACACTTGCTTTAAAACTTGTCATGGAGAATCCGCCACAACCCTTGGTAGGTTGTCCCTATTGTTGATTACTCTCACTGTTAAAAATGCATGCCTCATAAGACCTATGGGAGCACTCTGGACTCTAGCACATCCTGGATTTCAGCCCATGATACCTCTCCTTGCTTGCGTGTCGTGCTAGGACACTGGCTCCCAGCCAGCCCCGTCTCTAGAGGGTGGGCTGGGAGACTGTTTTTCAGCCCAGTGAGTGGTGATCTGTTTCCATGTCGTTCCAGCTGGCGACGGGGCGCAGAGCGGGGACAAGGAGGGGAGTCCTGGCCCGGAGGACGGGACGCTGTCGGGCGGGTCCGAGTGGGAGTTGTCCCCCAGCCCCGACCGGGAGTGGCCGCCAATGACGCTCCCGACTGCCAACTCAGGGAAGCCCTACAACTGTGCCGACTGCGGCAAAGCCTTCACCTGGCCCTCGCACCTGGTGCAGCACCGGCGCATGCACACGGGTGAGCGCCCGTACCGCTGCGCCGACTGCGGCAAAGGCTTCGCCGACAGCTCGTCCCTAGTTAAGCACGGCCGGACCCACACGGGAGAGCGCCCCTACACCTGCCCCCAGTGTGGCAAAGGCTTTGTGGACAGCTCGTCGCTCACCAAGCATGCCCGTACCCACACAGGCGAGCGCCCCTACTCTTGCCCCAGCTGTGGGCGTGGCTTCGCCGACAGCTCCCGGCTGGCCCAGCACCGACGCACCCATGCTGGGGAGCGGCCTTACCGCTGCCCCGACTGTGGGAGGGCATTCGGCCGTCGGGCACACCTGATTGAGCACCGGTACACCCACACTGGCGAGAAACCCCACCGCTGCCACCAGTGTGGCAAAGGGTTCAGCCAGAGCTCTAACCTGACGCAGCACCAAAAGACCCACCTGGCGGAGAAGCCTTTCATCTGCCCACAGTGCGGGAAGGGCTTCTGTCTGCGCTCCCAGTTGGCCAAGCACCAGCGGCTGCACAGCCCTGACAACCCCCACCGCTGTCCCCAGTGCCACAAGGGCTTTGTGGACCGCTCTCCGCTCCTCAAGCACCTGAGGATCCACACCGGGGAGCGGCCCTTCCGGTGCACTGAGTGTGGGAAGACTTTCAGCATGAGTTCACACCTCACACAGCATCAGCGAGTCCACACTGGTGAGAAACCCCACCGCTGCCACCAATGCGGCAAGGCATTCGCCCAGAGCTCCAATCTGACGCAGCACCTGCGCACCCATACTGGGGAGCGCCCATACAAGTGCCCCAAATGTGGCCGGGCCTTCAGTGATAGCTCCAGCTTCTTGAGGCACCAGCGGCTGCACAGTGGGGAGCGGCCCTACCTCTGCCACCAATGCGGCAAGGGCTTCGCTGATGGCAAGGTGCTGCGCAAGCACCAACTGACCCATAGCGGTGAGCGGCCCTTTGCCTGTGGGCAGTGTGGCCGTGCCTTTGCCCAGAGCTCCAACCTGGTGCAACACCAAGCTATCCACACCGGGGAGCGGCCCCACCGCTGCCACCAATGCGACAAAGGGTTCTGCTTTCCCTCGCAGCTGGCGCAGCACCGGAAGCTACATGCTACTATTATTGTGGTGGACGATGTTGCTAACGAACTCCCCTCCCCACCTGCCAACTAAGCCCCTCCATTCCCCGGCTGCCCTGGGTGGGGATTGAACCTGGGACTTCTCTGTTGCTTGAGGTACCAGGCCAAGAAGGTGATACAGACTTGTAATCCTTTATCCAGCCACTAGAGGGGGACAGGGAGCAGGTTTGGTGCTAGAGCTGATCAAGGGACAGAAAGAAAAACAGTTTCACTAAGTCAATTTGGTTCTGGAACGAGACACTTTTTTTCTTTTAATCAAAATTGTTGTTGACATTTCCCCCCCAAAAGTCATGTGACTATAGGAAAATCTCAGCATTTTTAAAAAGTCATTTTCTGATCCTCATGGTTGGGGAGAAAAGCTGGGAAAAGGACTCCAAATGGCTCAGAATCGTGACTAAACAGACCCTTACATTTATGATTTTCAACATCTCATGATGTTTTTAAGCCATAATTATTCTAGGGGCTGACTTATGATTTTTGAATGCTTAGAGTGGCCATGCTGCTGGAGTTAAATTTTGGAGGCATTTGTGAACCCACTCCAATCCCCTTGGAGTTGGTGGAATTTGTTCATGTGTTTCACAGTTGTGAATTGTTTAGGAATCCACCAGAGGCTGAATTTATAGCCAGGATTCTAAGGCTCAGGTGTAAGTCATTGGCTTAATGCCTGTGGCCATGTCTCCCTCTAGGGCACAACCCTGGCTATTACAACATCCCACTGCTCACTCACAGCTGGGGGAGTTACCCTTTTAGCTCAGGGTAGCATGGGATCATGCATTTGGGTTGGGATTGGGTTCAACGGACGAGAGCTGGTCAGGAAATGATTTGTTTGTTCCCATGACATTTTTTAATGAAAACATGGTTGGGAAAAATGTGTTTCTTGAAATTTTTCATCTAAACTTTTGTGGAAAATGTTCAGGGTTTTTGTCAACAAACCTAAAGCTGAGAAAATTTGGGTTCCCAAAACCCAAACAGTTTCCAAGTATTTTTCAATGAACTCCACCAACTTTTCCATGGAATGGAAATTTCTAGGGGGAAATTTTTTTTTGTTTTCTCAACAACAAAAAAAGGCGGGGAGACATGGCCCACCTAAAAGCCTTTGGATGGCCAGCAATTGATCAGCTTTGGAAGAGAGTCATGCGCCCAAATTCCTTCAGATCCTGTAACAATCACCTTTGGGGGCTGAGAGCCCATGGGTTGGATATACAAGAATAAACAACACATCACAATGGAATTGGCTCCTTGCTTTTCAAGCCTTTTTGGAAGTGTCACACTATTGCTCCTATTTGATTGAAACCTCCCTGGTTTCACTTAAAAATAGTACTTAGGGAAGATTAGAAATAACAACCTACACTTTTTGTTTTATTTGTTAAAACACAAACACTTGTTAAAACGCAAAACAAAAAATAAAAACCAAGGAATGTTTTTTTCTTTCCTCACGTAAAAAACTTTGTTAACTACAGGATTCTAACAACAGTATCACAAATTAAGGGATAGCCATTAATAACCTTAACTTCACCCTTCAGGAAGTGTTTTTGTTAAAGACTGAGCTACTGTTGTTAGGACTCCACCACTTGGATTTGGATGTTAGGAGTTAAGACTTCCCAGCTGGGATTTTTGAAAGGAGTTGAAGAGAATTTGGTTTCTAAATTCAATGGGATTAAATTAATTAGATTGAATTGCTATTTTGTAGGCAAAACATATTCCTGGCAAAAAAATGAAGTTTAGTGAAAAATGGAGTTTTTCTCATGAAAACGTTATTTTCAACAAAAAATGTTGACTGGTGATTACAAAATGCACATTTCTGTTTAATTTCAAACTGGATTTTTTGCTTTGCTCTTCTTCCATCAAACACACTTTCTGTCTCACTTCTACTTTCATCCATCATTTGCAGTGAGGAAAAAAGAGGGGAGAGAAAATAACACAAATTGAAAACTTTTTTTTTTTAAATCCAGACCAAAATTGTGATTTGAAAATAAGATGTTTTTACATCTTTCTTTCTTTCTTTCTCAAAAAAATGAAATTCTTCATGGTGAAAAATGTCATTATTTTAACCAGTTCTAGATCAGATTTCCTGAGAGGATTTTGAGATCTTTTGTATGCTGGAAATCTGCCCCGATTCAAGACATCAGCTGCACCAATAGAAGTAGTGATTTCCATAGTCTTCCCTAGGGGTTTACATTGGGACAGATACATGACAAGCAGCTGGAATCAGCATAAATCCTAATTTAGACAATGTTTGGGTTAAACTCTTCTTTCCTGAATCCTCCATAATCATATTTATTAGGCACCACTTTAGAGGCACCTACGAATCTCTTCTCAGATGCCTCCAGGACCTGGCTCCTTCTTGTGAAGTGTTGATAGAAGCCGTAATTGCTATGATCCTTTCAGGATTGGACCTCTGTGGCCTAAACGATGACCCAGTTTGGGACATCTTTAAAAGGACCTGATTCCGAATAAAGCGTTAAGCACTTTTCCTCCCAAAATCAGGCCCCCTTTAAGGTATTGAACTGGGGCGCACACAGCCTCAAAATCTCTAGTCACTTTTGAAAATCTTGGCAGAAGGGATTAAGTCCAAACTCCCAAATATCTAGGGTATTTGTTTGCTTTTAGCTACAGGATTCTAACAACACCGTCAGAAATGGAGGCATGTGCACTCATGACCTTAACTCTGCCCTGGAGGATGAATTTTGCTTTTAACTCAAGGACTCTAACAATGATGCAGCAAATTAAGGGATATGTGTTATTAACCTTACCTGTGCCCATCATAGGTTATATTTATCTGCGGGTTTAGCAACAACAGCTAGCATCTGATGTAGGGTTGCCAGTCTTCCAGGATTGTCCTAGAGTCTCCAGGAATTAAAGATTAATCTTGAATTAAAGAGTATGTCATGTGATGAAACTTCCAGGAATACGTTCAACCAAAATTGGCAACCTTAATCTCATGAGGAGGTGGGACTTGGACGTTACCAAGCTGCATTTGGAGGCTTTAATATGTTCTACTTGCCAAACCCTCTTCCAAACTTTTTTTCCTTTGTAACATCTTTTTCAGTCCCACTTTCATTTGCACCTTGCCCTAAATCCTCTCTGGTTCAGTTACTTGTGTGTTTCTATGTTTCTCCCTTTATTCCATTGATAAGACTTGCCATTTCAATACGCAGTTCCCACCCAGTCCTGGTGCTGAGTTGAGTTTTTGTTTCTTTCTTTCTTTGGTGGTTTTTGTTATTGTTTAACCATTTTAACTCAGACACCTTTTCTCCAAACTGCTGCTCAGTCATTTGATTTCCCAAAAGAACAAAAAAGGTGTAATCGGCCTGATTCACAATCCCTTCAAGGCTCCACTCAGCAGGTTTTGTTCACAGTAGACCACGCTGTCAAAGCTACTGAGAGAATGTGGCGGTGGTGAGGGGGCAGAGTCAGAACTCATGGGTTCTGTTCCCAGGCTAGGGATGGGAGGAAGCAGTACAGGAATGTCTGTGCAGTTGTGATCCATACAGTGAGCTGTCAGATGCTGTGAATTCTCAGGCATCTCCAGCTCAGGTTCCCAACACATCATAACTGGTCTCCTGGGTCTGACATGTGGGCAGCTTGTCCTGTCCCCCTAGCAGCATCCTGGCATCCATCCAGACTGGATTCAGCTGCTCCCTTCCAACCTCAGCACAACCAGATCCTTCCCACATTGGAATGGGGCTCAGACCCAGATCTCCCCCACATGCACCACTGCTGTTCAGAGTGAATGTGCCAGAGCTATGTGCCAGTCAGACCTCACCCCAGAGACCCCAAGAGCCAGCTCCCCACCCCATCTATAACACTATCCCTTCCTGCTATGCTGACACTGTCTCCCTGAAAGAGCAACCCCCCACGAATGCTCCCTGTCAGAGCCCCCATTTCAGGAGCAGATCCCATCTCCATTGATCCAATTATTCCCAGCTCTGGAAAGGAAATGGGGTCTAGTGAGTTAAGAGGGGGGGATTGGAAAGAGGGAGCCAGGACTCCTGGTTCTAGCCCCAGCTCTGCAAAGAGAGTGGGGTCTAGTGGATTAGAGTTGCGGGGAGATAGGGTGGTCACTCACTCCTCCCCAGAGTACTGGATATGCCAGTACTTCCCGGAATGGTGTGCGCCCACCCTACCGGCATGACCTGGGGGAAAATTCCTTCCTGACCACAAATTTGGCAAGCAGTTATACCGTGAGCATGCAACGGTATCCTACCTCCAGATGGCCTACCTCCAGATGTGGTCAATCCCTAATGATATAGAGACAGGTGAATAAAACAAACAACCCAGAATCCATTGCCTAATTGTGCCGCTGGGGGTGAGGGGTGGGGAAGTCCTGCCTGACCCCTGCAGGCCACTGGCGGAAGCGAGATTGGATTATAGCCCTTCCTGCAGACCTGAGAGTTATGAGCATGTGGAGGGCAATACGGGTGTACATATTCTATGATCCTGCTTGGACACAACCATCATAGAACTGGAAGGGACCTCAAGAGGTCATCTAGTCCAGTCCCCTGCACTTATGGCAGGACTAATTATCTAGACCATTCCTGACCACTGTTCCCTCTAAGCTGTGCGCGCATCTGCGCGCACACAGATTTTAAATCCCGCGCACATGGCGAAACACTGCGCGCACAAAAATTTGCACAGAAGCACAACAATTTGTATAGAAGAAATTTTTTGCGCACATGGCCTGTCAAAAATTAGAGGGAACATTGTTCCTGACAGGTGTTTGTCTAACCTGCTCTTCAAAATCTCCAGTGACGGAGATTCCACAACCTCCCCAGGCAATTTATTCCAGTGCTTAACCACCCTGACAATTAGGAAGTTTTTCCTAATGTCCAACCTAAACCTCCCTTGCTGCTGTTTAAGCCCATTGCTTCTTGTCCTATCCTCAGAGGCTAAGAAAAGCAATTTTTCTTCCTCCTCCTAGGAACAACCTTTTACATACTTGAAAACTGTTATCATGGTGTTCCAACCAGTTTTGCACCCACCTTATAGTAGCTCCATCTAGGTTGCATTTCCCTAGTTTATTTATGAGGTCATGCGGGACAGTATCAAAAGCTTTACTAAAATCAAGATATACCACGTCTACCGCTTCCCCCCCGTCCACAAGGCTTGTGACCCTGTCAAAGAAAGCTATCAGGTTGGTTTGACACAATTTGTTTTTGACAAATTCATGTTGACTGTTACTTATCACCTTATTATCATCTAGATGTTTGCAAATTGATTGCTTAATTATTTGCTCCATTATCTTTCCAGGTACGGAAGTATCGAGCCTGACTTCTCCCCCCACCCCCCAAATGCACAAACTTTCTCCTCACCTGCTTATTTCCATGTTTTTAGGGTGGTGAGGTGTGTCCTGTCACACTCTTAACTACCCCTCCTGGCAGCTTTTATTTATTAACATACCCAAAGATTGCATTCCCCTCTTAGCTAGAGCATGGCACTGGAAGTTCATCCACCATGATCATCGGCTCCTTTTCAGAGTCCCTGCTTTCCAGGACACACTCCAGCGCCCTGCACTAGGACCTACCTTCTTTGTCCCCAGATGAATGGCCTTGCATTTAATACACGTTCAGCCGAACGCCGTGAGGGGGACAGCATTGCCTAGCAGTTAGCACAGCAGATTGGCACTCAGGAGACCTATTCTCTTCCTGTCCCTCCCAATGAGCTGCTGGGTGTCTTTGGGTAAGTCTCTGTGGCCCTGATCCTCCAAAGTACGTAGGCGCCCAACTTCCCTGGATTTCAAAGAAAGTTAGAAGCCCACAGACCTTGGAGGATCTGAGCCTAGCTCTCCCTCACTGCTGGAAGCCAGGGTCCCCCGACATCACCACTTCCCCTAAAAACCTAACATACAAACCAGGTCAATGGGCCCGATTGGCAGCTGGTGTAAGTCAGCAGTTACACTGAAATCAAGAGAGTGACAGCTGATTTACCACAGCGGGGGGAGCAAGCCCTCTATTTCCAAGAGAGCCTAAAGGGAAGGAGTTGCCCAAAGTCAGGGGAAGTGACCCTTCACTCAAGGAATCTCTTTTGGCCTCGATCCCCAATTGGGTTCTGTTCTCTCTGAGCTTTGTGACTCTCTTTCGTTACAGTAGATCCAAGGGCAGGGGCTCAGGAGCGGCCAGTCCCCCTCTGGCCCAGGGGCTCTGGGATTGAGGGCTTTGGTTTGGAGCGCAGGGTCCTTCCAGATTTCAGAGCTAACCCTCGAGAAAGCCAACATCTGCTGAGTCTGCAGGCAGTGCCGCGAGCCACAGTGACTCCAGGGGGGAGTGAAGTTTAGGAGAGTGTGAAATAAAGCGCATCTAGGATGAATACGGCTCAGCAGGCAGCTCCGGGGCTCGGTGTGTCGGCCGACCCCACGTTTAACCTGGTAACAACAAAAACACGACAACGGGGTGTGGGCTTTTGTTTTTAATATAAACCAACCTGCTGCGCAGTCAGCCTCAAGTGGCATTGGCTCGGGGTGGGGGGTGGCATAGACCCCTGGGTGAACTGCAGCACCGAGGGCAGGTCCAGCCTGCCTGATGCTGGGCTATACAGCAAAGAAGGGCAGCTCTCCTAGAGCGGGATTACCCCCGGGGCACCTCTGAGTTTGGCGCCATGGCGCAGCCCTGTGAGCAGCAGACTGGAGCCAGGGGCCAACATTGGCCCTGTCTTCCTTGGGATGATGAAAGGAGAGAGCCCTGCCCCAGCCGGCCTGGCCTAAGTTGGCGGTAATGGTGGGAGGAGCGTTTAGGAGGTGGGGCTTCCTATTGGACGGAGAGTTCGGCACCATGGCAGGGAAGAGAGGGCTGGTGCGGTAAAATGGAGGAGGACCTTCCCGGAGGCCATTTGATCCTGCTCCGTGGGGTGTTGCTTGGCTCAGGGCTACAGAGAATCCAGCCACTTGCTCCTGCCTTGTGCCCTGACCATCTCAGCTTATGCCTGCCATGGCCCAGCCCCAGCCAGCCCCGACCCCGGCCTTCGGCTCCAGCTAGGCCTATGCCCCCAGTGGCCCTAGCTCTGTCCTGCCCGTCCCAGCAAGGGAGTATCTCCACACTCAGTGGCCACCAGCCCCCGGTGGTGAGTCCTCTGGTGCCTGGCCAGGTTGGAGCTGACCCGGAAGGTACGGCTGCAGTCCCGGCACTGGTAGGGTCGCTCCCCGGTGTGGATTCTCTGGTGCCGGATGAAGTTGGAGCTGCCGGCGAAGGCGCGGCCACACTCCAGGCAGCGGTAGGGGCGTTCCCCAGTGTGGGTGCGGCAGTGCTCAGCAAAGGCAGTGCTCTGCCCGAACCTCTTGCCACAGTCGGGGCAGCGGTGGGGCTTCTCGCCGGCGTGGCTCCGGCGGTGCCGGGCCATGGAGGAGACACTGGCAAAGACCGCCCCACACTCAGCACACTTGTAGGGCCGCTCCCCCGTGTGGCTCCGCACGTGCTTGACTAACGCAGCCTGGAGCCGGAAGCGCCGGCCGCACTCGGGGCAGCCGTGAGGTCGCTCGCCACGGTGGATTAGCTGGTGCCGGCTGAGGTGGGTGGCACGGGTGAAGCCCTGGCTGCACTGGTGGCAGCGATAGGGGCGCTCCCCGGTGTGGGTGCGCTGGTGCTCCACCAGTAGCGAGCTGCGGTCAAAGCTGCGCCCACACTGGGCACACGAGAACGGCCGCTCCCCCGAGTGGCTGCGCCGGTGAATGGTCAGGAGTGAGTGGCTGGCAAAGCCTTTCCCACATTGGTGGCAGAAGTGGGATCTCTCCCCTACGGCGTGTGTTCTTCGGTGCCTGGCCAGCCCCGCGCTCCCTGTGAAGCTCTCCCCACACTCGGGACAGCACCAGGGACCCTCGCCCGCTGCATGGAGGCTCTGGTGCCGGCAGAGGTTGGAGCTCTGAGTGAAGCATTTCCCACACTGGGTGCAGCAGAAGGGACGCTCCCCCGTGTGGACCCGCTGGTGCTTCGTGAGGTTCGACCTGCGGCTGAAGCCCTTCCCGCACATGGGGCAGGCGATGGGGTTTGGGGTGCCACCCACTGACCCGTCGCTCATGCCACTCTTCACGCAAATGGAGCCCAGAGGTCCGGGATCCTGCTGCCCTTCCACCCAGCCATCTCCCCGCTTGGGTCTACAGGACACATTCCCTTTGCATCTGGCTGCTTCCCTTTCATGCTGGAAAATCTCTTCCTTGCTTCTACTCGGGATCTTGGCACCTGTAAGATGAGCCAGAGGGGAGTCATTGCTGCACTGACGCCCAGAGGAGGTGCCCTGGGGCGGATCAGGAGTGGCCTGTAATAATCTATGGCTGCTCGAGATGTTTGTCTGCCTAATGTACAGAGGGTTACTGCAGCATCAATCTAGCTATCGGGTCAGTTCCATATCCTGGCAGACAGGAACTGTGGCTGGACAATAGCCCAGGTCAGAGCTCTTGAGATGCACACCCAGGACTAGCTACCTCTGGTGGGCCAGACCCACCTTCCTAGGGCTGAGATCCAGATCCTCAAAGGCACTTCAGACTCCTAACTTCCACTGAAATCAATGGGAACCTTTGAGGATCTGTGCCCGAATCACCCCCGCCGCCATGAAGGAGGTAGGGGACAGTCAAAAGACTGAGGAGGAGAGTGGGGTTAAAGAGACACACACTCCCTGAGAGACTGGTTTTGCATGATGGTTAAGGGGGAGAAACTGCCTCCCTGGATCTCCAGAGCTGCGGTTGTCTCAAGGAAGCTAAGCCTGCCTAGCATGGAAGATGAGGGAGTTGGCTATCCTCGCCTCCCTATTCACCTGCCAGAGTGCCAGGAATGAAATCAAAGGATGGTTCCTCACAGATGGTCTCCGAGTACCCTCACCTTCTTGGGTGCCTCTTGGCATCTCCTGTTCCTTGGAGCACTGGGGATCTGGGACTTGCAGCTCTTCCCATCGCTCCATGTGCGACACGAGGTCGGGTTTGGGAATGGGCACGCCTGCTCCTGGAACAGCAGAGAGGAGGCATCGGAGATTATCACAGCACTGAGAACGTCTTACTGTCACTAGCAACAGTAGTACCTAGAAACCTCAGCGGAGATCAGGGCCCCATTGTGCCAGGGACCGCACGAGCACCCAACGACCGAGTTTGGGGCTCTGTTGCCCTGGAAGACACTCCCTGCCCTGAACAGCTTACTGTCTACTCTAAATAGACAAAGTGCAGGAGTATAAACTGAGACCCAAAGAGGAAATGTGATTTGTCCAAGGTCTATAGCAGAACCATGAATTGAACTCAGGAGTTCGGGGTCCTTGCCCAGAACTCAGCTAGTGCCTGTGTCACAAGTTCAGTCCAATAGAAGTAGGGCTGACAATTAATTGCAGTTAACGCAAGCAATTAATGGAAAAGAAATTAACTAGATTAAAAAATTGTCACGATTAATCACAGTTTTAATTGCACTGTTAAGCAATAATAGAATACCAATTTAAATGTATCATAAATATTTCTGGATGTTTTTCTACATTTTCAAATATAATGATTTCAATCACAACATAGAATACAAAGTCTACAGTGCTCACTTGATATTAGTATTTTTATTACAAATATTTGCACTGTAAAAAAGATAAACAAAAGAAATAGTATTTTTCAGTTCACCTCATACAAGTACTGTAGTGCAATCTCTTTATTGTGAAAGTGTAACAAACAAATGTAGAATTATTATTATTACTCTAGAACCAACAAGTCGAAGCATGAAGGGGCATGCTAATGTTCAGCATATCTGGCACATAAACACCTTGCAGTGCCAGCTACAACAGTACCGTGCGAACGCCTATTCTCACTTTCAGGTGATGTAAATAAGAAGCGGGCAGCATTATCTACTGTCAATGTAAACAAACTTGTTTGTCTTAGTTATTGGCTGAACGAGAAATAGGACTGAGTGGGCTTGTATGCTCTGAAGTTTTACATTGTTTTGTTTTTGAGTGTAGTTTATGTAAAAAAATAATTCTACATTTGTAAATTGCACTTTTACAATAAAGAGGTTGCACCATAGTACTTGTATGAGGTGAACTGAAAAATAATATAAAGTGAGCACTATACACTTTGTCTTCTGTGTTGTAATTGAAATCAATGTTTGAAAATTTAGAAAAACATCCAAAAATATTTATAAATTTAAATTGATATTCTATTCTTGTTTAACACTGTGATTAAAACTGATTAATCGTGACTATTTTTTTATCTCATGATTAATTGTGATTATTTTTTTAATCATTTGACAACCCCAGATAAAAGATATTACCTCACCCAATTTGTCTCTCTGATATCCTAGGACCAACATAGCTACAGCTACATTGCATATCACAAGAGACATGATGTCCTCCTAAATTGGCATTACTTGGGCACAGGATGCCCAGGGGACTGCTAATGGGTAGGGCATCTGATTTTAGGTTTTAGCTGATAAACACCAACAAAACACCCCAATGCAAAGAAATCAAACATTGGAAAGGGTTATTAGGGCTTGTCTAGACAGAGCAGTAATGTGCACTACAGGAGTATGATTTCTCAAATGAACAAATGTGTTGAGCATTAATTGGTCCACATGGATCCTGCTGGTGTGCACTAGAAGCTCCCTAGTGTGCTCTAACATCGTGCTGTTTGAAACAGTGCTAGGTAAAAGCGCACAAGGGGCCATAGCAAATAGACTACTCATTACAATATATACAAAGAGAAAGCCCGGAAAACCCCCCCCCCCCCGTTTTGGGATATCTACACAGAACTCAAAAATTGTTAAAAATAACTCCCGAAAACCTGAAGTTAATGAACCCCAAAAGCAGAAGCCCCACTAACAGGTCACTGAGTGCCCTCAGTGCCAGCCCAGCAGCTGTTCCCACCACATGGGCATCTAGAGGAGTTGGGCGAGTCCCACACCACAAACTAACTCACCCTTGGCAGGCTGGGTGGCTAGGGAACAGGTGGCAGGGAGTCATTGCTCCACCAGACACCAGCCATGCCTTCTCCACAGCCAGGCTGCCCCTAAGCTTCCTCCCCACAGCCTAAGTCAGCCCACACCCGGGATCATCGCTGTCGCAGCCACTCCCCCCGGAGCCTCGCCGGCAGCACAACTCGCTTAACCCCTGCACTGCGGAGCTAGCAGCACGGACCCCCGGGCTGCCCCGGTGGAGGCGGGGGATCTCTCCGGTCCCAGCCGCGGTTCGGCTCCGATCGCACCCGGCCCTGCGACCGCTTCCTCCAGGCAGCGATTTCCTGCCTCTGCGGCTGTTTCCCTTCCCCCCCCCCCCCCCCCCGGCCGCCTCTCCCCGCGCCCCCACTCACAGCCGGGCCGATCCCCCGGGGCTGCAGACGGGGACTGGCCCTGCGCGCACGCTGGCGGGGAGGGGAGCTGGGCTCGGGACCCAGGTGTCCGGGGCTGGCACAGGAAGGTCCCTCCGCTATCCCGTCCCCCGCCCTGCTTCAGGCTCCACTCCAGGAGCTTGGTGTCTTTAACCCATTCGTGCCCCAGCTAGCTGGGGAACGGAGATGTAAAGTAGGAGGGAGATTCTGGTGGGAGGATTTGAACCAGGGGCCCGGGGCACAGAGGCGGCAGGGTGGTACAAACCCAGTAACTTAGAGGCAGCCCATGGGTTCTGGCTGTCACAGCTGGGAATAAAACCCAGCCCCCCCTGCTCTAAACAGACACCCCCCACCCCAGCTGTAAAGAGAACCCAGGAGTCCTGACTTCCAGCCCCAGGGTGCTGCTGGGGAGGGGAAAGGCTGCCCCATCTGTCCAAACCCCCCTGCCTAGCTCTGGGTGACCCCTTAGGCTCACACGCTCCATGGCTGAGTGCACAGGGATGGGGAGCCAGATTCAGATCCCTCGGCTGGCACTGGATAAGCCAGGGAAGGGCCACAAGAACAGGACAGAGGTAGCTCACCCATCCAGCTGCCCCTTGGTTCCCCTCCCTCCCACCCAGGAAAGGGAGCAGACAGAGCCAGGGACGTGGCTTCCACCATCACCTTTATTAGTGAGCAGAGTGTTCACACAGGGTGGGGACAAGCCCCACCTGGAGTCAGCTGCACAGAGAGGTTCCCACAGAGAGCATCACCACCAGGGCCAGCACTGCTGGGGGGGAGGTGGAGAGGGAGAGCTCAGTGGGAGGAGCCAGGGGCATGTGAGGCCCACATGCGGGGAGGGGGAAGTCAGTGCGAGGAGCTGTGGGGCTATGCTGTGCAGGTGGGAGATGGAGGTCTCAGGGGTCAGGGCTGCCACAGACGGGGGGCTCAGTGGGAGGAGCCAGGGGGGGCCACACTGGGCTGGGGAACTCCGTATAGGCTGGGATTGGCGGGGGAGGGACTCCATGGGAAGAGCTGTGCAGGCCATACCGGGGAGCTAAAGGGGGCTCCGTGGAGGCCACACTGGGGTTGAGGGGGACACAAGGTCTTAGTCATCAGAGCCATCGGGGCTGCCATGGCCGGGGGAGGCGGGAGGGCGGCTCAGGAACACGTCCCCATAGGAACGGGGGGAAGTGAAGGCCTGGGCAGGGGTCAGCCCCAGCGTGCGCCCCCCAGCTCCGCCCCCTCCATGGTCCCGTTCCTCCTCCTCCTGGGCGTGGCGGCGGAAGGACTGGAAGTCGGTGGCGGCACAGTTGTCGGGCAGCCCCTGGGGCACCTGCCCGTCCCCGGGACGACACACCTCGAAGCGCACCCAGCGGTAGGCCCCGCACTTGCGGGCCCCGGGGCAGCTCTGGATCAGGTTGTGCACAGCCGGGTGCGAGAAGCCGAAGAAATCAGCCCCGGCTGACTCCAGCTCAGGGTAGGGCCGCCCCCGGGCAGCACTGATGGCCGCCAGCAGCTGGGTGTGGCAGGTGTCAGCCGTGGTGCCCGCCAGGGCACTGCCAGGCTCATCCTCAGGCACGATCTCGAAGCGGGGGCCCGCCCCACCATCTTTGATCTGGCAGGTGTAGAGGCAGCGCTGCTCAGGGCGCCTCATGCTGGCGTAGACCCGGGTGCTGCAGAAGCCCACCGGGTAGATGGCTCCCTCGTTGTGGAAGCCCGGCCGGTCGGCCACGATCTCCCCCAGGCTGTAGACCGTCAGCCCACCCAGCGCGATGGGGAAGACAGGCCGACCCGAGGGGTCCAGCGGCACTGGCTGCACCAGCCGCCGCACCCCCCTGTCCGGCGCTGCCCGCCGCTTGGCCGTACGCCCGTTCTCCTTGCCCTTCTTGGGCCGCTTCCCCGCCGGCGCTGGCTCATCTGGGCCAGGCGTTGGTGCCACGCCGTACCCTGCTGAGATGCCCCCCAGTGGCACCGCCGGGCTCTCCTCCTCGGCCGCCAGTGCCTGCAGCTGCAGCAGCTTGGTGAAGAGGAATCGACGCTCCTCTCTCGCCTGCAGGAATTTCTCCTCCAGCCGGGCAATCTCATCGCACAGTGCTGCATTCTCGAACACCATGGCCTTGGCCGCCCGGCGCAGCCGGCTGTACTTCAGCCGGTACTTCTCATTCTGGCTTTTCCTCGACACCTTCTTCATCCTCGGCTCACCACGCCTGGAGCGATAGCCAAGTTCAGACCTGCTGAAGCAGAGAGCCCGGGCACCATCACCGCTATGGGCACACACAGACACACAGATTCATGCTCCCATGGACACTCACACAAAGATTGCTGTTTCCCATCCATTCCCACAGCTCCCTCCATTAGCTCTGTCCCGGCAAAGGCCGCTGGACTCTGCAGAACAGCACATTTCATAAACATTAAGGCCAGAAGAAAGACCAATTTTGCCCCTCCACCCCAGCCCCCCCCTAACAATTCCTGCATCCTGGCTGAGTTACCAACGTTGCAATTTCAGATGTTTATTGCTTTGTATGATCTGTGCTCTCTTGTGCTCTATATGATTAAGTAAAAGAACATTAAGGTATTAGGCGTGGTGCACATTGTCTCTCTATGAGTGGTATCCGTATAATGACCGCTGTATAATTATATACCTATACCAGTAAATTTTGCTGTGTAGACAAGCCCTTTAGTCTCTCGCTTTAAGGCAGGTTTTCCAATTCTCAAATCGTTCTTGTAGCTCTTCTTTGAATCCTTAGCAATTTGGCAACATCCTGTTTGAAGTGTGCACACCAGAACTGGACAGTCTCCAGTAACAGTCTCACTAATGCCCTATACAGAGGTAACCACCCTCCCTGCTTCTACTTGCTACACCTCTACTCAGACAGCCAGGGACTGCGTTATTCCCTCTCAGCGACACCCTACCAGCTCATGTTCAGCAGGTTTCCACCATGACCCCTTAGCTCTTCCCAGAGCCTCTCCTTCCCAGGATACATCTATGAAGTGTACGCTACCTCCTCTGTCCTAGCCGTGTAACCATGCATTTGGCCCTGTTAAGACACACACTCACTAGGTGGCTCTGGGTGGCTCTGTATAACTGACCTGCCCTTAGCCTATTTACCGAGCTAGTGGGCCCGAGGCAGGAATCGCTGGGGGAGACCCTCCCGCCTGGATGCTGCAGGAGGCCGGGCCGGATGGGCTCAGTGGGCCCTGCTGCTGGCCTGAAACATCTATGAAGAAGGCATGTGGCTGGCCCCCTTCACTCACAAGCCACTATTGCTGCTGTGGGATTGGCTCTGAGCAGGCGCTCAGGGGTATGGGAAAATATTGGAGCGGGGGAGGGGAGCGGGTCTTGGCTGGCTCAGAGGTGCGACACGGTGGGTCTCTGATCCAGCCCCAGGGGGACTAGCTGGCTCGCGGGTACCGCTAACGTGACTGGGTTGGGGGGACACTGCAGGGCTCAGCTGCACAGACCGCGATGCCCCGGAGCTGGCTGAGGGGGGGGGTGTCTCTAGCCCCCCCCCGGGCTCCGATCCCCACCTCGCTCCGCCGCTTCCCCCAGGCAGCGATTTCCTGCCTCTGCAGCTGTTTCCCTCTCGCCCCGGGGCCGCCTCGTGCCGCGACTCTGGGTCCCCCCGGCGCCCGCACTCACCGCCCGGCCGGGGCGATTCCCCCGGGGCCGCGCTGCAGACGGGGCCGCTCCTTGTGACTCACGGGCCGGGAGCCGGCTCAGGAGCGGGGCTCTAGGGGCTGGCACAGGAAGGTCCCTCTGTTATTCCGGTCCCTCCCAGCCCTGCCCGCTCTGTGAAGTGGAGGATTTGGCTCCCGGTTTTTAACCCTTTTCTCCCGGACTGGAGAGCGAGAGGGTTGGGATGGTGCAGATCGGGGTTGTGTGGATTAGATCGGAGTTGGGGATATAGGCGGATTAGGTTTTGGGTTGGGTTATGCAAATTAGGGTGATGAATATTAGGGAGATGAGCTCAGCATTGTGCAGAATTAGAACTGGAGTTAAAGTTGAGCAGATTAAAGATAAGGATAGCTCAGTGGTTTGGGCATCGGCCTGCTAAACCCAGGGTTGTGAGTTCAATCCTTGAGAGGGCCATTTAGGGATCTGGGACACAAATTGGGGATTGGTCCTGCTTTGAGAAGGGGGTTGGACTAGATGAGCTTCCAACCCTGATATTCTATGATATATAGATTGGGTTATGCATGTTAGCCTAGTTACCCCATTTTTATTCCCTTTAACTCTTTCTACATTGATTTGCATTGAGCTAGATTTTTAATCCGAACCCTGTGCTGCACCAAGTCACAGATCCTGTAGAAGTCAAGTCTATTATATCCACACAATTACACAGATCAGCTAAAACTGTCAGCTTGTTTTAAAATTATAGCAAGTTTCTGGAGATGGTCAAAATATAAATTTAAAAAAACAGTTCAGAAGAAATTTTGAAGTTGTTTTCATTCCAAAGTTTCGAGACGTTTTTCATTTTCCATAAAATTAATCAAAAACATTGTAAAAATATAGAAATTTTTATTTACAGTAAACAATTTTCTAATAACATTTCACTATGTCATCTATGGCATATTTTTCATAAAACATTCAATTAAGAAATGTCACATAATGTTTTGTAAAAAAAAAAAATGACATGCAAAATATATAAAAAAAATTGTGCGAACGATTTCATTTTTGGAAAAAAGGCCATTTTTCAGCAACATTTTCTGTGAAAATTTTTACCGTAATCAATTGTCACTAAAAAAAACATTCTTCTGGGTCTTCTGTCATTCAAAAAACCCATTTTGTAGAGCACCTCGTACATGCACATGTGAGGGCACGCGATGCAGAGCAGAATGGAATCCTCTGTACACTAGGGATTGGCACAACCCCGTCTGCAGTTTGGGAACTGCTGAGATAGATATAGATATATCTATATCTATAATGTGTTTGAGAAAAAAAATACTAAAATGTCAAATTTTTCACAGAAGACAAAAATGTCAATAATTTTTCATAATTTTTTGTTTTCAACCAAATATATTTTGTGTTAAAGAATTGTGACCACCTGTACAAGCCATGTGATTATTTCCATTAAACCATTTTGATTGGCATCAATTATATCTACATTTTCTCACTCCTCAGGCAATTCTTTTTAAACTCTTGGGTGCAAATTATCTGGGCCAGCAGATGTAGGAAGATGGGCATTGCCAAACGGGATCAGAGCTCAGGTCCATCTAGTCCAGTCTCCTGGTTCTCATAGTGCCCAGCCCAAGATGCTGCAGACAAAAGTGTAAGAACCTAGCAGCTGTGGGATAATCTGCCACCCACATAAATTTTCCTCCTCACTAGTCCCCTGCTCATACAGCCAAGAATCTTGAGCCTGAGCTTTTCTGACCCGGGTTATGCACGAGGCCGGACTGGATGGGCACAGTGGGTCTTAACAGCTGTGAACCTATAATTTCATCTTAAAACAGGCATTGCAGCAAGTGCTATCTCACCCCCACTTACAATCACAACTATTTTCACTTTCAGGATAAAGAAGTTGACGCAACGCGGGGCTGGGAAACTCAGTCCTGCTTTATTAGCTCCAGTTCAAAGTAAGAAACCAAATTAAACCATAAACTTAATTTAGTGCAATCTGATAGATGTGTATAGGTGTAGTCAGATACAGATTCAGTGGCCACTGAAGCCAATGGAAAGGTTCCTCTTTTATTCTATTCGTGCACAATGAGGCCAATAGATCCCAGGATACCAGATTAGAGGTGTGGGGGGTACAGTTTAGCCAGAGTCACAGAGTCTGGGATCACTGTTGTGAGTGCTGTGGATCGTTGTTATGGCTGCAATGTCGCTAAGGCTGCTAAATGCTGCTGTTTCTGCAACTCTGATGTCAGCTACACTAGCAGACAGTGCAGCTCCTGATTCAGCAGACCTCCATGTTGTCCACAAAGAAAGACCACAGGCTCAGTTCGGTGGTGAAGGCGCTCGGCCAGGTTTATTGTCGACACAGCACAGTACTAGCGCCCCATAAGAGCTACAGGTACACCAACACGTGTATGCCTGTAACAATGGTACCTGCTTCATCAGCACACCAGGATGCTGTCCCCTTGGTAAGCACACAGAAACCCCTTGTATGACTTCTCCTTTTATACATTGATACAAATATCCATGTACTCCAGATAGGGTGACCAGATGTACCGATTTTATAGGGACAGTCCCGATTTGTGGGTTTTTTTCTTATATAGGCTCCTATTACCCCCCACCCCGTCCCAATTTTTCACACTTGCTGTCTGGTCACCCTAACTCCACATGTTGTTAGTTACCACCCTTATCCTTGTACCTGCTAGTTTGAACAAAACATTCTCATCCATTCTCCTGTCATTCCCTCCTTCTTACAAGGGGTCAGTGTGCTCTTGTATCATCTCTTAAGAATGTGTTGACATGGTTACTTGAAGCAACAAAGAGTTCTGTGGCACCTTATAGACTAACAAACGTATTGGAGCATAAGCTTTTGTGGGTGAATACCCACTTCTTCAGATGCATGCAGTCACTTGAGAGATCTGTGTGTTTTTGTATGGTCCTCTCTGGTCAGGAATGTAAACACATTAAAATAAATAAACATTTGGCTAGCTGACACCTGACACGTTGCTATTTTACCAAAGCCAGGCCTCCTCTGGTTCACAGCTTTTGGTTCACATTGTTACTGACGCTTAGGGCTCCAGCAAAGCATACAATTACCAGGCACCATAATGGCTACCCCACCTCTGCCAATATCTTGTCTTGTGAGGCAGGGTGCAGGGCCCATGTCTCGGACCCATCAGAGTGTTGTCATTGTTCCCACTGCTCTCTCAGTGGCCCAGCAGCAAGGTCTGGCTGCCAGCCAAGCTCAGCCAGGGCCGGTGCAAGGAAGTTTCGTGCCCTAGGCGAAACTTCCTTGCACCAGCCCTGCGCTGCCTCCCCCCAAGGTGGCCCCCCCGCCCCACGGGAGCTCAGCCTCCCTCCCCACAATGCCGCCCCCCCCCCCGCCAACTCCCCCTGCCCTCGGGAGCTCAGCCTCCCCCCCAAATACCGCCCCCCCGCCAGCTCCCCCCACCCACCGGAGCTCAGCCTCCCCCCGCAATGCCACCCCCCCAGCCAGGTCCCCCACCCGCGGGAGCTCAGCCTCCCCGCACCCGCGGGCGCTCAGCCTCCCCCACGACCACCCGTGACCTGCCGGCTGCGGAAGCTGAGCAGGGAGCCCAGGGCAGCGGGGCGGCTCGCAGCGGCTGCCCCCCGGCTCCCCACTCAGGCGCTGAGCGGGGAGCCGGGAGGCAGCCGCCCGCTTCCCCCCAAATCTTTGCGCCCTAGGCGACCGCCTAGGATCGCCTAATGGGCGCGCCGGCCCTGACCACAGCACACACATTCTGTGCCACCAGGTGGTCTCTCTCTCTCTCTTCCCCTGTGTGTGTTTTGTGTCATCAGGTGGTCTCTTTCTCTCTCTTCCCCGCACACGTGTTCTATGGTGTTAAGGGGTCTCTCTCTCTCTCCTTGCGCAAGTTCATAGATTCATAGATACCAAGGGCAGAAGGGACCATTGTGATCATCTAGTCTGAGCATCACAGGCCACAGAACTCCAAAATAATTCCTAGAGCAGATTTTTGAGAAAATCATCTAATCTTGATTGAAAAATTGTCAGTGATGGAGAAAGCACTATGATCCTTGGTAAGTTATTACAATGGCTAATTACTCTCACTGTTAAAAATGTATGCCTTATTTCCTGTCTGAATTGTATAGCTTCAACTTCCAGACATTGGATCGTGTTATACCTTTCTCTGCTAGATTGAAGAGGCCATTATTAAACATTTGTTCCCCATGTAGGTTCTTATAGACTGTAATCAAGTCACCTCTTAACCTTCTCTTTGTTAGACTGAGCTCCTTGAGTCTATCACCATAAAGCAGGTTTTCTAATCCTTTAATCGTTCTCGTGGCTCTTCTCTGAAACCCTCTCCAATTTGTAAACATCCTTCTTGAATTGTGGACACCAGACCTGGACACAGAATTCCAGCAGTGATAGCACCAGCAATAAATACAGAGGTAAAATAACCTCTCTGCTCCTACTTGAGATTCCCGTTTATGCATCCAAGATTTGCATTGGCCCTTTTGGCCACAGTGTTGCAAGGGGAGCTCATGTTCAGCTGATTAGGCACAAGGGCCCCTACATCTTTTTCAGAATCCCTGCTTCCCAGAATAGAGTCCCTCATCCTGTAAGTCTGGCCTACATTCTTTGTTCCTAGATGTAGACATTTACATTTAGCCGTATTAAAACACATTTTGTTTGCTAGCACCCAGTTTACCAAGCAATCCAGCTTGCTCTGAATCAGCAACCTTCTCTTCATTATTTACCACTCCATCAATTTTTGTGTCATCTACGAACATTACCAGTGATGATTTTGTGTTTTCTTTCAGGTCATTACTAAAAATGTTCAATAGGGTAGGGCCAAGAACCGATCCCTGCAGGACCCCCCTAATAATACACCCATTCAGTGATGATTCTCCACTTACTATTACCTTTTAACACCTATCAGTATGTCACCTTTTAATCCATTTAATGTGTGCTATCTTTCTAGGGTTTTTTTTTTTGGTACCAAGTCAAATGCCTTACAGATGTATATTACGTCAACACTATTACCTTTGTCAGTCAAACTTGTAATCTCATCAAAAAATGATATCAAGTTAGTTTGACAGGATTTATTTTTCATAAACCCATGTTGATTCACACTAATTATATTACCCTCTTTTAATTCTTTATTAATCAAGTCCTGTATCAGGTGCTCTATTATCTTGCCCAGGATCAGTGTCAGACTGACAGTCCCATATTATCCAGTCATCTCATTTATCCTTTTTAAATATTGGCACAACATTAGCTTTGTTCCAGTCTTCTGGAACTTTCCCAGTGTTCCAAGACTTATTGAAAATCACCATTAATGGTCCAGCAAGCTCCTCAGCCAGCTCTTTTAAAACTTATGGATGGAAGTTATATATTTAAAAATGTCTGACCTTAGTAGCTACGGTTTAACAGCTTCCTGAGATACTAGTGGAATGGAATGTTATATGATATGACAACATCATTTATTTTTTTCCCAAATACAGAACAGAAATATTTGTTGAACATTTCTGCCATTTCTGCATTATTATTGACAATTCTACCATTTCCATCTAGTTATGGACCAAGACCATTATCAGGATTCTTTTTGTTCCTAATATACTTTAAAAACTCCGTCTTATGATCCTTAACTCTGCTGGCCATAGGTTTTTCCTTGCCTCCCTTTGCTTCTCTAATCAATTTTCTACAATTCCTAGCTTTAGATTTATATTCATCAACTTCCCCCTTTCTTCTATTTGTTATATACTTTTTTTTTCTATTTTCTGCAGTTGCCTTCACTTCTCCTCTAAACCAGATCAGTGGCCTTCTTCCTCAATTGTGGGACTTTGGCTTTTTAGGCTTCTAATAAAGTGTTCTCAAACAATTCCCAATTATCAATCATATTTTTCTGATTCAATTCTTCCTCCCAGTTGATTTGGTTCATAATTGTTTTCAGCTTTGTGAAATTGGCTCCTTTAAAGCACCAAGTATATATATCACTGGTCTGGACTTTATTCTGTTTGCACAGTATAAATCTGATCAAGTAACGATCACTTGTACCCAAGTTACCATTATTTTTTAGTTCTGTGATTATTTCCTCTTTATCTGTCAAGATGAGGTCTAATATAAATTCCCCCATGTTGGATGCAATACTTTTTGAATTAGGACATTATCTATAACGTTTAGAAATTCCAAGGATGTTTTAGTACTGGCAACATTACATGAGACCTTCAGCATATGTCACTCAAATTGAAATCCCCCAGGATCACACAGCTTTTGTATCTACACATTATAGATAGGTGTATAAGGAGCTGGTCTCCCTGTTCCTTAGTGTGATTTGGTGGTCTGTAGCAGACACCAACTAATACCCCTTCTTGTTCTTTATCTCTTACGAAATTGAGTCATAAGCATTCAAGATAATTTTCTTCCACGCCACGTTCTGTGCCATCAGGCGGTCACTCTCTCTTTCTCTCCCCTGTGCATGTTCTATGCTGGCAGGTGCACTCTCTCTCCCCACGCATGAACTGTGCCCTCAGGTGGGCTCTCTCTCCCTGTGCGTGTTCTGTGCCATCAGGTGGTCTCTCCCACTGCGTGCTGCCGCTGCTGATGTGCCAGGAGGTTGCCGCTGCGGGTGAATCCCCTCCCACACTGGGCACAGTGGTAGGGCCGCTCCCCGGTGTGGACTCTGCGGTGGGCCAGGAGGTTGGAGCTGAGGCTGAAGCTCTGGCCACACTGGTGGCAGCAGTAGGGTCGCTCCCCAGTGTGGGTGCGCTGGTGGGTCAGCAGGTCGGTGCTCTGCCCAAAGCTCTTGGGGCACTGGGTACACAGGTAGGGCCGCTCCCCGGTGTGGGTCCTGCAGTGGCTGACGAGGTCGGAGCGCCGGCTGAAGCACCTCCCACACTCCCCGCACGGGTAGGGCCGCTCCCCGGTGTGGCTGCGCTGATGCGCCAGGAGATTGGAGCGGCGGGCGAACCCCTTGCCACACTGGGCACAGCGGTGGGGCCGCTCCTCGGAGTGGCTGCGCTGGTGGGCCAGCAAGTCCGAGCTGCGACCAAATCCTTTGCCGCAGTCAGCACAGCTGTAGGGCCGGTCGTTTGTGTGCAGGCTGCGGCGGTGCGTGGCCAGGTTGGAGCTCCAGCTGAAGCGCTTGCCGCAGTCAGTGCACTGGTAGGGGCGCTCACCCATGTGCAGGCTGCGCCGGTGCAGTGCCAGGGTGGAGCCCAGGCTGAAGCACTGGCCGCAGTCGGCACAGGAGTAGGGGCGTTCCCCTGTGTGCAGCCGCCGGTGCTTGGCAAGGGTGGAGCTGAGGCTGAAGCACTGCCCGCATTCCCCACACGGGTAGGGGCGCTCCCCTGTGTGCGTGCGCTGGTGGGTCAACAGGTTAGAGCTGCGGCCAAAGCTCTTCCCACACTCAGGGCACTTGTAGGGGCGCTCCCCAGTGTGGACTCGACGGTGCCGGGCCAGCCCCGAGCTGACACTGAAGCCCTTTCCACACTGGTGGCAGCGGTGGGGTTTTTCGCCTGTGTGAGTTCTCTGGTGGGTAATGAGGTCTGAGCTCTGGGTGAAGCCCTTCCCGCAGTCGGGGCATTTGTAGGGCCTCTGCCCTGTGTGGACCCGCTGGTGCTGAATGAGGTGGGAGCTCCAGCTGAATGCCTTCCCGCAGTCAGGGCAGCAATGGGGCTTCTGCCGCAGCTGGGTTCTTTCCTGGGCCCTATGTTCTGAGCTCCCACTGGGGCCTCTCCCTGGCTCAGCCCATGTGGCTGGATCCTCCCCTGGCTGGGTGCCATCCTGGACATTTAAACTTCCCCTGACAGTGTCAGGATCACCATCTGCCTGTTCTTCCAACCCGCTGTGATCCTCGCGGGCTTCTCCCAGCCCAGGACTCTGGTGTTCATCAGCTTCAGAGATTCCTGAGGTGGTCCCATCCGGATCCATTGTCTCATCACCTCCCTGCTACCAATTCCCTCCTCCTCGCTCTTAAATCTCAGCTCCTGCTGGGATGAGAAAGAATCTGGATGAGAGTCAGTCCCTCCACTGGGCAAAGGTGGGGGACACCAAGGAGATCCTCGGAATGGGGAGTGGCCAAGGCGGTGAAAGGAACCACTGTTAGATCAAAAAGTCTCCTGCTGGAAACCCCTCAAGTTGACAGGGGCGGGGCAGAGAGGACGACCATGCCCCTTCCAAACACCCAGGGGAAAGGCAGCTGAGTGGGGGAGCAGCTGCCAGACTTCCACTGATGCCTGCCTCAGTTGCTGGGTACCGTCCCACCCTGGCTGAGATGGAGGCAGAGCCGGGGAAGTTCACGGCAGCTCTGTGGGATCCCAGCTGTTTCACGGCACTCACAAATACTTTGAGCTGGTTTCATTTTTTGTACCTCTCTGCTGTGCTGCTGTCTCTAGGGAAATAGATATCTAGGCCCGAAGGCCCATTGTGCCCTTCCAGCCTGGCCTCCTATCTCCCCCAGGCCAGAGAATCTCCTCCAGCCATCCCTGCCTCTGGCCCAGTGACTCCTGACTCTGCCGCATCTCCATTTTAACAGACTTCCAGTGATGGAGAATCCACCCCGTGCCCAGACCCTAGAAATCCAGGACACGTGGCTCTTTCCTTCCCTCTGTCAGGGGAACCACGTCAGATTTGCTGTTGGGAATCCTGCTCAGCGTGAGGGAAAGAATCGAGGTGAGTTCAGGGCTTGTCTCAGGGAATGTGCCAGGGACATGGAATCAAAAACGGGGAGCTAGAGGCCAGCTGGGGCTGGGTATGCGCCCTGTGGGGGGTACAGCTCAGCCAGGAGCTACTGGGGGAGATTCTCTGGCTTGGGTTAGGCAGGAGGCCTGACTGCGTGGGCACAATGGGTCCTGTTGGCCTTGACATCTATGAAATATGTGCTGTTCCACAGACCCCAACAGTCTGTCCAACGGACGGAGCAACTGGAGGGAGCCCTGGGAATGGACGGGAAACTGTGATCTCTGCCTGTGTGAGTGTGGGTGGGTGCCTGAGGGTACCTGTATAAGTTTGTGTGTCAGACAGTGCACGTGTATGACTCGTGCGTCTGTGTGAATGTGTCAGCGTATCCACGTGTGTGCGTCACGATGCACGAGCGTGTCAGCCTGTGAGTGTGCGAAGGTCCATCAGCGTCTTGGCCTGTGTCGGTGTGACGGCAGCGAGTGGGTCAGAAAGTGTCAGCATGTGTGAGCGAGTGTGTGTGTGTCACTGTGTGAGCACGTCTGTGCGGAGTGTCAGTGTGTGCGCGTGTGTCAGGGGTGGCGAAATGCCAGGGGAGATGGTGGTCGCAGATTCCCTCTCTCCACTTGTTTCTCCCCTTTCAGTCCCTCTCTCTCCCTGGCCCCTTCAGCAGGGAACCTCCCCTCCCCAGGGCCATGAGCTCTGCCTCGGGCAGCCGCTCTGGGGTCCCTGCACAGAGCCCCATCCCCTCGCTCTCTGTCACCTGGTCTCAGGAGCTAATGTTGGCAGAGCCCAGAGGGGCTAGGTCCAGCCAGAGACGGTCCCTACCACAGCTGGGCAGCTGAGCATCAGAGCCCACTAGTGAACAGCAGCCAATCATCAGCCCGGCTCCAGTCCGGATGCAGCAGCAGCCTCTGTCCCGGAAGCTCAGCCAGCCCCGCTAAGCTGAGCAGAGAGAGCAGACGCCTGGCCCGTAGCCATAACCAGAGCCCTCTAGTGGCTGCAGCCACGGAACCCTTTCCAGACACACGGCACCGTCAGATCTAGCCAGAATCCTTCCCTTCTTTGTAACACCAGAGACAGAGCCCCAGGGTGCCTGCAATGGCTTAGAAAACAGGCTTTATAGCAGGGATCTCAAACTCAAATCACCACGAGGGCCACATGACGATTAGTACATTGGCCCGGGGGCCGCATCCAGGGCCGGCTCCAGGCACCAGCCGACCAAGCACCTGGTTGGGGTGGCACCTGGGTGGGAGGTGGTGCCCGGAGGCGCTCCGGCCGGGGGGGAGAGTGGGGCTGCGGGAAAGCCACTCTCCCTGCAGCGCTCAAGCTGCCCTCCCCGCGACGCTCCAGCCGGGAGGAGAGCAGGGCCGCGGGCAAGCCGCTCTCCCCCCGGTGATCCGGTTGGGAGAGGCGCTCGGGGGTTTGTTGTGGTGCAACACTGGGGGGGGGGGGGTGTTTCCTGGGGCAGCAGCGATGGGGGGGTTGTTTCGGGGGATGCTGTGGGGGGGTTGTTTTTGTTTGGGCGGGGCAGCGCTTGGGGTTTTTTTGTTTTTTTTTGTTGCTTGGGGCGGCAGAAAAGTTAGAGCCGGCCCTGGCTGCATCACTGAAACCTTTTCATACAACAATACAAAAGTGTAGTCAAAAATGAAAAAAATGAAGAGTAATATAGTATGCTATTAAAAGTCACTGTATTAACTTTTTAAAAACTGTAATTTGAAGAGGGGCTTTAATAAAATATAAACACCTGTAACTATTCCTTATGTGGTCAGTAACACTGATGATGATCTACACCAGGGGTCTGCAACCTTTCGAAGTGGTGTGCCGAGTCTTCATTTATTCACTCTAATTTAAGGTTTCGCGTGCCGGTAATACATTTTAACATTTTTAGACGGTCTCTTATATTATAAGTCTATAATATATAACTAAACTATTGTATGTAAAGTAAATAAAATGTTTAAGAAGCTTCATTTAAAATTAAATTTAAATAAAAATTAAATTAAAATGCAGAGACCCCCAGGCCGGTGGCCAGGACCCAGGCAGTGTGAGTGCCACTGAAAATCAGCTCGCTGCCGCCTTTGGCATGTGTGCCATAGGTTGCCTACACCTGATCTACACTAACAGTCTATCAACATAGTTGTAATGGCAGGAACTTTTTAAAGTCACCATTCATACAAAATACGTTGCCACTTTTAACAAACATTCTTCCCAACTACTGACAGCAAAGAATCATACATGCTGAACTTCATACCTCAGACTGCTCATCTAGTCCATGAGGCCCCACCCCTGCCCCGCCTCTTCCCACCCCTTCTCTGTCCCCATTCCAACCCCTTCCCCAAAGTCCTTGCCCCAACTCCACCCCCCGCCCCTATTCCAACCCCTTCCCCAAATCCCCGCCCCGGCCCCGCCTCTTCTCCGCCTCCTCCTCTGAGCACACTGTGTCCCTACTCCTTCCCCGTCCCTCCTGGAAAGTCCTAAGCGCTGGGAGGTAGGCGGAGGAGTGGGGACGTAGTGCGCTCGGGAGGGGGGAGGGAGGGTGGGGGTAAGGGGAGCTTGGTTGCTCGTGGAGTCGGCGCTTATGGCGGGCTGCAGCAAATAACTCCACATGTTTGAGACCCCTGCTTTATAGTGATAGACTCACGGAGCTCAATCTATTTCGTTTAACAAAGAGAAGATGGAGGGGTGACTTGATCACAGTCTAGACTCGTAACTACAGGGGGAACAAACAATGGGCTCTTCAATCTAGTAGAGAAAGATATAACATGATCCAACGGTACAAATTCAGACGGGAGATAGTGTACATTTTTAACAGTGAGAATAATTAACCATTGGAACAACTCACCCAGGGTTGTGGTGGATTCTCTATCACTGACAGTGTTTAAATCAAGACGGGTGAGGTTCAAGATGTTAACAGGAGGGGAAGGAACCATTGAAACATTTGCTGTGAACAGGGTGATTCTGTGAATAAACATGGAGTCTGTTAGCAAGACTTAATGTCTTTTTAAAACATGCTATAGGTCAGGCCTGCACAACATGCGGCCCGGGGGCCGCATGCGGCCCGTGTGGGCTCACTGTGCGGCCCACGCGGGGTGAGTAGGCAAGCGGCAGGGTGGGGCAAGCCAACGGCTGGCTGGCCGGCCGGTGGGCAGGGTAGTGAAGAGGCCAGTGGCAGGCTGGGGAGTGAGGATGAGCCAGTGGCAGGGGGCGGGGGCAGTGGCAGAAGGTAAGAGGCCAGCAGTGGGCAGGCAGGTGATCTGGTCACCCTATGCGCGCTGTTTCTTTCCCCCTCTACAGGCTTCCACATCCCAGTGCTGGGGAAGGAGGGGTTGTTTCTGCGGGGTGGGCAGCGCTGGAGGGAGGGGTTGTTCCCACGGGGCCGGGTGGCGCTGGGTGGGGGGTTGTTTCGGCGGGGCCGGGGGGTTTCGGCCCTCAGCTGTTTTCTTTGGAGTAATAGGAAAAAAGGAGAGCAGTAGAACAGAGACCCTGGACTTCAGAAAAGCAGACTTCGACTCCCTCAGGGAACTGATGGGCAAGGTCCCCTGGGAGAATAACATGAGGGGGAAAGGAGTTGAGGAAAGCTGGCTGTATTTTAAAGAATCCTTATTGAGGTTGCAGGAACAAACCATCCCGATGTGTAGAAAGAAAAGTAAATATGGCAGGCGACCAGCTTGGCTTAACAGTGAAATCCTTGCTCGTCTTAAACACAAAAAAGCAGCTTACAAGAAGTGGAAGATTGGACAAATGACTAGGGAGGAGTATAAAAATATTGTTCAGGCATGCAGGAGTGAAATTAGGAAGGCCAAATCACACTTGGAGTTGCAGCTAGCCGGAGATGTTAGGAGTAACAAGAAGGGTTTCTTCAGGTATGTGAGCAAGAAGAAGAAAGTCAAGGAAAGTGTGGGCCCCTTGCTGAATGAGGGAGGGAACCTAGTGACAGAGGATGTGGAGAAAGCTAGTGTACCCAATGCTTTTTTTGCCTCTGTCTTCACAGACAAGGTCAGCTCCCAGGCGGCTGCACTCCACAGCACGGTATGGGGAGGAGGTGACCAGCCCTCTGTGGAGAAAGAAGTAGTTCAGGACTATTTAGAAAAGCTGGACGAGCACAAGTCCATGGGGCCGGATGCACTGCATCCGAGGGTGCTAAAGGAGTTGGCCGATGTGATTGCAGAGCCATTGGCCATTATCTTTGACAAATCATGGCAATCAGGGGAGGTCCCGGATGACTGGAAAAAAGCTAATGTAGTGCCCATCTTTAAAAAAGGGAAGAAGGAAGATCCGGGGAACTACAGGCCAGTCAGTCTCACCTCAGTCCCTGGAAAAATCATGGAACAGGTCCTCAAGGAATCAATTCTTAACCACTTAAAGGAGGGGAAAGTGATCAGGAACAGTCAGCATGGATTCACCAAGGGCAAGTCATGCCTGACTAACCTAATTGCCTTCTACGATGAGATAACTGGCTCTGTGGATGAGGGGAAAGCAGTGGATGTGCTATTTCTTGACTTTAGCAAAGCTTTTGATACAGTCTCCCACAGTGTTCTTGCCAGCAAGTTAAAGAAGTATGAGCTGGATGAATGGACGGTAAGGTGGATAGAAAACTGGCTGGATGGTCGCGCTCAACAGGTAGTGATCAATGGTTCCATGTCTAGTTGGCAGCCGGTATCAAGTGGAGTGCCCCAAGGGTCGGTGCTGGGGCCGGTTTTGTTCAATATCTTCATCAACGATCTGGAGGATGGTGTGGACTGCACCCTTAGCAAGTTTGCAGATGACACTAAACTGGGAGGAGTGGTTGATACGCTGGAGGGTAGGGATAGGATACAGAGGGACCTAGACAAATTAGAGGATTGGGCCAAAAGAAATCTGATGAGGTTCAACAAGGACAAGTGCAGAGTCCTGCACTTAGGACAGAAGAATCCCATGCACTGCTACAGACTAGGGACTGAATGGCTGGGCAGCAGTTCTGCAGAAAAGGACCTAGGGGTTACAGTGGACGAAAAGCTGAATATGAGTCAACAGTGTGCCCTTGTTGCCAAGAAGGCTAATGGCATTTTGGGCTGTATAAGTAGGGGCATTTCCAGCAGATCGAGGGACGTGATTATTCCCCTCTATTCGGCACTGGTGAGGCCTCATTTGGAGTACTGTGTCCAGTTTTGGGTCCCACACTACAAAAAGGATGTGGATAAATTGGAAAGAGTCCAGCAGAGGGCAACAAAAATGATTAGGGGGCTGGAGCACATGACTTATGAGGAGAGGCTGAGGGAACTGGGATTGTTTAGCCTGCAGAAGAGAAGAGTGAGGGGGGATTTGATAGCTGCTTTCAACTACCTGAAAGGGGGTTCCAAAGAGGATGGATCTAGACTGTTCTCAGTGGTAGAAGATGACAGAACAAGGAGTAATGGTCTCAAGTTGCAGAGGGGGAGGTTTAGGTTGGATATTAGGAAAAACTTTTTCACTAGTAGGGTGGTGGAGCACTGGAATGGGTTACTTAGGGCGGTGGTGGAATCTCCTTCCTTAGAGGTTTTTAAGGTCAGGCTTGACAAAGCCCTGGCTGGGATGATTTAGTTGGGGTTGGTCCTGTTTTGAGCAGGGGGTTGGACTAGATGACCTCCTGAGGTCCCTTCCAACCCTGAGATTCTATGATTCTATGATTACTATGGCCCTCGCCGCTTTACGAGTTGTGCAGGCCTGCTATAGGTCAAATAGAAGCTATTGGACTGGATGCAGAAATTAGCAGATGAGAATCTCTGGCCTGCATGATAGAGGAAGCTGTGTCGGATGGGCACAATGCCAGTAAAAGAGGCATCAGAACTAAGTGACGCCTGCATACTGGATTTGGATCTGTTTTGTATGTTATACTTCGGAAGGAGAATTGCTAATTGGTTGATTTATTCAGGGCACTTTCTTAGTCACCCAGCCATATCAGAGGAACTGATAAGGTGTTAAAATTTGCCCATTCTCTTCAAATGGATGAAACTTGCTTCATTCATCTTTCACTTGGGAGAAGTTGCCAGCCTCACAATAGCTGGTGTTTTTATTAAAGCCCCAGGTGTTGGAGTCATGGAGGTAAAGCACTGGACTGGGTTCTATCCCAAACTCTGCCACTGGCCTGCTGGGTGATCTTGGGCAAGTCACTTCCCTGCCCTGTGCCTCAGTTTCCCTATCTGTAAAATGGGGATGATTATACTTCCTTCCTTTGTAAAGTGCTTTGAGATCTACTGATGAAATGTGCTCTACAAGAGCTATATATTATTATTAGCTTTTTTTATATATATAAATACATTTTTAGCCCTCATGGCTATGGTGCAAAGTTTGAGGGCCTCTGAAAGCTTTAAAACCCAACAGGCAATTAGAAAGAACCCAAAATTGATGATTATGTTTAATCTCATGGTTAATCTCGGGTTTATTGAACACTAGGGAGTTGGTAGTACAATGAATTTCCAAAGTGACGTGAATTTCTAATCCATCAAGCTGAGCCTGGTTCTGTTATTTGATTGATTAGAAAAATGTGCCCTGGGTTAAAGAACGCAGCTGCCTTAACAAAAACCCCTTCCCTGATCTCCCTAAGTAGGGCTGATTCTCATGACTTTAGAGCTAACAACTATACTTCAGAAAACTCAGATGTCTGCTCACAAGAAGCACTCACTCCAATTAGCCACCCCACACCCCACCCAATGGCACAGGAAACCCACATTCAAGGAGTGACAGAAGACCAGCTGGGTTATCATATTGTTCATAAAAGCCAGCAGAAGATGGAGGAAGACTGGTACAAACTCAGATTGTTCTGGGGAAAGGAGCCATGAGAAGAGGTTTACATTTTTAATGGTGAGGATAATTAGTCACTGGAACAATTTACAAGGGTGGTAAATTCTCCATCACTGGCAATTTTCAAATCAGGACTGAATGTTTTTTCTAAAAGATCTGCTCCAGGAATGATTTTGGGGAAGTTCCCTCACCTGTGTCACAAATGGTCCCTTCTGGTCTTGGAATCTAAGGCAGCTCTGGGTTGTCAGGGTGGGGAGATGAAAGGTTCTAGAAATGGGAGGAAATGTTCAGAGTTATAATCAGCCCCAGATTCGTTTTGATTGGATAGTGTTCCTGGGATGAGGCTGCCGCCCCCTTTCTTGATGTTGTTTGGGGTCGAGCAGCCGGAGATGTGGGCTGGAAGGAGCAAGTTTCAGCATTGTGGCTACTCCCCTATTTCCACCCTCACCTTGGGACCCTGGGATCCACTCTGAGACCATTGGGCCTTCATTGTCCTGACCCTGAAAGGCAGGGCTGTCCCTAGGTATATGCAGCTGCGTAGGGCACTATGAAATTTGGGGCACCAAATTGCCCCAAATTTCATGGTGCCCTAGGCAGCTGCATGCTGCATACTTGACAACACCAGCCTGGTGAGCAGCTCTATCCCTTGGCCGGCCCCCCCGCAGGCTGTGCCCACTGCAAGGAGCAGAGCCATCCCTATGGGGGTGTGGGGCCCCGGACAACTCCCTCCGTCCTGCCTCTTACCCATCCCCCCAGCTCTGCTCCCGGACCGCTCCCATTCCACCTCTTCCCCGCAAGCCTCTTCCTCCAGCAGCCTGATGTGGCTCGGGTTGGGGAAAGGACTGCCCCCGGCTCTCACCGGCGGCGGGAAGTGGAGCGCCGCGGCTGGGAGCTGGTGGAGTAGAGTGGGCTGGGGCCGGGCTGCTCTGCTTCCCGTCGCTGCCGGTGGGGTGGGGAGGGATCCCTTCTCCCACGCCCCCTCCCCCCAGCCACACGGCTGCGGTCGGGGGGAGGGAAGCAGAGTGGGCTCCTCCCAGCTCCCCGCTAATCCACTGGGACACTGTAGGCCTGTGGGGCCCCCAAAAGTGCCCCCCTACAGCTCCTGCGTCCCAGACCCTGGGGCAGGGGGCAGGCCGGGGGGCTGCGTAGGGCACCCAAATGGCTAGGGATGGCCCTGCTGAAAGGTGCCCTGACCAGAGCAGGCCAGAGAGTAGGAACATGACATTGCCACCTCCATCCTCACCAACACTTCAGATGGGAGGGTGTGTCACCTGGCACCCTCTCCTCACTTCCCTTTCTGCCTTCTGTGTTGTAAGAATCTGGATGAGTCATCAAGAAAAACTTCACCCCACAAAGCTGTGAGCCTGGGCAGAGGAGAAGCTGAAAGCAACACCTTAAACAGCCTGGTAACACTGCCAAAGCGGCTCAGAGCACAATGCAGGGCTTGTCCTTTCCCAGCAGCAAGACTACAAGTGTGAGTCAGCACCAGAGACAGAAACTGCATTTTCTACCTTTTGACCTTTCTCTCAGTACCTGTTGGTCCTGTTTTGTATGAAAGGGAACAGGATCAGACTCCAGCAGCAGCAACCATCAAGCCAGATGATTGAAACTGACACTTTTCTACCCAAAAGGACAGTTAATACCACCAGATGCTGTGAAATAGGGGGTTTCCCCCAGAGAAAACCCTTCTGTAAGAGAAAGGGAGTAAGGGCTATTGTTACAACGAAAGCCCACTGCCTTACACTTCAAATGCTTTAGCTGCATCCTTATGTGTCAAGTATCAGAGGGGTAGCTGTGTTAGTCTGGATCTGTAGAAGTGACAAAGGGTCCTGTGGCACCTTATAGACTAACAGAGGTATTGGGGCATAAGCTTTCGTGGGTGAATACCCACTTCTTCTTTCCACTGCTTGCATCCGAAGAAGTGGGTATTCACCCACCAAAGCTTACATTCTTATGTGTGTTTGATAAGAACTTACTTTTTTTGGGGGGGGGGGGGGTGGGGGTGGCGGAGACAGTTTCCCTGACAGCCACCAGCAATAGCTTGACAGGAAACTGCAGACCACACCCAACGTTTAGCATTACACCAGTAAATAGAGGGTTTACAACACAGACAACAACAACCCTGCTGGACTTAAAAGGTTTGCTAATCTAAAACCCTCTTAATACAGATGCAATTTACAGCGGCAGAATACTTTTGCTGGTATAGCTTATGCCAGTTCCCCAAGTGAAATAAGCTATAACAGTTAAAGTTTATGCCACTATAACTGCATCCACAGTAGGGAATTTTCTAGCACAGAAATGTTGCAAAAATCACCTTCCATCAACATTATTATACCAGCAAAAATTTCTAGTCGTAGGCTCCTAATTGACTTAGGGGACATCTACAGCGCAGTCAGAGGAGTGACCGCAGCTGAGGTGGACGTAAGTACACAAGAATGGCCAATTTCTCAAACTTAATTGCACCGCGATACTCTTCTGACAGCAAAAATTACTACACAACCCCGGCAGGGGGGATCTAAGCCTGAGCCCTGCTGCCCCGAAGGCGGGGCCAAAGCCCGAGCCCTGCCATCTCAGGTGAGGAGGCCAAACCAGAAGCCCAAGGGCTTCGGCCCCAGCAAGGGTACCTGTAACCTGAGTCCTGCCACCCAGGGCTGACGTCCTAGGACTTCGGCTTTGGCCCTGAACAATGGGGCTTGGGCTTTGGCCCCAGGCAGCTTCAGTCGCTGGCCCCAGCAAGTCTAACACCAACCCTGGTGACCCCAAGAAAATGGGGTTGTGACCCACTTTGGATTCCCACTTCACAGTCTGAGAACCACTGGGCTAGCAGAAGCCAAATTCCCCAGGTACATCATGGGGAGGAGCATAGTGAAGCCCCAGCTGAACAAGTTAGAGGTAATACAAAGTTGGCCTCAACTGCTCAGGAAGAAACCAGTCAGAATACTTCTGGAGACAGTGGGATTAAGAATTTTATTAAAATAATGTTAAAAATAAAAACAAAGGTACAGAGTTTAAGCATAGAAGTTCCTGGTTATCAGGGAATAAGTTACAGATTATCAAGGGGAGCGAAGTTCGGTTTAGGATCGGATGACATAAGAAATACATAATCTGCAAAATCCCCAATTGGGGTAAAGGCTTAACGGCACTGTTCCCTCTAAGATGTGCGCGTGTGCGCGCACACACAGATCCTAAACCCCGCGCACACGGCGAAACACTACGCGCACAAAAATTTGCACAGAAGCACAACAATTTGCATAGAATAATTTTTTTGTGCACATGGCCTGTCAAAAATTAGAGGGAACATTGCAAAAGTACAGAGATTGAGATATGACGGTAAGTTGTTCATATATCATGGCTATGTTCAGGTGTGGAGTAGAATGAGTGGGTACGATGATGAGGATGGATTTGCCCTCATTTGGTGAGATTTAATGTTCAGTGAGTTTATGGTTCCAGTTCATATGGTCCAGTGGGAAAAAGTCTCTCGGTCCCTTTCTCGTCGATGATGCACGATATCCTTCCGGCTCACACCTCCTGGTACTATCGGTTGCCGGAGACGTGTTGTTACAGCACTTCATTCCCCACTTCACCCCTGGGGCATACCCTTTGACAGGTCTGATAAAGACCAGAGTGCCTTGTGGTAAAATGGGCCATGGAAACCCCCTGGTATTATCTGCTTGGACAGAGGTTTACCCACGTTGTGGCCCATGCTCCTCTTAAGTGGATACACCAGAACAAAGAAAAAAATGCAAGAGTAACAAGATAGTTCCTGTTGCTACAACCCTTTCACTGCAAAGTGCTGCACAGGGCAGGAATCAGGCCTGGCAATGCTGGGAGGATAAACTGTTTCTCACATAGCCCAACCGCATAGTATTGTGGGGGGAGGAGGTGCAGATATGTGACACATTCAGAGCTGGCAGCTAGAGCTGGTGAAGGGAGGTCAATCAGTCCTAGAATGGTGAAGGCCCTTTTCCCTATGAACTGAAAAGAGATTACCTCAGGCTAATCAGAGACACCTGAGTCCAATTAAGGGGCCCTGGTGACAGTTAAAAACCCCCTTTTCCAATGAGAGAGGGAGGAAGAGGGATGAGAAGTGACTGCAGCAAGGCTTGGGGAAGTAGAGAGAAAAGTTCTCTGCAAAGAGCTGTTCTCCAATCTCAGTAAACATTGACAGGGGAGGGGCTGGTGACTAGAAGCCAGTGTACTGAGGCACTTCACTGCCACTTTACAGTGCCGCTGAAACTTTCTCACTCGGGGGGTGTAAAAAACCACACCCCTGAGTGATGCAAGTTTCAGTGCTTTAAAGCAGCAGTGAAGTTGCCGCACCAGCGCTTGGAGCTACATCCCCTTGTAATTAAGTTTTATAACAAAAAGCTGCTTCAAATAAAAAATATTGAAACACATCACTTTTTTTTTTTTCACTAACTGAAACAATTCCACACAGATTTGCAAAATTTTCAACGGACCTGAATCTGCCTTTTTTCAGTGGAAAAATCTTTCCGTGCAAACATTTTGCCCAAATGTAGTCAGGAAGTGAGATGCAATTCCACCCCGCTTTGCTGAGGCTGGACAGTAACTGATCGAAAGGATACGTTTTTTGAATGGTTGGTGACACTGACAACCCCTGTTTCCTACCATTTCCAGATTTATTGGTTACACTGTAACCAAACTGACTTCAGCAGCCTGAGCTACAGTTTCATCTTGAAGGCAGAAGTAGCTGAAAACCCTGCATATTGGCCTATGCTGGTGCAGACTACAAATGTTACTGAATTACTTTCACTTTCAAACTGAATAGTTACTTACAAGAAACAGAAAGAGAACAAAGAAATCACGTGTTTTGGGAGGCAATTCAAATACAGCATATATAGGCAGACATGAAAGAGATGTACTTCCCGGTGAAGGAAACATGCACAGGCAGGCATCTTTATGGCCAGGGAATCTGATACAAGGTAGGGTAAATGAGTGTTAAGACTTTTTAAACTTCTAAATCCTGCATGACTTACTCAGTTGGTTTGTGATGGGATTTTTATGCCTGAGTAGAGCCAGCAGGATTTTCCTGTGCTTCTGAAATTCATAACAAACCTTTACATTAAGGAGAAACAAATAGACGGCTCCTTCCTCTGCATGAGCCGTATTAGGCTGAAATTAGAATTATGTTTCCTGCTCTTGGTGAAATTGCATTGTTGACTAAAATATAGGATTGACTATTTATAGAAAGTTCTTTTTTAAATTCTGATTCACAGGAATTAAGGTACATTGTGGTATAAATTCTGATATATGCCTTTAACATAGATGTGCCTCCTTATTTACATCCTTTTAAACAGGGCCGCCTCCAGGCACCAGACGAGGAAGTACATGCCTGGGGCGGCACATTATAAGGGGCAGCATTCCGGCCATTGTTTGGGCGGCACAATTCGGCCGCCCATTTTTTTTTTTTTTTGGGTTCGGCAACCCAGCAGCGGTTGGTTTTTTTTGTGTGCTAGGGGCGGCAAAAAAGCAAGAGCCGGCCCTGCATTTAAAACTGAGATAATGACATTAACTTTTCCAGAGTCACCCTAGATTTATAATACTGGTGTCACTGAGATCAGAATTTGCCCCGACCCCATGGCAGTCAGTGGCTGACTCCAGATTGACTCCAGGGGAGCTGAGATCAGAATCTGACCCCAATCCCCCTGCAGTCAGTGGATGACTCCGGATTTATCCCGAGGTCACTGAGAGCAGAATCAGATCTAAGATCTGTACTAATATCAGATTGCTGTGATGTGTTGTGTGCAATTTGGGTTGAACCCTCCCTGCCCTTCGCCTTGTGCCATCATTAACACCAGTGCAAAATGAGGATAGAGTGCTGGACTGGGGCTCAGAAGTTTGATTTAAGGCTATTTACATGGTATATTTTGATATGTGAGCCTGACAATTTGTGTTTTAATGGTGATAAAGCTTTAACTTTTTGAATAACAACATCTGCATCATTAAATAATTATTGTCTGACCCCCACTTTTCTGACCCCTCACAAATGTGAAAACTTAAATAGATACAAATCTTTAAAAACTGCTTAAAACACATAATTTTGCACATAAATTTTCAGTGAAAACTTAAATAAAAAGAGAAAAATGCTTAAAAATAAACATCAGTATTATCTGTCAGAATGATATACAAAAAATTCTGCCAGACCTAATGATAAACATATACAGATACGTTTCAGAGTAGCAGCTGTGTTAGTCTGTCAGCAAAAAGAACAGGATTACTTGTGGCACCTTACAGACTAACAAATTTATTTGAGCATAAGCTTTCATGGGCTACAGTCCACTTCATCGGATGCCTAGAATGGAACATATAGTAAGAAGATATTTATACATACAGAGAAACATGAAAAGGTGGAAGTAACCATACTAACTGTAAGAGGCTAATTAATTAAGAGGAACTATTATCAGCAGGGGCCTGGTGCAGTGGTGCATGTCTGTAATCCCAGCTGCTGGGGAGGCTGCGGTTGGCAGATCGCTCAGGAGTTCTAGGTTGCTGTGTGCTATATCAATTGGGTGTCCAGTGCTACTGACAACCTGGCCAGCGGGTAGTTGGAGGACTGGCTAGAACAACACATCTGATGTGTTGTGATCGGCGCTGTCTCAGTGAGGGCTGATAGACTGATCAGTGACAGTGATTATCTGCAGGGGAAAAAAAACTTTTGAAGTGATAATCAAGATGGCCCCCAGATACATTATATGTCAGCAACACCTGTTCTGTGTCACAGATCGACTTGCTAGGTATACTAATCAGAAATGCCAACCAAGGATGGGGCCCCATGGTGCTAGGTACTGCACAGATAGCAGGTGTTATATGAAATGACACGATTTCCTTCAGTTGACTATAAATTTACTCCTCCTACACAGTGATCCAATCAGTGTTAGGTATAAAACCACATAGAAAAGAACAAGTAAAGGTTTTAAAAAAAATAAAAGCAAGGCAGGAGACCAGAAAAATAAAGGTACAGGAGGGGAGAATAACATCTCTGTTCCCATCTGCTAGGGGTTAATAACATCGACAAATTAAATGCAATGTTGAGCTTGAAAATTGTGCATATGGGTTTGCCAGACCAGGGCCTATGTCCATTGTGCAAATACATGCATTAAGAGTATTAGCTGCATGAAAAAGAAAGTAAAATATTAGCAGCTGATGGTCCCACCTTACAGCCCATCTTCCACTGTCCTTTTCATGTGGAGAACAGTTTTGCATTTAATGGAAATTGTTATTTGCTTGTCTACTGCATGGGATTGATCAATGTCATCCAATTCCATTTGTCTTGATGCTGCTGATTATATTTGACAAATATCATTTTTTGCTAAAGCTGTTGTGTTGGTAGAAGGATGAAAGAGAAGGGAGCGTGAGATGCATTTTTGGTTTTACTTCTTCATTTTGTGCTTCACATGAACAGCTTCTTCCTGGAAAGCTTATGCCTTGAAATTCAAATCTTAAAATGAAAAGCTGGGATCAACTGTTGAAGAGAATTAAGGCCAAAAAATCCCCAACCCCACCCTACCTATATCATTTTACTTCTCTTACCTGGAAAGTAAGGGGGAGGCACTACTGGTTTTTAGGTTTGTAACTGATACAATGTTGGCTGCTCTCATAATTTTATTGTTTTGTGATATTTGGTGCTTTTTTAAAATCCTCAGCTCCTGGAGTCAGGTAGTTATGTGAGACTCTCAGCTTTTGTTTCAAAACAAAGCCAGATTCTGTCTCTGATCACTGGGGAGAAAAGCTACAAAATATGATCCCCAAAAGGCTAAAAAACAGGAGGCAAAGGAAAAAAGACCACGATACATTATTTTTTAAAAGCCTCATGATTTTGTAAAGCCACTCTCGTGATCTTTTGGTGTCTGTCTCATGAATCCCTGCTGATACAGCTCTTTGGTTGGCTTTCTAGGATAAGCCATAAAAATGAAATGTGCGGAATGCGCCGGCAAATGTCTGGAAGGAGGGACACTCTGTTCGGAGTGTCAGCAGGCTCTGAAGGGCACAAATGGGTCACAGAGTCAGACAGAAGGTAACGTAAAGCATTATATGTATTATTGGTGGGTTGAACATTCATTGTCAGTGACTCATTTGATTTATAGAATGGGGCGTTCTTTCTCCACGGAACCCGGGAAAGTACAAATAAACATTGAATAAACAGAACCCCAGCATTGTTATTTTGTAAAATCTCATGATTTTCTCTCTCTCTTTCAAAATTTTTTTTTCATTCCTTTTCAGTTTAAAAAAAGTGTGAAAAGTCTCCCCTCCACCAAAAAAGCTTCTAATACTTTTAAGTTATTTTCCAAGCTGGAAAAAGTAAGAAAAGAAAAAAAGTGGATTCCTTCTATAGCTCAGTGGTTTGAGCATTGGCCTGCTAAACCCAGGGTTGTGAGTTCAATCCTTGAGGGGGCCATTTGGGGATCTGGGGCAAAAATTGGGGATTGGTCCTGCTTTGAGCAGGGGGTTGGACTAGATGACCTCCTAAGGTCCCTTCCAACCCTGATATTCTATGATTCCACACACTGCCTCTCACTCTTAAAACTTTCCTTTTCCTGTGAAAATAAAAGGGAGGGAAAACACCGGAAAATCCCCAAATCAACATTTTTCAGTTTCCAAAATCTCAAATAAAATACCATTAAATAAACTGTCAATTCAAAATGAAAACAAATATTTTGACATTTTCTGCAGGAAAATTGAAAATTTTCATTTTCTTAAGAAAAAAATCATTTTTGACTAAACATTTCCACCTACATTTTTTTGATCCAGTCTAATCTTAAGTCTTTTAAAAATAGATTCACAGAGTTTGATTTTCCAGTGTAGAGAGAAACCCAAAGATCTTCATCTTCACAGTGCAGACTTGTACCATTTAAGCAGGAGCAACTCTGTTAGCTGGAAACAATAGTAGGCTTTTATCCTCTGTCAGCTAGATTTTCAAAGACATGGATGTTAGGTGTCTAACTGCAATTTGCACCTATGAAAATCTCCCCTTAAGTGATTAAGGCACTAAAAAGGGACAAGACACACATACCTACCTGGTTTATACTCCTGAGCACTGTAGCTATGCCAACCAAATCCCTGATGTAGATGCAGCTAAGGATGATGGAAGAATGCTTCTACTGAGCTACCATTGATCAGGGAGGTGGTTTATCTACAGGCATGGAAAAACCCCTTCTGTCTCTGCAGACTGCCAGTATGGGGTTATGTCAGCATAGCAATAGCACAGTAGCTATCCTGCTATAGCCACCGTTGTGTAGGGAAATCCTTAAGCCAGCCAGTGTTTTATTCTTGTGTGATGGCCACCTTCTGGGATGATACTCTGGGGCTTGAACCAGGGACCTCCAGCACTAACAGCACAAGCTGCTACAGTTTGAGCTAAAAAGACAGCAGCTCTCTGTCACTGCAACTGTGGGCTGTAGCAACTCACATTCCCTGTGGATTGGCACAGAGGGGGACCTATAGTCCACTCAGCAGCAGGTTATACGTGTGCCTTGTGTTATCATTCCCACTTGTGCAAATGCTACCACCTGTGAAAGCAAGTGAACAATGCTGATCTCCCTTACTTTGCAAGGTGTGGACAGTTACACCCTGCAGATTCGTTATCTATAGCATACAATAGGGAAAGTTGTTTTATAGCAGGATTGCTGTCACTTGCTAATGGAATCCATGCCACAGTGTGGGATGGGGGGATTTTTCTTTAGCTGTCCAATTTTAATATTAACATATTCATTGGGTTTTTTTAGAGCAGTTCGATTTGACATAATTATCAAGCTAAGACTCTGATGCAAAGCTGAGGCCCCAAGTGTGTTGTGATTGTATTTCTTTCCTTTGGACTTGCTGTGTTGTCAATGCTTTACCAAGAGCTATTAATGTCATATTTTCCAAAACCTCATTAAAATATTTAGAAAATGTTGGGAAAAAAAACACCACTGCAAAAAGATTCCTACATGTTTGAACATCTTCCTGAAAATCTATTGGCTTTTCCACTCCACTTAATTATTATTAATAATAATTATTACTATCAATACTACTACTACTATACACATTAAGTGATATAGGGCCCCATTGTGCTGGCGCTACACAGACACACAGTGACTGAGATCACGGCCCCATCTTGCTGGGTGCTGCACAGACACATTTCCACTGAGATCGGGGCCCTGTCATGCTGGGGTGCTGCACAGACACACAGACTGAGATTTGGGTCCCGTTGTGCTGGGTTCTGCACAGATATATAGAAAGACACTGGCCATACCGTGAAGAGTTAACATACTGAAAAATGGATATTTCCCCATATTACTCAGCAGTGGGGTAAAATGGGGGAAAGACTTTCCCTGTGATGGAGACTCTTAGACGATTATTTAAATGAACACTGGGAATTTGCCGTCACGTTCAGTGAACAGATGCTCTTTCCTGTTTTTGACTTTTTTTCATACCAGGAACGAAATCTTTAGAACTAGATAAAAATGAACCAAACCCTCTGAGTTCAGGACTGTCAGAAGACACCCCTGCTGAACAGGATCCGGGATCTGGATTCCAGCCACCAGCTGATTCTGCTGAAGCAGCTATTGAGGTGGGACTTTCATTTTCTTAGGATCAGTGGGAACTGAGCTTAGTTTTATGGCTGCTCAGGAATTTTCGAATTATTTTTTTTTGGTATGAAAATGCTGATTTATTGAAACTGAAATTCCTTGCGGAAACATTTCAGTTTCAATGGACTTTCACCAAAACCCAGGTCTGGTTTCCTGCCAGCTGACCTGGTAGGGTGTTAGGGGGCCTGGCATTTCAGGATACATGGGTTCCATGGAGACCCTGAGTGTGACAGCCCTGGAAGCTGCTCTCAGGTCTTCTAGGTTTGCTGCTCTGGAGTGGGGGACTTTCTGGGCAGTTCCTGACTGTGGGGGATTCCTGGGGCTGGGTGCCCCTCAAAGCATCAACAGTAGCCCAAGGAGTCCCTTGGAGGTGGGCAGCTGCTCCATATTTTGGTTTGAAAAAGTCAAACTGAAAAAGTTTGATTTTCCAGAAGCAAATTAATTTCTTTTCCGTGGGAAATTTCTAAATTTCTAGGCTATGTCTTCACTAGAAACAATTTCAATTTTCTAACTGTCTCTAATATTTGGACACCTCATAAAGGCCCGATCCAAAGTCTTAGTGAAACCGTTGGGAGTCTTTCCACTGACTTCCATGACCTTTGGATCAGGCCCTAAATGGTCTAATTTTCAGAAGCATTGGGCACCCAGCAGCTCCCAGTATAGTAAACGGGATCTGCTGGCTTACGCTGTTGGAAATCTTTCCAAATTTTTTTCTTTTTGTTGAAAAATTTGGATTTTTCACTAAACCAGAATTTCCAGAAAAGTGTCCACTTTTCTCAAAATCTTTAGATTTTTGGTCAAAAATTATTTCGTTTTTAATAGTTATTGACCAATTTTTTTTTTTGCAATTTTGGGCCAAAATTATTACAGATTTTGGTCAAAATTATTTTGGTTTTTGGAGGTGTTGGGCTGAGAATGTTTTGGGGCTTAGCAGGTTTTTAACAAATAGCTGTTTTTTTCCTGTGAAAACCCCTCCCATTTTCCAGCTTAGTACATCTGAAAATCAGTCCACTTATTTAATTGCCGAAATATGGATGTAGGAGCCTAACATTAGCCTCCTGTTTTTGAAAACGTTAGCCATAATAACCCAGCAGCTATTAACCTGCTCAGTTAATCTGTTTCTGCCTTCGGTTAGCAGAGGAGTTGTTCATGCAGCTACCCTCACGCCTGTCAAAGGGCTGCGTTTGGCTTAAATCAAGCCTCTGCTACGTTTAAAGAATCACCCCATTCATGCTTTGATTACCTTCCTTTTCCAAGGAACACCAGGTAAGAGCTACAGACCAAGCCACTGGAGAAGCAGAGACAGAAGAGCAGAAAGAGAGGAAAACACCGGATGGTAGAGGTAACCATTTCATTTCCCTGTGTGATTTTTTTTTTTAGAGCTGGGTGAACATTTTAGATGGAAGAGTTTCCATGCAGTTTTGTACAAAATGAAACATCTCATTTAGAAAATGTCAAAATGTTTTGTTTTGATAATGTTGTTTTGATTCATTTTGTTTTGACTTTTATATTAAATTTAGTATCACATGTATGATATTTAATAATATGTATATATGATATTAAATGTTTTAATAGAATGTAAAAGTTAATATAAAATGAATCAAAATAACACCATTGAAATAATACATTTCAATATGCCTGAAAATAAAAAAATTGAAATTTTCATATTTTAGGAAATTTCATAATTTCAGCTTTTCATTCCAATTCAGAACATTTTTTTGAAATGTCAGAATTTCCCACCGAATAGAAATTCCCTTTCATGAGCAACTGTAGTAATTTTATTTACAAGTTTTTGATTTATAAAGATAAATGTAATCCAAAAATCTGCCCCTTCCACATGTAAAGCCTAAACTGATGTGAACCATTACCGCCTGGGAGCAAGAGAAGATGTATGCATAATCTCACAGAGACACAGTTAGTGCCTTAACTGGACAGCCAGAAGTCTGGGGTCTAGTAGCTGGGATGGGATCACTGCAGTGTGGTCTCTGGTGGACTCAGACATGGGGCGATCATGCCATTTACCAAGAGGTTCAGCACTAACAGCTCCTTTCTAGCTCTGCTCTTGGGAATCCTGACCCTGATCGAGCTAAGGGCTTTGTTCTTCAGAAGCATCCCTTTGTCACACTGATACATTCATCTCTCCCACATGAGGCTGTGAGCAGGGCTGGCAGGTATCATAGGCCAGGGAAGGCTAAGCTTTTCCTGGCCCAGACTGTGATCCAACCCATGTTCCACCTCCCACCCCAAAGCCAGCAGGGGCTCAGCACCAGCTGTTGCCTGGAGCTCAGTGGCCAGGGGCTGGGGCACCCAGGGGTGGCCCGGGGTTGGGCTAGCCAGGGTGGCTCAGGCCGGCTTGGGGATCAGGCCTGCCCGTGCAGGCGAGGGCTGCCCGTGGCTGTGAGTTTTGCTTCTCAGAATATCAGCGGGGGGTTTTTTCTGGGAAAAATTTAGAGGAAAATTATATATTTTTAAAAATATTTTGCTGAAAACTTAAAAATAAACAAAAAAATTCAGTTTTCAGCAGCTAAACACTGAAAAGTTTTCAGTTTTGCAACACAAAATTTATTAATAGACACATTCTGCAAAAATGTTTAAGATCAAGACAAAAGAAAAAGCATGTTGATTAATAATTTCTGACCAGCTCTAACTGTGAAATTAATTTTTTAAGTAGATATTTTTCAATTTTTACCAAATGTAGCTAAAGAAAGGGGCCAGGGATGGGTCTAGACTAAATGGAAGGCTGATAACTGAGTGGGAAAACTGTGGGGGGTTTTTTAGGGCTGTCAAGCAAAAAAAATTAATCACGATTAATCATGTGATAAAAATTATTCATGAGTAATTGTGATTAATCGCACTATTAAACAATAATAGAATACCATTTATTTAAATATTTGTGGATGTTTTCTACATTTTCAAATATATTGATTTCAATTACAACACAGAATACAAAGTGGACAGTGCTCACTTTATTTTTATTACAAATATTTGCATTGTAAAAATGATTAAAAAATAGTATTTTTCAGTTCACCTCAAACAAGTACTGTAATGCAATCTCTTTATTGTGAATACCTTACAAATGTAGAATTATGTACAAAAATAACTGCATTCAAAAATTAAACAATGTAAAACTTTAGAGCCTACAAATCCACTCCGTCCTATTTCTCGTTCAGCCAATTGCTCAGACAAACAAGTTTGTTTACATTTACAGGAGATAATGCTGCCTGCTTCTTGTTTACAATGTCACCTGAAAGTGAGAACAGGTGTTCGCATGGCACTGTTGTAGCCAGTATCACAAGATATTTACATGCCAGATGCACTAAAGATCCAAAGTGAGCACTGTCCACTTTGTGTTCTGTTTTACAATTCAAATCAATATATTTGAAAATATAGAAAAACACCCCAAAATGTGTAATACATTTCAACTGGTATTCTATTGTTTAACCGTGCGATTGAAACTGCAATTTTTTTTTTTAGTTAATCACGTGAGTTAACTGTGATTAATCGACAGCCCTATTTATTATTAATTATTATTATTATTAGTGTTGTTTTCATTAACATTTGGTTTAACCAGGATCTGGAAGTTTAGAACCAGAAATAAATGAAGAAAATGAAGGAAAACCTGAGAGTCCCGGACCTTTGAAAGATGCCCTGTCTGGGCAGGAATCAGGACTTGGATCCAAGCTTCATACAAAAACAGAGGTAGGAGTTATTTCCAGGTTTATGTTTTAAGTCCGTTACTCCAAGATATAGGAGGTAAATCACAGCTGTGGGAATTCCTCCCATTTCCCAACACAGTGAAAAACAAAATGTCAGGATGTGTAAGGAATGGAATGGAGAATAACAGAGATATTCTAGGAGTCCTTGTGGCACCTTAGAGACTAACAAATTTATTTGGGCATAAGCTTTTGTGGGCTAAAACCCACTTCATCAGATGCATGGAGTGGAAAATACAGTAGGCAGGTATAAATGCACAGCACATGAAAAGCTGGGAGTTGCTTTACCAAGTGGGGGGGGTCAGTGCTAACGAGCCAATTCAATTCAGGTGGAAGTGGGCTATTCTCAACAGTTGACAAGAAGGGGTGAATACCAAGGGAGGAAAAATCACTTTTGTAGTGCTAATGAGGCCAATGTAATCAAGGTGGCCCATTTCAAACAGTTGACAAGAAGGTGTGAGTATCAGCAGAGGGAAATTAGTTTATGTAGTGACCCATCCACTTGGTGGATTATTCAGGCCAATGTTACACCCTCCCATGGATACAGCGTTCAGTAGGTTTAGCTTGGAGGGGTGGTGAAGGGAGATGAGGGTATTAGCTAAACCCTTGGGATGTAATGGTTCAATTCCTTGCTCCACCACTGACTTCTTGTGTGAGCTTGGTCATGTCAATGCCTCAGTTTCTCATTTGTACAAGAAGGGTTGTAGCCCTTTCCTACCTTCTAGGGGTATTGTGAGGATAAATACAGTAAAGGTTGCGAGGTGCTCATGTATTATGGTAACAGGGTCCATCTAAATGCCACAGATAGAATAAGAGGGGGCATGATGGAGGACTTTAAAATAATGAATGGCTTCCATTTATGCTGTTTCATGATGCAAGAGCAAAGGACAGATTCAGTTAAATTGAAAGGCAGTGAGTCTAAAACTGACCTAAGTAGCTATTTCTTTTTTGGAGAGAGAGTTAGCCTGTGGAACTCACTGACACAAAGGTATCTTTGAGGCCAAGAACTTAGTGGGATTCCCAAAAAGGGGAATGGACATTTATATGGATACATTTATGCACAGTTCATGTAAATCTGGTAAAACTTTATAATAAACATAAATCCACCTCCTCTGGGGAACAAGCCACCTATTAACTGTCTGTGGATAGGAATAAGTTATTCCATAACTGTCCTCATGGTGGTTCCTTCCTATGTAAGAGCTGGCACTGACCATTGGAGTCTGCTGGGCTGGATGGATCATTAGCCTGACTCATGCAGTAACGACTATGCTGCTTGGATCCTGCTGCTGTGTTATCGGACGCCTTGTGAAATGTGTGGAGGGAAGGGCTTCTAGGAGCTGATTTAACACCATGACTCCTGGAAGGAAACACGATGATGGAAAGTGGCTTGGTGGGCTGATGGGTTCTCACAGGTGACATGAAGAATCAGAAGGAATCATTGGGTGAAATGTTCTAGCCTGTTATACAGGAGGTCAGAGTAGATGATCACAGTGGTCCCCTCTCAGCTTGGAATCTATGGATCTGTTTTGTCCATAGCAAGTCCCAGGAAATTGTCCTCCAGTGAACGACCTGTTCAGCATAACACTCTCCAGTGTTCAGCCAGCAAAAGCTGAGAGGGAAAACGTTTTTATGGATGAAATTTACCCTAGCACAAATTCTAGGCACCACCTCAATCCTGAAAGGACTTAGCAGCGTACAGCCCTTGTGTGCGAGAGACAGTGCGCTCTCTGGGCTGCTCCTGGCCTGACACAGTGATGCATTGCCCCTTATAGGGCTGATGGTAAAGTTTCCTCAAGCTCGAGATCTTAGAGAGCTCCCTGGGGGCCCTGGCAGCTGTTTTGCCTTTGGATTTCTGTCTAGGCATGAATTTCACCCCAGCTGAATGCCTGTTACAGCTCAGAGAAACTTAGGGCTGGAAGGGACCTGGAGGGATTATCTAGTCGGGACACCTGATCTGAGGCAGGACACATTTGGCCTTTCTCAGGACTGTACTGAGCTCTCTCAGGGCTGTATGGCCTTTATTTCCTAGCTTTTAACTTTCCTTTTCAAAGGGACACAAGGACACCAGCTCAGACAGCAACCGCGCTGAGTCAGGGAGAGGTGATGACTCCTGGGAGATAATATCCGACAGCGCAGGTAACCAGCTTCAAACATTTTGCTTAGGAAAATCTTTATTTAGAATTTCTTTTTCCAAAAAAGAACAACTGATCCTTTCCCACCAGTTCTGCTCTCCTGTAATGTCTTTCTTGATGCAAACCAATTCATTTCGCAGACCAGAGGGGTGTGTCTTCTAGCCTTTTATGTCCATATTGGGAGCAAAATTAACACCCAGGGCTCTTAAAACAACATCTGACTCTTATCATCTGTCTATCTCAAAGTGCTTGACAAAGGGGGTGCGAAGGGCACTATTAGCAGCACCCTGGTCACTGATGTCCCTGCAGCATGAAGAAGGCTGCAAGCTCAGCTATGATCAATTAAACACTGTTGGTGGGGATGCGGAGATAAAGTTTCATGACACCTTAAATAACGGCTTCTTGGAGCAGCTGGTCCTGGAGCCCACAAGGGGAGAGGCAATTCTTGATTTAGTCCTAAGTGGGGCACAGAAGGTGAATACAGCTAGTCCACTTAGTAATAGTGCCTATAATAGAATTAAATTTAACATCCCGGTGGCAGGGAAAACACCACAGGAGCCCACCAAGGTAGCATTTACTTTCAGGAAGGGGAGCTACAGAAAAATGAGGAAGTTAGTAAAACAGAAATTAAAAGGTTTCAGTGTAGTAGCCGTGTTAGTCTGTGTCAGCAAAACGAAAATAAGAAAGAAAAACTTGTAGCACCTTAGAGACTAACAAATTAGTTAGTCTCTAAGGTGCTAGAAATTAAAAGGTACAGCACCAAAAGTAAAATCTCTGCAAGCTGCATGGAAACTTTTTAAAGACACTATAATAGAGGCTCAACTTAAATGTATGCCCCAAATTAAAAACCATAGTAAGAGAACCAAAAATGTGCTGCCATGGCTAAACAACAAAGTAAAAGAAGCAGTGAGAGGCAAAAAGGCATCCTTTAAAAAGTGGAAATCAAATCCTAGTGAGGAAGATGGAGAGGAGGATAAATTCTGGCCAGTGAAGTGTAAAAATATAATTAAGAAGATCAAAAAAGAATGTGAAGAACAGTTAGCCAAAGACTCAAAAAGTAACAGCAATTTTCTTTTTAAGTACATCAGAAGCAGGAAGCCGGCTAAACAACCAGTGGGGCCACTGGATGAAAAGGCCACTGTGGAGAAACTAGAATGAGATAGTATTCACCCAAGAACTTTTTGAAAGAACTCAAATGTGACATTGCAGAACTACTAACTGTGGTTTGTAACCTATCATTTAAATCAGCTTCTGTACAAAATGACTGGAGTTTAGCTAACATGACGCCAATTTTTAAAAAGGTCTCCAGAGGTGATCCCGGCAATTACAGGCCGGGAAGCCTGACTTCAGTACTTGGCAAACTGGTTGAAACTATAGTAAAGAACAGAATTGTCAGACATACAGGTTAACATAATTTGTTGGGGGAAGAGTCAACATGATTTTTGTAAAGGGAAATCATGCCTCATCGTGAGTGGGAGTCAACAAGCATGTGGACAAGGGGGATCCAGTAGATATAGTGTACTTAGATATTTGGAAGGCCTTTGACAAGGTCCCTCACCAAAGATTCTTAAGCAACATAAATTGTCATGGGATAAGAGGGAAGGTTCTCTCACTGATCAGTAACTGGTTAAAAGATGGGAAACAAAGGATAGGAATTAGTGGTCAGTTTTCAGAACGGAGAGAGATAAATAGTTGTGTCCCCCAGGGGTCTGTACTTTGACAAGTACTATTCAACATACTCATAAATGATCTGGAAAAATGGGTAAACGGTAAGGAGGCAAAATTTGCTGATGATACAAAACTACTCAAGATAGTTAAGTCCAAAGCAGACTGCGAAGAGACACAAAGGGATCTCACAAAACTTGGTTGACTGGGCAACAAAATGTCAGATGAAAGTCGGTGTTGATAAATTCAAAGTAATGCACATTGGAAAACACAATCCCAACTATACATATAAAATGATGGGGTCTAAATTAGCTGTTGCCACTCAAGAAAGAGATCTTAGGGCTGGTCTACACTACCTGCCAATTCGGCGGGTAGCAATTGATCTTTCGGGGATCAATTTTTTGCGTCTAGTGTAGATGCGATAAATCGATCCCCGATCGCTCTCCTTTCGACTCCGGTAATCCACCCTGACGAGAGGTGGAAGCGGAGTCGACGGGGGAGCGGTGGCAGTCGACATTGCAGCGTCCTCACGGCGAGGTAAGTCGAGCAAGGTACGTCAACTTCAGCTACGTTATTCACGTAGCTGAAGTTGCGTACCTTACATCGACCCCCCCCTCCCCCGTAGTGTAGACCTGGCCTCAGAGTCATTGTGTATAGTTCTCTGAAAACATCCATTCAATGTGCAGCGGCAGTCAAAAAATCAAACAGAATATTAGGAATCATTAAGAAAGGGATAGATAATACAACAGAAAATATATTGCCTCTATATAAATCCATTGTATGCCCACATCTTGAATTCTGCATGCAGATGTGGCCGCCCCATCTCAAAAAAGATATATTGGAACTGGAAACGGTTCAGAAAAGGGCAACAAAAATGATTAGGGGTATGGAACAGCTGACCTATGAGGAGAGATTAATAAGATTGGGACTTTTCATCTTGGAAAAGATACAACTAGGGGGATATCATACAGGTCTATAAAATCATGACTGGTGTGGAGAAAGTAAATAAGGAAGTGTTATTTACTCCTTCTCATAACACAAGAACTAGGGGTCGCCAAATGAAATTAATAGGCAGCAGGTTTAAAACAAACAAAAGGAAGTATTTCTTCACACAATGCACAGTCAACCTGTGGAACTCCTTGACAGAGGATGTTGTGGAGGACAAGCCTATAACAGGGTTCAAAAAAGAACCAGATACATTCATGGAGGATAGGTCAATCAATGGCTATTAGCCAGGACGGGCAGGGATGGTGTCCCTAGCCTCTGTTTGCCAGAAGCTGGGGATGGGCAACAAGAGATGGATCAGTTGATGATTCCCTGTTTTGTTCATTCCCTCTGAAGCATCTGGCCTTGGCCACTGTCGGAAGACAGGATACTGGGATAGATGGACCTTTGGTCTGACCCAGTATGGCCATTCTTATGTTCTTATTATGAGCACCTGGGTGATAATCACTTTGCTAACAATGTAATTAATATATGGAGATATACCTATCTCCTACAGCTGGAAGGCCCTTGAAAGGTCATCGAGTTCAGTCCCCTCCTTTCACTAGCAGGACCAAGTACTGTCCCCTGACAGATTTTTGCCCCAGATCCCTAAATGGCCCCCTCAAGGATTGAACTCACAACCCTGAGTTTAGCAGGCCAATGCTCAAACCACTGAGCAATGCCTCCCCCTTATTAGGAGGATACAAGTGGAAGGAACAGGAGGCAAAGAGGAAGCTCAGAAGAAAAGCTCAGAGGGTGAGCCTGGGCTGAGGAAAGAAGGCTTTGTGAGCTTTTGCTGTAAGCCCCCAGTACACCTTTCTACTTTGCAAGGAAAGAATAAATATACACTTCGGTGCAAGGGTAACAATCTGGTGTGTGTTTGTCACTGTGATGACACACACACTGGCCAGGCAGTAGAGTACACTGGGCAGCAGTAGAGACCCCTGGTCTGCTGCGCAGAGCTGGGAGTGGGGGCTGATGTTGGGGCGTTCCCTTCCCTGGTCCATGTACCCAGTCTCCGCTGAGCTGGGGTTGGCGGACAGGGAACCTGTTTGTGCCTTGAACTCAGAAGTGGGAGCAGGTGAAGGAGAGGAGCGAGCATCAGGTGGGGAGGCCTTGGGGGAAGGGGTGGAGCCACTCAGTCCCCGCCCCCTTGGCCTCCTCTCCCACCCCTTGTCACCGCTTGCTCCTCTTTTCTTCCGCGAGTGGTGAAGGCAAGTGGCAGGGCCTCTGGGGAGGGGGGTGAGTGGGAGCAGGGTCTGGGGCAGAACAGGGGTGGAGTGTGGGTGGGGCCTCGGGAGGAGGAGGCTGAGCGTTTGCACCAGCCTCCCCAAATGCCAGAGTCATGTGCCACCCATGACTGCTGTACTGAACAAGTGTTCAGGCGTCTAAGTGCTCATCTTAAAGAGACAGCGAGCCGACACACTCAGGCACACGCACACACTTCCCTCCAACACGTAAACTCTTTCACATACACACATTCCCCAACACACACATTCCCCAACACACACACACTCTTGCACATAGACACACCCACTTGTGTTGTTGTTGTTACTTGTTGGTACTTCCTATCAAAATGTGCAATGCACATATATTCTCTGTAATATTATTCTTTTGCAGTTCGTCATGGTTTACAGTGCTGTTATTTTAGTTTTTTGACTGGTCTGTGTATTTCATCATTTTATTTCTCTCTTATGCTTAAATGTAATTCTCGGAGTAGTGAGTTCTAAAATGCCGAACCTGTCCCGGCTGGAGTAATTTATCATTATTACTTTTATTACCATATTGTGCTTTGTCATGCATTATTTAAAGTAGTATAATCAAATACAACTGGGGGGATAGCTCAGTGGTTTGAGCATTGGCCTGCTAAACCCAGGGTTGTGAGCTCAATCCTTGAGGGGGCCATTTAGGGATCTGGGGCAAAAATTGGGGATAGGCCCTGCTTTGAGCAGGGGGTTGGACTAGATAACCTTCTAAGGTCCCTTCCAACCCTGATATTCTATGAAATAATAGTGTCCTTCTAGAATATAAATTTAGCTTGTACTCACCTTAATAGTGCCAGTTTAAAAAAAAACACACCCAAAAAATTAGCTAAACACATAACTTTAGACACAGGGCAAATGAAGTTTGCTTATTTTCAAATTGTATTTTTAGTTATATCTATAAACTAATGTAAAATTCATACAAAAATAAATTTGGTTCCAAGTCTGATATTAATAGTAATGGTGGAATCAGATGTTAGTGACTCATGTACATGATTGTGATCAGTAAACATAAATGACAAAATAATTAGAAAAATAAATCCCTGTTCTTAATAAAAGATTTAAAAAAAATCACAGATGTTAAAATAAAATAAATACATTTTTAGTGGCGTGAAAAGCAATTGATTAAGATAGAGTGAGTGAGTGTGGGCCTCCCTCCTCTGCAACAGGTTCCACCTCCTCTTAGGGGATTCCCAAGCATTCCCAGGCCAGCTGGGAGATATAATCCCTCCAGTGTGTCCTGGGTTGGCCTCGGGGCCTCCTCCCAGTAGGATGTTCCAGGTAGAATTCCAAAGGAAGCCTCCTAAGGGGCATCCTTATGAGGTGCCCGAACCACCTCAGCTGACTCCTCTTGATCGGGAGTAGTGGCTGTACTCCAGGGCTCTCCCGAATAGCCAAGCCCCACACCCTAAACTTGCATATAAACTTAAAATATGGCTTTAATAGGTGTTTCCTATATGAAGAAAGAAAAAAAAATACAATTAGGTACAGTGTTCCTGTCAGCTAATTTCTAAGTTATCTGCAAAAAACCTAGAGTTTTCAGATGCCTAAGTAGCCCCTGGAATCACAGTTAAAGTTGCCCCCCCCATTTGAAATGACACCATGCCTCCCTCCCAGAGGGGTCAGAATTAACCCCTGGAACAAGCACCACACTTAACGATAGAACAACACTTTTATCTAACCCAGGCAAAGCCAGGAGCAGACCCAGGTCAGGATCTCTAGCAGGGATTTCAGACTACCTCCTCCAGGCACAGCACACAGCAAAACAGCTCTTCCTTTCCTGGCTAGATACACACAGACTTTTGACCCTGCACCAATGCAATCCCCTCCCCAGCTTTGGTCAGTCCAACCTGTCCCTGTGCTCTGGTGCTGGCAGGCAGGGTGAGCTCAGGACGACGGTCTGTCGATAATATGGACTCAGCTCCTGGCTGAGAGTTTACAAGAATCCCTTTTGCAAGCAGTGGGTTCTCCTCCAAGCAGCTTCCTCTCTGCCCTAGCTTCAGGCTCCTGTTTCTTTTCCAGTATCCAGGCTGGTCTCTCATCCTGATTCCTGTCTACTCATTCACTCAGACCTTCCCGACGGCCAGAGTTAATGCTCTGCCTTTGGCCGGCACTCCCCCCAGCCAATCAGGTTTGTGCACAGTGGCAGGGAGGGGCAAGGGGAAGGAGCCGTCTTGCCAGCTCCACAGAGGTCAGTACCATCATCCCTGTTCTACAGATGGGGAAACTGAGGCACAGGGCAGTGAAGTGACATGTCCACGGTCAGTCAGTAGCCGAACCAGGTGTAGAATTCACAGCTGCCTCTTGGCATCTAAGCTGCTCTGACCCAGGAGATAAATCTATTGGGACTGGCTCCATGCATTGAAAATGACTCACTTGGGGAGAATCTTCTCCTAGCCCCGTTCATTTCCTGCTTAAGCTCCTCCTGTGATCAGCTCGGTAACACTGCCCTCCCCTGACTTTCAGATGGTGAAGATGGAGAGGCTCCTGTAGCAGAAATGAATATGCAGAGAGCAGAGCAAACAGCAGCATTCTCATGCCAAGGTAAAACCCCAAATAATGGCCCAGATTCTACTCTCTCATTCTGGACACTTTGTGCCACTCAGGGGGGCCCAGTGGTGGAGTCTTGCCCACGCTGGCCAGCTGAGAGTTCCCCTCTCTGGGGAAGTTCTCAGCTGGTGTAAGGTCGCCGAGCTGCCAGTTGGACCCCACCCGCACCCTGGCACAGGAAGTGGAGAATGAGCATAGCTCGGGCAGACTCTGTCCTTGCGCTAAGGTCTAAGATGTACAGCTCACGCTGTGAGTATCATCAAGTTACACGTGGAGTCTTTGGGGCTGCACCTCTCACCACTCCACATGCAGCGCTCATGCCATTGCCACCCACCATCCCCAGGAGGGACAGACAAGTTTTCCCACCGTACACTGCGAGAGCCATTCTAGAGAGGTGGAGCTCACATGAGCATGACAAACCCTGGCATGCATAGGCGCTGACTTCCCCTCTAGCCAGGGGGTGCTCGACCCTCCCTTTGCCCCAGGTCTGGTGATTCTGTTTTTTACTATATTTTCAACCAGTTTGCCCAGTACTGAAGTGAGGCTTACTGGCCTGTACTTGCCTGGATCACCTGTGGACCCTTTAAAAAAAAATGTGACAGCACATTAGCTAACCTCCAGTCATCTGGTACAGAAGCTGATTTAAGTGATAGGTTACAAATCACAGTTAGTAGTTCTGTGACTTCTTATCTGAGTTCCTTCAGAATTCATGGGTGAATATCATCTGGTCCTGGTGACTAATTGCTATGTAACTTATCAATTTGCTCCCAAACCTCCTCTATTGACACCTCAACGTGGGACAGTTCCTCAGATTGGTCACCTAAAAGGAATGGCTCAGGTGTGAGAATCTCCCTCAGATCTTCTGCAGTGAAGACCAATGCAAAGAATTTTTTTTAGCTTTTCCACAATGGCCTTGTCTTCAGCTTCAAAGGAAGTTGAGAGCCTGTTTCCTTATTAATCATGTTTCTTAGGACAGTGTCTCGGGGTAACCAAACGTGGGGCCTCATTGTGCTAGGTGCTGCACAGACAGAGTGGTAGATGTCCTTGTCCCGATGAGTTGACAATTTCAACAAACCAGACAGACCTAGGGTGGAGGAAGGGGTAGAACACACCAGCAGAGTGACCAATGGGATGGTGGCAAAATAATTTTCTATTTTCCAGACGGTTTAGTTAGGAGGGGACCAGCTACATGGACAGAAGAGAGAATTGAGAGGGGACACGGAAGAGAGGCTGAGGGGGCAGGGGAGAAGAGGGTAAGAGGGGCAGGTGTGGAATGAAACTGAGGTGAAGAGACTGTGGGGAGCAGGAGGGTTGGAGCAAGTAGCCAAGTGGAGAAAGTTCTGACAAAACTATAGAAAACCAAACTCTTTCCTCATTTCCTGTGTCCTGCAGGACAGCTCCGGAAAGGAGGGGCACAAGGAATGTATGAAGGATGCCGGGATGGGAAAAAACTGGTGATCTTCACTTGTTGTTTGTTTTGCACCCAGAATGGAGAACTTCAGACCTGAACCAAGACAAAGCACATCCGCTGAGTTCAGAACGGGAATCGGGACCTGGATCCCAGCCGCAGTGCCATGCTGCTGGAGTAAGAGATGAGGTGGGAGTTGAGCTCCATTGTGCTGGGTGCTGCGTGAACACACAGTATAGGCTTTTATATCTGCCTCTGGACATTTCCACTGCATGCATCCGAAGATGTGGGTATTCACCCACGAAAGCTTATGCTTCAATATCTCTGTTAGTCTATAAGGTGCCACAGGACCCTTTGTCGCTTCTAGTTGAGCATAGTTATTCCAACAATCACCAGGCAAGCCGGCTTGGCTGGTGGTACAGGGTGGTGCCCCAGGGCAAGATCCCAATTCATGTCTGGCCAGTGACATTTTTTAGTTTGGTCCAAGAGGGTCTAAATTCACAGGGACCATTATGATCATCTAAGTTCGGTCTCCTGCATAACCCAGGCCAGAGAACCTCACCCAACTTTGTGCCAGGAGTGAATATGGCACCAATTAACCTCAAGTGACCACTAAATGGATGGCTTATTTGCAAACACGGACCCAGAGTCTCTCATAGGGATGCTGCACTGGCATCCGCTTAACCTGGGAGCGCCCTGTGGGCCAGCGAGCTGGCTGTAAAGCTGCTCCAGCAGCTCTTAAAATACCCAAGATTGCTCCTACACAGAGAATCCAGAGCAGACCCTATAACTGAGCCTTTTAATTTTGTTTTTAAATGGCAAATGGATCTAGATTTATTACTGTTAATCTACAATGAGATTTATTGCTATTTATAATTATTTCTTTCAGTTAGGGCTGGTCAAAATATTTCCATCCAAACTGGTTTTTAATGGAAAATTGGATTTTCAGCTAAATGAAGTTGAGCATCCACACTGCATTGTAAACCTGCGTTTATGATTGCTGGGCCTGGGTCTCACAGCCATGCTAACACTTCCATACTGCACTACACAGACCTTCTGACTTGGGTCTGCATCCACACTGTAAAATGACAGAGCTTGGATCCGAGTCATGGTGGGATTCAGGCTTTGACCCATCCCCTGGCAGGGTCTGGAGTGCTGGCTGACCTGAGTCAGACTGATTTTGTGTGAATGGAAGGGGGTTTAGGCTTAAACCTGAGTCAAAGCCTGGTCCTAGTGTGCAGTGTAGACATACCTGAGCTGGGCAGCCAAACATTGCCCAAATATTAGTGGCCATTTCTGAAAATTTAGGCCTATTTGTACAAAGTGTATTTATCTCCGACTGTAGGTTTTAATAGTTGTAGATACACCAAGTCCTACCGCCCAAAGACACTGTACGACATAATAGAAACCCCTTTGATACTTGAAGCCTTCACGTAAATGAAAAACCAATAACCCACAATTCACATGCTCAGCAATTCCAAGGCCAGCAGGGCCCAATGTCTGTCCTGTCTGGCCTCCGGCATAACCCAGGCCAAAGAATCTCTCCCAGCCATTTCTGCACCCAGCCCTATAACTCCTGGCTGAGTTGGAGCAGATCAATCTAGTCCTGCAAGCCAAGAAAACAGATGAGTTTTGTAATCCTCGAAGGTCAACTGATCTGGAGGCGTGAAGTGAGTTGCAAGATTGTGAATTCCTTGCAGAAAATATCCCTGTTTGTTAAACCGGGGCTTACTAGCTCATATACCTTTGCTGGTCGTAGCTGTAGAGATATCCCATGGGGAGAGAGCAGAATTTTCAATGGGAAGGTCCCAAGCCATTTTGGGCTTTCTGGGTCACAACCAACATCCTAAACTGTACTGCCAATCAGCAGCCAGTGCTGACCTTGGAGCCCTGGCATATGGGCCTATCGGTGATGCATGGCGCATCAAGAGTGCAGCCATAATCTGCATCGACTTGACTTTATGAGCAGAGCAGAGCAAAAACTGATTTTTCAATTCAGGGGTTGAACCAAAAAATCTGAAAAAAAATTAATTTTGAGTTGAAACAACGAGGAGTCCTTGTGGCAGCTTTGAGACTAACAAATTTATTTGGGCATCAGCTTTCGTGGGCTAAAACCCACTTAATCAGATGCATGGAATGAAAAATACAGTAAGCAGAATATTTATTGTAGCATATAAAGAGATGGGAGTTACGGAGGGGAAGGGAGGTGTCAGTGCTAATGAGCAGGGCTACCACTGTGAAACCTGTCACCATTTTGAGTTGAAGGATTTTCCATTTAATTTTGGGTTGGGTTTAGGTGTTTCACTTTTTTAATTAGCTAAATTTCAAAACAAATTGCCATTTTGAAATGAAAACTCGAAACGGTTCATTTCAAAGTAGTCAGAATGAAACGGTTCAAGGTGAAAAGTTGAAATGTTTTGTTTTGAAGTTGCCAAAAATGAACCATTTCAAGGTCTTCAAATTCTTTCCCCATTTTTTCTGCCAAAACAATTTGCCAGATTAGATCCACTTTTCTGAATAGTTTCGTTGCCTCAAAAATGCATTTTTTTTAGCAAATAGATTATTCACCACAAAAAAAAAAAAAGTGGCCAGCTCTATTTATGAGGGTTCTTAAGTTGTAACTCCATGAAAACCACCTTGGATTGGGGTCATTTAGTCGTGACAAAGGCCAGGGTGACTCTAGCAAGCACCATATCCCAGAGGAAAGGCTGCCTCCTTCAATAAAATTTATATCTTCCCCCCAACAAGAGGCATGTGTTGTCGCTGGGACAAGAGACCAGAATTCAACAGTTCTCTGGGCACCAGCCGGAGTCACCAAAGAAGATGGAGACAGACTACCTTATAGGCTCTGCCTCCCAGCCAAAGGAGGTGAAAAAAAAGGGGGGTTGTGAACATTTGGATCAGCCACATGTAGCCTATAAATCACAGGTAAATGGGAAATGTATTTAAACTTTGATAAAGAAAGCAAAGTTTTATCATGGATTGAATGTCGTCTAAAATTGTAATTGGTCCTGCCATGAGGGCAGGGGGCTGGACTCGATGACCTCTTGAGGTCCCTTCCAGCCCTAGAATTTATGAATCTATGAATCTATGAAAAAGAAAACAAAGAAAAGGAAAAAACAGACCATTCCTGTAGTCAGTGCATAAGGGAGCATCCCTTTAACTAGTATGTGAGCCCTCTAGTGGCGCTCACTGTGTTCTGTGTTTTAGAAGCTGCCAGGAAGCAGCAGGAGCAGCCATGTGTATGTAGCTGGGCCTTGTCTTTGCATGTTCAGTGAACACAGTTAATTGGGACTAGAGCTGGGCTAATAGCGTTTTTTCTGGTTCACTGGAAATGCTGAAAAATTGAAAAACAATTGTTTTGTGTCAAGCCCAAAACAACATTTTTCAAGTTTTTTGGTGAATCAAAAAGTTGAAAACATTTCCATTGCAGATTGAACTAAACATTTTGTTTCATTTCAATTTTGAGCATTTTAAAATGTATTTTAATTGTTAAAAAATAAAATCAAGGAAATTTCAGAAGTAAAGATTGTTTCAGTCTAAAAAATTGAAACTTTTTGTTATGAAAATGAAACACTTAATGTTTTATATATATTTTAAAGGTTTTTTTCAACTGAAACAATTTGGTAAAATCTATGTGAATTTGCTAAATATTTTGGTGTCACTGAATCTGCATGTTTTAACTGAAAAAATGTTTAAGTAGAAAAAATTTGCCCAGCTTTATTTGAGATCAGCTGTGTCCGGGGAGAGTTCTCCATATTGTTGGTGTTGTGTAAAGCACAAAAGACACAATTCCCAACATGGCTATAGCTTAACTATGGATATATCAGAAGGGTTTGTGGGAGGAAACTGTGGTTTAAAATATTTAGTAAATATCTGGAAAGGGGGCTAAGGAGGAAGGGAGCAAAATTTTGCAGAAGCCTGTGAAGAAAATGAGTGAAACCTAACCAAGTAAAGTAAATGAGAAACACCCTGGCAGGGGAATTCAGCGACAATAAACCCAACTTAATGCACATTAGAATGAGCAATTTCAAATACTGAAGGTGGGTCCATTGTAGCTTAGTGAATACCTCTGCTCAAAGTGCAGCTATGTTAAAAAAAGCAAACAAGAGGTTCAGACGCAGTAGGACAGGATGGAGAATTTTACAGAGAATGTTCAGATGCCTTTGTATAAATCAGTGGCGCTGCCCCATCTGGATACTGGGAGCAGTGCAGGGTCAACCCATTCCATGTGGGATATTGCAGAATTAGGGCAGGTCTACACATAAAACACAGCAGCTGTGCCGCTGTAGCACTTCAGTGAAAATGCTACGATGCTGATGGGAGAGCTTCTCCCGTCGGCTTAGTTCAGGGGTCGGCAACCAGCCTGCGCCACTTCCCGCAGCTCCCATTGGCCGGGAATGGTGAACCGTGGCCCCTGAGAGACACTCAAGGTAAAGAAACACTCTCACGGCCCGCCAGTGGCTTACCCCGATGGGCCGCGAGCCAAAGGTTGCCAATCCCTGACGTAGTTAATCCACCTCTGCGAGATGCACCATAATTTATGTCAATGGGAGAAGTCCTCCCGTCGACATAGTGCAGTCTACACCAGGGGTTAGGGTGTGGATTTTCACATCCCTGAAGGACTTTGTTATACTGATATAAGTTTATAGTGTAGACGTGACCTTAGAGAGGTTCACAGAAGGGTGATGAGAATGACCAAGGGCCTGGAAATACTCTTCTGTGAAGAGAGTTTGAAAAGACTGGGAGGGTGTTTCCTTTAGTGAGGAGATGGATAAGAGGGCACGTGATAAAAACCTGCACTGAGTGGTTTAGAGAAGGGAGACTGGTCAATTCTATTCTCCCTGCCTCATAACAAAAGAACAAGACAACGTTCAATGAAATTGAAAGTGAGAAATTCAAAACTGAGCAAAGGAAACACTTATTCACACAATGTGTAATTAGCCGGTGGAACTCACTGTCATCATCTATCACCGAAGCCAAAAGCTTAGCAAGATTCAAAGAAGAACTGGACTTTTATAAAGATAATGAAAACATCAGCCGTTACTTCAGATGGGGGCACAATACATAATAGAATTAAATCTGCGTCAGCCATTCTCTAAGTGACTCTAGTAAGGAAGACATTTCCTCTGTGTTTTGTCCACACCAAACCACAGGAACTAACCTATAGTTTAGGAGCATACAAACTGCCAGACAGAATCAGACCCAAGGTCCATCTAGCCCAGTCTCCTGTCTCTGACAGTTCACAGAATCATAGAATATCAGGGTTGTAAGGGACCTCAGGAGGTCATCTAGTCCAACCCCCTGCTCAAAGCAGGACCAACCCCAACTAAATCTTCCCAGCCAGGGCTTTCTCAAGCCTGACCTTAAAAATCTCTAAGGAAGGAGATTCCACCACCTCCCTAGGTAACCCATTCCAGTGCTTCACCACCCTCCTAGTGAAAAAGTTTTTCCTAATATCCAACCTAAACCTCCCCCACTGCAACTTGAGACCATTTCTCCTTGTTCTGTCATCTGCTACCACTGAGAACAATCTAGATCCATCCTCTTTGGAACCCCTTTTCAGGTAGTTGAAAGCAGCTATCAAATCCCCCCTCACTCTTCTCTTCTGCAGACTAAATAATCCCAGTTCCCGTAGCCTCTCCTCATAAATCATGTGCTCCAGCCCCCTATTCATTTTTGTTGCCCTCTGCTGGACTCTTTCCAATTTTTCCACATCCTTTTTGTAGTGTGGGGCCCAAAACTGGACACAGTACTCCAAATGAGGCCTCACCAGTGCCGAATAGAGGGGAATGATCACGTCCCTCGATCTGCTGGCAAGGCTCCTACTTATACAGCCCAAAATGCCGTTAGCCTTCTTGGCAATAAGGGCACACTGTTGACTCATATCCAGCTTCTTGTCCACTGTAACCCCTAGGTCCTTTTCCGCAGAACTGCTGCCTAGCCACTCGGTCCCTAGTCTGTAGCAGTGCATGGGATTCTTCCGTCCTAAGTGCAGGACTCTGCACTTGTCCTTGTTGAACCTCATCAGATTTCTTTTGTCCCAATCTTCTAATTTGTCTAGGTACCTCTGTATCCTATCCCTACCCTCCAGCATATCTACCACTCCTCCCAGTTTAGTGTCATCTGCAAACTTGCTGAGGGTGCAGTCCACGCCATCCTCCAGATCATTAATGAAGATATTGAACAAAACCAGCCCCAGGACCGACCCTTGGGGCACTCCACTTGATACCGGCTGCCAACTAGACATGGAGCCATTGATCACTACCCGTTGAGCCCGATGATCTAGCCAGCTTTCTATCCACCTTACAATCCATTCATCAGTTCCCAGCACCAAGTACCTCACGGGAAGGGATAAACCCCCCCCACAGTATCCCACAGGATATGTGGGCTAATCTGCCCCCTATGCTAGCGTTCATCCTGGTCTCTGATAGCAAGAAATTGGCTTAAATCCTGTGGTAGTGAGTTCCACAGACTAATCACTCGTGTGAAAAAGTATTTCTTTTGATCAGTTTTGAATTTTTCACCTTGCAGTTCCATTGCGTGTTCATTTGTGTTCTGGGATGGGGAGAACAGATGTGATCAATCTCCCTTCTCTAATCCGGTCAGAATTTTATGAATCAAAAATCTCATAACTTTTACCATCAGGGCTTCCCCAGGATTCAAGCCCAATCCTCTGGCACCACAGTGAAAGCCAGATCCCCAAGATACCCATTTTACAGGGTTGTTTGCAATTCTCATTTTCAGTTAATGCAGAGATGACGCTCATGTAGGAGTGCATTTCCTGCTACACAGAGGCACAGAACAAGGCCAATGCACTCCTTCAGTCCCAGTTACACCGTAGGGCCATGCTGCCGTTAAAGGGTCACAACTTTGGTTCTATAACTGGTATGTTTTAAAATTTCCTTTACAAAGACCCAGGTCCCTGGCAGCGCAGTGAGAGAGGAGTCTGTGGAGCTGAACGTGAATCCCTACACCGCAGGTAACCATTCTGTTATTTCAGCACAAAGTTGTTTATCTGTCCTTGGCCCAAAGCTCTTTGATATCATTCTCAATGATCCAGAAGAAAATACAGAATTTGATGATGTTCACAGATGGCACAATCAGTGGGTGGTGAATAGTGTAGGGGACAAAGCAATTCCACAGAGATTCGGGATCTGCTGGGCCCTTGGGAACATGCATTTTAATACAGCCCAGGGTCAAGGTCCAGGAACCAAGAACATAGGCTGCACTTGCCAAATGGGGGGTTGTATTCTTAAAAGTAGGGGCTCTGCCTGGAAAGGACATAGGGGTCCCGTGGAAACCTACTGAACAAGCTCCCTGTGTGATGTTGTGCCTAAGGTGGCAATGCGATCCCTGGATATAGAAGCAGTGGAATATTGAGTAGGAGCAGAGAGGAGGTGCTTTTCTGTATGTGGCATTAAAAAGATCATTACTGGAGCCTGTGGGCAGGTCTACACTACAAACTTACTGTTTCTGGTGAAGACACACTAAGTGACAGGAGAGAGCCCTCCCATCCTCTTCATAACTCCACCTCTGCCAGAGGCGATAGCTATGCCAGTGGGAGCTTTCCCGCCGACATAGTGCTTAGGTCAGTATAACTACACTGGCGCTTAGGTCAGTATAACTACGTTGCTCGGAAGTGTGGATTATTCATACCTCTAAGCGACCATGTAGTGAGAGACTCAGAAGCTCAGTCTATTTAGTTCATCCCAAAGCAGGTTAAAGAGGTGACTTGATCTCATGATCTACAAATACCTACATAGGAAGGAGATTTCTGATAGTGGAGAGCTCTTAAATCTAGTAGACCTAGGCGGAACATGACTCAGTGCCTGAGAGCTGAAGCTAGAAGAATACAGCCTGAAAATAAGAGGCCAATTTTTAACAGGGAGGGGAATCATTGGAACAACTCACCTAGGGAACATGGTGGATTCTCCATCACTTGGAGTCTGGTGCCTGCTAGTGTTCAGATCTGTGAATCTATGATTTAAAAATCTGCCCAGTTTTTCCCTAAAGCCTGTTTGAGCTGAAACATTTCTCCTTGAGGGCACAAGAAGCCGTCACTGCGTGTGCAGTCTCACCGACACATGGCTGCAGCCTGGTTCTTACAAGGACATCCATGAATATGGGGCCCAGCAACTGGTGCCCATAGGGAGGGGATCTCTGCTTACAAGGCAAGGCAGCTGGTCTCCAGTGGCCTCAGGCGCGGTGCGGGGAGGCATCTAGATCACGCCGTGTGCCAAGAGGTTCAGCACGAACAGCTTCTTCCCAGCTCTTCTCTTGGGGATGGTGCTAAGTGATTTGTTCTTCCAAACCCTCCCTTTCTCTCAGGGACTCCTGCTCTGTTCGTCTGCTCCCCTGACAAACTTTAGCTTTAGCTGAGAGCATGAACAAAATATTTTAATGGGACTTTTTTTCTTCAATTTTACCATAATGAAAGAAAACTTTATCTGCTGCAATTGTGGCAGCCAACACATTGGGGATTTAACTGGAGCCCTCCAGAGCTAAAAGCACATGCTGCTACAGCTTAGGCTAAAGAGACAACTGTGCCAAAATGGGGCTACAACAACAGGCCCATATCCTCTGTGGAGGGGCACAAATGGGGGCCTGTCTCACACTCTCGCCAGTGGATTACCCACTAGCTAAAGAAATGGAGTTGGGTGAAGGGGTAACAGGATGATTGGAGCAGCAGATGGCAAATGCATTCTACTGACTGCATGTGAGCTGAGGTGTGACAAAGTATTCTGAGGCACTTCGATCTGTGGCCAGGCCCCATTTTTGTCATGAACATGCAACTTCTGAGCTGTAAATGTAAATTTGAAGTTTCTTTCCTTTGTTTTCCACGTGTGAAACTTTTCCTCACCCTTTGCAAGTTTAACTGAAAGCTCTTTACTTTATAAAAATTGCAGATCGTAAGGGAAATGAAGAGACCTCAACATCGAAGGACAGGTTTGTTGCATGGGTCAGAAATGGATGTTGTGAAGCAGACTCAGTGCAAATAAGAGTGTAAAAGAAGCTGATTTTGCTTGAAAATCAAGGAAGCTTGAGACCTGAGAGTTAAGTGCTATGTAGTGAGCTCTTGCTATGCTGCTATTGTTACTTGAGCCAGCTTTGATCTAACCCTAACCCTAGCTATATCAAAATTAGCTTGGGTACACCTACATAAGCTGCAATTGCATTTCCTGACTGCAGCATAGGCTATCCTCTCTGTCTTCCTTTTGAGCAGCACCCAGTACAAGGGGACCCCGACCGCTAGCTGAGGCACCTCAGTGCTACCATAATATAAATGTTCACTGATAATATTCATAATTGAGAGTCATTTGTGAAAGAATATGAAGTAGGAGCAGGGAGGGGCATTGTGTGCGGCATTGGTGAAACCATTACTGGATCCTGTGTCCAGTTTTGGTGTCCACACCTCAAACAAGATATTGCCAAATTGTTAAGGGTTCAGAGAAGAGCTACAAGAACAATTCAGTATCTGGAAAACCTGCCTTAGAGCGAGAGACTGAAGCAGCTCAATCCATTCAGTTAAAAAGGTAAAGAGGTGACATGATCCTGGTCCATAAGCACTGGCATGGGGAGGGGACTGCTGAGAGCAGAGGGCTCTTTAACCTCCAGACAAAGGCAGAGCCAGACCCACTGGCTGGGAGCTGAAGGGAGACAAATTCAGACTGGCAGTAAGGAGCCAGTGCTCAACAAGGAGGGGAATTAACCCTTGGAATGGCTCCCTGAGGGGTGGATTCTCCATCAGTGGGAGTGTGTCAGTGGAGATGGGGCATCTCCACGCCAGCTCAGGCAGGAGTTTTTGGGCCAGAGGCAGGAATCGCTAGGGGGAGATTAAATGGGCCAGGCTGGATGCATTATCTCGCCTTAAACCTTTGAATGGTTCTGTTAGCATGTGTAGGAGAGCTTTGATTTAACCCACAGAAATGTTATGGGGGCATCAAGAGCCAATCTGCAGTTAAGCTGTGTTCACTTTTTGAGTTAAAGTAGAGCTTCAGGGCCTGATTGTCCATGGCCTTGCCCCTTGTGTACTCATTTACCGCTGTGTACACTGAGTGCAGAATAGGTAGGACACGATCCAATGCCGATCTGCTAGCCTTTCCCACCTGCTTTGCCCTCTCACAAGAAGACAGAAGACAGGTTGCTTACCTTGGAAAGGAGACCTGGAAGAGGGGCACGGTGAAAGTATATAAAATACATATACAGAGAAAGGTTTATTCTCCCAGATGGGGAACTGAGCCACAGGGTATTAATATTTATTACAGCAGTACGTAGGGACCAACCAAAGTTGGGCTCCATTGTGCTACACAGATAGAGACAGGCCCTGCCCCAAAGGGCTCATAATTTAAGTAGCTAGGACAGGGGAGGAGTTGGGATGCAACGTACAGCAGAGAGGTGGTTGGCAAATGTCACATTAGTGTCACACATTTTTGTTTGGGGTAGGTTTTGTTAGGAGGTGATTAGTTAGAAGGCTAAGGGGACAAGGGGAGGGCAGGGGCAGATGGAATCTCTTGCCTAAAGTTATGCAAGATCTGAACCCAGATTCCCTAAGTCCCTGTTTCCCTGCCTTAACTCCAAATCATCTCTCCTCTTTTTGGGGCAGGGTTGGGGAGAAGAGAGGTGAGGGGGCTAGATGCTGAAGGTTTTCATGCTTGGGGGGCTGCGTGGAAGATGGCACAGAGACGATCTCATGCCATTTTCATTTTTTTCTAGCATTTTATTGGAGACTCCATATTTTCCAAACACAAAATGCTCAGAGGAGGACATGATGACTCTGGAGTTTGTTGTCGTATGGTCTAAAAATTTTGTGTTTGATGAAAAGCTTGGCAAGATTGTCGTTGCAGCCTACAATGGTCCCAGGAGATACCAAGAAATTGCTAGGATGAAAAAAAGGTAAAACGATGCCAGAGTTGGATTACACTGATCTTTCTTGGTGAGGGGGAAGAATATGATAATGAGACACATTTCAGGCAGCAGGTGGGGAAATCCCACAGGTAAAGTCACCACTAGTCTGTAGAAACCAACTTGCACTGGGAATGCAAAGTGGTGAGGCACTGGAATGGGTTACCTAGGGAGGTGGTGGAATCTCCATCCTTAGAGGTTTTTAAGTCCCGGCTTGACAAAGCCCTGGCTGGGATGGTTTAGTTGGGGATTGGTCCTGGTTTGAGCAGGGGGTTGGACTAGATGACCTCCTGAGGTCTCTTCCAACCCTGATATTCTATGAATGTTACTCCATTACTCAGGAGGGGCAGCCATGGTGAAATGCAAGGGCAGAATCAAATGTCCACCCTCAGAGCTCCATTTGGCAGCCCTGTCGGGGGAGACATCGGCAACTGTCACCTCTCTGTTCCCCCACTCCTAGGAGCAGTCCTGGGGTGGTTTGACCCCTGGCACAACTTAGGACAGCTCTAACTTGTGCGTGCTGGACTTGTGCGTGCATGCGTGCTCCAGGATGGCTGGAGCACAATGACCTGCCACACCCCCTTTAATGTCCACTATGGGTAGGTCCAGGAGTCCAAATGGAGTGGCACAGAGCCAGTTATGACAGCTAGCTATTTCCCTGCAGCAGGGATAGAGGTGTATCCATCTCCTGTGAGCCATGGGAGGAGTGTAGGAGCCAACACGCTGGGATTGAACCAGGGAACCTCCGGAATAAAAAGCCCATGCTGCTACAGCTTGAACTAACACCTCCTATCCGGTGGCTGCAGGAGTCTCGTTTCCTGTGTGGATTGGCACAGAGGGGACTCTAACACTCACTCACCAGTGGGTTACACAGCAGGAAGGAGATGGGGGCTGAGGATTTGGCCTTTATATAATCCACTGATCTGAGGCCAACATTTTCCGAGGTGGCCCTGGAGCACGAGTGCCTCAGTTGCTGTGGTGTGGGCTTAGCCTGAGGCCCGTAGGCCCTGATATTCAGAGGGGCTGCAACCCACAGTCCTAATTACCGTCAGTGGGGGCTGCAGGGGATCGTACCCTGCCCTGTAAATCAGGCCCAAGGTGCCTCATGTCAGCCCTGCTTCCCCCCAAACTGAGGCACTTCACAGACTATGAATGGCTAGCCAACTACAAAAGCAGTTTCTCCTCCCAGCCTCACCCTCCCTGATTAAGCTAACCTCGTTATCTCTAGCCTGAATCTTCCCTGCACATTTATATCTGCCTCTGGACATTTCCACTGCATGCATCCGAAGAAGTGGGTATTCACCCACGAAAGCTTATGCTTCAATACCTCTGTTAGTCTATAAGGTGCCACAGGACCCTTTGTCGCACTCACAGTTAGTGGCCGTGTCTGACAACTTTGGCCTAGGTGGCTAATCAAGGTCACATGTCAAACCCGGTGGGAAAGCCAGACTCCAGGAAATGTGATGCTTTGAGGGAAATCAATGCAGTTATGTAGGGGTGAGGTAGATTCTCCATCACTGGGCATCTCTTTCTCAAAGCGAAAATAAGAAAGAAAAATTTGTAGCACCTTAGAGACTAACAAATTTATTTCAGCATAAGCTTTCGTGAGTTAGTACCTGTGACGGGTTGGGGCCACAGAGACCTGCTTGGTGCTGCCACCTGGTGTGCCAAGGCTACTTCTGCCCCTGCTTCCAGGCCTTTTCCAGCTTTGGACTCCTGAATCCTGTCTGTTTTGAGCCAGATTCCACTGATCTGCTGCAAACACAGACCCAGGTCCGAACCAAGTCCACTCACCACTGTAAGGCCCCTGGAAGTGCTCTTGCCTTTGACACCCAGCTGCTCAACTCCAAGGAGGTTCAAACCCTTAATACATCCGTTTTACCCTGCATAAGGCTTATACAGGGTAAACTCATAAATAGTTCGCCTTCTATTTCAAAGATAGAAAGATATGCACAACTGTTCGCTTTCCCCAGGCACCAACTCGTACTCAAGGAAACTCAATAAGTAAAACATGATTTTAATAAGTACAGAAAATAGGATTTAAGTGAGTTCAAGTAGTGACAGACAGAACAAAGCGAATTACTTAGTAAAATAAAATAAAACACGCACGTCTATGTCTATTCAAAGTTAACACAGATAAAAGCCTCACCAGATTCGGATATTTTCCTTTTTACAGGCTGTAGAATTAGCCTGGGTCCAGCAGTCGCTCACACCCCCTAGTGTCTTTGTCCTTTGTTCAGTTCCCCTCAGGAATGTCCTTGGGGGGGTGGAGAGCCTCTCCCTTTAGCCAGCTGAAGACCAAATGGAAGGGTCTTGCAAGGGCTTTTATAGCCTTTCTTCCTCTCCCTGCGTAGGATCCAGTTGCCCTGGAGTGTTGGGATCACATGGGCAAGTCACCTGTCCATGCGCCCTAACCAGTCTAACCAGTTGCATCCTTGACTGGGGCCCCGATGTGGATTGGGGTCTGCACCTTCTTTTGTCTGTTAAGTACTTGTCCTTAACTTGCACATTCCTTCCTCTGGACCTGGTCCATTGTTCTTACAAAAGCTATGCATAAAACCAGCAAATATAAAACCAATGTTCATAACTTCAACCACAACAATGATACATGCCTACAAACAGGAGGAATAAATTCAGTAGGTCATAACTTTCACAGAGATATGTTACATGGCACATGTAGCATAAAACATATTCTAGTTACATATATACATTTATAAGCATCTCCCCATAAAGTTTTATGGGGAACACCGTCACAGTACCCACTTCATCGGATGCATGGAATGGAACATACAGTAGACAGATATTTATACAGTCAGAGAAACATGATAAGGTGGAGGTGCATAGACCAACCTTAAGAGGCTAATTAATTGAGAGGAACCATAACAGCAGGGGAAGAAAAACCTTTGACGTGATAAACAAGATGGTCACACAGGTGTGAATGAGGATCGTTAACTTAAGGGAAATAGATTCAATTAACGTAATGGCCGAGCCATTCGAGGTCCTTATTTAATCCTGAGGTAATGCAATCTAGTTTGGATATCAATTCGAGTTCAACAGTTTCTCTTTGAAGTCTGTTTTTGGAGTTAATCTGTCGCAACACTGCGACCCTCAAGTCTGTCAGTGAGTGATTAGGGAGGTTGAAGTGTTCTCCTACTGGTTTTTGAATGTTATGATTCCTGATGTTAGATTTATGTCCATTTATTCTTTTGCGTAGAGACTGTCCGGTTTGGCCAATGTACATGGCAGAGGGGCATTGCTGGCACATGATGGCATATATCACATTGGTAGATGTGCAGGTGAATGAGCCCCTGATGGCGTGGCGGATGTGATTAGGCCCTGTGATGGTATCACTTGAATCGATATGTGGACAGAGTTGGCATCGGGCTTTGTTGCAAGGATAGGTTCCTGGGTTAGTGTTTTTGTTGTATGGTGTGTGGTTGCTGGTGAGTATTTGCTTCAGGTTGGGGGGCTGTCTGTAAGCAAGGATTGGTCTGTCCTCCAAGATCTGTGAGAGTGAGGGATCATCTTTTAGGATAGGTTGGAGATCTTTGATGATGCGCTGGAGAGGTTTTAGTTGGGGGCTAAAGGTGACGGCTAGTGGCTTTCTGTTATTTTCTTTTTTGGGCCTGTCTTGTAGTAGGTGACTCCTGGGTACTCTTTTGGCCCTGTCAATCTGTTTTTTCACTTCAGCAGGTAGGTATTGTAGTTGTAAGAATGCTTGATAGAGATCTTGTAGGTGTTTGTCTCTGTCTGAGGGATTGGAGCAAATGCGGTTGTATCTTAGAGCTTGGCTGTAAACAATGGATCGTGTGGTGTGTCCAGGATGGAAGCTGGAAGCATGTAGGTAAGTATAGCGGTCAGTAGGTTTCCGGTATAGGGTGGTGTTTATGTGACCATCACTTATTAGCACAGTGGTGTCTAGGAAATGGACCGCTTGTGTGGACTGGTCTAGGCTGAGGTTGATGGTGGGTCAAGCAGTTTCTTTATAATACATAAAACAAATGCATGTAGCCAGTTACTTATTGCACCCGGTACTCAATTAACTGTGTTTTATTTCTATTACTTCAGCCCAAACCTTAAATAAGATAACAATGGCATTTTAAAGGGTCAACTGCAAATTTTATATAATGACACTTCTTTCTCATGATCTCGTTTTTTGTCACATACTTCGGGCCCATTGCTTATGCTAATATCCCAACGCAGTTAAAAACCATTGTTCCTACAAGGCTCCCCAAAATCTTAAAATTGGCTTAAAAGTCATGAGATGTAAAAACATGTTAAATCTGGAGTTTCTTTCTGTTGGCTTCCTGGTGCCGGGGCATTTAGCATCAGCTTTGTCAAGCTTTTCTCAGCAACTGTGAGAGCTAGAAACTTACTTTAAAAAAAAAGAAAAGAAAGCTGAGGTTCTCAGCTAATAAATAATGAGAGAAGCCTTGAAAATCATGAGATTAGCTTAAAATTTATGAGATTTTTACAAAATAAATCCCAGGGGTTCATTTTATTTATATTCTGGTTCCTGAGCCATTACAGGGCTCTCAGTCACATTTTCAAGCTTTTCTCTGCAGTCACGAGGGCTAGAATCTACTTTTTGTTTTAATGAGAGTTGAGATTCTCAGTTTGCAGTAACATTCTGAGTGCTGGTAACTCTGGTCTTGTCGCCCTGACCTCGGTGCAGAACTGAGGCCTGATTTGGGTTTTATCATGATCCCACTGAGGGCAAGGGGAGGTTGCTATTGACTTTGATTTAAAATAAACTCTTGATTTAAAATAAACAAATATATTTTATTTGATTTAAAATATTATTTCATTTAATATTATTTAAATAAATATTATATATTAAATAATCAGTTATATTAATTAAATAATTAATATTATATAATATATTTACAATTTATTTTATTTAAAATAAACTCTTTATGATTTAAAATAAACAGCCAACTTTTCTGTTTTGTTTTAATTTCCCAGGTTCAAGAATAACTGGGGGCTCCTTGTCGTAGGCCAAATAACAATTCCTGTTTCAGCTCTACAAAGCAGACCACCCATCTATTATAAATATGGGATTATTGATACCTTCAAAGATCCAAGAGCTATTCAGTTAGAGCATATTTACATAACAGCCCACAAAAATGAAAAGGCTGAGTTCCACCGAGTTCTAGCTGTGCCCAAATCAGCCATCAAAGCAGGAGGTAAGAATCACATTTTGCACTGTGGAAAATGATGACGGATGGTCCAGGCTTGCAGACTCTCTAAGTATAAGTATAAGTGAGTCCGATTGTAATGTCATTGACTTCAGTGGAATCATTTCTGACTTACAGCTGCATGAGAATCAGGCTGAATAAATGGAAAATGTGGGCAGCTTGCCAGTTTGTGCAGTGAGTGTTCTAGCATAGAATCTCTATGGTCATTGCCAGGTGTTATTTAGACTGTGAGTTCTTTTGGGGCCAGGGGACTATAATAAGTGGGATCCTGGTCCATGCCTGAAGCTTTCAGGGGCTTCTACAACATAAATAATTAGAACTGGTTGGAAAATGGGGCTTTTGCTTCAAGGACAAATTTGATTTTTCATTATATATTATTTGCTGAAATCTGAAAAATGTGGGAGTGTCAGTTATAAATGTTCAGTTTTCAGGGTTTGGGTTTTCCAATGAAAATTAAAAAAATCAAGGAAATAGGACATTATCAATGCAGGTTTTTGTTTGGTTGACAAGCTAATTTCACATCGAAAGTGGAAACATTTTTGAGCAGCCCAATAAATAATGAATGATACTGTTCCTTTTAAATGTAGCCCATAATTTGGAGGGATTGGGAAAATATTTTGGTTTGGGGAGCTACCGTACCTCTCAGAGATCCCAGGTGCATGTGGGGAATGTGCCCAATCCTTTGTGTAAGGGGTTTTTCTAAAAGCTGTAAAAGTCACAGGTTTAGGAATATTTCAGGGAAGTTCTCTAGTCTGTGTTATACAGGAGATCAGACTAGATGATCACAGTAGTCTCTTCTGGCCTTGGAATCTATGAATCTACACACCTTCATGAGCTGCAGCGTATTCCCTCCTTTGTGTTAGTCTGATAATGCCAGCTGGGACATGGGAAGGAGATGGAACTATGGCCTGGCCATCTCCTCTAGACTCAGGTCCAGTTCTGGTATCCACACTATCCAGTTCTGGTGTCTGCACTTCCAAAAGGACTTTGACCAACTGGAGAGGGCTAAGAGACAAGCTATGAGAAAAATTCGAGGTCCGGGAAAACTTGTCTTAGAGTGAGAGATTGAAGGAGCTTGATGTTATTTTGTTTATCCAAGAGAAGGTTAAGAGGTGACACGTTCCTGGTCTACGAGCACCTATGGGAGGAAGAGATTTCTGAGAGGAGAGGGCGGTTTGACCTCACAAACAAAGGCAGAGTGAGATCCAATGACTGGGAGTTGGTGGGAGACGAATTCAGGCTGGAAATAAGGGGCCTCTGTTTACCAGGGAGGGGAATGAACCACTGGAACAGCTCCCCCAGGGACGGGGTGGATTCTCCCTCACAGGGAGTCTGTCAGTGGAGATGGGGCATCTGTTTCTCAAAGCTCCACTCTAGCTCAGCCAGTAGTTACTGGGACAGATGCAGGAATTACAGACCAGTGAGCTTAACTTCTGTAGCAGGAAAGATAATGGAGCAAATAATTAAGGAATCCATTTGCAACCATCTAGACGATAATAAGGTGATAAGCAATTGTCAGCATGGATTTGTCAAGAACAAATCATGTCAAAGCAACCTGATAGCTTTCCTTGATGGGGTAACAAGCCTTGTGGGTGGGGGGAAGTGGTAGATGTGGTATGTCTAGACTATAGTAAAGCTTTTGATACTGTCTTGCATGAACGTCTTGTTAAGAAACTAGGGAAATACAACCTAGATGGAGCTCCTATAAGGTGGGAAAACTGTTCCCAGAGAGTAGTTATCAGTGCTTCACAGTCATGCTGGAAGGGCATGAGTGGGGTTCCGCAGGGATCAATTCTGGGTCCGGTTCTTTTCAATGTCTTCATCAACGATTTAGATAATGGCATAGAGAGTACACTTATAAAGTTTGCGGATGATATGAAGCTGGGAGGGGTTGCAAGTGCTTTGGAGGATAGGATTATAATTCAAAACGATCTGGACAAACTGGAGAAATGGTCTGAGGTAAATGGGATGAAATTCAGTGAGGACAAATGCAAAGTACTCCACTTAGGAAGGAACAATCAGTTGCACACATACAAAATGGGAAATGACTGCCTAGGAAGGAGTACTGCGGAAAGGGATTTAGGGGTCATAGTGGACCACAAGCTAAATGTGAGTCAGGAGTGTAACGCTGCTGCAAAAAAAGCAAACATTATTCTGGGCTGTATTAGCAGGATTGTTGAAAGCAAGACGTGAGAAGTAATTCTTCCACTCTACTCCACACTGATTAGACCTTAACTGGAGTATTGTGTCCAGTTCTGGGCACCTCATTTCAGGAAAGATGTGAACAAATTGGAGAAAGTCCAGAGAAGAGCAACAAAAATGATTAAAGGTCTAGAAAAACGTGACCTATGAGGGAAGATTGAAACAACTGGGTTTGTTTAGTCTGGAGACTAAAGAGAAGACTGAGAGGGGACATGATAATAGTTTTCAAGTGTGTAAAAGGTTGTTACAAGGAGGAGGGAGAAAAATTCTCCTTCTTAACCTCTGAGGATAGGTCAAGAAGCAAAGGGCTAAATTGAAGCAAGGGAGGTTTAGGTGGGACATTAGGGAAAACTTCCTACCTGTCAGGGTGGTTAGGCACTGGAATAAATTGCCTAGGGAGGTTGTGGAATCTCCATCATTGGAGATTTTTAAGACAGATTTGACAGACACCTGTCAGGGATGTTCTAGATGGTGCTGGTCCTGCCATGAGTGCAGGGGACTGGACTTGATGGCCTCTCAATTTCCCTTCCAGTCCTATGTTTCTATGATTTCTATGAATCACTGTGGGCAGATTCTCTGGCCTGGGTTAGGCAAGAGACTAGGCCGGATGGACACAAAGAGCCTTGCTGGTCTTGGAATCTATTAACTGAATGGCACAAGCAGCACTGTCAAATGGAAAATGAAACCATTAACTCTGTGACAGACTGTGGACTGCCTGGTCCTGCAAACTGCCGCCTTTGGAAGTTTGAAGGTTTACAAACATTTATTTGAAGGTTTGCAAATCTTTGTTTCTCACTAGGAGTGTGGACCCAATTTGATGACATATGTCAGTCCCAGTTTGGCTCTGTATCGATAGGAAAATCCAAAGACACTGCTAGTGAGTCTATCCTGCAGTTCCTGGAAGATGAGCTTTTCCAAGACCTTTCTCATGGGAAGGATCTCGGTGATGTGGAAAGGAAGCTTGACTGCTACAAGGAGTGCCTCAAAACCAGCTGCATTAGGGATGCAGAGCAAAAAATAAGTGATCTCAAAACTGACATTGACGAGTTAAAGGTAAGTGAGCAATGCTCATCTCTCACGGCAGCTCCACAATGGTTGGAAAGGCCCCCATTGAACCTCTCTGGAGCTAGCTCTACGTCCACATGCTGCATTGACAATGATCAGAGAATCATTAAAAACCGAGCGTTATATTTGCTGCTCTTTTCCTCTCTAGCCTTGTGCCCTGCCCCAAAGCGCATTGGAGTTATGGGAGTCTTTCCATTGACTTCCCATGGGTTTTGAATGAGATCCTAACAGCCCAGTCTAACTCCTGTTGAAGTGGAAGGATTTCTGTCTGCTTTAATGGGAGCTGGATTGGGCTGCCACCAGGATCATTTCACCAGCTTTGGACCCGATTTCCAGAGTCTGTTCTTGTACGCTGGATCCTACAAGCGGCCTCTGTAAAAGGCTTTACATTTGGTGAAATCTCATTCATCATGGCCTGGGCTGCAGATGTGTCATGGCATTGCTTATCAGAAATCACAGAGCAGTCATGGTACATTTTGTAAAAGTCACAGGTTAGTGTCTGCTCCATGAATTTGGATAAATGATGCCCTGAGAAATGAGGGGGCATTGACCACCCACAGCAGCACCCTCTGCCCCAGCACTGCAACCCTAACCTCAGCTTGGGGAGAGTGAGCCTGCCCTGCACCCAACCCAGGCACAGGCAGTGGCAGTCCTGTGTCCTGCGGGGCTGGGCCCGGTTCCCCACTTTGCGCATTGTGACCTGGCCCATGGGGTTGTAGCACCACTCGCTCAGGTTTGGCCCTGCCACCTCTCCGTCACATGCTGCCGTCAGCACCAGGCCTAGAGCCTTCCTTCAGGAAGTCACCGACAAACCGAGAAATCATCGTATCTGTGACTTTTTCTGCAGGATGGCAAACCTGCAGCCCTAATTATGACCTAATACCTAAACCTCTTCAGGCAGAGACCGTCTGTTGTATCACTTGCTCTTTACACAGTAATAATATGAAGAAGCCAGACAGACACAGCTGGGTCCCAACTTACCATGTTTACTAACTATACACAGATACACCAGGCTCAGCTACACATACATGGCTGCTCTGACTAGTTTCTGGGGGTTTTTAAAATAAAGAAAACAGTGAGCACCACTAGATGGCTTACTAACTGTTTAAAGCAGTGATTTTCAAACTGGGGTATGAGGTACATGAGCTCTCATCGGGGGGTATGCAAGAAAAACCCTCTAATGGTGGACAATGGCATTATATTTAGTATAAAGGTTTTCAAACTGTTGCATGTAACCCCCCTAGGGGAGTGAGGAGGAAAGTTCAGGGGGGCAAGCAGTGACACCAGGTGGCTCGGGCCAGTCCCATGCCACCTCCAACCCCTGACTCACCTCAGTGGGCCCACCAGCCTGTCTGGGTTGGTGGTGGTGGTGGGGCGGGGCGCAGCGCAACCAAAAATTGTAATTCAAAGAGCGGATTGAGGGGATGGAGAGGAGCAGGCGGGAGGGGGTCTTGAGGAAGAGGTGGAAAGGAGCAAGCAGCTGGTGGTGGAACCTCAGGGAGCAGGGCCACAGTCCGGGTTCTGGTGCCCCCCCACTTCTAGGGAGCTTACGGCGCTCGCGTGTAGGCCTCCCCAAATGGAAGACTCACACACCACCTATGACCTCTTCCACATGCTATAAGCTTCATCTGGTGCCTTGATGCAGGGTGCGGAGCAGCACCATTTCTGTCAGTTCTGTAACAGCTCATTCTTCTTCAAGTATTGTCCCTACGGGTGCTCCAGTAGGTGTGTGTGTGTGTGCCCCATTGCTGTTGACTGGAGAATTTCAATAGCAGTCCATCCCAGAATGGAACGTAGCTGTGACACATTTTGTGGTTGGGGAGGTGGTGGTGCTTATGGATAAGCTATGGCTTTATTTAGTGATTTATGCAAACTGTCTTTGTCAATGGTATGGCCACAATCTGCAACTGAGGCTTTGAAAATTTCACATTTTCCCTGGTTTGCTCTAAAACCATTCTCAGCCAGCCTCACTTCCCAGATTTCTGGAGTTTCTCATGGATTCTAAGGGACCACTGTCTGATCTGCTGTATAACACAGGCCATAGAATTTCTCTGAATTAGTTCCTGTTTGAACTACAGCAGAGCTGTTTTTGAAAAACATCCAATCTTGATTTAAAAATTGCCAGGGACAGAAATCCCTGGTAAATTGTTCCAAAACAATTTAAATGCTCCCATAGCCAAGTAACAGGAAATGCCCTGTAATACCTGCTTTGTGGCTCACTGTCAAGTAGTGAATGGGGTTGAACTTCTGTTGGTGAGAGAGAGAGAGAGAAGTTTTCAAGCCACACAGAGCTCTTCCAGGCAGGCAGCCAAAAAAGCTGAAAAATTCCACGTAGCGTCTTCTGAAACAGAAAATTTTCTTAAAATCCCTCCCTGTAAACAATTAGGTGTTTTTGACTTTTCGTCCTGGTCCAGGATTGATTTTTTTTTTTAATGCAACATTTTTTGCGGGAAGGGATTTCCATTTTCCAGCCAGTTCCAGTCACGATGGAGGAAAAGGCAGTTACAATAAATAAAGGGATTCTCTGGCTGTGGCTGCATGAGAACTTTGGTGTTTGTGGAGCTGAATTTATTTTTAGCTAGAAGGGTTACAAAAAAGGTACCCTCCCCAGGACAAATTTCTTAGCAGTCCCATTAAAAAAAAAAAGTGTAAACTAATGAACAGTTTATACCTCTATCTTTACTCCTTGATTATGGTCCTGATCCAAAGTGCATTTAATCTTCCCACTGATTTCGATGGACTTTGGATCAGGCACTGAATGCTGTGAATAGGGGGAGGGCACACTGTATTCTTCATATAAACCAAAGAGGTTTTCATCCCTGCTTTGAGGCTAAAATCCCACCCCCACCCCCATGTAGAAGGTACAGCACAGGCACGTGAACCTCTTAAATTCCACTTATGCCCTATTTTGTGGAATTAAGTTACAAACAGACCTTCTGCTGGAATTTCAAGTCATGTGAAAAACCCAATCAAGTCTTAGCTACTGACAATATACGATATCAGAGAGACAAGTTAGGTGAGGTAATGTCTCGGATTGCTACAACAACACTGCAAACAATATACAAAGTAGTGTATTGCTGAATATACAATATACTTCTGTACCCAGGCAAAAGTTAATCTTGTGCTTGAAAAACAGCAGCATGCAAATCAATGCAATGCTTTTGTAAATGAAATAAGAGTCAGAAAGAGAATGATCTAGATACTGTGGAAACTGGAGCTAAGTAAATGAGAGAGATGGAGCCTAGAGCAGGTCAACAAAACTGTGGTTCCATCAAAATCTAAAGATTTTGCGAAACCAGGTTGATTGAGCTGGAATTTCATTTTGAAAAACTCCGGTGAAATATTCAGACATTTTCAGAATGAAACTTTTTGATTTTTTATTTGAAACGACTTTTCATTTTGAATTTTAAAATGTTTGTATTATTGTATATATTTACAAATGTTGAAATCAAAATGATTTTGTCAAAACAAAATGTTTTGATTGACCCCAAACAATTTTTTTTCCAGAGTTCCCCATTGCGGAGAACTTTGAAATGTTTGGGTTTTGTTCTGATTCAGAATGAAGCCAAATTTGAAATTCTCAGAATCCTTCGCAAAGCAGAACTTCCACCCTCTGCACAGTTCTAACAAAGACACTCATATACCTTGGTGAGAAGTGGCTATGTAGACATGTAGGCTACGTCTACACTACAGATGCTACAGCAGCACAGCTACTGCACTGCAGCTGAGCTGCCATAGTGCATAGTGTAGACACTTCCTATAGTGACGGAAGTGTTTTTTCATCTCTGTAGTTAATCCACCCCTCCGAGAGGTGGTAGCTGGAAGAATTCTTCTGTTGACCTAGGCAATGTCAACACCAAGGCTTAGCTGCATCTCTCAGGGATATTGATTTTTCACACCCTTGAGTGAATAGCTAGGTCAATGCAATGGGTTGCTGCTCACCTCTCTGGTTGGGTGTGTGTCTGCAGCTCTCTTAGGTTGTGCTGCTCTTCAGTGACATAGTCCTTCGGACAAGTCACACAGTCTGTATGTGAAACAACACAAACCCTTTCCAGGGTAAGCAGTCCAACAGGGGCCTATCGCAGTACCCCTCGGTTGGTCTCTCTCTTCCTATAACCCTCCCTGGGCTCAGGTCCTTTATTCAGTCAGTCCCACGGGGCCTATAACAGGAGCCCTCCATTGGAATGTCTCTGTAGCCCTCCCTGGGCTCAGTCTTTAACCAGTCCCAGACCTGGTATGGGACCATGCCCCCAGAGCCTTTTCTCCTCAGAGACTCTTCTGGCCTCTCTTCCAACAGGGCTTAATTAACTCCCCTCTCTGGAGTTAGACCACTCCACCTGAGACTGGGGTTGGGGGGGACACCTGGGGCCTACCTACTACTCTGAGCCCCAGTCTAGGGACCCTACAAGTAGCAGCCACATGCTGCACCACTCTTACTAATTGCTGTTGTTTCCCTGGGCCACTTCCCATGGCCCTGCTTGCCTAAGTCCCAGCAGCCAGCCAGGAGCACCTTCCTTGCTTTCCTGACCCGTGCCAGCACACTGAACTCACTCTGGCTCTGCAGCTCCTTTTATGTGGAACTGCTGGGCCCTGATTGGCTACTCCCTACAGCCTCTTTCTGATTGGCTGCATCCCTCGCAGCTGCTCTAGGCAGCTTGGAGGACTCAACTCCACTGCTCTTTTCTGGGATGTGGTGTGGTAGGACCGCAAAGCCTCCATCAATGGGCCTCTGGGCCTAATTCACTGCATCACAGTCAACATAAGTTTTCGGTGTGAACCAGGCCGAAGTAATCAATATCATTGTGCTGAGCACTGCACAAACACACGGCGATTTAAATTGGGGCCCTGTTACACCAGGCACTGCACAGACAGACAGTGACCAAGATTGGGGCCCAGTCACACCAAGTGTCACACAGACACACAGTGATCAAGTTTGGGCCCTGACGGACTAGGTGCTGTGTAGTCACATACTCAAGAACAATCCCTGTCATGAAAATCTTACAATCTAAATAGAAAAGGTTGAGAGATTAACTGACTTTACCAAGATCACACAGGGAGTCTGTGGCAAAGGGAGGAATGGAATATGAGTCTCCTGAATGCCAGGGTAGTGCTTTCAGTCTCAAGGCTACCTTTCCACTCTGTGAGTAATGGCAAATACCACCTCTATCATCCATCCACTGGCCAATGCAGCTGAGATGATGCTTGGAGAACTTTATTTCAGACATTTCTGACACTTCCGGTAAAATGTACAACATTGTTACTGTGTTTGTCTAGGTGTATGATTACATCTGCAAATTCATTGAAAACGTACTCAGAAACCCCAGATTTCAGAAGCGTGCCATTTCAGTGATGGATGTTCTCCTCTTTGCATTGTGCACAGTAGTTCACCACAATATCCATATAAGTGCAGAAACCATGCGCAAGATTGAACAAATGGCCCAAAATGTTGACTCGCAGAAAGACAAATTCACGAACCTGAAAGAACCAAGAAAAAGGTAATATCTATCTAACTCTATATATGTAATGCATTTGCTTGAACTCTGCCTGTGGTTTTAAAGGTAACACATTCACTTCCCTTTAAATTCTGTGAACTGACATATTTGCAAGGCACACAGATCAAAAAGTAGGAGACTTAATTATTTATGGGTTTTCATTATATATAATAGGGGTTCAACATGGGATCACCCTCTTCAAGGTTAACCCTAGGGTGACAATTACTATCATGTATTATTTGTACTGCACATAGAAATTGTGATCCCAACCAGCAAGATCAAATTTAGGGGCTGCTGTGTGGCAGGTAATGAGAGTCCTAGCCCTCTTCTAATGCTAGGCAGATGGAAACATAGGCTAGCCATCAGATCTGACAGCCTTAAAGTCAATGGGAGCAGAGCATTAGTGTTTCCAACGAGCAGGTCTCAAGTAGGCTCACAGGCGCTGACTTTTAATTTTCCCTGGGGGTGCTCAAACCCCGCTCAGCCCTAGAGCCCGCCCCAATTCCACCCCTTCCCCCAAGTCCCCATCCGGCCCCACCTCTTCCCACCCCCCCACTCAACCCCCAGCCCTGCCCCAACTCCACCCCTTCCCCCAAGGCCCCACTTCTTTCTGCCCCTCCTCAGAGCACGCCCCATCCCTGCTCCTCCCCCTACCGAACAGCTGGGAGGGAGGAGGAGGTTGATTGGTGAGGACCACAGGTGGGCGGGTGGAGCTTAGCTGCCAGTGGATTCCAAGCAGAGCCGTAATGAGGGCTAGGCAAGTGAGGCACTCGCCTCGGGGCGCACGGCAGTCAGGGGCGCAGAAGGCGGCAGTCAGGGGCGCCCCCGCCAGTGAGAATACCTGCCGCCGGAAACTGCCGCGGCTTGCCTGCAGTAGGTCGGTCTTCCTCTCCCACTGCCGAAGCCGCTACGGCTTTCCTGCAGGAGGTCCATCTTCCTCCCCCTTGCCTGTGGGAGGTCCGCTGGTCCCGCGGCTTTGGTGGCAATTTGGCGGAGGGTACGCCGAAGAGAACGGGACTGGCAGACCTCACGCAAGCATGCCGCTGGTCCCGCGGCTGACCCTCCTGCGCCTCTGACTGCCTCGGGCGCCAAAATTTCTCCTTACGGCTCTGGTGCCAAGCACCCGCTAATCTTTTTTTCCACGGGTTCGCCATCCTTGGAGCACCCCAGAATCAGCGCCTGTGAGTTGACGGCTAGTGGTACTACCTCCAGATGGGTAAGAGCTCTGGCAGAGCATCTGCATGAAGGTGATTGAAACAAAAGATCTCAAACCTCAGTTTTCTGTGATGGTCTTAGGTGCTGGACTCTTGACCCTGTGGGTTGTAGAATGTCCATTGAATCCCCGGAAGATGGCTATACAGATATGAGGGGTGGAATATCTGCCAGCTCTCAAGCTACCCCAACCTTATTATCAGAAAACAGAATTTACAAAGCAGGACAAAAATCAACATCCTGAAAATTTTCATGCAATGAAAAGTTCTGAACATTTTCTATTGGGAAATGTCACAATGGAAAACATTGATATTTTCTGATTGAAATAAAATGTTTTAACAGCTTGAGGTGACATTTTTCATTTTAAAAAGTTGAGTTGAAACAAAATTTTCTTTTTGAATTAACATTTTGATTTCAAATGGCATTACAAGTGCCAATGTTGATTCAAAGCAAACTGGTTTCAATTTTCACCCTTGGGTTAACCTTGAGGAAAGTATTCTCTTGCTAAACCTCTGTTATAACAAGAAATATTGGAACAGGTGTGTCATGGACTCACAGGTTGTGCCCACTCTTGGCCCCATGCAGTCCTTGGGGGGTGCCCCTTTCAGTGAGACAGCCCTTCTCGGGGGTCCACTCTCTCTCGGGTTTCAGCCCCTCCACCTCCTGGAGCCGCACCTCTGTGAGCCTTAGCACACCTGTCTCTTGCCGTGGGCCCCCTCATGGAGTCCACGCACTCTGGACCCCCGGGCCTCCACCCCCGAAGGCGACGATGCAACCCTGTTCTATAGACCAGAGTGACTCTCAGCCAGCGTAAAATAGGAGGGTTTATTGAGCGTTGAACACAGCACAGGAACTCTCAGGGCTCTCAGGCCTGGCCTTCCCCTAGCCCAGCACATCCAGCTCTCTCCTGCATCCAGGTGGGCTCTGCCTGCTTCCTCTCTCCAGCCCAGAGCCCCCCTGCTTCCCATCTGGGCGGTGGATATCACTGGCCCCAAGCCCCGCCTCTGTCCATTGTCTTCTCTCCAGGTAAACAGCCCTGTAAACAGGGTTGTCTGGGCCTTTTCTCTGTCTCTGGCCCACTGTGGCTGGAACCGGTTGGTTAGGTCCCTGGGGCTCCTCTCTTCACAGCCTATTGTTCTCCCACTGGCCAGAACCGGCTGCGGACTCCTGAGCTGGCTTCCAGGTCACCTGTTGCCGAGGTCTCCATTCTCCACATCCGTGGCTGGGGTCCCCAGTTCCCTCTCCAGTCCCCTGTAACAACAAAATCCCTCTCCCATCACCTCGTTAAACCCATAAAACCCAGGGAAACTGAGTCCCTCCCCCTCTGCATGCAACCTCTAGGAAACCAAGAAAACCCCCCATAAGCAACAAGGAAAACAGGAAACTCCCCCATACCGTCACAAGGTGGCCTTGAATTTAGCTTTCCCACATCTTACGTGAGTGCCTTAACCACCAGGCTAAAGAGTCATCCTTTCTTATGCACTTTATCTGGCCCAGTGACTATTCAAGTATTTTATAGAAAGCTTCTACCAGAGAGAGCTATCACAGAATAGCCAAGCAGTTAAGACACTCACTGGGAAGCAACATCCCCATTCCAGAGTGGGGATTCAAATGTAGATCTCCTACATCACAGTTGTGTGCCCTCACCACTGGACTAAAGGTTATGAAAGAGGAAGCACATCCTTCTCTGGCTGTTTTGTGAGTAGCTTTTAAAATGCCTGGAAACAACAGTTTTGGGTTGAGCGCCATGTTTCCTTTGACCCAAAATGGACTCTTTGGATTGGTTGAATTTTTGGGGAATTTTATGATTTGGTTCAATCTGAACCAAAGGTTCCCCCCCCCCCCCCAATATTTTGGAACAAAAAAAATCACTTTTCATGCAGCGTTCAAAACGACCTTGGCCCTATGTGTTCAGGAGCATGTCTTCACCCTGCTGTCCAGCCATCGATCCAGCTCGCAGCGGAAGCTCAAACTCATGAAGAGCTGCACAGACATAGCTGTGGATACAGTTTGTCTGAATATGAGGAATTTTTTGTTTGTTTAACATTTTGCATCCCTGTCATTGCAGGAAGTGTGTTTTAGCTCTGAAGCATGTTTGCATCCAAAGCTCCAAAGACTCTAAGAGCACGTGCTGGGTCTGGCTGCTTCCTTTGCTGTATGCAGCTCAAATGGAACCATTTGAAAAGGCAGAGGACCCTTTAACTTCACAAGACATGCGGTCGCTGCCCTTTGCTCAGCTGAGGCAGGAGGAAGAGAAGCAAACGTGAGTCTACAAGAGAAATAATCTGTGAAAGAACGTTGTAGTTCTTTCATCTTGCAAAATTTAATATCGCTATTTGTGGTATAATGATTTGGAAGCACTTTGCTTGATGGCTCGAAATGGAGTAGTACCATGGAAGACTGTGTGGGCTAGTGGTTAGAGCAACTGACCTGAGTCCCAGAAGACTTGGCTTCTATTCCTGGCCATGCCACTGGTTTGCTTGGAGACTTTGGGCAAATCACTTCACCTCCTCATGCCTCGGTTCCTCCATCTGTAACATGGGGATAAGGATGTGGCCTCAGAGTACTTTGCCTCATAGATACCAAGGCCAGAAAAGACCACTGTGATCATTTAGTCTGACTCCTGTATAATAGAGGCCGCAGGACTTCCCTGAATTAATTCCTATTTGAACTAGAGCCAACCATTTAGAAGACCTTCTAATCTTGATTTAAAAATTCTCAGTGATGGAGAATCTACCACAACCTTTGGTAAATTGTTCCAACAGTTAATTACTCTCACAGTTAAACATTTACACCTTATTTCCAGTTTGAGATCTACAGATGGAAAGCGCTATGTCACAGCTAGGGATTATTATCTGGGTTTCTTCTCTATATTTTTCATGAATTTATTTAATTAATTGATTTTTAAAAATCCTTCATCATTATGGTGCAGAGGTAGTTGCACTGTGGTTCAGGCTGGGTGGTAGAGCTCAGATTAACAGGAAAAAACAAACACAAGTTCTAAACTCTGAGCTATTTGCATTTTTCATGGTGAACTGTTGAATAATGAATTGATACAGAGAGAATATTGAGAGAGAAAATAATCATCCCTGGTGATTTGTTTAATTTTCCTTTGAGTTCAGCAGGGTTAAGGCAGAATCATTTCAGAGACACATGGGCCACATGCAAGGTAGATGTGCTGGGCTGTTGATATAACTATGACTGATCATGAAGAAGGTCATGAAGTCATAAGGTTTGCAAAGTCACTGTTAAGGTTTTGTGGTGAATGGGGCGGGAGTGTCTATGGTATGAATTTGCTGATTTTAGATTTTAAGGCTGAAATCTAGTAAACTAAATTTGCCAATTTGATAAATGTTCTAGGCAATATTGGAGTGGGATTTCATCAGGATAATCCTTTTTATTGAGTCCGAGTGTTAGGTTACTAATTTTGAGAAATTGGAGAGGGTTCAGAGAAGAGAAAGGAGAATTATTAAAGGATTGTAAAGGCCTTATAGTGAGAGATTCCAGGAGCTCAATCTATTTAGTTTAACAAAGAGAAGGTTCTGAGGTGACTTGATCACTGTCTATAAGTATCTGCATGGGGAACAGCAATTTGAGAATAGAGAACTCTTCAGTCAAGCAGACAAAGGGTATGTCTACAGTTGCCGGTAGATCAGTACAGCTGCAATCGATGCAGTGAGTGTGGATTTAGTGGGTCTGGTGAAGACATGCTAAATCAATGGAAGACTACTCTCCCATCAATTTGTATACTCCACCTCCCTGAGAAGTATAAAGGAAGTCAACAGGAGACGCTCTCCCATCGACACAGCGCAAAGTAGCCCCCACGGTAAATGGATCTAACAATCTTGACTTCAGTTATGCTATTCACGTAACTGAAGTTGCGTAAGTTAGATTGATTTACTGCGGTACTATAGACCAGCCCAAAGAAGTAACAAGATCCAGTGGCTGGATGTTAGAGTTAGACAAATTCAGACTAGAAATAGCATCAACTTTGAATCGTGAGAGTAGTTAATCACTGGAAGAATTGATCAAGGGCTGTGGTGGATTCTCCACCAGTGGCAATAAACTGTATAAATCAAGACTGGGCATTTTTCTAAAATATCTGCTGTAATTCAAAAAGGAATCATTTCAAGGAAGTCCTGTGGTCTGTGTTATACAGGAGGTCAGAACAGATAATCACAGTGGTCCTTCTGGCCTCAGAATTTATGAATCTATTAATCTATATTTTTAATACTAGGTTCCGTTCAAGTCTACTTTTACCTTAGACAGTGTTTCTCAGAGCTGGACAGGTAGTTGTTCTTAATCCACAAGCTGATGAATTCACCAAGAACCACTCCAGTCTATAATCAGTAGTTTTATAGATGTTCAAATATCACATTGTAGACATATACAAAATACAACGTGCTGTCTTGCAAGTGACTGACATAAACAGCATTGAGTTCAAGCAGCTATAGCATAGAACAGTACAAATCATCATCCACCCTAAAGAGGCCACAAACATCGCCAGCCCAATTTTTGTTTTCTTTTGCAGGTCATTGTAAAGCAACAGTATTGAGGAGAGAATTACTTATCCTCTTAGATACCAGCTCCTTGGGCCAAAATTATAATGATAGTGTAGTTTAAAAAAATAAACCACTCTGCCTACAGCAAATACCTCCCCAAGTGCAGACTTTTATTAACATACAGCTATATCCCACCTGTACAGGAAAGTTCTGGCGATGATAAAAGCCCATCAGACCTTCATCGGGAGCTGCGCTCCTCTGGCAGAGAAAGTCATTAAGATGCTTGCCCTGAAGAATTTTTGTAGAGAGCCTGTTCCTCAGATTCATGTGCCGCTGCAGCTTCTCTTGAGCAGCGTCTATCAGCGTATCACCAGTTGCCTAGCAGAGGATCACGGAATAAACGTAAGGCAAACAGACAACAAGCACGTTAATGGGGCCACTTCCCATTAATTTTTATTTCCTAAGCCTTATTTTCTAGCTGGTCATAACATTTTTGTTTTTACTATGGAAATTTTCAATTAAAACAAAATAAAGAAGGGGGCAAATATTGGGGGGACAGGTCTCTAAGGGACACTATAATTAAATCTGGGAATTTAGACAAAACAGGAAAAAATAATCTAATAAAAATTCCCATTAAAAATGTTGACTTTTCATCAAAAAAACAAAAACCCAGATACTGAAATTTTTTCAGATTTCACCAACTGAGCCCCAAAATTTTTGCAGCCATAAATGGTCAAAAACTGAAAAAATGGCCAAAATTGCAAATTTTAGAGGTGTTTGTGTGTGCTTACTTGACAAAAAAATGAAATTGTCAATTTCACCTTTGGTGAAACTTTCATTTAGTCAAAACCCCAATTTTCCATTGGAACAAAATGCTGAAGGAAAACTTTTGAGCGGCCCTAGTAATTTCCTGCAAGGCCTTGGCGAGGTGCCTTGCTTGGGTTTCATTCCTTGTTTCCCAACCCAAGCCTTTCCACCACAGCTTGTCTAACTGAATAGTAGCGGGCTCAGTCCCCACCATTGAACTTAACCAGCTTTAAGTCTAGAGGTGCTGTCACCAGGGTAGTGAGAATTTGTCCATTGATTTCAATGGGAATTGGATCAGCACACATGCTAAATATTTTGGGCATGGACGTGATCCTTAGGTGTGGCTTAGCCATGCGGGGTGCAGGACCTGCAAAGTCTGGGAGGATAAAGGTGACTTGGGCTCACTGAAAATGTTCTGTCAAAACTGTTTTTCAAGAAAATTTGGGTTTTCAACAAAACTTTGTTTTGTTTTTCCTTTTGGTGTAAACATTTTGATTGTTCATAGAAGAAACAAATATCCAAAAGGTTTTGGTTTTCACCTGAAAACACTTGGCTTTCTTTCTTTCTTTCTTTCTTTCTTTCTTTCTTTCCAAAAAGTTGAAGTTCTCCATGGAAAAGAAATTTAAATGTTTGATGAGCTTTAAAGCTGACCCATTTTCATGCTATGCGCTCTTTCTGTTGTTTCAGGAAAGTTATGTCAGTGTAGTTTTGGAGGACATTGCCAGAAGGACAAAGGCTTGGCTTGGTACCAGGTGAGTATTTTACGCCCAGACTTCTTAACAAGGTAGCAAAGAAACAGAAAGCAGCCACCACCATCCTGGGGAGAAGCAGGAGAAGGTGGTGGTGCTGTTGCCTGATCTTTAGATTATGTATTAATTATATAGATTACTTGAGAATCCCCAGTTATCACTTTGAGGATTGACAGGTTCTTGTCCCAAGATCAGGCCCAGTATTATTTAAATTGTTATATAGTTGGGAACCCCAATGTGCACAGTTGCAACAACTCACACTATAGGAACTCTTTTTTTATATTTACAAATATAGTTTATTTGTACATTTAGCACAGTCACAAACACCCCAACTTAGTAAGACAGAGATACTACAGAATGTACATCTGCACTTCCAGATACTCACACCATCCCTTGTAGAACAACCTGAAGTGTTCGCCATCATCTTCCTCATCACCATCACCTTCCCCCTCATCGCCAATGGCCATCATTCTGGTACCTCCCAAGGACTACATCTCTCTCTCCTACTGCCCCTACGCTGGGATGCCACTTTTATAATATGTCCCCCTTTTTCCTTATTTGTATTTCCTCATCTTACTAATGTTGGAGTGTCTGTTTCCTATAGGTTAGTACATCAGCGATCTTAAATTATTATCATATATGTCAATTCATTACCATGGCCCTTTTGTGGTTAGGTATCACATTTGTTGTTTCTGTCCTAACTGGCTCTTTTGGTTTGTTACAAGTTGTGGGGTACCTGTTAAGTTTAAAAGGGTATGAACTTAGGAAAGCCCCTACACCAACCTGCTTAATGCATCCTCTATGTCAGTGGGGGGCAAACTACAGCCCGCGGGCCACATCTGGCCCGCAGGACCCTTCCCTCTGGCCCCCGAGCTCCTGCCATGGAGTAGGGTCAGGACAGGCTTGTGGAGGAGCCAGCCCAACTCTCTGGCTAGCCCCTGGCCCCTCCCCTTCTGCTCCCCTCCCTTCTTGCCTCCCTCACAGTCACAGTTCCCCCAGTGCCTGGGCAGCGTGGCTGCAGCTCCGGCCGGGCAGCACGGCTATAGCGCTGCCAGACCTGGTGCTCCAGGCCGGCACGGTCAGGGGGGAGAGGAGCAGGGGGGTTGCAGGGTGGCGGTCAGGGGGCCTGGGCCCTGCTGCTGGGGACAGGGGCAAAGCAAGCCAGGGCCGCCCTCCACCCCCAGCATGCTTGGCCCCTGTCCCCAGCAGCCAAGCCCAGACAGGGAGCGAGCCCTGCCCGACTGCCAGGGAGAGCAGCCAAACGAGCAGGGGAAACGCACAGGAAAAGGACTGAGCCCCCCTTTCCCACACCCCACAGGTATAGTGGGGCGGGGAGAGCAGGGAGGGTTGGATAGGGGTCCCGGGGGGCAGTTAGGGGTGGGGATCAGGGGGGATTGGATGGGGATGCGGGTTCCGGGGGGCTGGATAGGGGGCCAGGCCATGTCTCGCTGTTTGGGGAGGCATAGCCTCCCCCAGCCTTCCCTACCCGGCCCTCCATACAATTTGTGTATCCGATGTGGCCCCAGGGCCAAAAAGTTTGCCCACCCCTGCTCTACGGTAAAGGCTGCAGCCATACACGGACCTTATGCTTTAGCTCATCACCACCTATCTAGGTGAAAGGCAGATCCATAACTAGATATTTTTGTGCCCAAGGCAAGAAGGACCCTCGCCGCCGAAATGCCGCCAAAGACGGCGGCATCCCAAACGCTGCTGCCGAAATGCCGCCGGCTCGGGGAGTTTTCTGCACCCCTCAGCTTGCGCGCCCGAGGCAAGTGCCTCACTCGCCTCGCCCTTGTTACGGCACTGGTGAAAGGTCCCGAATATATGTATACTAACTTTGCTATCTGGGGGAATGTCCCGGACATACGTATGCTAACTTTGCCTTAGCTCAACCTATTAATAAAACAAATAATCAAACCTATGAGAAACTTATAAGAAAAGGTATATAGGCAAGCAAGCAGGCTAGCCTATAGGCTACATGCCCCTCTTTGTAAATGAACCCCATCACACAGGTACAGATGTAGATGGTCAAACATTTGTGGGGACAGTTTCAATGCCATTTTCTACCGCTCGGGGTGGAGGAAGGGTATCATGAAGATAATACTCTGGACCCTAGTGTGTTTCTGGAATGGGTACCACATATATATATATTTGCCATCATTAATGTTTGGTAATTGTTTAGGTTTTTGCTTATACCCATTGAATTTACACTGAGTGCAACCTAAAATAATGAAAATAATCTCTATGGCAATTCCTTGGACAATAATCCAATAATAATATTCAAAATACACTTGAATAATACTTCAAAATCCACCTTGGGATTGTTGAAGACTCATCACCTTCATTCATTAATTGGGTAATAGCTTGTTTGGCTTTATCCATATCGTTAATAATTTTTATGGTTACCACGCAAAATTGACTATTTCCAGCATAGGTCACCCTCTCCATCAGAGTCTTCCACTTGGTCAGACTTACCACACAAAACAGTGTCTGTCTCAAACACATTACATCTACAGATGCACTGAGGCCCTTAACCTTTATTTTCAGCTCCCCAAATTCTTGGGGTTTTCCGTTGGGCCGTTTATCTGTGCAATGTTTATCTGTTCAAAGTTCATAGGCCTTAAGCCTTATGCTAACTTGCTGAAGCTAACGTCTTACAGGATACAGACCTGTAGGTTCTTGCATCACTGCTGAATATAATGCAAATGTAAGCGGGGGAATAGTCCCGCTCTTGTGGGGAACTTTCCTCGTCTCTGCACTACCCCGGTGAAATGGGCTAGCGGAAGGATCTGAGTCCTCGCTCCCACCTCCTTTACCCAGAGGCCTCCCTGCCCTCGAGGACTCCCCTTGCACTCTTCTGTCTGGCAGAGTCCTTGTAACCCCCAACAAGGCTGGGCCCAGGATTCCTGGGGGGCTCGACCCCCAACCTTGCTGTGGTCACCTAGGTCAGGGGGTAGGGTGTCCCCACTCCGGGGTACTCTCTCTAAACCCACTCTCTCTGACCCACTGATCACTGCATACAATTGAAAGCAAATGCAAATTATTTAATTAACAATTAATTTGTAACAGGAATAAGGAAAAATGGGAAAGGCTAATGAAAACACATCACCCCGCTCTGTGGCAGGGAACATCTCAACAGTGTCTCTGCAATGTCAGGGCAGTTCAGTCTGTTCCTGTGTAAGTCCCAGGCTCCTTCTCAGGCCCTGGCTGTGCTGCAGGGACGCTGTGGCTTGGACACTTGTTCTGGCGGTGGCCACACGCTCGCAGGCTCTGGGTGGCAGGACCCTTCTTCCCAGCGTTGCCCCCGCCCTGTCGGGGTTTAGATCCCCCTGCAAGTCTGGCCTGCAGGGCCTCTTGGCTGAGGCCTCTCCCTGCGCTGGGCCCACTGCCCAGGGTCCCCCTCGCTCTCCCCAGCTGCTCACCGCACCCGGCTCCGGACTGCTCCAGTTCCAGCTCCAGCTCCTCTGCCTCAGCTCCAGCTCCTCTGCCTCAGCACGGCTGCTGCTGCTGCTCTGCCTCCAGCTCCCTGGGCTGCTGCCCTGGGCCCTCTGGCTCTGGCTGCTGCAGCTTCTCCCCCCCAGGGCAGGTCTGTCTCCCTGGACTGCAGCTCTGCTCCCAGGGCAGGTCTGTCTTCCTGGACTGCAGCTCTGCTCCCAGGGCAGGTCTGTCTCTGGGCTGCACCTCTGCTCCCAGGGCAGGTCTGTCTCTCTGGGCTGCTTTTCTGGCCCCTCCAGATCTGGCCCAGCTCAGCTCTGCCCTCTCCTCAGCTCGGCCCCACTCACTCTGACTCAGGCAACTTCAGCTCACACGGAGGACGGGATTCACCCTGACCTCCTGACCCCCTGATTCGCCTGCCCGCCCTGTCAATCAGGCTGACCTGGAGCATTGGCCTCTCCCCATTGCCCCTGGGGACTGTCAGTCCCATCGACCCTTCCCCTTTTGGTACTGGGAGCTCTGAATGTTAGCAAGGGGACTGTTATCCCCTTACATTCCCCCTTGCTAAAATTCTGCCACAACCACAAGGTTTACACTAATACCTCCGGACCCATTATTAACAACATATACCCACATCATATCATATCAAACCCATTAACATCAAAAGAATATTTAACATATTAAACATTTCACATCTATTTCTTCATACTATACATAACAATATTCATTAAAACACTACATAGAACCAATAACATAATCATCTCTAAAGTTAACAGGCAGTACATCCTTATTAGCCCTCTGGGACCTTCTTAAAACTGGTGGTTCATTACCCATATTTTCTATTTCCCTATTCTCGGGTAATACTGGGTCAGCTGGAGGGATCTGGCCATTCTTGTTAGGGTTTGTGTTTGCCCCACTCTGTTCCCCTCTGTATTCAGTTTGTGGGACTAGAACCATCCCCCAATTGGTTTCCATCTCCTCAGGGTGTGCTGATCTACGCCTCCTATGGTCCCTGACTGGACTAAGAGTGCAATGTTTTAGTTGATCCCTATGTACTAGTCTCTCAGGACCTCCTCGCTCAGGCCGGATGGTGTAAACTGGTAGCTCGGGATTGTTGTGAGCAACTACAATGTGGGGATTTGACTCCCACTTGTCCTGTATTTTATTACGCCCCTGTTGTCTATGGTTACGAACTAGTACACGGTCACCAGGCCTGATGAGAGCCCCACTGGACTTGCGATCATAAGTCCTTTTCCTACTTTGGGCTGTGTCTTCAGCTGTACTGAGAGCAACTTTGCTGGCTGTCTTTGGCCTGTCGTGGACACCTTTGACCCAGTCATCAAAACTGGTCACCTCATCCTTAGAAAAGGCTTCTTGATGCTTCTCTGGCAACACCCTTAAGTTAGCCACCTGTGCAGGAATCAGCCCTTGGCATGCCGCTTGAACTGGAACTGGCAGTCTGCCACCACATCTTTCTTGAGGAAAGGTAACTTGTTCTCCCTTCTCCCCAAATGTTACCTTCACCTGAGGGATCACCTCCTCAGGCTGCAACTCCATAGCCTTCACGCTTGGGTTTAAAAGACTCACTGGTACTCTTCCTTTGATGGCACTAGTCAGTACATTGGCTGACTGAAGTCCATTAGGTAGGCTTGACCCAGATGTAGGCTCTACCAGCACTCGATATTCATTGGTATTTCCTGGCATCCAGCAGCGTTCATGAAGCATCTTCTCTCTCCAAGGAGAAATAATGGTCTTCCGGTTTCTGCCGACTTTAACATTTCCAATCCACCTTGTGGGGCCCAGGGAATGACTCTGCCTCTCCGCTCGAGCCAGTACTCCACTCAGCACAGCATTCTTCTTAGCATGCCCATGACGGTTCATCCTCCTGGTTCCTTTTACTGGCAACTGTAGCTCTTTCAGCTCACTAATGATGTTCATCCCTAGAATCCCTGGGACTCCTTCTCCTATATGGCTCCCTTCAGAGGCCTTGTCTTTCAGAATGAAGATGCATTTCCCTGGCAGTGTCTGGCCCATGTAGTCGATGTCTGCTTCGAGGCATCCCACCACTGGGATTGCCAGTCCATTAACTGCTGTTAGATGTACAAACTGTGTGTTGTGCATGGTCAGCTCTTTGTCTTTCAAATATTTTTGAAAATGTGATTCAGTAATGGTGGTGACTTCTGAGCCAGTATCTAACAAACATCTGGTTTTTACCCCTGCTATACATACTTCAGCAGTTAGACAGTCTCCAAATGCTCGCTTACAGAAGTCACTAGATATGCTGGTGCTGCCCATGTTCCTCTCAACACTGTATGCAGAGTGATTTTCCACCAAGGACAGGCCTAGGAATCCTTCTGCCACTGCTTGGCCTTTTACTGTAGATGGACCACTCGCTCCTGGTGCCCCATCGATTTCGAGTGCCTGGGACTCTGGTCTCCTTCTCAGTGTACAATCTCGGCTAGTATGTCCTGGCCTTTCACAGGTGTAACAAATGTACCTCCCTAGCTCGTCCTTCAGTGGAGATCTTCGGGATCCTGGAGCTCTTGGATATTTTGGCACATTAGTGGAGGTATTTCCTTTCATCACCTCAGTCATCACTTTCATCATCTCCCCCTGTTGGACAGCCAGTTTTTGGACAGCTTCACTTAGGCTTTCCAATGTTAGCTGTGTTTGGGGCAGGGCCTTTTCCCCAGCAGCTGCATTCACTAGGCCCCCACTTTGTGTATGGGGGTTAGGCTTGGCCCTCTCTGCCCCAGGAACTTCCTCTTCTTCTGACCATATAATGGCAGCCTGCATGAGTTCATGGAACTTTTTACTGGGCTCTTCCTTAAACCTCCTTTTCATTTCACGTCGGAGGGAGTCGTCCCGGAGCCCCAACACCAACTGCTCTTTTAGAAACATATCTGGGTCTGGAACTCGTTGAGAATCTCGCCGCTCCACTTTGCTCATTCTCTCCTGAAGATCATATGCGTACGCCCGGATAGTTTCACCGGGCTCCTGCTTTCTCTCAAAGAACTCCTTTAGTCGAGGTCCAATAGGTACCTTGTCTCCGTACACTTCCAGGAGGAGTTCAAACACCTTTTTCACATCTTTCTTGTCTGCCATTGCCATGAACTTTACTGTGGCCTTCGCCTGGTCCTTGAGGTGTTCCTCTATGAAGTCCACATGGTCTTCCTCAGGTACTCTTAGCACACGCAGAGCTGTCTTCACAGACTTGACCCACTCCTCTACTGTAATGTCTCCTGCTCTGGTCGGGAAGCCACCAAACTCTGTGACCTTCTGCTCCCGTGGGACATAAATAGTAGGGGGTTTCTTAGCTTCTGCTGCCTGTTGGTCTATTACAGCCTTAGCCAGTGATAAGGCTTCTCTCTGTTCTGTTCTAGCTTGTTGTAATGACACAGCTTGGTCTGACAATCTGCGCTGAAGTTCAGCAACCTGGGCCTGTAGTTGTGCAATTTGAGCCATGGTAGGGTTCTTGACTAGGCCTGGACAGTGCTACCAGAACTCAACCAGTAAACCAATGGGGTGGACCCTGTGGATAGGATCCTGTTCGTGACGCCAATTATGTAAGTGGGGGAATAGTCCCGCTCTTGTGGGGAACTTTCCTCGTCTCTGCACTACCCCGGTGAAATGGGCTAGCGGAAGGATCTGAGTCCTCGCTCCCACCTCCTTTACCCAGAGGCCTCCCTGCCCTCGAGGACTCCCCTTGCACTCTTCTGTCTGGCAGAGTCCTTGTAACCCCCAACAAGGCTGGGCCCAGGATTCCTGGGGGGCTCGACCCCCAACCTTGCTGTGGTCACCTAGGTCAGGGGGTAGGGTGTCCCCACTCCGGGGTACTCTCTCTAAACAGGATGCTTCCCTGACCCACTGATCACTGCATACAATTGAAAGCAAATGCAAATTATTTAATTAACAATTAATTTGTAACAGGAATAAGGAAAAATGGGAAAGGCTAATGAAAACACATCACCCCGCTCTGTGGCAGGGAACATCCCAACAGTGTCTCTGCAATGTCAGGGCAGTTCAGTCTGTTCCTGTGTAAGTCCCAGGCTCCTTCTCAGGCCCTGGCTGTGCTGCAGGGACGCTGTGGCTTGGACACTTGCTCCGGCGGTGGCCACACGCTCGCAGGCTCTGGGTGGCAGGACCCTTCTTCCCAGCGTCGCCCCCGCCCTGTCGGGGTTTAGATCCCCCTGCACGTCTGGCCTGCAGGGCCTCTTGGCTGAGGCCTCTCCCTGCGCTGGGCCCACTGCCCAGGGTTCCCCTCGCTCTCCCCAGCTGCTCACCACACCCGGCTCCGGACTGCTCCAGTTCCAGCTCCACCCTCTGCCTCCAGCTCCCTGGGCTGCTGCCCTGGGCCCTCTGGCTCTGGCTGCTGCAGCTTCTCCCCCCCAGGGCAGGTCTGTCTCCCTGGACTGCAGCTCTGCTCCCAGGGCAGGTCTGTCTCCCTGGACTGCTTTTCTGGCCCCTCCAGATCTGGCCCCTCCAGATCTGGCCCAGCTCAGCTCTGCCCTCTCCTCAGCTCGGCCCCACTCACTCTGACTCAGGCAACTTCAGCTCACACGGAGGACGGGATTCACCCTGACCTCCTGACCCCCTGATTCGCCTGCCCGCCCTGTCAATCAGGCTGACCTGGAGCATTGGCCTCTCCCCATTGCCCCTGGGGACTGTCAGTCCCATCGACCCTTCCCCTTTTGGTACTGGGAGCTCTGAATGTTAGTAAGGGGACTGTTATCCCCTTACACAAAGCAGAATATAATGTAAAGCAGTAAATATAATAAAGGCAAGCTAGCCCACTGGGCTATGGGTGTTAACGAACCCTTGACCCTATTACATAAGATGAGGACTTTATCCTTAACACAATAGATAACAGGAAAATGGGAATTGCCACCTGCTTAATTAGTATAGGTGTATATGTGCCTTTGGGGTTTGGCAAAAATGTAACCCTGTGACCCTGCATTCCAACTGATTATAACAGTAATTTTAAGATATATTGCAATACTAGAATACCAGCCACTTCACTATATGTTACCCTCCGCATACAAGCCTCTTACTTGGTTAGCCTGGCAGGTTACCGACAACGATGACAACGGATTTTATGGTACCTTCCTTCTGACCACACCACGGTGTGTCCACCTCAAACATATTTTATCTGCCAATGTGCTGATACCCCTCTTCAGAGCAACAGGCCATCGGTGGAATTTTCCTGTTTGGGTGATCAACTACCAGAGGAGATACATTGCTGCGTTTATTATAGACACTGTCTTCAAGGTGACCTACTGAGTGGGTAACTGCCAAGTGACCGAACACATTCTCACCTGGATTGAACACAGGCAACGAGGCTGTGAACAGGACACACAAGATTTTGCCATGATAATCTTAGTTAAATAAGAGTTTTAATTAGGCTGCAGTGTTACAGAGCCAACACCTGAATTGCTTTCGGTGGCACTTTTGACAAGAATTAAACAAGTGGCTTTTCCTGTTTTAAAAACAGTAATTTACAATACAATGTAGCTATTGATAATCCTTGGTTAAATGTGGGAACTTTTCCAATCCTATAATTATAGGATGGTGTCATATGTGTGTACTGTATACAGAGCTAATTTATGCCCATTGCTACACCTGGTATAGATGTACCCACTCCGGAGTTATTGATTTGAAGATAAACCCTTTTCCAGGTTACTAAAGGTGACGTGGCTGCACATGCTAGTTCACAGCCGACGGTTGCACTTTTTCCTGGTCTGCTCCTTTACAACTTGTCTCTTTCCGATACATACACCTACATATATAGAGATATACGTGACACCAGCACTTCAGGCAATAAACTTAATACTGTCCACGTTCAGTCTTCCCCAGCTTTTGTATACTGTCCACTGGGGATGAGATTATATTACCCTGATGATGATACCAGTGCACAAAACGTGTGCTTGCACCAGTGCACAAAAGGTGTCCTTGCACCGGGCTGCTGCTGTGGGCTCCAGATCACAACATACAGAGCTTACCATTTGGAGGTTTACGCCAACGTCTGTTTTCTCAGCTTCCTTCACATGGTACAAACACTGGAGCTTGGGAGTCAGCATTTAATTGGCCAGGTGTCTCCCTGAACCAACTGTTAGGACATCATGGTTGCTGCAGAGAAGGAACAATGCTGTCAGCTTCCTGGTGCTGGGAGCTAGTTTTGGCTTGGGTCCCCTCTGTGGATTTTGTATTGTGCTGAGTACTTGTAAAGACATGACCCTCTCCTGGTACAACGTTGTGGGTCTTGATGTTATGGGCATTTACTAGATTTGAACTGATAACTTTATTCCTGTAACAAACCTCAGAATGACACAAGTTATACAAATTCAAAACTAAATAACTAAAAAGATTTGTTCCAGTGTAAACACATCCACCCCAACTCTGATATGGGGATAATATTGATGATCACCATGTTACTTTAGCTAGAACTTGATTTTATATTTTTATTGTTTGATTATAAGAACCAAACAATATTATTATTATATATTATAGTATAGTATATTGTATGATATTATTCTATTTTATATACTATATACATATTTTATATTATTACACTATAAAACATTGTAGCTGTAATATAGCTATTAAAGGTAGAATTTTACATTCATATTATGGTGGTTTGCCCAATGAACTTTTGAATTTTTAATGTGGGTTCTGCCAAACAAGTGGCCACATTGCCTGACAAATTCCAAATAAAAATTATCATAGAATATCAGGGTTGGAAGGGACCTTAGGAGGTCATCTAGTCCAACCCTCTGCTCAAAGCAGGACCAATCCCCAATTTTTGCCCCAGATCCCCAAATGGCCCCCTCAAGGATTGAACTCATAACCCTGGATTTAGTAGACCAATGCTCAAACCACTGAGCTATCCCTCCCTCCTATATATGTATAAAATATCATATGTATTTTATACATATATCTATATCTGTATAAAATGATTCTGTAATATATAATATACAATTATAAAATTATAATATAATATATAATATAATATAATACAATATACTATAATATATAATAATAATATTGTTCGGTTCTTATAATCAAATTACAATTACATTGTTCATTGACAAACACACCTATATTTATGTGACTTTTGCAAAGATTGAACCACCACTGATGTTTTATAAGGACACATCCCTGGGGGTTAAACTCTAATTATAATTATAATTAGTGTGGTACTACAAAGGAAAATGTTTTGTTATTAATATTTTTATATTTTAAATATTTTTATTATTTTATGCACATTTTTGTGTGCAAAAATGTTGCAATAAAAACTCCCCCAAACCATAATTTAGTCAAATGACACAAAACAGAACTCACAGACAAGTAATTTCAGCATACCAACAAACCATTCCACCAGTGGATTAAACATTGTTATTCAGAGCAGGTCCAGGAAACCTAAGGGTTGAAATCATTAATCGTTCCAGGTTTACACCTTGGTTTGCCTGTAAAAGAGGTCTAATAATTTAGTTAGGAGCCAATTATGTTTTCTTGCATCTTTAAACCCTAGATTAAAACACAAGTGGGTAAGAGAGAAAAATATTAACATATATTAACTTTATTTGTTTAGGCTAGGTAAAGGGAAAATTACAAGAGATAAGTCGAATATTTTCTTTTAGTGAATTAAGACTTGTAACAATAACTATGGTTTATATTGCGGGTAGCAAAAGCGGCTGCATTTTGCTTCAATACTTCCTATGTAAAGCAGAAAGATTATATGTTGCCAGCTTCCTTTACCATGCTGGGTATGTCTGAAATTTCAACTAACGTGATACCTATTTTTGGAATCATGATGCACAGCAACTGATTTAAACCCCAAAGTTTCGTGGCTGCAATTTGGCTAATACAAAGATGCAAGTAACAAAACAATATTAATACTTGACTTTCACCTAAGGTGTGTAATTACCCTCACTTTGTTTCCTAGTCCTCCCACTTACGGTTGGGGGAGGGAGGGCAGTAAGCAAGAGTTTTCTTTACCTTGTATATCTACATTAGACATAGCCCAATGAATCTAAAAGGATGAGAGGAGCTCCCACCACTGGAGAAGAATGGGGCCAGGAGGTGGGGATTCAGGCAGGGACAGTCTGATCGTGACCACCCTATGCTGCGCCTTGTGTCTGAATGTGTTCCTACACTGCTATGAGGTGTGACCCGAGACATCCCCGAATGCTTAGCACTCTCTGGGCCCCACCTGCAGTACTCTGAGCACTCCCTGGTTGGAGCAGAGGCTCAAGGCTGTGTGGAGCTGTGTGTAACTTAGTGCTTAACTAGGCCCTGAATGACTCACACTGGGCCCTCAGAGAGAGCCCTCTGACCCCAGCTGACCTCTGTCTATCTCAGGTACTTATCTGGCTCCCATTGGCTTAATATTTGGGCACCTCACAATCTCTGATGGGTTTATGCAAGTGGGCAAGTCACTTAGTTACTCTGGGCCCCACTTCCCTATTGACCTCACACTTGGTAAGGCAACTCCCATCTTTTCATGTATTTATACCTGCTCCTGTATTTTCCACTCCATGCATCTGATGAAGTGGGTTCTAGCCCACGAAAGCTTATGCCCAAATAAATTGGTTAGTCTCTAAGGTGCCACAAGGACTCCTCGTTGTTTTTACTTCCCTATTGGTAACCTGTTGATAATTATCTTTCCTTTGTCTGTATAGACAGTGACTTTTAAGAGGCAGGGACTGTTTCTCACTGTGTGTCTGTGCAGTGCCCAGCACAACGGGGCCCCGATCTCTGTCACTGTGGGTCTGTGCAGTACTTGCCTAATATATTAGTTGTCCCATATTTTTATTAATTTTAAATGATAATTTAAGGTTAAAATGCTCCATTATTGAAGAGCTGAGTTTTCAATGCTATTTCCTTTGCTGTATCCACAGATGTCAGACAGGAAATGCAGAGGATGTTTTGCAGCCAAAGGAGTTGGAGGATGTTCTGCAGTGCCTTAATTTTACACTCGCTTTGGTCACAATTTTCTTGAAACACCCAAAGAAAGCACCATCCAACCCTGTGATGACATCACTGCAGATTTTTGGATTGTTCTCTGGAACAGAAGATTTACTGCAAACCAAAAGGGTAAAATGAACATTTTAAGCTATTGATGAGGAATTTTCTCTAAATGTTCCAAGGTTTCTTTAGGACGCTCATACCCTCGTTAGTGTGCTGTGCCAAAAATGTCCATTAGTAAAACCATGAATTGTCACCAAGGTGCCATAGGTGATCTGGCAGAGAACCCGCATAAACCTCAAATAAAACTGCTCAGAGCAGGCTAATTGGAAGCATGGCGAACATGCCAGAAATCTCCAGAGCCTTGGCTACACCAGGGCTCCCACTGGTGAACCAGTGGTAGCAATGGTGGAATCTTGTTATGCAATTTCCTAGTGTGTCCTCAGTGGGCCAGGTCCTCCTCTGGTGTAAATTGCCACAGCTCCATTGATTCCAATGGCGCTTTGGATGATTCATACCAGCTGTGATATCATTGACTCCAGTGGAGCTGTTGCCAATTTATACCAGCTACTGATCAACCAGCTCTGCCAGCCTGTTCCAACTAATCCCTCCACCATTTAATGTAGTTGTGGCCATTGTGTTAAGTGCAGCTGTACCAAGTGGTGGAGAGATTCATTGGAGCAGCTTGGAAGGGCAGTGACTGCGATTTGAGGTGCCGTGCATGTGTAACTTGAGGAATCCAGTATGAGTGCTGAGGTTGTTAGACTGTCAGTAGCTGTGGGGGTTGTCAGTAACCTGGTCACACACATGCTGTGGTCTCTGAGGCACAGTGAGGGGTAAGTGAAAGCAAAGTCTCAGAAGGGATTCTCAGTGCACGGGTGAAGGGGAGGGAACCGTTTGCCTGTCAGGGGTGGTTTGTGTGGAGCAGGCTCAGTGTTGGGGTGTAGGCCAGGGGTAGGTAGCTCCTGTTTGCTACTCCTGACCTAAAACTGAATTTTGCCCTAGAAAAGGGAACATGTTAGACCAGAGGCGCTGAGTTTCTGAGTTCCCGGGGGGGTGCTCGACTCCCGCTCCACCCCAGGCCCCACCCCCACTCCACCCCTCTCCCAAACCACCATCCCTGCCCTGCCTCTTTCCGCCCTGCCCCACATCTTCCTGCCCCTGCTCTGCCCCCTCCCCCCAGTGCCTCTTGCATGCCGCTGAACAGCTTATCGCGGTAGGCGGGAGGCGTTGCGGGGGAGGGGGAGGAGTCGATTGGCAAGGCCACCAGTGGACAGGAGGTGCTGGGGGGACAGGAGGAGCTGGCTGCCAGTGTGCACTGAACACCCACTATTTTTTTTCCATGGGTACTCCAGCCCCGGAGCACTCACTGAGTCGGTGCCTGTGTGTTAGACTGTGTCCTACAGTGCTCACATTTTCTGTTGCATCTGTCAGGGCAGAGCGCTGATGTGTGTGTTGTTGCGGGTGTTGGGGCAGACATCGCTCAAGGATTTAAGGTTGTTTTGTTGGGGAGGCCTGGACATTAACACTGTATTTCCTGGTTTTCAGAGGTTTAAGTTTGTGTTACATTAATTCTGAACTTCCTGGCTTTCAGAGATTGAAGTGTAGGTGCTCTGGAAGAGCGCAAGAAAGTGCTGCTCAGTAGATAGTGGAGAGCTTCACCATGTGACCTCATCTCTTGGATGTTTTGATCAGCAGTGAAATAGCTAACAATGTGGTCCTTTCAATTACAATTAGGCTTCAGAGTTAACACCCCACTGAAATATTCTCCCTGTCACTAGCAGCTTTTAAATCAAGACTGGATTTTTTTTAAAGATATACTCTAGTTCAAACAGGAATTATTTTGGGGAAGTTCTCTGGCCTGTGTTTACAGGAGATCAGACCAGATCGTGACGATGGTCCCTTCTGACCTTTAAATCTATCAATCTATGAATCACACTTTGTTCACAATTCGGAGGGTTTGTTAGCACCCTTAAGGCCTTAAAATAATTACTTTATTTTTAATGAAGTTTAGATTCTGAAGCACAAGATGGCAACCCTAAAAAAAGTGTTTGCTCACTGAATCACTTCAATTTGGCCCAGTTTGTCTCTGGAGCTAAAGTCTACACTTAGCAGTTTAACGCGCTGCCGTGGCAGCGCTTTAAAGGGACAGTGTGGTCGTGTGCGAGCGCTGGGAAGACAGCTCTCCCAGCGCTCTAGGTAAACCACCTCGCACTCCCAGCACTTGGATCCTGTCTACACTGGGGCTTTACAACACTGAAACTTGTTGTGCTTGAGGGGTTGGTGGTGTTTTCACACCCTTGAGAAAGAAAGTTTCAGCGCAGTAGCTTCCCAATGTAGACAGGCCCTTGGTTTCAGTTATTTTCTCTTGTAGCTCCCAGAACTACTTAAATCTGTTGTTTCTCCAGCCATCTGATAATGAGTTCTGCACAACTTAATTTTCCAATGACCTGATATTTAGGCTTCTGAACAGTATCAAGTCTTGAAATTGGTGACTTTCTTTTCAAGTGTTTGATTTAATGTCTATAAAGGAGATGAAAAGCCGAGTTTAGCACTTCTGTAACTTGCTCTTTTTTTATCTTCAAGGAGTTTCAGGACCTTAAGCAGACCCGTGGGCTCGAGGAATTTATGAATGTAGCAGAATCATGGATCAAGGAGTTATTCCCCAAACCGTCTGAACAGGAAAAAGTCTTTTTTGATTATATTGACGTGAGTCCAAAAAACCCCAGTGAGACTGATTTTTTTATTCCTATTAAAAATAGTCAACTGATAGGTTTGTTCTGTTCCTAGAAATGGCAGCAGCTCATTTCCGCTGGGCTGTTTTGTGGTGAGTGGACCCGTGACTGGCGAAAACTTATTAAATCTTTGTTTGCGGAGTGGATAAAAAAGGTGAGTTGACTAATTGAAAATGAGAGAGATGGTCTTTCCCTCAGAGAACTTAAACGGAGATACAGACAGATGGGGAAGACAGCAAAGAGGTGATTATTATTGGAAGAATAAGCAAGAGTAGCAGCATACCATGGGGGACCATCACAGCATCTGTTGTTTTTAAGGAGAGATTTAGAGGGAGGTGGAATATGAGGGACAGAGTAGGGACCAGCTGTGAAGGTCCTTGAAAGTAGAGTTGGGGAACATTTTTGGACAATTTTTTTTTTTTGCTGAAAAAAGCAAATTGGGTGACATCAAAACAACTTTGCAAATTTGTGTTGATTTCACTCAATTGCTTTGGTTGGTTGAAAACAAAACCAAACCAAACAGAAAAAAACATAGAATCATAGAATCATAGAATCTCAGGGTTGGAAGGGACCTCAGGAGGTCATCTAGTCCAACCCCCTGCTCAAAGCAGGACCAAGCCCAATTAGATCATCCCAGCCAGGGCTTTGTCAAGCCTGACCTTAAAAACATCTAAGGAAGGAGATTCCACCACCTCCCTAGGTAACCCATTCCAGTGCTTCACCACCCTACTAGTGAAAAAGTTTTTCCTAATATCCAACCTAAACCTCCCCCTCTGCAACTTGAGACCATTACTCCTTGTTCTGTCATCTTCTACCACTGAGAACAGTCTAGATCCATCCTCTTTGGAACCCCCTTTCAGGTAGTTGAAAGCAGCTATCAAATCCCCCCTCATTCTTCTCTTCTGCAGGCTAAACAATCCCAGTTCCCTCAGCCTCTCCTCATAAGTCATGTGCTCGAGCCCCCTAATCATTTTTGTTGCCCTCCGTTGGACTCTTTCCAATTTATCCACATCCTTCTTGTAGCGTGGGGCCCAAAACTGGACACAGTACTCCAAATGAGGCCTCACCAGTGCCGAATAGAGGGGAATAATCACGTCCCTCGATCTGCTGGAAATGCCCCTACTTATACAGCCCAAAATGCCGTTAGCCTTCTTGGCAACAAGGGCACACTGTTGACTCATATTCAGCTTTTTGTCCACCGTAACCCCTAGGTCCTTTTCTGCAGAACTGCTGCCCAGCCATTCGGTCCCTAGTCTGTAGCAGTGCATGGGATTCTTCCGTCCTAAGTGCAGGACTCTGCACTTGTCCTTGTTGAACCTCATCAGATTTCTTTTGGCCCAATCCTCTAATTTGTCTAGGTCCCTCTGTATCCTGTCCCTACCCTCCAGCATATCAACCACTCCTCCCAGTTTAGTGTCATCTGCAAACTTACTAAGGGTGCAGTCCACACCATCCTCCAGATCGTTGATGAAGATATTGAACAAAACCGGCCCCAGCACCGACCCTTGGGGCACTCCACTTGATACCGGCTGCCAACTAGACATGGAGCCATTGATCACTACCCGTTGGGCACGACCATCCAGCCAGTTTTCTATCCACCTTACCGTGCATTCATCCAGCCCATACTTCCTTAACTTGCTGGCAAGAACACTGTGGGAGACTGTATCAAAAGCTTTGCTAAAGTCAAGAAATAGCACATCCACTGCTTTCCCCTCATCCACAGAGCCAGTTATCTCATCATAGAAGGCAATTAGGTTAGTCAGGCATGACTTGCCCTTGGTGAATCCATGCTGACTGTTCTTGATCACTTTCCCCTCCTTTAAGTGGTTCAGAATTGATTCCTTGAGGACCTGTTCCATGATTTTTCCAGGGACTGAGGTGAGACTGACTGGCCTGTAGTTCCCCGGATCTTCCTTCTTCCCTTTTTTAAAGATGGGCACTACATTAGCTTTTTTCCAGTCATCCGGGACCTCCCCCGATTGCCATGATTTGTCAAAGATAATGGCCAATGGCTCTGCAATCACATCGGCCAACTCCTTTAGCACCCTCGGATGCAGTGCATCCGGCCCCATGGACTTGTGTTCGTCCAGCTTTTCTAAATAGTCCCGAACTACTTCTTTCTCCACAGAGGGCTGGTCACCTCCTCCCCATACCATGCTGCGGAGTGCAGCCGCCTGGGAGCTGACCTTGTCTGTGAAGACAGAGGCAAAAAAAGCATTGAGTACACTAGCTTTCTCCACATCCTCTGTCACTAGGTTCCCTCCCTCATTCAGCAAGGGGCCCACACTTTCCTTGACTTTCTTCTTGTTGCTCACATACCTGAAGAAACCCTTCTTGTTACTCCTAACATCTCCGGCTAGCTGCAACTCCAAACATTTTTGTTTTGACATTTGTCCTCTGAAATGTTTCAAGTTTTTGATTTGAAATGTCACTTTTCATTTAGAAATGTCCTTTGATTTTATTTTTTAAAATAGTTTAAAAATGCTTGAAATCAAAATGAAATGTTTGACCCAAAACAGATATTTTTCCTGATTTTTTTTTTGAATTGTCAGCAAACCAAAATAACCCCACAGTCGTTATTCACACAGCTGTAGGCATCATAGCATCAGTTGTGTTTAAGGAAATATTTAGAAGAAGAGAGATGAAAGGCAGGGTGAGTACCAGCAGTGCAGATCCATAAAAGTGAAGACAAGTACTGTGTACTTGATATGGTGGAGCGGAGAAAATGCCACAGTGTCGGGTGTCATGTGATCAAAGTGACGAGCCAGGACAATGATCTTTGTGGCAGGGTTTTGAACAGATTCAATGGAGGGAGAGGGGAAGTTGGGATTTGTCCAGACCAGAGAGGAGGAGGTTACAGCTGTATAGACACGAGATGATGAGGGGCTAGATGAGAAGGTTAAGGGGTGACTTGATCACAGTCTCTCAGCACCTACATGAGGAACAAATATTAAATAATGGGCTCTTCAATCTAACAGAGAAAGGTCTAATATAATCCAATGGCTGGAAGTTGAAGCTAGACAAATTCAGACTGGAAATGTGTAGAATGTTATCAGTGAGGGGAATAAGCCATTGGAACAATTTACCAAGCATTGTGGTGGATTCTCCATCACTGGCAATTTTTACATCAAGTTTGGATGTTTTTTCTAAGAAATCTGCTCTAGTTCAAATAGGAATTAAATCAGGGAAGTTTTTTCAGTGATGGGGTCCCTGTTGTATTTCACTGAAGGTAATGCGCGTGCGCCATGCACCCAGAGGTTTTCAGTGTAGTGGTGTCTGTCGGTCCATGCAAGTGTCCTTACATTGCCTTGTGGTTTTGGCCAAGGTGCTAAAGGATGGGGCGGACTGACTGCATCTTCAGTTCCTTCTTAATGCCGCATGGTCTAAGTCACCGCTTCTGCTGGCCTCTCATCCTTGGTGATGCATTTTCCAAAAAAAATGGGTTTACTTAGTCAGGAATTGTAATGGTTTATGTAGGAGTTTCTTGTTTCTGAAAGTTTCATAGAATTAAGGACTGGGGACACCACTTTGGCAGTTTCCAGCCAAAAATAGCTCCAACCCCTGCCCCCTCCAGCACGCATGTCTGGGTACTGCATGTAGGCAGGATCTTCCATGGTGTTCAGTAGTAATTTTCCTGTTTCTGAAAGTTCTGCAAGTCTCTGAACCTGGACACTGCTTCAATGATTTCTTGCCAAACCCCTCCTCCAGCACCCAGGTCTGGGTACTGGATTATGGCAAAGAGGCCAGGATTCAAAGTTTGTGCTTCCTGCCCTTGTTTGGTCTCCCTCAACAACAAGCAACCACGTAGAATATACTGCTTGGGGGGATTCCCACACCCCATGCCCGGGTGCAGTATCTGTCTCTCCTTCCCTGCCCGTACACAGGGAGGCAGAGCCCTCCACCTTAAGCACCTCATGGAGGGTCACCATGGGGAGTGGCCAGGGAATGCCATCCTGAACAATCCATGAGTGAACTTCCTGCCACAGAGCCCCAATCCAGTGCTGCTGGTGCTAGTGCTACAGACTCTGTGGCGGGGCCTAGTCATGAATCCCAGAAGTGCTCATATAAGCATGGTGGGAAGTCTTTCTTCAGGTCTAAGAAAGATACTGCACCATCCATGAGTTCTGGTCAAGAGGGAGCACCGTGCTTCAAGGCCCACAAGAGCTGGGTTTTCTGGTACCAGTTACAGACAGCAAACCCCAACATTGACTCCACCGGTGTCCAGTGAATCGCTGGCCCTGAGACAGGGCCTGTTACCAGCTCTGGACCCATCCACTGGCCCAGTACTGTTGACTCTGGGGAGACTTGGAGGCATTCCTAGGCCTCATGAACTGTCCACCCTGGGAAGGATGAGAACTCTGTTTGCTCCAGGACTCTCACCTATCAACCACTGACTACACAATGTTACAGAAATCCTCACTGCTACCACCAATGGGCCTACGAATCGCCATAGAAACACCCTAAGTCCACAGACCATATTCACCTGTTCCGACACCACAGTCCTCCTCACAACACTCCCAGTCTGCACATAAATGATATTTCTGAGTATGACCAAAGAGCCGTCAACCAGGTTGCACACCAACGCCCTTGCCAGCCACCCTTTTTGGGCGCCGTCTCAAACTCTTTCTACCAGCATGGAGCATGATTACAATGGACAAGTGGGTCCTGGATATCATTTGGTGCGGCTATACCATCGTGTTTATGATGCTACAACCCCCTATAGCTTCCATTCTGAGCCCATTCCAAGGATCACTCTCATGATAGTGTTCTTGCCCTAGATGTGGACTCCCTCCTGCAAAGAGGAGCACTGGTTCCAGTCCCTGCATTCCTTCAAAGCACAGGGTTCTTCTTGGAGTGATGTACCTGGGGTGCTCCACTTCAGGTGTCAGTGCATCCCAGCACCGTTGATTGGAGACTTTTGGTAGCAGTGTCTGTCTGGGCTGCACACGGGCAGTAGTTATCTTGCCCTTGACCAGGGTGCAATTCATCCCCCTTAGTTCCTTCTCCACTGTAAAGTCCTTACTGGAAGCTGTGAAATAGAGGGGAGGAGGGTGGGTAGTGGAGCACCCACAGGGACACACATCTCAAAGAACCTCAGTTACTGCCCAAGGTGAGTAACCTTTTCTTCTTCTCCAACTACTTCCTCATATCCAAGAAGACGAGAGGGTCGAGACCGATCTTGGATCTCTGACGCCTCAACCGCTACATTCAAAAACCAAAGACCTGCACGGTCATATTTGTGGCAATCATTTCCTCACTAGAAGAACGCTCTCAGCCTTAAAAGGTTTATGGCTCTCAGTATGAGGGATGCCTACTTCCATATCAACATACACGTGACCCACAGATGATTCCTGAGGTTCACCGTGGGTCCTCGGCACTTTCAATACAGATTTTTCCCATTCGGACTTACCGCTGCCCCCTGAGTCTTCACAAAGGTTTTCTCTGTGGTAGCAGCTCACCTTCCATGGCAAGAAGTGCTTGTCTCCCCGTACTTAGATGGTTGGCTGCTGATGGCATGGGCCAGAACAGAAGCTTAAGAATCGACGTCCCAGCTTCTTCTCCTCCTCTCCTCCTAGGTGTGAACATCAACACTGAAAAATCAACTTTTCTCCCTACATGATCCCTAGAATTCATAGGAGCACGCATCGATGCAGCATTCGTATGTGCCTGTCTGCTAAAAGACAGGTTCCAGAGCTTACTGGACCTGATCCCCTTAGTGACTTCCCGCCCCTCGGTATCATCTAGAACTTCCCTTTCCCTTCTTGGTCACACGGCAGTGTGCACATACATCATGCCCTTTGCTCATCTGCGATTCCGCTGTCTCCAACTCTGGCTGCAGGCTGTCTACTCCCCCATGCACCAGTCCATGGACACCATCCTCACCGTGCCACTGGAAGTCATCTCTTCCCCCACAGAAATAGGTTGCAGTGCTGCATGCTGCCACTAGATGCTGCTGGACCTGGCAGAGCCCAGCTCACACATAGAAGACACTGCTGTGGGGAGGGGGAAGGAGCTAGAGGGTTCCTGCTGCAGTCCCACACAAGCCTGGGACCCAGTATCAGGCTGTTTCTACTTCTGGATCCCTGTGTCCTGAGGTGTAGGGGGTGGGTGGCTGGGCTCTGGGGGGTGGGGAGAGTCTGTGGGTGGCTGGGCAAGGGGGCCCCCCCCGCAGCTGGGCTCTGCATGAGAGGAGTTGTGGGTGTCTGGCCCCCTGGCTGGGCTCTGGCCATGGGAGGGGGCAGAGAAACATGAACTTGGGTTGTCATAGGGGTTTCTTTAACTCTCTACTCCTGGGGGAAATCTTTTGTGTGTCTGTATTGTTACAGACATACTTGCTGATAGGTATTTTGAAATAAATTACCAAAATAATTGAAACTGCTGTGATTATGTAGTCTTAGTTTGATAAATAAAATTTGCAGAATTTTAAAATATCAAGAGCAGAATTTTTAATTTTTTGGCACAGAATTCCTCCAGGAGTACCATTGGTCCATGTGGCCATTGTTATGTTCCTATCTGACTCTTCATGTGCTTTAAGAAAGGTTTTTCTGAGGGTATAAAGGACAGTTGCATAACAAATGTTTCCTTGTTCTAGGTGAACCATAAACATCTGTTTGATCACTACTTGGTTTTCATTAACATTAGCAAGTTCCGAGATACAGAACTGGAAAACTGCTTTTCACAACACATCATTCAGAGTATCAAAGGGCTGACAAAAAGCAAGGTATAACAGAATCTCTCTCTTTCCTCCTGAGTAGCACCTGCCTGACCTTCGCTGAACAGACGGAGCAGAAGCCAGGAAATTCTGAGCTCTGTTCCCCACTCTGCTATGTTGGATGGTTTTGTGCATGTTTATTATACTATTGGTCACACTTTATATGAGGGGAACACTTACAAATAGATTATAAAGGGTTACTAAACGATTAATAGGTGTTATAAGGGGCCATTTTTTGGAGGGGAAATAGTTTTTCTGCCCCAAAAATGCATTTTTTGGAGCTCAAAAACTGTTCACAAATTTGGGTCAAATAGTTCTGGGGGAAAAAACTGAAAAAAATCATAAAAACTGAACATTTTCACTTTTTCAAAACATTGCGACTTTTCATTTTGAAATGGCATTTCATTCTCAAAGTTGGTCAATTAAAAAAACAAAAACACATGGACCAAAAAAAACAAAAGTGCAAAACATCCCAAAATAGCCAAATCAAAATGAAAAACTTAAAAACAATGTCTATTGAAATTGACTAAAATGTTTCGATTGACTTAAATCAAATCAAAACCCTTTAAACAGTGGCAACGCTAGGAGGGGCACCGCCGGAAAAGTCGGGGGTGGGCATGTGGGCCACTGCAAAAAAGGGGAGGGGCCAGCCTGGGCCACGCTGACGTGCGGGCCATCATGTGACCCACTTTGCCCCTCCCACGAGTCGCCCCTGCCTTTAAATAATTAAATTTTGAGTCAACCAGAAGCTATTTGATTCAAAATGGCATTTTCTGAGTTTTAAATTCAACAAGAAACTTCATATACAAAGGGGTTTTAGTTCAGCCCCTAAACCCAAAAATCCATTATTTCCTCAGCTGTAGTTATATGTTACAGACGTGAGTAGTACTTTATACACTGGTACAAAAACATCAGCAGAAGATGAGAGATGGTTTTAAGCTCTGTGTGTGTGTGTGTGTGTGTGTGTGTGTGTGTGTGTGTGTGTGTGTAAAATATCTCTACCATGTAGTTAGAAAATATTCTTTCTTATAGAAGTCAGTGTTGAAAGAAATTCTTCACAAATTTTCAAAGATGAACAAGCCAATTATTGCAGAAATCGTATCTATTATAATTGAAAATATGTGGACTGAAGAACTGAATCAGATAGAGAATGCTAACCGGTTTGAAAAGAACACAGCTGATGTTCTTGTACGGCTACTCAACTCCTCCATGGGCTTGGATATTATCTCGGTTGTCCGTGAGTTTCTGTATGGACATTTTATTCCGATGACCTCAGAATGGGTTCAACTTATTGGGATCATAGTTAAGTGAAAAGGAGTTGGCTGGGTGCCAAATCCCACTAGTCATCTATCTCCAGCTGTAGGTGCCTTAAATGCCTTTGAAAATCTGGCCCTTAGAGATTTAAGACTAAAACTGGGTAATATTTTTAGACACAACTTTTTTTTTTGGCAAAAAATATAGATTGAGCATCAACGTTTTATGAATTTGTGTCCATTTCACCAAATTGTTTTGATGGGGGGAAAACAAAAAAAAAATTAAAATGTTTCGTTTTGACATTTTGGAAAAAAAGTTTCAATTTTTGAGTTTGAAACAACTATTTATGTTGAAATTACCTTTAATTTTATAAAAAATAAAATAAAACCCATTAAAAATGCACAAACCCATAACAAAATGGTTTTGCCATGAAATAAAATTATTTCAACTTTTTGATTCACCAAAAGTTTAAACATTTTTTAATTTCGGGTCTACTCAAATTGATTTTTCCCCTCATTTTTTTGGAATTACCGGTGAACTGATAAATCTATTATTTGCCCAGCTCTACTTAGGAGTATGCAAGGGCTTATCATAATGTAGCTGAGTTGTCCCAATGAAGTCAAGGAAGTGAGAAACAGTTAACATTTTCTGGGGTTTATTGTTAAAATAAAGAAAACTCCAGGGCATTTTCTGAAATCGTTCCCAGTACCTCACTATGTTTTTTTGTATTTTTCAGAAAAATTGAAGCCCAAGGTTAAAAATAAAATCAACAGAGGCGCACAACTGCTGCTTTCAAAGGTGTCTGAGTTGTTCTCCTTTGTGGGTCATAGTGTATTTTCTGGAGATATCCCATTCAACATGCTACCTGCCATTCTTAATCAGACACAGGAATTTGCCGATATGCTGACTCTCATTGGTGAGTTTGCAGCTTCATACTTTCCCTTAGAGGCGCCTTAAACATATAAATTTTTTATGTAACACAGTCAGAAAGGAAAAATTAAAATAAAATGCAAAACCGTATGTTACTGCAACTTCTATAGAACATAAACCAATTGTTGTTAATAAATAAAATATTCAAAGGTGGAGTCTTAAAATATGGGGGGGGGGGGTGGTAATTGAAAACCACTGTGTTAAATGTGATGGATTGAATTTTAAATTAAAACACTCCTTTATGTACACCTGGTAGCAGCTAGATATTTGCAGCACCCTTACTGTTTATTTTTAAAATGCAGTTACATTCTAAACATTGACAATATCCAGTTTTGGCTATTTATGCTGATTATATCAGGAACTCCAATACTTCATGCTGCTTGCAAAATGTTTGTATGATTAGTAAGAAGTTGAGGGATAAAAGTTCTCTTCCAAGCTCTTCCCAGAACATAAGCTTCCACCCAGCAGTTCTCAGTGCTATTATCTGAGGCTCTCTGCAGACTCAGGCAGATATTTGTTGCTGCATCAGTTAAATACAGAGCAACTTCCCCATATCATAGAGATTGTCTCAGAAATCTTGCGTATCTCTTTTCCAGAGCCATCTTTCTCTCGCTGTATAAAGGAAGTGCTGTATGTCAGAGAAAATGAGTTTGAGCAGCTTAAAAAACAGACAGAGCAAAGACAAGCATTTCTGTATCTGTGCTGCTGCATCATGGACATCATAAATGGTACCATCCTATTCTGTTCTCCTACAGTACATAATAATGGAATTTCTTACACACTTACTGGATGTGGGCAGTATATCCTAGAAAGGGATTAAGGGGCCCATGTTTACCAGCAAGAGGAATTCACCACTACAATAGCTCCCCTAGGGACGGGATGGATTCTCCATCACTGGGAATCTGTCAATGGAGATGAGATATCTCATTCTCAACGCTCCGCTCTAGCTCAGCCTGAAATTATTGGGCTGGATGCAGGAGTCACTGGGGAAGATTCTCTGGCCTGGGTTATGCCAGAAGCTGTATTGGAAGATTGGAATAATCATTTCTGGCCTCTATGAATCTGCTTTACGGCTAGACTGAGAATTTTCATCTGTGAAAGGGTTACACTTGGGGCAGTTCCTCCTTTCAGAATGATTGTCACAGGCTGTCTGCAGACTCAGGCAGATGTCACAGCAGTGGTTACACGCAGGTTACATTTAGAAGGTCTTCTTTGTAACCCTGGGGATTTCCTAATACTTGAATACTTTGCAACTGTAACCTTCTTTCAGTGTATCTCTCTGTATTTAATTATATTCATAATGTTTACTGTCGCACCATCTATGGGCTAGTCTACACTTACCCGCGGCATCGGAGGCGTCGGATCGATCTTCTGGGTTCGATTTATCGCGTCTTGTCTAGACACGATAAATCGAACCAGGAAGTGCTCCCCCGTCGATGCCGGTAATCCTGCTCTGCGAACGGAGCAGGCGGAGTCGACGGGGGAGCCTGCGCGCCGCCATGTGGACCAGCGGTGAGTACTTTGAAGTTCGAAATAAGATACTTCGACTTCAGCTACGTTATTCACGTAGCTGAAGTCGCGTATCTTACTTTGAACTTGGGGGGTAGTGTGGACCAGCCCTATGACTCTGCTACACACAGAGTTAGCTGCTATCCCAGATAACCATGTCATTATTTTATTGAAAGATAATGAGAATTATGAATGTTCATATAAAAATCTAGTTGTCATGGCCATTTAAAGGGCGAATGTTTTTCTACAAGATCTGCTCTAGTTCACACAGGATTATTTTGAGGAAGTTCTATAGCCTATGTTACACAGATGGTCAGACTAGATAATCACAGTGATTCTTTCTGACCTTGGAATCTATGAATTACATGTTAATAAATCTCTATCCCCATACTGTTTAGTTGATATAGGTGCCATGAAACAAAGCATTGCAATTAAACAGAGCATGAAGGATCAGATGCAGGTGAAGAAATACTCCATACATGGAGAGGAGAAAAGTGAAGATCTACAGTCTCACCCACTTGCTAAACACAACGACATGGTTAGAAAAGTTCACACCCTACAGGAAAGCCAGTTCTTCCGGAAACTGTGGATCCTGAAAGCGGAACTTGCCAAGGATGATTTCCCAGACAAAGCCCTTCTTTCCTTGGATGATGCGCAGGAAAAAATTTACATCCCGGCCATGGTCGATTTTCAAAGCACCTATCTGGCCCTTAAAGATTTTTCCATCAGCCTTGGTGACATTAAGAGACAGTTTGGAAAGCTGCTAACAGATGAAAAGCTGCTCAGAGAGGAATTTAAAATCATGGAGAAGAGCGAGGGAGGACCCGGCAGCAAGTCTGAGTGGGCTGAGGCCGCGGTGGTTAAGATTAATAGCTACTTGAAACTCTCCACGGTGGTGAAGACAGCCAAAATGATAGATGAGCTACGACGGATACTGGGACTCGGTGGAGATTTCCAGATACTTGATGACCTGACCAAATACGTACGTAGGACTCTCATAAATATCATTAGAGCAATTGGTTAGACAAACGCAGTCTCGTTTTGTACATCTACTCATTGTGATCTCATTTACTAACGTGAAAGCCTGGAGTGACTCCCTGGAAAACACTGGAGTTCCAGTGATGTAAAAATGGCATAAGCAAGATTAATTGTTTTTTAATTTTGTATACTCTGTAGCTACTAGAAGCCCTAACCTGAGATCAGGGCCTGTCAGGCCGGATGCTGCACAGACTCAGTGACAGAGATCAGGGCACCATTGCACTAGGTGCTGCACAGACTTTCAGTCTTAGATTCACAAAGCTACTGAACTTTTAGGTGCCTAGAAAATCACAGGAACAACACTGCAATCTACATAGCCTGGGGTAGGGCCCAGGCTCCTTGTACAATGAGTGGAGAGAGAGAGGTGCCTACGAATGGGGAGCTACCTAAGCTAGGCAGTGGGAGATGCCTACAACAGGGGTACGTGCAGGCTCTGCCCCTCTTTCGGAGATAGGTGCCTACATCAGGGCTGCAGGGAGGCACCTATCTCAGTCAGGGATTCACAGGTGGCCTGGGAACCCTCTTTGGGGTTTGGTGCCTAAGGCATTTTTGCAATAATTTTAGAGTTAGAACCAATTCAGTTAATTTGGTGGACAGTTCTTTTCTTGGATAAGAGTGGGCCAAGTCGAAAGTGACTTTAGCTAACTCAACTTTAACCACTTTTATTCCAAAATGAGAGTGTCCAACAAACAGATTTCCACCAAAATAACTAACTCAGTTCTAAGAACCTGATTTAGTTAAAGCAATGCATGTTTGTGTGTAGATCAGTCCTAAAAATCCACAATAGTAGATCCAACTATGGCTGAGCAGACTTTTATAGACTCCCACAGGATTATATTATTAACTGTTGCCAGCGTTAGGGAGCAGAGCTAAGGTTGCATAGTGAGAGTGGCATGTCCTTTAATTTTGGATTTCCTTGTTTTCAGAGGTTTAAGTTTGGCCACTCTCCACATTCTAGAAGGGCTCAGGGCAGCACTGGGCAACCTTAACTCTGTGTTAACAGAATTTTGGGGTCAAGGACAGTTTTTTTTCTCTGTGTTTGTGCAGCTCCTAGTGCAACATAAACAATAAGTTAATTAAAATAAATGCTAGTCTAATTTCTTTGCTAAGAAACACAGTTCTTCATCCTGTATTTTAACAGGAAGACGAGGACTTCAAGGACAAGACTCTTGGTTATATGACTGATGATATTGTAAAGGTTAAAGATACTCTGAGTAACATCCCTGAAGAAGTGCTTGGTTTCTTGAAGGAACTTCTTGAGTGTGCAAAGAAAGACTTTATCTCTTGGATCACAACCGTCATAAAAGGTGCACTTTAGACCAATATTTATAAGCTAAGTACGAATTTAGGGCCAATGGTGTAGCCCTTACTTGCTTGAGTTCATAAGTTCATAGTGGGTCGGAGATAGGTTTGTTATTGTAATGCATATGGTGAGTTTTCACGTGTTTGAATTGTAACACTTATAAAATATCGCTGAAAATTTCCCTAATTGGTCCTTCATTGTCTTTCTGAAGATCAGATTATGTTAAAGATAAGTCTGGAGTTCTGTTCTCACATAAGGGTTCTATTCAATAGTTCTGTGACTGTAGCTAGAAAAAAATCAAGATCTTTCTGCAGGAATTTCCTTCTTTTTTTAGTAAAGGAAACTAACAATGAGACTATGGAACTCACTGCCATGGGGGTTGTTGCTGGACATTTATATGTGTAGTGAAGAACATTTGGACAGACATTGGTTTGGGGTAGGGAATTATGAAATGGAGCAAAATATTTTTCTCCCACATATGTCATTAGGTGTCCAGTAGCAGAGCACTTTGTAAGGTCAGTAGGAAAGACGCTACACGTTGCACTTGTAATGTTGCACTTTCTGAGCACATTAAGAGGTGAGCTGCCAGAGAAGGTGCCTGTACTGTTGGTAAAAAAACAATGAGGAGTCCGGTGGCACCTTAAAGACTAACAGATTTATTTGGGCATAAGCTTTCATGGGCAAAAATCCCCCTTTCTCAGATGCATGGAGTGGAAGTTACAGATACAGGCATAAATGTACTGGCACATGAAAAGAAGGGAGTTACCTCACAAGTGGAGAACCAGTGTTGACAAGGCCAATTCAGTCAGGGTGGATGTGGCCCACTCCCAATAGTTGATGAGGAGGTGTCAATACCAATAATGTGATATATGCCATCATGTGCCAGCAATGCTCCTCTGCCATGTACATTGGCCAAACCGAACAGTCTCTACGTAAAAGAATAAATGGACACAAATCAGACGTCAGGAATGGTAACATACAAAAACCAGTAGCGGAACACTTCAATCTCCCTGGACACTCAGTAACAGATTTAAAAGTAGCCATTCTTCAACAAAAAAAGCTTCAGAAACAGACTTCAAAGAGAAACTACACAACTGCAATTCATTTGCAAACTTAACACCATTAATTTGGGCTTAAATAGGGACTGGAAGTGTCTGGCTCACTACAAAAGCAATTTTCCCTCTCTTGGTATTGACATCTCCTCATCAAGTGCCACCGGACTTCTCGTTGTTTTTGTGGATACAGACTAACACGACTACCCCTCTGATACTTTTACTGTTGGTGGAAATGAGCAGAGATATTTGAAAAGTGTTGGGTTTTTTCCTCCAGGGGGAAAAAAAATCAGCTTCAAAACCCGGAAAAAATCTTGACTTTTGGCAACCAAAAGCTTGTGGTTGAAAACTGCCAAAAATCTAAAAAATGGGAAAAAAATCATTTTCCCACATTTCTTGTTTTCCAATCAAAAATAAAAAATTTCTGAGGAAAACAGAGACTTTCTACAAAAAATTTTTTTAGTCAAAAACACAATTTTATTTCTAAAAAAAAGTTTTGATGGAAAATTTATGACCACTCCTAGATCTGAGATGTTATTCATTTGATTTAATTGGCATATCCAAAGGGAGCAACAACAGGGATTTTTCAGCTTTGGAGGGCAAAGACATTGCAGCTTTTGATTAAAACTATTTGTCGATTTTTGAGCATTTTTAGATTGCTTGTTTCACACTCATTGTTGGATTTTTTTTCTTGTAGACAAAACGGAACTTCCTACATTTGTGGAGCTGGCGTCCATTTCTGCAGGAGAAAATGACCTGGACATTGACAAAGTGAGGTTCTTCCGAGACGCTGTCTCTGCCTCTGTGCCCATCATATTCGACTTGACTCCTGAATCAGGGTTTGAAGCTTTTTCCTCAGCTCTGAATCCCATCAAAGATGCAGTAGAAAATGACAATGAACTTCCAAAGAAACTAGTAAGTTTTGCTGTTTTCTGCTCAAAATAAATATCTTAAAGACACATTGTGACTTGACACATGGTGGACTTTTAAAACAAGTAGGATGAAATTATTACAAGGTGGGTGGGTGCACAATCGGTTGAAAGACTGTACTCAAAAAGTAGTTATCAGTGGTTCACTGTCACACCGGGAGGACATATCTAGTAGAGTCCTGCAGGTCTAGTACTATTGAATATTTTCATTAATGACTTCGATAATGGAGTGGAGAGTGTGCTTATAAAATGTACAGATGATATCTAGCGGGAAAGGGTTGCAAGCACTTTGGAGGGCAGGATTAGAATTCAAAATAACCTTGACAAATTGGAGAATTGGTCTGAAATCAACAAGATGAAATTCAGTGAAGACAAGTGCAAAGTACAACACTTAGGAAGGAAAAAATCAAATGCGCAACTATAAAGTGGGGAATAGCTGGCAAGGTGGAGTGTTGCTGAAAAGGATCTGGGGGTTATAGGGAATCACAAACTGAGTGTGAGTCAATAATGTGATACAGTTGGAAAAAAGGCTAATATAATTCAGGGGTGTATTACCAGTGTAACCCTTCTGCCAGTCAGAGTTGGCAGCAACAAGGGCCGGGTTCCGTATCTAGGGGTTCCATTCCAATAACACAATGCAAAACTGGCTCGAGCCCCCACCCAGTGACCTGGGACAAATATATATCACCCCCCCGGGCGCCTCTAAGAGGCAGTACTTCCCCTCTCGCAAGCACAGAGTCTGAGTGTAGAAAAACCTTTTAATGACAGAGAGAAACAATGCGGCATTTTGTTGGGGAAACACCACATCTAGGATTCATAAACCAAACTGTGAGCAATGACCCACCCCAGCAAATTGGCCATGTCCTTTCCCTTTGGTTCCTGAGTCCAGCAACCCCAAAAATCACCCAAAGTCCCAAAAGTCCAACAACCCAAAAGTCCAGACCCAGAGTTCAAAAGTTCATCTGCAGAGTGTTACACCCCCCCAGTCTGGGTAGAAATGGGGAGGGGAGAGGTAAGGGGCACCTTACGTGACTTGAAGCTGACTGCCCCGTCCCTTCATGGGGCTTCGCTCGGCTCTGCTCCGCTCCACCAGCCATCCCACGAGTCACTCCGCTCTGCTCCGTCAGCCGTCCCGCAAGCCGCTCCAGCTGTCCCACCAACTGCTCCGCTCCACCAGCAGCTCCACTGTGCCAGCCGCCCTGCAGGCCGCTCTGGCTGTCCTGCCAGCAGCTCCACTCTGTCAGCTGTCCTGCAAGCTGCTCCGGCTGTCCCGCAAACTGCTCCACTCCATCAGCAGCTCCACCCCACCAGCCGCTCAGCAATATATCTTCCGGTTCCCCCACTACTTAACACAGTGCTCAGTGATTTCAGCTCATAACAATTTCAGCCTTTTAGTTATTTCAGCTTGTAGTTAGGGGAGCCTTGGTGCTTATTTGCACTATTAGCCCAGAGTGATTCCAACTCAGCAGCCTGTGATTAGACTTCTAAGGAACTCAAAATTAGCTCTGATATTCTACAGTGGAGAGGGAGAGGGAGGTGCAATTGACATTTGGGGCCCTCAGAAGAGGCCCATGCCACCAGACACAAATACTTGTCCCCAGCCTCTCTCAATTCACTGGGCTTTGGAACCCGTGTCCCTTTGCTGGCAAGTGCTGCTTAGCTAATGGCGAGTTCCCCTTTATCATGACAAAAGGCCAAGTGCACTTCCACTGTCCATGATTTACATAAGCAGTATAACAACAGTTTGTTCTTCCTGCCCCAATAACAGAAATTCCTGCCTCAATACAGAAAACTGGGGATCCTACAGCAGCCCAAAGTGCCCATTTGGGCCACTATGGTTCGTACCAGGTGGGGTGGGTGTGCCTATGCAAATGAGATCAGCCCCTGGAGTGCTTTGCCACGACTCACCACCAGATGTCAGGGTGAAGCTCATCCTGACTCTGCTTACATCAGGAGTGTTGTATGTAAGACATGGAAGGTAATTGTTTTGCTCTACTCAGCGTTGGTAAGGCCTCAGCTGGAGTCCTGTGTCCAATTCTGGGCACCACCCTTTAGGAGAGATGTGGACAAAGTGGAGAGAGTCCAGAGAACAGCAACAAAAATGACAAAAGGGTTAGAAAACCCTTTTAGAAAACCTCATGTTTAATCTTGTGAGGTAAGGTTAAAAAAAACTTGGGCATGTTTAATCTTGAGAAAATAAGATTGAGGGGGGACCTGGTAGTCTTCAAATATGTTATAAAGAGGATTGTAATCAGCTGTTCTCTATGTCTGCTGGAGGTAAGACAAGAAGTAATGGGCTTAATCTGCAGCAGGGGAGATTTAGGTTAGATATTAGGAAAAACTGTCTAGCTATAAGGATATTTAAGCTCTGGAATCGGCTTCCAAGGGAGCCCATCTTTGGAGGATGGAGCAGGTTGGGCAAACATTTGTCAGGGATGGTCCTGCCTCAGCACAGGAGGCTGGACTTGATGAACCTTCCAGCCCTACATTTCTCTGATTCTATTATTAAGTACTGGGGTAAAATTTTCAGAAATGTCTTATTGACTCAGGAGACTGTCACGCTTTTAGAAGTGATTTAGGCACTTAGGAGCCTAATGCCTCCTTGAAATTCAATGGGATTCAGGTTCCTAAACAGAGCATGGGGACTAGTAAATGTGGCAGAACTCCTACCTTGTCTCCTTGGGTCCTGCGCTTCTTGGCTGTTTATGCTAGCCTCAGAGGCTCACTGTGACCCTCCACGTAGCCCTTCTGTCTCTAAGGCCAGGGTTACAGTCTACTGAGCCCTTTTCATCATAAGCCAGCAAGGAGGTTGGTGAGAGAACTCCCACAGTCTCTGTTGTCTCTATCGGCTTATTCAAGAAGAGTTTAGCCTCCTGTCCTGACAGGGACCTGCCTTCCCCTCCCAGGAGGTGTTTCTGTAGTGGTGGGTTGGGGGGAACCGGGGCCCGCCCTCTACTCCGGGTTCCAGCCCAGGGACCCTAATGGCAGCAGCTGTTGGCAGCTGACCTTTCACCGCCAGAGTTGCTACACTTCCCTGGGCCACTTCCCCACAGCTCTCCCGATTCTCTCTCTCAGCGCCTTCTTCACCCTTACCTTAGAGTTCCCTTACAGTGACTTGAGGGTGTCTTCATGACCCAGCCCTTCAGCCACACTTCCTCTCCTCTGGCTCCCTTTTCATAGAATTTTTGAATATCAAGATTGGAAGGGACCTCAGGAGGTCATCTAGTCCAACCCCCTGCTCAAAGCAGGACCAACCCCAACTAAGTCAGCCCAGCCTGGGCTTTGTCAAGCCTGACCTTAAAAACCTCTAAGAAAGGCGATTCCACCACCTCCCTAGGTAACCCATTCCAGTGCTTCACCACCCTCCTAGTGAAAAAGTTTTTCCTAATATCCAACCTAAACCTCCTCCACTGTAACTTGAGACCATTACTTCTTGTTCCTTCCCCTGGCCTGACCGGAGTGAGCTCTTTTACAGTATCAGAGGGGCCCTAATTAGAGTCAGGTGTTCACATTCACTTAACGGCTTCACCTGACTCTTTGCAGGTTAATTGAAGTCATGTGTCCACCCTAGCCTGGAGCAGCCCGCACTCTGGTCAGTCAGGGAACAGAAAACCCCTTATCCAGTGGCCAGTATATCTGCCTTCGATTACTCTGCTGTACCCAACTGGCCTAGGTCTATTACATAAATTAGCTGAAAAATGCATTTTGAGGACACCAAAATGGTGAATTTGCAGTGAATTTAGTGAATAGTTTTGTGCCAAAAAAAGGAAAGTTTTTTTTTCAGATTGAAATGGTGTGTTAACACCATTGCTATGTTTTGTTTCAGCCATTTTGAAACATTTTGTTTTGATTTTTCATTTCAAAATGGCATTTCATTTTAAAAGTTAGCTAATTTAAACAAACAAACCAACAACAACAACAAAACACAAAAAGGTGAAAAACACGAAAAATGACTGAAAATTAAGCAAGCAAACAAAGTTAGTTAGTTTCAGGTCAAGTGAAACATTTTGTTCAATCCAAAACTAATTCCCCCCCCCCCCGCTTTTTTGTTTTGATGACTGTGACGTACCCGGGTAGAATCCAGACTAATGAATACCTGTGTCACCCCTGGGGTGCCCTTTACACTGCTTTGCTGCTGTCTCCTGCCTGGACTGCTAAGAAACAGCCTCCAGCATGAAAATCACTGTCTGTGTGTGCTGTAGCCAGCCAGACCTTGGCTATCACCAGCCTTGGTTACCCTGCAGAATGATTACAACTCACTCCCAGTCTTAGGGTACGTCTATACTCACCCGTCGCGTTGGAGGAGTCCAATCGATCTTCTGGGTTCGATTTATCGCGTCTTGTCTAGACGCGATAAATCGAACCAGAAAGTGCTCCTCCGTCGACGCTGGTAATCCTGCTCCACAAACGGAGCAGGCGGAGTCGACGGGGGAGCCTGCGCGCCGCGTGTGGACCACAGGTAAGTTCGAACTAAGAGACTTCGACTTCAGCTACGTTATTAACGTAGCTGAAGTTGCGTATCTTAGTTCGACAGGGGGGTTTAGTGTAGACCAGCCCTTAGATTTCCCCCCCAAAATGTATATCTTGTACTGCCCAGTCCTCTCCTGGACAATACAAGTTTATACAAAGTCTGTATTTCTTTAATAGAAATAATAGGCACCAATCTTATTACGCACAATGGAGTTTCCCAGACACTTCAATTTAATTAGACTGGATTAGAAAAAAATAATAAAACAAGTTTATTAACTACAAAGAGAGAGATTTCAAATGAGTACAAGTAATGAGGCATAAAATGAGAAATGGTTCTGAGAAAAATAAAGATAAAAACATTACTAATACCTAACTTAACAAACTATTACATTCAAAGCAAAGTTTTCTCACTGCATTGCTCTTAGCAGTCTTACTGACCAAACTTCGTAAGTCAGGACCCCTTTTCCAGTTCAATGGCTGCTTCCTTTGTCCTTTTTGGTGCAGTGAATCGATGAGCAGGGGGGACGAGAGGTGTCTTGGGGTGCATGTCCCTCCTTTTTATAGTGTCAGTCCCCCTCTTGAGAAACATTTCCAGCTGAAAGAACAGGAGTACTTGTGGCACTTTAGAGACTAACAAATTTATTTGAGCATAAGCTTTCGTGGGCTACAGTCCACTTCATTAGATGCATAGTCTAGTGAGAAGGTTGTTCCCTGCTGCTTTTCCTTACCTGTTTGAGATTTCTTTGTCTACCCTTCCTGCTTGATGCCTCTGTTTACTGCTGAAATGCAAATTAAGCAGAGCACACATTCCTTTGTTTGAGACAAGCCTGTTTGCCAACATCTCTTGTGGCTTGAAACATGTGTTAATAACATTATACAATGAAATCTGGTAACTTCACATACAGTGTTGCCACACATATTTTATTGGGAGAATATTGACCTGCAAATTATGAGTTTTCAGATGATACATCACCAGGCATCCTTTGTACAAAGATTATTACAATAGTGCATAGAGCATGGACACGAGTACATTCTGTCACAGTGACAAAAAAATTCAATTTTGGTTTGAATTGAAGTGAACTGAATTTGTATTTGGATTTTTCAGTTTGCTGCCCCTTCCTCCTCTCTTAACTAAAAAAACAACCAAAAAAACCAAACAAACAATTATTCGTTCAGCTCTAGTCCTAAGTGTTTAAATCTCTTTTGAAAATGGCACTTAAGCATTTGGTCCCTTGAAAATGATACCGTTGCTCTCCACACAGTTTTTGTTCTGTATAATTGTTTCGGTCATAGGTGTGATTTTTTTTAACCAAAACATTTACCTCAGCATAGCCCCTAGCATGGGCATAGTTATACTGGTGCCCTACGCTTATTCCTCTTCCAGTACAGGAATATCTATGCTGGTATAAGCACAATTACATCAATTTAACTGTATCCTCACTAGGAGAGTGGTAGGTTTAATGTGGTGTGATCCTATTTTTTTAAATGACACATGCTGAAAAGAGAAAACTTTGGCAGAGAGTTAAGCTGAGGTGAAGGAAAAAGAGAGAGCAATAGTTATATATAATGTTACCTCAGTATTCCTCTAGCCCCTTACCCCAAATGTGTTTCTGTTTATCATTTGTGCCCTTCAGAACCCCTATGTGCCACCACTTCCTTTTCCATCTTTGCCAATGGAAATGATACTAACTCTCTCAGAGCGGTGGTGAGGGGAGAGAACACTACAGTGATTGGGGTATTATAGGTATCTCAGCAAGCGATGCTGTAGCGTTCTGGTGTGTGTAGCTTTATTCCTTCTTCAGGAACTAATACATTCATTTTTTTTAATAGAAAGACTCCTGTCACCACAGAGAGTGGCTGCAAATGGTCCATGATTGTCATGGGTCTGTGGAACGCTCCTCAATGTCTCAGGCCAGGGCCATCAATGGCAACGGGATTTTTATCATCTCCACGCCTCAGAAATTCAAGGTAAAAGTTCAGCAGCATTTAATACAAGGGCCTGCGTTTTCAAAATGACTTTGGCTGCCCAACTTGAGCTGCCTGAAAAAGGCCTAGTTTTCAAGGGTAGGTAGGGTGACCAGATATCCCGATTTTATAGGGACAGTCCCAATTTTGGGGGCTTTTTCTTATATAGGCACCTATTACCCCCCACCCCGTCCCGATTTTTCACACTTCCTATCTCGTCACCCTAAGGGTGGGGGCTGTGGTATATTAAAAGCTTCTGTTAAAATGGGAGGCTGTCACTTTAAATTTCAGACGTTTTTCCTGATCCTGCTTGCAGGCTCTAGGGAAACATGCAATCAGAGTCGGTCTGGAAAGAGCCAGCCTGGAGCAAGGTGGAGTGAGTTGTGCCTCTCTGCCTTAGGGAGCAGCCTGTTCTCTCTCTCTCTGCTGGGATCCTTGCATGTTATTGTTATGAATTCTAAGAAATAAAGTAGCGTCATGATGCAAACTTCCAGCAAGAGTATTTTATACATTTATTTAACTTCTTCGTGTGTACCATGAACATAACAGGCGCTCCGCACTGTCTGAAAATCAGCCTCTTTTAAAAGGAACCACCCCGGGGCCCCAAAATCACTAATCACTGAGTCTATTCACTTAAGATCATCCCTTTTCCCCATTCAGGCCTGGTTCATACTAGAAGCTCGAGACCCAAGAGTTGTAATCTGGCCATGATTTGCAGAAGCGACCAATGATTTTGAATATCCAGTTGGAAGTACGAACTGGATGCTCGGATATGTCTGAAAATCAGGCTCCTTTAAGATGTTTCAAGTTGGTCCCAAAATATCATAGCACTCCAAATAATTCATTTTCCTTCTGCATATCTTTGGTCTGCTATACATAATGCCTTCAAAGATCTAGACTGATTCGTCCCCCTTTACTGTCTTGCACAGGTAAAATGAAATGAGTAAATATCTAAGATTAAAACCCTTGCAGAATAACAGATTCTGAAATGCTTCGTATTGGCCTTGATGGGTGCACATGTTGGTCCCACAGAATAAAGACACAGCAACATTTATCTTTCTTAACTCTGTTTTCCCTCCAGCCTTCTCTCGATAATTGCATTTCACTGCTACTGCCAGGGGATGTTGCAGAAAAGGCTGCTCAAGGAGACCAGACAGAGAAGACGGACTCTAGAACGTACAGCCTGGCTCAGCTCACTGAGCTGCAGAACAAGCTCATGCTGATAGCCACAAAGGCTGAGCAGGGGAGAGAAGAGGTGAACAGGTTCCTGGAGGTAAATCCCAATCTCTGCATCAACCAGGAAATGTGACTTTTTGTACTCCTTTATATTTGTGCTTCCTTTTAATGGGAAGCTTCATTTCTCCAGCAACATGCCTTCCTGTTGCAGAACTGATGTTTTGGAGGAGACTGTCTCATGCCTTTAGTTCAGTGTTAGGAGGCCAAGGTAGGAACTGGTCAAAACTCCGAATTTTCATTCCACGGGAAATTCCGATATTTTGACATTTGTTTTCATTCCAAATAGGAACAAAAACAACAACAAAAAAGGAAGTGTCAGATGAAACTAAATTTTCGAAACACAAACTCAGAGTTGCCATAGACCAGGTGCAGCTCTGAGGTTGCAAGCAGGAAGCTGGGGGAATGTGGGAGGAGGGCTGGGTGGGAAATAATTTTCCCATCCCGAGAGAATTTTTAATATGTTGAAAAATTTTCCCTACAGGAATTGGGACAAAAAGTCAAAATGTCAAAATGTTTCACTAACGGAAAATCCAAAGCATTTTTTAAGTTCAGGTCAATTAAAATGTGTTCTTGCAATATTGTCAAAACAATTTGTTCTGATTTTTATCTTTTTCATTTTTGTTTTTTTTTAGTGTAAATTAAGTTAAATTTCAGAACAAAAAGTCTTTGAAGTAAAAAATTGGAACTCTTTGTTTCAAAAATATAAAAATGGGATGTATCAATAATTCGGAACATTTTTTCTCTACTTTTTTTGAGTTGGGAAATTTGTCACAACCGTCTCTGTTTTGTGAACAGTTTTGATTTTGACAAATTGGCATTTTTTGGTGAAAAAATGTTTTGTCAAAAATTTCTTACCTGCTTTCTTGAGAGGTCTCAGCACTTATATCTATTTCCAGGGCAGCTGAACTGCAGATCCCAAAGTGACGAGATCCCCAGGGTGAAGCCTGGAACTGTGGGATCACTGAGTCCCCTTAACTCTACAGCCTGGGCTGTCTCTTACAATGCTTTGCTAGTGACCATCAGCAAACCCCTCCAGGTGCTGTTATCACTCAGCACAACCGCATATGGAGCCCCGCACCCAGCTAGATTGCATGAATGCTCCCAGAGCCACTCATGAATCACACAGAGAAAGGCATCAGCTGAATCCTCCCAGCCTTGCACCTCAGGAATATACCATCTTGCACTGCTCAAGACGAGCAGTGCAAGTTTATTAATTGGTTCACCACTTCATCAATGGAAAGTGGACATACACCAGCCTTTGTAAACCTGAACGGATTTACCAAACCAAACATCTTTATTAATGATCTGAATGTAGGAATAGAGAGCATACTGATCAAATTTGCAGATGACATGAAGCTGAGGGGATTGCCAACATTTTGGAGGATAGGTTTCAGAGGGGTAGCCGTGTTAGTCTATATCAGCAAAAACAACGAGGAATCCTTGTCTCTAAGGTGCCACAAGGACTCCCCATTGACTTTGGAGGATAGATTCAGATGGATCTTGATAAATTGGAGAACTGGGTTATAGACAACCAAATGAAATTCAACAAAGACAAACGTAAGGAGCTGCACTTAGGGTAGAAAAACCCTAAGTGCACAAATACAGAACGGGGGATAACTGGCTCGGCAGCAGCACTGCTTGAGTCAGCAATGTGAAGCTATTGCAAAAAAAGCAAATGCAATTTTGGGTTGCATTAACAGAGGCGTATGTTTAGTTTGGAAAAGAGGAGATTAAAGGAGGACATGATAGCGCTCTTCAAATACTTAGAAGGCTAAAATAAAAAAGATGGAGAAAAGTTGTTTTCTCTTGCCACAGAGGACAGGCAAAGGGTTCAAACTGCAGCATAGCAGATTTAGATTAAATCTCAGGAAAAACTTCCTAGCTGTAAGAGCAGTAGGACAATGGAACAGACCTGCCTAGGGAGGTTGTGGAAGGGCCTTCACTAGAGGTTTTCGAAAGGAGACTGGAGCCAGCTGTCTTGGGTGGCTTAGACACAACAAATACTGCATCTTGACAGGGTGTTAGAGTAGATGACCCCTGTGATCCCTTTTAGCCCTATGGTTCTATGATTCTAGGCAAAAGGAAATTCTTAACAACAGATCCTTTCACCTTAAAGAGCAGTGTGAGAATTACGGATCTGTGGAAACAACTAAAGTTCTGAAATGCCTCCACCCCCTTCTAGTCTAATCTCACCAATCTTGCAAGCCAGAGGCTTGTCAGAATGACAGACTAGCATGGTCTCTTTGACTTCTCCCCTCTGCATTTCATGCTGCTTACACGTGGCAATGCCCAGCCTTTCGCCCAGAGAAACTCTCTTACTCCTGCCTGGCTTAAGAGATCATGGAGGTCTGTGGCAGCTCTCTCACAATTTGCTCCACTTCTTTCTGTCAGGGCATGTTTTTCCCATTGATGGTGATTCTCATTAAGAGTTCTTAGGTCTAGTTCAATATTATCCCTCCATCTTCTCCTTGGTCAGACACCATACAGACGTCCTTTCAAGAGATGTTTAGCTGGTCTGTCTCCTGTCATTCTAACTACATGCCCAGCCCTCTGATCTATTTCCCAGCCATCTGATTTCTTGCAGGGCTGTCATGTGTATTTGCCATATTTTGGAGGGCTCCTGGCCTATATAAGCTCAAAACATTTCATGTTCCTAGCATCCAGTCCTTCTTCCATCACTGAGGTCATTTATCCATATCATCATCAGTCTGTTTCAGCAAAAGCAACGTGGAGTCCTGTGGCACCTTAAGGCTAATAAATGTATTTGGGATAAGCTTTCATGGGCTGGAACCCACTTCGTCAGATGCATGAAGTGGAAACTTCAGTTTGGCAGGTATATATATACATGCAAAGATGGCTGTGTTACATGACTATGCGGAGGATCAGTGCTAACGAGGTCAATTCAGTCAGGGTGGATGTGGCCCACTCATAACAGTTGATGAGAAGGTGTGAATACCAAAAAAGGGAAAATTACTTTTTGTAATGAGCTAGAGTAAAGTGATTTTCCCTCTTTTCATATTCTCACTTTCTCATCAACTGCTAGGAGTGGGCCACATCCACCGTGATTGAATTGACCTAGTTATCACTGGTCCTCCGCATAGTCATGTAGCACACCCATCTTTGCATGTGTATATATATGCCTGCCAAACTGAAGTTTCCATGTCATGCATCTGACGAAGTGGGTTCCAGCCCACGAAAGCATATGCCCAAATAAATTTGTTAGTCTTTAACGTGCCACAGGACGCCTCATTATCATCATTTGTGTTTTGCCCAGGTTTATTTGAGAAATCCTTAACAGATGTACTTTGTATGGGATATGGTTGTTAGCCTTATTCCAACCCCCAACATGGAGAACCAATGGATTGCTCCTTGGTCTGGCATCTATCCTATCCAGTGTGGGAGACTCTGTTGGCAGCAAAGCTACTGCTGGCTCAGCTGTCAGAGTCATGAGCACTCAAGCCCTTCCACCACGTCAATCCCCCTCCCCCACGTCAATCTGTAGAAAGGGGCAGAGAAACCCCTGTTTTTAAATAAAATCTCAGCCTGAGAAATTCTTCCCTCAACCATGTAATCGTATTGCCAAGCTCCATCCTTCAGCCATGCAGGGCTCACCTGTTCCCTGGGGATGGGCCAGGGCGGCATGTTCCCTGACAGATCCCTAAGACCCACTCCTAGGTAGGGCACATGTCTTGGCATTGCCTCATGCATGGCATAGTTTGATACAGGCAAGCAAAAAGCATGGCGTAACTTAGTATGGACCTGCCTCCTTCTGTTACACCAACCATCCCAACTTTTCTTCTTTTAATCCTGCGCGCTCTTGGCCTCAGTTACACATTGTGGCAATGAATGAAAAATGGCAGCATTTAAGCACCTTAAGAAAGGGAGAGAAGTTTTTATTCAGTTCCATTGACGTCAATGGAGCTATGTTGGGTTTGATCAACAAAGCACTAAGGCTCTGATTGTCAGAAGGGCTCACAAGAGCTACGTGAATGACGGATTTTGTTGTCCACTGGCTGTTCCAAAAAATAATATTCAAAAGAGAGATCTTTCAAGTCAACCTAAACTGACCTTTTTTTTTTTAATTTTCAGCCCACCAAAAAGTTGAAGAAAAATTCATTTTGGGTCGAACAAAATATTTTGATTCACCCAAAATAAAACATTTCATTTTATTTTTGAGCCTTCAAACATGTTTTCTGAGTTTTTAAAATAAAATTGAATTTCAAAACAAAAAATTGTTTTCAATTGAAAAATAGAAAAGTTTCATTTAGAACAGTGGTTCTCAAACTAGGGTCACCGCTTGTTCAGGGAAAGCCCCTGGTGGGCCGGGCTGGTTTGTTTACCTGCCGCGTCTGCAGGTTCGGCCGATCGCGGCTCCCACTGGGCACAGTTTGCCACACCAGGCCAATGGGGGCTGCAGGAAGGGTGGCCAGCACATCGCTCGGCAGATGCCACTTCCCGCAGCCCCCATTGGCCTGGAGAGGTGAACCATGATTCACCAGCCATGTCAAGGAGAGATGGTTGCATCATGGAAGATGATGACCCGCTGAGGAGCCCAGCCCATAGAGGAGAATGGGGACATGAGACAACAACTGAACTACAACTCCCATAAGGCACTGTAGAAGGATAGCCAAATGGAAATATTGTGATTTCGAGATGTTTAGGTTTTTGATGAAAAATCAAAATATTCCACAGAAAGCAGGTCCTTTTCATGTCAGCGTTCTGGTTACCTGATGTAAAATGAGAGAAGTTGGGTGTCCCAAGACGAATCCCCACTTAATCAAATGATTCAAATTACTTAGGTTAAGTTGTAAAGATCCTTAAAAGAAAGTATAACATTCATAGTGCCCTAATGATCTTGAAAACAAGCAGTATTTCATAAATTCTATTTTCCCATTGTGTATTTGACACATTACAGATCCTGGAAAAAATTGAAATGGTTGGGAAGCTCTACTTGCAACTTCTCAGCGTTGGCAATATCCTTTTCATAGACTGGAAAGCTGAAATTTATTGTGACCCCAAACGCAAAGTAACAATCTATGCTGAGTTTGGAATAGCCGGAATCCTTGTTCAGAGCAACAAACCCATCCTGGAAGAATTAGATGGCATTTGCAAAGTCATGGAGCATTGCCTTGTAGAGTGGAAAAAATATCTGGAGACTCAAAGGAACAATTATTGCCATCTAAACATGTTCACTGCACGCCAACTCTTCTACTTGTGTAGCAAGTTAGCCCAACTGCATGAAGGACAAACAGACCCACAGGTTCTCAATATGCTTTCTGTTTTCAAGCATGATGTTAAAGAAGAGGATATCAGAGAAGCATTGAAGAGAGCATTTGAAACTCCTGCAGAATCCGTTGATATATCTGAGAAAGATGATCAGTCCGTGTCCTGGAATGACTACATTGTTAAATTTCCTCAGCTCATCCAAGGTCTGGTTGAGTCTGGGTATGACGAATCAGTGGGTAAGGCAGCTCTGCAGAGTTATCTGCCAAATTCAGCCATCACAGAGCAAATGCTCATGGAATTTGCCTTAGACTACGCTGATGAAGAGGAAAAGATTGAAGACCTGAGCAAATTATACGACGAGCAGAGAGAAGCCTTTCTGCAGAAGTCCATGAAGTTTAAAAACAGGAACAGAGATGTTGATCCATCTGCCTTTCAAAGCCTTGCAAAAGATGAACTGGCCACTTCCTTTGAGAGTTTGCCGTCTATCCACGCCAAGGTGCATTTTCTCTGGAACGCTTACTGCAGCAAGCTCACTGGCCTGGTGTCGGACAAATACATCAGCCTGGATGTTTTCGGTGAAATGCTGAAATACCTGACATCTCCTGAAACCGCTGTCATTGAGAGACATTTACCAGTGGGTTTGGAAGCGGGGAAGCCGTGCCTTGTCACGTGTAAAGAAGAGCAGATGTTATTCTTCTTGCTGTCAGTCTATAGGCACTCCGAGGGGGCACCTCTTCCAACGTACGATGAGGTGTTGGTCTGTACCCCTGAGACAGAGGAAGAAGACATTGAGCTGATTGTGAGGAGAGCTCTTTGCCCAGACCCCAGACACAAAAAGATCTATTGCTTGCTTGGTGCAGAAAAATTAGTTTACAAAGTCTCCAAACAGCTGGAGTCCCTCTTCTTCCACTTCGCACAATCTTGCAGCATTGCCGATTACAGGTTTCTTATCTTCTGTGACGCCAAAGCACACAACTCTTATGTTATGACGGCCTTCGACACATACAAAGTCTCCTTTTCTTGTGATTCGGGAGTAGACATTCAAAAATACCTGAAGACACACCTGAGAGTGCCTAGTGGGATGGCACCTGTTGCTCAGGTCTTTGAAGAGCCGTTTCAACAGAACGTGAAGTTTGTATTTTCAGAGCGAGCTGGCATGGGTAGGTTTTAGTAGAGATTTAATCTGGATTATCATTGTCCTGATAAGTATGAATTGAATACAGTTTAAGGGCTAGATTCTGTTTAGCCCTTATGCACTGGGAGATAGAGCAGAATCAGTCTTCTCTGTCCCAGTGGCATAGCCAGGTTTAGAGCACAGGGGGAGCGGTGGCACTATAAAAAGGCACTTCCCCACTCCCCCTGTACTCACCCGGCGGCGCTTTAAAGGGCCCGGGGCTCCAGCCGCTGCGGAGCCCCCGGGCCTTTTAAATCCCCGCCCGAGCCCGGCTCTGGCAGTGGGGCTGAGGGGGGGCGCTTTAAAGGGCCAGCGGCTCCCCGCAGCGGCAGGAGCCACCGGCCCTTTAAAGCGCCCCCCCCCGCCAGCCCCACTGCCGGAGCTGAGCTTAGCTGGGCTGGGGTGGGGAAGTGCTTTAAAAGGCCGGCGGCTCCTGCCGCTGCAGGGAGCCGCTGGCCCTTTAAAGCGCCCCCCGAGCCCGGCTCCCGCAGCCGGGCTTGGGCGGCGCCTTAGCGCTGCTTCTCCTCACAGGGGGAGCGGCCGCTCCCCCTGCTCCCCCCCTGGCTACGCTACTGCTCTGTCCCAGCTCCTCTGGCGATGCTTCGGAGAACATAGGGAACAGGTAGACCCATGGCCTATACATGGGGGTGAAGGTCTAGCTAGAGGTGTAGCTATGGGCACACTTTCCCTGTGAGGCTCCTGCGTATCTTCTGAACTGTTAATCAAATAGGTTGTTGGGTCCAGACTTGTCTCTGGGGCTGCAGGGGGTGGCTAAGGAGCTGCCTGAAGAAAATCTACATCAGAGTGGAGAGAAAATCTCCTGTCAGTTTTAGCTCTGCTTTATGCTCTTTATTGAGGGGGGTGGGGATTCAGAACCTGAACTTGTACCACAGTCACCGGGCCTTTACCATTAAGAAAGCTCATGTTACAGCAGGTTGTATCATGCCTGGCCTGTGGAGCGGAGGTGAGATTTCTCCCGTGTAGAAACTTCTTTTAGCTCCCCAGCTGAAGAAAAATTATATAAAAAGGCCAGATCTTCAGCCCGTGTACATGAGCGTAGCTCCACTCACTCCAATGGCGCTACACCCATTCACACCAGCTGGGGATCTGCACCATTGACTCCAGCTGATTTATGTCCATTTATACTAGCTGGGGATCTGGCCCATTGACGCCAATGGAGCTATGGCTGATTGACCCCAGCTGGGGATCAGGCCTTCTCTGCTTCAGGTGAAGAAATAGAAACATAAAGACAGAATACGAGAAGGCAGAGCACACTAGAAATTGAATCTTGACCTTCTCTCTCATTTTAGGGAAGTCTTTGTTTGTAACAAATACCACCAGAAAAGCCAAAACCCGACCAGAGAATGCAGGGCTGAGCCACAAAACAATTAGGCTGACAGACTCGGAAATAGATTTTGGATTTCTCCTGGAGGAGCTTCGCTCACTGGAACAGAAACCAACTGAGGCTGGGCCCAGGGTCTTCCATATTGATGTATCCCCTGTGGTAAGTGTCTCTTTACCAAGCGCAATCTCCATGCCACGATATACAGTGAAGATGGATTCTCTCATTCAAAGTGTGAATGTGCCTTTCAGTGTCAGATAAGCAAACTCCTTCCACAGATAGTTATAGAAAGCAGATAATACCATCCAATTTCTGTAATAAACTGTGAACAGGGGTGTCACAAAAATATAGTTGTCTTACCAGAAGTTCCACCGAAAACCAAACTCTACCCACCCACTTGTGACACCAGAAGAAGATGATGCTCACAGTAGATTTTAACTCTGCATCACTGTGCAGTGTCCCAGCACCTGCTACTCTGTCACAATGCCAGAAAATCTCTTTGTATTTCCATTGTCTCAATCACTGGCACAGCGACAGCCCAGCATTTACTGTCACAGCAGCACGGAGACCACACAATGGGTCAAATCCTTGGCTGGTGTAAATCGGTGTAGCTTGCTTGAAGTCAATGGCACTATGCCTGTTTTACACCAGCTGAGGTTCTATCTGGGGTGTACTTCCATGGAGCATCTCTCCTCGTTGATTTATTGGGTCTTCAATAACTTAGAAAGTTTTCCCCTACTGTTACTCACACCTTTTTGTCAACTGTTTGAAATGGGCCATCCTGATTATCACTACAAAAGTTTTTTTTCTCCTGCTGATAATAGCCCACCTTAATTGATTAGTCTCTTAGGCCAGGTCTACACTACCCACCGGATCGGCGGGTAGAGATCGATCTTTTGGGGATCGATTTATCGCGTCTCGTCTAGACGCGATAAATCGATCCCCGAGCGCTCTCCCGTCGACTCCGGAACTCCACCGCAGCAAGAGGCGCAGGCGGAGTCGACGGGGAAGTAGCAGCAGTCGACTCAGCGCCGTGAAGACGCCAAGGTAAATCAACTTGAATACGTTGACTTCAGCTGCGCTATTCATGTAGCTGAAGTTGTGTACGTTAGGTTGATCCCCCGCCCCTCCCCCCCCCGCACAGTGTAGGCCAGGGCTTAGAGTTTGTATGGCAACCCCCATCTTTTAATGTTCTCTGTGTGTGTGTATATATATATATGCATCTGACAATGTGGGTTTTAGCCCATGAACATTTATGCCCAAATAAATGTATTAGTCTCTAAGGTGCCATAAGTACTCCTCATTCTTTTTCAGAAAATTTAGTAACAATGGGAAGCAATGAACAGTTGACATTTCGATGAAGGAAAACTGACCAGCCCTGCATCTTTCTTGACAGGTCTCGAAGGGTCTTTACAAGTTACTGATTGAGCTGTGCATTCTGAGACACATCCAAAGCCCTGATGGTATGGTCTGGAAGTGCAGAGAGTCCCATCTTTATTTGATTGAATACCTGGTGAGAGGAAAAGGCATAAGCAGCACAAGAAAACAAGAGGTATTCTCCAAGTGAATGGCAGGTTTTCTCTGGAACCTAGCAATGTGCATGTGATAGCAGCATGTTAAAATTCAAAGTGAGAAGACCTTGATGGAACTACAATTCTTTGGCCAGTATTGTGCCATCCAAAAATAGAGAAAAACGAGTGAGCTGTATAAAATCATTGCTGTTGGAGAAGATGCATATTGTGAGTACTAGAGCTGTTTGGAAAATGGAAGTTCCATCCTGTGGAAAAATCTGCTCTTTCAATTTTTTATTCTAACTTTGGAAAGTTCTAAAAGTTTTGATTCAGAATAATCAAAATGAAAAATGACAACATTTTTGACAGAAAGAAAATGTTCAGACATGTCAAAAGGAATTTTTTCATTTTAACATTACCAAATCAAAACCATTTTTTGACATGTGATTCAAAACAATTGTTTTTGTTTTTTTATGGAAAATTGAAAAATGTAATAAAAATGTAATCAAAATCGACCCTTTCCTGCAGAACATTTCAGTGAAACCATGTTTTCTGTCAGGAAATTTTTTCAGTCAAAACATTTGGCCAACTCTAGTCAGTATCCAGAGGAGCATTAGATAGGTCACATTGTATATGTATATCAGGAGTGGACAACCTGAGCCTGAGAAGGAGCCAGCATTTACCAATGTACATTGCCAAAGAGCCACAGTAATATGTCAGCACCCTCCCATAAGCTCTCCCGCCCACCGGCAGCCCCACCGATCAGCACCTCCCGCGCACCTCCCGATTAGCTGTTTTGTGGCATGCAGAAGGCTCGGGGGGTGGGAGTGGGAGGAGCGAGGGCACGGCAGGCACAGGGGAGGGGGCGGGAAGGGGTGGAGTCGGGGCAGGGCCTGTGGCAGAACCAGGGATTGAGCAGTGAGCACCCCCCATGGCACATTGGAAAGTTGGCGCCTGTAGCTCCAGCCCCAGAGTTGGTGCCTATACAAGGAGCCGTATATTAACTTCTGAAGAGCTGCATGTGGCTCTGGAGCCACAGGTTAGCCACCCCTGATGTATATGTTACAGTTAAGCAGCCTGCCTTGAATCTTGTGAAGCTGCCTATACCGATATGATGCTACCATTCTAATGCAATAATGTTGTACAAATGACAGCACAAGGTGCCAAACAGTGGAAAATCAGACCCCGAGATTGGTAGTTAGCTTGTTTAGAGCATCAACTACACACAGAAGTGTGCAAGAGGTAAGACCATTGGACTATATTAGAGTAAGGCTTTTTTTCATAGCACGGCTTATAGTTTACCAAAAATTGGCTACTTCTCATCTTTAAAGTCCCGTGAGTGAAACACTATCATCTAGGAAGATGAGTTGGTATCATTTATATTTGAGGATTAAGTAAATTACTTCATAAATCTAAATTTGGCTGTATAAGTGAATGTTTTGTACTGTGTAACACGGTGCTACCTTATCCAAGTTCTTTGTGCTCTGCTCATTAAGCCATGTCCTCATGAATAATATTAGTGTTAATGTGTAGATGATTTCCTCAGTTTGTTTCAGTAACTTCAGTGTTTATAAAGCTTTAACTCCTTGTCATTTGGCTTTTAGATGACCAGTGAAATGGAGAAAGGATTTCTGGGTCTCCTTCCAGCTGTGAAATGCATATCACCGGTAGAAGTACTAGAGATGCTTAAAAATAACAGTTCTGGAGCTGCTGCTGAAGTGGAACAACAGCTACTGGACAGTGACACATTCAGGGGTGATGCCTTCCAAAGGTCATACCAGTACATCAGCAGATACCAGCGAAAAGCCAATCTTGACAGCTTCTGTTTCACCCCTGGGAGGGTTGAAGGGACCCAGGAAGAGTGTCTGAGGCTCTTGTTGGAGTCCTGTGGGAGGAAGAACCCTTCCTGGACTGAGCTCAGCAACTTCACGCGCTTCCTAAACCTCCAGCTGATGAAGTGTGAAAACTCCGTGTTCTGCAGCAGCGAATTAGTGGAAGAGGGATTTCAGGGGTTCAAGGCATTTGTGATAAAATTTATGATCACCATGTCCAAGGACTTTGCCTTGCCTTCCCTAGCCATGGCAGATGAAAGCTCACCCAGTGAAGAGGATAAAATGGATGAGGACAGTGTATTGAGAGGGTACCAGTTAAGACGCAAGTGGGAGCAAGAGTCGCACCCCTACATAATTTTCCATGCTGACAACCACTCCATGGAGTTCTTGGGTTTCCATATCAATCGGAGTTTGGATGCTGTTGATGCACATTCACAGGCTGTTCTAGAGAAGAAGGTTATTGACCAAGATTTATATCGTACCCTTAAGGCTCAGAAAGTCCCTTTCAATAAAAAGTTTGAAGATCTGTCCAGACAAGAGCAGCTAGAAACTCTCTGCAGCGTATTCGGTGTGAGAAGCTCCCAAGACCCAGATGAATCCTACCAACTGACCCTGGACAATACCATGAAAATGCTGGCCATTCACCTCAGGTTCCAGTGTGGGATCCCCGTGATCGTCATGGGCGAAACAGGCTGTGGGAAGACCAAGTTGGTGCAGTTTATGTGCAGCTTGCAAAGAGCAGGAAGGGATGTTCAGAATATGATGCTGGTGCGTGTTCATGGAGGCACCAGCTCCAAAATCATCCACCAGAAAGTCAAGGAAGCCATCGAGCTGGCGCGCATCAATGAAGAGACGCACAACATGGACACGGTGCTGTTCTTTGATGAAGCCAACACCACCGAAGCCGTGTTTGCAATTAAAGAGGTCCTGTGTGACCAGAGTGTGAATGGAGAGCCAATCTCTGCCACCCGCTTAAAAGTGGTGGCTGCTTGCAACCCTTACAAAAGGCACAGCAAGGAAACCATTGAGAAGCTAGAGAAAGCCGGCTTGGGGTACAGAGTTCGGAGTGAAGACACCCTAGAAAAGCTGGGCTTCATCCCTTTGAGGCAGCTGGTGTATCGGGTGCAGCCTCTTCCACCGAGCATGTTGCCTCTTGTCTGGGACTTTGGGGAACTAAATGAAAAGACTCAGAGTCTGTACATCAGACAGATTGTTAAATCCATCGTGAAAGACAAGCTTCCCAACGAGAACATGGATGTTTTTACCTCTGTCATTTCCACCTCCCAGAAGTTTTTAAGAGAAAAGAAAGAGGAATGCAGAATTGCCAGTCTCCGGGACATAGAGCGCTGCGTGGAGGTGCTGCTGTGGTTTTATAACTTAAGAGACCTGCTTTTTCCTCTTATTGACGAAAAGAAGAGTAAGGCTCAACAGTCAAAGGATTATGATTCATCCATTCATGAAGAGGAATTTGAGAAAGATCAGATATTTGCATTAAACGAAGCACAAAGATCCCTGGTTCTTGCAGTTGGGGTTTGCTATTATGTATCTCTCGAGAGTCGCCAAGATTATCTGAAAGAGATAGCGAAATGCTTCTCTGTGCCTGAATCACTGCTTCAGCTAGAGATGGTACTTTGCCAAGAGGTGTTCCTGGATAACCTCTCTGTTCCCAGGACAACAGCACGGAACGATGCCCTAAGGGAAAACATCTTCATGATGGTCATATGCATGGACCTGAGAGTGCCGCTGTTCCTTGTCGGGAAGCCAGGTAGCTCCAAATCCCTGTCTAAGACCATAGCTGCTGATGCAATGCAGGGCAGATTATCTAAAACAGAACTGTTCAAACGGTGCAAGCAGGTCCAGCTGGTGTCATTCCAGTGCAGCCCTCATTCCAAGCCCGAAGGGATCATCTCCACTTTCAAACAATGTGCACAGTTCCAAAAGGGTCAGAAACTGGAGGAGTTTGCCTCTGTGGTTATCCTGGATGAGATAGGCCTTGCAGAAGACTCGCCTGAGATGCCCCTGAAGACACTGCACCCTCTTCTTGAAGATGGTTGTGTTGATGATGAAGCCCCAGAACCATACAAAAAAGTTGGCTTTGTTGGTATTTCGAACTGGGCCCTGGACCCTGCTAAAATGAACCGGGGCCTCCTTGTGTTCCGGACCGACCTCAACAAAGAAGAGCTGGTGAAGACGGCCAAGGGGATCTGTGCTGATGAGACGCATGTTACCAAGATTGAGCATTTGTTCCCCTCCCTGGCTGACTTCTATTGTGAGGTGTTAAAGGAACAGTCCATGGAATTTTTTGGGCTCCGTGACTTCTACAGCCTCATCAAAATGATACTGTCCTACGCCAAGAACATAAAAAGAATCTCCCAAGAAGAAAAGCAAATTGCAAAAGCAATTCTGAGAAACTTTGCAGGTTTAAAAAATCTGAATCCTTTAGAGCTGTTCAGAAAGTACTCACCCATCTCTGTGCCTTCCAACTTAGAAACCAGCCATACAGTTCATTTGTTACAGGAAAATTTAGACAAGAAACAGATGGGGTTTGTAGCTAGATACTTGTTGCTGTTAACAACAAACCACGCGGCTTTCCAGATCATACAGATCACCAAACTCATGGACATAGAGAACTGTGATATTATATTTGGCTCGGGTTTCCCACGGGACCAAGAATATTCACAAGTGTGTCGGTCTGTTAACAGAGTGAAAATCTGCATGGAGACAGGCAGGCCCGTCATTCTCTTAAACATTCACAACCTGTATGAAAGCCTTTATGATGCGCTGAACCAGTGCTTTGTCCGGTTAGGAGGAAACTATTATGTTGACCTTGGCCTTGGAACTCACAGGGTTAAATGCCGCGTGAAGGAGGAGTTTAGGTTGATTGTGATTGAGGAGAAGAACGTGGTTTACGCACAGTTCCCCACCCCGCTGTTGAACAGGCTGGAGAAGCACTGCTTGGAGATGAACACCATTCTGCACCAGCAGCAGAAGGACCTGAGGATGGAGCTGGATGAATGGGCCAAGTTGTTTGTCACTATCAAGAACACAGACTTTTGCTGTACAAGGTCAGCAGACCTGGCTCCCCAGGAACGTGATGTTTTCATTGGTTTCAGCGATGACACTTCTGCCACTGTTGTTCTGCAGTGCTCTCCGAGTGGCCTTCAGGGGATCTGTCTGCTCAGTGAAGAGTCAGTCCTCGCAGCTTCTAAAAGCAAACTCATCGAGTGTGCAACTCCCGATTCCATCCTGCGCCTCAAATATTCTCCTCTGGAGGACGCAGAGCAGATTCTGGACCTGTACTTTGGAAAGCAGAAGCACAATGGCCTGATTGACATTCTGAGGGGAGCAGTGAATCAAGAGTCAAATGCAGATGGCACCAATGGACTGTGCCTGGAGGTGAGAGGTTTTACTTCAGTGTTGTTATAATGGGCCTGATTCTCAGAGTTGGGGGCAACCAGAACTCCAGTTGATTTCCGTGATAGCTGCAGGTACACAGCACCACTGAAAATACAGTATTAGATGACGACTACGACTATTATTATTTATCGTTCGTATTGAGGTAGCACCGATAGACCCCAGTCACAATCGGAGCCCCATTATGCTAGGCACTGTACAAACACGTGGGAAGGATGTTGATAAATTGGAGAGGGTTCAGAGAAGAGTCACAAGAATGATTAAAGGATTAGAACACAAGCCTTATAGCGAGAGATTCAAGGAGCTCAATCTATTTAGCTTAACAAAGAGAAGCTCCAAAGGTGATTTGATGACAGTGTACAAGTGGGAAAAATATTTGAGAATGGGCTCTTCAGTCTGCTAGGTATAACATGATCCCATGGCTGGAAGTTGAAGCTAGACAAAATTCAGATTGGAAATGAAGCATACATTTTTAACAGTGAGGATAATTAACTATTGGAACAACTTACCAAAGGCTGTGTTTGGACTCTATTAGTGTGAGTCTTAACATAGAGGTTGGATTTTAAAAAAAGTTCTATTCTGCTTCAAACAGGAATTGTTTTGGGGAAATCCTATAGCCTGTGTTAGACAGGAGGCCAGACTAAATGATCACAGTGGTCACTTCTGGCCTTGGAACCTATGAACTGAAGTTCTTGGCTTCAACAAATTCTTGTGGCAGTGAGTTCCACAGGCTAATTACATGTGTGAAAAATGATTTATTTTTATCAGTTTTGAATTCCCAACCTTTTATTTTCATTGACTGTCCCCTTGTTACTGTGTTATGAGACAGGGAGAACAGATGCTCCTTATCTCCCGTCTCTAGAACAGTGAGTATTTTAAAGATTTGGATCCAGCCCCCTTTTATTCATCTCCTTTCTATGGTAACAATCCCACTCCTTCAGTCTTTCTACAGAGCAGTGTTTTTCTAGGTTCTTTGACTTTGTGATTACAGGTAAAATGTTTGTGGTTTTGAGAAACTAAGAGGTAAGTTCTGTATATAAGAACATAGGAGTAGAAGGGACCTTCTGGAACATCTAGTCCCGTCTTTGCTCACATAGGCAACTCTGTAAGATAATTGCCTTCATAAATTTATCAAGTTGCATCTTAAAACCAGTTTGGTTTCTTGCTCCCACTGCTCCTATTGGGAGACTTCCAGAAATTCCCTCGCCTGATGGTTAGAAACCTTCTTCTAAATTTACTCATGGCCAATTTATCACTATTTGTTCTTGTGCCAACATTGTCCTTTAGCGTCAATAGCCCTTCTCCCTCCATGGTTTTTACCCCCTGATGTATTTATAGAGAGCAATAGGATCCCTTCTCAGCCTTCATTTTGTTAGGCTAAACCACTCTTCCAGTGTCATCTTGCAAGATCAGCTCCCCACCCTCCTGTTCATCCTAGTAGCTCTTCTCTGCACCTGCTCCACTTTGAATTCATATGTAGGTGGGTTTCTGCTAAATGCCTATTTGCCTAACTCTGTCTGCATGTTACCCAGCTATCCCAACCTGGCCTAAGATCCTCCAGCCTTTTTCACTGACCCAAAGCCCATAAAGTCAATGAGAGTCATTATTATTGTGGCCATTGCAAGGAAACTCTTATGATCCACTAATGGTTGGTGTTGGTACCGCATGCTGTGGTCTTGTCAAAACCCATACAGCTTGCCTCTGGAGGGGACATGTTTAAGAACAGGGCTCTCTCCCCTCCCAGTCAGTGTTGACTCCAATGCCCCAGTTGTGGCACTAGAGGGCGCTGTGCTGCAGGGAGTGGGGTGAGGGCTCTGTAGGGGGTGCTCTCCCTTCTCAGTCAGTGCTGATCCCAATGCCCCAGGGCAGTGCTAGGGAGAGCTGTACTGCAGGAAATGGGGTGGTTCGTGGCTTTGGTTTTTCAACAAAAAAAATCAACATTTTCCATGAGAGGGAAAAAAACATTTTCACATCAGTTCTATTGGGCAGTTGTTCAAAAGTCCTGTAAAGGAATTATTTTTATTGCAGTTTTCCTATGTCTTTACAATAGCAAAATCAGGTGCAAAAATCTTGCCTAAATTGACTTCTTTTTCATAGGTTTCTACACATGCAAGACTTCTAAACCAGAGAGATTTGGAAGTGGTAAGAAAGAGACTGAACCTCCAAAATAAAATCCGCTGTCTTTTTCTAAGTCAGTTTGATACAGAACATGCATTCCGCCAGGAACTTAGGTAACGAGTTTTTTTGGTCCTACTCTTTTTCTTGTTGTTTAGTCTTGTATGTGATTTTTTTATGTCTTCACTGTGATTTTTTAAAAGTATCTAAAGAGACTTTTTCATCATGTGCAGTAAGTTTTTCAGAGAATCGACAGAAGAGAAACTGCTTTTTGTCCAGTTCAACTTTGACGAGCCGCAGAGCAGCAAAAGGCTTCTTGCCTGTGCAAAGTAAGCAGCTTTTCTTATCATTTTAGGTCCCAGTGCAGTGGGGGAGTGAAGTGTGTGCTTCAGCGATTTGCTGAATCGGGGCCTTATAAAATAACCATGGTGGTTCTGTGCTAGTATATCTTCCTGCTGATGGAATTTCCAGCCCTCCACTCCACTGCAGTGTCTGAGGGAGGCTGAATGGGAAAAATAAGGTCAAAAGAATCTTGGAGGCCAGTTCGGCACCCAACCTTAAAGAAAAGCAGGTTTTCCCATAATCCAGGCATTTTGGGAGCTGGGGTTTGGAGAAAAATCACCAGAGTTGGCAACAGTCAGTACCTGTCGCAAACAGCAGGGACAGCTGATTGTGCTGATATCACCTCATCTAATGACAAAAAGTGAAAAGCAGACTCAAGGCTGGTCTAAAACTTTGTGAAAATCTCATACCCCTGAGGGATGTAATTAAGCCAACCTAAGCCCCAGTGTAGACAGTAGTAGGTTGATGGAAGAATGCTTCTGTCAGCCTAGCTACCGCCTCTTGGGGAGGTGGATTACCTATAGTGACAGGAGAATCCCTCCCATTGCTGCAGTGAGTGTCTACACTGAAGCGCTACAGCGGTGCAGCTGCAGTAGCGGTTTGAGCGTAGACATAGCCTTACTCTCAAACGTTACAGAATGGAAACAGGGTGAAATCCTGGCTTAACTGAAGTCAATGGGAGCTTTGCCATTGACTTCAGGATTTCATCCACAGGGAAGAGACGGATGGAGAGACAGATAATACATCTTCTGTCTTGATCATGGCCTAAAGGACCTACATGGGCAGGGAGCAGTGGCTGGGAGCTTTGAAATTAAACAAATTCAGACTAGAACTAAGGCAAATTGTTGACAGGGAGGGGAATTCACCATTGGAACAGCTCCCCTAGGGATGGGATGAATTTTCCATCACTGGGAGTCTGTAAATCATCCTCTCTAGCTCACACAGAAGTTATTGGGATGGATGCAGGAATCACCAAGTGAGATTTTTTCACCTGTGATATCATGCAGGAGGTCAGACTGGATGGTCATGTAAGTCATGTAACCCTTCTGCCAGTCAGAGGCGGCAGCAACAAGGGCCGGGTTCCATACCTAGGGGTTCCATTCCAATAACACAATGCAAAACTGGCTCGAGCCCCCACCCAGTGACCTGGGACAAATATATATCACCCCCCCGGGCGCCTCTAAGAGACAGTATTTCCCCTCTCGCAAGCACAGAGTCTGAGTGTAGAAAAACCTTTTAATGACAGAGAGAAACAATGCGGCATTTTGCTGGGGAAACACCACATCTAGGATTTGTAAACCAAACTGTGAGCAACGACCCACCCCAGCAAATTGGCCATGTCCTTTCCCTTTGGTTCTTGAGTCCAGCAACCCCAAAAATCACCCAAAGTCCCAAAAGTCAAACAACCCAAAAGTCCAGACCCAGAGTTCAAAAGTTCATCTGCAGAGTGTTACACCCCCTCCAGTCTGGGTAGAAATGGGGAGGGGAGAGGTAAGGGGCACCTTACGTGGCTCGAAGCTGACTGCCCCATCCCTTCGTGGGGCCTCGCTCGGCTTGGCTCTGCTCTGCTCCGCCAGCCATCCCACGAGTCACTCCGCTCCGCCGTCCCTCAAGCCGCTCCAGCTGTCCCGCCAACTGTTCCGCTCCGCCAGCAGCTCCACTCCGTCAGCTGCTCAGCAATATATCTTCTGGCTCCCCCACTACTTAACACAGTGCTCAGTGATTTCAGCTCTTAACAATGTCAGCTTTTCAGTGATTTCAGCTTGTAGTTAGGGGAGCCTGTGTGCTCATTTGCACACTTAGTCCAGAGTAATTCTAACTCAGCAGCCTGTGATTAGACTCCTAAGGAACTCAAAATTAGCTCTGATATTCCACAGTGGAAAGAGAAAAGGAAGTGCAATTGATATTTAGGACTCTCAGAAGAGGCCTATGCCACCAGCTACAAATACCTACCCCCAGCCTCTCTCTCAATTCACTGGGTTTTGGAATCCATGTCCCTTGCCTAGCAAGTGCTGCTCAGCTAATGGTGAGTCCCTTCATCATAACAAAAGCCCACTGTCCTTGATTCACATAATCAGGGTAACAACACTTTATTCTTCCTGCCCCAATAACAGAGAAACTGGGGCTCCCACAGCAGTCAAAGTGACCATTTGGGCAAGCAGTCCATCATGCTTTGCAGGGTGGATGTGTCCATGCAAACAAGATTAGCCCCTGACATCCCTTTCCACAACTCACCACCAGATGTCAGGGTAGAGCTCATCCTGGCTCTGCTTACAGTCAGAAGGTATCTTCTGATCTGAAGATCTTTGAAGCTATGAATCGTACTTCTGTTGTGTTTTCAGGTACTGCATAGTGGATGAGAGAAGAAAATCAGGAACGACCGGTCTGTCACACGTCGTCATCATAACCAAAGTCCCAAGGATACTCGGGGGGTGCAGCTACCTGGCATTCAGTGCTGGTAAGAACATGCCTTGATTTTGAAAGGCTTGAAAGAAGAGGAAAGCAAGAGGGATCGTTAACATTATTGCAACATTTGAATCATTTTAACTGTCGTAATCACTGTTTAAGGGTGGAATTTTCAATAGCAAGTGAGGCCAAAATCCCACTGACAGTCAATGAGATTTAGACCTTAGGTGCTTAAATCACATTTGAAATTGAGACTTAGGCTCCTAAATCAGTTATGTGTTGTAATGCTGAGCACAGCAACACCTAAATAACTTTAAAGATCTGGGCCTAAGTGACTTAGAAACATAAGTCCTGTTTCCATGGAACTTATGTTCCTAAGTTACATGAGGGAGAGCTATCAAAATTCAACCAAAAACTGGAATTTCAACAAAAACAATAATTTTACCAAGGAAAGCTGGTTCTTTTTGTTGGGAATTCCCCACCCCCATTTTTGATCAACATTTGAAGTTTTGATGAAAATGTCACAGAAACGTAAAAAATAAAAAAAAAATTCTGTTAGCTCTAGTTGGAAACTCTTAGAGGAAAAGGCTGGCGGTGCTGGATGTTCAAGAAAGCGAGCTTTCTCCCCAAATGATAAAAATCACACACGGACGGAATGGCAGACTGTATATGAGAAAGCAGTGACTCTGCAAGGATCTAGGGGTTACAGTGGACAAAGTAGCTCAACATGAGCTCCCAGTGCAATGGTGTGACAACAAGGGCTAATGCAATCCTTGGAGGTATAAACAGGAGGAGTGAGTAGCAGTAGGGAGCTGATTTTACCTCTGTATATGGCATTGGTGAGGCAAACACTAGAATACTGCATCCAGTTCTGATATTTACGTTATAAAAAGGATGCTAAAAATTGGAGAAGGTGCAGAGAAGAGATACAAAAATGATGTGAAGGCTGGAGAAAATGCTTTACAATGAGAGACTTAACCACTGGAAAAAACTACCAAGGGAAGTGGTGGATTCTCCAAGTGGTAGATGCCTTCAAATCCTGATTACTTGCCTGGCTGGAAAGATATGCAAGTTATTGGGCTCAATACAGTGGTAACTTGGTGCAATTTCATGGCCTGTGTTATACAAGAGGTCGGACTGATGATCTAAAGGTCCCTTCTGGCCTTAAACTCTGTGACTCAATGACATTTGTGGTCTCTTCTGTTTCTGCCTCTGCAGGTGAGTGGCACACTGTTCACTTGGATGACCTGCTGCCTCCCGAGACGTTTGCAGCCAATCTGGGACAGCTCTCCAAAATGACAGTCGCTGAGATTTTCATGAACAGCACCCAGCAGGAAACCGACACAAGTAACCGACTTCTTGCTTTAAACCCATCTCTGATGTGTTGTTTTACCTTCTGCCATTTCCTTGTCCCATAAGGGGATGGTAACACCAGTGGATTAAAGTTTAATCAGATAAGGAGACGTCACCGTACGCTAAAAAGCGACTGTGCAAATGGAGCTGTGGTGTTCCAGGCACATTCCCTCTGAGGGCTCAGTTTTGATTTAGGCAACACACCCACACAGAGAAGTAAGAGGGGGATAGGGAATCCTGTAATGCTCCTGCCTGGGTCATCCAGCCCACGGATCCACTTGTGCAGGAGTCAGAGGCAGTGTTGGGTTTACTATGGCGGCAATGGTGCCATTGCACTGAGCCCAAGCTTGGAAGGGGCTGTCACTGTGCCTCAGTGGGTCACAACTGAGAATACCAGACTGCTGAGAAATGGGGCAGACTCGCCCCAAACCGGTGGCTATTCTTCCATGAGATACCAAACCACTCACAAAAGTAACTTCAGTCTCACCACACCGGATAACAAGAAGTCAGAAATGCAGCCTCCTTAGGCATTCCAGCCCTTGTTGCATCACTAGAGTTAGTGATGAGTGGTTATTTAAAACCAGATTAATCAAACAAAGGGTTCTTCTGATCCAAAGGACCAGCCACATACCCAAGTCAATGTATGACTCAGATTTTACCCAGTAATCACGCTGTTGCCAGTCCTTAAGTATCTAATATTTGAAGTAAGTAACATGCAATTGATAAGTTGGTAAGTAACATGCAACAGATAAGTAACATGCAATTGCTCATCATTCAAGGTTGTCCAGAGGATTCTGGCCCTGAAGATGCTGAAAAAGCCAACGACTCCCCAGAGGAAAATGTAAGTGTCTTATCTATCTTGTCTGCCATAAGTGAGAACTTTCAAATCCAGTGTCAGCATTTCAAATTTAACAGGTCCAAATTGGGGAGGTCCCTGATTCTCCGGTTTCACTGCCCAAGGGAGGAAAGGTTGCAGAGGAGATCAACAGCCATTCTCCCTTGTTAAGTTGTGTGGGAAAGTTGGCCCTGTGGTAAGGCACTAGGAGTAAGTTTCAGGACTTCTGGGTTCCATTTCTGACTCTGTCACGGACTTCCTGTGTGACCTGGGGAAAGTCACTGAATGTCTTTGGGCCTCAGCTCCCCCCTGTGACTGAGAGGGGGAATAGCGCTGCCAACCTCAGGAGGATAAACTCATTGGTGTTTGTGAGGTGCTCAGATACTGCAGAGATGGGGCTATATGAGACAGATACAGGAACTGCAGCCTTGAGATGTGGCATGTGCCTCCCAAAACTGCTACAGAGATTGCCAGGGAGCAGCTCAGAGGCTATTCTGCTGGTGGCCATGAAAATGAAGAGAAAGGATGGTCTAGTATTTTGGGCAGTAGCCTGGGACTCAGGAGACCTGTGTTTAGTTCCTTGCTTTGCTGCTGACTTCCTGTGTGACACTGAGTCAATCCCTTAGTCTCCATGTCTCAGTTCCCATCTGCCAATGGGGACAATAGCATTGCTCTGCCAAATATTTTTCCAGCTGCAACTGATCAACACTGAATTCATGATCAAACAAAGTGTCCAGAAAGCTGTGATCCAGCTGGAGGATAAGAAAGACAACAGCCAGCGAGCTACAGAAAGGATACAGATTCTCTATGATGCACTTTTTCATTCTCAGAGCAAGAATATACGTGAGTATAAACAAAAGGCCTTGTATTTGTGTGTGACTGGCTATTACAAGATGTTCTGTGAACAAACTGGATGGATCGGTGGTACAATCAGCTAGGGCATTAGCTTTACAGCTGTGGATTCCTGGGTAAAAAAAATCCCATTTAGACATCAAATGCAAATGAAAAATGAGTGTGGGGGTCTTTCATGCTGCTGTGCTGTCAACATTCGTTAAGTTCTATACAATTATTCAAGGCAACTGTGCAATCATCGTTAGTGATTAAATGAGATCCATCTTTAAGCACACGAATGTGTAAATATTTCAAACTAAGTAAATGGAAGGTGCTTTTTTATGGAGGGAAACTAAGTCTAATGGCATGTCTAATCTGATTTGTCTAATCTTTGTTGCCAAAACTCATGGAAGGAGCCACATAACTCGGCAAAAATTTACTGGTGAAAACTTTCAGTGGAAAATTGTATTTTTAACAAAATCCCCAGGACAAAATCACTGGGATTCCTTGTCTGACTGAGCAGTCAGGAGATTGATACAGGAAACTGGTCCACCCTGGGGATTGCTGGAGATTGCCTGCTCCCTTCTGGAACAGTGTTGGTGTCTTTAGAGCTTGGAGCTTGACTTCAGTTGCAAGCACGTGGGGTCTCTGGATCTAAAATCCCAGATGCAGTGTGGGCTGGCTGCAGGAGACCCTGGCTGTCTCCTCATGTTGCTGGCAGGAGAAGTGGATTGTCGCTTTTCTGCAGGCTGAGCTTACAGACAAGCCAGTTGCAGAGGCCTGGAAGGGCTGTGCTGGTCGGCTGCAGGGCCTGTCGCTGGCTTGTCTCTGCCATATGGAGCGAAAGCAGCCAGGGCTAGTCGCGGCCTCCCGGCTTCCCTGAGCATCTCGGGCTCCGCACGGGTCCGAGCTGCTTGCAGTGCTGCAGGGCTGTCCTCTGCCCTCTGATGGGGCTGCTGGGAACTGCTGTTGATTGACTCCCCTCCTCCCATTGGTTGAGTGAGGAGCGTTGCCAGGGTGACGAGGTGGGGGTGTCACATCCCAAGCCACTCCCCTTCCCCCTGCTGCCAGGGAAGTCAATAGTGCTGGACTCAGTTGTGGACTCCGTGGAGGCCCCCAAGGGGTGTCTCTTCTCTTGGGTCACAGCCCTGTAGGGTGACCAGATGTCCCGATTTTATAGGGACAGTCCCGATTTTGGGGTCTTTGTCTTATATAGGCTCCTATTACCCCCCACCCTCTGTCCCGATTTTTCACACTTGCTGTCTGGTCACCCTACAGTCCTGTGCTATGCGGGGTGAGGGGCTGCACTCCCATTGCCAGAGGGACAATATTCTCACAGTGGATTGTTCTTGTCACCCCTTTCACCACTGCGGCTTAGCCCAGGTGCTCCATACAAGGGAGCAAGCTGCTGCCCAATCTACCAGGCCTGCTGTGGTTCTCCAGCCTATTCTTACAGCATCCATCTTTATCCCAGGCCTGCCTTTTACTCCTCCCACACGCAGAACTCTGCAAACCTGCCCTCCATGTATGGGCAATTCTTCTGTGTGTGTCCTTTGCCCCGACGTGGGTAACTTCTTTCCCCCTTCCCTTCTGTAGGGGGTTGGTGTTTGCTCCGTGGGAAACCCGCTTCCACATAATCCTCCGTTAGTTTTAACATGATCTCTAAGGATTCTGATGCCTCCACACCCAGAGTCTAGTGGCTTCAGGGAGGCTCTGTGTAAATGGTTCATGGATAATTGAGTTTATCAGGGTCTGTCTGTCCTGCCTACCCCAAACGCCCTGGGATGTATCCCGCCATGCCATCTGGCTGTTCTAAATTTTTGCCAGTATCACAGCCTTTGGATTGGTGCGCACTCAGGGCCATACAAGCCCCCTGAGCCTGGCTGGTCAGAAAAGGGGCTAGCCGTAGTGCCCAGGCACCCTTTTCCCATCCAGTGCTGGTAGCCAACAGCTCAAACATCAACAAAACCATATCAGGGTCATCTTCTGGGCTCTCTTATATAGGCAGGAGTGGCGCCAGCTTTTTTGCCACCCTAGGCGGTGGCGGTGGGAGAGGCTGCCGCCGAAATGCCACCGAGGACCCCAGCGGCCGAAGAAGCAGCCGCTGAGGACCCCAGCGAAGCAGCCGCCAAATGCTGCCGATGACCTGGCGGCCGCCTAGGGACCTGAAATGCCGCCCCCCAAATCCTGGCGCCCTAGGCGACCGCCTAGGTTCGCCTAATGGTAGCACCGGCCCTGTATATAGGCCCACTCCCAGACCCACTGCACGATTTCCAGTTCTCTCACTGGAACTCACCAGCCTCCAGAGGAGCTGTTGCTCTACCTGAGACCACTTTTTAATAAACTGCTGTTAACATCTGCTGCTGCTCTGTCTACAGCCAAGAAGTGCCTGCCTGCTGGGTCTTCTGCATCTCTGTCTGTTACTCAACTTCATTTCCTTCCTTGCATCCGGATCTTCCTGTCCAAGCACCGGTCACTCCTCAAGGCTCCTTTTCTCAAGCCAAGAGGGATAAAACCCTTGACAAGCCCCCACGTGTCACAGTGCGCTTGTTCAGCTACCTAGCCTGTTTCCGTGATCCCTCAGTCATTAACACACCCAATTTGTTTCTCCTTCACTATATGTACCTTTACTCCTCAGTTCTCCAGAAAACAGAACGTGACACAGGGACACTGCAGGAGGAGACTTCTACATGGCTTCTCTCCTCCGCACAGCTCCCCCACTTCCCGTTCCTCTCCTTTATATCCTCCCCATTACTGCTGATTTTCATCAGTCCAGCAGTTACCACCCAGGTGTTTGTAATCGCCCAACAAAAAGTGTTTAATTGCTCCCAGCCGAGAGCCTTTTCTGTGCTGCAGTAATGTCAGTGATCAGGGTGCTACAGCCAGATCTCTGTCACAGGCACACAAACAATAACTCCCATGAGGCACCATGGTGGCATTCAAAATCAACATTTTTCATTTTAGATTTTTATTTTTTTTTGCTAAAAAGGCAAAATCGTCCATGGAGGGAAAAGAAATTCTAACCAGCTGTACTTTTAAATACCAGTGGACTGCTTCAGTTTCTAGCACCGCCGGGGGTGGATTCTGCTGTTGGTTACAACATGGAAGTAACTGCACTGAATTCAACAGTGTAACTACAGATCTACACCAGAGTAACTGAAAAAAGTGAAGGCATCACTTAAAACTTTACAACAGCACAGCTACACCGCTGTAGAGCTTTAGTGTAGACACTACCTGCACGGATGGGCTTCTACTGTCGGTGTAGTTAATCCATCTCACCGAGAAGCAGTAGCTAGGTCAATGCAAGATTTTGTCCATTCACCTAATGCTGTCTACACTGGGGATTAGATAGGTGTATGTACATCTGTGAGGGGTGTGGATTTTTCACCTGCTTGAGAGACGTAGCTATGCCAATGTAAATCCCTAGTGTAGAACAGACCTGAGAGCCAAATGGAACCCTCAGGTCTTACATCTCACTTTTTTCCATGAACCCCTTTATCAAAGAGTTTCTTGATTCCAGTTGGAAGGTCAGATTGCTTAGGCCAAAGGAACTGTTTCAAAGGAGACAAATAGGAAATGTTTATAGATGCGCTGCTTGGAAAATATTTTTCTTCTCTCTCCCATGGAAATTTTCAACTTTTTTTTCCAGAAACCAAACACCTGAAAACCCCAAAAAATTTGGCCCAAAACTACTGAAATCCAAAACATTTTTGGCTTTCAGCTGAAATTTTTCAGGTTTGGGGTTTTCTGACAAAAATTCAAAAATTTGAGGAAAGCAGAGACTTTCTACCCTACTTTCTACCATTTAGTAGAAAACAATTTTCCTTTAAGAAAATGTTGACCAGCCCTATTGTGAGATAAAGTGACTTCTAATTTTCTTTTATGGCTAGTTGCCTGTCATTTTATGGAAGTGTTGAAAAGGAGAATTTGTAACCTTTTACAAGAACGAGAGGAGGGGAGCCATAATCCCAAAGAGTGGATTTTCCGCAGAGCTCTGTCTAGCGAGTTCATACTTGAAGGCACTTCATTCAGGTAACATTGTATGTTCTTGTATAGTTGCACCATGTTGGCCATTTGATTTTTAAATAGCTCAAATTTTTGGAATACCAACAAGAAGTGATATGTTTGTATCACATCACTTAAAGCATTACTGTAAGGGACTTGGGTACAACAGTGATGAGGGTTGTATAAGAATTTATATAGAAGACTAGCATATGTTTTTAAAATCACAATTAATCAGGGTATTGGCAACAAAATCTTAGGTCATTGGACAGTTAAAGGGCCTTGTTTGTAACAAGAACAAAGAACAAGAACAAAATTGATCAGCTGTATGGAATGTGCCGAACCCTACAGATAAATAACTTGAACGTTTTGGAAATTCATATTTTTGGTATTCAGCCACTGCAGACAGCTGACTCCCAACATGGTTGAGAGACATCACCCAGCCAATGCTAAATTTGAAATTTGCTCCCTGTTTTGTCCTGTATGGATGTGTATGCTTTATTATGATTGTTGGATATTTACATAGTTGTATCTTAGGGCCCAGCCCTGCAAAGCAACCCTCATGTTACAGACACACCAAAGGAGCTGGTTAAGGGGGGGAGTTGAAGGAATTATTTTATAAGACATGTTTTTCCTTTTTTTTTTTAAGGCATGTTGTCTGGATTCATTTGGAAGACATTGTGGCAAATATATTTGCTCAAATTCTAGCAGTAATTGATGCAAACAACAACTTGGATCATCTCTCTCAAGAAACTCCTGTCTCTGACCTCTGGCTCCAGATGTTCAAAGATGAATCATTTCTGAAGATTAAGTATACCAGCAAGTAAGAAACCACTAGGAAAGCTCAGACTCTCGGGATTAGATCTGAGTGGGAAACAAAAATAATCTCGGCTCCATCATAAAGTTGAATTTAGATTTTGACCTTCTTAAAAAAAGATTTTACTTTTTTTTAGTATAAATTAACTACAATTGCTAAGTGGAAAGTCATTTCAAATTATAAACCAAAACTGTGAGGTTTTTTTTTAAACTGTCAAAACAGGATGTTTTAATGGTTTTGAAACCTTTTTCCAAAAATTGCTCAAATCAGGAGGCTTCTTGAAACCGACCCTTTTCCTGCAAACTGTTTCAGTTTCAATGAGTCATGATTTTCCAATGAAATAATGTTTATTCAGAAAATTCCTGACCAATCTCTATTCAGGGTTGAGAAAACCAACCTCTCTCCAGAGCTGCAAAGGTACAGTGCTGTAGCAACGAGAGCAGTGAGGGAGTCTGGGCATGGTTTAGAGTGCGTTCATTAGACGAGTAGTTGCATAAAGCCAGAGGGTCTTGGGCTTTCCCAGGGTGCTGGCCCAGCCAGAGGCAGTGGGGGAAGGAAGGAGCCTGCCAGCCAGGGGCTTCAAGGCTGTTGATGAGCTGAGCGCTCTGACTAAGGGCTGGTTCTCCGCACAGCACTGGGAGTGAGATGCACCCTGCCAGTGGGGATATGGAGGAGCAGGGCTGCGGGGGCGAAGGGCCAAAGCAGGGAGAGGACAGCGAGAGGGGGAGCAGGTAAAGGGCCGATGGGTGGGCAGCAGAGGTGACATGTAACCAGCCGCCTCATGGCACCTGCCCGCATTCACCAGCTACCAGAGCTCGCAGCAAGTGCTGGCTGGAAATGGGACAGGGCCCGGCTGGCCGAGAGCCCACACGCAGAGGGGGCTGCACTGATGGACCAGCAGAGGGAATGGCTGGCCCCATACCCTGCATCTTTTCCCTGCCACCAGCCCTGCACCCTCATCCCTATCATCAGCCAGTGGATCCCCTACTCTCTGCTGGTGGGCAGGCGGCTGGCGAGCAGGGATCCAGCCATCAACAGAACCTGCCAGTACTGATGGCGGTGGGGGTGAGGGAAGACAGAAAATATGGAACAATTTTCCCGTTTTTAAGAAAAAGTCAGGACACCTGCAGGAGGGCTTAAATACAGGACTGTCCCTTTAAAAATGGGATGTCTGGTCACCCTAATTGTAATTTTCAAAAGTACCTGAGTTGTGACTATTATGTTCCTGGCATACACAGAGAGGACTTAGATACAAAACATAAAATACTCTTGCTGGAAGGTTGCATTGTAACACTATTAGAAATCAGAGTGATAACATACAATACCCCAAAGACAGAGATAGACAAAGCAGGCTGCTCCCTAAAACAGCAATACCAAAGTGTAGCCCACCTTTCTCTAGGCCACCTGTCTGCTAGGTCCAGATCACACGTCTCCCTACAGAGCCCCCTAACCTCCAAGAAAGATCAGGAAAAATATTAAAGTGACAGCCTACAATTTGATCAGCATTTTCAGTACACCAGAATGAGTACAAATCCTATTGATTTCCATCAGAGTTCCTCACAACGCCCTGGGAGGAAAGAAAGGATCATAATCCCACATTACAGATGGAGAAACTGAGGCATGAGTAGGTGCCTTGTCTAAGGTCACACGCTGGCAGAGCTGAGAACAAGAGCCCAGATCTCCTCAGTCCCAGTCCAAGCCCTCAACCACTACACTCACTTACCTCCAGGGGTGATGTAGAGAAGGGATCATCTTGTTCTCTCTGTCTCATAATGCAGGGACAAGGTTGTAGGGTTCTAGTTTGTTCCCCACCCCAGGAAGGTCTTACTCTGTGCCCGATCTCTTTCAGGCCCTTACCTCTGGGCACAGTTTTCAAACAAAAACTCACAAACTGACAGAAAACAAAGTTATTCCCCTGCCCATCACAGGCCTCAGTGGCCCAGAGGGTCTGTCTGCTGCAGAGCCAGTCACAGGAGCCAGCCTCCTCCCTGCAGCTCTTCCCTGACTGAGCGCACACAGCCCGGGAGAGAGAACACTTAACCCCTTCCTAGCCGGGTCTAATAGACGAATAGGCTGGATGGCCCCAGGCCTATGGCCCCTAAAGGGGCAGACCAGCCTTTTACAAAGGGGAGAATTGATTAAATGGAAAGGCAGCAACTTCAAAACCAGTCAAAGGAAATGTTTTTTTTCCACACAACATGTAATTATCCCCTGGAATCTACTGCCACATGAAGTCATTGAAACTCAGAATTTAGAAAGATTATAGGTATATATATGTATAATATGTTTCTTTGTTTTAAACACTCAAGGGCCCCTGATGCTAAGATTTCCGTGTTATCAATGAGCGAAGACCCCAGCAGGTCCACGCTGTGCTGCTTTCCATTCAGTTGGGTTCTGAAAGCTCGCCTGGACGAGATATGGGAGACAGTCCATCGAGTGAAAGGTAGGTTCACACTTTTTGCATCTATTAAAATTAACTGCAATGGAAGAAAATATGGGACCCAATTCTCCTCTTGCTTTTGCCAGAGTAAATCCAGATCAGGTTTATAGAAGAGCTACATGGGGAGGAGATGTCTCGTAATAGAGAACTCTGTGATGTAGCAGAGAGAAACAGAATGAGAACCAGTGGGTGGGAGCTGAAGGGAGACAAATTCACACAGGGAATAAGTAGTACATTTTTGACAGGGAGGGAAATTAACAGAGGGTAGCCATTGGCCCAGCTCGCCTAGGTATGGTGTGGAATCTGCATCACTTGGGAATCTTGGTTGTGCTTAATTAAAGTTGGTTCAAAAATTTTAGTCAAAATAGTTTGGTGTCAGAAAATGCCATTTTGAGAAAACTGAAACTTTTCCTATTTTGTTGATTTAGATGAAATTTTGTTAGAAAACAAATTGGGAAGAAATGTTCAGAAAATGTCGAAACATTTTGTTTCAACATTTTCACAAAGAAGTTTCAATTTTTTGTTTCTAAAGGACATTGTTTTGAAGTTTATTTTATACATACAAAATTAAATAAAAAATGGTCAAATCAAAATAAACCATTTCAAATTTATCAAAATTAATAATTTTGATTGACCCAAAAAAAAAATCATAACTGAATTTTGTGAAAATTTTCAGAATTTGTCTTTTTGTCATGATTTATGACAAAAAAATGCAAAATGTCGAAATTTTTCATGGGACAGAAATCCATTTTCCAACCAGCTCTACTTTTAACTCAGCCAAATACAAGGATCAAAGAATGAAGGTCACTCTTACCAGATGGCGGACTGTATCCTGGAAATCAGTGACTTGGGAAAGGAATCTGTAGATAGACCTGGGGATCTAGGTACTCTCAGACTGGGTCTCAGATGTGCAAACCAGTAGAGTCTGTGCTTAATCTTCTGCTGCTTAGAGGAGTCTTGCTGGTGGGGGCAGGAAGAGTTCCTCATTTAAGATTGCCCTTTAGGACTGTCTAAGCCTTCTTGTCCTCTGCAAATTCAGTCCTTCATTCCTTGAAAAGGTAGTCAATTGCTCCTTTCCCCACCCAGTTAGAATAACCTAGAACCTCCCCACCCAACTAGAATGACCTAGAACATTGCATCATAATTCTAACAAGTAGCCATTTATAATGGAGAAAAACAGGATTCTCATTGCCCTGCCATACTTATACTCTTGCACCACCCCCCATTCACTTGCATATTAATAATTACTAAACAACATTTCTAGTGATCTGCTATAATGGAATAAACCCCTCTCCTTTGTTCATTCTGTGACATCCTAGGTTATCCAAAGGACCCTACTGTGGACTCTGCTGAGATGTTTCAAAGCTCTATCTTGAATATGCCAGTGCCAGATGGCAATAGTCCAGAAATGGTTCAGCATTATGCCAGTGATTTTGTGAGGATGGCTTTTCCAGGGCAAGATGTTCAGGTTTATGAGGTAAATGGGTTTCTGCAGAAAAGCACTTTTAAACAACATCAGTCTGAATGTTTGCAGCTAGCAGACATATTAGACTTAACGCAGAAAAAATTTAAAACTTAGGGCCAGATCCCCAACTGGTGTAAATCAGCCCTCACTCCATTGGAGTCAATGGAGGCAGATCCCCAGCTAATGCAGAAAGTGTCTGATTTCCTTTAAAAAAAATAATTTTTTTGTAGATTTTTTTTTTTATATCCAAAAGTCTTGCCTGAGGTTTTTTTGGAAAAAAAGGTTTTGGTTTTAATTTGTAAAAGTCAACATTTTCTGCCAAAAATAAAACCACTTCCTGTCCAACTGTTCTGTATTTTGATGAACGCACTTTACTGAAACCTTGTATTTGCTCTTAAATGACTGCTAAGCGCTCTCAACTTTAACTGTATGTTAACATTGTTTTTTGACTTGGGTTAGAATTAGTGATGATGAAAACTTCATACATCTTTCATTAAACATGGCAGCAACAGAGAACTTAATTCTATGGGTCAATCGCTGTTCTTGTGGTTGATGATGAGTAGAAATAATACCTTTTATTTTATCACCAGATTTTGTCTAATGTTCTCATAACCGGTGCGAAGCAGCTCTGCACCTCTTTGGCAAATGACGATGTGGAGTTTTCCCTGATTTGGCTGCACATTGAATATTTCTACCTACAAGAGAATTATCAACTGTTCATCAATTTAGTAAAGAATGAAGAGACGTTAGCCAATGAGCTGCAGAAAGTTTATAAAGAAGACACAACTAAAATGGTGAGTGAGGTTATCTGAACAGTGTTTCATTGTTGCTCTTTTCAACCTGTAATTGTAAATGGGAATCACAGTAGGGTATTCGTACTGATCAAATCATAACTTTTCCATTCACACCTTACATGATATACTTTGTGTAATATTTGTAGCAATTATATAACAATGGTAGCAACCTCATATACATGGTTATATTTTAATCATATAACATCACATCCACCACAACTTCCAGATCCTTCTCAGCCGTGCTCCTGCCAAGCCACATGTGCTTTGTATAATATAATGTCCTTGGCATTAGGAGATGGTCACTACAATTTTAAGCCAGCTGGTTTTGTTTGATGCAAGTGCCATCTACACTGGACCAGAAGCTGTGTTATCCAAACCAGTTTTAACCACTCTTTAAAAATGACTTATACCTGCCATGGACTGCATTAACAAGCCAAACCAGATTAAATCCACGGCAGCCTGAACCAATTTAATATCATGGTTAAGGGCTGGCTCCAACTCCTGTTGATGTCAGTGGGAAGGTGGATTGATTTCATGGGGAGTTAGATCAGGCTTAAAAACTTGATTAGGTGACAGGTCCTCGACTCAGAGCACTTAGGTCCTGAAGAGGAAGGGGAATGATGCTCTGTGGCACTCTTACAATTTGCACTGCTTGGAAACAAATGTGGGATTTCCCTCCCTCCTTTCCTTGTTCCTTTGCCTCGGCAGCTGGATGTGTAACTCGCTGGCGCAGTAGTTGTGATTGTATCTCGGCTCCTGCTCCTGTCTTGCCATTAATGGAGTTGTCCCTTTAGCTCAGATGGTGGGGGTCTTTGCCACTGATGCTGAATCACCAGAGCTCAGTCCCTGCTGATGAGCACGTCTTGCCTGAGAGTGCATGTGTGTGCACGTGTATCTAAGGCCACGTCTACACTACCTGCGGATCGGCGGGTAGTGATCAATCTATCGGGGATCAATTTATCGCGTGTAGACCCGATAAATCGATCCCCGAGTGCTCTCCCCGTCAACTCCGGAACTCCACCGCCGCGAGAGGGGGAAGCGGAGTCGATGGGGGAGCGGCAGCAGTTGACTCGCCGCCGTGAGGATGCCGAGGTAAGTCCACCTAAGATACGTCGACTTCAGCTACGCTATTCGCGTAGCTCAAGTTGCGTATCTTAGGTCGAACGCCACCCCCCCCCCGCCCATAGTGTAGACCTGGCCTCTGTGTGTGTGTATGTGTGTGCAGCCACCGGTCCTTCCTTCGTAACCTGCTCCAGTTTTGTTGCTTCAGCTCTTCAGCAAGTAATACTCCTGCCCTGTCATTTTCTCTCCTCTTTGCCCCTCACCCTGGAACACAATGGCGAGTTCAGAAACTCATGGGATTTGTTTTTAAATGTCATTGTAGTTTGTAGCTCTTGATGCCGTGAGCATCGTCCTGAAGCAGCTGCAGCCCACAGAGAAGGAGCTTCTGCCATTCCACGCCTGCCTGAGCTGGCTGAAAAGAATCAAGTCCATTAAGCACACTGTGGAGCTGATAACATCGGACGACTACCAGATGAGACTTTACGATAACAAAGAGAAATTATTGAACAGCGTATTGTAAGTGTTACCTTCCTCCCCAAAACTGTCTGTGTATTTGAAAGAATATAAACATTTTTAAAACCTGTAACAGTCAAAACTTTTCTGTGAAAACTTATTTTCCCCAGACAGAAAGATGGGTTTTCCTTTAAACAATTTTTTTTGCAGACAGTGTCAGATTTCCTCAGAATTGTCCCAATTTATATAGAAAAACTTGAAAACTAAAAAATTTACAGCAGCTTTTAGCTGGAAATCAAAAAATATTTTTTGTAAATATTTTTTTAACCAAAACCTTCAGTTTTCCCCCAACCCTGTACTCCTCTGCCAGTGGTTTATGTTTAATTGCGGCTTGTGTTTGCTCATAAGAGTCTGCATACCCAGATAATTCACCCACTGCATTTACCTTTTTGTCCCACAAATACTGTTTTACATCATCACTGCACACATTCAGGAATTGTTCCTGAGTAACCAAATCACACATTCCTTCAGAGCTTGTAATGTCTTTTCCCCTCACCCACTTATCTACCAAATCTCTAATTTCATTTGCATAAACCACATTATTTAATCCAGATCCCCTCTTAAGACTCCTGAATTTAACTCTGTAGGTTTCAGGTGTAACCTGAAACTGTTTCAGAACCAGTTCCTTAAATTTACCATAATTGGAGGCATCACCAATGGGCATCTTATTGAATATGTCCAGAGCTCTGCTAGTCAATTTTGCTATCAGTGTGGTCATCTTTTGATCTTCAGGGATCGCATGGAGGGTGCACAGTCTCTCAAAGGTGATGAAATATTCGGCTATATCACTGGATTCATCATACTATGGACATAGCCACTCCCATTTGTGGATTTTTGGGGAAGTGGATCCAGCAGCTGAAGGGTTTTGTCTCTTCAGCTCTGCAACAGCCAGTTCATACTTCTGGGCCTCCCTCTGGGCCTCCATAGCTCTCTTGTGGGCAGCTTCCTCTATGGCTCTTCCTGCCTCCTCTGCCTCAACAGCTCTCTTGTGGGCAGCCTCCATCCTGGTTTTTTCTGCACTAATTACTAGTCTCATGTTTGTTTTCTTTCTCTGTTGCTTCCAGTCTAGCCAGCTCTAGTTTAGTAGCTGCTTCACTGGCAGTCATTTTCCTGCTGTCTAGTGCTGGACCACGCCCCTCTGCAGTTCACTGAAACTGAGATGCACTCAGCTCAGGGGCTTTTTAGTTAAGAGACTTTCCCAGCACCCAATGTTCAGTCTTTCTGGACAATTTGCAACTTTTGCAGTTCTAGCCTCTTCTGATCTTCACTCTAACTTATTTTGCTTTTCTGTCCCTACTTCTCTTACCCGAAATAAGCAAACAGAAAATAACAAACCAGTAACTACTTTGTCTGTTTTCCAGCCACCACACTTAAAACTCACTTAAACTCACTACCAGTATCTCCAAGCAATCAGCTGTGCACAGACCCTACTCGACTACGCCACTGTAATGGGTTGTTATCACAGAAACCCCCTTGGAGCGGCCACCTGGTGTGCCAAGACTACTCCTGCCCCTGCTTTCCTGCCTTTTCCAGCTTGGGACTCCAGAATCCTGTCTGGTTTGAGCCTGACCCACTAGCCTGCTGCAAACCCAGACCCAGGTCTGAGGGACATCCCCTAACAGCTGTAGGCTTGCCTGGAAGCAGTTTAGGAAGTGTTCTTGCCTTTGACACCCAGATGCCCAACTCCCAATGGGGTTCAAACCCTGAATAAATCCATTTTACCCTGTATAAATCTTATACAGGGTAAACTCATAAATAGTTCGCCCTCTATATCACAGATAGAGAGATATGCACAGCTGTTTGCCCCCCTCCAGGTATTAACACGTACTCCAGGTTACTTAATAAGTAAAACATTATTTTAATAAGTACAGAAAGTAGGATTTAAGTGGTTCCAAGTGGTAACAGACAGAACAAAGTAAATTACCAAGTAAAATAAAATAAAACACGCAAGTCTATGTCTAATCACACTGAATACAGATAAAAACTTCACCAGTTCCAGTAAACTTCCTTTTACAGGTTATGGTCCTCCTAGCCTGGGTCCAGCAATCACTCACACCCCCTTGTTATTGTCCTTTGTTCCAGTTTCTTTCAGGTATGTCGTTGGGGGGTGGAGAGGCTCTCTCTTTAGCCAGCTGAAGACAACATGGAGTCGTCTCTCAGGGGTTTAAATAGACTTTCTCCTCTGGGTGGATACCCCTCCCTCTCCCTGTGTAGCATCCAGTTACAAAATGGAGTTTTGGGGTCACATGGGCAAGTCACATGTCCATGCACAACTCAGTTCCTTACCAGCCAAGCCACATTCCTGGCGAAGCTCAGATGTGGATTGGTTTCTGCAAGCTCTATTGGCTGTTAAGTGTTTCTTGATTGGGCACTTAACCTGCACATTCCTTTCTCAAGAAATACAACCAATATTCATAACTTCAACTACAAAAATGATACATGCATGCAAACAGGAGGAATAGATTCAGTAGATCATAACTTTTACAGAGATATGTTACATGGCACATGTAGCATAAAACATATTCCAGTTATATCATATATACATTTATAAGCATCTCCCCATAAAGCCTTATGGGGTACACCGTCACAGCAGGTTTTGTCCAAAGATGTGGGGAAGAATTATTTTTCCCAGCAGACAAGGCGCAGCTATTCGCAGTGAGGCAGTTCTGTCTCTTTTTTTCAGACACCAATGGAATTGCACCAACATTGTCTACCTGCTCATCGATCACCTGCTACACGATGAAACCAGCGTGGATGAGAAGCTGCTAAAGCTCGTTGTGAAGCAGTTTGTCTTCCTCTGGAATGTAGGTGTATAAAATAGCACCCCACTGCTCCTTTGAAAGCGCATGGAACAAGCGGCTACAGCCCTAAGGCCCCAGCAGAGTTGGGAGGGAGGACCGCTGGAAGAAATTTTTCATCCAAAACTTTATTTGGAGAAAAATGCAGATTGGCAATACCAAAATGCTTCCTGAATTCATGTTGCTTTTGCCAAATTGTTTTGTTGGGCTCTGATAGAGGCCTCCCTACGGGATGGGGGAGCAGGCAGATACCAGACACAGTGCTGGAATATAATACTCTAAATAGTTGTATTGATTACAAGATAACCTCACACTCACTCCACATTCACACCCCTCTCATACTACACCAGAGTCTGAAGATTAAAGCGAAGTCCCAAAGGCCAGTCAAGATCTGCTCCAATCATAAGGCATGGGGAGCCCTGCACTACACATCTCTTCTTTATCAGGGCTCTGGATTGATGTCTGACTCCAAATTTCAGATATGTCAGGCAACTATTTATAGACTAGTCCATCCTTTGCATCATCAGCTCTTTGTCTGTTTACTAAGCCTTGTACCCATAACTCCAGGAAAACGGTTCCTGGCAAGCCTCCATAATCCAAGACATTCCATTTCCTCCTATGGACGTGACAAAGTTGTTTTGCACAGACAATCCTTGACCACTCATAACCTTAAATCCTCGCTTCAGTTGCCAACACGCAACTCACGTACTCATGTCAAGCACCAAGCATTTATACTAGGCCCAAATGGCTTATAGCGTTTTACAACATATACTACTATATATCCCAATAGTTTCAGTCAGAAAAAAACTACAAAGAGAAAAATCAGGGAAAAAATCAAAACATTTCAATTTTTTGGTTCGAAATGACTTTTCTATTTCAAAATTTTCTTTAATTTTACTTTTTAATACAGTTTTTAAAAATTAAAAGTGGTTGGAATCAAAACAAAATGTTTCGGCTTTCTTCAAAATGTTTTGTTCGATACTAAACAAATTTGACATGAAGCTAGTTTCCCCCCCCCCCCCCCCCCCCATTTTTTGGGGAATTGCCAGTGTACCGAAAAATCCATTATTCACCCAGCTCTAGAGAGGATTCCTTTCCTCAGAGGATTCAACCACCCCCATCCTTCACCCACATGAGACATGGTGTCCTCACAAGAGATCAGGAGGTAGCCTGCAGGTGACCCAAGCGGCACTGTCTCTGCACAGCTCCCCTACATACCGTCTCCTGCCCCTGTTACACGGTGATACTATACCCAGGCCTCCTGAAATCCTCACCCCAGAATTCGAGCCTTCCACAGGACAGAAAATCTGTTTGGCAAAGGATACGGAGATTTGGAAATTTGGCTTCATTCCAAATTGGAACAAAAACTTAACATTTCAAAATTTCCACAAAGAAAAATTCGTTTTGGGTGGATTCAGATGTTTTGAGTCTTAATATTTAGTTATTAGATTATACAAAAGATGCGGGTATTGTAGTATAAAATATAATTTCCATGTTTCAGGGTTTTGGTTTTCCGACAAAAAACAAGTTTTTGCAGAAACACAGACAACATCCATTAAAGTTTTTCTTAGTCAATAACCCAGTCAATAACCCAGTTTTTCGTCAATAGCATGTTTTGACCAGCCTTTCTCAGCTGGTGAGCCCAGCGATGGATATGTGTGTGTAACATCAGGCACCCAAGTTTTCAAAGTTTGGCCCCAGGTCCTTCTGAAAACCTCTGTAAAGTTAATTCAGCCCCCTTGTGCTTCTGCATTATGATACAGTCTTTAATTACATGATCACATGCCAGGTGTTCATAGAATCTCAGGGTTGGAAGGGACCTCAGGAGGTCATCTAGTCCAACCCCCTGCTCAAAGCAGGACCAACCCCAACTAAATCATCCCAACCAGGGCTTTGTCAAGCCTGACCTTAAAAACCTCTAAGGAAGGAGATTCCACCACCTCCCTAGGTAACCCCTTCCAGTGCTTCACCACCCTACTAGTGAAAAAGTTTTTCCTAATATCCAACCTAAACCTCCCCCTCTGCAACTTGAGACCATTACTCCTTGTTCTGTCATCTTCTACCACTGAGAACAGTCTAGATCCATCCTCTTTGGAACCCCCTTTCAGGTAGTTGAAAGCAGCTATCAAATCCCCCCTCACTCTTCTCTTCTGCAGGCTAAACAATCCCAGTTCCCTCAGCCTCTCCTCATAAGTCATGTGCTCCATCCCCCTAATCAGTTTTGTTGCCCTCCGCTGGACTCTTTCCAATTTATCCACATCCTTCTTATAGTGTGGGGCCCAAAACTGGACACAGTACTCCAAATGAGGCCTCACCAGTGCCGAATAGAGGGGAATAATCACGTCCCTCGATCTGCTGGAAATGCCCCTACTTATACAGCTCAAAATGCCGTTAGCCTTCTTGGCAACAAGGGCACACTGTTGACTCATATTCAGCTTTTCGTCCACTGTAACCCCTAGGTCCTTTTCTGCAGAACTGCTGCCCAGCCATTCGGTCCCTAGTCTGTAGCAGTGCATGGGATTCTTCCGTCCTAAGTGCAGGACTCTGCACTTGTCCTTGTTGAACCTCATCATATTTCTTTTGGCCCAATCCTCTAATTTGTCTAGGTCCCTCTGTATCCTATCTCTAGCCTCCATCGTATCTACCACTTCTCTCAGTTTAGTGTCATGTGCAAACTTGCTAAGGGTGCAGTCCACACCATCCTCCAGATCGTTGATGAAGATATTGAACAAAACTGGCCCCAGCACCGACCTTGGGGCACTCCACTTGATACCGGCTGCCAACTAGACATGGAGCCATTGATCACTACCCATTGAGCACGACCATCCAGCCAGTTTTCTATCCACCTTACCGTCCATTCATCCAGCCCATACTTCTTTAACTTGCTGGCAAGAACACTGTGGGAGACTGTATCAAAAGCTTTGCTAAAGTCAAGAAATAGCACATCCACTGCTTTCCCCTCATCCACAGAGCCAGTTATCTCGTCATAGAAGGCAATTAGGTTAGTCAGGCATGACTTGCCCTTGGTGAATCCATGCTGACTGTTCCTGATCACTTTCCCCTCCTTTAAGTGGTTCAGAATTAATTCCTTGAGGACCTGTTCCATGATTTTTCCAGGGACTGAGGTGAGACTGACTGGACCTGTAGTTCCCCAGATCTTCCTTCTTCCCTTTTTTAAAGATTGGCACTACATTAGCTTTTTTCCAGTCATCTGGGACCTCCCCCGATTGCCATGATTTGTCAAAGATAATGGCCAATGGCTCTGCAATCACATCGGCCAACTCCTTTAGCACCCTCGAATGCAGTGCATCCGGCCCCATGGACTTGTGCTTGTCCAGCTTTTCTAAATAGTCCCGAACTACTTCTTTCTCCACAGAGGGCTAGTCACCTCCTCCCCATACCGTGCTGCGGAGTGCAGCCGCCTGGGAGCTGACCTTGTCTGTGAAGACAGAGGCAAAAAAAGCATTGAGTACACTAGCTTTCTCCACATCCTCTGTCACTAGGTTCCCTCCCTCATTCAGCAAGGGGCCCACACTTTCCTTGACTTTCTTCTTCTTGCTAACATACCTGAAGAAACCCTTCTTGTTGCTCCTAACATCTCCGGCTAGCTGCAACTCCAAGTGTGATTTGGCCTTCCTAATTTCACTCCTGCATGCCTGAACAATATTTTTATACTCCTCCCTGGTCATTTGTCCAATCTTCCACTTCTTGTAAGCTGCTTTTTTGTGTTTAAGACGAGCAAGGATTTCACTGTTAAGCCAAGCTGGTCGCCTGCCATATTTACTTTTCTTTCTACACATCGGGATGGTTTGTTCCTGCAACCTCAATAAGGATTCTTTAAAATACAGCCAGCTTTCCTCGACTCCTTTCCCCCTCATGTTATTCTCCCAGGGGACCTTGCCCATCAGTTCCCTGAGGGAGTCAAAGTCTGCTTTTCTGAAGTCCAGGGTCTCTGTTCTACTGCTCTCCTTTCTTCCTTGTGTCAGGATCCTGAACTCTACCATCTCATGGTCACTGCCTCCCAGATTCCCATCCACTATTGCTTCCTCTACTATTTCTTCCCTGTTTGTGAGCAGCAGGTCAAGAAGAGCTTTTCCCCTAGTTGGTTCCTCCAGCACTTGCACCAGGAAATTGTCCCCTACACTTTCCAGAAACTTCCTGGATTGTCTGTGCACCGCTGTATTGCTCTCCCAGCAGATATCGGGGTGATTAAAGTCACCCATGAGAACCAGGGCCTGTGATCTAGTAACTTCTGTTAGTTGCTGGAAGAAAGCCTCGTCCACCTCATCCCCCTGGTCTGGTGGTCTGTAGCAGACTCCCACCACGACATTACCCTTGTTGCTCCCACTTCTAAATTTAATCCAGAGACTCTCAGGTTTTTCTGCAGTTTCATACTGGAGCTCTGAGCAGTCATACTGCTCTCTTACATACAACGCAACTCCCCCACCTTTTCTGCCCTGCCTATCCTTCCTGAACAGTTTATATCCATCCATGACAGTACTCCAATCATGTGAGTTATCCCACCAAGTCTCTGTTATTCCAATTACATCATAATTCCTTGACTGTGCCAGGACTTCCAGTTCTCCCTGCTTGTTCCCTAGGCTTCTTGCATTTGTGTATAGGCATTTAAGATAACTCACCGATCGTCCTGCTGTCCCAGTATGGGGCAGGAGCCCTCCCCTTTTGGGAGTTCTATCAGACTCCAGCCTCATTCAGTGCACAGGATGAACAGTGAATGAGGGAGAATGTTTAAGGCTCTGGGCTGGGACTCAGGAAACTTGGGATCTAATCTGGGCTCTGTCCCAGACTTCCTATATGATGTTGTACAAGACTATCAGAATGCATGCCCTAAAGGGTCAGAGTTAAGGTTGAATGGGCAACCTTGATGCTGGCATATCCTAACTTTTGAGTGCTTGCTTTTGCAAATGTAACTTTTTAAACACTTCTTTTGTCACTTAGAATGTAATGACATTAACTATGCTTTATTTTCTGTAGTTACTGTACAAAATTAAAGACCATAAACCAGCGACGATTTTTGAAGTTGTGACAAAAGTGCTGAAGAGATGCAGCAACAATGCTGCTACCGTCTACCTTGTGTAAGTCAAGCAAACAAGCAAAAAAGACCATTGTGGGTAAATTTTCAGCAAGAGCATTTTTAGCAGGCAATGTGTCTATTAAATACGCTTGCAAGTTAGTTTATTTCCTGACAATATTTTTATTTCCATGTACCATGTAACTCAGCATTCAGTGCTGTACCCACACATATGGAAAACATTTTGCATTATGTACCATGGGTGTGAACAATTCCACCTCCCCTGAGCGCCCCCTTGTGGCTGGGCACCTTCACACCAGGGCTAATGTCCCACTTCTCGTCTCAGGCTCCTTAGGCCTCCCCAACAGGCTCTCTTGCCTCAAAAATACTCCTCCTTGGAGCCAACTTATTACAAAAAACTAGTGCAAAGCACCCAGAACAAGAGTCCCAAAAGATGGTCCATTTATAACCCGCAGCACATATTGTCCTTAAAGTCACAGTGTAGCACGTGCCACTCTCTGGCGTCTTCCATCACACCGGGGCTCTTTGTCAGTCCTCTCCTGTCCTTCTCCCAGGAAAACCACCACAGCCCCTCCAGCTGGGGTGCAACCCTACTCTTCCCAGTGGCAATGCCCCCCCCCCCCATTCCCCCAGCCTCTCTGTTGGGAGATCGTCCTTACCAGGGGAGCATCCATCACTCCTCCTTTACACTAACTTTTTCCAGTTCTTCTGGGTGATGATGTCAGCGGGTAAGCCCCTCTGCTGCTTCCCTTGCCTTCAACCCTTTCTGTCTCTGCCTCGGGGACGTCAGCCAACGAACCCTTCTGCTGCTCCCCTCCTTTCAGCCTTTCCCCATGAACCTCCTGCAGCCTCCTTCAGGGATTTCCTCCCTCTCTGATTCTCCCTAATCCTACATAGCCCCAGGTGCCATTCTATGTTTTAATTGGCCAAACTGAAAGCACCTGTTCTGGCAGAGGGGATCAGGACCTGCTTCATTTAAAGGAGCCAGCCACCCTCTGGCGATCGGACTTATGTATATTGCCATGGAGCTTGGGCCCGGCTATTCAAGACTTTATTATTATTTATTTATTGACTCTGTAAGGCACAAGGCAATAGAGAATCAGACCCCGTGAATTGCATCTTGCTTTTGTGGTGTCTTTCAGGAAGGGCGTGAACGAGTGCAAAAGCTGCCAGAACGAGATCACTGACCCGGCTGAGCTGCCCTGCGGTCACATTTTCTGCACTCAGTGCATCCGGGAGTGGAACATCAGGCAGTGCAAGATCTGCAAGCAGAGCGTCCCCGAGGATTACACGCCCACCGCCTCCCAGATCACCAGGTATTGTACAGTCGCCGGACTCTGTGACTCGGGAGACTTGTTTAGCGGTGATATTCCAACTAATCTCCGTGACTGACAGTGTGGCCAGAAGGATTGCTTTTCTTCCACACCCCTCCACTACATTTCTGAGAGTTCCTGGAAAAACGGGCCACTCCCTCTCCCAGACTGTTACCGCCAGACATAGCTCCTTGTTCTGCTGAAGTTTCTGCCAGGATAGGTCTGTCCGTGAACAATGACTTTAATGGGACTCTGTGTGCGTAGGATCTGCCTACACTGATTCTTTTGCAGGACTGGGGCCCGGGATTGTAAATATCTGAAGATGCAGATTATAAAAGGGGGCATTCAATGCTGCTTCCCGCTCTGGCCCCTTTGTAACGTTCCGGTGGCACAAAGGGGACTGAAAGCGGGTGCATCTCCCCGCATAGAGCCGATGTAGAGTAGCATTTTCCAATGCGGCTTTAGAAGTTAGGAACCTAAGTCCCATTAAAAATCATGCTTTTGAAAATGGTATCTGTGCATTTGCACTGACTCTGTGGATGCTCCAGGGCTCAAGCACCTACAGAAAAAAATTGGGGGTGCTCAGCACCCACGAAACTGGCCATGGATCAGCTGTTCGGCAGCCCCTGGGGCTGGCCGCGACTTCAGTGGCTCCCGCCGCTTGCTCCTCTTCACCCCCAATCCTTATCACTCACCCTTAAGGCAGGAGGGGGCAGAAAGGACCAAGCAGCAGGCAAGAGGTGCTCGGGGGTGGGGTGGAGAGGAGCGAGCGGCAGCAGGGTTGAGGGGGAGCCTCAGGGGCAGAGGCAGAGAAGAGGGAGTGGGAGGTGCTCAGGGGGCAGTAATTGGCAGAGTGGGGGCAGGGCCTCAGGAGGGGACAGAGTAGGGGAGGAGCCTTGGGGGAGGGGCAGAGTGGGGGTGGGGCACCCACTGTCAGAAACAAAAGTCAGCACCCGTATATCTGTGACCAGTTCTTTGCCAAGTCTGGCCTTGCAACTGATGCAGAGGCCATGTATGGGGGACAGGCGGCTGGCTGCAGAACATCCAGCCCTTAGACTCCTAGCCAGCTGATCCGTTCACAGGCAGCACTAAGCTATGCTGGAGGCCCAAAGGCCACTAGCTGGTCCCAGGATCAGAAAGCTGCAAGTGACCCCTCTGTGCTCCCCACCATACCTTCACGCAGTGATTACAGCACGCGTTGGAGCAATGAGCCCAGGGCTCTGGTGTCGGGGCTCAGCTTTTTCTGATTTTAGGTAATTATTATTAGATACATTTTTAGGAGCCATAAATGATTTTTTAAGCGTTTTTCTGGAGTTATGTCGTTATCAGGTAGCGCTGTCACACACACTGTTTTTTCACAGCATGCGAGCAGGTTTCAATTCTAGGGAAGACAATGTGTGTTGTTATTTTGTGGTAATGCAGAGTTTTGGGTAGGGGAGTTGTGTGAGCAGCAGGAGAATTTGCTGTCTGCCTTGGGCTCTTGTTTAGAACAGACTGTCTCCCTGGGGACTGGGTGATTGGCTTTGGGCTGACATTCCTGGGGGAAGGGCTGAAGTGAGTGATAGAATTTGGCAACATTCACTCCCGGTGTATAAAGTTGTTTTGCCCGGAATGTGGAATAATTCGTATCGGGCAGAAATTATTATTGACTTTACAGGATCAAGTCTACCCTCGGCACACACTCATGTCCTCTTAACTTAGCAAGAGTAGTGGAGCTATGCGCATGTTTCAGCACAGAGAGATTTGTAGATTCACAGATTTTTAAGGCCAGAAAGGACCATTAGGTCATGAGGCCAGAGAATCTCACCCAGTGATGTCTACACATCATGCACATAACTTTGGCTTGAGCTATAGCAGATCTTTTAGAAACATATTCAGTCTTGATTTAAAGATTTCAGATGATGGCAAAACCACCACTTCCCTTGGTAACTTGTTCCAATGGTTAATCATCCTCAAGGTTACAATTTTTGCCTTTTTTCCAGTCTCAATATATTTAAGTTCAGCTTCCAGCCATTCTGATTTTGTCTGCTACCTTATATATTAAAATAGTGACATTTAAAAAAAAAATATATTTTTCTCACCCTAGGGAGGCAGTCGCAAGTCACAACAAATTCAGGAGGAAGTGCAACTCGTTCTTTGTGGAGTTTGTCAGTAGTTACTGTTTTGGGGAGAAAATCCCACCATCTGCAGAGATCATCGAACAACTGATTAAGTTTGTGGCCTGCAAACCTTCTAACCCAGAACATCAAGAGGTTAGAAAGGGTGAGTGATGTGTGTAACACGGGAACGGCTTGATCCCGCCAATCCCAGTTGTTCAGATATCCTAAGTCAGGCCCCAAAACTCATGAAAGTGACTTTGAAATCATGAGATAAAAACCCCAACAATAAATATGAGGTTCTTTTTATTTGCCTTCTGGTGTTGGAGCTTTTAAGGCAATTCACACCAGCTGGAGATCTGACCCATTGGCTCCAGTGTAGCTATGGCTGGTTCACACCAGTTGGGGATCTGGACTCGTGCTCAGAAAAAAAAAAGTAATCCATTCTACTCTTTGGTTTAAGTGTACAAACCAACGAGTGACTTGTCGCCCTTTGAAGAATGCATGGATCCGAGTCCTACTGTCAAGTCCTCCCTTTTGAAAATGTTGCTTCGATGCAGGTTGGTTCTAGTGCTTCCAGTGGCTATATTAACTATATTTCACTCACAGATCCATGTTGGGTATATTCAGTTTTGTAACTTATGTCCATTTCCTCCTAGACTAGACAATGTGAAGGAACACCTGGAAGAATATCTCTCCAGGATGGAGGAAGTATTATCATTAAATGAAAGCAGTCGCAATGATTTCTATGTCATGGTAGTGTGCTGCTTTGAGGTGAGTCCCATGAAGAGTCTGTGGATAAATGTAGACATTTCATTACATCCATAATAACTATGTTAAAAGAATAGTTAAGGTTGCAACGTCAAGTACTCCAACGTTAGGAAATGCTAAAATTAAGGTTACATATGCCGTCTTCTCTTGTTGTGCTCTGGCATATGCATTACGATACAGTCTGCAATTACATAACCAGATACTATTTTTTCTATAGAATCCCTGCATCATTCAGTGTATGAAGTTACTCAGTATTTATTTATGTATTTGTATTATTGTAGCGCCTAGGAGTACTAGTCATGGGCCATATCCCCCATTGTGCTCGGTGCTGTACAAACTTGTGTGCCCCCCCCCCTTATTCTCTACACACCACCCAGACCCTGCGGCGAATACAGAAGTATTAATTCTATGGTGCTCTCGCTAGAGTATCAGAGTGACTCACAAACATTAATGAATTCATCTTCACAATGCCCCTGTGAGAATAGGTGATATTATTATGCCCATTTTACAGCTTTTGCACGGAGACACAGAGAGATTATGGCCAAATTGTCAGAAGTCTCCACTGATTTTGGGTGCCCAATTTGAGATCCCCAGGGCCTGACAAGCAGAGTACTTAGCATTTTTATAGCATTTTATGTGTTTATAGAACAGCTCCCGTTGACCTGAGTTGCAGCTGTGAGTAGTCAGCACTTCTACAAGTCAGACCCAGGTATCTCATGTTGGGCACCCAGAAAAGGAGAAAAACACAATTAATGGCCAGTTCTCCCATTTTCAGAAATAACCCTTTGGTACTTAGGAGCCTAAATCTCACTGACTTTCAATGAGACTTAGGGGAAAATTTTCAGCAGTGCCCAAGTCACTTAGGAGTCTAAGTCCCATAGGTGTTCAGCAACTTTCAGCACCTAAATCACTTTGGCATGTTTGAAAAATGTACCTGTAGGCTCGTAGAAGCTGGGAAGCAGGGAGAAGGGCAGGAGCAGAGAGGGGTAGAAGATGTGGGGGATAGAAACCAAGGTGGGGAGAAGTGGACGAGGGAGAGAGACAGGAGCTCTTACTCCCAGGCTGTTATTTTTAATCAGTGGCACTGTTTCAAAATGACCAGAACCATTTCATTTTTTGTAGTCTTTAAGGTTAATGTCTGCTGTGAGGTGTGGGGAGAAGGGAAAAGTTGAATCACTAAAAAAAACCTGCCCAACCAACTGCATCCCCTTTACATAGACGTACTGTATGTTCTCTACTGTACATTTTTAAAATTCTCTCTCTCGAACAGGATTTTGTGTATTCCTCCTTTCAAGAAGACGCCAGCCAGAATTCAGAGCACTTGCTCTCCACTGCAGATCTGTCTTCTCCCAGCTCTGCCACCGTCACCAGCATTGAAAACCTGCAGTTCATTGCTAAGCTCCGACTCGCCATCGGTAACGTTGCAGCTGTGCTTGGCAGAGAGCTGCCAAGTGGTAAGTGGAGTTTCTAACCGTTTTCCAGTCGTGCTGGACATCAAGGGAGGTTGGTTAGAGAACCATTCAGCTCCATGGATGTTGTTTGCTTTAAGGGTTGTGTTTGTCCAGAGTAATTTCCAGAGCTGATCAAAACATTTTCAGCTGAACAGTTTTCCATTAGAAAATGCTGTCCCATCCACTGTTCCCGCTAAGCTGTGCGCGTGTGCGCGCGCACACAGATCCTAAACCCCGCGCACAGGGCGAAACACTGCGCGCACAAACATTTGCACAGAAGCACAACAATTTGCATAGAAGAAATTTTTTTGCGCACACGGCCTGTCAAAAATTAGAGGGAACATTGGTCCCATCCGAACTGAAATGGTTTGTGGGAACGCGTCGATTTTGATGAAATTTTCAACAGAAAGGTTTTGAAACATTTTGAAATTGAAATGGAGCCTTTTATTTGATTTTTGTCTTTTTCATTCAGTTTCCTTTTGACTTTTACCTTTTGTTTTAACTTTATCATTTCAGTTCAATTTTTCTCATTTTGACATTCATATATTATATTATATATGATATGATCAAAATGAAATGTTTTGACATTATCTAACGTTTCATTTCAGTAAGGTTATTTCTATGTGTAACCCTTCTGCCAGGTGGAGTTGGCAGCAACAAGGGCCAGGTTCAGTATCTAGGGCTTCCCTTTGATAATACAACACAGAACCAGCTCGAGCCCCCCCCCCCAGTAACCTGGAAAAATTACACACCACCCCTGAAGGCTCCAAGAGGCAATACTTCCCCTCTCACAAGCACTGAGTCTGTGTATGGAAAAGAAAACTTTTAATAAATGGGGAAAGGACTTCAGCATTAATTTGGGAAAACACCACAAGCCTGATTCAAAAAACATATGGCCATGAACAAAACACCCACACCAGAGTACACAGGGGAGTGTCCTTTTCCTCAGTCTCTCACCTTGTGGTGTGAAAGTCTGACAAACAAATGCCCCTTTAACACACCACTCCCCTGTCCCTCCACCGCACCCCACTCATAGTTGTTGTCCTTGGTCAGTGAAGACCCAGAGTTCAGAGGTGCATCGGTGTGAGTTCACCTCCCACCCAGGGAGTGAAAGACACCCAGCAACGCCTCAGCTGTTGTTCCACCGTTGGCCACTCGCTCCGTCACTGCTCGCTGTGCCGTCAGCCATTTTATTGGCCACTCGCTCTGCTGCCACTCACTCCACCAGCTCGCTCCGCTGTCGGTCGCTCTGGCAGCCGCTCACTCCTGTGTCAGCTGCTCTGACATCGCTCACACCACCACTGCCCTGTACTGCAGCCTCTGGAATGTCTTGAGGTCCCACCACTTAACACAGCTCTCAGTGATTTCAGCTCTTACGGGGGGAGCCTCACTGCTAGTGCAGGCCGGGCAGGCTCTTTTACCAGAGACGCTGTCCCATAGCAGCTCTACTGCTTGGACCTGGTTATCAGTGATTTCAGCTCTAGTGATCCAAACCAAAAGCCTCTCAACTGAATCTTAATCAGCCCTGTCATTAAACAGTGGAGAGGGGGAAGGACAAAGGGTGTCTAGAACTCTTAGGCAGAGCTCACACCACCATGTACAGACACCTGTCCTCGCCCTCTCACCTCTCCACTGGACTTCAGCGTGCCTACCCCCTGCTTGGCGAGTGGAGTTCAGTTGAGGTTGAACCTCTTCTCAGTCAGGGTACGCCAAGCACAGATCTGCTGCCCTTTATTCACACAACAAGGATAATAAAACTTTATTGCCCCTGCACCCAATACCAAAGTGCCTTGCAATCCAACACCAGCTAAAAGTGATCATTTGGGCAAAGCGGCTCCATCATGCTGCACACCTAGGCAGAGTGGGTGTTTCTATGCAAACTAGGTCAGCTCCTGATGTCTTCTCTCCCAGCTCATCACTAGATGTCAGGGGAGAGCTCATTCAGACTCTGCTTACAGGTCTTTCTGAATCGGAATATTTCATACGTTAAATATTTCATATTCTTCCTCGTGATTTGGGACAAAACAAATTTAGAAATGTCAGAATGTTCCACAGAACAGAAATTCCATTTTCCAGCCAGCTCTGATAATTACTGAAAAAATGCAACCTTAAAGGGCAAGAAGAAAAAAGTGTGTGGTACCTACAGAAACAAATGTCCCACTTCTATATGATCAGCACATTTAGCCATCTGATTTTAGTGAAATGATCTTTCCCCTCAAGTTCATTTCATATGAGGTCACCAAATTAAGAGAGACGGGGTAAAAGAGACGTGATTATTCCCCTCTATTCGGCACTGGTGAGGCCTCATTTGGAGTACTGTGTCCAGTTTTGGGCCCCACACTACAAGAAGGATGTGGATAAATTGGAAAGAGTCCAACGGAGGGCAACAAAAATGATTAGGGGGCTGGAGCACATGACTTATGAGGAGAGGCTGAGGGAACTGGGATTGTTTAGCCTGCAGAAGAGAAGAGTGAGGGGGGATTTGATAGCTGCTTTCAACTACCTAAAAGGGGGTTCCAAAGAGGATGGATCTAGACTGTTCTCAGTGGTAGAAGATGACAGAACAAGGAGTAATGGTCTCAAGTTGCAGAGGGGGAGGTTTAGGTTGGATATTAGGAAAAACTTTTTCACGAGGAGGGTGGTGAAGCACTGGAATGGGTTACCTAGGGAGGTGGTGGAATCTCCTTCCTTAGAGGTTTTTAAGGTCAGGCTTGACAAAGGCCTGGCTGGGATGATCTAGTTGGGGTTGGTCCTGCTTTGAGCAGGGGGTTGGACTAGATGACCTCCTGAGGTCCCTTCCAACCCTGAGATTCTATGAAAAGCTTCTTTAAATGAGTTTTTAAAGTATTTAAGTCAAGAATGTAAGTCTCTTTCTCAAAGCTCTGCTCTAGCTAAGCCAGGAATTATTGGGCCAGATGCAGGAATCACCGGGAGAGATTCTCTGGCCTGGGTTATTCATAGATTCCCAAATCAGAAGGGATTATTGTGATCATCAAGCCACAGAACTTCACCCAAATAATTCCTGGAGCAGAACTTTTATAAAAACATCCAATCTTGATTTACAAGATTATGTGGGAGGCTGCACTGGGTGGACACAATGGGCTCTTTTGACCTGAAAATTGGTGACTATAAAAGTGCCTGACCTCTCTGAATGCTGTAAGCTCTTCCAGACCAAACTCACTGTTGACACAAAATTAATGGTGGCCACATTTAGTCCTACAGGGTGAATTTTATCCATGAAGCAGTTTCCCTCTGGGAGGTCGTATTGCATTTTATACCTGTAAATCTTCACTTCAGAAGGGTTAATGGAAGGACTGTTCCTTCTGGTTCCGATGAAATGTATCTATTCAAATAGGATCTTTCTTAACTTTCTCCTTTTTCCCCCTTTTATCTTAAATACCGGTGTAACATAGCTGCATTGTGTATGAGGTTTGAACAACTGTGAAGCTAGGCAGCAACATTGCGTTGGTTTGGGGCTAATACTGAACTCTGCTTGACAGCTGCAGACCAGAATACATGGACCAGTGCTGAAACTGCAGAGAAACAGTCCCAACTTGTGAATTCCATGAAAAAGCTGGTTGAAAAGGCCCAAACACCTTGGCCTCAAATATTCCTTATTAGAAATCTTTGTAATTTCTATGGGCTGAACATAATGCAGAAGATTCTTCAGCGAGAGCAGTGGATTTTACCTAGAGGGATTGAGACATCACAGGTAAGTGGCTTCCAAAGGCGACAGAATTTTATGCTTACAGAAACTGTATGAATAGTTTGCATTTCCTTTCTACAAGATGCTTAATTCAAAAGACCTGTATTCACCTGAAAGTCAGGGCCATCCCTAGGGAGGTGCAGGGCCTGGGCCAACCCCCCCCCGACTCTTCCTGTCCCCGCTCCGCCTGGCCCTGCCTCTTCCCACACCCACTCTGCTCCCGCTCCACCCCTTCCTGCCCTGCCCCCATTCTGCCCCTTCCCCCAAGCTCACAGCCCACCTCTCCCTGAAGTGCAGGGACCCCCAAAGTGCGGGGCCCAGAGCAACTGCCCCGAACCGTCCAATGGCTCTGCTGAAAGCAGTTTTGTTCTTGATATGCGGTGAGCAAGGAGGCGCCTTCCCTTCTAGCAGCAGATGGTACAATATGCTTGATATCCATCATCAGCTCCTGGCCCCCTCAAGGATTGAACTCGCAACCCCGGGTTTAGCGGGCCAACGCTCAGACCGCTGAGCTATCCCTCCGCCCGTGTTCCAGGCAGTACTGAATCTCCCTTAAACAAAACGTAAAAAAGAGAATGACCAGTCACTCTGGTCACTCCCATTTATGTCCAAGTGCCCCCAGCCAGCCACACCATAGGCCGCCGGCCAGGAGCACACGAATACCAATCATATTGTACAATCTGCTGCGAGAAGGAAAGGAGCTTCTGCTGTGTGGTCCCGCGACCACGACCATTTATGGCATATTGCACCATCTGCAGCTAGAAGGCAAGGAGCTTCTGCTGTGTAGTCCCGCGACTACCAGCCTCAGGCGGAATAGCCCCCTCAAGGATTGGACTCGCAACCCCGGGTTTAGCGGGCCAACGCTCAGAACGCTGAGCTATCCCTCTGCCCGTATTATAGTGTGACTGAATCCCCACTAGACCTAATGTCCAGGCGTACGCTGGAGATGTACGGTAATTGTGAGCTGAGCAGGCTTCCGTAGCAAACACGGAAACCCCGGAAAAAAGGCGCGAAAAATATTGCTTTCACGGAGGGAGGGATGACATGTACCCAGAACCACCAGCGACAATGTTTTCTGCCCCATCAGGCTTTGGGATCGCAACCCAGAATCCCAATGGGCGGCGGAGACTGCGGGAACTGTGGGATAGCTACCCGCAATGCAATGCTCCGAAAGTCGATGCTAGCCCCGCTACTGTGGACACAGTCAATCGACCTCATGGTCTTAACGCTCTTTAGTGGGGACACACACAATCGATTCCATAAATTCGGGTTTTAAAATATCGACTTCTATAAATTCGACCTAATTCTGTAGTATAGACGTACCCTTAGTTACTGTGGGCAGGTTTACACTTAAAACACTGCATTGGTGCAGCTGCCCTGCTGTAGCGCTTTAATGAAGACGCTCTACGCTGACAGGAGAGAGCTCTCCCGTCAGTGTAGTTAATCCACCTCCCCGACAGGTGGTAGCTACATCTGCAGGAGAGGGTCTCCTGCTCACTGACATAACTACACGGTGGGTTTGGTCGGTATAACTACATCGCTCACGGGGACTGATGTCAGTCACTGTGTGTCTGTGCAGTGCCTGGCACTATGGGCTCCAATCAAGATCATGGCTTCTAGACACTGCCATAATACAAATAATAAAACAATTAATAAAATAAGAATAATAATTAATAATAAAATTCATGAAAAACATTTTGATTAACCTTCAAATGTAACTAGTCTGATAGGATTCTTTAGCGACCTCTTGCTGTAAAATGATGTGCCTTAAATAATACATAAACAGCTTCTTTATAATAAAAGTATAAAATATTTGTATTTCCTTAGGACATAAAAATCAGCTCCAATACACCACTGATGCTTGTGACGGTAGGCAGAGCAAGAGGTCACATTAAAAACACAGACTCTGAAGAAGCCAAGCAACTAACGGTGAGTGTCTGTTTTCTATTTTAATGGAACACGGTTTGGTTTGTGATTCTGTCCGAGTAAAATTCATCCCTATGCAGAGAGCCAGCACAATTTACACCAGCTAAGGATCTGCCACATAGGACCTGAATCAGAGAATCAGAGAACTAGAAGGGACCTCGAGAGGCCATCAAGTCTAGCCCCCTCCACTCATGGCAGGACCAAGCACCATCTAGACCATCCCTGACAGGTGTCTGTCAAACCTGCTCTTAAAAATCTCCAATGATGGAGATTCCACAACCTCCCTAGGCAATTTATTCCAGTGCCTAACACCCTGACAGTTAGGAAGTTTTCCCTAATGTCCAACCTAAACCTCCCTTGCTACAATTTAAGCCCTTTGCTTCTTGACCTATCCTCAGAGGTTAAGAAAAGCAATTTTTCTTCCTCCTCCTTGTAACAACCTTTTAGGTACTTGAAAACTGTTATCATGTCCCGTCTCAGTCTTCTCTTCTCCAGACTAAACAAACCCAATTTTTTCAGTCTTCTCTTATAGGTCATGTTTTCTAGACCTTTAATCATTTTTTGCTCTTCTCTGGACTCTCTCTAATTTGTCTACATCCTTCCTGAAATGTGGTGCCCAGAACTGGACGCAATACTTCCATTGAGGCCTAATCGGCGCGGAGTAGAGCGGAAGAATTACTTCTCGTGTCTTGCTTTCAACACTCCTGCTAATACAGCCCAGAAGGATGTCTGCTTTTTTTGCAACAGCGTTACACTGTTGAATGACTCATATTTAGCTTCTGATCCACTATGACCCCTAGATCCCTTTCCGCAGAACTCCTTCCTAGGCAGTCATTTCCCATTTTGTATGTGTGCAACTGATTGTTCCTTCCTAAGTGGAGTACTTTGCATTTGTCCTTATTCAATTTCATTGTATTTACCTCAGACCATTTCTCCAGTTTGTCCAGATCATTTTGAATTTTAATTCTATCTTCCAAAGCACTTGCAACCCCTCCCAGCTTGGTATCATCTACAAACTTTATAATGTACTCTCTGTACCAGTATCTGAATCATTGATGAAGATATTGAACAGAACTGGACCCAGAACTGATCCCTGCGGTACCCCACTCGTTATACCCTTCCAGCATGACTGTGATCCACTGATAACTACTCTCTGGGAATGGTTTTCCAACCTGTTTTGTACCCATCTTATAGTAAATCCATCTAGGTTGCATTTCCCTAGTTTGTTTATGAGAAGGTCATGCGAGACAGTATCAAAAGCTTTACTAAAGTCAAGATATACCACGTCTACCACTTCCCCCCATCCACAAGGCTTGTTACCCTGTCAAAGAAAGCTATCAGGCTGGTTTGACACAATTTGTTTTTGACAAATCCATGCTGACTGTTACTTATCATCTTATTATCTTCTAGATGTTTGCAAACTGATTGCTTAATTATTTGCTCCATTATCTTTCTGGGTACAGAAGTTAAGCTGACTGGTCTGTAATTCCCCAGGTTGTCCTTATTTCCCTTTTTATAGATGGGAATTTATAATTGCCCTTTACCAGTCTTCTGGAATCTATCCTGTCTTCCATGAGTTTTCAAAGATAATCGCTAATGTCTCAGATATCTCCTCAGTCAGCTCCTTGAGTATTCTAGGACACATTTCATTAGGCCCTGGTGACTTGAGGACATCTCATTTGTCCAAGTAATTTTTAACTTGTTTTTTCCCTATTTTAGCCTCTTTTGATCCTACCTTAGTTTCACTGGCATTCACTATATTAAATGCCCAATCACCACCAACCTTCTCGGTGAAAACCAAATCAATGAAGTCATTAAGCACCTCTGCCATTTCCACATTTTCTGGTGTTGTTCCCTCCCCTCATTGAGTAACCGGCCTACCCTGTCCTTGGTCTTCCTCTTGCTTCTAATGTGAATGTTTTGTTGTTAGCCTTTCTGTCTCTAGCTAGTTTGATCTCGTTTTGTGCCTTGACCTTTCTAATCTTGTCCCTACATACTTGTGTTATTTGTTTATATTCATCCTTTGTAATTTGACCTAGTTTCCACTTTTTGTAAGACTCTTTTTATTTTATTTTTAGATCATTGAAGATCTCCTGGTTAAGTCAGGGTAGTCTCTAGCCATACTTCCTGTCTTTCCTACGCAGTGGGATAGTTTGCTCTTGTGAGCAAAGGGACTTAATGGGATTTAACTGGTGCCTACTGTAATTATAGGGAATGTGCCTTTAAGGTCTGAGTGTCCCAGACAGACAGTCAGGTGGAGTGCGGTGAATCTCTTGTTATTACAGCCAGTTGGAAACAGACAGAACAAAGCAGATCTCTTTGAAGCTTCTATGTACTGAGCAATCACTGAACCACACCATGGTCTTGCGCTGGCTTCTCTGCACAGGGGTGAATTTCACCCTAATTATAAAACACGACAGAGATCAGTGTGACCCTCTGGAGTGAAATGTGCAAAGTGAAGCCCATTAAACCTCTCTCTGTTTTATTTGATTGCCATTCAGGCCATCACAAAGCACATGGAGAAGCTCCTACGGGCATCGCTGCCCTCAGAAGAATCCGCAGAAAACAAATTGGAAAAGATCATGAGTGACGTGAGCAGCCAGGAAAACGCAGCCTTGCTGGAAGTGGTGCTGCATACTGCTCTCACGCTGACCCTATCCCAGCACCCACTCACCGAGCTATTCAAATCCATCTGCTTCCAGCCCAGCGCTGTCATGGTGAGTCAAAAGCAAAGAGCCATTGTATTCCCCCTCGGCCCCAGCAGCTCTGTAGTGCCACTGACCTCATCCCCTTTATGCCCCGAGCCCTTCACCTAGCACCGGCCGGGGACCATTTCTGTCTGCAGTGTCCATTACAGCAGCTTTTGGGTGTGGGAGGAACTTAGGATCTGTCCCTATGAATACAGATGTATTTAAAATCATCCAAAGTCATGGCCATCGTGCCACATCCGACCTGCACTTTGCTTTTGGGTCTTGTCCCATTCTGTTAATGCAGTCACTAACCAGAGACTTTGGATTTTCTAATCCAAAAACTTCCAAAGTCACTATTTGCATTTCCCCCTTTCTCCAATGACGAATGCTGGGGATATGTGCACGACAGCACCTGTCTGAGGTTCTGGGGGCTCCAGGGAAATAGAACCAAAAGAATTTAAGGCCAGAAAGAACCATTGTAACCCCCTGTGTTACCCAGGCCAGAGAATCTCACTCAATTACCATTGTTTGGAGCCCTGAACTATTCGCCTGTCTGTCTGTCCATCTGTGTGTCTCTGTTTGCAGTGACTCATTATCTTAATGTCAGCTGATAAAGTTAGATTTTCCTGTTGAAATCAAAAGGGAAATCAAAGTTTCCACAAGTCATTGGGCCGGTTACAGGAATCGCTGGGTGAGATTCTCTGGACTGTGCTATGCAGGAGGCCGGGCTGCATGGTCAGAAAGGTTCCTTCTGGCCTTGACATCAATGACTCTTTCCCTTTGTCCTCATGTGGCTAGTTTCCCAAGTTATGGCACCAAATTCCCAGAGGAAGAATACTGACTTTGTTCAGGCCGAGAAAGCCACCTAGCACAAGGAAATGAAAACCGGTACCTGGGACAAAAGGGGAGAATTTGGCATGAAGCTGGGTTGGCGTAGCACAAACATCCCTTGTGAGAATTGATCTGGCCTAGCTGGCAGCCTGCTTTGGAGGCTGAGCACTTTTATAGGCCCATTTTGCTTTATGATTCCGTACCAGTATTTTATTACGCATTCAGAGAGGCTGTGTCATTGGGGGATCAGGCACTGGACTAATACTCAGGTGTCCTGGGTTCTGTTCCCACCTTTCCCCAGTTTACTTGGGCAAGTCACTGAACCTTTCTCCTTCTTAGTTTCTCCTCCCACCTCTTGTGTATTTATATTGTAACTCGTTGAGGCAGGGATGTGTCTGTACAGTGCTGGACACAACAGGACCTCGATCTCAGTCGCTGTGTGTCTGAGCAGTGTCTGGCATGATGGGGCCCTGATCTCGGTTACTGTGTGTCTGAGCAGTGCCTGGCATGACGGGGCCCTGATCTCGGTCACTGTATCTCTATGCAGCGCTTGGTGCAATGAGGTTCTGAGCTTAGTCACTGTGTGTCTGGAAGGTACCAGGAACCAAACCTGTATCTCCCAAATCTCCATCCAATGCTCTATCCATCCAATGCTCTGCCCCAGTGCTGTAGTAAAGGTGTCCAACTGTGGTTTGTTTACCAGGCGAGCTACCTTCCGACCATGCCGAGCGACCTTCTCTTTGATGTGACGAATTGGAAAAACACTGCCACGGCAGATACACTGTGGAGTAAGTGTCAGAAAAACTTTATATCAGTATTTTTCTGGATGCTTTTAAGCAGCCCACTATCCTAATACCAGGTGTGCTTGCCCTAGTGGTGTATATGTACAGAGACAATCTTGCTTTCCAAGTCCCCAGGTGGAGATGTGGCTGGGAAAAACGAGGCATGACTGGGATACAGACAAGTCCAGCTGAACTTTGCTTGACAGAAAAATACCCCAAGGTTATAGGAACTGGTCTTAATTTAGAGCAAGGTTGGGGCAGGGTCTGGTAGCCTTGGTGCAAGGGATGGGTAAAGGCTACTTTAAAGCCAACTATGTCCTTCCAATCTGGTCCTGCACTGACGGCATTTCAGACTGACCAAAAATCTGGTTTAGAACATTGATTCACAAGGTCATTTTTTACGGAAGCAGGAAATTGGGGACCAAGTCCCCAGCTGATGTAAATGAGCTGTAGCTCCAATTCGATGGGACCATATCCACAGCTGGGGAGAATCGATTGTCACTCCACTGGAGTCACTGGGGCTGTGCTGATCCACCCCAGCTGAGGTTCTGGTGTGTTTTCATTACTGTTGTTTTTGTGACTGTATCAGTAGCTGATTGGTCTGATTCCCTCTCACACACAGGATGCCAATGTGGGCAGTACTGGAGCATTGAAGATGTAAGTGTCTCTTCATAGCTGTTGTTCGTTGCGGGTGTATCTTCAGTCTCTTGTTGTGTCTCTGTCTCTCTGGAATGTACGTGTCGGATTTCTCAGGACAGAGCTACTTGCCACTGACACAAGGATCCAGAGGCCCAAGTTGACTCCAGACCTGATCTCCCTACCTAGAAATATGCACTTAAATTGCACCTAAACCTTCACGTTAGGGCTGACGTAGTGTCTGGGCTTGAGAATTTCACTGCCGTGCATCCCCATGCTAGTCTCCTGTGATACGGCAGTTTCATATCCGAAGCTGTATCTGCATGTAGTCCCTTCCTGGGGCACCCCCCCTCCACAAGGCTGGGGACTGAACCTGCCTCCTCCAGCGATAAGAGCACAATTCTTTCCTGCCTGAGCTGAAAGACCCACCTCTCTTAGCCCAAGCTATAGCAGGCTCATCAACCTCTATGTATGGCCCAGCCATTGCTAGAGCTGGGCAGGGCACCACACTGGTAAGTGTGGGTTACATGTGTAGCTGTGTCTGTGGAGACAGTTACAGAATATAAAGAGTTCCATGGCATGGCCTGTAAGAGAAAAGTGAGCGGTATTTGTAGAGGTAGTCGTTTTTCACTGCAAATGCCTTAGGCCCAGATTCACAAAAGGGTTAGGTGTAACCCTTCTGCCTGTTGGAATTGGCAGCAACAAGGGCCGGGTTCAATATATAGGGGTTCCTCTTCAACAATACAACACTCGAGCCCCAACCCAGTGACACGGGACAATTACACACCACCCCCTGGGTGCCTCTAAGAGGCAATACTTCCCCTCTTACCAGCACAGAGTCTGAATGTAGAAAAGAAACGTAATAACAGGAGGGAAGTAACCCAGCATTAATTTGGGAAAACACAACAGGGTTCATAAACATAAACCCTGAGCAAACAACCAACCCCTGAGTAAATTGGGCAGTGTCCTCTTCCATCAAGTTCTTAAATCCAGCAATCAAAAATCCCTTTAACGTTCCCATCCTTTCTCTGCACCCCATTCATAGTTGTTGTCCTTGGTCAGTGCAGATCCAGGGGGCAGAGGTGCATCTGCAGAGTTCACCTCCCACCCTGGGTGGAGGTAAGAAGGGACTTTACTTGCTCTGCTGCCCTGGCACTTGCTCACCACACCTCTCTGCTGGGCACCCTGTTTTGTGTTGTGTAATAAGACTCTCTCTTATTACACGGTAGAGAGAGGAAAGGTCAAATGGTGTCTGGGACCCTTAGGTAAGACCCAGACACAAGTGCCTGTTCCCACCCTCTCTCTCAACTCACTGGGCTTTGGAACCCATGTCCCCCTGCCTAGTGAGTGTTGTTTAGTTATGGGTGAGTCCCTCAATCAGGAAATGCCAAGTACTGTTCTGCTGCCCCGGATTCACACCACAAGGATAACAAGTCTTTATAACTCCGGCTCCAGTAACAAGAAGACTGGGGATCCCACACCAGCCAAAAATGATCATTTGGGCAAACAATCCCATCATGCTGAGCACGTAGGCAGGATGGATGTGCCCAGGCAAACGAGATCAGCTCCTGAAGTCCTTTTCCACAGCTCACCACTAGATGTCAGGGGAGAGCTCATTCAGCCTCCGCTTAGATAGGTGTGACGCTGCACAGGGCAACACCTAACTTCTAGTAGCTCAGAAAAGCACTGGAGCAGCAATGGGATCCACAGAGCCAGAGTTAGGCACCTCGCTCCCTGTACAATGCCTGGGCAGAGACAGGCATTGACAATGTGACACACCAAGGCAGCACACTAGGCAGGGAGCTGCCAAAGCTAGCCAATGGGAGATGCCGATCAGTGGGGTATGTGCTAAGCCCTGCCCCCTTCAGAGAGGTAGGCACCTGAGTCCAGGCTCTGGGGAGTGATCTGGCTCTGCCTAGTGATCCACAAATGGGAACCCCTCCCGTAGAGTCAGGGGGATTAGGCGCCTAAATCGTTTCTTTCCAGATGAAGTTAGGCATCTGTGTCACTCCACACACAACAACTAGAGGAGGAGGCGGTGGTGGTGAAAAGGACTCTGCAGTCCAGTGATGAGGGAGGTGGGAGACCCAGGGGTCCAGTCTCCTTGTTCCAATGACTCATTTTTTAGCCACAGTGGAACAGCGTCACCAGGAGATAATCCCCATCAGATTATCCCATAGCTCAGTGACTAGGGCACCCTCCTAGGAGGTGGGAGCCCCCAGTTCAAATTCTTAGTCCCCCTTGGGCCATGGCGACAATGAAATCTGGACTTCCCACACCTGGGGTGAGTGCTCGAACCACTGGGCTGAAAGGTGTGAAGGAACCTCCTCCTCCTCTTGCTAGGTTTTGAACCGGCTCCTTTTCCTGTCTTCCCCTGGTTCGTGGGTCACTCGGGGGCTGAGGCAGGAGATCGGCATTTGGACACCTAGAGGGAGACAGCAGTGCACATGCCCAGAGGCAGAAACTTCAGCACTGAGGGAACTTGTACCCTGAAAACAGAGGCGCAGAGTGAGTGTAGATGCCTACAGGGTTAGGAGTTAGCAGAGCAGGAGTTTTGTGGCTTACAGTGATGCATTAAATTGGGGCTTAGCCACAAAGTACCTTGGTGGATCTGGGCCTTCCTGACTTCAGGTCTGAGTTCCCTGCACCTAATCCTCCTCCTCCATTCTAGCAACGTGGTTTTAAACAGTGACCGATCTGGTTTTGCCTTGCCACTAGCAGTCATGCTCATTCTGCGTACATTTCATGAGACCACAAGTTTATACACCCAAAGGGAGCTAGGCACCCATCCCCCCCGAATTTCAGTGTGTTTGGGGAGCCCTAGGGCTTGTCTATTTTGTGGGCAGCAAACCAGGGTTTGAATGTACAGCACACTGTCCTGAGCACTAAGTCACTGTGTGGACACTGCTGTCTCTTATGCACTAAAAGTTCCCTATTGCACTTGGATGTACTGCTGATTCAACAGCACTTTCAGCATGCGGGAGCAGGCGCCACACAGACGGTTCATGTACATTCACACCCCGACTTGCCGTTCACTGAGGGGCTGTGTAGACAAGTCCTAACTCCAGTAGGCTACTTTGAGAACATGATCCTATGCACAAGGCCAGTGTATTGCACACTCACTGTCTTTCCTGTTCACTCTTCTGAACATTTCTGCCTCCAGTGGTTTGTGCAAAATCTGTTTCTTGCTCAGCTGCAGAGAGTGGTGCTGTCTGGCTAGCACCTGAGCAAACCATCATACAATCATTGCATTGCTGGTTCTTTAAGAAGTGACTAATGCTGACATTATTCCTGTGAAAACAGTGCGGACGGCCCTGGGTTATTATCAAGTGTCTGTGTGGCTCCGAGGTCGGTGGGGCTCTTCACAACCCCGTGGAGGGATTTGAGGAAGTAGATACGTAAGTTTAAAATCATTGCATGTAATGTAAAAGGAATGAATGAGACTGTGTGAACTTAAACCCACAGCACTGTCTGGGTATTGTTTACTGGGGTGAATTATAGGCGCTGATTTTAGGGGAAATTTCATTGAAACTTTCAAATGCCAATCCTTTCCCCCACCCCAATCTGATACCATGGTCACTATGAACTGGTTAGGGTGAAACTGAAAAAATACAAGGTTTTGGGAGAAAAGTCTGACCGCTATGACTGTCCAATAAGTTGTGGTTTCTTAATACAGCACAAAGGATAAAACAGAGAGAGGCTACGTGCTGGGGAGTCCGTCCTCACGGAACAATGAGACAGAGAGGGATCTGCCTGCAACCTCAATCTGCATCGCCAGAGCACTGCTCCATTCTTCAATGCTACTGGGGACTTTTACAGATAGACAGGTGGGAAAACAAATGCCCCCAATAACACTTCTGTCTGTCTCTCTCGTAACTGATCAGTGTTGCACACCACTAACCAGCTAGATCTTGTAATGGTAACCAGGGCCGGCGCCAGGATTTGGGGGGCGGCGGGCGGCTGCCACCTGCCTCCTGGCTCCCTGCTCAGCTCCCGCGGCCCGCGAGCAGACGGATGGGCGGGGGGTGGCGTTGGGAGGGGGCTTGCACCGGCCCTGATGGTAACTTTAACTGAGTTATACATTGCCTTTATAGAAGTGTCTGTACAATTATGAGGGGAAATGCTTCCTCAGAGCTAAGCTAGGGAAATACTTTGCCTTCTAGTCCATTTTGGAGCTAATGAAAGTGAAGCCCCAGGACGCAGAAAAGTTCTTTTTGGATCACCTTGGAAAAGACATCCAGTTCCTAGCAGAGTCACTTAGTGGAAACATAGATGATGCGACGATGGCAGTTCACCTATTCCTCGGATACATCCTCGACAGCACAGCAGGTAAAGAAACGCCTCGTTTTAGGGGCTGGGTTTTTTTGCTTTGTTTTTTGGTTTTTGCTGCTGTATTTATGACAAAGTGAGACAAATTCAGACTAAAATTAGGTTAAAAATGTTTAATAGAGAGGGGAATGTCCCATTAGGACAGCTCATGTAGGGACGAGGTGGATTCCCCAGCACTTCGAGTCTTGACATTAAGACTCGATATCTCTTTCTAAAAGATCTGCTACAGCTCAAAGAGAGGTGATGGGCACGGTGTAGAAATCACTGGCTGAGGTTGTATGGCCAGTGTTATGCAGGAGGTAGGACTAGGTGATCACAACACTCTCTTCTGGCCTTTCAGTCTATGAATCTATCAATAAACTGATTTTTAACTGGCTAATATTTAAATGTGCTCCTATACGTTATGACTCAGGAATCGAGTTCTCTGATAACATTGTAATTCATTTCATTATTATGAACGACAATATTTACTGCAAGTGCTCTACTTTAGATCTGCTCGTTCTTTGATGTTAAATTGTGAAAGCTGACGTGTAATTGTATATTTCTTACAGACACAAACATGACCATTAAAGTTATGCGTGAAAAAGAAGACAGAGTACAGTGGGAAAGCTGCTTAAAAGCCGTAACGCAGTCGTTCTTCCAGGTACGTGAGGACCAGTTTTCTGTACGTGGTAAATATCACAGATGTAACCAATTGTTTACTCAGGATAAGAGAGAGCCAGAAAAACCCACCCTAGACGTCCATGCCACTATCTGAAACCAGAAGTCACACAAAACATTTCTAAAATGCCATGGTTTTGCCCCGAAGAATCACTTGGTGCTCAGATGCCATAGTGATGGGCACGTTATAAGAACCCGATAGAACCACATAGACTATATTAGCGGCAAAGAGTCCTATGGCACCTTATAGACTAACAGACGTATTGGAGCATAAGCTTTCATTGGTGAATACCCGCTTCTTCAGATAGTGGGTATTCACCCACGAAAGCTTATGCTCCAATACGTCTGTTAGTCTATAAGGTACCACAGGACTCGTTGCCGCTTTTACAGATCCAGACTAACACGGCTACCCCTCTGATAATAGACGATATTAAGCCTGGCTCATTTTTCCAATGCAAAAACTTATCCATTGTGTTCAGCATACTAGAGAGGAAAACACTGTGTGTTTGAGTGTCTACGAACTTAGTATTAAACTGCCTGCCACTCTGCATTTCCAAGAGTTCTGTTGGCATTTCAATATTATTAGCAATATTACAGTAGGGGCCTATTGGCTTAAACCAAGATCAGGGCCCCATTTTGCCAGACAATTCACAGACACACACGAAGAGTCCCTTTGTGCTGGGCACGGGGGTGGGGTGAGGGGGCCATGTCCCTCCCACTTTTTACCTGCTATAAGGGCAAGGGGGAGGAGTGGAGTGAGTAGGGAGTGGAGCCATGGGGGAATGGGCATCTCAGGGATGGGTCCTTGGGGGAAGGGGTTAGGATGGGGCCATATTTTGGATGCCAGTGGCCCCTCCCCCTTTAGGGAGCTTCCGTCATCCCTCGCTGGGTGTTGCACAGACACACAGGGGAAATCAGCCCCTGCCTCAAAGAACTCACAGTCTAAACAGACAAAGGCAGGATTATTGTCCCTTTTTACAGAGGAGAAACGGAGACACAGAATCATGAAATAGCTTCTCTGAGATCACACAGGAGTCAGTGGCAGAGCCAAGAATTGAACCCAGATCTCTAGTCTGGTGCCTTAACCCTGAGCCAGCCCAGGCTGCCTCTCAGACCAATTGGAAGAGCCAGGCCCCTTTATAACAAATACTCAATTCCTAACTGACATCTCGCTTCCACAGGTGCTGGAGCAGAAACTTGCTTCTGCAAAGCAGCAGATTGTAGAGGAGGGAGCTCACAGTTCAAATGTTCTCCTGAAAGTAGCCTATGGCCAGTCCCCGCCTTTCAGCCAGCTGCCGAGCTGCGGGCTGATCAACATGCCCTGCATGTGGAGATTTGAACAGAGGATGACAGTCCAACGCCTGACCCACCTGGTGCAACAAGACAATGGAGCAAACCAGCTCCATGTGCTCCTGGAACTACTGTCCAAGGTGCTCTGCGATGATTTGAACTAATGTGCACGCACACACACACAGCACATGTGTTAGAACAGCACTCACAGAGATATGAATACACTGTAACCCCTTTTCAGCCCAAGAGGCTAGTCAAAATTTGGGGCTTTGTGGATGTTCCAGTTGGAAGTAGAAATTGATGGAGTCTGGTATTTTCTTTACTGCAGTTTTGTTCATTTACAAATAATGAACAAAGACGTGTGTCTCTGAACACAGGGGGAATCAACTGGCAGGAAACAGCTTTTGTTGCTCACAGCACCAAGAGCAATCTTTGAGTCTGCACCCCGACCTCTTCCCAGGTCACCCACTGGCTTGCAGCTGCTCCCTCCTTCTGGCAGTCTCTCCCTCTTAGCCTGTTCTTGTTCAACCTCTGTTTCTGTGGGCTTGTCTACGTTTACAATGGCTGTGCCGCTGTAGTGCTTTAGTATAGATGCTACTTATGTCAACGGGAGTGATTCTCCCACTGGTGTAGGTAATCCACCTCCCCGAGAGGCAGTAGCTAGGTTGATGGAAGAATTCTTCTTTTAACCTAGTAATGTCTACCCGGAGCCTTAGGTCATTTTAACAACACCACTCAGGGGTGTGGAGTTTCAATACCTCTGGCTGACATAATTAAATGGACCTAATTTTCTGGTGCAGCCCGGTGTGATCTCTCTTCCCATAAACACACAGCTACTCAAAACAATACTCAGACAAAATCTCCTGGGCAGGTTCACACACGTCTTTTGTCTTAGGTGGGGCTTTTACTTACAGTTACGTTACGGTCTTGATTTGAAGACAGGAGATAATTCTGCTAGGTTTCCCATCATGTCTGTATGTAAACATGAACGTTCAGGTTTAAGTTATGCCCATAAAGCCAGATTCCGAGATGATGTGTAAGGTTTACTCCCTTACTCTCATTTGGACTCTCTTATGCCAACTCACACTGACTGACCAATGTGCAAGGGAGTCATGTGACGATGGCTGATTCCTCCAAACACTGAACATGGAACTTTATTAGAATAAAGACAATCATAGTTCGCCTTTAGCCCACTGTCTCTCTCTAATCCTAAAGTTCTTTGTCCAGACTAGGGGCTTGTCTTCACTACCCGCTGGATTGGCGGGTAGCAATCGATCTTTCGGGGATCGATTTTTCGCGTCTCGTTTAGACGCGATTAATCGATCCCCGAAAGCGCTCCCCATCGGCTCCGGAAATCCACCTCATCGAAAGGTGGAAGCAGAGTCGACGGGGGAGCGGCAGCGATTGACTCGCCGCTGTCCTCATGGCCAGGTAAGTCGATTACGATACGCCGACTTCAGCTACGCTATTCACGTAGCTGAAGCTGCGTATCGTAGATCGACCCCCCTCCCTAGTGTAGCCCTGGGCTAGGAAAAAACCTAGTGTAGGCAGGGTTTCACATATCTTATGAACAGCGCTTAATTAATACATTGTAGCTGACTTTAAAAAGCACCATTTTTTCCTACTTTAAACTCCTCCCCTTCTACCAGGCTTCCTGCTACACATGTAAAAAAATAGTACAGCTATCCTTACAAGGGGGTTAATTGACACCATTATTTTTTACACCTCTTAATCTGGCCCAAAGAAACAAGGCAGGTGTGATCTGCTACTTCCATTCCAGTCAGGCAGCTTCATTTGATTGCAGCACTTGCCTATGGACAATCTGAGTTTGCATTACAATGGGTGTGCTAGCAATTGGCAATATGAAATGCTAGGCGGTTGGCAGGGGGTTGGCAGGTAGCAAGATCTTTGCATAGCTTTCCTTGGGTCCAATAGAGAACGGTAGGGATAAAGTAGGTTACTTTTAAAAAGTCCAAAGAGGCTTGGAGCCAGATGGACCGGTCCCCGCTGGCTGCTTTGCATTGCTCCAGTGATGCAAAGCAGCCAGACACCCACATAACCATGATGCTTTAAGGATCATCGAAACCATTCAGCGCCCTTCCCCATAATATCTTTTCTCTCCCACTGAACACAGGCATCATGTTAAAGAGGTGGTTACTTTTCTCTTACAGCACCAGCACATTCGACACATACAGCACCTGCCTGAAATTCTCACTTTGCAGCGCTCTCTGATCCACTTTTTCCAAAACGGCGATATCCATGAAAGTGTAAGGCTTTCTGTGAGAAAGTTCTTGGAACAGGACGACCTCTCAGGTACACTTCATACTTCTAGGGTTATGGTACCAAATCCACCCTGGGCACAGCTGTATTGGAGTCAATGGGGCCAAATCTCCAGCTGACGTGAATCGTCACTGTGCACTGGCCCTACACACCTGTGGATCCCTCAGTGCTGCGAGGATCTTCTTGCAGCCAAATCCATGAGCTTTAGGGCAGCTTTGCACTGTGGGGAGGACCCCCGGCAGCTTCAGTGCACCCAAGAATCGGTACGACCCTATTGCCTGAGCAGCAATAAAGAACCCAAGGAAGTTGCATGGCTGAGCTAGGCATGGTCTCTGTACGGGGGTTAATACTGACATGCCTGGGGCTTGAGCCAGATACTGCGGAGACCAAGGGAAAAACTCCCATCTGCTGCAGTGGGCTTTGGATTAGTCTCATGGACCAAGGAGAACGCCCGCAGTTCTGCAATTGTGTGCAAATTGTAAACATCAGTCAAACAAGCCAATGAGAGCAATCAATCAAAATGCCTCAGTGACTGAGGAGCCTACGAGCCACTGGCTTTCAATAAGATTGTGGCCAGGTCCACACTACAGACTTTTGACAGCATAGCCAGGGTGGTCACGTGTGATGAGGTGCAATTTTGTGATTGACAGAGCTTGATGGCAAAAGCTCCTAGTGCAGAGACAGTTATACCAGCTGCACCGTGCTTTTGCCGGGACCACTTGTTTTACTCAGGGAGGCAGGAATAAGCCAAACCGGCAAAAGTGCTTTGGCTGCTGTATGCTGCGTCCACACTAGGAGCGCTTTGCTGGAGCAGGATACACAGGGGACTTAAATGCAGCATTGCAACGCCTGACGGTTACACGGCCTGCTGCCTAAGGGAATCCACAGATTAATACTTACCCTGACTGGGCCAGAGAGAGAAAGAGAGAGAATGGCTTTGTAGCCTGGGGATTAGGTTACCCCCCTGGGAGAGCCTGGCTCCAGTCCCCCTGCTCCAGCTAATATTTAAGTAGTTTATACAAAGTGGAGCAGGTTCAACAGGAGAGAATGAGAGGGCGCTAGACTAGCCACTGACTTACAATCCTAGGGACTATGGGTTCTAGTCCTGGCTCTAAGTAAGACAGATGGGGATTTGAATGTGTGTTTTCCACATCCAGGGTGAGTGCTCTACCCACTGATACAAGGGCACCATCACTACCTTGTCTGCCTTGGCCCTGCTTTGGGCAGGGCCAGACTTGGAAGCTGGCCTCTGAGAATGCCTGCTGGGTTGGGCTTCTGCAGATGAGATAGGTGGGGAGATGTCTAGTTCATAGAATGATAGAAATGTAGGGTTGGAAGGGACCTCGAAGTCATCAAGTCCAGGATCGAGTAAACCTAGATGATCCCTGACAGGTGTTTGTCCAGCATGTTCTTTAAAAAAAAAACAATAATGAAGATTCTACAACCTCCCTTGGAAGCCTATTCCAGAATGTAATGCCCCTTCTTAATATGTTACCTAAATCTCCCTTGCTGCAGATTAAACCCATTATTTCTTGTCCTGTCTTCATGGAGAACAATTGATCACTGTCCTCTTTATAACAACCCCTAACATATCTGAAGGTCCTTCCTCATCTTCTTTTCTCAAATCTAAACATGCCCAGTTTTTTTTTAACCTTTCCTTATAGGTCAGGTTCGCTAAACCTTTTATTGTTTCTGTTGTTCTCCTCTGGGCTCTCTCCAGTTTGTCCACATCTTTGCTAAAGTGTGGTGCCCAGAACTGGACACAGTATCCAGCTGAGGGCTCCGCAGTGCCGAGTGGAGTGGTTACCACACATTAATCCTGCTGAGGCTTACATGTCACCCAGCAGACATTTAGGCACCGAGGAGACTTTACCAGTGAAAATTTAAGCAACTTCAGAATTAAGTGGCAGCTGAGTGGTGATATTAAATACCTAAAGTTTGGCCTCAGGTGCATAAAGTGGCAATAACGTGTCCAAATCCCTTTGTGGCTCTAGCCCTCAGTGCCCAAATCTCTCAAAAATCAATCTTAGGGTCCCAAGAAACATAGGCACTTTTCAAAATTTTACCTCATACCTGTTGGTAAATCTTCTTTATGTTCCATGGCAAGCTGAAATGTCAGTTAGTCTTTTTACTATAAGAAGTATTTTTGCAAGAGGGAAACAGCCCCCCCCCTCCCCCAGAAAACATGTTAATAAATGCCATCTTCCCTTCCAACTCTAGATGATCAGCGTTTTGCTTTCGAAAGAGCCATACAAACTGTTCAGAAAGTCTGGAGCAATATAAGATCAAGTCCCAGAAGCTCAGGTATTTTGACTTTCTTTCTACATATTTTTCTATCACATAAACAAACAAAATGAAAATAAGAAAGAAAAACTTGTAGCACCTTAGAGACTAACAAATTTATTTCAGCATAAGCTTTCGTGGGTTAGTACCCACTTCATCGGATGCATGGAATGAAACATACAGTAGACAGATATTTATACAGTCAGAGAAACATGATAAGGTGGAGGTGCATAGACCAACCTTAAGAGGCTAATTAATTGAGAGGAACCATAACAGCAGGGGAAGAAAAACCTTTGAAGTGATAAACAAGATGGTCACACAGGTGTGAATGAGGATCGTTAACTTAAGGGAAATAGATTCAATTAACGTAATGGCCGAGCCATTCGAGGTCCTTATTTAATCCTGAGGTAATGCAATCTAGTTTGCATATCAATTCGAGTTCAATTCCTAAACAATTCAAAACCCTAAACAAACAATTCAGTTGTGAAGCTGAGTATGAGTCGACTCCAGAGTAATTACCAAGTATTCCCTGACACACAGCTGGTCCCAAATTACCCTGTATCCTGCAAAGACATGAACATCCTTAACATACTCTGAGTGGTTCCACGACTTCCCTGGGGCTACTCACAATGTCTAAAGCTCAGCATGGACGTAAATCTTTGCAGGGTTGGTGAGGAAGGGAGCTGTGTACTGAAAGGATGATGGGAATCAGATCACTCAGTTATGTAGGCTACTGAGCGTTATCCCAGGTGGAAATTGCCAGCTAGAACTGGGCATGACTTTTAATTTTTTGTCTGAATGCTGCAAGTTTTTCACAACTTCTTTTTTCATAAAACACTTGCTGTTTTTTTCCAGCCAGTTGGTTGAATTTTGTTTATTTAGATTCAGTTTGAAATTTTGACCAAAAGATGTGGGGAAAATGTGGAGAATTATTTTGGGAAAAATGTTTCTTTCCCCACCTACCACTTGATATCCTGGTTCCTGTGATTCCGTGCACACTGTGTGAAAGATTCTCTGCTTTGTTACAGAAATCAATATCCCTGAGGAATTGTGGTGCAAAGAGATCGACGCTGACACTGCCATCCTGGACCTCCTGCCAACCACTCCATCCATAACTTCCATTGTTACAAAGTTTTTAATACAGCTCCAGAACAGCTGCATTGACACAGCTGCTCAACTCACTAAGGAAAAGCAAAGGTATCGTTCAAGCCTCACCCCCAGGGGTGAATCGCTCTGACTAGGTAACTTTAGTTACCCATAAATCAACAATTCATCTTAAAACCTTGATTTTGAGTCTCATCTCACTTCAGATGGAATAAAACAGGCATAGCTCCATTGATGTCAATAGTGTTACTCCTGATGTACAGCCATCTATGTGAGGAGGGCCAGGCCAGTCTTCGCCAAGAAGAAAACATAACTCTTATGACCATGTGCAATGAGGCAGTTAGGTTGAGGCTATATCAGATGGCCTGTAAAGTTGATTTGGTCTTATTTTAGTGTCCCAGACAAGGGTGCTGGAATTAGGGTGCTGGGGGTGCAGTAGCACCCCGGCTTAAAGTAGTTTCCATCATATACAGGGTTTACAGTTTTGTTCAATAGCTTTCATCACCCAGCACCCTGGTCCCAGACTTACCTTAGGGTAGCTGAGATCAGAATCCGACAGCAATCAAGGGATGACTCCATACTGACCCCAGGGTAACTTGTCATGTTACTGTAAGGAAGGGATGAGGAGCACAGCAAGATGCTTATGGTCCCAACAGGGAACTGCCTTTTTACAGCTCACCTGGGCATGCCACAGATACTCAGCAGCATATATCCCAGAGTGTGATCGCAGCTGTACCAATATGAAGATGTTGACAGCAGTGTAGTGTAAGCATCTTTATACCAGTGTAAATGCACCCAGCTAGAGATTGAACCAAACCAAGGCTTGTTCCATCTTAGATTTTTTTAGCAGTAATGAAGAAGACACCTCATGTTCTTCCCTTTTCTCCAGGTCTATTTCAGCGGAAGAGGTGAAGCACGCCTCTGTGTTAAGTTTTACTGAGAGCGACTTGATCACCATGGCACTGTCGAACTTCCAGTACGTGCTAGAGGAAGATGGAACCAAAACCACCCACTATAACTTTCTGACTCTGCAGAGGCAAGTGATTCACCGCTTCATCAGCGGGAAGCCCGTCGTGAAAGCACAGGTGAGTTCAGGATGAAATCATGGAGACGGCGCTTTGCCATAGACGTCAACGCAGCCAGGATTTTACTCTCAGTGTTTGCTGCTCTGCAGCCTGACACCTGTGTGAGTCATTCACACCTGAGCAAAATGGGTGCAAACCACAAACAATTCAGAGCGCACAGATGCAGATGGTGATGCGAGGTGAAAGACCTGATCCACTGTGGCCTTTTCCAGATTTACACCTGTTTAGCTCCATTGACTGCAGTGGGGTTACATTGGTGTAAATTGGGAGTAATGCATTGGCAAATCAGCCCCACTGTGTTTAGACTTAGGTTAAAATGTTCAAACGCCTAAGTGACTTAGGAGCCTATGACCCATTTTCACAAGGGATTGAGGAGCAGAGCTGGTTGGGAATTTGTTGACAGTTTTGTTGTTGTTGGCAAATGACAATCCCTCAGGACCAAAACTTCCCATGGGAACATGCTGATTTTGACAAATTGTTCATTTAAATAAAAAAGAAAACCGGAGAAATGTTTTGAAAATATTAAAACATCTCATTTCCTCATTTGATTTCTGGTTTGAAACAATTGTGTGTTTTTAAATTATAGCTATTTATTAGTTTAAATTTTAAAAATAAAAGTAAAAGAGGTCAAAATGAAAATTAAACATTTTTGAAATTATCAAAACAAAACATTTCAGTTGACCCAAACCAAAATATTTTTCTGTTTGTGAAAATTTTCAAGCTTTTGACTTCTCATCTCAGTTTGGAAGAGAGAAGTTTTTGAACTCTCAAATTCTCATAGGATAGGAAAACTATTTCCCTCCCAGGTCTGCTTAGGAGTCTAAATCCCATTTACCTGCAGTGAGACTTAGACTCCTAGGGGCTAGATTTTTTAAATTATTTAGGCATCTCTAGCGGCCTACTGGAATTTTCAAAAGCACCTGAGCAGGTTAAATGCTTAAATCCCACTGCAAAACAATGGTATTTAGGCACCAGGGGTGAAAATAAATCAAACGACTTACCGGTACAGGGCTGGGCTGGGGGCCACCTCTGGCCCCAGGAATGGGCAGGGCCTCAGGCGGAAGGGGCAGGGCTGAGGGGGTCAGAGTCAGCCCCAGCCTGCCCTGTACTGGTAAGTGTCTCCCCTCCTTCCCCCTCCTCCTCGCCCCCCCCCCCCCCCCCCCCACCGGAGTAGCAGTGGCAGCCGGGTGCTCTGGGGGCTATTTAAAGGGCCGGGGCGATAGAAGAAGCAGGAGCCCCTGGCCCTTTAAATAGCCCCCGGAGCCCAACCGCCGCTACCCCAGGGCTCCAGCAGCAGGGCTCTGGCGGCAATTTAAAGGGCCCAGGGTGGTAGAGGCAGGGGAGCCCCACTGCTGGGAGCCCCAGGCCCTTTAAATTGCCACCTGGGGAAGCCGGGGCGCCCTGGTATGGCATACCGGCTTACTTTCACCTCTGTTAGGCACCCAAGTGACTAAATCATCTTTGAAAATGGTACTTACTTTCCTAAGTCACTTAGGCAGTTCTGAACACTTTAGCTTGAATTCCCATTGATTTCAATAGATGATTTTTTTAAAAATCACAGTAGGCGCCTTTAAAAATCTGGCCTTAAGAGACTGACACTTTTCAAAATGGGCGGTAGGCTCCTAAATCCCTTAGGTGCTTTTGAAAATTATGCTCTAACCCTTGGCATGTGCTTCGGGTGTTTTTCTGTATTGAACAATGCTGTGCTTTATAAACCAGTTATTAATCACTAACATTTTCCTTTTCAGACAATTCCGTCCATTACGCTGAACAATGTGAAGACCCTGCACTCCACGAAAGAGAACGTTAAAGAACAACTGTGCCAGGTGAGATCAAAAACAACCCTGGGTTTCCCCCCAGCTTCAGACTCAGATAATCCTCTCTTTCCCCCACTGTAAATGGCTTTCATAGCCACTATATGGTCAGAAGGTTGAGTAAATATCCGAACCCTACAGTATGTCCACTCGCCCATTAAGGGCACCATTCTCTAAACTCTCCACTCATTTTTGCGTGCCTTCAGGATTTGGGTGCTCAGCTTGAGACATCAGAGCAGCACAAAGCAGCCTTAGGCCTGGTCTACACTAGGGGCGGGGGGTCGATGTAAGGTACGCAACTTCAGCTACGTGAATAACGTAGCTGAAGTTGATGTACCTCGATCGACTTACCGCGCCGGGAGGACGCCGCAGGGTCGACTGCCGCCGCTCCCCCGTCGACTCCGCTTCCACCTCTCGCCGGGGTGGATTACTGGAGTCGATGGCAGAGCAATCGGGGATTGATTTATCGCGTCTACACTAGATGCGAAAAATCGATCCCCGAAAGATGGATCGCTACCCGCCAATTCGGCGGGTAGTGTAGACCTGCTCTTAGAGTAGGCCAGGATCAGGCCCATGATGAGCCAAGTGGAGCATCAAGCTCTAACTTTAACCACTAAAAAACACATTTTTGTACAATTCCTTGGCCACTTGGAGTTGGGGGCCTGGTTATCTTCCCTCGTACGTCAGCTTCACAACAGTTTTACTCCACTGATTGCCCTGATTTTACTTCTGAATTAGACTGATGCAGTGTTCTCATTATTGGGTCAAACACATTTCAAAAGAATTCCCGTAATAAAATAATTACTTAGAGAAGGGCGACTTGGGGGAGCGTTTGTTCTCCCTGTCTCATGACACGGGAACAAGAGGATTTTCAATTAAATTAAAAGTTGGCAAATTCAAAACGATCAAAGGACGTACTTTTTCACACAATGTGTGGCTATCCTGTGGAACTCATTGCCACAAGAAGTCACTGAGGCCAAGAATTCCACTGCATGCATCTGAAGAAGTGAGTATTCACCCACGAAAGCTTATGCTCCAATACGTCTGTTAGTCTATAAGGTGCCACAGGACCCTTTGTCACTTCTACAGATCCAGACTAACACGGCTGCCCCTCTGATACTTGAGGCCAAGAAGTTAGCAAGATTCCAGAAAGGATTGGACATTTCTGTAGATCACAAAAATATCCACAGTTAGCTATAATTAGTGATGATAAAAATTTTGTAAACCTCCCGCTCTACGGTTTGAGCCGGTCTCTTACTATCAGAGTCCAGATGGGGTCTAGCATGGGGGCAGATTACCACCCATCTGGTATGGGAGGGAAGGGTGTTCCTATACCTTCCTCTGTGGCATCTGGTATTGGGTGTTGTCAGAGACAGGTGACTGTACTAGACGGACCTGGCATTGATCCCGTCTGGCAATACCCATGTTCCCTTCTGGTAAAGTCCCATAGAATGTAGTACTGATGAAGCCAAAGGTCTCTGTAGTATGATTGCATAGAAACTGATCTCTAAATCTTTCTAGTTTCATAGAGAATGATATCCTTTCTATAGTTTTTGTCACCTTCCCCTAGAATTCCAAGCAGGAATAGAATTCTCACTTGAATTGTATAGCAAAATCAAACATATAACACTTACATTCTATAGGAGTTTTGCTTAGAGGGTCACCTAACTATACAATCTTAACTATCAGAATGAGATAAAATACTTAGTAAAAGTATGTGTGTCTTATTAACATGGCATTATTAGCACAGCTTAATGATGAGGTGACTTGATCACAGTCTTTAAGTACCAACATGGGGAACAAATATTTGATAATAAAGGGCTTTTCAATCTAGTAGACAAAGATATACTGTGATCTTGTGGCTGGAAGTTGAAGTTAGACAGGAAATAAAGTAACATTTTTAAGAGTGAGAGTAATTAGCCATTGGAATAATTTACTGAGGGCTGTGGTGGATTCTCCCTCACTAGCAATTTTTAAATCAAGATTGGATGCTTTTCTAAAAGACCTGTACTTCAAACAGGAATTATTTTGGGGAGGTTCTGTGGCTTGTGTTACACAGGAGCTCAGACTCACTAGACCATCACAGCAGTCACTTCTGGCCTTAGAATCTATTAATCTAATATTCATTTGTCTTATATATGGCACCTCTAACAAAATTCCTCATATGGTCTTCACACATTGTAGACAATCCCTTGGATCATATAAGGCCAGTGTGGAAACACTTCAGGTTGAGTTTTTCAAAGTTGCTTAGCAGATTTGGATGCCATTGATTGTAATGGGAATTGGATGTGAAAATCCTACAGACAGCCTTTTGTCTCCTGTTGCTATCCATAGGAACCACTGAGCGTGAGTCTGATGAAACGCATTATGGAAGAGGCCAGTTCAGTGAATGATATTTCCAGAGCACTTTCCACCCTGAAAGTGGCTGCAGAATTCCTGGCCGTGACTGGAGGGGACCCAGAGTGTCTCCTGACTGAGTATGTCAGAAATGAGCTGAAGATGGAGGTGAATGCAAAGCAGTTCAGAGACTTACCGGTAAGAGATGAACTTTGGTTTGAATTCACAGCAATGAAAACGAAGCTCTTTATAATAAATATTTTTTGTTTTCATGCGTTCTACTGTACATTCGGAATATATGACTATAGAGTACAGTTTCTTTCAAAAACTATTGTTTGAGCGAAAGATTGTGGTTTTGACTAAATGAATATTTTTGCTTTCCATGGAAAATATCAACTTTCCATCAAAAAAGAAAAATGAAAACTTTTGTGTTTCACCCAAAAATGGAAACAAAAGCATCAATTTTCAGGTTTTTAAGGAAAGGTTGAAATTTTCCACAAAACATTTCATTGAAATGGTCTGTCGAAGAAAACCCGTTCTCTGACCAACCCTACTGTGTAGATTCTAGAATAGAGTAGATTTCTCTGTCAGAAAATGCCGACTTGATTAAACTGAAACGTTCTGCAGGAATTCAGCTCACCCGCCTCCCATCTCCCCAGGTTTTTCAGCTCCTCCATAGCTCCAGGCCAAAATGGGAGGCTCCCAACTCATTTAGACACTTCTGAAAAGGTTACCCTGCATTCATTTGCAGACATGCATTGTCTCTTTGTTACATCCCAGCACATGGTGACTGGTGCCTTTTGACACTACTGCAATACAAATAAATAACACTAATGAATAATCCGCATGGGCACAGTCTCTGAAAATGCCTGCCAGGTAACAGTAGGATCCCAACTTTTCAAACCAGAGCTTGACGATTCTACTCATTGAACTATTCATTGAACTGAACTAGTTGAATAAACTGAAACAAAGAAAATATTCTCTCTGTGCCTACAAAAGGCTGTCAAAAGCTGCTTTTGTTCTTCAGCAAACTCTGGTTCCAGGTGCTTAGCCAGTGACTCCCACCAGCTCAGTCGCTTGACATTCTTTAAAATTTGGGCAGTAGCAAGGTAACTGTGAAATGAATACGGAATGTGCTCACTTCCGTGATGAGGATTTAAATATCAGTGTCAAGGCTTTCTGGGTAAATCCCTGTCTGTGTTGTTTCATCCCAGGTTGTCCCACAAACCCGGCTGAAGCACATCCTGTCTCTGTGGCAGATCCTGTCAGCAAAGAGATCAGCGCTACTTGTACAAATGAACCAGGTAATGAAGGAACCCACCCCAGTGAGTGCCTGGGATGGAGCTGTGACTAGATTGAAAACTTTCTGTGCAAATTGTTTTTAATCAGAAAATTGGGTTTTTGACAAACTGAAGTTTTCCACGGAAAATTTTGATTTTGCTGCAAAAAGTAAAACATGAAAACTTATCAGGTGCAAACCAATTCCTCTTTTGGATGTGTTGCTGAAAGCCAGCTGCACTGTGAAATGGGTGATTTTCAATTGCTTGTAACTCCACCAGATCTAAACAGTGTTCCATGAGCACAGCAAATGGCACCTGCCTGGCTCTAGGGCCATCTCTGTCAGATGTCATGCTGCAAGCCACAGGCACAATTATTTTAGTTATTGTTTTGTTTTCTGATTAAAAGTCAAAATTTTGTGCCGGAAAAAATCCCAACATTTCCCCACCAGCTCTAGTTATGACCAACGTTCTCTGCTCACTTGCTGTGCAGTCCCTCCTCTGCTGCTGTCAGGCTCCATCACTTGGAGTCTATAAATCTAGATGCGTTGTCCCTTTCTCAAAGTTGCACTCTAGCTCAGCCAGGAGTTATTGGGCCAGAGGCAGGAATCTCTGGGGAAGATTCTCTGGTCCGGATTAGGCAGGAGGCTGGGCTGGATGGGACCTGATGGCCTTAATACTGTTGATAAATTGCGTAGACAATTGCTTGCCCACATCTTGGCTTGTTATGAAATATATTGAAGAGATCAGTCAGGCTTATTGCTAAAAGTCAGTAAGAGGATAGAGGGACATCTGTTGGTCTTTCCCTGACCTGAAGAATAGCTCAGTGTATCTCGAAAGTGTCTCTTTGACCAACAGACATTGGTCCAGTGAGAATACCTCACCCACTCATCTCCCTAATATCCGGGGACCAACCTGGCTACAACAACACTGGCAATAATAATAATAGCATAGTACTGGAAGAAAGGCTTTGTAATACAGCAGTGTCCGTGAAGCCGTCTTGTGCTGCTGTTGTTAAATTCACTTGACACAAGGTGTGCTCCCTGTTACATATTTCAGCAAGTAGTATTTATAGGATGGTTTACAAGTTACAAAATGCTTTATAGTCACAAAAATCCTGCCCATCAGCTCGTGTCAGTTCCTTAGCTTGTTGTTCTGTATTTTCCCTTCCTTTGTCTTGGATACTACTGGTCCGGCTTGTACTGGGCACAACATTAATGTATTTTGCCTTTGGCACGTTTCTTATTTTCTAATGCCAAAGCTGACTTCAGCTTTGCAAAGTGTTATGGGATACTTAACACGAGTGAACAGGATTATAAAAAGACACAGACCAATTCAGGCCCGGTAATTGCTAGAAATGTATCTACAAAATAATGTTCTATTGATGTTGTGTGTTTAATGCATTGTGGTATCAATATTGATAATGTGAGATGGATGTATGGATGGATCATAGATGGATAGACATTAGCCCAGGATATATTGGTCAATAAAAGCTATGAAAGTTTTGCTGGCTACAGGGACCGCAGCACTGGCCTGAGGTAATGTGCAGAACCTCCTGCTCCATCCCACCCCAGGAGCGCCCCCTATGTGTAGGCCAGAAGCAAGTGTCGCCAGGCTACACCTGCTCTGAGCCAAATGAGGACACTGTTCCAGCATCCAGCCACTCCTGCAGCACCCCTGCATTTGCTCCCACTGACACTGTGCTTCTCATTTCAGAATCCCTTCTTCCTGATAGACAAGGGCTACCATGACGAGCTGGCTGACCGAGAGAGGGAGCAGCTGACAACTGCACTATCCACTGTCAATATTGAGTTCTTTATCATTGAGCTGCACGAAATGATCACAGTGACATTGGAAAGCTACGAAAACAGTTGGGGGTAACTACATGTTTCTCTTGTCTGTGAATATGCGAAGGGCCTCTGTACGAACATTTAGATCCAGATGAAAAACAATTTTTTTAAAAACTCTTAATTAGGAGCAGGCACAAACCTCTTTAGAAATGATTACCTGTTGATTTAAGAGCTTTTGTGGGTATGTTTGGTTGTTTGTTGGTTTTTTTAAATGCAAGTTAAAAGATCAAGGCCAACGTAGGGGAAGAAACCCAGCATCTTAAGATTGCCAGTATGTTACTTGTATGCTGTTTTAAGAGGGAAAGGTCAAATCATATCACATATAAAAGGTCATTTTCCATAGATCTCCAAGTCTTCTAGAATTGGATAACCTGCAGCTGCTAATAATCTAGGCTAGAGATTCTCAGACTTTCCATACTGCAGAACTAGAGGGGCCTAGAGAAGGGCAATGAGAATGATCAGGTGTGTGGAGAAGCTCCTATGAAGAGAGACTGAACAGATTGAGGTTGTTATCTAGGAAAAGAGGAGATTTAATAATGGTCTATAAAATACTAACTGGTCTAGAGAAGGAAGATCAGGAGGCATCTGTTCTTCCAGTCCCATAACACAAGAACAAAGGGATGTTCAGTGGAATTGAAAGGTGGGAAATTCAAAACTGGTCATAGGGAATAGTTTTTTACATGGCTTGTGATTAGCTTGTGGAACTCACTGCCACATGAAGTCATTGAGGCTGAGAATTTAGTGAGACTTCAGAATGGATTAGGCATGTCAATGGATAATAAGAACATCCATTGTTGTTGATAAAAATTCCAGCAGGGATATTAAATCTCATTCTTTAGGTAAGGGCTGGAGTCAAAACTTTCTGCAGAAAAATACCCCACTTTATACAAGCTGAAGTGACGAACAGTGTGAAAAGAGAACTCAAGAAATTACGTGTGCCTGTCAGACTTGGCACTTAGTCTTTCCGAACCAGTATCCTGTACATTTACAATCTTGTTTTCTTTTATGAACAGGATAGTGGAGACCTTTAAAGCATATTTAGAAAAAGAGGGAAAAGAGGAAAATTACATTGTGAATCTGACCAGCGCTGTGAGCTCAGACCTTCTGCTGAATAACGTCATTTCAGTGTGGAAAACTGCCGTGCTAATCAGCAAAACATACGCCCGCCCCTACATCCAAGAGTGAATGGGTCCGTGAATTGTTTCCTGTGGATACCAAAACCAATTACTGCACCCAGCCCGTAATCCACAATGATTTAGGAAGAGGAGTTTCCTTGAGGAGTGAGTCTCATCTAATCACCAGGCCTATGGATCACTTGAATCAAAATAAGCCTTCAATCAGATCTAAGTGGTGCGTAGGCCTGGGCATTTGAGTTGAGATGTTTTGGGCATGACCAGCTATGCAAGTGTTGCCATATGCGTTGCTTTCTGCAAGCGGGTGAATTTCACGCACCGAGAACTACAAATGGTGGGTATGATTCTTGTGCCACTTAGGCCTTGTCAGCACATAGTGCTTTAATGATGCCAGTATAGAAAAGGGGAGTAAGCGATACCTGTGTAAGTGCACTTATCTGTAAGGGGAAGCACTGGAGCCCAGTGGCTAGAGCCAGGGACTGGGACTCAGGAGACCTATGTTCTGTTCAGTAAAATGGGGAAAATGATACTGATCTGTTTCGTAAAGTGCTGTGGCATCTGCAGATGAAAAGTGCCAGGTGCTATCATACGGGTGTAACTGACCCCAGCCTAGGGCTGGTAAAATGATCACACTCCTCAGTGACATGGTCAGACCAGCACAACTTCCAAGTGTAGGCCGGGCCTTGCACTGAGGAGTAACTCCACTGGAGTCAGCGGGGCTGGTTCTCAGCCTGGCTACTCCTGCAGTCATTTGCACCTGAGCAAAGCGTGTGTAAAATGCCACCAAATCAGAAAGGTCTTTTGCACCAAGTTGCCCTCTCTTGGTTCAAGGACAACACAAGGGGCGAAGCAGAGGAGGAGAAGACCCCATCGATAACAGAGCATTAGGCCCCTAATTTTTAAAGTCTGTGCTAAATCATCTCAGCCAGGGACTCTCAGACTTGGTCCGAATCACCCACCATTTTATTCTAGCTCTTTACTTGTGCTTTAGCAGATGGAATCATGCAGTGTCATGGCGTGCACCGTATTACACAATACGTGATCATGGTGGTCCCTTCTGGTCTTACAACCTGTGAGCCTCTGCTCAGTGCTTTGCAGCTACGTGAAAATTAGGTGTTAGAAAAAATATTTGCAACCATCGTTTTCTGCCTTGCTTCAGTGCAGACATTTCCCTGTCTCCCCCAATAAACAATGGAACAAGAAAATGTCAAATTCGTCTAGTTATTACCAGGTTTGAAGACTGTAAAAGTGAGGGGTGTGTGCGAGAGGGTGTGTGTGTGTGTGTGTGTGCATGAATGTGCATGCTTATATGTGTGTGCATTTGGGAGAAAATTTACTTCTAGTGAAATCAATTGGCATAGGAATTTTTTAATAGCGTTGCCCATTCTGTGACTATTTTCAAACAATATTTCAAAATTTCTGCCCACCTTGAATCAGGACAAGAAGACAAAATCCCCCAAATATTCACAAACTAAATAAACATTGTTTTTCCATTTTGGGTCAGTTGAAACATTTCATTTTGATAGCTTTGAAATATTTCATTTTTTCTCTTTTTAACTGTGACGGGTTGGTATCACAGAAAGCCACCTGGTATGCCAAGACTACTTCTGCCCCTGCTTTCCTGCCTTTTCCAGCTTGGGACTCCAGAATCCTGTCTGGTTTGAGTCAGACCCGCTAGCCTGCTGCAAACCCAGACCCAGGTCTGAGGCACGTCCCCTAACAGCTGTAGGCTTGCCTGGAAGCAGCTTAGGAAGTGTTATTGCCTTTGGCACCCAGGTGCCCAACTCCCAATGGGGTTCAAATCCTGAATAACTCTGTTTTACCCTGTATAAAGCTTATACAGGGTAAACTCATAAATAGTTCGCCCTCTGTTTCACAGATAGAGAGGTATGCACAGCTGTTTGCCCCCCTCCGGGTACTAACACGTACTCCAGGTTACTTATGTGAAAAGTTATTTTAATAAGTACAGAAAGTAGGATTTAAGTGGTTCCAAGTAACAACAGACAGAACAAAGTGAATTACTAAGTAAAATAAAATAAAACACGCAAGTCTATGTCTAATCACACTGAATACAGATAAAAACCTCACCAGTTCCAGTAAACTTCCTTTTACAGGCTATGGTCCTCCTAGCCTGGGTCCAGCAATCACTCACACCCCCTATTGTCCTTGTCCTTTGTTCCCGTCTCTTTCAGGTGTGTCGGTGGGGGGGTGGAGAGGCTATCTCTTTAGCCAGCTGAAGACAAGAGGGAGGGGTTTCCCAGGGGTTTAAATAGACTTTCTCCTCTGGGTAGACACCCCGTCGTCTCCCTGTGTAGCATCCAGTTACAAAATGGAGTTTTGGGGTCACATGGGCAAGTCACATGTCCATGCACAACTCAGTTACCAGCCCAGCCACATTCCTGGCTGAGCTCAGATGTGGATTGGTGTCTGCAACTTCTTTTGTCTGTCAAGTGTTTCTTGATTGGGCCCTTAACCTGCACATTCCTTTCTCCAGACATTGATCCAATGCTCTTACTAAGGCTATGTATAAAACCAGCAAATATACAACCCATATTCATAACTTCAACTACAAAAATGATACATGCATACAAACAGGAGGAATAGATTCAGTAGATCATAACTTTTACAGAGATATGTTACATGGCACATGTAGCATAAAACATATTCCAGTTATATCATATATACATTTATAAGCATCTCCTCATAAAGCCTTTTGGGGTACACCATCACATTAACCTTTTGCTTTCAATCTAATCAGCTTCAATTCTGAAGCAAAAAGTTATTTTGTACCAGAAAACAATTTTTTCATTTAGAAAATCTCCAAACAAAATGTCTTGACAATTTTGAAACATTTTTATCAACATTTTTTTTTTTGAGTCAGGAAATTTGTTGAACCCAATCCCATTCTCGGTTCAATGAATCTGCATTTTTCAATGAAAAAAGCAATTTATCAAAGATTTCTCAGTTCTACTTTTTAAGCCTTCTATATATAACCCACCCTTACACAGTATGCCATTTGTTTCCCTCCTGCCAATGGTTGAACCGGATAGGTAAACGAGCCTGCTACTGCATTTGGCTAACAGAGGTCTTTTAGCTCATGTAGGAAAGGCTCATGCTTTTAGCTCTACATATAATCATAGGTTCAATCTACTGCCACTAGGGCACATTACACCCACACAAAGGGTACGTCTACACTACCCGCCGGATCGGCGGGTAGTGATCGATCTATCGGGCTCGATTTATCGCATCTAGTGTAGATGCGATAAATCAATCCCCGATTGCGCTGCTGTCGACTCCTGTACTCCACCGCGGCGAGAGGCGGAAGCGGAGTCTACAGGGGAGCGGCAGCAGTCGACCCCGCGCCGTGAGGACGCGAGGTAAGTCGACCTAAGATACATCGACTTCAGCTACGCTATTCTTGTAGACCAGGGCAAAGAAACTGGACCAGTTTAATTTAAATCAGTTTAAGGCTGAGCTCTTCCATTGATATAAATTTGTTTTATATCAATTCATCTTAAACCAGTTGGGAAAACATTTAAGCTCAACCACAACAAGGCCGGTTTCCATCAGTGTGATATACTGTGAGATGACCAGTAATTTTTGCAGTAATCTAACTAAATTGATTTTAAAAGTGATTTCAGGCCAAGTCTGCTTTCAAACTTCCACTGGCTTAATTAAACAGTTTAGTTAAACTAGTTGAAAATCCTGTGTGAGTACTCTCATTTCAGTGTAAGGGTGGCTTAGTTCTGTTTAGCTAGGCTAAACAGCCTGTTTAGGGTCAGCTTAACCAGAATGTCAGACTTAACCTGGAATAAAGATGTCCACACAGGAATTGAAAACAATTTAACATAAGCAGTTTAAAAATCACATCACTGCATAGGCGCCAACTCCATGGGTGCTCTGGGGCTGGAGCACCCACAGGGAAAAATTAGTGGGTGCTCTGCACCCACTGGCCCCCCCACCTCACCTCACCTCTGCCTCCTCCCCTGAGCGGCCACGTCCCTGCTTCTCCCCCTAGCTCCCAGTGCTTGCCGCCATGAAACAGCTGTTTCATGGCGTAACAAGCTCCACGAGGGAGGGGGAGGAGCGGGAACACAGCGCGCTCGTGGGAGGAGGCGGGGCTGGGTGGAGATTTGGGGAAGGAGTCCAATAGGGGCAGGGAGGGGGCAGAGTTGGGATGGGGACTTTGGGGAAGGGGTTGGAATGGGGGCAGAGGCAGGGCAGGGGTGGGGCCAAGGGCAGAGGGTTGGCGCCTGTGCATCACTGCAAGTTTCTCACACAGACAGGCCCAAAACTAAATTAGCTGAAGTTGGATTCAAGCAAAATCAATTTTAATCCCTTTTAAACCAAAATCTGAGACCTGGTCTATACTACAGAGTTAGGTTGACATAAGGCAGCTTACATTGAGTGTCTACGCTATAAAATTGTAAGTCGCCCACTACACCAGTCTAATAACTCCACCTCCACATAGGGTGACCAGACAGCAAGTGTGAAAAATCGGGACGGGGGTGGGGGGGTAATAGAAGCCTATATAAGAAAAAGACCTAAAAATCGGGACTGTCCCTGTAAAATTGGGACATCTGGTCACCCTACCTCCACAAGAGGCATAATGCTTCAGTCAATATAGTTAGGGCAACGCAGTGTCATAGAATCATAGAATCTCAGGGTTGGAAGGGACCTCAGGAGGTCATCTAGTCCAACCGCCTGCTCAAAGCAGGACCAAACCCAATTAGATCATCCCAGCCAGGGCTTTGTCAAGCCTGACCTTAAAAACCTCTAAGGAAGGAGATTCCACCACCTCCCTAGGTAACCCCTTCCAGTGCTTCACCACCCTGCTAGTGAAAAAGTTTTTCCTAATATCCAACCTAAACCTCCCCCTCTGCAACTTGAGACCATTACTCCTTGTTCTGTCATCTTCTACCACTGAGAACAGTCTAGATCCATCCTCTTTGGAACCCCCTTTTAGGTAGTTGAAAGCAGCTATCAAATCCCCCCTCATTCTTCTCTTCTGCAGGCTAAACAATCCCAGTTCCCTCAGCCTCTCATGGACACAGTGTCCATGTAGACATTGTGTTACTTACATCACCTGTTGACTGTCAGCCCTAGGACGGGGGAGCTCTGTCCATCAGCCCCATGTGGCTCTCAGTGCACCACACTCCAACTGTCAGTGCCCACAATGCCCCACTTCAGTCAGTGCAAATGCTCCTGGTAAGGACATGCACTACCAGCAGAAGTAGGATAGTGTGGACACCAACAGCCTATTTAATTACTGTGGTGGTTGTAGGTCAACCTAACTTAAGTCAACCTAATTTTGTAGTGTAGTCATGCCCAGAGTGTCCACATAAGGAATTTGCATCTGTTTAAATCTGTTTAGCAGCCTTTTACTTAAATCAGTGTGACTTGTGTATGGATTGGGTCTGTTTTTTGTGTTTTGTTGGGGTTTTTTTTAAACTATCTTGCTAGTGAAAAGAGGTCAGAAAGCTCACCTTGCCCAGGGGAATCTCCACCTGGTTTAGGCTCCTCTGTTGCTTTTGAAAATAGGTAAAATATTCAAAAATGCCGAGTCACTGAGGTGCTTCTGTCCCATGTTAATTTTTTACATATCAATGCCCTGGACTATGAGAGCATTTTATTGGAAACCTATAACGATATGAATGGTGTGGAGAAAGTGAATAAGGAGGTATTATTTATCCCTTCACATAACAAAAGAATCAGGGGTCACCCAATGAAATTAATACACAGCAAGTTTAAAACAAACATAAGGAAGTACCAGAGGGGTAGCCGTGTTAGTCTGGAGCTGTAGAAGCGACGAAGAGTCCTGTAGCACCTTATAGACTAACAGACGTATTAGAGCATAAGCTTTCGTGAGTGCCACAAGACTCTTCGTCACTTCATAAGGAAGTACGTCACACAATGTACAGTCAACCTGTGGCACTCGTTGCCAGGGGATGTTGTAAAGGCCAAAAGTGTAACTGGGTTCAAAAAAGAATTAACATTCATGGAGGTTAAGTCCAGCAATGGCTATCAGCCAAGATGGTCAGAGATGCAACTCCATGCTTTGAGTGTCCCTAAACCTCTGACTGCCAGAAGCAGGTGTTATCCAGGATTTTCAGAACCCAAAGCAGTGTTAACTGTTTCTTTCCAGGCAGTGTCAGGAATAAATCAGTGGTGGCACAGCTCCTCTCTCTGATAAATGATGGATATAAACTAGAGTGCTTTTATCTAACACGACTTTTTGATTAGGTCTCAAGCACACATGCAAACACACACATATCCTGTAGCAGTAGGTTCAGAACATTCCAAACATTTATAGAAGCGACAAAGGGTCCTGTGGCACCATAGACTAACAGAGGTATTGGAGCATAAGCTTTCATGGGTGAATACCCACTTCTTCGGATGCAAGCAGTTTGCATCCGAAGAAGTGGGTATTCACCCACGAAAGCTTATGCTCCAATACCTCTGTTAGTCTATAAGGTGCCACAGGACCTTTTGTCGCTTCTACAGATCCAGACTAACACGGCTACCCCTCTGATACTTCAAGCATTTATAGTTACCCAAAAAGTCTGAAATGGTTTTGAGGACTTAAGACCGAGGCTTTCGGGGGGGCTCCTCCTTCCATCTAGTTGCTGGGAAAATTAGGTGTCAGATCCTTGCCCAAAGAAGGCTTCCTCGAACTGCTCCAAAGCACACTTCTAACTAAACTTTTTATAAATGTTCTCCAAACAAAGCAAACAACTCATAACAACCCCTAATAGACTAACAATTTCCCTAGCAACAGCCAATAACAATTCATTATTCTCCTTATCAGCAAAGCATTTCTAGTCATAACAATAAATCTGACATATCAGAGGCATCTAAAACCAAGGCGGTCCAAACATGCCTTCCATTTTCATGGAGTGTAACTCAGCGTCCCAACCGCCCATTCTGATCACCAGAGCTGCAAACATGCAGCTGCATGGCCTTGCCTCTCAGGGTCCTAAAACTATTTCTAGCTATGTGATGCTTGGGTTTCAGCTAGCAGGGGTTGAACATACAAAATGGCTGACTGCAATACTGTCAAATGCTGGGGTACACAAAAGAATATCAAATTCAGGGGCTACACAGGGACAGGATAAGAGAGAATGGATCATTCAGACTTGCCTTGTTCTGTTCATTCCATAGATGCCAATTCCGTGGGTTGGAAACACCTACTGGAAAAAATTAGCGGGTGCTTAGCACCCACTGGCAGCCAGCTCCCTCCTTACCCCTCCCAGTTCCTCCCACCCACCGGTGGTCCTGCCGATCAACTCCTCCCGCTCCCTTCCTGTGCCTCCCACCTGCCATAATCAGCTGTTTCACGGCATGCAGGAGGCGCTGGGAGGAAGGGCGAAGAGTGGGAACGGGGCATGCTCAGGGAAGAGGGCTGACCTGGGCAGGAAGAAGTGGGGAAAAGGGGGGTGGAAGTGGTGGGGTGGGTTGGAGAGTTGGGGGAAGGGGTGGAGGTTGGGCCTGGAGCGGTGAGGGGATGGGGAGAGGCAGGATGGAGATGTGGTTTTGGGGAAGTGGTCAGGTGGGAGGGGCGCCTGGGGCAGAGCAGGGGAGTTGAGCACCCCTGGGCACGGAGGAAGCCAGCGCCGATGGTTCATTCCCTCTGAAGTATCTGACACCTCCCAGTGTCAGAACACAGGATACTGCGCTAGGTGGAGAATTGGCCAGACCCAGTATGGCTGTTCTTATGTTCTTATCTAATGCACTTCAGAATTACAATTGCTGATATTTGCAGGCTAAACAATGGTACCACTGCCAGACGCCCATCCTGCATGTTTGCTGGATAAGCGTTGATAATCGATATCCATAAGCCGTTGCTAGTCTCCTTATTCATTCTCAGGGAGTGTCAGTGCATTTCATACCATTAAAAAAATCACATTTTTCTCAAACTTCATGGCTGCGCTTATGCTGTTCAGTTGGAAATCACTGGGGGTGGAAATCACCAGTGGCTAGCAGTATAGGGCTTTTGACACACAGTAGAGCATGTCAGGTCCCAGTCAGGACACATACAAAGGCCTCTTCATTACACCAACACCTAGTGATTAAATTTTCCTTGGGCGAGAACGTTCACAGCTTGGGGACAGCTGATGGCTTCAGTGTCTCTGGTAAAATCCCTTTCCAGTTACATGGCAAAACTCCCATTAACATTAGTAGCTGGAGAGGAATCACTCATGCTGTTACGCCAGGGCTGTACCACCCGCCACCTGAATAGGGGACTAGACCTATATCACCTGATGATACGATGTGTTAGTGGCAACTGGCTTGTTGATATGTTTCTGAAGCTTAATGAAAAGAATATATTTCAGAGAACAAAAGTAAACACCCTACATCGCGACCCCCTGCTGGTGACATTGCAAGGTTACAACAAGTGGGGGACTAGAAAAGGCACAGGAAAATTGGGCTGGTTGAAAAAAGGTTCATTGGAACTTTTTTCTGAAGGAAAATTGGGGTTTACAATGTAAAGAAAAGGATCTGGCCTCCTTAAAATCTTTCAATCCTTTCATCTGAAAAGTTAAACTTTTGTTTGCCAGGAAAATTCTTGGTTCATTGGAAAATTGCTGGCTAGCCTCCCCCCCGATATAGTTACCCAAAGTCTGAAATGGTTTTGAGTGGCAACAGCAGGTTTCAGGTGATCAGCCTTCCTCTTAGCTGCTGGGGAGTAAGATGTCATCTCCTTGCTTGTAGAAAAGCTTCTTTGAACTGCTCCACATTGCATACCCTTACTTATCTTTCAATAGACTAGTCAAACAAACCACATAACTTCTAGTAACCGCTAGTGGGCTGACTATTCTCCTAGCATTAGCAAAAACAACTCATAATTTTATTTATCAGCAAAGCAAAATTTAGTCATAGCAACAGCAAGGAAGTCACAATCAGAAGCACCCAGCTTCAAGGTCAGCTATTCACACTCCTTCCCATACTCATGAATGTGTTACTTTCTCTATTCTTATTAGCAGAGTTGCAGCTGTGCAGCTGTTTTGCCTGATTATGCGAACACAAATTATTCCTGACCGGTGTGTTCCCGCTTTCAGTCAATAGTGGCTGTATACCCAAAATGTCGCCAGTTATGTCAAGTCCAGTTCTGTCATAACAGGGCGACCCGGCCTAATTTTTTGTGCTCTGCACAAGACTCCCTTTTGTGGCACTGGGCAGGTGACCTGGTCTTCCTGTACCTCAATTCCCCATCTGTATGGCCAGGGAGGTTCTGAGGATAAATACACTAAAGCATGTGAGGCCCTCAGATACTCAGAAAAAGGGATGGGTACAAAGGTATAGAGGGATATAAATGCAAAAGGAGGGATTGCAGGAGGGGGATTGTAATGGAGTGAATGTAAGCGCGAAACTGGCTCTGCTATTGTGGGGAACTTTCCTGGCTTCTGCACTACCCCAGCGGACTAGGATACCAAAAGGATGTGAGTCCTCACTCCAACTTGCTTTATCTGAAGGCCTGCTTGACCTCAAGGACTCCCTTTCCAGTCTCCTATGAGGCAGAGTCCTCGTAACTCTGACAAGACTGGGCCCATGATTCCTGGAAAGCTTAACCTCCAGTCTTCTCATGGTCACTTAGAATGGGACTAGGGTGTCCCCACTCCAGCGTGCTCTCTCCACACCAGGCATTTCCCTGACCCACTGATCACTACATTAAGCTCAAAGCAAATTTATTAAACCGCAATTGTAAGAGGAATAAGGGGAAATGGGTAAAGGTTAAAGGAACAAAGAATCTGCCCTAGGGGCATGGGGAACACCATAGAAAAGTTCAGTCTCTTCACAGCTGTGTGGGAGGGGGTCACTGTATGAGGAGCTGCTCCCCTGTCTGTCCAACCCCTAGGGATCTGGAGTCTGCCTTCACCCAGACATCTCTGCCCAGCCCCACCCTTCTGCAGCCAGACCCCCACCCCTGCACGCAGACTACCTCCCATTTAGTCCCTGCACACTCAGACTCCCACCCCAGGGAGCCCCAACCAACTGAACCCAGACCCCCGCTAAGCCCCATCCTCCCCCACACCCAGACAACCCCTGCTGAGCTACAACCACCTTCACCTGGTCTCCCGTGCAGAGCCCCATTCCCTCGGCACCTGGAACCCCTCACCAAGCCCCTGCACATCCAGATCTCCCACACACACACACACCCAGACCCCTGAATTAACCACCCGCACCCAATTGCCCCACACAGAACCCTCTCACCCCACATTATGCGCCCCCCCCACACACACACTTGGATCCTGCTGACCTCAGTCTGCCTTCTCCACACCTGGAGCAGGGGCCAGGGCTGGGCATGCTCCCTCTCACTTGCTATCTTGTTGTGCCTGGCGTGGAGGGACAGGGCCCCAGGATGTTTCTGGGGCAGGCCCACCCCTTGCATTGTATCAAGACTGGGTGCATGTCCCAGGAGGGGAGGGGGAGGGGAGGGGCGCTGCAGGGTGAGCTCTCACCTCCACACAGCCTGTGCTCCCCGTTGCCATGCTGTGCGGACTTAATTATTGATAGACAAATAAAATACGCAGAATTTTGCAGACTTTTAAAATAGCATGTGAGAATTTTTATTCTTTTGGCACAGAATTCCCTCAAGAATCTTTTTACAAGAGGAGACTGGAAGAGCTTGTCTTGTTTAGCCTAATAAACTGCAAGCAGAGAGGGGATCTGATTGCTTTCTATATATACACCAGGGTGGCAAACACCGGGGAGGGAGAAGAACCATGGAAGCTAAAGGTCACATTGACTCAGGAAGAAATGGAGCCAAACTGGCCATGACTAAGTGTAAATTGGAAATTCAAAGGTTTCTCACCATCAGAGGAGTGAGGTTTTGGAACAGCCTCCCAACAGGAGCAGCAGGGACAAGAAACTGAACTAGTTTTAAAATGGAGCTTGGATTATATGACAGGGTTGCTTGAGAGAGCTGGAGCCTGGACTCGATGACCCACAAGTTCCCTTCTAATCCTGTTTGTCCCTGCACTGAGCCTGGAGTATGGCTTCTGTTGTCAGACTGGCACCAACCTCCATGAACACTAGCACCGAGGGGTGACAAGCACGGAGGGATGATTCTGCAAACTGGGCTGGAGCTATCGGAAATGGCACATTTGCCATCAGACATAGCATCCCGTGTGTTAACAGGAAAGGGCACCAGTCAGTGGAGACCCAGGACCATGGGTGTGTGTGGATACAGTGTCATGGAAAGGGAATTATGGGGAGAGGGAATAAGCATGGCGGTGGTTGATGGTGCCTCTCCATTTGATGGAATTTTAATCCAATTCAGCCAATCCAGTTTCAATGCACCTCTTTAGTTAATTTTGATTGATTTTCCTGAGTGTAGACAAAGCCTTCGGAACTTTGGACAATCCCACCCACATGGATGAGAGCAGCACTAGTGGTGGGGCTGCGGGGGGACAGGATTCTTGCTCTACTTCATATGGCCCTAGCTATGCAATCAGTTCTGGGCGACTGCCAGCCGAGAGAAGGGGTTCAGCTGCTCCTGAACAGAGGCAGGGAGGTAGGTGGGCACTCCATGGGGAAGCCGAGATGCCACACTCAGGCCATGCTGCTGCCTGCCAGAGCCCCAGCCATTCTCGCTAGGCAGCGGAAGCATGGGGATCAGAAACATTTTGTTCACACAGGTGCTAGCTGCATACAGGAAGCACCTAGGCGACAGCACCTTTGTCCTTGTGGAAGTAATCGGGTCAGTTAGTTGTGTGTATAGGGCTGTGGGAAGTAAAACCTGCGGATGAGACAGTGATGTCACATCTGAGGACGCAGGGACTGTATGGGTCCAGCTACTTTGTCTCAATGTCTCCTTACCGGTTCGGAGGACTCAGGACCCAGCAGCTTCTGAGAAGAAAATCAAGACTGGGACCAGAAGTAAGGGAGAGTAAAGGGGACACCGCTAGTTGAATAGTAACAGAGTTCATTCTTGGGTTTACTTATACGTAAGACTTTGTTAACCAAGTCCAGAGTGGAGTTGTGGTGACTGGGAGTTTGTAGCTGTGGCCTTCAAAGACACCATCCATACTTATCAGCGAGTCCCCCACTCCTTGGGACAGCTACCTGGGGTGTAGGAACTCCAGGGCCATGAGTTCTCATCGTCCCTTCCTGACCCATCATTCAGGAAGCTGTTGGGTTTGGATACAGCACAAAACTTTTCTCACTAAATCTTTTTCTTTTTTAAACTACCAATGTTCCTGTCTGCATGTAACCACTCCTTCTGAAAGCACAAACCTCTCTGGCCTGAGCTAAGACTTCCCTGTTAATCAAGGCTGGAGCAGGTTCATCAGCTGCTGTGTGGGCCAGTTACCAGTAGAGGGGGCCAGTGTGCTGCAGTGAGCAGATGGGGGTCACACTTACTTGAAAGTCCATTAATGGCTATTAACCATGATAGGTAAGGAAGGGTGTCCTTAACCTCTGTTTGTCAGAGGGGGGTGATGGATGGCAGGAGAGAGATCACTTGATCATTACCTGTTAGGTCCACTCACTGCAGGGCACCTGGCATTGGCCAGTCGGTGGACAGGATACTGGGCTGGATGGACCTTTGGTCTGACCCAGTACGGCCATTCTTATGTTCTTATGAAAACCTAAACATGGCGGGGGGGGGGGGGGGGGGGGAGAGAGAGAGGCTGTCAGTGGAGATTGGGCATCTCTTTCTCAAAGCTCCACTCCAGTTCAGTCAAGAGTTTTGGGGCTGGAGGCAGAAATCGATGTGGGAGATTCTCTGGCCTCGAAATTTTTTTTACACCCAGGACACAAGAACTGCGGCCAAAGCATGCTGGGTTGAAGGGATCCAGCTGAGGAATGAACGGACAGAGGGGACTGAGTGAGAATGTCTCCAAGACACACTGCCAAACCTTCCTCTGTGAAAAGGCTTTTAAGAATACTTGCAACCCTGACCCTGTCTATTCAATAAGCCCCAGAGCTGACCCTTCTAACCCCAAATCCCAACACTGACCCTCTTTCTACCCAATAAACCCCAGAACCTTGTGACATCTACTGTTGGCCTTTTTGCAACATTAAAAATAGACTATTTCCCCTTCTTTTTGTTGCTGCTCCAGGACGGTACCTTGCCATTCATCCCATGGCTCCTGCAGAGCCTCCTGTGATGTACCTGGCCCAAAGCCTTGTTAAAAGTTCAAAGAAATGATGTCCTCGACTTCTCCTTTAGTCACTATTTTATTGACACACTCAAAGAATTCTAATAGGTTAGTGAGGCATGGTTTCCCTATGGGACAGGCCGTGCTGGTTAGACACTAGAATATATCACTAGCTTCTAGATGTTTGATAACTCTATTCCTGTTTATTGTTTCAACCGGATTTAACAGTTACGGAGAGGTAGGGCTCACTGGTCTGTAATTCCCGAGGTCGCCCCTAACAGCTTTGGTAAAATCACTTGCAAAAGACATACATAAAAGAGAGTCTTTCGCCACCACACTCTGCATTGATGTAGGGATTTCTAGTCGAGGAACTCAAAACCTCTTTACTCATAGATGAATCCTCACTAGCCGAGATGGACACGGAGAGGGGAAGTCAGTGGAAGGGCTGCGGAGAGAACCCAGGAGTCCGGGCTGCCAGGCTCCTGGCCTAATCACAAAGATGCTGCCTAGATTATTGTGTTAGAAAATAAAAGCTTTTCCCAGAAAGCGGTTCATGCTTACAGTGAGGTTGTCTGCGTATCTGTCTGAGAGCAGAAGGAACAAATATCATTCCCTGCCTGTGTCTGCTCTACAATATTTTGTCTAGCCTAGGTGCTCTCATTATAACTGCACATTAGTGACAGGAGCGCTTTCGAAACTGGGACTGCCAGACTGTATCGAAGCTGGGATTCATCTAGCCCAGTGTCTGATCTCTGACACTGGGCTGGCACCAGATGCTGCAGAAGAAAGTGAGAGGATCCCATGTTTGGGATCATCTAACCACATGAATGTCTCATCCTAAATCATGATAGCTAGAGATCACCTTAAACCCTGGAATTTGAGGTTTAATAGCCCTTCCAAACCCGCTTCTTTATCATTTACTATCATACCGGTCTTGTTATCCACATAAACATCCAGTCCCTCTTTGAATTTGGCTAAGTTCTCAGGTACAGCAGCATCCTGTGGCAAGGAGTTCCACAATCCAATAACATACTGTGTGGAAGAGTCCTGAGGAATTGGTGGAGGGCTGGAACCCAGTTTTGCAAAAGGACAAAGATGGACATGCAGGTGCCAAGAAAAGGTGAGTGACCGGCTAGAAAAGGAGGCTCGGCACAAAGATCAGGAATTTGATGGGTTTCCAAAACAAATCCTCTGAGCTTAAAGGTCTCTTGTTTCCCTCTATAGCTCTTTGGATACGGGAAGAGGCTCTCAGTCTTTGGCAGTCCGGTGATTAGGGCTTTGCTGTCTTCCTGAGCCAATCGTGTGTTTGAAGCTTGTGGAAACTGTACATTTCTTCCCACAATTACTTTCCTGTCTCTTGGCTCCTTTCTGATTCACAACAGCACCTCACCTTTCACCCTGTGGTTAACAAAATTACTTAGCAGTCTTCTTAGTCGTATTAGACCCCAAAGCTCGATCTCTCACTTCCCCCTCCTTCTTAATAACAAAACTCCAGAGGAGTCAGCAAAATGAGAAGTTTAGTTTCAGTGTCATCAAAGATTTGCTAAAGATGAGAGTTGTACAATGGTCACCCAACAGAGAGAGTGAAATCTCAGCCACTTGGGATCTGCAGAACAAGACTGGGCCAATACACTGTTCGGTCAGGCCTGCATTGGACGGGGAGACAATGGACAGCCATACATGTAAGTGATGTAAACCAGAGACTGTCGTTGACTGTGTCTGTGCAGCACTGGGTGTGACGCAGCCTGATCTCAGTCACTGCGTGTCTGTGCAGCACCCAGCATGACGGGACCTGATCTCGGTCACTGTGTGTCTGTGCAGCACCCAGCATGACGGGACCTGATCTCGGTCACTGTGTGTCTGTGCAGCACCCAGCATGACGGGGCCTGATCTCAGTCACTGCGTGCCTGTGCAGTGCCTGGCACAACGGGCCCTGATCTCGATCACTGTGTGTCTGTGCAGCACCTGGCATGATGGAGCCTGATCTTGGTTTGCCTCTATGTGCCATGGCTGGATCCTGCTTCCTTGATGGAAAGGATCAAACAAGGCCACCCTGATGCAAGATAGGTTGGGATCTCCAGCATGTCCACGGGGTGTCCTGGTGGTCTCCATATAGGGTCCCCTAGCTCAGAGGGGAGACGGGGGAAACAGGGAGGGGTCCCAGTGTTGCCCTGGCTCCTGGGGATCCCCATATGGGGTCCATAACTGGAGATGGGGCTTGGTGATCCCTGTATGGGGGGGATCCCAGCTCAGGTTGGCCCGCAGAGTCCCAATACAGGGCCCCCGGTTCAGGTAGGTCCCAGCACAGCTCCCCTAGCTGAGATGCGTCCTCTGGTGTTTGCTGAAGGCTGAGCTCCAGCAAAAGCTCTTGCCGCACTGGCCGCACTGGTAGGGGCGCTCACCGGTGTGGGTGTTCTGGTGCTCCAGCAGGTTGGCGCTCTGGCGGAAGCTCTTGCCACACTGGGGGCAGCGGTAGGGGCGCTCACCAGTGTGGGTGCGCCGGTGCTTGATGAGGTGGGAGTTCTGACAGAAGCTTTTGCCGCACTGGGGGCAGGTGTAGGGGCGCTCACCGGTGTGGGTGCGCTGGTGCTGGATCAAGTTGGAGCTCTGCCGGAAGCCTTTGCCGCACTCGGTGCAGCGGTAGGGCCGCTCCCCGGTGTGGGTGATCTGGTGCTTGGCCAGATAGGAGCCCAGGGCAAAGCTCTTGCCACAGATGCCGCAGCGGTGGAGCTTCTGGCCGGCGTGCGTGCGCCGGTGCTCCGCCAGATTGGAGCTCTGGCTGAAGATCTTGCCGCACTCAGGACACTTGTAGGGTTTTTCGCCGGTGTGAGTCACCTGGTGCCGCAGCAGCTTGGAGCTCTGGCCGAAACTCTTGCCGCACTCGGGGCACTTGTAGGGCTTCTCCGCCATGCGGCAGCTGCGGCGGTGCTCAGCCAGCCGGCAGCTCCACAGGAAGCTCAGGCCGCACTGCGGGCAGCGAAAGGGTTGCTCTCGCTGGTGGTGTCGCAGGCCGGCACTCTGGGCATAGCCCTTGCCGCACTCGGAGCACTTGAAAGGCTTCTCCTCCCCGTCGGCGCTGTGCCGGGTGCGCCGGTGCCGGGCCAGCTTGGCGCTCTCCAGGAAGCACTCCCCACAGTCGGAGCAGGTGAAGGCCTCGTCGCCAGCGTGGGTGCGCTGGTGCACCAGCAACGTGGCGTTCTGGTGGAAAGCCTCCCCGCACTCAGAGCATCGGTAGGGCTTCTCGGCGCCGTGCTGGCTGGCCCGATGGGCAGCCAGGGCGGCGCTCCAGCCAAAGCCCTCCCCACACTCCCCGCACCGGTAGGGGCCTTGGCCGCCGGTGTGGGTGCGCTGGTGCTTGGCCAGGTCCGAGCTGACCACGAAGCTGCGTCCACACTCCAGGCAGTGGTACGGCTTCTCGCCGGTGTGGGTTCGGCGGTGGGTCACCAGCGTGGACTTGCGGCCGAAGCTGCGCCCGCACTCGTCGCAGCGGTAGGGCCGCTCCCCGGTGTGGGTGCGCTGGTGGTGCACCAGTGTGGAGCTCTGGCTGAAGCGGGCGCCGCACTGGTGGCAGCGGAAAGGCTTCTCGCCGGTGTGGATGCGCTGGTGCTCCAGCAGGGTGGAGCCACGACTGAACTTCTTCCCGCACTCCGGACAGCTGTGGGGCTTTTCGCCAGCATGAGATTTCTGGTGCTCCAGCAGCGATGAGCTCCAGGTGAAGGCCTTGCCACACTGGTGGCAGCGGTAGGGCCGCTCCCCGGTGTGGACCCGCTGGTGTTTGATCAGGTTGGAGCTCTGGGCAAACCCCTTGCCACACTCGGAGCACCGGAACGGCTTATCCTCCGCATCGCCGGCCTGCTCACCCGCACCTGCATCGCGCCATCTACCCTGGGGCCTCTCGGAGCTCCCGCAGGAATCGTCCCCTTCGGAGCGGGCTGAGAACGGCCCTTCCGGCTCCCCATCGTCGTCGTCTGGCTCCTGCACATCGTCAGCCTCCTCGTCCTCACTCAGGGCCCCGTCATCTGGCAGAAGGAAAAGAGAGAGGGAATCCAGACACACGCCAGTCACGCCAAGGGGAGGAAATATCTATTGGGGAGGGAGGAACCTGCACTGAGAGTCATAGGCGTCAAGGCCATAACGGCCCACTGTGCCCATCGAGCCCGGCCTCCTGCCTAACCCAGGCCAGAGCATCTCCCCCAACCATTCCTGCCTCCAGACCAGTAATTCAGAGCAGGACTGGCTGTCTATATGGATAACAGGAACATCCAGAGCTACTTAATGCTAACGGCTTGGGCCGATCTCTAACTATTAGAGACCATGATGAGATCTAACATGGCGCCAGATTAGCCCCAATCTGCTACTGCAGGTTCTCCCACCGTCCCCTGCAGCATCTGGCGCAGGCCACGGTCGGTGACAGGAGACTGGGCTAGACAGACCTAGGTTCTGATGGCGACTACCTACGGTCCCGGTCCTGCTCCCACTGCAGGTTCTCTTCCAGAATTCCTCACCTGTCAGGACAACTCTCAGCTCCTCCCGCTCATCTGAGTCGGCGTCACACAGCTCCTCCCCTCGCTCCATCCATGAGAACTCGGCCGCGTGCGCCATCGGGAAGCTTGTGCATGGGAAAAGAAGACAGGAGATGGCCATTAGCACGGGTGAGACACTGGACCCCAGATCAAGGCTGGTCCCCGCAGGAGACCCGGCACCCAGGGGGGGAGCTGACAAAGTTAACACATTTTTATTGGGAGCCATAAATCCGTGCCAGCTCAGGCTCTGAAACCACCATCACAGAGCAGCTGCCTCTTTAAAGGGAGATGGGTCTCGGGCCCACCCAACTGTCCCAGCAGGTGGGAGAGGAGGAATGGAAAAGGCCATGTGACCCAGTCAGGCCTTTGGGGCAGATAAGGAAGACGCCTGGGAGAGTCAAGGCAGGAAGGCATGGGAAGGGGATTGGCAGGGCTGCAAGCAGTAAGAAGGCTGCTGCAGGGGACACTAGAGGGAGAAAAGACTGCAGCGTGGTAAGGGGGACTCCAGGCAGAAGGCCCGGGAGTCGGGAAGGGTGGATGAAGAGTCGGGAAGGATGGACATATAAGCCTCAAAATATATCAGCTTCTGACTTGGACTCTCAGGGCTTTATTTTGTAGCCGTTTATGATAACAAGCCAGCCCAATACGGGTGTTACTGGTTATGAGAAAGCCTCTGAGAAATTCCTGAGGAAAGAGAAACTATGGCTGCAGGGCCACCCCGTGCCTCAAGGGGGAGCTGTAGAGGCAGAGGCCATTACACCCCCTACAACGCAGCCTGATCCTTCATTATTATGGTAATTTGCGTTATAGTCGCACACAGCCCCTGCCCAGAGCTTTACAGTCAAAATAGACAAAGGGCAGGACAAGTAACTAGGCACAGAGCGGGGAAGTGACTTGCCCAAGGTCACCCAGCAAGCCAGTTTCAGAGCTGGGAATGAACCTGGGTGTCCAATGTCCCAGTCCACGGCTCTAGCCTCTAGACCACAGTAATCCAGTGCTGCACATGGATTAATACAGATGGATGCTCCACCCTGCACTGGGCCCCAGTTATTTTGAAGCTGGGGGTGGGTGGGTGTCCATACAGGTGTAAGGGTCAGATCACATGATCAGGGTCCACACATGTCTTTAGAACCTGTCCTCTGTGACTCAGGCTTTAGCTACATTGGGGGTTAAGCAGCAATTCCAGCCTTGGTGCAAATCTCCCATGTAAACGGGAACAAGTTGTTTCCGTAAACCACCAAGATTTGCATCAGTTTAACTCTGCTTCTGAGCAGGTTCCATCAGTGCAAATACAGGGCCTCTGTCTACATGGGGTGAGGGGAAGGGGGCAGATCGTGCGCTTAACAGCAAGTGCCTAACAATGAGCATTTGATCCCTGAGCTGGGAGGCTGCTTTGGCCTGGCCCTAAAGTTAAAGATGACTGAAGAGATTCTGGCTCTTCAAATCCACGCCCTGAACAAGGTAGCACTGATCAGCCCCTTTGCATGGTTCCCACGTAGCTTGCGGTGCTGGAACAAGGAACAAATTGCAGAGACCGGGACAGGAAAAATGGGGGAAGAACAAACTGTTGGCTGTAAATAAATTGGCCCATAATTTTGCCAACCCAAAGAGTTCAAATATGGCGAGTTAGGCCCCCAAAATATCAGAGCATCTTAAAAATGAGATTATTTTTAAATAGCTAAATGTTTTTAATTCTGCTTTTAGAACTTTTAGGACCCCGCCCTCCCAAACCACAAGGCTGGAAATATACTCTCCCCTCCCTCCCAACATAAAAGCTGAGATTCTCCCATAAATACATGGACCCAGTTGCTGGGACTTTAAGGGGGAAAAATGGTTAAATATCACAAAGCTCATAGTAAAAATATCGCCAGAGCTGGCAACACTGGGTGAAGGAATTATCTGATGCAAATAAATTAGCCCAGCTACAGCACACAGGGATTACTGGACTGGCTCAGCACCATGGTCTGTCTAGCCCAGGCTTTTCCCTCTGACAATGCCCAGGACTTGATACTGCAGAAGAAGGTTGAAGAAACTCCACCGTTCATAGATTCATAAATTTTAAGGCCAGCAGGGCCCATTGTGCCCATCCAGTCCAGCCTCCTGTCTAACCCAGGCCAGAGAATCTCCCCCAGCGATTCCTGCCTCTGGCCCAGTAACTTCTGGCTGAGCTAGAGTGCAGCGTTGAGTAACAGACACGACAGGCTCCCACTGATGGAAAATCCACCCCGTCCCTAGGGGAGCTGTTCTAAGCATTAATTCTCCCCCCTCGTAAACACTGGCTCCTTATTCTTAGCCTGAATTAGTCTCCTTTCAGCTCCCAGCTATTGGACCCGGCTCTACCTTTGCCTGGAGGTTAAAGAGCCCTCTGCCCTCAGAAATCCTCTCCCCGTGTTGGTGCTTAAAGACCAGGATCACGTCAGCTCTTAGTAAACGGAATGCATTGAGCGCTGTTAGTCTCTTCATGGACAACAGGTTTTTCCAGACCGTGAATCATTCTTGTAGCTCTTTTCTGAAACTTAATTTCTCAGCATCCCTTCTGAAGTGTGGGCACAGTATCCAATAGTGGTCTCAGCAATGTCATATAAAGAGGTACTCGATATTCCCCTGCTTACATAGCCAAAGATCAAGTTTGCCCTTTTAATACAACATTCATTGTGTGACCCATATTCTTCGTTCCCATGTGTGACCATGCATTTGGCTGGGTTCCAATGCACATTGTTCAAATGAGCCCAGCTTACCAAGCAACATGGGTCTGTGTCCCCACCACTATCTATCACTTCCACGTAGCCTTGTGTTGTCTACACATTTTCTCAGCAGTGATTTTTATATTTTCTTTATGATTCATGTTGCAATTAGATTTTCAGTTAGAGGATACAGGGACAGACGCCTCCACTTCTTGCTAATAATGGAGAGCACAAGCAGATTGCGCAAAGATGCCCATATTATTATTATTATACTGTGGGTGCCTGTCCAGCACCCACAACTGAAGATGGGTTTTCCAGGCACTTAAGTCAGTGGTTAAATTTCCTAGAGCACTAAGCACACAGCAGCTCCCACTGAGAACAGTTAACACAGAGTCCCCTTGGCCCTAGCATTTTGCTTGTAGGTCATCTGTACTTTACTGTGTGCCTGGTGTGTCTAGTTAGACTGTAGGCGCTTCAGGGCAGGGACTCTCACTGAGTGTCTGTGCAGTGCCCAGCACGACTGGGTCTCATACTCGGTCACTGTGTCAGCCCGCGACGTGCCTGGCGAAACTGGGCCCCGATCTCGGCCACTGCGTGTCTGTGCAGCACCCAGCAAAACTGGGCCCCATATGGGGTCAATGTGTGCCTGTGCATGACAGGGCCCAAGCTCAGCGGAGATTTAGACTATACTGTAATGCAAATATATAACAACAAAAAGATTGGCTCTTGCCTCGAAAAGGTATGCAGGGGCCTCACAGATTATTCATATTTACTATTGATATCATAATAGCACCAAGAGACCATGGTCCTGTCATTGCTAGCACTGCACAGACTTGGAATCGCTGGCCCAATAAGGGCTCCCTGTGTAACCAGCCAAAACCATTCTCCTCATTTTACCATTAGAGAAACTCAGACCCAGGCAGAGTCCATGACTTGTCTGAGGTCACCCAGAAAGCATGTGGCAGCAGGAAGTGAACCCAAGTCTCCACAGTCCCAGGCCTAGACCTTAACCCCAAGGCCACCCTAGCAGAGCAGTAAGAGCATCACGTGCTCGGTCCTATAAGGGGCAAACGGGCTTGGGCCATTACCTCTCCTCACTGGGGTCCTCCAGTGGAAAGGGGCCATTGCTCTCAGTATCAACCAGAAAGTCGGGGTACGTCACAGACTCCACCTAAGACAGGAGAGACAAGGGAGTGTGGAGGGATTTACACCGGCTTGGTGGGACAGGGCGGCCCAACTGAGATGTCCCACTGAGCCAGCTCCTCAGAGAAAGGGGTCGCTCCCAACTCCAAGAGCCTCTGTGCTGGAAAGGCCCACACACCCCGGGCCCCTGCCCAACCAGGAAAGCGGACCCACAGGGTCCAGGATAAATATCATAATCACATGCACATACACATACACACACCCCCTACCTCCAATATGGAAGGACCACACACATAAGCATCCTGGGATAAGTTACACACACTGGGGTCTGGGGCAAATCACACACACCTGCACAGACACACACACACACTGGTGTCTGGAGTACATCACACACACACACACACACACACACACACACACACACACACACACACACACACACACACACACACACACACACACACACACACACACACACACACACACACACACACACACACACACACACACACGTCCTAGGGTGAATTACACACACTAGAGCCCTGGGGGTAAATGACACAGGCATGTGTGCAGACACACTGTGGTCCCAGGAGTAAATCACACAGGTGCGTGCACACATGGGTCCCAGGAGTAAATCACTTGTCCTGGGACCCTTGGGTCCCAGGAGTAAGGGTCCGCTGGAGCCTGGGGTAACTCACACAGCATGCACACACAGACATCCCAGGGTCTATCACACACACAAACACACACACAGGAGGTACATAATTCTTTCTCTCTTACACACACACACACCCTGGGGGCACAGCACAGACAGACATACACACAGGTCCTGGGGGCACAGCACAGACAGACACATACACACACGAGTCCTGGGGGCACAGCATAGACACAGGGGTCCTGGGGGCAAAACACACACACAGACACACGGGTCCTGGGGGGCACAGCACAGACACACACACACATGGGTCTTGGGGGCACAGACAGACACTGGAGTCCTGGGGGCAAATCACGCTCTCCTACACAGAAGTTTACGGGGCCAATCTCTCTCTCTCTCTCCCGCACACACCCCCACACCCTGGTGTGGGGCAGGCGGGGCGCACACGGGTCCTGGCTCCGCCCCGGCCACAGGCCCAGGCCCCGGGCAGCGCGACAGGCTCCAGCAGGCCGCAGGGCCAAGCCAGCACCCGGCCCCTTTGTCCCTCTGCGCCCGCCCCGCCGCCGCTCTCGCCTCGCCCCGCCGCGCACCCGAGCCCGCGGCGTTCCCCGCCCCGTCGCGGAGCCTGGCCCGGGGCGCCCGGAGCCAGGCCCGGTGTGAGAACCTGGCTGGAACCGAAGAGCGGGGGGGGGGGGGGGTGGCCTGGCCTGGCCTAGACACCGCCCCCCCCCCAGGCCGATCCCTTGGTGCACCGAGTCCAGGGGTCCCGCTACCCCCCTGATCCCACTGCACGTGGGGCCCCCAGTGCAGTAAAATCGGCGTGTCCGAGTCCGCCTCCCCCCCCGCACACGGGCCCCTCCCCGCACACTGAACCCCGGTGCTGAGGTCGTGGCATCTCAGTGCCCCGCTCCCCCCTTCCCTGCGGCCCGGAACCGGGGCGCTGAGTGCCCCGGACTCACCTTCTCCATCGCCCCCCCCCCGTGCTCCGCGCCAGGGCCTTTCCCACCGCAGCCTGCGAGGGGTTAAAATCCACGGACAATGCTGGGGCTGGGAGGAAGGGGGCTGGGGGGAGAGGCTCCGCCTCCCTGCTCACGCCATTGGCAGATCTCCCGGCCCCATCAGGAGCAGGCAGAGCGATTGATTTGGCTGCGTACCGTGTGTCTGCTCCAATGCCCCCATTAGCCGGGCTGCTTCTCCTACCCCCCACATTCCTGGGAGATCAGCGAGTCCCCAGCGCCCATGTGAGACGCTGTCCCCTCCTCTCTAATAACTGGGGTACTGGGTGGGGACGCCCATTTCCAGCTCCGCCACTGACCTGCTGTGTGACCTTGGACATGTCACTTCCCCTCTTTGTGCCTCCATTTCCCCTCCCACTCCTTTGTCTGGCTGGTCTATGTACAGTGTAAATGCTCCAAGGCAGGGATTGTCTAGCGCCACAGGGCCTGGATCCTCTAGGCACTTCCGCACTACAAACAACTGATGCCTTCTGCACAGTCCCCAGGCTCAGTCACTCCAGTGGCGTCTCTACATGCCCTTACAGGCTGTTTGTTAGCTCGTGGTGTCTTGCTGAATTTAATTACTGCCTGCCAAAACAAAGCAACCCTCGAGTTAATTAGATTGAGCTCCATAATTCCATGTATCATTGCACCTTTAAAGTGTAGTCTAGGCAAAGCCACACAATCACTATGCCCCGCCTCCAATCCAGTGCTCTGAGCTACAGGTGCAGTTAGTCTACTCCAAAATATTCTCGTGTCTGGTCATTAACCAAGGTAGTGAGCTGCCTCTTTTTGTGTCTAGATGCATCTGCAATGGTTAACCCCTAGCCTAGGACCCAGGGAGACCTAGGTTCAAATCTCTACTGTATTACAGACTCCCTGCGAGACCTTGTGCAAGTCACTTAGACGAAGTCTATGCTAGAAATTGTTTGCTGCTATAGCTGTAATAGCAGACCCACCCTTATACTACAGACAATTCATTCTGACAAATAAGTGCCTTTCCTGGTTCCGCGAATGAAATAAGCTTAATTGACAAAAGCATTTTTATGCCAATATAACTGTGTCTAGACTAGGGCTTTTGCCTGTACTGTATAGAAATGTGTTTTTTTTTTCAATTGCACCCCTAACTGGTGTTACTATGCCAGCAAAAGTTTCTACTGTATACTTGCCCTCAGTTTCTCTGTGCCTCAATTCTCCATCTGTAAAAACAGGAATAGCTCCCTACCTCAAAAGAGTGTTCTGAAGATAAATACATTAAAGATTTACTTGGTTACTATGGTGAAGGCGGACCCTACAAAGTATCTGAGCTAGATAGACATGAAAACTGTGTTCTTAAGATTGCAAAGTCAGATACATAAAAATTAGGAAATGCCAGAGTTAAGGTTACCTGAACACTAACTCTGCCCCCTTTGTGCACATGCTTTAAAGTGCAATCTCTCCAAGCTGCTCTCTCAGCATTTATACTTCTTGTGATATGGACTGCCACTTATCATCTGTCTGTACACCACCTAGTGCAAATGCAACTAATAATAATTGTAATGGGGCCCAATGTGATTGAGACCTTTAGGAATTACCACAATATAAATGTTAAATAAAAGCAAGAGCAATAGTTGAATTTTTTCAAGCAAAAAGCATTTTTGTTATAAACTGCTTTTAGAAATATAAATATTTTGTGAAAAACTGACACTGTCAAAAATGTTCATTTTTTGGTGAAAAAAATACTATTTCCTTTTAATTTTTAAAAATTTCAACATTTTTATCAAAAACACTGTTTTTGCTTTCCAAAAACTAGGCATTTGGTAAACAAAAAAATTCAGTAATATTTTTGATTAAAAAAAATTAAATTGTAAATAATTTGTAATAAATTGCAAAAAATATAAATTAAAATTAGATGTTTCAAATACTTTGAAACAAAAAATTGACATCCTTCCTTAAAATGGATTTTTTAATGTCCTAGTTATTAAAAAAATTAATATTAATGTTAACAACATATTAATTGCATCATATACTTTTCCCCCTAATTGGGGCAGAGTTAAGGTTGCATAGACAACCTTAATTCTAATATTTCTTCATTTTTGAATGCTTGACTTTGTAACTTTAAGAAAATCCATTTAATACAGTTTTGCAGTGTAGCTGGGGGATACAATTTCCCAGATTTTTTTAGAAAAATGACACAAAACTACCCAGAAATTCCAACATGTGGAGTAGTAACGACCCCAACATCTCCAGTGGAATCTGAATCCAGGCTTTGAAATAATTATCTAAGTGTCAGCTGAATGTTATTTACTTAGATGTGTGTGGTCCTAATAGTGATCTGCTGGTTTCTTTTCCTTGTCTAAGGTAATCAGGACTCCTGGGTTCTATTTGTGGCTCAAGGAGGGGAGTGGAATCTAGTGGGTGAGAGCAGAGGGGTAGGATGCATGTCAGGCTGCCTGAGCTCCCAGCTCTAAAAAAAGGTGAATTCTAATTGTTAGAGCACGGGACTGGGAGTCAGGATTGTTGGATTCTATCCCTGTCTTGGGATAGGCAGTGCGGTCCTGTAGGTTAGAGAAGTAGGAACTGGAAGTCCTAGCTCTTGCCTGTGACCTTGTGCAAGTCATGTCCCATCTCTGTGCCTCAGTTTCCCCTTCTATAGAACAGGGACAATAATACTCCTTGTAAAGTGCTCTGAGGCCCACAGATGGAAACTGCTCCCTGTGGATTATTACATTTGTGTTTACCACAGAGCTCAGTAACTGCTGGATATGCTGAGTAAGGAAAACAAGGCAGCTTTGAGCCCATCACTTTATGAATCCTATGGAGCAGGTGCTCCAACATAGTGCATATGGGGAAGGATACCTCTAGGTTTTGTACTAACCTGGCTTTCCTTGCAGAGGTGAAGATGCCGCTGTAGAAAGCTCAGCCTTCCTCCTCGGAGTCTGTCTTTGGGTTTGTTAATGTCCTTGCTGTTACAGATTGTCCCAGTTGTTATGCAGACAGATCGGGAGTGTTGGGGGCAGTGACCAAACCATCAGACAGGAGGGATTTCCAAGGAGGGGCATCTTTGTGTATTCCCAACTAGTACATTTATTTTTTTTCCAATGTATTAACATTGTTTTCCTTGTCCCTCCCTGACAGCTGGGACTCTACGCACCCCACCAGCTTTTTCCAAACCAACCCGCTGACAAATATCACCCAAAGTGAAAGGCCAGGCACTGAGCGGGATACATAGGAGACCTGAGTTCTGTTCTTGGCTCTACCACTGAACCGCTATATAACCTTGGGCATGTCCCCTCTGTGGCCCACTCTGTTTATTCAGACAGTGAGCTCTTTTGAGCAGGGAGTGTATCTCACTTTGTGTTTATGCAGCAAGGCGGCCCCCCACTCTCAGTCACCGTGTGTCGATGCAGCACCAGGAACAATGAAGCCTTAATCTCGGCCATGGTGCGTCTTGGCAGCATATCATTCATTGTGTGCTTTGCAGCCTCTGGTTGTTGTGTGTCTGTGCACTGCCCAGCATGGCCAGGCCCTGATCTCTGTCACCACGCAAAGCGCTCAGATACTACAGCAATGGGTGCCAAATGTCCCGCAGATAGATGTGTCTGTGCAGGACTTCACATGACAGGGCCCCAATCTCCATGGGACCTTTCAAGCACTACTGTACTATAAATAATAGCAATCATAAATTAAGTCTGCCATCAGTCAACCTCCCGTAACCGACTCAGCTGAAGAAGCCTGAAAACAAAAGCTTTGAAAATCCCATAGCAATCCCGTTGGTGCACTGGGCTGGAGTCTCAACCAACCGGGATCGTATCCAAAGTCGTAGTCCGCTTAATCGATCTGGCAGAATGACCAGCATGAGATTCAGGGCAGGTGAATGCCTGGAGTGTGTTAGGGGGTGGATGGACAGGCAGAGGGGTGAGATGTATGGGGAGAGATTGTTAGATGCATATGGTGATAAAAAGATAGAGGAGCAGTAGGGGGACGAACAAGTAGAAGAATAGGGCTAAGGAAAGACAGGCCGTGTAGTGTTTATGGGGACGGGTGGATGAATAGATGGAGGGGCTTGTTATGTTGTTATGGATGGACAGAGAAAGGGATGGTGTGTATAGGGAGTGATGGATGAGAGAGAGAGAGAGGGAGTGGGGGAACATATGATTAGATAGATAGATTCGATAAAGCATGTCTGGGGTTGGACAGAAGAACAATGCTAAGGTGAGACAGACAGAGTAGTGTTTTTGGAGATGGGTAACCTGTCTCCTCCTCTATCCAGGAGAACAACGCAGTAATCCCATCATCTCTGCATTGCGGTACTGTTGTTAAGTTGTGGTGCTGGGGCCATCCCCATCTCACACGTACTGGGAACCCCCAGCTGCATCACAACCCCTTGTTATAGCAAACTCTGCCTCTTGTCCCCAACTAAGCTGGCGCTGTGCGCTTTCTGCAAGCCTCTGGCCTCTCCTTCTTGGTGCACCGCTGGTGAGAAATGAGCAGCCCCCTGCTGCGGAAGGCCTCCCCGCATCCCGCACACCGGTAGACCCTCTCGGCCGCATGGAGCCTCTGGTGCCTCGTCAGGTTGGAGTTGCGCCCAAAGCTCTTGCCACACTGGTGGCAGCGGTGGGGTTTCACACCAGTGTGGATCTGCTGGTGTCTTGTTAGGGTGGAGCTCTGGCTAAAGCTCTTTCCACACTCACTGCACGTGAAGGGGCGTTCACCACGGTGAATCACCTGATGGATCAGGAGGTGGGAGTTCCGGACGAAGCTTTTCCCACACTCAGTGCAGTGGTGGGGCCGGTCCCCCCGGTGGATCCGCTTGTGTCTCAGCAGGTCAGAGCTGCGGCAAAAGGTTTTCCCACACTCGGCACATTTGAAAGGCCTGGGCTGGGGTTCGGGCTTCCCCAAGTCTGGTAGGGGAGGGGCTGGTTCCACCTGCCTTTTCCCAATGGGGCTCCCATGCTGCCTCCCCACCCTGCGCTGAGTCCGTGACGCCTTCCCTTTGTATCTTCCCAGGGACACCCTGCGTGGCCCTGCCATCTCTGTCTCCTCCCGCTGGGGACTTGCGCTTGGCACCTCCAGCTGGGGACTTGCGCTCAGCACCACATCACCTGATGGAATGAGAGGAGAGAGAACCAGAGGTAAGTGGGGGGGGGGGGGGGGGGGGGGGGGGGGGGGGGGGAGATGTATTGCGAGCTTTCATGATATTTGCTCTCAAAGCACCCAGTTCCTGGAGTCACGTGATTATTGGAAAATCTTCATTTTTTTCAAGTGAGTCAATTTCTAGCCCTACCGTTTGAGGAGAAAAGCTGGAAAATGTTAACCCCCAATGGCTCAACATCCAGAAGGTGAATAAACAGAACCCAGAATGTACTAGTATTTTTAAAAAATCATGTTTTTTAAGCCACTCACATGATTTTGGGGTTAGCAATATTTGTAAAGGGGACTGCAACTGCTAACAGATCTGAAATCTACAGCCAAACTCACCCCCCCCCACACACACATACTGAACCTTTTTCAAAGAGGAGGGAGCAATTCAGCTATTCCAAAACGTAGGGAGGGATTGGACGACTGACTCCTTCAGGGTCCATCATTAGTCAGTATTTTCATAAATGACTTGGATAATAGAGGAGAGAGTATGCTCATAAAATTTGCAAATGACAGCAAGCTGGGAGGGGTTGTAAGTACTTTGGTGAACAGGCTTAGAATTCAAAATGGCCTTAACAAATTGGAGAATTGGTCTGAATTCAACAAGATGAAATTCAATAAAGATAAGTACAACGTACTTCACTAAGGAAGGAAAAAATCTGTACACAACTACAAAATGGAGAATAACTAGCTAGATAGTAGCACTGCTGAAATGGATCTGGGGTTACAGTGGATCACAAATTGAATACAAGTCAACAATGCGATGCAGTTGCAAAAAAATGCTAGTATCATTCTGGGGTGTATTAACAGGAGTGTTATATGTAAGACACAGAAGGTAATTGTCCTACTCTACTCAGCACTGGGGAGACCTCAGCTGGATACTGTGTCCAATTCTGGGCTCCACATTTTAGGAATGATGTGGACAAATTGGAGAGAGTCCAAAGAAGGGCAACGAACATGATAAAGGGGTTAGAAAACCTGACCTATGAGGAAAGGTTAAAAAAACTGGTCATGTTTAGTTTTGAAAAAGAAGACTGAGAGTGGAACCTGAGAAGAGTCTTCAAATATGATAAGGGCTGTTATAAAGAGAACTTCAATTCTTGTCCTACCTTCAGTGGACATGGAGAACAAGTAACAGGCTTAATCCACATGAAGGAAGATTTGGTTAGATATTCAGAAACTTTCTAACTATAAAGGTAGTTACGTTGTGGAATAAGTTTCTGAGGGAGGTTGTGGAATCCCTGTCACTGGAGGTTTATAAGAACAAGTTGGACAAACACCTGTCAGGGATAGTATAGATTTACTTGGTTCCACTTCAGCACAAGGGACTGGACTTGAGGAGTCTGAAGGTCCCTTCCATCCCTACATTTCTATGATTCTATGAGTTTAAAGGTTTGCTCTGAGAATGAAAAAGGAATTTATTTGTAGATTTTAAGGCCACTATGTAAATACCCTCACCTACAGGTCAAAACCCAGAAGTGTTATCGTTATAATAGGACAGTGCTATCCTAATGTATCTGAAGAAGCAAGGAGGTATTCCCCATTCCTGACACTCACAGCATGTGATCCTCCCAAATAACTTATATCCCAGACATTGCAAGGTATTTACTTGCCAGAAATGGTAAACATTCATATGCCCCTTCATGCTTTGGCCACCATTCCAGAGGACGTGCTTCCATGTTGGTGACGCTCGTTAAAAAATAATGCATTAATTAGATTTGTGACTGAACTCCTTCGGGGAGAATTGTCTGTCTTCTGCTCTGTGTTTTACCTGCATTATGCCATATATTTCATGTTATAGAAGTCTCAGATGATGACCCAGCATGTTGTTTGTTTTAAGAACACTTTCACTGCAGATTTGACACAACGCAAAGAAGGTACCAATGTGAGATTTCTAAAGATAGCTACAGCACTCGACCCAAGATTTAAAAATCTGAAGAGCCTTCTAAAATCTGAGAGGGACGGGGTTTGGAGTGTGCTTTTAGAAGTCTTAAAAGAGCAACACTCCAATGCGGAAATTACAGAACCCAAACCACCAAAAAAGAAAATCAACCTTCTGCTGGTGGCATCTGACTGAGATGATGAAAATGAACATGCGTTGGTCTGCACTGCTTTGGATCATTATCAAGAAGAACCTGTCATCAGCATGGACGCATGTCCTCTGGAATGGTGGTTGAAACATGAAGGTACATATGAATCTTTAGCGCATCTGGCACATAAATATCTTGCAACACTGGCTACAAGAGTGCCATGTGAATGTCTGTTCTCACTTTTTCTGGGTCCCCAGACTGGGTCACCAGGGGTCAGAGCTGCAGATGTGCTGAGCGCTCAGCTGAAACTTAGATCAATAGCTGTGCTTTGATAATATCAAGTGCTATAAAAATACTAAGTAATCTGGGCCTGGGAATCTCAAATTGGAAACCCAAAATTGGTAGAGACTTTTTGACAACTTTGGCCTTCATTCCATAGATGTAAAGTGGGGATAATACCATTTCACCTCATAGGGGTTTATGAGGAGAAATTCATTAATGTTTGTAAAAAACTAAGCTATATGATGAAAGCAGCATAGAAAAGCCCATGAGGAAATTAATAATTCTGTATTCTATGGATAGTGTGCAGTGAATAATGTCTGAAGCCCCACTCTGAAGGAGAAGGATAAAAAGAAATATTAACCTACCCATCCTGTGTTCACCATCCATCATGTGCTCTGAATGAGGCAGAGGGCCTGTGGCAAAAAACAGTATGCAATAATGTAATTAAAGAGCATATCATAATGCATAGGTTAATTGATTTTAAGGCTTGGAGTGACTGTTATGATTATCTGGTCTGTCCTTCTGCATAACCCAGGCCAGAGAATTTCACCCAGTGATTCCTGCATTGAATCTCTGTGCATGTGAATCTCTAGTCAGCATGTTGGGGGCTTAGTTTCCTACATTAGATGCTGTGGGTGCCTCCCTTGTAATCTGGGAGCTTGGTTTGAGCAACTGCTGCTCACTTGGGTTTTAACTTTTCCTCTCTAATTTTTGAATAGTGATATAAATCCCCCAGACTTTGATCATAGAATCATAGAATATCAGGGTTAGAAGGGACCTTCTAGAGGTCATCTAGTCCAACCCCCTGCTCAAAGCAGGAACAATCCCCAATTTTTGCCCCAGATCCCTAAATGGCCCCCTCAAAGATTGAACTCACAACCCTGGGTTTAGCAGGCCAATGCTCAAACCATTGAGCTATCCCTCCCCACCCCCATGATGTTTTTTCCTCATAATGAAATATTGATCCTAAAATCCCCTCAAATTTCCCTCATTGTCTAATTAAATATTGATAGAAAAATCTCAAAATTCACGTTTTCCCTGTCTAATTAGTGAAGGAGATAAAATCCCCTCCATTTTTGAGGGAAACTGTTGCCCTGATTTAATTATCCCAAAGTGGGGGCAGAGGGGCTTAAATCCCTAAGGATCAACTTTTTCTCTTATCTTCGAGGCAGGGTCACAGGAAGAGAAAGGGAAAGCAGCCGTCCCTGAGGAGGGATTGGCTACCCAAGGAGTACTTTCATATGTGGAAACTCTTATTCCAGAAAAAGAGTACCTTGACCCTGTATAGTCCAATCCACCTTTGAAAATGGCTTAAGCTAAACAGGAACAAGGAGGCACTCTTCTCTGGCATAACAGTGTTCACATAAAGAGTTATTCTGGAACAGACTTTCAAGTCACTTTCTGTCTAAATCCCAATTAACTTTCAAGTGTAGAGAAGCCCTGATGAGTCTGCCCAGCCCCAATTTAATCCATCCCAGCTGCTCCCCATACCCCATCAACCCAACCCAGCTCCCCACCTCCACCTGCCATTCACTCACCCATCCCCCTCTGATATCCCCTCCCAACTGCCATAGAACTCTCCGGAACTTTTAAGGTCCCTTCCAACCCTACATTTCTATGATTGTACAATGCATTCCCTTCACCCCCGAAATAAACCTCTCTCAAAGCACAGGACTCCTTTGTTGACTATATCAATGACAGGGCCAAGCCACGGTGGCAGGGGATGGGGTAGGGAACTGTCTAGCTATTGACTGAAATCTCCATGGGAGATCAGGAGGAGAGTAATTTCATCCCTTTTCCCTCTAATTATCAATGATTGTTGGGAAATCTTAATTTCCCCCTCAGATTTTGCCATTTTTCTCTGATTTTTGAATATTGATAGAAAAAACCCTCATAGATCAGAAGGGACCATCGTGATCATCTAGTCTGACTTCCTGTACATTGTAGGCCACAGAATCTCCCCCAGCTGCTCCTGTAACAGAACCTTAACCTCTGGCTGAGTTACTGAAGGCCTCAAATCAGGGTTTAAAGACTTCAAGTTACAGAGAATTCAGCATTTACACCAGTTTAAACCTGCAAGTGACCCGTGCCCCATGCTGCAGAGGAAGGCAAAAAACAAAAACAAAACCCCCAGGGTCTCTGCTAATCTGATCCAGAGGAAAATTCCTTCCCACCCCAAATACGATGATCAGTTAGACCCTGAGCATGTGGGTAAGATCCACCAACCAGACACCTGGGAAAGAATTCTCCGTAGTAACTTAGAGCCCTCCCATTCTAGTGTCCCATCACTGGCCATTGGCGATATTTGCTGCTAGCAGCTGCAGATTGCCTGCATGCCACTGTAGGCAGTCTCATCATACCAATTCCTCCTCCAATTTGTCAAGCTCAGTATTGAAGCCAGTTAGATTTTTTTGCCCCCACTGCTCCCTCTGGAAGGCTGTCCCAGAACTTCACTCCTCTGATAGTTAGAAAGCTTCACTTAATTTCAAGCCAAAACTTGTCGATGGCCAGTTTATATCCATTTGTTCTTGTCTCCACACTGGCGCTTAACTTAAATACACTAGAACCTCAGAGTTACGAACACCAGAGTTATGAACTGATCAGTCAACCACTCACCTCATTTAGAACTGGAAGTACACAATCAAGCAGTAGAGACCCCAAAAAGAAGCCAATACTGTACAGTACAGTACTGTGTTAAATGTAAACTACTAAAAAAAATAAAGGGAAAGTTTAAAAAAAGATTTGACAAGTAAACTCTTTTTGTGCTTGTTTCATTTAAATTAAGATGGTTAAGGCAGCATTTTTCTTCTGCATAATGAAGTTTCTAAGCTGTAATAAGTCAATGTTCAGTTGCAGACTTTTGAAAAAACAACCATAATGTTTTGTTCAGAGTTACGAACATTTCAGAGTTATGAACATTTCAGAGTTACAAACAACCCCTGTTCCCGAGGTGTTCGTAACCCTGAGGTTCTACTGTAACTCCTCTCCCTCCCTGGTATTTATCCGTCTGATGTATTTATAAAGAGCAATCATCTCTCCCTTCAGTCGTCTTTTCGTTCGGTTAAACAAGCCAAACTCTGAGTCTCCTCTCATAAAATAGATTTTCCATTCATCAGATTATCCTAGTAGCCGTTCTCTAATTCAAACTGGAACAGGTGCAATCTTTCTTAAACATGAGACACTAGAACTGCACACAATATTCCAGATGAGGTCTCACCAGTGCCTTGTATGATGGTACTTCCCTGTCTCTACTGCAAATACCTCGCCTGATGCATCCTAGCACTGAATTAGCTTTTTCATGGCCACATCACATTGGTGGCTCATAGTCATCATGGGATCAACCAACACAACTAGGTCTTTCTCCTCCTCTGTCACTTCCAGCTGATATGTTCCCAGTTTATAGTACAAATTCTTGTTGTTAGTCCCTAAATGCATGACTTTTCACTATTACATTTCATCCTATTTCTATCACTCCAATTTTCAAGATCATCCAGATTTTCTTGTATGATATTCTGGTTCTCCTTCATATTGGTAATACCTCTCAATTTTGTGTCATTCACAAATTTTATTAGCTCACTCCCAATTTTTGTGTTAAGGTCAGTAATAAAAATGTTAAATAAGATTGGTTCCAATCCCATAGGAACTCCATTAGTAACCTCCCTCCAGCCTGACAGTTCACCTTTCAGTAAGACTCATGGTAGTCTCCCCTTTAACCAGTTCCTTATCCACCTTTCAGTTCTCATATTAATCCCCATCTTCATAGAATCATAGAATATCAGGGTTGGAAGGGACCTTAGGAGGTCATCTAGTCCAACCCCCTGCTCAAAGCAGGACCAATCCCCAATTTTTGCCCCAGATCCCTAACTGGCCCCCTCAAGTATTGAACTCACAACCCTGGGTTTAGCAGGCCCATGCTCAAACCACTGAGCTATCCCTCCCCCAATCTTCTCCAATTTAACTAATAATTTCCCATGTGGAACTATATCAATGCCTTATTGAAATCCAGGTAGATTACATCTATTGCATTTCCTTTGTCTAAAAAATCAGTTATCTTCTCAAAGAAAGAGATCAGGTCAGTCTGGCATGATCTACCCTTTATAAAACCATGTTGTATTTTATCCCAATTACCTTTAAGGTCTATGTGCTTAACTACTTTCTCTTTCAAAATTTGTTCCAAGACCTTGCATACAATTGAGGTCAAACTAACAGGCCTGTAGTTTCCCATATCACCTTTCCCCCCCTTTCTTAAAAATAGGTACTATATTTGCAATTCTCCAGCCATAGGGTACCACTCCCGAGTTTACAGGTTCATTAAAAATCCTTGCTATTGGGCTTGCAATTTCATGTGCCAGTTCCTTTAATATTTTTGGATGGCAATTATCCGGGCCCCTTGATTTAGTCCCATTAAACTGTTTGAGTCTGACTTCCACCTCGGATGTGATAATTTTTACTTCTATATCCTTATTCCATTAGCAACCCTGCCACTACCCCAAGCTTTTTGTTAGCCTCATTAAAAACAAGGCAAAGTATTTGTTTGGGTTGTCGGACCATGCCTAGATTATTCTTAATTTCCACGCATCCATAGTGTTCAGCTGTCCTGCATCTTCTGTCCTTGTTTTCTTTTTCTTTATATGGCTATAGAACCTTTTTACTATTGGTTTCAATTAAATTTGCAAGGTCCAGCTCTGATTGGCTTTCAGCAGTTCTTACTTTATCCCTACACTTTCTGACCTCCAAGAGATAGCTCTCCTTGCTGATCAATCCCATCTTCCATTTCTTGCAGACTTTCTGCTTTTTCTTAATCTCCTGCTTGAGATGCTTGCTCATCCAGGTTGGTCTGCAACCTTTCCCCATGATTTTTTCCCCCTTGCTTGGGGTGCAGGCTTCAGATAATTTCTACAATTTTCACTTAAAGTAATTCTAAGCCTTTTCCACATTCAGATCCTTGAGTTCTTCAGTCCAGCCCGCTTCCTTAACTAATTAGCTTAATTTTTTAAGGGTTGCCCTTTTGAAATCAAGGACCCTATTTGCAGTTCTAATTTTGTTTATCCTTCCTTTTAGTTTAAACTGAATTAGCTCATGATCACTCAAACCCAGGTTGCCCTCTACAACCAGTTCATCTTTGAGGTCCTCAGTACTCACGAATACCAAATTAAAAATGGCATCACCTCTTGCGGGTTCAGCAATTATTTGGTGAAGAAATCTGTCCGTTATCACATCCAGGAAAACCTGGGCCCTACTATTATTAGTAGCACTTGTCCTTCAATCTAGTTCTGGGAAGTTAAAGTCCCCCATAATCATACAATGCCCAGTAGTATTTATTTAATTAAGACCATTAAAGAGGTCTCTCTCTAATCCGAATCAGATGCTAGGGTCTGTCACACACCCCTAGTACGATCTCAGGGGAACCTCTAGTAGCTTTCTTCCCCAAAGTGATTTTGGCCCAAACTGACTTTCTTATCCATTCCATCACTTCTAATTTCTTTACAGTCTACCTCATCATTAGCATACAATGCTACTCCACCCCTTTGTCTTCATTTCGGTCTTTCCTGAACAGCACATACCCTTCAATCCCTGTACTCCAGTCATGACTACTAGTCTATCATGTTTCTGTTATCCCTATAATATCTGGTTTCACTTCCTGCACCAGTAGTTCTAGTTCCTTCATTTTGTTACCCAGGCTCCTTGTATTAGGGTACAAACATCTTGACTGTTGTTGCTGCTGCTCCCTCATTGCTTCCCTCTCCCAACTGTCACGGAACCATCTGGATTCATCTCCCAACTGCTTCCATCTCCCAACTGTCACGGAACCATCTGGATTCATCTCCCAACTGCCAAACAATGGCCCTTTACATGCTGCTGTCCCCCACAACTGTTTTCCTGCTCCATCCTCCCCACCCTTCTCCTGTCAAAGCCATATTGTCCAGTGCTCCTGGCTGCCTGTGCAAATGTTTGGTTGGGAGCAAATCCTCACTTTCTCTATTTATCAAACTGATGTAAAGTCTCCTCATATTTTACCACTTTTTTATATCCCTCTTTTTAACTTCTCGTTTTAGAGGGAAACAATTGCCCTTAGTTGTCATATCTTTGAGCCTGCCAAGGTCCAAATATAAGACACACAATGTGACAAAGGCCCAAAAGCATTAATAGAAATATACTATTAATTTAAAATAATAAATTATTAATATAAATCCCCTGGGATTTTACCCCTTCCCTCCCCCCATCTAATTATCCAATAGTGATGGAAAATCTCAATTTTCCTCACAGGTTTTGCCATTTTTGTCTAATTCTTGAATATCGGTAGAAAATCCCAATGTGCTTTTCTCTAAGTAATTACCAAACATTGATCACATCCCTCAGATCCCCCCCCAATGATTAAATATCAATATAAAGTCTCCTCAGATTGTGCCCCTTCACTCTACATATCAATCAGTTATGTGACATCTCCTCAGACTGCCATTTTCTGTTTAATTATCCAATATTCATATTTGATATGAATAGCAAAGCACCTTCAGATTTGGGGGTTTCCCACCTGTTTAAAGTGCTATAAATTCTCCTTATTTTGGAGGAGAAATGTTGCCTTGAGTCATCATCTCAGTTCTCCTTAGCTACCTGCTTCCCTAGATTGGTGGAGTCCCTTTACACCCTCGAACAGGCAACCTTAATTTCAGCATTTCCTAACTTTTGCTGCTGGACTTTGCAATTTTAATGTTCTTTTAACATAGTTTTTTTTATGTTGTTGATTAATACATGCTGGCTAGCATATAAATATATATCATGTAATGTATTAAGCACCATTAAGCACAAATATTGTAACAGTGATATAGCCTAAGATGACCTATACCATAATCCTGTACACTTATGCTAAGTATCCCTAACGCCTTGCATTAGCTGAAGTAAGCCTTGGCATGAGTAGATAGAAAAATGGTCAATATCCAGACAGATGATTACATCTTCATGACCGTAGGAAAGGAGTTACACACAAACCTAAGAGGTGCTTTCATGTCCCTTAGTACTTGGAATGCATGTGCTCAAAACAAAAATAATGGTGTATCATGACCTGAAAGACATGGGTTCAGAATAAAAGACAAAGGGGTAAACCTGGTATCAAAACCAAACAAGGTAGAAAGCTGATTAATTAAATCTAGTTTCAAATGATGTATGTGGTGCCTTTTATTGGTAAAAAAGTAGGGTACAAAAAATGGCTTTAGGGGTGTAACTCTGGGAAGAACACCTGCGTGAGAGTAATGTAACATCACTGCATGGGACTGATCTTCAGAAACTGGTATCACATAGAACCTTTTTCCTGTGGCATATTGATAAATCAGTCTGACATGGATTATTTGGTCTCAGGAGTATATTTCATAACACAATAACAAACCAAAATGTGGTCAAGCAATTGACTATACAATTTATCAACAATATAATAAAAAAACAGATCGAGCTTCTTGAACCTCCCACTGTAAGACATTTTCCAGACCTCAAATAATTCTTACAATCTTGGATTCCTTTTCTTACACTTGTTCTTGTAGTTCTTTTCTGAATCCTTTCCAGTTTGTCAAAGTCCTGTATTCAGTGTGGACACCAGAACTAGGGGGAGGGACAGCTCAGTGGTTTGAGCATTGGCTTGCTAAACCCAGGGTTGTGAGTTCGATCCTTGAGGGGGCCATTTAGGGATCTGGGGCAAAAATCTGTCAGGGGACAGTACTTGGTCCTTCTAGTGAAGGCAGGGGACTGGACTCGATGACCTTCCAGTTCTAGGAGATAGGCATATCTCCATTTAAAAAAAAATCTGACACACATTATCCAGTAATGGTCTCACTAATGCCATACGCAGAAGCAACATCCCTTTCCTGCTCCTACTTCTTATTCTCCTGCTTATATATATATGAAGATCACATTCACTCTCCTAGCTACACTACTGCACCGGGAGCTCATGTTCATTTATTTACTTATCATGACCTCTAAGTCCTTTTCAGGGTTGCTGCATTCCAGAATACTATTCCCATACAGTAAATGTAACCTACATTTTTCATTTCTAGATGCGTGATCATGTATTTGGCTGTATACACATGCATGGTGTTCAAATAAGCCAATCCAGATTGCTCTGTATAAATGGCTTGTTTCCATTGTTATTTACCACTCCACCTAATTTTTGTGTCATCTGCAAACTTTACTACTAATGATTTTGTATTTCTTTCCAGATCACTGATAAAAATACTGAATAGTATTAGGCCAAGAACGGATTTCTGCAGGACCCCATCAACAAACCAAACACCTACATGCACATGAGGACTTCTAATTTACAATTACTTTCTGAGATCTAACAACTAGCCAGTTTTCACTCCATTTAATATGGGTGCCCGGATTTTGTATGGTGCGAATTGTTTAATCAGAACGCCGTGCGGTGCTAAGTCAAATGCCTTACAGAAGTCTCAGTACATCATGTCAAGAGAGTTACCTTTATCAACCAAACCTGTGATCTCATCAAAAAGTGACATCAAGTTTGTTTGACAAGACTTATTTTCCACAAAACCAAACTGACTCACTGGCATTAATTATGCTACCATCCTTTAATTCTTTATTGATTGCATCCCATAGCAGCTGCTCTGTGATCTTCCCCAGTACTGATGTCAGGCTAACTGACCTAGAGATACTAAGGTTTACACTTTTAAATACTGATTTGACACTGGGGAGTTCCAGAGGACTGGCAAAAAGCTCAGTGTTCCAGGATTTCTCACAAATCTCCAGAGGAGTGAGTAGGGTGACCAGACAGCAAATGTGAAAAATCAGGACAGGGGGTGGGGGGGTGTAATAGGAGCCTATATAAGAAAAAAACCCAAAAATTGGGACTGTCCCTATAAAATTGGGACATCTGGTCACCCTAGGAGTGAGGAACAGGGGAGAGGGAGCAGAGATGAATGGCAGGGGATATGAGCCTAGGGCTTGGGAAAGGGAAAAAATGAAGGAGGAGCCAGGAGAGGGGGAGAGAAGCAGGAGCAAATGAGATGCAGAGGACTGGAGCACTGAGCTTGATTAATGTGTATGTGACTTTCCAGAGAATTCCATATTACATTCAAAACCCCTATGTAAACACAATGTTAAGGTTGCAAAGATGAACACTCAAAGGTTAGGAATGCCAGAATTAATCTTGCCCATGCAACCTTACTTCAGCTTCCTTGTGCATATGCATAAATTATAGTCTTTAATTCAGGGCCGGCTCTGGATTTTTTGCCGCCCCAGGCAAAAAAGCCTCCCACCGCCCCCCACCCCTGGGCGCCAGCGAGGAGCACGGCAGGGGAGGGCGGCGAGCCCGGCCACGGCCCCGCTCTCCCCGGCCGGCCGGCCGGCTGGGGGGAGGGTGGCGAGCCCAGCCGCGGCTCCGCTCCCGCTCTCCCCGGCCGGCCGGGAGGAGGGCGGCGAGCCCGGCCATGGCCCTGCTCTCCCCGGCCGGCCGGAGCGCCGGGGGGAGGGCGGCGAGCCCGGCCGCGGCCCCGCTCTCCCCGGCCGGCCGGAGCGCCGGGGGGAGAGCGGCGAGCCCGGCCGCGGCCCCGCTCTCCCCGGCCGGCCGGAGCGCCGGGGGGAGGGCGGCGAGCCCGGCCGCGGCCCCGCTCTCCCCGGCCGGCCGGAGCGCCGGGGGGAGGGCGGCGAGCCCGGCCGCGGCCCCGCTCTCCCCGGCCGGCCGGAGCGCCGGGGGGAGGGCGGCGAGCCTGGCCACGGCCCTGCTCTCCCTGGCGGCGAACCCGGCCATGGCCCCGCTCTCCCCGGCCTACCGGAGTGCCACGGGGAAGGCGCCGAGCCCGCCGTGGCTCTGCTCTCCCCGGCGGCCGGAGCGCCGGGGGGAGGGCGGCAAGCCTGGCCGCTCCGCAGGGCACCCCAACAGCCCCAGTATGTTTAAAAAAAAAAACAAAAACCTGAGCGCCGCCTCCCTCCAGGTGCCGCCCCAAGCACATGCTTGGTAGGCTGGTGCCTGGAGCCGGCCCTGCTTTAATTACATGATCACAAACTATTTTTTCCTCATTCAGAGCACAGGATGGACTGTGTTCATTGAATGGTAGCTATTCAATAACTCTTTTTATCCTCCACATTGAGCGTGTGGTCCCATGCGTTATTCACTGCACACCATTCAAACCATGCACTGAATACAGAATTACTGATTCCTCATGGACTTTTCAATGCTGCTGTCATTGTAGTATCTTAGTTCTTTACCAACGTTAATGAATTTATCTTCACAACAACCCTGTGGGATATGGAGTTATTATCCCATTTATGCACAGGGAACTGAAACACAGAGATGAAAGCCAAAATTGTCAAAAATGTCTTGTAATTTTGCATGCCCAGTCAGAGGTGCTGAAAACCTAATTTTTCAGAGTACTTAGTATTACATAGCACCATATCTGTTCAAAGCACAGCTCCCTTTGACCTCAGTCACATTTGTGGGTGCACAGGACTTCTGCAAATCAGACTCCAGGCTCTCAATTGGGCATCCGGAAAATGAAGAACACACAGAGTATGTCTACACTGCAATGTAATCCCAAGGTGAGAGGGACTCGAGTCAGTTGACCCGTGTTAGGGAAGGCTGTGAAAAGTTTGATTTAAATGGCTTGCCCAACATCATATAGAACTGCATGGCAGAGGCAGGAATATAATCCAAATCCCACACAGTTGTCAGAGAAAACTCCCCATATAAAATCATAGAAATATAGGGCTGAAAGGGACCTCAAGAGGCCATCTAGTTCATCCCCATGCACGGAGGCAGGATTAAGTATTCTAAATGATGCCTGACAGGTCTTTATCTAACTTGTTCTTAAAAACTTCCAGATATCATAGAATAGAATATCAGGGTTGGAAGAGACCTTAGAAGGTCATCTAGTTCAACCCGCTGCTCAAAGCAGGACCAATCCCCAATTTTTGCCCCAGATCCCTAAATGGCCCCCTCAAGGATTGAACTCACAACCCTGGGTTTAGCAGGCCAATGCTCAAACCACTGAGCTATCCCTCTCCCCCGAGATATCTTTGCCCCAACTGGCATCTAACAATATATGAAATGCTGCTCGTCAAAGATTTGGGGAGGGGTGTATGTGAAAAATGTTAAAAGAAAATTACCCGTTTCAGTTTCATTCAAAACTTTTCACTTTCCCCTTCATTTTTTTAAGAAAAAAAAAAATCACAGTGAAATTTTTCAATTAGAAATATTTTGTTTATATTTTTTTCATTAAAATATTTGGACAGAAAAAGGAGAAAAAAATCTGTTTTGAAAATGTTATTTCTATGAATTTCAGTTTGTATTCTGAGTATCCCCTGTATTTCTCCCCAACACTGGAAGTGGCAGGGGGTTTTCATATTCCATCGCTTCCCACCCCCAAGCAAACCAGTACTCCCCAGTCCCCCAAAATTTTCAGCCCTGGGTGCTCACCTCTCTGCTGCCCCCTCAGCCCCTCTCCCCGAGCCTTCCCCATACCTGACTTATTATCCATTTCCTGGAGGATTGGGGGCTCCTCTTTGGGGATGCAGAGTGGTTCATACTGGTGTCCTGGGGTCTCAGCTCGTCCCACCTCCTCCTGGGATACACATTCGTGATGGGGCTGCGGCTGCTCTAGCTGGGAGCTGGGAGCATCCCATAATGCCTCAGGGGAAGCCATCTTCTCCGAAGTCACTTCCTCAACCTTCACGCGCACCGTGACCTGAGGATGAGCCAAACACATCACAGTGTAGCTGGTCCCTAGAACCCACAGGGAAGAGTGGAGTCTGAGAGGGGAGACTTCAGGGAACATCCTCAAGAAACAGATGGTGGAAGGGACTGTTAGGAATTGCAGGAGCCCCTTTTATCTTTCTCCTGGTCTCCTGCAATAAAATTCCTCCTGGCCTTGCTTAAATCCCTTTATCTTGCACAAATATTCTTGCATTGTTCCCTCTCCTGCCCTGCTTAAATTGAATAACTATAGAAACCAGTTTGAACAAGGTCAGCCTGAGCTGATGCAGGAGAAAACACGTACCCAGTACCTCTCCTTTGTCTGTTTTAAACCTTTAAATACTGATGTGTGTCACTAATAAAGTTGCCGCATGCCTCCAAAGCTACTAGCCTCAGAGGGTGCGTGCCCTTTGATCAAAGCTACTCAGCCTCTGTGTGTTTCTTACATGGTCTCTGACAGTTTGTGAGCTATGAGTCCAACTCCGCACTACCCAGGTGTTGGAACGGTGAGTAGGACAAGCTGATTTTTACCTAACAGGACCACAGACCCAAGCTAGATTTCCAGGCTCAGCAGGGGGCACTGTGGATGTGCAGGTGATATATGTAATATACGCCATAATGTGCTAGCAATGCTCCTCTGCTATGTACATCGGCCAAACTGGACAGTCCTTACGCAAAAGGATAAATGGACACAAATCAGATATTAGTAATGGCAATATACAAAAGCCTGTAGGAGAACCCTTCAACCTCCCTGGACACACAATAGCAGACTTAAAGGTAGCCATCCCGCCGCAAAAAAAACTTCAGGACCAGACTCCAAAGAGAAACTGTAGAGCTTCAGTTCATTTGCAAATTTGACACCATCAGCTCAGGACTAAACAAAGACTGTGAATGGCTAGCCAACTATAAAAGCAGTTTCTCCTCCCTTGGTGTTCACACCTCAACTGCTAGAAGAGGGCCTCACCCTCCCTGACTGAGCTAACCTCGTTATCTCTAGCCTGACTCTTCCCTGCACATTTATATCTGCCCCTGGACATTTCCACTGCTTGCATCCGACGAAGTGGGTATTCACCCACGAAAGCTTATGCTCCAATACCTCTGTTAGTCTATAAGGTGCCACAGGACCCTTTGTCGCTTCTACAGATCCAGACTAACACGGCTACCCCTCTGATAATAATAAGAATAGTAATAAGCTAAATGAAGGGACACCCACACAACCAGAGTCTGCCAGGTCAGACAAACAGATTGTCAGAGGCTTGTGCAATTAGGAGCCCAGGAACTGCCAGACTGGATCAGACCAGTGGTCCATCTAGCCCAGTATCTCATCTCTGACAGTGGCCAGCACCAGATGCTTGAGAAAGAGGTGTAAGGACTCCATCGTTACGGGGAAATCTTCTCCCCAGGAAAGATCCCTCCTGATACCCAATATCCAGAGGTCAGCTGAGGTAGGTGAAGTTGGATATATATTACAGGTCGTACCTCACTGGTCCGGCACCCTCGGGACCAGACTGGTCCCAAACCAGGGAATTTGCCGGACCAGGGGAGGTCTGTGCTCTGGCAGCAGCAGAGGGGCTGGCATTGATGGAGCAGAGACAGGGTGGTGCTCAGGGGAAAAAGTGGGGCAGCTGCTCTGCTTCTTCCCCTGAGCGACATGTCACCCTTTCCCCGCTCTCTCCCTCCCTCCCTAAGCTAGAACACCGCAAATCAGCTGTTTGCAGCGCTTCGGAAGCTCTGGGAGGGCGGAAGAGGAGTTTCTAAACCCGAGGCCGCTGGCTTTTCCCCATGAGTGCTCCAGCCCCGGAGCACCCACGGGGTTGCAGGGGATGCCGGACCACGGATGTTGCCAGACTAGGGAAGTCTGGATTAAAGAGGTACAACCTGTAGTATAATCCTGGAAAGTCTGTTTATCCGTAAATAGATCCAATCCATTTGTTGTACCCTGCTCTAGGCCTCAAATCGCATATTGTGTTGGGTGGAAACAGACTTGAAGTTTTACATTTTGCTTTATGCCTAGTTGCTTGCCATCTCCTTATTTGTGTAATAGGAGACAGGGCAAATAAAAGATTCCAGTTCAATGCCTCTATGATATCCCTTCTTATTCTTCTCCTTTCAGGTATGCCTGATCCCTTTCTTCCTCTAGCTCTGATCATGAACCACAGAGAATCTTGCAGCCCTGATTCCCTTCAGTATCAGCTCCTACATCCAGCCATCACTCCTCGCCTAATAGAAACAGCCTTTTTTCTCTGCTTGCTCTAGGGAGGAGGACTGGATGCTGAGTTTACAGCACAGCAATCTGGTCTGTGAGCATCCAGTCCCATCTGGAGCCCGTTTATATATTTGACCTCTTCTTTCCCTCCCCACCGGTCTCAACTGGCATTATCAAATTAAAATATTCTTACCTGCTGCTCCCATAATCCAGCCTCTGGCTGCCCCAGTTGGAACCCCTCTGCCAGGGCCACCGCCTGGGCACAGGTCTCAGGGCCACGTTCCCAGACCCAGTTCTGCATTTCCTCTGGCAGGATGGTCAGGAACTGCTCCAGAATCAGCAGCTCCAGGATCTGCTCCTTGGTGTGGCTCTGCGGCTCCAGCCAGTGATGGCAGAGCTCCTGGAGGCGGCTGTAAGCCTCCCGGGGCCCCTCGGCCTCTTGGTAGCGAAACTGCCTGAAGCATCGGCGCCGCGTCTCCAGGCAGGTGTCTTCCCCTTGCAGGATGGCAGCTTTCACCTTCCCATAGTCTCTGCTGTCTCTAGCCTCCAGGCTGCTGTAGGCCTGTCGGGCTTTTCCGCTGAGCGCCGGCACGAGTCGCGTTACCCACTCTCCTTTCGGCCACTGGCAGGCGTTAGCCACATGCTCGAAGTTGGCCAGGTAGGCCTCAATATCGTCCCCTGGTGCCAGCTCAGGCAGCTGTAGCGTCACCGGGGCCGGCACAACTTCAGGAGGGGTCCATAGGGCCTGAAGCACCTCCTGCCACTGGACTTCCCAGCGCTGGGGTGGCTCGTCCTGCCTCGGAGGCCTGGACTGTTGTGGAGCCGCCCATCTCAATAATTCCCCGATGGTCCCAGAGCAGACAACAAAGGGAAGGTTCTCTCCTTGCTCCACTCCCTGCCCGGGCCCGGGGCCTGGTGGGTCTTGTTCCTCCCTTTTTACTGGGGGCTGCACCCCCTGCTCTAAAGGCACCTGTAATTGGAGACCCAGATCTGCACTTGTACCCAGTTCTGTGGCCATGGTCTGGCTCGGTTGCACTTCGAGCTAGGGCCTGCACTCTCAGACGCCAATCTCAATAAACATGCGTGGGACCTGTCGGGAGAATCCAGCCTCCTCCTGCACACCCTGCAGCGAAAGATCCATATGAAACACTACATTTAAAGTACGTTATTTAGGTTGCAAAGCCAACCACTTGAATGTTAGGAAATTCCAAGATCTGCCCATTCAACATTAACTCTGCCCACTTGTGCATCCATCCGGTGCCTTGAGTGTGTGCTGTGGAAAAAAAATAGTATGTAACTAATTAAATTAATGCAAATGAATAAATCAGGCAACTGTGAATCTGTCATTTCCTAATTTATGACTTTGCTACCTAAATCATGTTCTTTTAACAGAGATTTTTGTATGTAATTTCCAAATATTTTAATTTTAATACAGACATTCCCAGTACATTGCCTGCTGCGATTGGGTCATCGAGAGCCCAGCTTTATAATGTTTGTGTTCAGCTATTATTTTGGCAAGCTGCTGACGTTTTCCTGAGGAACAAAATCAATAGAAGGGAAATGGCAATTTTTTGCAGTTTATACCTCAGCCAAACCTGAACAGAATTTCACGGGATAAAAAAGAGGCACTTCTCCAGCCTGCTGCAGAGAGCAGAGGAATGGCAGCTTCGCAAAGAAAAAGTTGCAAGAATTTTTTGTAAGGGAAAGTGTTTGGTGACCTAAATGGAAGGGCCACTATTAGAGCCCCTTGCAGGAAATGTAGTGAGGGCAAGACCCACGACTTGTACCCCCAGCTCACTGCCCTCCTCAGCACAGACACATCCCTCGCTCCCCCCCCTGCCCCCGCCCCCAATCAGTACAGACAGGTCCCTGCCTGACCCTGCCCTCCACCCCCACCCCCCATCTCTTGCGGTGGGGGCTGTTATTCCTCAGTTCCCAGAGGGAGCTGCAAAGAGAACAGCCCCCACTTGGGGGACAAGTCCTGAATGGGCAGGTCCCCCTGAGCATCGGGGTGACGGAGGAGTCCCCATAGAGCAGGGGCTAGGGGGCGGCAGACCTTCTCCCTTGTGGACCCTGCAGTGGGGACGTACCTGGGGCTGGGGGCTCCTGTTCTTCTGATCCAGCGCCTCCGCCTGCCCTGGTCTCTCTGCGTATCCAGCAACTGCTGAATCCCCCTCCCCTGTGCCTGGGGTTCCCCTGGGGCCCGCAGGTGCTGGGGAGCTGGGACACTGGGAGGGGGTGTCCCTGAGTGGGGGAGCCCTAGACGATGCTGAGGGGCTGGTCCTACCTAGGAAGTGACAAGGATCCAGGAGAAGGGTTAATCCCACCTCTGCAAAACCAGGACTGGCTGGGCTAGCTGTCAGTCCGGGCGAATCCCTCCCCTGCCTTGGCGGTCAGCCCCTAATTGGGATTGGATCATGTGGGATCCAGCACTCCCCGCTCAGCTTTCAAGCCTCACCCTGGCAACAGCTGCAGCCTCTTGCGAGGAAGCCTGACACATCCCCTCACACAGATACTGTGATACAGGGTGAGCTACTATCAGAACCTCCCTGGAACAGAATAGAATAAACTAGCCCATCACTGTAATGCCACAGCACCAGTCTGGCACAGAGACATTTAACCTCAAATCCGCATGTTCTGCTAAGCAGCAGGGGCAGCCATAAACTGGGAAGCGATCCTCACATTCCAAACCAGTTGATTCATATTTAGCATGTGATCCACTATTCCCAAATCCTTTTCTACAGTACTTGTTCCTAGGCAGTCATTTCCCAATTTTTGTGTGTGCATCTGATTGTTCCTTCCTGAGCTTGCATTTGTCCTTATTGAATTTCATCCTATTTACTTCTGACCATTTCTCCAGTTTGTCCAGATCATTTTGAACATAAGAACAGCCATACTGGACACAATACTCCAGATGAGTCCTAATCAGCATGGAGTAGAGTGGAAAAATTGCTTCTCGTGTCTTGCTTACAACACTCCTGCGAATACATCCCAGAAGGTAACACTCTTTCTGAGTAAGTCTGTAGATTTTGTTTCCCTCCACTTCCCTTCTCTCATAGTGCCTGCTTATGTATCCAGATCTATTTTTTTATGCTTCTCATGACCCAATACCTTTCCTATTTTCCTTTTTTCCTTCTTCTCACTTCCCAGTTCCCTACTTTTAGTCTCTTGGTGTTTTTTTTTAAATCATCTCCCCTCTACCCAAGCTCCAGTTCATCTGCTACTCCACATCTCGATTCTTCTCCTTCTGTAACAGCTTTTCCCAACTGCCCCTTTGAGTGGATTCCCAGCCCCCTCCCCAGCTCGAACTGCCCCCTCACTGGCTGGCTCTCTCCCCAGGACAGCGTTCTGTGCTGCTGCATCACAGCTGGACAGTAGCAGCAAATTCCATCCTCTGTTCCAGTTTTCTATACAGAGCCAAAGCTCATGCCACAGACAAAATAGCTCCATTATTTTGTAGTTCCTAAAATGATAACCTAGTCCGAGCTGAATCATGGCAGGATAGTTCAGATTATTCCCAAAGTGTCCCCCGTGGTCGATCATGCAGCGTAGCCTTGCATAATGGGCTTAGTTGTGTTGTCACGCAGAATAGTAATAATCACAGAACAAACACTTTTTAAAAAAGGACTGAAGAAAAAAAAAAGTACTTTTACAAGCCTAATTTAACCACATTTTTTATTTTAATTTTTCTTCCCGAATAGAATTTTTTCTCATGATATAACAATGTTGTTTGGCTCATGATACTTGCATTATGTTAAAAAAAAATCCACCACCACCACAACCTTGAAAACAATACAGATGCAACTGTGCAATGGGAAAGGGGGTGGGGAGAGATCAGTGAGTGACGGGGGGGGGGGGGGGGGAGAGGGGATGAAGAGTAAATGGAGGGTGGAGCCTTGGGGGAAGAGGCAGAGCAGGGGGTGGGGGGAGGTACCAGCGCTCCTGCTGTACTATCCAGTTTTGGGAAATTGGAAAGTTGGCAACCCTAGGCGCATCACCGGCTGCCACTCCGCCAATGTATATAGTTTTTTGGGGGGGCAACACCCCCTCATTTGCTCCCAAACTCCACCTATGGCAGAGCACCTGGGACTGTGTTGTGGCTCACCTTTGGGCCACAGCCCATAGTCTGGGAACCCCTGCTCCAAGCAGGGCTGGTGCACCCCCTAGGCGACCCTAGGCGGTCGCCTAGCATGCCAGGATTTGGGGAGCGGCGGGCCGGGAGCTGGGGAGAGGGGTGCCACGGGTGGGGGGCCGAGCTACCGCGAGGGGGTGGGGAAGCGTGTTGTGGGGGGGAGCTGGCTGCCACGTGGGGGGCAGTGTTAGCTGGGGGGGCGTGTGCAGGGCTGGTGCAAGGAAGTTTCGCCTAGGGTGCGAAACTTCCTTGCACAGGCCCTGGCTCCAAGACACCAGCGGAGAAAAGACTCCAGCACAGTAGGCAAGACTCCTGGCAGAAGGCCTGGGAGTGGCTGGATGAAAAGTCGAGAAGGATGGATGTATATAAACCTTAAAATATATCAACTTCAGACTTGCACTTTGATGGCGTTATTTTGTAGCCGTTTATGGGAACAAGCCAGCCCAATATTGGAGTTACTGGTTACGAGAAAGCCTCTGAGACATTACTAAGGAAAGAGAAACTGTCACTTCAGGGCCATCCCATGCCTGAACGGGGAGCTGTGGAGGCCATTACACACCCGTACAATGCAGCCTGCAATTTGCATTATAGTCGCACATAGCCCCTGCCCGGAAGAGCTTATACTCAAAATAGACAAGGGGCAGGACAAGAAACTAGGCCCAGAGCGGGGAAGTGACTTGCCCAAGGTCACCCAGCAAACCAGTTTTAGAGCTGGGAATGAACCTGGGTGTCCTGTGTCCCAGTCCAGCATGCTAGTCATTAGACCCCATTGACTCTCAGTACTGCATGTGTTAGGTAAAAATCAGCTTGTCTTTACTCACCGTCCCAACACCGGGTGATGCGGAGTTGGACTGTAGCTCACAAGCTGTCAGAAGCCATGTAAGAAACACACTGAGTCCTAGACGCTTTGATCAAAGGGCACACAACCCCCTCAGCAGCTAACCGCTGTGGAGGAGTGTGACAACTTTATTCATGACGAGCACCAACATATATAGGAAGACAGACAAAGAGGGCACTACAATCTCATTCCAGGCTATCCTGCTCAAACTGGTTTCTTATAGTTACTCAATTTAAGCAGGGGGACAGAAAAAGCCGACGCAAGGATATTTGTGTAAGATAAACGGATTTTGTGCAAGGCCACAGCAAGGCCAGAAGATTTTATTGCTAAGAGATTAGGGAGCATTTTTATGATAGAGGCCTTGCTAATTTTATGACAGGGGCCTTGCTTAGCTAACAATCCCCCCCTGAGCAGCCTGGAGACCTAAGGTATCCAGAGCTGCAGCAAGTGGAGGTGTGAAAGCAAACCCAACACCGAGGGCGATTAAGCCGCTGGATGATGGCACAAATCAACGTTAGAAAACTGTTACCCCTCCACCCGTGTCCCCTTTGCCCATATGCAGGACCCGGGAGGAAAGAGAGAAGTGCACCGGCCACCCATACTAGTATCTGCATCCTGCCGTATACCAAGCAAACAGGAATATAACCAAAGGAATTAAAAGCAATGTGAAAACTAAGAGTCCAGGTCCAGTGTCAAGGTTCCAATAATTAGAGGGTACAGTCCAAGGAGAGTCAGTGACGTTCATGTGAGGAACGTTCGCTTTGATAATGTTAGTTTTGTGTCTGAGAGGGGCTGGCAGATCCACCGGTCAGCTGTGGTACCCGCGGGAGCGACAGACACTGCTGGTCCGTTGCTGAGGTCCACTACAGCTGGCTTGATGTGAGAGTGAGGAATCCAGGACTTCCGCCCTTCCAGGAAAACAGCGGTTTGAGTTGTCAGGAGCACTTGGTGGGGTCCAGTAAACCTCGGCTGGAGGGTGTCACTGCGAACAAACTTGTTGGCCCATACAAAGCACCAGGCCAGAACGGGTGAACTTGATCCTCCAGAGGCACGGTCTGGGAAAGCTGAGAGGCTTTCCAGAGAGCACGGGGGCGAGCCTGTAAGGAGAGAAACTGAGAAGCGGTTATGTGATCTCCCCCCCACCCCAATAGTAAAATGCCAACACGGGGCAACGAGCCACCGGTTGTGGGTGGATGCCCATAAAGCAATTCAAAGGGAGAGAGGGGCCCAACACTCAAGTAGGGCGTGTACAAAGGTGAAACAAAACAATCGGAAGTACCTGTGGCCATTTTAACCCGGTCTCCTGGCAATATTTAGACAAAGCCGTCTTAAGTTCTCTATCCACTCTCTCTACTTTCCCGCTAGACTGAGGGTGGTATGGGGTATGGAATGAGTGACTGATTCCTAATCCTTCCTCGATGCGCTTAAGGACAATGGCTGGTGAAATGTGCACCTCCGGCAGAGTCAACGCTGGTTGGAACCCCAAAACGGGAAACGATGTCCTGCAGGGGGATCTTGGCAACGGTGGAGGCGGTAAAGTACGCTGTAGGGAAAGCCGCTATTGCCAGCTGGCATGCTCGGGCCAGGGCATAAAGCTCAGCTGCTTGGGCTCCCCAGTTGCCTGGTAGGGAGGCTGCCTCAATGACGTCCCACAGAGAGGTCACAGCGTAGCCGGTGAAGCACTGTCCCTCGGAGTAGAAGGGGCTCCCATCCGTGAAGAGGATGAGGTCCAGATTGGCGAGGGGCGCGTCAAACCCCCGCCGCCAATGTGCGAGTGCAGGAGGGTGTTCCCTGGGCCACCGGGACAATTTGCTGTGAGTAGAATGCCACTGGGAAGCGGTGGGGTCCGCTCATCTGGGTAAGGACTCCACTAGTCACCCCCGCCTCTCATGTACAAACAGGTGGCACGTCTTGGTGTAGTTGGGGGGTCTGCGGGACATGGAAGTGGCAACACTGTCTTTAAGCAAATTAAATGCTTGAACAGTCTCCGGAGACCATTGCAAAGGTTTTGGGGCCGAGTTAGAAGTGAGTGCATGGAGGGGTTTGCTCAGCTCCCCGCGGGATGGCAGCCATGGGTGGCAGAAGCCAATGAGTCCGAGAAACCCCCACAGCTGCTTTGTGGTAGAAGGTAACGGGCACCGCTGAATGGCCGGAATGCGGGCTGGATCCCTTTGCTGGCCCGCAGGGGTCAGGATGAATCCCAAATAGCGTACCCGTTGAGAGTCCCCGGGAGTGTAAGGAAGGTAAAAGGGCCTTACCGTCCTGACGGAGGGCTTCCTGGTCACAATGGCCCCACCAGAATGTCGTCCACGTATAGGACCAAAGTTGATCCGTGGGGACTGGAGAACCCCTCCAGGTTGCGGCAGAGGCATTGGCTAAATATAGTCGGGCTGTCTCGAAACCCCTGAGGCAGGCGCTGCCACACGTAGGATTGGCCCTTCCAGATGAACCCGAAGAGGTACTGAGAGTCAGGGTGGACAGGGATGCTAAAAGAGGCTGATTTTAGGTCAATACCAGTAAACCATTGGGCATCCCAGGGGATCTGGCTGATAATGGTGGCCAGATCCCGGTACCACGGCGTGGAGGGGAACGACATACCTATTGCCCAGCCATAAGTCCTGAACAAAACGCCACTCCACGGGGTCTCCCTCCTTCTTGGGTGGCTTTTTTGACCGGAAGAATAGGAGTGTTGCATGGGGAGCGTTGGGCCTTAACAAGGCCCTGCTTTACAAATCCTTCTACAATAAGGCGTATGCCTTCCCTAGCTTTTAAAAATAAGGGATACTGGGGAACAGATGGGGGAAGCAAGGAGGCCTTGACCTGGATGCGGACAGGCTCCACGGAGAGGAGCAGTCCCACATCAGTGTCTGAGGTTCCCCACAGGGACGGCGGCAGGCCTGCCAAATCTGGCGGGGAGAGGGGGAAGGAACATTCTTTTCTTTGGGAGGAGTGTTCCTTCCCTGTAACCATTACCTTAGGCTTGAATATTGACCGTGGATGGCTCGGTCATTACCTTAATTGAATTTATTTCCTTTCAATTAAGTAGCCTCTTAACGTTGGTATAGGCACTTCCACCTCCCCATATTTCTTTGAATGTATAAATATCTGTTCACTGTCTGTTCCATTCCATGCATCCGAAAGCTTATGCCGCAATAGATTTGTTAGTCTCTAAGGTGCCACAGGTATTTTTCTTGTTTTCTTTTTGCTGACGCAGACCAACACAGCCACTATACTGAAACCTTCCCTGCAATAAACTCATCAGTAAGCCCCCCCCCCCCCCCCCCCCCCAGGAATGCAGGTTAAAGTGGCCTCAAGTTTACAAAGTAAATCTCGACCCATCAAGGGGAAAGGGCAGGCTGGGGAAAAAAGAAAACGGTGAGAAAAACACTTATTAGCAAAAACAACATTCAAAGGCAAAGTAAGCCCAAGAGTTTGCAGATTTCCCTCCACCCCAGCTGCAGTCTTTACCTCAGGAGATAACCACGAAGGGTGGGGGGGCATGGTTTAAAAGGGAAAAGGTAGCCCCTGTGTCCATAAGAAAAGATACAGAGAAACCTTGAACTGAAAGGGTTAACCAAGGCTCCTAGAGAAGGGAGCCTGCTAAAGACATTAAAGAGATAAGACCGTCAGAATGTCCACCTTCGTCCCCAGGGCCTTTGTAGTTTATCCAGGCTTGAGGAATTGGTTGAGCAGGCGGCGTAGAAACGAACTCATCTTCGGCATAATTATTAACAGCTACAGCCGAGCCACCTGAGCGTCCCCAGGGGCAATCACGTCTAAAATGACCCAGTTGTCCGCACTGGAAACAATTTCCCGAGGGCTGGGGCAGCCAAGATCCTCTCCCCCTAGTATCCTGAAATCCTCTGCCTCGACCACGTCCGCAAGCACCCCCACGGCCACCATGGAAGGCTAAAGCCATCAGCTTATACTCCTCCTTCCTATCCTTTTTGCTACGCTCTTTCTCCATTTCCCACGCAAAGTCAGCTACATCCAATACTGAGCTGACAGACTCACCACCCCACCCAGGGCGGAAATTCAAAAAATAGTCCCGTACAGGGGGCAAGGACTGAGTCACAAAATGTGAAATAAGGGTAGGATGATCCTCCCTTCTCTCAGAGTTCAGCTGGGTGAACATCCGAGCCCCCTCCAATAACCACGACCAGAATTGTCTGGGGGGGTTCATCGGGTTCCTGCCGAATTTGCAGGAATTTAACCTGATTAGGTGGGCGGTGAGCCATGTCTCTCAGTCTGCCCAACAATCTTTCCCTGTCTGTTCTTAGCTGAGTTCTTCTAGCCTCTGTCCATTCCTGTGGGCCCCACTGAGCCGCATCAGTCCGTCTATTCATCCAAACAACATTCCCGGGGTCCACATCACCCCATTCCCTTTCTGCCATCCACAATCTACTTCTCCCTGTCCTGTCAAAACCCTTTCTAACAACTGGTAAACATCTGCATAAGTAGGATTATGACTTGTAAACAATCATTCCACTAATTCTAAAATCCTCTGAGGCTTATCTCCGAAAGTCCCTGCCAGCCTTCCCCATTCCTTAAGATCCCATTCAAGCCATCCTTTTGTTTCAACAGTATTAGCATGCTGCAAAACACCATCAGTACCCAGAAAAGGCTGATCATATACCTGAAGAGGCATCTGGAGGGGGGGGTCTCTTAGGACTACTTCACTCCAGAGCCTCTTCAATTTTATTCTGCAATTCTTTGATTTTATTCTGCAATTCTCGTTGTCGTAGCCCCTCTGCCACACTACGAGTGATCATTCTGTCCGGAGAGGAGTCTCCCCCTTCTTCCCATCCAGTTTTGTCAGACTCCGAAGGGGAGACCGGCAAAAGCACTTCCGACCCCTGAGGAGCGCCCTCAAGGGAAGGATACATCGGGGCAGGGGCGGAAGGAATCAAATGGCGATCTAAAACACGCCATGGCTTACAGTCTTCATTAAAATAACTTGGGGGAGGGATATCCTCCTTGGAAGAGGATCAGACTACCATTATCTTTACAGATTTCCACAGTCCCTCTGCAAAATCCCAACAATACCAATAATCCAACTGTCATGGATGGTTGTCTTTGAGTTGGCCCCTTACTCCCCTTAAGGCAGCCTGCTCAAAAGAACCATACATAGGCCACCGTTCCTCCGTATTGGCCAATACTGCAGTATATCCAGTCCAGGCTGTCACACACAGAGTGTACAATTTCCTTTTAGTCATTCCCTTTTGGACCGGCAATTTTCCTTCATCCCACAACTTATTCATAATGCCCAAAGGGCTCCCAACAGGGACACTAATCCCTTGCCCCATGGCGTCTGACAGGAGCTTTCCAACTGACACTTATCCTGCAGTCCGGCAGTCCACCCCTCGATCTCAGAGTGACTGGGAGAAATCTCCCGTGGCGCCTGCCAGTCTGAGAAAGAGTGAACCAACCGCCAGACAGAGGAGCTGCACCAGAAGGATCCCAGACGAGCCCCCAAATTGTTAGGTAAAAATCAGCTTGTCCTTACTCACCGTCCCAACACCGGGTGATGCGGAGTTGGACTGTAGCTCACAAGCTGTCAGAAGCCATGTAAGAAACACACTGAGTCCTAGACGCTTTGATCAAAGGGCACACAACCCCCTCAGCAGCTAACCGCTGTGGAGGAGTGTGACAACTTTATTCATGACGAGCACCAACATATATAGGAAGACAGACAAAGAGGGCACTACAATCTCATTCCAGGCTATCCTGCTCAAACTGGTTTCTTATAGTTACTCAATTTAAGCAGGGGGACAGAAAAAGCCGACGCAAGGATATTTGTGTAAGATAAACGGATTTTGTGCAAGGCCACAGCAAGGCCAGAAGATTTTATTGCTAAGAGATTAGGGAGCATTTTTATGATAGAGGCCTTGCTAATTTTATGACAGGGGCCTTGCTTAGCTAACACATGTGGATCAATACAGATGGATGCTCTACCCTGTGCTTGGCCCTAATCATTCCAAAGCATCAGCTCCATACAGGTATAAGGATCAGATCACATGTTCAAGGCCCAAACATGTAGATTAGAGCCCTTCCTCTGTGACTCAGGCTTTAGCTACATTGGGGATTAAGCCCCAATTCCAGCCCTGGTGCAAATCTCCCATGGAAACAAGGGAATACGTTGTTTCCATAAACCACCAAGATTTGCACCAATTTAATACTGCTTCTAAGCAGGCTCCATCAGTGCAAATAGAAGGCCTCTGTCTACCCGGGATGGAAGGCAGGGGGTAGATCGTCCCACAGAGCACTTAACAGCAAGTGCCTTATGATGAGCATTGATCCCTGAGCTGGGAGACTGCTTTGGCCTGGCCCTGAATTCCGAGATGACTGAAGAGATTCTGGCTCTTCAAATCCACGCCTTGGACAAGGAGGCGCTAACCAACTCCTTTGCACCAACCACACAGGGCGGGGTTTCCACACGGCCTGCGGTGCTGGAACAACAAGGAACAGATTGCAGAGATCAGGACAGAGAATAACGGGGAGGAACAAATTGATGGCTGCAAATAAATTGGCCCTAATTTTGCCAACCCAAAAAGTTAACAAATGATGAATATAAGATCATCTTAAAATGAGATTTTTTAAAATAGGTATATTAAAAAAATTCTGTTGTTTTAATCTATAGCACTTACCTCCCCCCCCCCCCCCCCGTAACCTCTAGGGATGGAAACATACTATTATTTCCCCAAACATAAAAGCTGAGATTCTCCCATAAATACATGGCCCCAAGTGCTGGGGCTTTAAGGGAAAAAATAGTTAAGTATCACAAAGCTCGTAGTAAAAATTACAAGAGGTGGCAACACTGGGGGTGAACAAGTTGTTTAATGCAAATAAATTGGCCCATAGGGATTTCAGGACTGGCTCAGCAACATGGTCTGTCTAGCCCAGTCTCTTCTCTCTGACAATGCCCGGCACTTGACACTGCAGAAGAAGGTGCAAGAAACCCCACAGGTCGCAGATTTGTACATTTTAAGGCCAGCAGAGCTCGTTGTGGCCATCCAGTCCAGTCTCCTGCCTAACCCAGGCCAGAGAATCTCACCTAGCGATTCCTGGCTCTGACCCAGAGCTGGAGCGGAGCCATCTCCACTGACAGACTCCCAGTGATGTTTAGGTTTTCAAAAAAGTGTGACCGCCCCCACAACACTTGCTCAGTGCAACACACTGGCCCCCTCTAGTGGTAACTGGTAGCCACACAGCAGCTGATGAACCGCTCCAGACTTGGTTAACAGGGAGGTAGGTCTTTTAGCTCAGGTTGGTGAGGCTTGTGCTTTAAGAAGCAGTGGTTACATGCAAACAGCAAAACTGGTAATTTAGAATAGAGGAAAGAAGAAATTAACAGATTCATGAGAATGGGAAGGAGTGGGCTGGATAACTGACCTTGGATTTGGATTTCTCTGATTGTGAGTTCCTTGCTGTTGCTATGATTAAATGTTGCTTTGCCGATAAATACAATTATGAGTTGTTTTTGCTAATGCTAGGAGAATAGTTAGCCCACTTGGGATAACTAGAAGTTATGTGCTTTGTTTGAATAATCTATAAAAAGATAAGTAAGAGTAAGTCATGTAGATGAGTTCAGAGAAGTTTTTCTACAAGCAAGAAGCTAACATCTTACTCCCCAGCAGCTAGCAGGAAGGTTGATCACCTGAAACCTGCTGTTGCCACTCAAAATCATCTCAAACTTTGGGTAACTATATCTGGGGTGCTCTAGACTATTGCTATTGCATATGTGCTTAAAACTCAATAAAGAAGGAGCTTTGGTTGAAAGCACTGTTGTTTGTACCACTGTGAAGGGGTCTGCTTACCCCGCATTAGCCCAGACAGGGTTAAGCCCATATTATTGACAGTGGAACTCCCGCCTCCCAGGTGGGACTGGGCATGCTCCTAATGCTCTAGCAGTATAAAGGGAGGAAGCCCAGCTCATTCTGGGCTGGTGGCTACAGGGGAAGGATCAGTCTTGGAAGCACCTGCGGCGGACCAGTCACAGCCCCTGCACACGCAAGGGACTAGAGCCTCCCTGGACCTGCCTGAACCCCTGCGATCAGAGAAGCCACCAGAGGCAACTGGCACAGCGGACCATGGAAGAACTGAAGTCTCATGGGGGACCTCCATGCTGATATTGGTAGGAAGTGACCCAGGGAGGGTGACAGAGTGGTACCTCCCATCTGAGAACGCACAGTGTGTTTTGGTAGGTCCCCCCTGCTGAGCCAGTGGCAAATTGCTTGGCCACTGTTAGGGCCCTGGGTTGGGGCCTGGTGGAGTCAGGTGGACCTGGGCCTCCCCTGCTGGGACCACTGCATTCCTGTGTGTTTGACCCCCACCTATGGGACTCTGGCCACTAGGCCATGCTGCCCTGACCCCAAGAGCTATTCTATGGGACTCTGGCCACTAGGCCACGCTGCCCCAACCCCAGGGGACATTGTTTGTGTTTCAGGCCTCAGACCCCGACCCAGTTGTCTGAGAAGCCTGGGAGTGGACTTGTAGGCGGTGCCCCTCTGCCCTTAACCCCTGTCGGTACAAGGAGGTGGGCATGCACCGCCACAACCACTCATTTATCAACCCTCACCCCCCACTTGATTGAAATCACCTCGAGAGAAAATTGTGATTTACTACAGATTTGGGCTCAGATAATCCCAGGTAACAGATTTGGTGAGCTAGCCAGGAGTAGCTTGTTGCAATAGGGACTAGAAGATGGAGGGACAGGGTCGCAACCTGTAATTCCTATGTTGTAGTCTGCAATTCAATTTACAGATATATTCTATTATGGGGACTAAGGACTCAGGCTGGCAGCCTGGTTGAGGGAGAAAATATGACAGAAGTAAAGAGAACATCTGAAAAAAGGAAAGGTTGGAAATGGTTTTGGGTTACAGCTTGACAGAATATGGTAATGTTCCCTGGCAGCTTGGAGGCTTCACCAGTCCCAGGGCATTCCTGCAGCTCTGTCAGCAGTGGGGAGAGCTTCAAATGTTAAGGTGAAGAAACAGGCTGTTACTCGAAATTGGGCCAGCTAGTAAGCTTAGGGAGGATTAATGACCCACCAGAGTTTGGCAGAAAGCAGCACATTTATTACACTGATATCTAAGATCAAAAGAAGTGTGTGTGTGTGTGTGTGGGGTGTGTGTGTGTGTGTGTGGGGTGGGGGGGGTGGTGTCACACTTGCATACTCATGCTTCCAGGACAGGCACAGCACTGGACACAGGTGCTGACTTTGGCCTGCACCTGTGGGTGCTCGCACCCCCCCGCCCCAACCCCTTCCCCAAATCCCTGCCCCCTCCCCTGGGCGCAACACATTTCCACTCCACCCCGTCACTCCCAGGCTGGCCGTGCGCCAGCCTAGGAGGGAGAAGCGGCAGCGCGCTCAGGGGAGGAGGCAGAGCGAAGGTGAGCTGGGGGGGGGCACGGGGAGGGCTGCATGATGTAACCCTCAGGGGAGTGGGGGGGACAGAGGAACTGCTCCCCACCCCAGCTCGCCTCTGCCTCCCCTGAGCGCACCGCCACCTCTATGCTTCTCCCCACTCCCTCCCAGGCTGGCTGCTGGAGACAGCTGTTTGGCGGCCAGCCTGGGAGGGAGTGGGGAGAACTGGAGCGGCGGGCTCAGGGGAGGCGGAGGTGAGCTGGGCGGGGGTTGGGGGTGGTGGCGAGGAGCTATTTTTTCCCCGTGGGTGCTCCAGCCCCGGAGCACCCATGGAGTCAGTGCCTATGGCAATGGAGATGTCAGGATCCTTCAAGATAAATGTCCCACAGTGCAGCAATGGATGGTGGAATGAAGGTAAGTCTTCCCAAGGCATGATGGAATGCAACACAGCGAACCACTGGCCAGGCGGTCCGGGCGAAGGGCCTTCATTGGAGGTACAAGCTTGAGTGCACTCCTGAGCACATGGCCCCTTCCCCTTTTAAGGACCAGTTCCTCATGGCCTGCGACTAGAGGTGACTTGGCCCCGTCTGGTTGGTCACACTGCACCTCAGACACCCTGTTTACCTGGGAGCTCTTCTGATCTTCCAGCTGTTTAAGGCCCATTCATCCCACAAGCATTCCAGGAGGGAGGGGCAGGTGGAAAGCCACTTCACAGGTATTCAAAGAGGGAGAGGAGACAAGGGGGTGGGTGTAACAGACTTTTTGAGCATACAAGTATACATAGCATACAGATCACTGCTGCTCCTACAACACAGGCCACATTGCAGGATTTGTTGTATGGTATTAGATAAAGAGTGAGATAAGTTAAAGGCAAGAGTGGACGAGTTAGAGACAGATAAAGTTAAGAGAAAAAGAAGCAACTTAGCTGAAGGCGGAGTCAGACACGCTCAGGGCTACGGCCCTGACTCAGGCAGCACAGATAGTGACAATGCAGAAGCAAGTGTGTGACAGTGAGAGAGTGAGTGAGAGGCTGGAGCTGAGGCAGTTGCCCCACACAGGCCTGGAAGGGGTTAATAGCAGCTCTTGGAGAGGCTGCGCAGAAAATGGCCAGTCAGGGCCAGGCTGGGCCCTATAAGAAGGCTGGAGGGCTAAGAGGAGCTCAGTCTCTCCTGGGAGCTGGAGGGAAAAGGACAGACTGCCTAGAGAGAGTAGCCCCTCAGACAGAGCAGCACTGGGCAGGCTCAGGGGAGCAGTAGTGAGGGAGCTCCTGCCAGACTGAGGTCACTGACACAAAGGACTGAGCAGGTGCTGGGGCTACAGGGAAGTGGCCCAGGGAAGGCAGGCAGTGGAGGGGGCAGTATGAGGCTGCGGCTTGAGGGTCCCTGGGCTGGGGCCCAGATTAGTGGGTGGGCCTGCCCCCCGTCCCTTTGTGCCACTAGCCACTGGAGAGAGTGGCCAAGCAAAAGACTGAAGCTTGCCCCTGAGGGAGGGGCTAGGCTTGGGACTGAAGTTCACCACTTTGGCGTGGGGCCAGACTGAGGATTGCTGGTTCCCCTGGAAGTGGGGAGAACGGAGTTGGGGGCACAGCCAGAGGGCCATCCCCTGAAGAGGACGCTGCAAGCCAGGGAGCAACGTGGGTCCCAGACGAGGAGCGAGAGCAACAACGGTGAGGCACCACCCGAAGGTGCAAATTCCCAGAGTGACCAGCAGGAGGCACCGTGGGGTGAGTCCCAACCTTGCTACAGTTGTACAGTGGAGATCAGGTTGGTTAAGGTTAGAAACCATCACGGTAGAGAGCCCATTGCCTCGGGAGAATTGAAGTAGGCTCCAATGAACTGTTAAGGTTGATTTTTCTGCATTTATTTGGAGGCCCAACCTCGTAAAGAGCTACTGTCTGTTCAGTGGAGACTAACACTGCTTGCTGTGTTGGTGCTTTCAGCAGGTAATCATCCAAGTACGGGAATATCATGATTCCTTTTCTGCAGAGATAGGCAGCTACAATGGCAAGGACCTTCGAAAATACTCAAGGGGCGGTGAATAGGCCGAAGGGTAGGACCATGTAATGGAAATGTTCCTGTCCTATTGCAAATCCGAGAAACCTCTGTGAGGGATGGATCGTTATATGAAAATACGCATCTGGAGGTCAAGGGCCGAGAACCAGTCCCCTCTTTCTGTTGCTAGAATTATGGTAGCTAGTGTGACCATCTTGAAGTGCTGTGTCTTCACAAACTTAATGAGTTACCATAGGTCGATGATGGGTCTCCATCCTGCTTTTTTTTTCTGTGTGAGAAAGTAATGTAAATACAGACAGAAGGGCTTCTATTTTGTTGGTATAGGTTCTACTGCTTCTAGATGTATCAGGTGGGTTACCTCTTGTCGCAGTAGATGTTCGTGAAAGGAATCCCTGAAGAGGGACAGGAAAGGAGAGTGGGGAGGGGGGGGTTTGGAATACCCAATTTGTATAATTTTCTAAAACCATCTGCCTGTTGTGAAAGTCTGGGTAGAATGGGGTTCGGCAATCTGTCATGCTCCAAATGATTGGGCGCTGCTAAGGGAAAAAATTTCCAACGACTGTGCATGCGGTGCGCAGCCACCTGATTGGAATTGACATGAAGAAGCACTCGAAGAAGAACCACAACTACCTTCCTTTTGCTAGCATCCTCACCAGGAGCACTTGCACTGATTGAAGTGAGGCATTGTGGGGCACTGACAGCTGGAGTGTGGGGCACTGAGAGCTGCGTGAGGCTGACAGCTAGAGATCCCCGGTCCCAGGGCTGACAGCCAACAGATGATATAATTAATGCAGTGTCTTCATGGACACTGCGTTGCCCAATGACATTGATCTAAGTGCTACGCCTCTCACAAAGTTGGAGTTGTTAGATCAAATTGTAGTCACCCAAGACACTCAATGTAAGCTGCCTTGCATTGACCCAACTCTATAGTGTAGACCAGGCCTCAGATTTTGGTTTTAAAGGAATTAAAATGGATTTTTGCTCAAATCCAACTTCAGCTAATTCAGTTTTGGGCCTGTCTGCCTGAGAAACTTGCAGTGGTATAACTAAGGCTGTGTCTACACTGGCAGATTAAAGTGCTCTAACTTGCTGGCTCAGGGGTGTGAAAAATCACCCCCCACAAGCGCAGCAAGCTTGAGCACTTTAAAGCACTCCCACGGTAGTGCTTTGTACTTCCCAGTGTAGACTTAGCCTAAAGGTGTGATTGTTTAAACTACTTTAGTTAAATTGGTTTCCATTCCTGTGCGAATACCTTTATTCCAGTTTAAGGCTGACATTCTGGTTACGATGACTCTGGCCTAGTCTACACTACAGAAGTCCCAGCGCTCTGTGTAATCCACCTCCACAAGGGGAATAGCTCAGAGCACTGGGAGTCCAACTCCCAGCCTGTCCACACTAGCACTTTAAAGCGCTCAAACTTGCTGCACTCAGGGGTGTGTGTGTGTGATTTTTCACACCCCTGAGCTGGCAAGTTAGAGTGCTTTAACTTGCCAGTGTAGACATGGCCTAGGAGCTAGGCTAAGCTAAACAGAAATGAGCCACTCTTACACTGAAATGAGAGTACTCTCAGGATTTTCAACTAGTTTAACTAAACTAGTATAATTAAACCAGTGGAAGTTTGGGAGCAGATTTGGCCTGAAATCACTATTAATATCAATTTAGTTAAATTACTGCAAAAGGCCATGTGGACATCACATAATATATCCCATTCATGGAAACCTGGCTTGTTTTGGTTTAGTTTAAACGTTTTCCCAACTGGCTTAAGCTGAATTGATCTAAGGCCAGGTCTACACTATTCGGCGGGTAGTGATCAATATTTTGGGGATCGATTTATTGCATCTCATCTAGACACGATAAATCGATTCCCAAGTGCTCTCCTTGTCGACTCCAGCACTCCACCACTCTGAGAGGCGGAAGCAGAGTCGACGGAGGAGCGGCAGCAGTCAACTCCACCATGAGGATGCCGAGGTAAGTCGACCTAAGATACGTTGACTTCAGCTACGCTATTCCCGTAGCTGAAGTTGCGTATCTTAGGTCGATTTCCCCCCCCCCCCCCACTAGTGTAGACCAGGGCTAAGAACATAAGAATGGCCCTACTAGGTCAGACCAAAGGTCCATCTAGCCCAGTATCCTGTCTTCCGACAGTGGCCAGTGCCAGGTGCCCCAGAGGGAATGAACAGAACAGATAATCAAGGGATCCATCCCCTGTCACTCATTCCCAGCTTCTGGCAAACAGATGCTAGGGACACCATCCCTGTGCATCCTGGCTAATAGCCATTGATGGATCTACCCTCCATGAACTTAACTGGTTCTTTTTTTGAACTCTAAAACAAATTTATATCCGTGGAAGAGCTCCGCCTTAAACTGATTTTAAATTAAACTGGTCCAGTTTCTTTGTTCAGGTATAATGTGCCCCACCAACAGAGTGGATTGAACCTGTGATTATCTAGAACTAACAGCAGGAGCTGTTCCTACCTGAGCTATAAGACCGCTCTCTGCTAGTAAAAGGCAGTAGCAGGCTCATTCACCTATCTGGTTCCACCATTGGCAGGAGGGGGAGGAGGGAGACAGACGGCCACAATGTGTAAGGTTGAGTGAGTTATATACAGAAGGCTTAAGAAGTAGAACTGAGAAATTTTTGATTGTCTGGTTGTTTTCATTGATAAATGCAGATTCATTGAACCAAGAATGGGGTTGGGTTCAAAAAAATTTCCTGGCTCAAAAGAATCTTGAGAAAAATGTTTTAAAATTGTCAAACCATTTTGTTTTGAGACTTTCTAAACGAAAATTGTTTTCTGGTGCAAAATGACTGTTTCAGAATTGAAGCTGATTAGACTTTGAAAGCAAAAGGTTAAAGAGAAAAAAATGAAATTTCAAAGCTATCAAAATGAAATGTTTCAACTGATCCAAAATGGAAAAACAAGGTTGTTTAGTTTGAATATCTGGGGGATTTTGTCTTGTCCTGATTCAAGGTGTGTGTGTGTGTGTGCGGGGGGGAATTTTTATCTATTAAAAATATTCATAGAATGGACAAACACTATTAAAAAAATTCTTATGCCAATTCATTTCACTAGAATGAAAAGAGAATTTCTCACAAATGCACATGCGTGTGCACACACACACACACCCCCCTATATATATATATATATATATATATATATATATATATATAGTGTGTGTATATACACACACACACACACACAAGCACACTCTCACACACTGCTCACTGTTAGTCTTCAAACCTGGTATACTAGAAGAATGTGACACTTTCTTGTTCCATTGTTTATTGAGAGGCACAGGGAAATGTCTGCACTGAAAGCAAGGCGGGAAACTATAGTTGCAAATAATTTTTCTAACACCTAATTTTCCCGTAGCTGCAAAGCACTGAGCAGAGACTCACAGGTTGTAAGGCCAGAAGGGACCACTGTGATCACATAGTTTGTAATACGGTGCATGCCATGACACTGCCCGAAAGAACTGGTGGTGATTCCATCTGCTAAAGCAGAAGTAAAGAGCTAGAATACAATGGAGGGAGATTCGGACTGTGTCTGAGAATCCCTGGCTGGGATGATTCATCAAAGACTTTAAAAATTAGGGGCCTAATTCTCTGTTATCTATAGGGTCTTCTCCTCCTCTGCTTTGCATCTTGTGTCATCCTTGAGACAAGAGAGGGCAATGTGGCTGCAAAAGACCTTCCTGATTTGGTGGGATTTTACACGCGCTTTGCTCAGGTGCAAATGACTGCAGGAGTAGCCGGGCTGAGAACCAGCCCCGCTGACTCCAGTGGAGTTACTCCTCAGTGCAAGGCCCGGCCTACACTTGGAAGTTGTGCTGGTAAAACCATGTCAGTGAGGAGTGTGATCATTTTACCAAAATAGTTATACGTGGGCCAGCCCTAGGTTGGGGTCAGTTACACCAGTAAGATAGCAGCTAGTGCTTTTCATCTGCAGATGCCACAGCACTTTACGAAACAGATTAGTATCATTTTCCCCATTTTACTGAACAGAACATAGGTCTCCTGAGGCCCAGTCCCTGGCTCTAGCCACTGGGCTCCAGTGCTTCCCCTTACAGATAAGTGCACTTACAGAGGTATCGCTTACTCCCCCTTTTCTATACTTGCATCGCTAAAGCACTATGTGTTGACAAAGCCTAAGTGGCGTGAGAATTATGCCCACAATTTGTAGTTCTTGGTGGGTGAAATTCACCCGCTTGCAGAAAGCAACGTGTATGGCAACACTTGCATAGCTGGTCATGCCCAAAACATCTCAATTCAAATGCCCTGGCCTAGGCACCACTTAGATCTGATTGAAGGCTTATTTTGATTCAAGTGCTGCATAGGCCTGGTGATTTGACAAGACTCACTTCTCAAGGAAACTCCTCTTCCTAAATCACTGTGGATTACGGGCTGGGTGCAGTAATTCATTTTGGTATCCACAGGAAACAATTCATGGACCCATTCACTCTTGGATGTAGGAGCGGGTGTATGTTTTGCTGATTAGCACGGCAGTTTTCCACACTGAAATGACCTTCTTCAGCTGAAGGTCCGGGCTCACAGCGCTGGTCAGATTCTCAGTGTAAATTTCCTCTTTTCCCTCTTTTTCTAAATATTTTTTAAAGGTCTCCACTATCCTGTTTATAAAAGAAAACAAGATTGTAAATGTACAGGACACTGGTTCAGAAAGACTAAGTGCCAAGTCTGACAGGCACACCCAGTTTCTTGAGTTCTCTTTTCACACTGTTCATCACTTCAGCTGGTATAAAGTGGTGTATTTTTCTGCAGAAAGTTTTGACTTTTTGTCAAAAAATGAACCCCCCAAACCTGAAAATGGTTTACTTTTGGGTTGCTGAAAACTAAAGATTTTCAGCCCAACAAAAACTGCTGAAAAGTGAAACATTAATGACCAAATAAACAAATAATGTCCCCAAATATTTTTGAGGAAGTGGGGTGGGGCAGATGCCCCACCGCCTATAAGAGTGAGCTAAGACAGGCCAGAGAAGCTGCACAAGGCTGCAGCCACTCAGGGAGGGCCTGTTAGAGAGCCAATCAGGGCTGAGCATGGGGCAGCCAATCAAAGCCGGGCTCAGCCCTATATAAAGGCTGCTCAGGAGAGGAGCAGTCAATCTCTCCCAGGCCTTCAGAGGGGGAAGGGTTGTCTCCTGCTTAGGAAACCAGCACCTGGGACAGCGCAGCGCAGGGCAGGCTCAGGGGAACAGAAGGGAATTTCAGCCTGATACCTGCCAGGCTGCAGGCCCTGAGGGAAGGGCCTGGCTGGGTGCAAAGGGGGCTGAAGGGGAAGCGGCCCAGCGAAGAGAGATGGACTAGGGGAGAGAAGGAGGGCAGGAAGGCTGCCGTCTGAGGGTCCCTGGGTTGGGACCCAGAGTAGAGGGCAGACCTGGGTCCCCTGCTTTCCCCTTGGCACAAGCGCCCATCCATTGGACGTGGTGATAATAGACTGCACCGGACCCTTGACAGAAGGGGTTAGACTTTGGGGTGTGGTGGGCCGCTGGGGCACTGAGAAGAACTGCTGATAACCACCAACCCCCCCACAGAAGGGGGTGAGCCTGGACTAGAGGGCACTGCCAGAGGGCAGTGTCTTGAAGACGCCGCTAGCTGGGAGCAACACGGCTCGAGGCGCCAACAAAAGGACACCACCGGCAGAGGGCGCTCCACCGGACTGAGCTAATTACCACAGACAACCAACAGGAGGTGCTGTGGTGGTGAGTCCCAACCCCGTCACAGGAAGGCAGATGCTTCCCGAGAAAATTTACATTTAGTCCAATACTAAATTTTTCATTCAAAAAATTCCTGTGTGTAGTTTCTAAAGCCTCAATTAGTAAATATTCAAGAGTTGTCAGACAAGAGGTAACATTTCCTCCCACCAATTTAAGCAAAACAGCCTGCACTTAAACAGCAGTGGGTGAAATTATCTAGTACTGGACATAATTCTGGGGAAGAAAACAAGGCATTAAAATGTCATAAGGAATAGAAGATTCTCCAACACTTCACCAAAGAATGAGATTTAATATCCCTTTTGGAATTTTTATCATTAACAATGGATGTTCTTGTTATTGGTAGAAATGTCTAATCCCTTCTTAAATCCCACTAAACTATCAGACTCAATGACTTCATGTGGCAATGAGTACCACAGGCTAATCACAAGTCATGTGAAAAACTATTTCCTTTGATCAGTTTTGAATTTCCCACCTTTTAATTTCATTGAACATCCCTTTGTTCTTGTGTTATGGGACTGGAGGAACAGATGCCTCCTGACCTTCCTTCTCTAGCCAAGTCAGTATTTTATAGACCATTATTAAATCTCTTTCCCTAGGCAACAATCTCAGTCTGTTCAGTCTCTCATCATAGTAGCTTCTCCACACACCTGATCATTCTTATTGCCCTTCTCTGAGCCCCTCTAGTTCTGCAGTATGGAAAGTCTGAGAATCTCTAGCCTAGATTATTAGCAGCTGCAGGTTATTTAATTCTAGAAGCAGAGCCATAAAGAGGAATTTCCACGTCCGAGGCAGTCAGGGGCACAGAAGGCTTACCTGCGGGCGGTCCTTCCTCCCCTGCTGCTGAAGCCGCTGCCGGCTTGCCTGCGGGAGGTTCGCCGGTCCCGTTCTTGACCGCTGTACCCTCCGCCGAAGCTGCAGGACCGGCGGACCTCCCGCAGGCAACCCGGCAGCCGCTTTGGCGGCAGGGGAGGAAGGACCTCCTGCAGTCAAGCAGCTTCGGTGGCAGGGGAGGAGGGGGCGCCCCTGACTGTGCCCCAACTGCCGTGTGCCCCGAGGCGACTGCCTCAGTCGCCTCGCCCTCATTACGGCTCTGTCTAGAAGACTTGGAGATCTATGGAAAATGACCTTTTATATGTGATTATGATTTGACCTTTCCAATTTAATACAGCATACAAGTAATATACTGGCAATTTTAAGATGTTGGTTTCTTCCCCCCCCCCCCCCATACATTTGCTTTGATCTTTTTACCTGTATTTCACAAAACAAACAAACACAAACCCCACACCCACAACAAAGGCTCTTACATCAACAGAGAATAATTTCTAAAGCGGTGTGTGCCAGCTCCAAACTCAAAGTTGAAAAAAATATTGTTTTTTCTTAAATGTTCTTACAGAGGCCCTTCGCATATTCACAGACAAGAAAAATATGTAGTTACCCCCAACTGTTTTTGTAGCTTTGTAATGTCACTGTGATCATTTCGTGCAGCTCAATGATAAAGAACTCAATGTTGACAGTGGATAATGCAGTTCTTAGCTTCTCCCTCTCTTGGTCAGCCAGCTCGTCATGGTAGCCCTTGTCTATCAGGAAGAAGGGATTCTGAAATGAGAAGCACAGTGTCAGTGGGAACAACTGCAGGGGTGCTGCAGAAGTGGCTGGATGCCCCATGCATAGGGCAGTTGAGGATGTGCCTAATGGAAGAGTGTCCTCATTTGTCTCGGAGCAGGTGTAGCCTGGCGACACTTGCTTCTGCCCTATGTAAAGGGGCTACTCCTGGAGTGGGTTAACGAGTGCTGTACACTTTGTATTCAGTATATTTGTATATTCAAATATATTTGAAAATGTAGAAAACACAAATTTAAATAAATGGTGTTCTACTATTGTTTAACAGTGCAATTACTTGCACGATTAATTGTGATTTAAAAAAAATTAATTGCATGACAGCCCTACAAAATACAATAAAGTTGTGCCCAGTACAAGCCGGACCAGTAACTGGACCGCTAGGATCCAAAACAAAGTAAGGAAAGATACAGAACAACAAGTTAAGGAACTCGCACAAACTAGTGGACTGGATTTTAGTGATGTGTAAAGCATGTTGTAACTCGTTGAAATATGTAACTGGGAGGATACCACCTATGTAAAGTGAAGTTAACAATAGCAACACAAGATGGCTTCACGGAAACGGGTATAGTACTAAGCCTTTCTTCCAGTACTTTGCTATTATTATTATTTGCAGTGTTGTTAGTCCCAGGATATTAGAGAGATGAGATGGGTGAGGTAATCTTTTATTGGACCAACTTCCGTTGGTGAGAGAGAAAAGCTTCTGAGCTACACAGAGCTCTTCTTCCGGTCTGGGAAAGACCAACAGACGTCTCTCTATACTCTTACTGACTTTTAGCAATAAACCTGACTGATACTGGTTCTTTGATCTCTTGAATATATTTCACAACAAACCAAGAAGGCGGCAAACAATTGACTTTGTAATTTATCAACAATTGTGTCCATTCAGCCCAGTCTGCTGTCTAACCCAGGCCAGAAAATCTCCCCAAGAGATTCCTGCCTCTGGCCCAATAACTCCTGGCTGAGCTAGAGTGCAACTTTGAGAAAGGGATGACCCAATCTTGATTTATAGACTCCAAGTGATGGAGATTGACAGCAGCAGAGGAGGGACTGTACAGCAAGTGAGCAGAGAGCGTTAACGGTTCATAACTAGAGCTGATGGGGAAAAATGTTGGGATTTTTTCCTCAAGAAAATTTTGACTTAATAAAAAAACAAAACAATAAAATTGTCTGTGGCTTGCAGCGTGACATTTGGCAACGAGAGGGCTCTAGGGTCAGGGAGGTGTCTTTTGCTGTTCTCATGGAACTCTGTTCAGATCTGGCAGTTACAAGCTATTGAAAAATCACCCGTTCCCACCTGAGCTCTGTGCAGTGCAGATGACTTTCAGCAACTTGCCCGAAAGAGGATTTGGTTTTCAGATGGAAAGTTTTTTGTGCCTTACTTTTTTCAGCAAAGTCAAAATTTTCCATGAAAAACTTGAATTTCTCAATTTTCCAATTAAAAACAATTTACACCGAACATTTTCAGCCTTGTCACAGTCCCATCCAAGGCACTCACTGGGGTGAGTTTCCTCCATTACCTGATTCATTTGTACAAGTAGTGCTGATCTCTTTGCTGACAGGATCTGCCACAGAGACAGGATGTGCTTAAGCCGGGGTTGTGGGACCACCTGGAATGAAACAACACAGACAAGGGATTTACCCAGACCTTGATATCCAGAAAGCCTTGATTGACACAGATATTTAAATCCTCATCACGGAAGTGAGTGCATTCTATATTTATTTCACAGTTGCCTTACTACTGCCAAAGTTTTAAAGGATGTCAAACCACTGAGCTGGTTGGAGTCACTGACTAAGCACCTGGAACCAGAGTTTGATGAAATGTGGAATAAGCTTTTGACAGCCTTTTGTAGGCACAGAGAATATTTTCTTTTGTTTCGGTTTATTCAACTGGTTCAGTTCAATGAATAGTTCATTGAGTGGAACGACCAAGCTCTGGTTTGAAAAGTTGAGATCCTGCTGTTATCTGGCAGGCATTTTCAGAGACTGTGCCCATGCAGATTATTCATTAGTATTATTTATTTGTATTTCAGTAGTGTCTAGAGGTGCCAGTCACAATGTGCTGGGATGTAACAAAGAGACAATGCATGTCTGCAAATGAATGCAGAGTAACCTTTTCAGAAGCATCTAAGTAAGTTAGGAGCCTCCCCTTTTCAAAAGTGACCTGAGGGCTATGGAGGAGCTGAAGAACCTGGGGAGGTAGGAGATGGGTGAGCTGAATTGCTGCAGAATGTTTCAATTTAATCAAGTTGGCATTTTCTGACAGAAAAATCAACTATACTATACATCTATATAGTAGGGTTGGTCAGAGAATGGGTTTTCTTCCACAGAATATTTTGATGAAATGTTTTGTGGAGAATTTCAACCTTTCCTCAAAAACCTGAAAATTTGGTTTTTTAGTTTGTTTTTTTCAGAGCAAAGTTTCTCATTTTTTGGATGAGACCCAAAAGTTTTTTCATTTTTTGATGGAAAGTTTAAAAAAAAATCATTTAGTCAAAACCACAATTTTTTGCTCAGTTTTTGAAAGAAACACTATTCTATAATTGTATATTCAGACTCTATAGTATAAAGCATGAAAACAAAATAAGTATTTATTGTAAAGAGAATTTCCTTTTCATTGCTGTGAATTCAAACCAAAGTTAATCTCTTACCGGTAATTCTTTCAACTGCTTTGCATTAGCCTCCATCTTCAGCTCATTTCTGACATACTCAGTCAGGAGCCGCTCTGGGTCCCCTCCAGTCACGGCCAGGAACTCCGCAGCCACTTTCAGGGTGGAAAGCATTCTGGAAATGTTGCTCACTGACCTGGCCTCTTCCATAATGCGTTTCATCAGACTCACGCTCAGTGTTTCCTAAGGATAGCAACAGGAGACAAAAGGAGTCAGGCTGACTGTAGGATTTCCACATCCAATTCTATTACAATCAGTGGCATCCAAATCCCCCAGGCAACTTTGAAAAAACTTAGCCTTAAGTGCTTCCACCCTGGCCTTATATGATGCAAGGGATTGCATACAATGTGTGAAGAACATATGAGGAATTTTCTTAGGTGCTGTATAAAAGACAAATGAATAGATTCTAAGGCCAGAAGTGACCACTGCAATTGTCTAGTCTGACCTCCTGTATAACACAGGCCATAGAACTTCCCCAAAATAATTCCTGTTTGAACTACAGCAGATCTTTTAGAAAAGCATCCAAGCTTGATTTAAAAGTTGCTAGTGATGGAGAATCCACCGTGATCTTTGGTAAATTATTCCAATGGCTAATTATCCTCGCTGTTAAAAATGTTACTTTATTTCCAGTCTGAATTTGTTTAACTTCAACTTGTCTACTAGATAGAAAAGCCCTTTATTATCAAATATTTGTTCCACATGTAGGTACTTAAAGACTGATCAAGTCACCTCATTGTTAAGCTGTGCTAATAATGCCATGTTAATAATGCACAAATGCTCTTAGCAAATATTTTATCTCATTCTGCTTGTTAAGACTGTAAAGTTAGGTAACCCTCTAAGCAAAACTCCTACAGAATATACGTTCTATACATTTTATTTTGCTATACAAGTCGAGTGAGAATTCTATTCCTGCTTGGAATTCTAGGGGAAGGTGACAAACTATAGAAAGGATATAATTCTCTATGAAAATAGAAAGGTTTAGAGATCAGTTTCTACAGAATTCCATTATGGAGACCTTTGGTTTCATCAGTACTAAATTCTATGGGACTTTACCAGAAGGGAACATGGGTATTGCCAGACAGGATCAATGCCAGGTCCATCTAGCACAGTTACCTGTCTCTGACAACACCCAGCACCAGATGCTGCAGAGTTAGGTGTAAGAACATTCCCCTCCCCTGCCCCCTGTACCAGATGGGGGATAATCTGCCCCCACGCTAGGCCCCATCTGGTCTCTAATCAAAGACTTGAAGGTCAGAAGGGACCATTATGATTGTCTAGTCTGACCTCTTGCACAACGCAGGCCACAGAATCTCACCCACCCACTCCTGTAACAAACCCCTAACCTATGTCTGAGCTATTGAAGTCCTCAAATCATGGTTTAAAGACTTCAAGGTGCAGAGAATCCTCCAGCAAATGCTTGTGCCCCATGCTGCAGAAGGTAAAAAAAACCCAGGGCCTCTGCCAAAGTGCCAATTCCTTCCCGATCCCAAATATGGCAATCAGCTAGACCCTGAGCATGTGGGCAAGACTCACCAGCCAAACACCTAGGAAAGAATTCTCTGTAGTAACTCAGATCCCACCCCATCTAACATCCCATCACAGGCCATTGGGCATATTTACCACTAATAGTCAAAGATCAATTAATTGCCATAATTAGGCTATCCTATCATACCATTGTGATGGTGTTCCCCATAAAACTTTATGGGGAGATGCTTATAAATGTATATATGTAACTAGAATATGTTTTATGCTACATGTGCCATGTAACATATCTCTGTGAAAGTTATGACCTACTGAATTTATTCCTCCTGTTTGTATGCATGTATCATTGTTATAGTTGGAGTTATGAAGATTGGTTTTATATTTGCTGGTTTTGTACATAGCCTTTGTAAGTGCATGGGATCATCTTTGGAGCAAAGAATGTGCCTGTTAAATGCGAGCACTTAACAGACAAAAGACGTTGCAGACCCCAATCCACATTGGGGCCGGGTCTGGAATGCAACTGGTTAGGCTGGTTGCGGAAGGGTGCATGGACAGGTGACTGGCCCAGGTGATCCCAAAACTCCATGGTAACAGGATGTTACACAGGGAGGGGAAAAAGACTATAAAAGCCCGGGGGAGACCCTTCCATTTGGTCTTCAGCTGGCTAAAGGGAGAGGCTCTCCACACCCCCAAGGACATTCCTGAGGGGAACTGAACAAAGGACAAAGACACTACGGGGTGTGAGCGACTGCTGGACCCAGGCTAATTCTACAGCCTGTAAAAAGGAAAATATCCAAATCTGGTGAGGCTTTTATCTGTGTTAACTTTGAATAGACATAGATGTGCGTGTTTTATTTTATTTTACTAAGTAATTTGCTTTGTTCTGTCTGTCATTACTTGACATCACTTAAATCCTACTTGCTGTACTTATTAAAATCACTTTTTACTCATTAGTTTCCTGGAGTATGAGTTATTACCTGGGAAGGCAAACAGCTGTGCATATCTTTCTATCTTTGAAATAGAAGGCGAACTATTTGTGAGTTTACCCTGTATAAGCTTTATACAGGGTAAAACGGATTTATTAAGGGTTTGAACCTCCTTGGAGTTGAGCAGCTGGGTGTCAAAGGCAAGAGCGCTTCCAGGGGCCTTACAGTGGTGAGTGGACTTGGTTCGGACCTGGGTCTGTGTTTGCAGCAGATCAGTGGAATCTGGCTCAAAACAGACAGGATTCGGGAGTCCCAAGCTGGAAAAGGCCTGGAAGCAGGGGCAGAAGTAGCCTTGGCACACCAGGTGGCAGCACCAAGCAGGTCTCTCTGGCCCCAACCCGTCACAACCATCTCCTCCATAAATTTATCAGGCTTAGTCTTGAAGCCAGATATATCTTTTGCCCCGACTGCTCCCCTGGGAAGGCTATTCCAGAACTTCACTTCTCTGATGGTTAGAAACCTTCGTCTAATTTCAAGTCTAAACTTCCTGATGGCCAGTTTATATCCATTTGTTCTTGTGTCCACATTGGTACTCAGCTTAAATAATTCCTCTCCCTCCCCGGTATTTATCCCTCTGATATATGTATAGAGAGTAATCATATCTCCCCCAGCCTTCTTTTGGTTAGGCTAAACAAGCCAAGCTCTTTGAGTCTCCTTTCATAAGACAGTTTTTTCATTCCTCGGATCATCCTAGTAGCCCTTCTCTGTACCTGTTCCAGTTTGAATTCATCCTTCTTAAACATGGAAGACCAGAACTGCCCACAGTATTCCAAATGAGGTCTCACCAATGCCTTGTATAACGGTACTAACACCTCCTTATCTCTACTGGAAATACCTCGCCTAATGCATCCGAAGACCGCATTAGCTTTTTTCATATTGGCGGTGTGATGGTGTCCCCATGAAACTTTATGGGGAGATGCTTATAAATGTATATATGATGTAACTGGGATGTTTTATGCTACATGTGCCATGTAATATCTCTGTAAAAGTTATGATCTACTGAATCTATTCCTCGTGTTTGTATGCATGTATCATTGTTGTAGTTGAAGTTATGAATATTGGTTGTATATTTGCTGGTTTTATACATAGCTTTTGTAAGAGCATGGGATCATGTCTTGAGAACAGATGGGCAGGTAAAGAGCCCAATCAAGAAACTCTTAAACAGACAAAAGGAGTCCCAGACACCAATCCACATCTGAGCTTGGCCAAGAATGTCACTGGGCTAGTTTCGGAATTGTGCATGGACATGTGACTTGCCCATGTGATCCCAAAACGCCAGGGTAACATGATGCTACACAGGGAGTGGGGAGGAGCATCCATCCAGGGGAGAAAGTCTATTTAAACCCCGGGGAGGCCCCTCCGTGTGGTCGTCAGCTGTCTAAAGAGAGAGAGGCTCTCCACCCCCCAAAGGACACACCTGAAAGAGACTGAACAAAGGACAAAGACAATAGGGGGTGTGAGCGATTGCTGGACCCAAGCTAGGAGTTCTACAGCCTGTAAAAGAAAAACTGGAACTGGTGAGGTTTTTATCTGTGTTGAGTTTGATTAGACATAGACTTGCGTGTTTTATTTTATTTTACTTAGTAATTCACTTTGTTCTGTCTGTTACTACTTGGAATCACTTAAACCCTACTTTCTGTACTTATTAAAATCACTTCTTACTTATTAAGTTACCTGGAGTACATGTTAGTACCTGGAGGGGGCAAACAGCTGTGCATATCTTTCTATCTTTGAAATAGAGGGCAAACTTTGAGTTTACCCTGTATACGCTTTATACAGGGTAAAATGGATTTATTCAGGGTTTGAATCCCATTGGGAGTTGGGAACTTGGGTGTCAAAGGCAAGGGCATTTCCTGAGCGGCTTCCAGGCAGGCCTACAGCTGTTAGCGGACGTGGTTCAGACCTGGGTCTGGGTTTGCAGCAGATCAGCAGAATCTGGCTCAAAATAGACAGGATTCTGGAGTCCCAAGCTGGAAAAGGCAGGAAAGCAGGGGCAGAAGTATCCTTGGCACACCAGGTGGCAGCTCCAAGGTGGTTTCTGTGATACCAACCCGTCACAGTGGACTTCTGCCCCTGCTTTTCTAAGTAAAATAAAATAAAACACGCAAGTCTATGTCTAATCAAACTCAATACAGATAAAAACCTCACCAGTTCCAGTTTTTCTTTTACAGGCTGTAGAACTCCTAGCTTGGGTCCAGCAATCGCTCACACCCCCTATTGTCTTTGTCCTTTGTTCAGTCTCTTTCAGGTGTGTCCTTTGGGGGGTGGAGAGCCTCTCTCTTTAGACAGCTGACGACCACACGGAGGGGCCTCCCCGGGGTTTAAATAGACTTTCTCCCCTGGATGGATGCTCCTCCCCACTCCCTGTGTAGCATCATGTTACCCTGGCGTTTTGGGATCACATGGGCAAGTCACATGTCCATGCACAATTCCGAAACTAGCCCAGTGACATTCTTGGCCAAGCTCAGATGTGGATTGGTGTCTGGAACTCCTTTTGTCTGTTTAAGAGTTTCTTGATTGGGCTCTTTACCTGCCCATCTGTTCTCAAGACATGATCCCATGCTCTTACAAAGGCTATGTATAAAACCAGCAAATATACAACCAATATTCATAACTTCAACTACAACAATGATACATGCATACAAACACGAGGACTAGATTCAGTAGATCATAACTTTTACAGAGATATGTTACATGGCACATGTAGCATATATACCCTTATAAGCATCTCCCCATAAAGTTTTATGGGGACACCATCACAGGCAGCTCATAGTCATCCTGTGATCAACCAATACTCCGAGGTCCTTCTCCTCCTCTGTTCCTTCCAACTGATGCGTCCCCAGCTTATAACAAAAATTCTTGTTGTTAATCCCTAAATGCATAACCTTGCACTTTTCACTATTAAATTTCATCCTATTACTATTACTCCAGTTTACAAGGTTATCCAGATCTTCCTGTATGATATCCCTCCTGGTCCTTCTCCATATTGGCAATACCTCCCAGCTTTGTGTCATCCGCAAACTTTATTAGCACATTCCCACTTTTTGTGCCAAGGTCAGTAATAAAAAGATTAAATAAGATTGGTCCCAAACCGATCCCTGAGGAACTCCACTAGTAACCTCCTTCCAGCCTGACAGTTCACCTTTCAGTATGACCTGCTGTAGTCTCACCTTTAACCAGTGCCTTATCCACCTTTCAATTTTCATATTGATCCCTATCTTTTTCAATTTAGGCATATCTCCATATATTATACGGTTCCACATGGGGAACTATTAGCTATCTCATAGAACTGGAAGGACCTTGAAAGTTCATTGAGTCCAGTCCTCTGCCTTCACTAGCAGGACCAAGTACTGTTCTCTGACAGATTTTTTGCCCCAGATCCCTAAATGGCCCCCTTAAGAATTGAACTCACAACCCTAAGTTTAGCAGGCCAATGCTCAAACCACTGAGCTATCCTTCCCCACCCGCAAGTATCAAATGCCTTACTGAAATTGAGGTGAATTAGATCCACTGCGTTTCCTTTGTCTAAAAAATCTGTTACCTTCTCAAAGAAGGAGATCAGGTTGGTTTGGCACGATCTACCTTTTGTAAAACCATGTTGTATTTTTTCCCAATTACCGTTGACCTCAATGTCCTTAACTACTTTCTCCTTCAAATTTTTTTCCAAGACCTTGCATACTACAGATGTCACACTAACAGGCCTGTAGTTACCTAGATCACCTTTTTTCCCTTTCTTTAAAATAGGAACTGATAGTAAGATCGGCTCAAACCCTAAAGCAGGAGGTTTACAAAATGTTTCATCGCTAATTTTGCTAAATGTGGATCTTTTTGTGGTCTACAGAAATGTCCTATCCTTTCTGGAATCTTTAACTTCTTGGCCTCAGTGACTTCTTGTGGCAGAGAGTTCTGCAGGATAGTCACATATTGTAGGAAAAAGTACGTCCTTTGATCAGTTTTGAATTTGCCACCTCTTTTTAATTTCATGGACAATCCTCTTGTTCCTGTGTCATGAGACAGGGAGAACAAACGCCCCCAAGTCACCCTTCTCTAGGCCAAGAATTATTTTATTATGGGAATTCTTTCAAAATGTGTTTGAACCAATAATGAGAGCATTACATCAGTGTAATTCAGGAGTAAAATCAGGGCAGTCAATAGAATAAAACTGTTGTAAAGCTGGCATAGAGGGAAGAGAATCAGGCCCCCTGACTCCAAGTGGCCAAGGAATTGGTGCTTTTTAGTGGCTAAAGTTAGAGCTTGATGCTCCACCTGGCTCATCATGGGCCTGATCCCGACCTACTCTAAGGCCGCTTTGCACTGCTCCGATGTCTCCAGCTGAGCATCCAAATTCTGAAGGTGCCCAAAAATGAGTGGCTAGTTTAGAAAGTGTTGCCCTTAATGGGCGAGTGGACATGATGTAGGTTTGGGATATTTACTCAATGTTCTGACCCAATAGTGGCTTTGAAAGCTGTTTACAGTGGGGGAAAGAGGATTATCTGAGTTTGGATCCGGGGGGAAACCCAGGGTTGTGTTTGGTCTCACCTGGCGCAGCTGTTCTTTAACATTCTCTTTCGTGGAGTGCAGGGTCTTCACATTGTTCAGCGTAATGGACGGCATTGTCTGAAAAGGAACATGTTAGTGATTAACAACTGGTTTATAAAGCACAGCATTGTTCAATACAGAAAAAAACCTGAAGCACATGCCAAGGGTTAGAGCATAATTTTCAAAAGCACCTAAGGGATTTAGGAGCCTAGGGCCCATTTTGAAAAGTGTCTTAAGGCCAGATTTTTAAAGGCGCCTAGTGTGATTTTAAAAAATCATCTATTGAAATCAATGGGCGTTCAGTGTTCAGAACTGCCTAAGTGACTTAGGAATGTAAGTACCATTTTCAAAGATGATTTAGTCACTTGGGTGCCTAAATCTCATTGTTTTGCAGTAGGACTTAGGCATCTAACCTGCTCAAGTGCTTTTGAAAATTCCACTAGGCCCCTAGATGCCTAAATACTTTCAAAAATCTGGCCCCTAGGAGCCTAAGTCTCACTGCAAGTCAGTGGGATTTAGATTTCTAAGCAGACCTGGGAGGGAAATAGTTTTCCTATCCTGCAAGAATTTGAGAGTTCAAAAACTTCTCTCTTCCAAATTGAGATGGAAACTCAAAATCTTGAAAATTTTCACATACAGAAAACATTTTGGTTTGGGTCAATTGAAATGTTTTTGTTTTGATAATTTCAAAAATGTTTAATTTTGATTTTGACCTCTTTCTTTTATTTTTAAAATTTAAACTAAGAAATAACTATAATTTCAAGACATACAGTGGTTTCAAACCAGAAATCAAACGGTTTTGTTCCAAAAATGAGGAATAGAGATGTTTTCAAAACATTTCTCCAGTTGTCTTTTTTATTTAAATGAACAATTTGTCAAAATCAGCATGTTCCACCGGGAAGTTTTGGATTTGATGAATAGGCATTTTCCAACAACAACAAAATCGTGTCAACACATTACCAATCAGCTCTGCTCAGAAGTGCCTAAGTCCCTTTAAAAAAAACCATCCTGGGCTCCTAAGTCACTTAGACACATTTGAACATTTTAGCCTAAGTCTAAACACAGTGGGGCTGATTTGCCAATGCATTACTCCCAATTTACACCAATGTAACCCCACTGCAGTCAATGGAACTAAACAGGTGTACATTTGGAAAAGGCCACAGTGGATCAGATCTTTCACTGTGCATTGCCATTTTCATCTGTGCATCCTGATTTGGTTGTGGTTTACACCCATTTTGCTCAGGTGTGAATGACTCCACACAGGTGCCAGACTACAGAGCAGTAAGCACTGAGAGTAAAATCCTGGTTGCACTGAAGTCTATGGCAAAGTGCCGCCTCCATGATTTTATAGAATCCTAGAACGGGAAGGGACCTCTAGAAGTCATCTAGTCCAGTCCCCTGCACTCAAGGCAGGACTAACTATTATTTAGACCAGTGGTCTCCAAAGTGGGGTGCACGCACCCCAGGGAGTGCACAAGACGATCCCTGGGGGTGCGCAGCAGGAGGTGCGCCGCCAGCATGCCTGGCGGTAGCTCTTCTGCCTTTGGCCTGGGCTACACTAGAGCAGGGGGTCGACCTACGATACGCAACTTCAGCTACGTGAATAGCGTAGCTGAAGTTGGCATATCGTAGATCGACTTGCCTGGCCGTAAGGACGGCGGTGAGTCGACCGCTGCCGCTCCCCCGTCGACTCCGCTCCCGCCTCTCACCAAGGTGGAGTTCCGGAGTCGACGGGGAGCGCGTTCAGGGATCGATTTATCACGTTTAGACGAGACGATTGCTACCCGCCGATCCGGAGGGTAGTGAAGACGTACCCTTTGATTCTTCGGCAGCAGGATGAGCGCTGCTGGCATGCCTGCGGCAGCTTTTCCACTTTTTTTTTTTTCAGCAGTACACCTGTGGCAATTTTTTTTTCCTGGGGGTGCATGATCAAAAAAGTTTGGAGACCACTGATCTAGACCATGCCTGACAGGTGTTTGTCCAACCTGCTCTTAAAAATCCCCAATGATGGAGATTTCACAACCTCCCTAGGCAATTTATTCTAGTGCTTAACCACTCTGACAGTTAGGAAGTTTTTCCTAATGTCCAACCTAAACCTCCTTTGCTGCAATTTAAGCCCATTGTTTCTTGTTCTATCCTCAGAGGTTAAGAATAATTTTTCTCCCTCCTTGTAACAACCTTTTATGTATTTGAAAACTGTTATCATGTCCCCTCTGTCTTCTCTTCTACAGATTAAACAAACCCAATTTTTTCAATCTTCCCTCATAGGTCATGTTTTCTAGACCTTTAATCAATTTTGTTGCTCTTCTCTGGACTTTCACCAATTTGTCCACATCTTTCCTGAAATGTGGCACCCAGAACTAAACCCAGTACTCCAGTTGAGGCCTAATCAGCGCAGAGTAAAGTGGAAGGATTACTTCTCGTGTCTTGCTTACAATACTCCTGCTAATACATCCCAGAAGGATGTTTGCTTTTTTGGCAACAGCGTTGCACTGTTGACTCATATTTAACTTGTGATCCACTATGACCCCCAGATCCCTTTCTACAGTACTCCTTCCTATGCAGTCATTTCCCATTTTGTATGTGTGCAACTGATCCTTCCTAAGTGGAGTACTTATTGAATTTCATCCTATTTACTTCACACCATTTCTCCAGTTTGTCTAGATCATTTTGAATTTTAATCCTATCCTCCAAAATATTTGCAACCCCTCCCAGCTTGGTGTCGTCCGAAAACTTTATAAGGGTACCCTCTGTGCCATTATCTAAATCATTGATGAAGATATTGAACAGAACCGATCCCTGCGGGACTCTACTCATTATGCTCTTCCAGCATGACTGTGAACCACTGATAACTACTCTCTGGGAACGATTTTCTAACCAGTTATGCACCCACCTTATAGTAGCTCCATCTAGGTTGCATTTCCCTAGTTTGTTTATGAGAAGGTCATGTGAGATAGTATCAAAAGCCTTACTAAAGTCTAGATATACCACATCTACTGCTTCCCCCCCTATCCACAAGGCTTGTTAGCTTTCTTTGACAGGGTATCAGGTTGGTTTGACATGAAATCATAGAATCTCAGGGTTGGAAGGGACCTTAGGAGGTCATCTAGTCCAACCCCCTGCTCAAAGCAGGACCAATCCCCAATTTTTGCCCTGATCCCTAAATGGCCCCCTCAAGGATTGAACTCACAACCCTGGGTTTAGCAGGCCAATGCTCAAACCACTGAGCTATCCCTCCCCCCCTTCTTGACAAATCCATGCTGACTATTGCTTATCACCTTACTGTCTTCTAGGTGTTTGCAAATTGATAGCTTAACTTCTGTACCCGGAAAGATAATGGAGCAAATAATTAAGTAGACTGGTCTATAATTCCCTAGGTTGTCCTTATTCCCCTTTTTATATATAGGCACTATATTTGCCCTTTTCCAGTCTTCTGGAATGTCTCCCATCTTCCATGACTTTTCAAAGATAATTGCTAATGGCTCAGATATCTCCTCAGTCTGCTCCTCCTGAACTAACCTGGGTTTTCACGATGGGCTTCCCGCTGATGAAGCGGTGAATCAGTTGCCTCTGCAAAGTCAGAAAGTTGAAGTGGGTGGTTTTGGTTCCATCTTCCTCTAGCACGTACTGGAAGTTTAACAGAGCCATGGTGATCAAGTCGCTCTCGGTAACACTTAACACAGAGACATGCTTCACCTCTTCTGCTGAAATAGACCTGGAGAATAGGGCAGAACAGTGTGAGGGGTGTTCCTCTGTACTGACAAAGAAATCTAAGATGGAACAATTCCTGGTGGGCCATTTAGCCCATCTCTCCAGCCTTATGCTCAGTTGCCAACTCTTGGGAGTCTTGTGATATTAGTGGTTCCAGCTCCTGGCGTCATGGGAGAAAAGCAGCTCCCATTTAAAAAAAAAAAAAAGGACGTTTCCCACCCTGGTAGCTGCAGGGAAAAGCTTGAAATCTTGACCCCTGAAGGCAAATAAAAGCACCTCCACCTTTATTATTGTTGGTCCTTTGACCCAAGAAGTTAGCCAGCCTTGTGGGATTGTTTCCATTAAGCAGAGAAATGGATGATACAGGTCAGGTATTTCTTTGGTGAAACCCTATTTATTTACAGAATGCACATGAAGTCCTGTTTCCCTGAACACAGCAGAAACACACAAGCAGGAGGTGGGTCCCTGGCTCACCATTTCCAAGTCTGAAAGGTCTCTGTCTCTGGGCCATGCTCACCACTGCTTCTCTTGTTTTCTGCTGGCTTTTTTCTCTTGTCTTTCTGCTTCTCACAGATGCATGGAGTTTGCCAAACAATCCACTAGCCCTTTTACATTTGCAATCAGTCTCAGGGAAATCTCTCAGCCCACATGGCTTACTTTCTGATTATCCTTGCCATGTGGCCCAGTGCCTTGGGCAGTGGCTTCTACTGTTTCCAGCCATCATATACAGGACTAGTTAATCGCTCCTTCCATTTAGCCTGAAATAAAGGCACTTCACACACTCATCAGCTTTAAGGAAGTCTGTGATTTTCTGTAGATCAAAGACCTACTTGATGGCACCTTCTAGCATAACAGTATTTTAAAAACAATCTTGTGACATTTGAGGCAATCTTGTGATTTCTGGGGGGCGGACTCATGTTTTTTTCATGCTTGACAGAGTGAGCCAAACGCTACTCTGTCACATCAGCACAATAGCTCCACAGGAGTCAGTGAAGAAAGAGTCCTAAGCTGCTCTTAATGATGTGCTGCTAGGCTGAAGTTCTTACCACATGCGGAAGCAGCGCTGGCCGGCTGTGTTGCTTGTCGAGTGAAAAAAGCCCTTGGCCCTTTATAAATACCGGTACACAGAGAAAATCTCGGGTACTAAAGGGCTCTTTAATCTAGTGGTGAACAAAAACTAATGGCTGGAAGCTGAAGCCTGATAACTTCAAATTGGAAATAAGGCACCAACTGTTGCCAGTGAAGGTGATTAACCCTTGGAGCAAACTGCCAAGGGAAGTGGTGGAGTCTCCATCCCTTGATGCCTGACAATCCGGACGGGAAGCCTTTCTAGAAGATACTTTAGCCAAACACACTTTAGCCAAACACAAGTTATTGGGCTTAGTACTTGGGTAACTGGGTGACGCTAATGGCCTGTGCTGTACAGGAGCTCAGATTAGATGATCTAAGAGTCCATTCTGTCTTTAAACTCTGAATATGAATCTTTGTGATGTTTACAGCACAACACCCCATCAGCTTGGACAACCCTACACATGCAAATATCAGGAGCTGGGCTCCAAAAATCATGCAGCTGGTTTAAGATTTAAAGAATATGTTCTGGGGCCTTTCTATTCTCCTCCTGGAGTTGGCAGGCTTGGGGAGCACGTTTCCAGGCTTTTCCTCACAGCCACGAAAGCCAGAAACTGACAAGGAAGCTGAGGCTGGAAGTAAAACAGGGGGAGTTGGCAACACAGCCATCCAGAGAGAAGACAACAAGGGGAAAGCAAAGAAAGACTCTGCAATCTCTAGCACTGAGGGCCTTTGCAGTGTGGGCTAAAGGGTCAAAGGTCATCTTTACAAAGGTCTTTGGGCACCTGCAGATAATAAGAAGTAGTAACCTCTAGCCTCTCACAGAGCTAAGTAACATTATCCCCATTTTACAGTTAGGAATACTGAGACACAGTGAAAGGCAACTGACTTGCCCAACATCACCCAGCAGAGCCAGGATTAGAACCCAGGTCTTCTGTGTCCACTAGCCTATTTGAAGCCTAACCTGCCTTGGCACTTTGGAAAAATCCCACAAGATGCCTCTTTGCATCTTTAGGTGCCTAAATACCTTTGTAAATCCGGCCCTAAGAGTTTCAACCTGCCCCATTAAAGCCAATGGAAGTTTTGCTCTTGTGGTTGTACCAGTTGAACTGAAATCAAGGGCTTCTTGGCTTTTTGGCTAAGATCCAGTGCACCAGTTGAGCTGAAATTGATTTAAAAAAAACCCCTATGTAGTTACATTGCTGCAAACCCCTGTGTGGATGCACTTATCAGTTTACACCTGGCTTGTATGGATTGAGCTACCCTGCTCTACCGACAGATTTTGTACCAATTTAATAATTTTTTGGGTTGTGATTTTTTTCTTTTTTTTTAGCTAAATAGTTTAATTGGTTCAACCCCTAGCCGGGTGCAATTGTACCAGTATGAAGATGCTTACACCACTATAACTTATTCCCCTGAATATTTGGGAAAACTACTGTAAGCAGAGTCAGGATGAGCTCTACCCTGACATCTGGTGGTGAGTTGTGGAAGGGGATTTCAGGGGCTGATCTTGTTTGCATGGACACACCCACCCTGCATAGCATGATGGACTGCTTGCCCAAATGGTCACGTTGGCTGCTGTAGGATCCCCAGTTTTTCTGTTATGGGGGCAAGAAGAATAAACTGTTATCCTGATTGGGTGAATCAAGGACAGTGGCCTTTTGTTATGATGGAGGGACTCGCCATCAACTAAGCAGCACTTGCTAGGCAAGGGACATGGGTTCCAAAACCTAGTGAATTGAGAGAGGTGGGGGGACATGTATTTTATCTAGTGGCAGAGGCCTCTTCTGAGGGCCCTAAATGTCAATTGCACCTCCTGCTCTCTCTCCACTCTGGCATATCAGAGCTAATTTTGAGTTCCTTAGGAGTCTAGTTATAGGCTGCTGAGTTGAAATCACTCTGGGCTAATGGTGCAAATGAGCACTAAGGCTCCCCTTACTACAAGCTGAAATCATTATGAGCTGAAATTACTGAGCACTGTGTTAAGTAGTGGGGGAGCCTGAAGATATATTGCTGAGCAGCTGGCGGGACGGCTGGCGGAGCAGAGCTGCTGGCGGAGCAGTTTGCGGGACAGCCAGAGTGGCTTGTGGGATGGCTGACGGAGCGGAGCTGCTGGTGGAGCGGAGCAGTTTGCGGGATGGCTGACGGAGCAGAGCGACTTGTGGGATGGCTGGCGGAGCAGAGCCGAGCGAAGCCCCATGAAGGGATGGGGCAGTCAGCTTCGAGCCACGTAAGGTGCCCCTTACCTCTCCCCTCCCCATTTCTACCCAGACTGGGGTGGGGGGGGTGTAACACTCTGCAGATGAACTTTTGAACTCTGGGTTTGGACTTTCGGGTTGTTGGACTTTTGGGACTTTGGGTGATTTTGGGGGTTGTTGGACTCAAGAACCAAAGGGAAAGGACATGGCCAATTTGCTGGGGTGGGTCTTTGCTCACAGTTTGGTTTAAGAATCCTAGATGTGGTGTTTCCCCAACAAAATGCCGTGTTGTTTCTCTGTCATTAAAAGGTTTTTGCTACACTCAGACTCTGTGCTTGCGAGAGGGGAAGTATTGCCTCTTAGAGGCACCCAGGGGGGTGATATATATTTGTCCCAGGTCACTGGGTGGGGGCTCAAGCCAGTTTTGCATTGTGTTATTGGAATGGAACCCCTAGATACTGAACCCAGCCCTTGTTGCTGCCAACTCTGACTGGCAGAAGGATTACACTACACTGCTGTCAACATCTTCATACTGGTACAGCTGAGATCACATGCTGGGTTATATGCTGCTGAATGTCTGTGGCACTCCCAGGTTAGCTTTAAAAAGGTCCGTGTTGGGACCATAAATATCTTGCTGTGCTTCTCAGTCCTTCCTTATGGTAATATGACAAGTTACCCTGGAGTCAGTATGGAGTCATCCCTTGATTGCAGTGGGGTCAGGACTGGATTTTGATCTCAGCTCCCGTGGGATCAATCCAGAGTCACCTCCTGACTGCAGTGGGGTCAGGGTCCGATTCTCATCTCACCTACCCTAAGGTAAGTCTGGGACCAGGGTGCTGTGTGTTGAAAGCCATTGAACAAACCTGTAAACCCTGTATATGATGGAACCCACTTCAAGCCAAGGGTGCTGCCGCACCCCCAGGACCTCTAGTTCCAGCACCCGTCTGGGACACAAAAATAAATGAGGAAAATTGAACTATCCTAAATTGCAGTGGAGTTGATCAGTCATTCGGTACAATTCAAGTTCATTCAAAATATCTCCCTCAACAGACCAAATCAGCTTTACACCCCACCTGAGCAGACCAGGCCTTGAGATAGTCTTAGCCTAACTGCCTCATTGCACGAGGTCATAAGAGTTATGTTTTCTTCTTGGAGAAGTTTGGCCTGGCCCTCCTCACATAGATGGCTGTACATCAGGAGTAACACCATTGACATCAATGGAGCTATGCCTGTTTTATACCACCTGAAGTGAGATGAGACTCGAGATCTATGTTTTAAGATGAATTGTTCATTTATGGGTAACTAGTCAGAGTGGTTCACCCCTAGGGTGAGCATTGAAAGATACCTTTGCTTTTCCTTAGTGAGTTGAACAGCTGTGTCAATACAGCTGGTCTGGAGCTGTATTAAGAACTTTGTAACAATGGAAGTTATGGATGGAGTGGTTGGCAGGAGGTCCAGGATGGCAGTGTCAGCGTTGATCTCCTTGCACCACAGTTCTTCAGGGATACTGATTTCTGTAACAAAGCAGAGAATCTTTCACACAGTGTGCACGGAATCACAGGAACCATGGTATCAAATGGCAGCGGTAAAATTAGTTGGGGAAAAATGAGTTTCACAAAATAATTCTCCACATTTTCCACGCTCTTTTTGTCAAATTTTCAAATTGAATCTAAATAAATAAAATTCAACCAACTGGCTGAAAAAAACCCACAGAAGTGTTCTGTGGGAAAAAAAATGTTGTGAAAAACTTGCAAAATTTAGGAAAAAAATTAAGTCACACCCAGTTCTAGATAGCGATTTCCACCTGGGAAAATGCTCAGTTAGCCTACACAGCTGGGCGATCTGATTATCATTAGCCTATCAGTACACAGCTCCCTTCCTCGCCAACCCTTCAAAGATTTACATCCATGCTGAGTTTTAGACATTGTGAGTAGCCTTGGTGAAGTCAGTGGAACCACTCAGAGTATGTTAAGAATGTTCATGTCTTTGCAGGATAGGGATTAATTTGGGTACAGCTGTGTATCAAAGAATACTCGGTAATTACTCTGGAGTCGACTCATACGCATAGGCGCCGACTCCGTGGGTGCTCCGGGGCTGGAGCACCCACGGGGAAAAATTGGTGGGTGCTCAGCACCCACCGGCAGCTCCCCGCCAACCCTGGGGCCCGCGCCCAGCTCCCTGCCAGCACCGCGGCCCGCGCCCAGCTCACCTCAGCACCGGGAGATGTTGCGGGGCCCCGCCCCCGACGCTGGGCGACGTGGCATCGGGGGCGGGGCCCCGCAACATCACCCAGTGTCGGGGGCAGAGCCCCGCCCCCGACGCCGGGCGTCAGCACCCAGCGGCGCCGATGGAAGTCAGCGTCACTGCTCATATGCAGCTTCACAACTGAATAGTTTGTTTGTTATGTGATAGAAAAATATCTAGAAAGGATAGTAAAACACCATGAAAGTCAGAATACTGTACCTGAGTTTTTGGGACTTGATCTTATATTGCTCCACACTTTCTGAACAGTTTGTATGGCTCTTTTGAAAGTCAAACGCTGATCATCTAAAGTTGGAAGGGAAGATGGCATTTATCAGCATATGTTTTCCAGGGGGGAAAAAAACTGTTTCCCTCTTGCAAAAATACTTCGTATAGTAAAAAGACTAATTGAAATTTTAACATGTCTTGCAACATTAAAGAAGATTTACCTACAGATCTGAGGTAAAAATTTGAAAAGTGCCTACGTTTATTGGGAGCCTGAGATTGATTTTTGAGAGATTTAGGCACTGAGGGCTAGACCCACAAAGGGATTTAAGCACCTAATTGTCACTTTGTGCACTAGAGGCCAAAATGTAGATATTTAAAATCACCACTCAGTTGCTACTTAACTGCAGTTGTTTAAATTCCCACTGGTAAAGTGCCCTAGGTGCCTAAATGTCTGCTAGGTGGCATGAACACAGCCCTCTAAATCCTGACACCCCCCAAGTCCCAGCAGGATTCATGGAGGTAATTGTCCCACTCTACTCGGCACTGCGGAGGCTTCAGCTGGATACTGTGTCCAGTTCTGGGCACCACACTTTAGCAAAGATGTGGGCAAACTGGAGAGAGTCCGGAGGAGAGCAACAGAAATAATAGAACGGCTAGAAAACCTGACCTATGAGGAAAGGTTAAAAAAACTGGGCATGTTTAGATTTGAGAAAAGAAGATGAGGAAGGACCTGTTAACAGTTTTTAGATATGTTAAGGGCTGTTATAAAGAGGAGAGTGATCAATTGTTCTCCATGAAGACAGGACAAGAAGTAATGGGTTTAATCTGCAGCAAGGGAGATTTAGGTAACATATTAATAAGGGGCATTACATTCTGGAATAGGCTTCCAAGGGAGGTTGTAGAATCTCCATTATTGGTTTGTTTGTTTTTTTTTAAAGAATATGCTGGACAAACGCCTGTCAGGGATAATCTAGGTTTACTCGATCCTGGACTTGATGACCTCTTGAAGTCCCTTCCAACCCTACATTTCTATCATTCTATGAACTAGACATCTCCCCACCTATCTCATCCGCAGAAGCCCAACCCAGCAGGCATTTTCAGAGGCCAGCTTCCAAGTCTGGCCCTGCCCAAAGCAGGGCCAAGGCAGACGAGGTAGCATTGGGGCCTTTTTATCAGTGGTTAGAGCACTTACCCTGTATGATGAAAACATGCATTCAAACCCCATCTGTCTTACTTAGCCCTGGTCTACACTACGAGTTTAGGTCGAATTTATTAGCATTATATCGATTGATCCGTGCACCCGTCCACACGACGAAGCCCTTAACATCGACTTCTAGGGCTCTTAAAATCGATCTCGCCACTCCACCCCCAACGAGGGGATTAGCGCTTAAAGCGATATTGCCGAATCGATGTAAGCTTAGTGAGAACGCAATTCGACGGTATTGGCCTCCTGGATCTATCCCACAGTGCAACATTTGACCGCTCTGGACAGCAGTCTGAGCTCGAATGCTCCGCCCAGGTAGACAGGAAAAGCCCCGCAAACTTTTGAATTTCATTTCCTGTTTGGCCAGCGTGGTGAGCTGCAGGTGAGCGCAGATCTCATCAGCAGAGGTGATCATGATGGAGTCCCAGAACCGAAGACGAGCTCCAGCATGGACCGAGCGTGAGGTACGCGATCTGATCGCTGTATGGGGAGACGAAACCGTGCTAGCAGAGCTATGGTCCAAAAGAAGAAACGCCAATACATATGCCAAAGTCTCCAAGGGCATGCAGGACAGAGGCTACAACAGGGATGCGCAACAGTGCCGCGTGAAAATTAAGGAGCTCAGGCAAGCCTACCAAAAAACCAGAGATGCAAACAGCCGCTCTGGGTCAGAGCCCCAGACATGATGCTTCTATGATGAGCTGCATGCCATTCTAGGAGGTGCAGCCAGCACTGACCCACCCATGTGGTATGACTCCGTATGTGGATCATCAGAAACCACAGAGGAGCATTTTCGGGGAGAAGAAGATGATGATAATGATGCTGAAAATAGCGCACAGACACAGCAAGGAAGCAGAGAAGCCCTTTTCCCCGACAGCTAGGAACTCTTTGTCACCCTGGAGCCAGTACCCTACGAACCCACGCAAGGCGTGCTCGATGCAGGAGAAGGGACCTCTGGTGAGTGTACCTCTGTTAAATTAATACATGTTTTATAAGCAAGCGTGTTTAATGATTAATTCGCGGCCAGTACAGCTACAGCTACTGGAAAAGTCTGTTAACATGTTCGGGGATGGAGCAGAAATCCTCCGGGGACATCTCCAGAAAGATCTCCTGGATGTACTCCCAAAGCCTGTGCAAAAGGTTTCTGGGGAGGGCAGCCTTATCCTGTGCTCCGTGGTAACACACTCTACCACGCCAGGCCAGTAGCACGTAGTCTGGAATCATTGCTTTGCAAAGCATGGCTGCGTATGGTCCCGGTGTTTGCTGGCATTCAAGCAACATCCGTTCTTTATCTGTCTGTGTTATCCTCAGAAGAGTGATATCATTCATGGTCACCTGGTTGAAATAGGGGAATTTTATTAAGGGGGTATTCAGAGGGGCTCCGTCCCTGCTGGGCTGTTTGCCTGTGGCTGAATGGAAATCTTCCCCGCTGTGACCCACACGGTGGGGGGAGGGGGAACAGCGAACATCTTGGATGTGTGTCTGTGTGTATGGGGGGGGGGTGTCGATTAGGTTCGCGCTGCACATTAACCCGAAAACCGCCGCTCCTCCCTTTTCAATTGCCAACCAGTTTTAAATTGCCAGCCCAAAGGCTGTTTGTTATGGGAAATGAGGGGGTTACTGTTTGAAAACAATCCCACATATTATGAAGGTTAAAGAAGCCTATAGACTGTGGCTTACCATGGCTGCCTGCAAGCCGAATTCTGTTGCCTGCCAGACCTGCTTGTGTGATCTCTCACACCAAACCGGCAGACCCTCAATATAACAGGCAAAGTGCAACCTTGGACCAAATGAACATGTGATATGTAATGTTTGGAGCATTGTTCTCTAATATGTGTCTTTTAAACTACTCCTCTCCCATTTGTTTCCTCCCGCAGCTGCAAATGTTTCAACGCCACCCCTTTCATCACCGTCCCAGAGGCTAGCAAATATTAGAAGTAAAAAAAAAAGGAATCGAGACGATATGTTCACAGAGCTCATGCAATCCTCCCACACTGAAGCTGCCCAGCAGAATGCGTGGAGGCAGACACTGTCGGAGTCCAGGAAGGCAGAATTTGATCGCGCGGACAGGTGGCGTGCTGAAGACAATGACTGGCGGGATGAAGAGAGACAGTGGCGGGATGAAGAGAGTAGGTGGCGTCAGCGTGCAGAGAGAAGGCAGGATGCAATTCTGAGGCTACTGGAGGATCAAACGGAAATCCTCCGGCTTATGGCTGAGGAAAGGCGTAGGGTTCAGGAAAGGCCGCCTGAGCCCAGACCGCCGCTACAGCCCCTGTGTAACCAACAGCCCTCCTTCCCGAGTCCCATAACCTCATCCCCGAGATGCCCAAGAACGCATCTGGGCGGCCTCCGTGCACCCAACCACTCAAGCCAAGAGAACAGTCCAAGCAACAAAGGGCTGGCATTCAATAAGTTTTAAAGTGCTGTGAGTCCTTGTCCTTCCCTCATCCCCTCCTCCACCACCCATCCTGGTGCTTCCCTTCCTCCACCACCTATCCCGGGAGACTGTGGCAGTTATCCCCATAGTTCCCCCTTTGTTTTACGAATTAATAAAGAATGCATGATTTTTAAGCAACAATGACTTTATTTCCTCTGCAAGTGGTGACCAAGGGGGGGAGGGCAGGGCAGTGTGGGTAAAGGGAAGTAGAGTGAATGAAGGGGCGGGGCTTTTCATTACTGGGGAAAAACAGAACTTTCACACAGCATCCTGGCCATTCATGAAACTGGTTTTCAAAGCTTCCCTGATGCGCAACGCACCCTGCTGTACTCTTGTAATAGCCCTGGTGTCTGGCTGCGCATAACCAGCGGCCAGGTGATTTGCCTCAACCTCCCACCCCGCCATAAACGTCTCCCCCTTACTCTCACAGATATTGAGGAGCGCACAGCAAGCAGTAATAATAATGGGAATATTGGTTTCGCTGAGATCTAACCTAGTCAATAAACGGCGCCAGCGAGCTTTTAAATGCCCAAATGCACATTTCACCACCATTCTGCACTTGCTCAGCCTATAGTTGAAAAGGTCCTGACTACTGTCCAGGCTACCTGTGTATGGCTTCATGAGCCATGGCATTAAGGGGTAGGCTGGGTCCCCAAGGATAACTATAGGCATCTCAACATCCCCAACGGTTATTTTCTGGTCTGGGAAGAAAGTCCCTTGCTGCAGCAGCCGAAACAGACCAGAGTTCCTGAAGATGCGAGCGTCATGTACCTTTCCCGGCCATCCCACGTTGATGTTGGTGAAACGTCCCTTATGATCCACCAGTGCTTGCAGCACTATTGAAAAGTAACCCTTTCGGTTTATGTACTCGCTGGCTTAGTGGTCCGGTGCCAAGATAGGGATATGGGTTCCGTCTATCGCCCCTCCACAGTTCGGGAACCCCATTGCTGCAAAGCCATCCCGTATGAGCTGCACATTTCCCAGACTCACAACCCTTGGTACCAGCAGCTTGGTGATCGCCCTGGCTACTTGCATCACAACAGCCCCCACTGTAGATTTTCCCACTCCGAATTGATTCGCGACTGACCGGTAGCTGTCTGGCGTTGCAAACTTCCACAGGGCTATCGCCAGTCGCTTCTCTATTGTGAGGGCTGCTCTCATCTTGGTGTTCTGGCGCTTCAGGGCAGGGGAAAGCAACTCACAAAGTTCCATGAAAGTGCCCTTACGCATGCGAAAGTTTCGCAGCCACTGGGATTCATCCCAGACCTGCAGCACTATGTGGTCCCACCAGTCTGTGCTTGTTTCCCAGGCCCAGAATCGGCGTTCCACTGTATCAACAAGCCCCATTACCACCATGATGTCCACCTTGCGTGGGGGCCTTTTTTGAGAGAGGTCTGTGTCCATGTCCTCATCACTGTCCTCAGGGCGCTGCTGTTGCCTCCTCGCCTGCTGTAGCTGTAGCAGCTCCTGGTTCTCGTTCTCCATATACTCCTGGACAATGCGCGTGGTGTTCATAACGGCGATAACAGCCGCGGTGATCTGATCATGCTCCATGCTTTCCCTGGTATGCTGTTTGCAGGACAGCAGAGTGGGAGCAGAAGTGGTGGGTGGATAACAATGGTGTCAGCAATATGGCGCCCGCATGAAAAAAGGCACGAAAGGATTTTTGGCTCCCCCCTCAGTTGCTTTCACGGAGGGAGGGGGGAGCAAGGGTTAGGCTCATTTCCTTCTAGCAGCAGATGGTACAACACGCCGGGAAGCAAGGGTAGGCGCCTTCCCTTCTAGCTGCAGATGGTTCAATAGGCTTGATATTCATCATCATCTCCTGGCCCTCTCAAGGATTGAACTCGCAACCCCAGGTTTAGCAGGCCAACGCTCAGACCGCTGAGTTATCCCTCTGCCCGTGTTCCAGGCACTACTGAATCTCCCTTAAACAAAACGTAAAAAAGAGAACAACCAGAGTCACTCTGGTCATTCCCATTTATGTCCAAGCACCCCCGGCCAGCCACACCATAGGCCACCGGCCAGGAGTACACAAATTTCAAGCATATTGTATGATCTGCAGCTGTGTAGTCCCACGACTACAATCATTTATGGCCTATTGCACCATCTGCAGCGAGAAGGCAAGGAGCTTGTGCTGTGTAGTCCCACGACTACCAGCCTCAGGTAGAATGGCCCCCTTAAGGATTGAACTCACAACCCCGGATTTAGCAGGCCAATGCTCAGAACGCTGAGCTATCCTTCTGCCCGTATTATAACACGACTGAATCCCCACTAGACCTAATGTCCAGGCGTACGCTGGAGATGTACGGTAATTGTGAGCTGAGCAGGCTTCCATAGCAAACCCGGAAACCCCGGAAACCCCGGAAAAAAGGCGCGAAAAAGATTGCTTTCACGGAGGGAGGGAGGGACGTTTGATGGCTTGACGACATGTACCCAGAACCACCAGTGACAATGTTTTCTGCCCCATCAGGCTTTGGGATCGCAACCCAGAATTCCAATGGGCGGCAGAGACTGCGGGAACTGTGGCATAGGTACCCACAATGCAACGCTCTGAAAGTTGGCGCTAGCCCCGCTACTGTGGACACAGTCCGTCGACCTCATGGTCTTAATGCTCTTTAGTGGGGGGACACACAATCGATTCCATAAATTTGGGTTTTAAAATATTGACTTCTATAATTTCGACTTAATTCTGTAGTGTAGCCGTACCCTTAGACTCAGGACTAGAACCCATGGTCCCTAGGATTGAAGGTGAGTGACCTAACCATTGGGCTATTTGGTATTCTGGTCTAGTGGCCTCTCAATCTCTCCTGTTGAACCTGCTCCACTTTGTATAAACTACTTAAATATTAGCTGGAGCAGGGGGACTGGAGCCTGGCTCTCCCAGGTGGGTAACCTAATCCCCAGGCTACAAAGCCATTTCTCTCTCTCTCTCTCTCTCTCTCTGGCCCAATCAGTGTAAATATTAATCTGTGGATTCGCTTACGCAGCAGGGCGTGTAATTGTCAGGCGTTGCAATGCTGAGTTAAAGTTCCCTTTGTAGATCTAGCCCTGAGAAGATCAAGGCCAGGTCTACACTTGGAGCACTTTGCCGGTGTGGCTATACCAGTATCCTGGATTTGTTCCAGCAAAGCGCTCCTAGTGTGGACGCAGCATACAGCAGCAAAACTGCACTTTTGCTGGTTTGGCTTATTCCTGCCTCCCTGAGCAAAATAAGCTGTCCCAGCAAAAGCACAGTGGAGCTGGTATAACACTGTCTCTGCACTAGGAGCTTTTGCCATCAAGCTCTGTTAGTCACAAAATTGCACCTCATCACACGTGACCAACCTGGCTATGCTGTCAAAAGTCTGTAGTGTGGACCTGCCTATGGTCGTATTGAAAGCCAGTGGCTCGTAGGCTCCTCAGTCACTGAGGCATCTTGATTGATTGCTCTCATTGGCTTGTTTGACTGATGTTTACAATTTGCACACAGTTGCAGAACTGCGGGCGTTCTCCTTGGTCCAGGCGACTAATCCAAAGCCCACTGCAGCAAATGGGAGTTTTTCCCTTGGTCTCCGCAGTATCTGGCTCAAGCCCCAGGCATGTCAGTATTATCCCCCGTACAGAGACCATGCCTAGCTCAGCCATGCAACTTCCTTGGGTTCTTTATTGCTGCTCAGGAAGTAGTTGTACTGATTCCTGGGTGTGCTGAAGCTGCCGGGGGTTGTTCCCACAGTGCAAAGCTGCCCTAAAGCTGGCGGATCTGGCTGCAAGAAGATCCCTGCAGCACTGAGGGATCCACAGGAGTGTAGGGCCAGTGCACATCTGGCTCTGATGGGGTGACGATTCACACCAGCTGGAGATCTGGCCCCATTGACTCCAATACAGCTGTGCCAAGAGTGGATTTGGTACTATAACCTTAGATGTATGAAGTGTACCTGAAAGGTTGTCCTGTTCCAAGAAGTTTCTCACAGAAAGCCTTTCACCTTCATGGATATCACCTTTTTGGAAAAAGTGGATCAGAGAGCGCTGCAAAGTGAGAATTTCAGGCAGGTGCTGTATGTGTCGGATGTGCTGGTGCTGTAAGAGAAAAGTAACCACCTCTTTAACATGATGCCTGTGTTCACTGGGAGAGGAAAGACGTTATGGAAAAGAGCATTGCGTGGATTTGATGTTCCTGAAAACATCATGGTTATGTGCAGGGCCAGCTCCAGGCACCAGCCTACCAAGCACGTGCTTGGGGCGGCACCTGGAGGGGGGCGGCACTCAGGGGTTTTGTGTTGTGTTGTTTTCTTTAAATTAAAAAAACAAACCACCGCTCTTCGTTGGCGGGGCCGTGGACATGCCGCGCTCCCCGCCGGCGCCCCGGCCAGGGGAGCGGAGCGGCGGGAATGCCACGTTCTCCGCTGGCGCCCCGGCCATGGGGAGCGGGGCCGGGCATGCCGCCCTCCCTGCTGGCCCCTCGGGCGTTTTGGCGGAGCAGCGGTGCTGAGGGGGGGTTGTCATGTTGGGGGGGGTGTTTTTTTTGTTGCGGGGCGGCGCTTGGGGTTTTGTTTTGTTTTTTTGCTTGGGGCGGCAAAAATGTTAGAGCCGCCCCTGGTTATGTGGGTGTCTGGCTGCTTTGCATCACTGGAGCAGTGCAAAGCAGCCAGCAGGGACTGGTCCATCTGGCCCCAAACCCCTGTGGATTTTTTAATAGTAACCTACTTTATCCCTACAGTTCTCTATTAGACCCTAGGAAAGCTATGCAAAGATCCTGCTACCTGACAACCCCCTAGCATTTCATACTGGCAATTGCTAGCACACCTGTTGTAATGCAAACTCAAATTGTACATAGGCATGTGCAGCAGGCAGATGAAGCTGCCTGACTGGAATGGAAGCAGCTAGTAGGGTGGTGAAGCACTGGAATGGGTTACCTAGGGAGGTGGTGGAATCTCCTTTTTAAGGTCAGGCTTGACAAAGCCCTGGCTGGGATGATTTAGTTGGGTTTGGTCCTGCTTTGAGCAGGGGGTTGGACTAGATGACCTCCTGAGGTCCCTTCCAACCCTGAGATTCTATGATTCTATGATTCTATGACACCTATCTTGTTTCTTTGGGCCAGATTAAGCGGTGTAGTATAAACAATGGTTTAAATTAATCCCCTTGTGAGGATAGCTGTCCTATTTCTTTACATGTGTAGCAGGAAGCCTGGTAGAAGGGGAGGAGTTTAAAATAGCAAAAAATGGTGTGTTTTTTTGTCAGCTAACACGTATTAATTAAGTGCTGTTCATAAGACGTGAAACCCTGCCTACACTAGGTTTTTTCCTAGTCTGGATAAAGCACTTTAGGATTAGAAAGAGACAGCAGGCTTTAGGCAAACTATGGTTTTCTTTGTTCTAATAAAGTTCCTTGTTCAGTGTTTGAAGAAATCAACCATCGTCACATGACTCCCTTGCCCATTGGTCAGTGAGTGTGTCAGCCTAAGAGTCCAAATGAGAGTAAGGGAGTAAACCTTACACGTCATCTTGGAATCTGGCTTTATGGGCATAATTTAAACCTGTATGTTCATGTTTAAATACAGACATGATGGAAGACCAAGCATAATTATCTCCTGTCTTTAAATCAAGACCTCAGTCTCTTTCTAAAATATCCATTCTAGGTCACCCAGAAATCACTGGGTGGGGTTCTCTGGCCTGGGTTACACAGGAAGCCAGACTATATACAATTATAACAGCCCCTTCTGGCCTTGAAATTGACAAAAGTTAGATTTTTCTTTTACAGTACCTTGAATATAATTTCATTATGTTGGAACAATGAGTTCGGGGGGCGAACGCCAGGGAGGGAGAAGAGCTACTGAAGCTAAAGGACAATGTTGGCACAAGAACAAATGGGGAATAACTGGCCAGGAATAAACGTAGGCTGGAAACCATTAGAGGGAGGGAGGGTCTGGAACAGCCTCCCAGTAGGAGTGGGGCCCAACACCCTTATTAGTTTTAAGATGGAGCCTGATAAGCTATGAAGGGGTCTGTATGATGAACAATAGCAGGGGACTGAACACAATGACCCAGGAGTATATTTTTAACAGTAAGAGTAATTAACCATTGGAACAATTTACCAAGGGTCATGGTGGATTCTCCATCACTGACCATTTTAAAATCAAGATTGGATATTCTTCTAAAAGCTCTGCCTGAGGAATTATTTTGGGGCTGTTCTCTGGCCTGTGTTAGATAGGAGGTCAGACTAGATGGTCCCTTCTGGTCTTGGAATCTATGAGCCCCCTTCTAGTCCTTGGCATGCATCTGACGAAGGGGTATTCACCCACGAAAGCTTATGCTCCAATACGTCTGTTAGTCTATAAGGTGCCACAGGACCCTTTGTGGCTTCTACAGATCCAGACTAACACGGCTACCCCTCTGATACTTGATACCTTCTAGTCCTATTACTCTAACTGTAAATGAGTATTGTTATGAGCTGGGTGAAACCTTATTACAGGTTGAGTTAAAACCCCACTGAGATTGATAGGTGTGAACTCAATTAACATAAGTAACATAATTGTAAGTAAAAGCCCCACCTAAGACAAAAGACATGTGTGAACCTGCCCAGGAGCTTTTGACCGAGTATTGTTTTGGGTAGCTGGGTTTGTTTGTGGGAAGAGAGATCACACAGGACTAGTCTACACCAGAAAATTAGGTCAGTTTAATTATGTCAGCCAGATGTATGAAAAAGCCACACCCTGAGCGGTGTAGTTAAACTGACCTAAGGCCCCGTGTAGACATTGCTAGGTCAACTGGAGAATTCTTCCGTCGACCTAGCTACTGTCTCTTGGGGAATTGGATTACCTATGCCAGTGGGAGAATCAACATTGGTAGCAGCTATACTGAAGCTCTACAGCGGCACAGCATTTTAAGTGTAGACAAGCCCACAGAAACAGAGGTCAGACAAGAACAGGGAGAGACTGCTAGAAGGAGGGAGCAGCTGCAAGCCAGTGGGTGACTCTGACAGAAACCTGAGAAGAGGTCAGGGGTGCAGGCTCAAAGATTGCTCTTGGTGCTGTGAGCAACAAAAGCTGTTTCCTGCTATTTGATTCCCCCTGTGTTCAGAGAGACAGGATGTTGTACATTCGTTGTAAATAAACAAAACTGCAGTAAAGAAAATACCAGACTCCATCAATTTCTACTTCCAACTGGAATATCCACAAGGCCCCACATTTTGACTGGCCTGTTAGGCTGAAAAGGGGTTACAATGTATTCACGTGTGTGTGCTGTTATAACACATGTGCTGTTTGTGCATGCACATTAGTTCAAATCATCCCAGAGCACCTTGGACAGTAGTTCCAGGAGCACATGGAGCTGGTTTGCTCCATTGTCTTGTTGCACCAGATGGGTCAGGCGTTGGACTGTCATCCTCTGTTCAAATCTCCACATGCAGGGCATGTTGATCAGCCCACAGCTCGGCAGGTGGCTGAAAGGCGGGGACTGACCATAGGCTACTTTCAGGAGAACATTTGAACTGTGAGCTCCCTCCTCTACAATCTGCTGCTTTGCAGAAGCAAGTTTCTGCTCCAGCACCTGTGGAAGTGAGATGTTAGTTAGGAGTCGAGTCTTATAAAGGGGCCTGGCTTTTCCAGTTGGTCTGAGAGGCAACCCGGGCTGCCTCGGGGTTAAGGCACCAGACTAGAGATCTGGGTTTAATTCTTGGCTCTGCCACTGACTCCCTGTGTGATCTCAGAGAAGCTATTTCATGATTCTGTGTCTCTATTTCTTATCTGTAAAAAGGGACAATAATCCTGCCTTTGTCTGTTTAGACTGTGAGCTCATTGGGGAAGGGACTGTCTTTCACATGGAGCTCGGCTGTTCTCAGTGGTGGCAGATGACAGAACAAGGAGCAATGGTCTCAAGTTGCAGTGGGGGAGGTCTAGGTTGGATATTAGGAAACACTTTCACAAGGAGGGTGGTGAAGCACTGGAATGGGTTACCTAGGGAGATGGTGGAATCTCCATCCTTAGAGGTTTTTAAGGCCCGGCTTGACAAAGCCCTGGCTGGGATGATTTAGTTGGTCCTGATTTGAGCAAGGGGTTGGTCTAGATGACCTCCTGAGGTCTCTTCCAACCCTAATATTCTATGATTCACTGTGTGTCTGTGCAGCACCCAGCTAGGGACGATGGAAGCTCCCTAAAAGTGGGGAGGGGGCCCACCGGCACCCGAACCATGACCCCTTCCCCCCAAGGACCCGCCTCTGCATCGCTCCTTCCCCTAAGCCCCACCCCCTGATTTCTCCTCTCTGCCCCCTCCCCACTGTCACTTGCCCTTATGGCTGGCAAAAAGTGGGAGGGCCTGAGCCCCCTGACCCCCCAGCACCCAGCACAAAGGGGCTTTTTGTGTGTGTCCGTGCAGTGCCTGGCAAAATTGGGCCCTACGTGGATCCTGGTTTAAGCCAATAGGCCCTACTGTAATATTACTAATAATAATGAAATGCCAACAGAACTCCTGGAAATGTAGAGTGGCAGGCAGTTTAATACTAGGTTCGTAGACACTCACATACACAGGGTTTTCCTCTCTAGTATGCTGAACACAATGGACAAGTTTTTGCATTGGAAAATAAGGCAGGCTTAATATAGTCTGTTGTTCTATCAGGTTCTTATAACATGCCCATCACTGTGGCATCTGAGCACCAAAGGGTTATTTCTAGCAAAACCATGGCATTTTTAGAAATGTTGTGTGACTTCTGGTTTCAGATAGTGGCATGGAAGTCTCAGGTGGGCTTTTTCTGGCTCTCTCTCTTACCCTTAGTAAACAGCTGGTTATATTTGTGATATTTACCATGTATAGAAAACAGGTCCTCGCCTACCTGGAAGAACGACTGAGTTACGGCTTTTAAGCAGCTTTCCCACTGTACTCTGTCTTCTTTTTCATGCATACATTTAATAGTCATGTTTGTGTCTGTAATAAATATACAATTACACATCGGCTTTCATCATTTAACATAAAAAATAACAAACAGATCTAAAGTAGAGCAGTTGCAGTAAATATTGTTGTTCATAATAGTGAAATGAATTACAATGTTATCAGACAACTGGATTCCTGAGCGATAAGATATAGGAGCGCATTAAAATATTAGCCAGTTAAAAATCAGTTTATTAATAGGTTCATAGGTTGTAAGGCCAGAAGAGAGCCCATCCCACAGCAGCAAAAAAAAAAACAACCCAGACCCTAAAACAAGGCGTTTCTTTACCTGCTGTGCTGTCGAGGATGTATCTGAGGAATAGGTGGACTGTCATCGTCGCATTGTCTATGTTTCCACTAAGTGACTCTGCTAGGAACTGGATGTCTTTTCCAAGGTGATCCAAAAAGAACTTTTCTGCATCCTGGGGCTTCATTTTCATTAGCTCCAAAATGGACTAGAAGGCAAAGTATTTCCATAGCTTAGCTCTGAGGAAGCATTAATGTATAACTCAGTCAAAGTTACCATTACAAATTAAATCCTGTTAGTGTACATACAATGCTGATGAGTTATGACAGACAGATGTTTTGCCGGGGGCATTTGTTTTCCCACCTGTCTATCTGTAAACGTCCCCAGTAGCATTGAAGAATGGAGCAGTGCTCTGGCAATGGAGACTGAGGCTGCAGGCAGATCCCTCTCTGTTTCATTGTTACGTGAGGACGGACTCCCCAGCACGTAGCCTCTCTCTGTTTTATCCTTCGTGCTGTATTAAGAAACCACAATTTATTTGACAGTCATAGAGATCAGACTTTTCTCCCAAAACCTTGGGGTTTTTTTTGGTGTTTCACCCTAACCAGTTCACAACTATAGTGATCATGGGGTCAGATTGGGGTGGGGAAAAGGATTGGAATTTTTAACTTTCAGTGAAATTTCCCCTAAAATTGGCACCTATAGTTCACCCCAGTTAACAATTCCCAGACAGTGCTGTGGGTTTAAGTTGACACAGTCTCATTCATTCCTTTTACATTCCACGCAATGATTTTAAACTTACGTATCTAGTTCCTTAAATCCCTCCACGGGGTTGTGATCAGTTCCACCGACCTCAGAGCCACACAGACACTTGATAATAACCCTGGGCCGTCCACACTGTTGTCACAGGAATAATGTCAGCATTAGTCACTTGTTAAAGAACCAGCAATGCAACAGTTGTATGGTGGTTTGCTCAGCTGCTAGCCAGACAGCATCACACTGCAGCTGAGCAAGAAACAGACTTTGCACAAACTGCTGGAGGCAGACATGTTCAGAACAGTGAACAGGAAACACAGTGAGTGCAATACACTGGCCTTGTGCACAGGATCATGGCTACTTTGAGAAACTGGTGGAGTTAAGAGTTGTCTACACAGCCCCTCAGTGCACGGCAAGTCGAGGTGTGAATGTACATGAACCAACTGTCTGTGTGGGGCCTGCTCCCGCACGCTAAAAGTGCTGTTGAATCAGCAATACGTCCAAGTGCAATACGGAACTTTTAGTGCACAAGAGACAGCAGTGTCCACGCAGTGACTTAGTGCGCAGGACAGTGTGCTGTAGTTCACACCCTGGCTTGCCACACACAAAGTGGCCACGTGGACAAGCCCCAAGGCTCCCCAAACACACTGAAATTCAGCGGGAGTTGGGTGCACAGCTCCCTTTGTGTGTGTAAAGCTGTGGTCTCACCAAATGTACGCAGAATGAGCATGACTGCTAGTGGGAAGGCAAAATCAGATTGGTCACCGTTTAAAACCACATTGCTAGAACGGAGGAGGAGGATTAGGTGCAGGTACTTTGTGGCTAAGTCCAAATTTCAGGCATCACTGTGAGCCACAAAACTCCTGCTCAGCTACCAACTAACCCTGTAGGCATCTACACTCACTCAGTGCCTCTGTTTTCAGGGTATAAGTTCCCTCAGTGCTGAAGTTTCTGCCTCTGGGCATGTGCACTGCTGCCTCCCTCTAGGTGTCCAAATGCCGATCTCCTGCCTCAGCCCCAGAGCGACCCATGAACCAGGGGAAGACAGGAAAAGGAGCCGGTTCAAAACCTAGCTAGAGGAGAAGGTTCCTTCACACCTTTCAGCCCAGTGTTTCGAGCACTCACCCCAGGTGTGGGAAGTTCAGGTTTAATTGTCCCCTTTGCCCAAGGGGGACTAAGAATTTGAACTGGGGGCTCCCACCTCCCAGGAGGGTGCCCTAGCCACTGAGCTATGGGATAATCTGATGGGGATCCCTCAATCTCTTCTGGTGACGCGTTCCACTGTGGCTAAACAATGAGTCATTGGAACAAGGAGACTGGACCCCTGGGTCTCCCACCTTCCTCATCACTGGACTGCAGAGTCCTTTTCACCACCACCTCCTCCTCCTCTAGTAGTTGTGTGTGGAGTGACACAGATGCCTAACTTCATCTGGAAAGAAAAAACTCTAGGGGAGGGATTCCCATTTGTGGATCACTAGGCAGAGCCAGCCACCTCCCTGGAGCCTGGACTCAGGTGCCTACCTCTCTGAAGGGGGAAGGGCTTAGCACATACCCCACTGATCGGCATCTCCCATTGGCTGGCTTAGGCAGCTCCCTGCCTAGCGTGCTGGCTTGGTGTGTCACATTGTCAAGTGCCTGTCTCTGCCCAGGCATTGTACAGGGAGCGAGGTGCCTAACTCAGGCTCTGTGGATCCCATTGCTGCTCCAGTGCTTTTCTGAGCAACTAGAAGTTAGGTGTTGCCCTGTGCAGCATCACACCTATATAAGCGGAAGCTGAATGAGCTCTCCCCTGACATCTAGTGGTGAGCTGTGGAAAAGGACTTCAGGAGCTGATCTCGTTTGCCTGGACACACCCATCCTGTCTAGGTGCTCAGCATGATGGGATTGTTTGCCCAAATGATCACTTTTGGCTGGTGTGGGATCCTGAGTCTTCTTGTTACTGGGGCCAGAGTTATAAAGACTTGTTATCCTTGTTGTGTGAATCCAGGGCAGCAGAACTGTCCTTGGCATTTCCTGATTGAAGGACTCACCGTCAACTAAACGGCACTCGCTAGGCAGGGGGACATGGGTTCCATGCCTAGTGAGTTGAGAGAGAGGGTGAGAACAGGCACTTGTGTTTGGTAGTGGGGGCCTTACCTAACGGCCCCAGACACCATTTGATCCTTCCTCTCTCCACTGTGTAATAAGAGAATTTTATTACACAACACAAGACAGGGTGATAAGCAGGGAGCTGTGGTGAGCAAGTGCCAGGGCAGCAGAGCAAGTAAAGTCCCTTCTAACCCCTTTCTCCGGCCGAGGTGATCTCTGCAGATGCACCTCTGCCCCCTGGGTCTGCACTGACCAAGGACAACAACTGTGAATGGGGTGCAGAGAAGGGATGGGCATGTTAAAGGGACTTTTGGGTGCTGGACTTAAGAACTTGATGGAAGAGGACACGGCCTAACTTACTCAGGGATTGGTCTTTTGCTCATGGTTTATGTTTATGAACCCTGGTTGTTGTGTTTTCCCAAATTAATGCTGGGTTACTTCCCTCCTGTTATTAAGTTTCTTTTCTGCACTCAGATTCTGTGCTGGTAAGAGGGGAAGTATTGCCTCTTAGAGGTGCCCAGGGGGTGGTGTGTAATTGTCCCGTGCCACTGGGTTGGGGCTCGAGTGTTGTATTGTTGAAGAGGAACCCCTAGATATTGAACCCGGCCCTTGTTGCTGCCAATTCCAACAGGCAGAAGGGTTACACCTAACCCCTTTGTGAATCTGGGCCTAAGGCATTTGCAGTGGAAAACGACTACCTCTACAAATACCGCTCGCTTTTCTCTTACAGGCCATGCCATGGAACTCTTTATATTCTGTAACTGTCTCCACAGACACAGCTACACATGTAACCCACACTTACCAGTGTGGTGCCCTGCACGGCTCTAGCAATGGCTGTGCCGTACATAGAGGTTTATGAGCCTGCTACAGCCTGGGCTAAGAGAGTGGGCCTTTTGACTCAGGCAGGAAAGAATTTTGCTCTTAGCTCTGGAGAAGGCAGGTTTAGTCCCCACCCTTGTGGGCGGGGAGTGGGGGGGCTGTGGATACAGCTCCTGATATGAAACTTTCGTATCACAGGAGACTAGCATGATGCACAGCAATGAAATTCTCAAGTCCAGACACCGTGTCAGCCCTAACATGAAGGTTTAGGTGCAATTTAAGTGCATATTTCTAGGTAGGGAGATCAGGTCTGAAGTCAGCTTTGGCCTCTGGATCCTTGTGTCAGTGGCAAGTAGCTCTGTCCTGAGAAATCTGACATGTACATTCCAGAGACAGAGATGCAGCAAGAGGCTGAAGATACACCCGCAACAAACAACAGCTACGAAGAGACACTTACATCTTCAGTGCTCCAGTACTGCCCGCACTGGCATCCTGTGTGAGAGAGGGAATCAGACCAATCAGCTACTGATACAGTCACACAAACAACACTAATGATAACGCAACAGAACCTCAGCTGGGGTGGATCAGCACAGCTCCAGTGACTCCAACGGAGCAACGACCGATTCTCCCCAGCTGGGGATCTGGTCCCATCAGATTGGAGCTACAGCTCATTTACATCAGCTGGGGACCTGGTCTAAAATTTCCTGCTTCCGTAAAAAATGACCTTGTGAATCAGCGTTCTAAACCAGATTTTTGGTCAGTCTGAAATGCCATCAGTGCAGGACAAGACTGGAGGGATATAGTTGGATTTAAGTAGCCTTTACCTATCCCTTGTACCAAGGCTGCCAGACCCTGCCCCAACCTTGCTCTAATTTAAGACCAGTTCCTACAGCTTCAGGGTACCTTTCTGTCAAGCAAAGTTCAGCTGGACTCATCTGTGTCCCATCATGCCCCGTTTTTCCCAGCCACATCTCCACCCGAAGGCTTGGAAAGGAAGATTGTCTCTGTATATATACACCACTAGGGCAAGCACACCTGGTATTACGATAGTGGGGTGTTTAAAAGCATCCAGAAAAATACTGATATAAAGTTTTTCTGACACTTACTCCACAGTGTATCTTTGGAGGCAGTGTTTTTCCAATTTTTCACATCAAAGAGAAGGTCGCTCGCCATGGTCGGAATGTAGGTCCCCTTGTAAACAAACCACAGTTGGACACCTTTACTACAGCACTGGGGCAGAGCAGAAGGAAGGGCTTGTGGATAGAGCGTTGGATTGGGATTTGGGAGATATAGGTTTTGTTCCTGGCACCTTCCTGACACACCATGACTAAGCTCAGAACCTCATTGCACCAAGTGCTGTACAGACATACAGTTACCGAGATCAGGGCCCCATCATGCCCCCATCAGAGTCCTGAACTTAGGAAGGAAGAATCCCATGCACCACTACAGGCTGGGGACCGACTGGCTAAGCAGCAGTTCTGAAGAAAAGTACCTGGGTATTACAGTGGACGAGAACCTGGATACAAGTCAGCAATGTACCCTTGTTGCCAAGGCCAAAGGCATATTGGGCTGTATTTGTAGGAGCATTGCCAGCAGATCGAGGGAAGTGATTATTCCCCCTTTATTTGGCACTGGTGAGGCCATACCTGTAGTATTGCGTCCAGTTTTGGTCCCCCCCACTACAGAAGGGTTGTGGACAAATTGGAGAGAGTCCAGCGGCGGGCAACGAAAATGATTAGGGGACTGAGGCACATGACTTATGAGGAGAGGCTGAGGGAACTGGGCTTATTTAGTCTGCAGAAGAGAAGAGTGAGGAGGGATTTGATAGCAGCCTTCTACTACCTGAAGGCAGGTTCCATAGAGGATGGAGCTAGACTGTTCTCAGTGGTGGCAGATGACAGAACAAGGAGTAATGGTCTCAAGTTGCAGTGGGGGAGGTCTAGGTTGGATATTAGGAAACACTTTCACTAGTAGGGTGGTGAAGCACTGGAATGGGTTACCTAGGGAGGTGGTGCAATCTCCATCCTTAGAGGTTTTTAAGGCCTCGCTTGACAAAGCCTTGGCTGGGATGATTTAGTTGGTGTTGGTCGTGCTTTGAGCAGGGGGGTAGGACTAGATGACCTCCTGAGGTCTCTTCCAACCCTAATCTTCTATGATTCTATGCCAGGCACTGCTTGGACACACAGCGACCGAGATTGGGGTCCTGTTGTGCCCAGCACTGTACAGACACATAATGAGACAATCCCTGCCTCAACGAGTTACAATATAAACAAACAAGAGGTGGGAGGAGAAACTAAGAAGGAGAAAGGTTCAGTGACTTGCCCAAGTCACCCAGGGAGAGGTGGGAACAGAACCCAGGAAATCTGAGTATTCGTCCAGTGCCTGATCTCCCAATGACACAGCCCCTCTGAATGAGTAATAAAATACTGGTACGGAATCATAAAGCAAAATGGGCCTGTCAAAGTGCTCTGCCTCCAAAGCAGGCTGCCGGCTAGGCCAGATCAATTCTCACAAGGAGTGTTTGTGCTACGCCAACCCAGCATCATGCCAAATTCTCCCCTTTTGTCCCAGGTACCGGTTTTCATTTCCTTGTGCTAGGTGGCTTTCTCTGCCTGAACAAACACAGTATTCTTCCTCCGGGAATTTGGTGCCATAACTTGGGAAACTAGCCACATGAGCACAAAGGGAAAGAGTCATCAATGTCAAGGCCAGAAGGAACCTTTCTGACCATCCAGCTCGGCCTCATGCATAGAGAGGATCTCAGAGAATCTCACCCAGCGATTCCTGTATCCGGCCCAATGACTTGGGGAAACTTTGATTTCCCTTTTGATTTCAACAGGAAAATCTAACTTTATCAGCTGACATTAAGATAATGAGTCACTGCAAACAGATACACACAGATGGACAGACAGCCAGGTGGATAATTCAGGGCTCCCAACAATGGTAATTGAGTGAGATTCTCTGGCCTGGGTTACGCAGGGCGTTACAATGGTTCTTTCTGGCCTTAAATTCTTTCGGTTCTATTTCCCTAGAGCCACCAGAACCTCAGGCAGGTGCTGTCGTGCACATATCCCCGGCATTCATCATTGGAGAAAGGGGGAAATGCAAATAGTGACTTTGGGGATTTTTGGACTAGAAAATCCAAAGTCTCTGGTTAGCGACTGAGTTAACAGAAAGGGATGAGACCCAAAAGCAAAGTGCAGGTCGGATGTGGCATGATGGCCATGAATTTGGATGATTTAAAATATATCTGTATTTATAGGGACAGATCCTAAGTTCCTCCCACACCCAAAAGCTGCTGTAACTGACACTGCAGACAGAAATGGTCCCCGGCCGGTGCTAGGTGAAGGGCTCGGGGCATAACGGGGATGAGGTCAGTGGCACTATAGAGCTGCTGGGGCTGAGGAGGAATGCAATGGCTCACCATGACAGCGCTGGGCTGGAAGCAGATGGATTTGAATAGCTCGGTGAGTGGGTGCTGGGATAGGGTCAGCGTGAGAGCAGTATGCAGTACCACTTCCAGCAAGGCTGCGTTTTCCTGGCTGCTCACGTCACTCATGATCTTTTCCAATTTGTTTTCCACAGATTCTTCTGAGGGCAGCGATGCCCGTAGGAGCTTCTCCATGTGCTTTGTGATGGCCTGAATGGCAATCAAATAAAACAGAGAGAGGTTTATGGGCTCCACTTTGCACATTTCACTCCAGAGGGTCACACCGATCTCCGTTGTGTTTTATAATCAGGGTGAAATTCACCCCTGTGCAGAGAAGCCAGCACAAGACCATGGTGCGGTTCAGCGATTGCTCAGTACATAGAAGCTTGCAAAGAGATCTGCTTTGTTCTGTCTGTTTCCAACTGGCTGTAATAACAAGAGATTCACCGCACTCCAACTGACTGTCTGTCTGGGACACTCAGACCTTAAAGGCACATTCCCTACAATTACAGTAGGCACCAGTTAAGTCCCATTAAGTCCCTTTGCCCACAAGAGCAAACTATCCCACTGCGTAGGAAAGACAGGAAGTATGGCTAGAGACCACCCTGACTTAACCAGGAGATCTTCAATCTAAAAATAATTGAGTCCTACAAAAGGTGGAAACTAGGTCAAATTACAAAGGATGAATATAAACAAATAACACAAGTATGTAGGGACAAAATTAGAAAGGCCAAGGCACAAAACGAGATCAAACTAGCTAGAGACAGAAAGGCTAACAACAAAACATTCTACAAATATATTAGAAGCAAGAGGAAGACCAAGGACAGGGTAGGCCGGTTACTCAACAGGGGGAGGGAACAACACCAGAAAATGTGGAAATGGCAGAGGTGCTTAATGACTTCATTGATTTGGTTTTCACCAAGAAGGTTGGTGGTGATTGGGCATTTAACATAGTGAATGCTAGTGAAACTAAGGTAGGATCAGAAGAGGCTAAAATAGGGAAAAAACAAGTTAAAAATTACTTGGACAAATTAGATGTCCTCAAGTCACCAGGTACTGATGAAATGTGTCCTAGAATACTCAAGTAGCTGACTGAGGAGATATCTGAGCCTTTAGCGATTATCTTTGAAAAGTCATGGAAGACGGGAGAGATTCCAGAAGACCGGAAAAGGGCAATTTATAAATTCCCAACTATAAAAAGGGAAATAAGGACAACCCGGGGAATTACAGATCAGTCAGCTTAACTTCTGTACCCAGAAAGATAATGGAGCAAATAATTAAGCAATCAGTTTGAAAACATCTAGAAGATAATAAGATAAGTAACAGTCAGCATGGATTTGTCAAAAACAAATTGTGTCAAACCAACCTGATAGCTTTCTTTGACAGGGTAACAAGACTTGTGGAGAAGTGACAGATGTGGTATATCTTGACTTTAATAAGGCTTTTGATTCTGTTTCGCATGACCTTCTCATAAACAAAACTAGGGAAATGCAACCTAGATGGAGCTACTATAAGGTGGGTGCATAACTGGTTGGAAAACCGTTCCCAGAGAGTAGTTATCAGTGGTTCACAGTCATGCTGGAAGGGCATAACGTGTGGGGTCCTGCAGAGATCAGTTTTGGGTCCGGTTCTGTTCAATATCTTCATCAATGATTTAGATAATGGCATAGAGAGTATGCTTATAAAGTTTGTGGATGATACCAAGCTGGGAGGGATTGCAAATGCTTTGGAGGATAGGATTAAAATTCAAAATGATCTGGACAAACTGGAGAAATGGTCTGAGGTAAATACAATGAAATTGAATAAGGACAAATGCAAAGTACTCCACTTAGGAAGGAACAATCAGTTGCACACATACAGAATGGGAAATTACTGCCTAAGAAGGAGTTCTGCGGAAAGGGATCTAGGGGTAATAGTGGACCACAAGCTAAATATGAGTCATTCAACAGTGTAACGCTGTTGCAAAAAAAGCAGACATCCTTCTGGGCTGTATTAGCAGGAGTGTTGAAAGCAAGACACGAGAAGTAATTCTTCCGCTCTACTCCGTGCTGATTAGCCTCAACGGAAGTATTGTGTCCAGTTCTGGGTGCTACATTTCAGGAAGGATGTGGACAAATTAGAGAGAGTCCAAAGAAGAGCGAAAAAATGATTAAAGGTCTAGAAAACATGACCTATAAGAGAAGATTGAAAAAATTGGGTTTGTTTAGTCTGGAGAAGAGAAGACTGAGAGGGGACATGATAACAGTTTTCAAGTACCTAAAAGGTTGTTACAAGGAGGAGGAAGAAAAATTGCTTTTCTTAACCTCTGAGGATAGGTCAAGAAGCAAAGGTCTTAAATTGCAGCAAGGGAGGTTTAGGTTGGACATTAGGGAAAACTTCCTAGCTGTCAGGGTGTTAGGCACGGGAATAAATTGCCTAGGGAGGTTGTGGAATCTCCATCATTGGAGATTTTTAAGAGCAGGTTTGACAGACACCTGTCATGGATGGTCTAGATGGTGCTTTGTCCTGCCATGAGTGGAGGGGGCTGGTCTTAATGGCCTCTCGAGGTCCCTTCTAGTTCTCTGATTCTCTGATTCAGGTCCAATGTGGCAGATCCTTAGCGGGTGTAAATTGTGCTGACTCTCTGCACAGGGGTGAATTTCACTCGTACAGAATCACAAACCAAACCGTGTTCCATTAAAATAGAAAACAGACACTCACCGTTAGTTGCTTGGCTTCTTCAGAGTCTGTGTTTTTAATGTGACCTCTTGCTCTGCCTACCGTCACAAGCATCAGTGGTGTATTGGAGCTGATTTTTATGTCCTAAGGAAATACAAATATTTTATACTTTTGTTATAAAGAAGCTGTTTATGTATTATTTAAGGCACATCATTTTACAGCAAGAGGTCGCTAAAGAATCCTATCAGACTAGTTACATTTGAAGGTTAATCAAAATATTTTTCATGTATTTTATTATTAATTATTATTCTTATTTTATTTATTGTTTTATTATTTGTATTATGGCAGTGTCTAGAAGCCATGATCTTGATTGGGTCCCATAGTGCTAGACACACAGTGACTGACATCAGTCCCCGTGAGCGATATAGTTATACCAACCAAACCCACCCTGTAGACAGTGTTATGTCAGTGAGCAGGAGAACCTCTCCTGCAGATGTAGCTACCGCCTGTCGGGGAGGTGGATTAACTACAGGAGAGCTCTCTCCTGTCAGCGTAGAGTATCTTCATTAAAGCGCTACAGCAGGGCAGCTGCGCCAGTGCAGTGTTTTAAGTGTAAACCTGCCCACAGTAACTAAGATCAGAGCCCCATTGTGCCAGGCGCTGCACCCACGTACTGAGAGACAGTCCCTGCCACAAAGAGCTTCCAATCTAAATAGCAGAATCATTTTGAAAACACACACAAAAGCCCAAAGGTCACGTTTGACCAATTCTGTGGTTTGGAGCACTTTTTGCTTATCAAGAACAAAACTGCTTTCAGCAGAGCCATTGGACGGTTCGGGGCAGTTGCCCTGGGCCCCGCACTTTGGGGGTCCCTGCACTTCAGGGAGACGCAGGGCTGGGGCAGTGCAGGGGCCGGTGGCAGCGGGACTGGCCCTGCTCCGCTCTGCCTCACTGGCTCCCGGCATTGCTCGGAGAGGTGAGGTGGAGGCTTGGGGGAAGGAGAAGAATGGGGGCGGGGGCAAGAAGAGGCAGGGTGGGGGCAGGGGCTGGGGGGAAGGGGCAGAATGTGGGCGGGGCAGGAAGGGGTGGAGCGGGAGCAGGGCCGGCTCTACTGTTTTTGCCGCCCCAAGCAGCGCGCTGAACCGCGGGCGGCGGCGGCAGTCCGTGTGCCGTTAGGGCGGCATGTGCGTTTCCGTGGCGGCAGCAATTCGGCGGCAGCTTAAGTCTTCAGCCTGAAGAGAGAAGCTGCTGCCGAATTGCCGCCGCTGTGGAGGAAACGCACATGCTGCCCTAACGGCACACCGACTGTCGCCCCTTGCAGATTGCCGCCCCAAGCACCTGCTTGGAATGCTGGTGTCTGGAGCCGGCCCTGAGCGGGAGCACAGTGGGTGTGGGAAGAGACAGAGTGGGGCGAAGCAGGGGGAGGAGGAGTCGGGGGGGGGGCGGTTGGCCCAGGCCCTGCACCCCCCTAGGGATGGCCCTGGCTTTCAGGTGAATACAGGTCTTTTGAATTAACCATCTTGTAGAAAGGAGATGAAAACTATTCATACAGTTTCTGTAAGCATAAAATTCTGTCGCTTTTGGAAGCCACTTACCTGTGAGCAATCCCTCTGGGTAAAATCCACTGCTCTCGCTGAAGAATCTTCTGCATTATGTTCAGCCCATAGAAATTACAAAGATTTCTAATAAGGAATATTTGAGGCCAAGGTGTTTGGGCCTTTTCAACCAGCTTTTTCATGGAATTCACAAGTTGGGACTGTTTCTCTGCAGTTTCAGCACTGGTCCATGTATTCTGGTCTGCAGCTGTCAAGCAGAGTTCAGTATTAGCCCCAAACCAACGCAATATTGCTGCCTAGCTTCACAGTTGTTCAAACCTCATACACAATGCAGCTATGTTACCATAGTATTTAAGATAAAAGGGGAATAAAGGAGAAAGTCAAGAAAGACCCTATTTGAATAGATACATTTCATCTGAACCACAAGGAACCACAAGGAATGGTTAATCCTTCCATTAACCCTTCTGAAGTGAAGATTTACAGGTATAAAATGCAATACCACCTCCCAGAGGAAAACTGCTTCATGGATAAAATTCACCCTGTAGGACTAAATGTGGCCACCATTAATTTTGTGTCAACAGCGAGTTTGGTCTGGAAGAGCTTACAGCATTCAGAGAGGTCAGACACTTCTAGAGAGTCACAGATTTTCAGGTCAAAAGGGCCCATTGTGTCCACCCAGTCCAGCCTCCCACATAATCTTGTAAATCAAGATCGGATGTTTTTATTAAAGTTCTGCTCCAGGAATTAATTTGGGTGAAGTTCTGTGGCTTGATGATCACAATAATCCCTTCTGATTTGGGAATCTATGAATAACCCAGGCCAGAGAATCTCTCCCGGTGATTCCTGCATCTGGCCCAATAATTCCTGGCTTAGCTAGAGCCGAGCTTTGAGAAAGAGACTTAAATTCTTGACTTAAATACTTTAAAAACTCATTTAAAGAAGCTTTTACCCCGTCTCTTTTAAATTGTTGACCTCAGACCAAGTGAAATTGAGGGGAAAGATCATTTCACTAAAGTCAGCTGGCTAAATGTGCTGTCCATACAGAAGTAGGACATTTGTTTCTGTAGGTACTACCCACTTTTGTACATCTTGTCATTTAAAGTTGCATTTTTTTTCAGTAATGATCAGAGCTGGCTGGATAATGGAATTTCTGTTCTGTGGGAAATTCTGACTCTTCTAAATTTGTTTTGTCCCAAATCACGAGGAAGACTCAAAATCAGATTCAGAAAGATCTGTAAGCAGAGTCTGAATGAGCTCTCCCTGACATCTAGTGATGCGCTGGGGGAGAAGACGTCAGGAGCTGACCTAGTTTGCATAGAAACACCCACTCTGCCTAGGTGCACAGCATGATGGAGCCGCTTTGCCCAAATGATCACTTTTAGCTGGTGTTGGATTGCAAGGCACTTTGGTATTGGGTGCAGGGGCAATAAAGTTTTATTATCCTTGTTGTGTGAATAAAGGGCAGCAGATCTGTGCTTGGTGTACCCTGACTGAGAAGAGGTTCAACCTCAACTGAACTCCACTCGCCAAGCAGGGGGTAGGCACGCTGAAGTCCAGTGGAGAGATGAGAGGGTGAGGACAGGTGTCTGTATATGGTGGTGTGAGCTCTGCCTAAGAGTTCTAGACACCCTTTGTCCTTCCCCCTCTCCACTGTTCAATGACAGGGCTGATTAAGATTCAGTTGAGAGGCTTTTGGTTTGGATCACTAGAGCTGAAATCACTGATAACCAGGTCCAAGCAGTAGAGCTGCTATAGGACAGCGTCTCTGGTAAAAGAGCCTGCCCGGCCTGCACTAGCAGTGAGGCTCCCCCCGTAAGAGCTGAAATCACTGAGAGCTGTGTTAAGTGGTGGGACCTCAAGACATTCCAGAGGCTGCAGTACAGGGCAGTGGTGGTGTGAGCGATGTCAGAGCAGCTGACACAGGAGTGAGCGGCTGCCAGAGCGACCGACAGCGGAGCGAGCTGGTGGAGTGAGTGGCAGCAGAGCGAGTGGCCAATAAAATGGCTGACGGCACAGCGAGCAGTGACGGAGCGAGTGGCCAACGGTGGAACAACAGCTGAGGCGTTGCTGGGTGTCTTTCACTCCCTGGGTGGGAGGTGAACTCACACCGATGCACCTCTGAACTCTGGGTCTTCACTGACCAAGGACAACAACTATGAGTGGGGTGCGGTGGAGGGACAGGGGAGTGGTGTGTTAAAGGGGCATTTGTTTGTCAGACTTTCACACCACAAGGTGAGAGACTGAGGAAAAGGACACTCCCCTGTGTACTCTGGTGTGGGTGTTTTGTTCATGGCCATATGTTTTTTGAATCAGGCTTGTGGTGTTTTCCCAAATTAATGCTGAAGTCCTTTCCCCATTTATTAAAAGTTTTCTTTTCCATACACAGACTCAGTGCTTGTGAGAGGGGAAGTATTGCCTCTTGGAGCCTTCAGGGGTGGTGTGTAATTTTTCCAGGTTACTGGGTGGGGGCTCGAGCTGGTTCTGTGTTGTATTATCAAAGGGAAGCCCTAGATACTGAACCTGGCCCTTGTTGCTGCCAACTCCACCTGGCAGAAGGGTTACACATAGAAATAACCTTACTGAAATGAAACGTTTAATAATGTCAAAACTTTTCATTTTGATCATGTCATATATAATATAATGTAATATAATATATGAAAGTCAAAATGAGAAACTGAAATGATAAAGTTAAAACAAAAGGTAAAAGTCAAAATGAAACTGAATGAAAGAGACAAAAATAAAGTAAAATGCTCCTTTTCAATTTCAAAATGTTTCAAATCTTTTCTGTTGAAAATTTCATCAAAATCGATGCGTTCCCACAAAACATTTCAGCATTTTCTAATGGAACAGTGTTCAGCTGAAAATGTTTTGATCAGCTCTGGAAATTACTCTGGACAAACACAACCCCTAAAGAAAACAACATCCACGGAGCTGTATGGTTCTCTAACCAATCTCCCCTGATGTCCAGCACGACTGGAAAACGGTTAGAAACTCCACTTACCACTTGGCAGCTCTCTGCCAAGCACAGCTGCAACGTTACCGATGGCGAGTCGGAGCTTAGCAATGAACTGCAGGTTTTCAATGCTGGTGATGGTGGCAGAGCTGGGAGCAGACAGATCTGCAGTGGAGAGCAAGCGCTCTGAATTCTGGCTGGCGTCTTCTTGAAAGGAGGAATACATAAAATCCTGTTTGAGAGAGAATTTTTAAAAAAATTACAATAGTGAACAGATGCCTCTGTGTAAAGGGGATGCAGTTGATTGGGCAGGTTTTACTCAGTGACTCAACTTTTCCCTTCTCCCCACACCACACAGCAGACATTAACCTTAAAGGCTACAAAAAATAAAATTGTTCTGATCATTTTGAAACAGAGCCACTGATTAAAAATAACAGCCTGGGGGTAAGAGCTCCTGTCTCTCTCCCTCGTCCACTTCTCCCCACCTTGGTTTCTATCCCCCCACATCTTCTGCCCCTCTCTGCTCCTTCCCTTCTCCATGCTTCCCAGCTTCTACGAGCCTACAGGTAAAATTTTCAAAAGTGCCAAAGTGATTTAGGTGCTGAAAGTCCCTGAACATCTATGGGACTTAGACTCCTAAGTGACTTGGGCACTGCTGAAAGTTTCCCCCTAAGGGCTGGTCTACACTAACCCCCCCGTTGAACTAAGATACGCAACTTCAGCTACGTTAATAACGTAGCTGAAGTCGAAGTCTCTTAGTTCGAACTTACCTGTGGTCCACACGCGGCGCGCAGGCTCCCCCATCGACGGCGCTTACTCCTCGTGTCGAGCTGGATTACCGGCATCGACGGGGGAGCACTTCCTGGTTCTATTTATCGCGTCTAGACAAGACGCGATAAATCGAACCCAGAAGATTGATCCGACGCCTCCGATCCAGCCGGTAAGTGTAGACTAGCCCTAAGTCTCTTTGAAAGTCAGTGAGATTTAGGCTCCTAAGTACCAAAGTTATTTCTGAAAATGGGAGAACTGGCCATTAATTGTGTGTTTCTCCTTTTCTGGGTGCCCAACGTGAGATACCTGGGTCTGACTTGTAGAAGTGCTGACTACTCACAGCTGCAACTGAGGTCAATGGGAGCTGTTCTATGAACACATAAAATGATATAAAAATGCTAAGTACTCTGTTTGTCAGGCCCTGGGGATCTCAATTTGGGCACCTAAAATGAGTGGAGACTTCTGACAATTTGGCCGTAATCTCTCTCTGTCTCAGTTCAACAGCTGTAAAATGGGCATAATAATATCACCTATTCTCACAGGGTGTTGTGAAGATGAATTCATTAATGTTTGTGAGGCACTCTGATACTCTAGCGAGAGCACAATAGAATTAATACTTCTGTATTCGGCGCAGGGTCTGGGTGGTGTTCAGAGAATAAGGCGGGGGCACACAAGTTTGTACAGCACCTAGCACAATGGGGGGGGGTATGGCCCATGACTAGTACTCCTAGGCGCAACAATAATACAAATACATAAATAAATATTGAGTAACGTCATACCCTGAATGAGGCAGGGATTCTATGGGGAAAATAGTATCTGGTTATGTAATTGCAGACTGTATCGTAATGCATATGCCAGAGCACAAGTGAAAACTGCACAGGTAACCTTAATTTTAGCATTTCCTAACATTGGAGTACTTGACTTTGCAACCTTAACTATTCTTTTAATGTAGTTATTATGGATGTAATAAAATGTCTACGTTTCTCCACAGACTCTTCATGGGACTCACCTCAAAGCAGCACACTACCATGAAATAGAAATCATTGCGACTGCTTTCATTTAATGATAATACTTCCTCCATCCTGGAGAGATATTCTTCCAGGTGTTCCTTCACATTGTCTAGTCTAGGAGGAAATGGACATAAGTTATAAAACTGAATATACCCAATGTGGATCTGTGAGTAAAATATAGTTAATATAGCCACTGGAAGCACTAGAACCAACCTGCATCGGAGCAACATTTTCAAAAGGGAGGACTTGACAGTAGGACTCGGATCCATGCATTCTTCAAAGGGTGACAAGTCACTCGTTGGTTTGTACACTTAAACCAAAGAGTAGAATGGATTACTTTTTTTTTTCTGAGCATGAGACCAGATCCCCAACTGGTGTGAACCAGCCATAGCTACACTGGAGTCAAGGGGTCAGATCCCCAGCTGGTGTTAATTGCCCTAAAAGCTCCAACACCAGAAGGCAAATAAAAAGAACCTCATATTTATTGTTGGGGTTTTTATCTCATGATTTTAAAGTCACTCTCATGAGTTTTGGGGCCTGACTTAGGATATCTGAACAACTGGGATTGGCGGGATCAAGCCGTTCCCGTGTTACACACATCACTCACCCTTTCTAACCTCTTGATGTTCTGGGTTAGAAGGTTTGCAGGCCACAAACTTAATCAGTTGTTCGATGATCTCTGCAGATGGTGGGATTTTCTCCCCAAAACAGTAACTACTGACAAACTCCACAAAGAACGAATTGCACTTCCTCCTGAATTTGTTGTGACTTGCGACTGCCTCCCTAGGGCGAGAAAAAGATTTTTTTTTAAAATGTCACTATTTTAATATATAAGGTAGCAGACAAAATCAGAATGTCTGGAAGCTGAAGTTAAATATATTGAGACTGGAAAAAAGGCAAAAATTGTAACCTTGAGGATGATTAAGTTACCAAGGGAAGTGGTGGTTTTGCCATCATCTGAAATCTTTAAATCAAGACTGAATATGTTTCTAAAAGATCTGCTATAGCTCAAGCCAAAGTTATGTGCATGATGTGTAGACATCACATCATTGGGAGGAGGGATAGCTCAGTGGTTTGAGCATTAGCCTCCTAAACCCAGGGTTGTCAGTTCAATCCTTGAGGAGGCCATTTCTGGGGCAAAAATTGGGGATTGGTCCTGCTTTGAGCAGGGGGTTGGACTAGATGACCTCCTAAGGTCCCTTCCAACCCTGATATTCTATGATCACTGGGTGAGATTCTCTGGCCTCATGACCTAATGGTCCCTTCTGGCCTTAAAAATCTATGACTCTACCAATCTCTCTGTGCTGAAACATGCGCATAGCTCCACTACTCTTGCTAAGTTAAGAGGACGTGAGTGTGTGCCGAGGGTAGACTTGATCCTGTAAAGTCAATAATATTTTCTGCCCGATATGAATTATTCCACATTCTGGACAAAACAACTTTATACACCGGGAGTGAACGTTTCCAAATTCTATCACTCATTTCAGCCCTTCCCCCAGGAATGTCAGCCCAAAGCCAATCACCCAGTCCCCAGGGAGACAGTCTGTTCTAAACAAGAGCCCAAGGCAGACAGCAAATTCTCCTGCTTCTCACACAACTCCCCCTACCCAAAACTGCATTACTGCAAAATAACAACACACATTGTCTTCCCTAGAATTGAAACCTGATTGCATGCTGTGAAAAAATCAGTGCTACCTGATAATGACATATCTCCAGAAAAACGCGTAAAAAAATCATTTATGGCTCCTAAAAATGTATCTAATAATAATTACCTAAAATCAGAAAAAGCTGCTAACACTGGAGCCCTGGGCTCAGTGCTCCAACACGTGCTGTAATCACTGGGTGAAGGTATGGTGGGGAGCACAGAGGGGTCACTTGCAGCTTTCTGATCCTGGGACCAGCTAGTGGCCTTTGGGCCTCCAGCACAGCTTAGGGCTGCCTGTGAACCAGGACCGGTGCAACCACTAGGCGAACTAGGCGGTCACCTAGGGCGCCAAGTGGTTGGGGATGTCAAAAAGCGTCGGCTTGCGGGGGTGGCGAGCCCCAGCCATGGAGGAGCCGGTGCGGCGCATGGGGGGCAGCAGCACTGCAAAGGCGGCAGCGCCGCTATCAGGAAGCAGCCGTGCCCCCCGCCCCTCCTGTCCAGGCTGTGGCCTGGCGCGCTCCCCCAATGGGGGCTCCTGCAGGTTGTAAGAGAGGCATGCAGGCGCCAGCCCCCGTGCGCATGCCGGCTTCCCCCTCGCTGTGCTCGGGCTCTGCGGCTCCCGGGAGTGTGAGCCGCCGCCAGGGCGTGGGGCCCTGAGCCTGCTCCAGGAGGGGCAGCGGCGGTGGCGGCTCACACTCCTGGGAGCCGCAGAGCCCAAGCGCGGCGAGGGGGGAGCCGGGGGGCGCACGGGGGCCACCGCCCACATTCATCCACTGCAGGAGCCCCTGGGGGGTGGGGGACGCCGGGCCACAGCCTGGGCAGGTGCGCCCCTGGCTCCCCCCTCGCCATGCTCGGGTTCTGTGGCTCCCGGGAGTGTGAGCTGCTGCTGCCCCTCCCGCTGCCTCAGCACTCTGCAGGGGAGGGGCTGTGCGCCCGGCAGCGTGTTTTACCTCCATGTGGAGCCAGCAGCTCCAGCGGCCTGGGCCTGGTAAGGGGAGTCCCAGGGGGCAGTCAGGGAGCAGGGGGGGTTGGATGGGTCAGTAGTTTGGGGGGGGGGGCTCTCAGGGGGCGGGGAGTGGTTGGATGGGGCGTGGGATTCCTGGGGGTCTGTCTGGGGGCGGGGGTGTGGATAAGGGTTGGGGCAGTTAGGGGACAGGTAGAGGGTGGTGTCCTAGGGGGGCAGTTAGGGTGGGGGGGTCTCAGGAGGGGGCAGTCAGGGGAAAAGGAGTGGGGGGGTTGGGGGTTCTGAGGGGGGCAGTCAGGGGGTGGGAAGTGGGAGGGAGTGGATGGGGGCGGGGAGGGGGGAACCTGGTCTAGGGAGCAGCCCCTGGGCAGGCTGGCCCCTGGGGTCTATAAAGGCTCGTTGGGATTTACCCCTCAATGAACCGATGTGCGGAGGGCAGGGGGGCTCAAAATATCCTTGCACCAGCCCTGCTGTGAACAGATCAGCTGGCTATGAGTCTAAGGGCTGGATGTTCTGCAGCCAGCCGCCTGTCCCCCATACATGGCCTCTGCACCAGTTGCAAGGACAGGCTTGACAGAGAACTGGCCACAGTTATACAGGTGCTGACAGTGTTTTGTTTTGGACAGTGGGTGCCCCACCTCCACGCTGGGTGCCTCACCCCCATTTTGCCCCTCCCCCAAGTCTCCTCCCCTACTCTGCCCCCTCATGAGGCCCTGCCCCCACTCTGCCTCTTCCTGCCCCCAAGCGCCTCCCACTCCCTCTTCTCTGCCTCTGCCACCGAGGCTCCCCCTCAACCCTGCTGCCGCTCACTCCTCTTCACCCCCTCCCCCGAGACTCCCTCTGCTCGCTCCTCTCCCCCCCCAAGGCTCCACCAACCTGCTCACCACTCACTCCTCTCAACCCCCACCCCCAAGCACCTCTTGCCTGCTGCTTGGTCCTTTCTGCCCCCTCCTGCCTTAAGGGTGAGTGATGAGGGTTGGGGGTGAAGAGGAGCAAGCGGCGAAAGCCACTGAAGCCGTGGCCAGCCCCAGGGGCTGCCGAACAGCTGATCCATGGCCAGTCTCGTGGGTGCTGGGCACCCCCAATTTTTTTCTGTGGGTGCTTGAGCCCTGGAGCATCCACAGAGTCAGTGCAAATGCACAGATACCATTTTCAAAAGCATGATTTTTAATGGGACTTAGGTTCCTAAATACTAAAGCCGCATTGGAAAATGCTACTCTACATCAGATCTATGCGGGGAGATGCACCCGCTTTCAGTCCCCTTTGTGCCACAGGAGCGTTACAAAGGGGCCAGAGTGGGAAGCAGCACTGAATGCCCCCTTTATAATCTGCATCTTCAGATATTTACAATCCCGGGCCCCAGTCCTGCAAAAGAATCAGCATGGGCAGACCCTACATGTGCAGAGTCCCATTAAAGTCATTGTTCATGGACAGACCTATCTTGGCAAATCCTTCAGCAGAACAAGGAGCTATGTCTGGCGGTAACAGTCTGGGAGAGGGAGTGGCCCGTTTTTCCAGGAACTCTCAGAAATGTAGTGGAGGGGTGTGGAAGAAAAGCAATCCTTCTGGCCACACTGTCAGTCACGGAGATTAGTGGGAATATCACCGCTAAACAAGTCTCCCGAGTCACAGAGTCCGGCGACTGTACAATACCTGGTGATCTGGGAGGCGGTGGGCGTGTAATCCTCGGGGACGCTCTGCTTGCAGATCTTGCACTGCCTGATGTTCCACTCCCGGATGCACTGAGTGCAGAAAATGTGACCGCAGGGCAGCTCAGCCGGGTCAGTGATCTCGTTCTGGCAGCTTTTGCACTCGTTCACGCCCTTCCTGAAAGACACCATGAAAGCAAGATGCAATTCACGGGGTCTGATTCTCTATTGCCTTGTGCCTTACAGAGTCAATAAATAAATAATAATAAAGTCTTGCATAGCCGGGCCCAAGCTCCATGGCAATATACATAAGTCCGATTGCCACAGGGTGGCTGGCTCCTTTAAATGAAGCAGGTCCTGATCCCCTCTGCCAGAACAGGTGCTTTCAGTTTGGCCAATTAAAACGTAGAATGGCACCTGGGGCTATGTAGGATTAGGGAGAATCAGAGAGGGAGGAAGTCCCTGAAGGAGGCTGCAGGAGGTTCATGGGGAAAGGCTGAAAGGAGGGGAGCAGCAGAAGGGTTCGTTGGCTGACGTCCCCGAGGCAGAGACAGAAAGGGTTGAAGGCAAGGGGAGCAGCAGAGGGGCTTCCCTGCTGACATCATCACCCAGAAGAACTGGAAAAAGTTAGTGTAAAGGAGGAGTGATGGATGCTCCCCTGGTGAGGACGATCTCCCAGCAGAGAGGCTGGGGGAGTGGGGGTGGGCATTGCCACTCGGAAGAGTAGGGTTGCACACCAGCTGGAAAGGTGGTTTTCCTGGGAGAAGGACAGGAGAAGACCGACAAAGAGCCCCGGTGTGGTGGAAGATGCCAGAGAGTAGTATGTGCTACATTGCTGCTGTCATGGGATGTTAAGGACTATATGTGCTGCGGTTATAAATGGACAATGTTTTGGGACTCTTGTTCTGGGTTCTTTGCATTAGTTTTGGTAATAAATTGGCCCCAAGGAGGAGTATTTTTGAGGCAAGAGAGCCTGTTGGGGAGGCCTAAGGGGCCTGAGAGGAGAAGTGGGACATTAGCCCTGGTGTGAAGGTGCCCAGCCACAAGGGGGCGCTCAGGGGAGGTGGAATCGTTTACACCCATGGTACATAATGCAAAATGTTTTCCATATGTGTGGGTACAGCACTGAATGCTGAGTTACATGGTACATGGAAATAAAAATATTGTCAGGAAATAAACTAACTTGCAAGCGTAATTAACAGACACATTGCCTGCTAAAAATGCTCTTGCTGAAAATTTACCCACAATGGTCTTTTTTGCTTGTTTGCTTGACTTACACAAGGTAGATGGTAGCAGCATTGTTGCTGCATCTCTTCAGCACTTTTGTAACAACTTCAAAAATCTTCGCTCGTTTATGGTCTTCAATTTTGTACAGTAACTACAGAAAATAAAGCATAGTGAATGTCCTTACATTCTAAGTGACAAAAGAAGTGTTAAAAAGTTACATTTGCAAAAGCAAGCACTCAAAAGTTAGGATATGCCAGCATCAAGGTTGCCCATGCAACCTTAACTCTGACCCTTTAGGGCATGCATTCTGATAGTCTTGTACAACATCACATAGGAAGTCTGGGGCAGAGCCCAGATTAGATCCCAAGTCTCCTGGGTCCCAGCCCAGAGCCTTAAACATTCTCCCTCATTCACTGTTCATCCTGTGCACTGAATGAGGCAGGAGTCTGACAGAACACATGGCACGTGATTATGTAATTAAAGACTATCATAATGCAGAAGCACAGGGGGGCTGAATTAAGGTTACAAAGGTTTTCAGAAAGACCTGGGGCCAAACTTTGGAAACTTGGGTGCCTGATGTTACCCACACACCTCCATCGCTGGGCTCACCAGCTGAGAAAGGCTGGTCAAAACATGTTATTGACGGAAAAATGGGTTACTGACTAACATAAACTTTAATGGATGTTGTCTGTGTTTCTGCAAAAACTTGTTTTTTGTCGGAAAACCAAAACCCTGAAACATGGAAATTATATTTTACACTAGAATACCTGCATCTTTTGTATAATCTAATAACTAAATATTAAGAATCAAAACATTTGAATCCACCCAAAATGAATTTTTCTTTGTGGAAATTTTGAAATGTTAAGTTTTTGTTCCAATTTGGAATGAAGCCAAATGTCCAAATCTCCGTATCCTTTGCCAAACAGATTTTCTGTCCTGTGGAAGGCTCTAATTCTGGGGTGAGGATTTCAGGAGGCCTGGGTGTAGTATCACCGTGTAACAGGGGCAGAAGATGGTATGTAGGGGAGCTGTACAGAGACAGTGCAGCTTGGGTCACCTGCAGGCTCCCTCCTGAGCTCTTGTGGGGACTCCATGTCTCATGTGGGTGAAGGATGGGGGTGGTTGAATCCTCTGAGGAAAGGAATCCTCTCTAGAGCTGGGTGAATAATGGATTTTTCGGTTCACTGGCAATTCCCCCAAAAAAGGGGGGGAAAAAACTAGCTTCATGTCAAATTTGTATACTATCGAACAAAACATTTTGAAGAAAGCCGAAACATTTTGTTTTGATTCCAACCACTTTTAATTTTTAAAAACTGTATTAAAAAGTAAAATTAAAGAAAATTTTGAAATGGAAAAGTCATTTCGAACCAAAAAATTGAAATGTTTTGATTTTTTCCCTGATTTTTCTCTTTGTAGTTTTTTTCTGACTGAAACTATTGGGATATATAGTAGTATATGTTGTAAAACGCTATAAGCCATTTGGGCCTAGTATAAATGCTTGGTGCTTGACATGAGTACGTGAGTTGCGTGTTGGCAACTGAAGCGAGGATTTAAGGTTATGAGTGGTCAAGAATTGTCTGTGCAAAACAACTTTGTCACGTCCATAGGAGGAAATGGAATGTCTTGGATTATGGAGGCTTGCCAGGAACCGTTTTCCTGGAGTTATGGGTACAAGGCTTAGTAAACAGACAAAGAGCTGATGATGCAAAGGATGGACTAGTCTATAAATAGTTGCCTGACATATCTGAAATTTGGAGTTAGACATCAATCCAGAGCCCTGATAAAGAAGAGATGTGTAGTGCAGGGCTCCCCATGCCTTATGATTGGAGCAGATCTTGACTGGCCTTTGGGACTTCGCTTTAATCTTCAGACTCTGGTGTAGTATGAGAGGGGTGTGAATGTGGAGTGAGTGTGAGGTTATATTGTAATCAATACAACTATTTAGAGTATTATATTCCAGCACTGTGTCTGGTATCTGCCTGCTCCCCCATCCCGTAGGGAGGCCTCTATCAGAGCCTAACAAAACAATTTGGCAAAACCAACATGAATTCAGGAAGCATTTTGGTATTGCCAAATCTGCATTTTTCTCCAAAAAAAGTTTTGGATGAAAAATGTCTTCCAGCGGTCTGCCCTCCTAACTCTGCTGGGGCCTTAGGGCTGTAGCCGCTTGTTCCATGCGGTTTCAAAGGAGCAGTGGGGCACTATTTTATACACCTACATTCCAGAGGAAGACAAACTGCTTCACAACGAGCTTTAGCAGCTTCTCGTCCACGTTGGTTTCATCGTGTAGCAGGTGATCGATGAGCAGGTAGACAATGTTGGTGCAATTCCATTGGTGTCTGAAAAAGAGACAGAACTGCCTCACTGTGAGTAGCTGCACCTTGTCTGCTGGGAAAAATAATTCTTCCCTGCATCTTTGGACAAAACCAGCCACCAGGAGTTAGGAACTGAACATGTAAACAGGTCCTTCAGCTCACAATCCCCTCAGGCTAGGTGTGATGGCTTGCAGTCAGGGACACCTCTTACCCGCTGCTCAGAGCAGTTTACAAAATGAAGGGGAAGCTGATACAATAGGGAAATAAATCAAAGGGAAAAAACGTTGTCCTTTCCTTTGCTGTCTGTGTAAGGCTTGGAAAGCCTCGGTGGGAATATGGCCCAAGGTTTCTAAGTGGATTTGATTGATCTTTGTTGATAGAACTAGCTCTGAAGAAAGGGCCACGGCAGGACTAATATCTGGGGTTTTAATGGGAACGTAAGACTGGAAGGGAAAACTTGGGCTGTGGAATCCAGTCCCTGCTATCACTGGCAACCCTGTCAGATAATCCTGTTCATAAACTTATCAAGCTTCATCTTCAAATCAGTTAGGGGGTATCCCCTCCTCCCCCCATGCTCCTATTGGGGACTCTTCAAGACCCTCCCTGCCTCTGATCGTTAGAAACCTTCTGTGACGGTGTACCCCATAAAGCTTTATGGGGAGAGGCTTATAAACGTATACATGATGTAACTGGAATATGTTTTATGCTACATGTGCCATGTAACATATCTCTGTGAAAGTTATGACCTACTGAATCTATTCCTCCTGTTTGTATGCATGTATCATTGTTGTAGTTGAAGTTATGAATATTGGTTTTATATTTGCTGGTTTTATGCATAGCCTTTGTAAGAGCGTGGGACCAGGTCTGGAGAAAAGAATGTGCAAGTTTAATGCAAGCACTTAACAGACAAAAGAAGGTGCAGACCCCAATCCACATCGGGTCCTGGTCAGGAATGCAACTGGCTGGACTGGTTAGGGTGCATGGACAGGTGACTTGCCCATGTGATTCCAAAACTCTAGGGCAACATGATGGTACACAGGGAGTGGGGGAAAGGCTATAAAAGCCCTTGGAAGACCCCACCATTTTGTCTTCAGCTGGCTAAAGAGAGAGACTCTCCACCCCCCAAGGACACACCTGAAAGAGACTGAACAAAGGACAAAGACAATAGGGGGGTGAGTGATTGCTGGACCCAGGCTAGGAGGAAGATAACCTGTTTACTGGACCTGGTGAGGTTTTTATCTGTACACAGGGTGATTAGACATAGAACTGCGTGTTCTATTTTATTTTATTTAGTAATTCACTTTGTTCTGTCTGTCACTACTTGGAATCACTTAAATCCTACTTTCTGTACTTATTAAAATCACTTTTTACTTATTAAGTTACCTGGAGTGCGAGTTGTTACCTAGGGAGGCAAACAGCTGTGGATATCTTTCTATCTTTGAAATAGAAGGCGAACTATTTATGAGTTTACCCTGTATAAGCCTTATGCAGGGTAAAACGGATGTATTAAGGGTTTGAACCTCCTTGGAGTTGAGCAGCTGGGTGTCAAAGGCAAGAGCACTTCCAGGAGCCTTACAGTTGTGAGTGGACTTGGTTCGGACCTGGGTCTGTGTTTGCAGCAGATCAGTGGAATCTGTCTCAAAACAGACAGGATTCGGGAGTCCCAAGCTGGAAAAGGCCTGGAAGCAGGGGCAGAAGTAGCCTTGGCACACCAGGTGGCAGTACCAAGCAGGTCTCTGTGATCCCAACCCATCACACCTTCTTCTCATTTCCAGCCTAAATTCAGCCATAGGCAGTTTGTCCCCATTTGTTCTTGTGCCAACACTGTCCTTTAGCTTCAATAGCTCTTCTCCCTCCCTGGCGTTTACAGCGACCCCTCCCAATGTATGTATAGTGAGCAATCCCGATCCCCTCCCAGCTTTCGTTGTGTTAGGCTCAACAAGCCAAGCTCCTTTAGTTGCCTGTCCTCAGGCTCCGCATTCCCCTGAGCATCTCCTTCTCTTTTCCTGTTCCAGTTTCATTCTCTTTCCCCACCCGGGGAAGCTGCTCTCCAGCACACACACCCAATTCTACAATATTGAAATGAACCTTTCCAAAAGCAGGATTTGCACCAGCAACACAAGCAGCCAGCTGTGAGCAGGTGACACAAAATTCTGGACTTTTAGTCACAAGATGGCTCTGATCCTTCATGGACTGGTGCTCTGCCCCATCATTTACACATGTGTAAAACATTCCCACTGGTGCGAGAGGAGAAGTCGGATCTAGCAGACATTTACACCCAGTCTGCACAGCTGTAAATAGCATCACAAAGGGCCAGAGGTGAAAGTGGGCTGGTACAGCGTACCGTAAGAAGTGGCCACCGGTACCGGCCTATACACAGCCACAGCGCTGCCGGACCCTACCAGCAGGGCCACTGATGGGGGCGGAGGGCAGGGCCACCAACAGGGGGAAGCAAAAGGAGCAGCTGCCTCGGGGCCCGGAGATTTAAAAGGGCCCGGGGCTCCCGGCTGCTGCTGCCATGGCAGCGGTAGCTGGAGGCCTGGGCCCTTCAAATCATTGCTGGCGCCCCGGGGCTCCCGGCTGCTGAGGCAGTGGCAACACAGAAGGGCTGGCTGAGGGAGTCTGGTCCCCAGCTCCGCCCCTTCCAGGGGGCCCAGAGCCGCCCCCCACCTTGCTCAGGACCCCAGCTGCCATGCGTACTGGTAAGTTACTTTCACCCCTGCAAAGGGCCCAGAAGGGGGACATCAGGGACTAGTGAAGGGATCTAGGATGTTTACTTTAGCATTTGAACTAACAGTGGAACAGGGCCTCCTGGCTCCTCCTCCTGTTCTGGTCTGTTCTACAAACTACTCAGAGACCCTTGCACTGGTCCAACAGGTTGTGCAGTTTATTTACAAATGAACCCCCACCATCTTCATAATATATAAAGCTCCCGTAAGAAGCAGGGGAGAGCAATCTCTTTCTCTCCTTACTGCCTGCTTCCCCTTTTTCCACTTCCTTCCTGTGCCTGTTTGTGGGCTCTGCTTAATGGCTTAATTAGCCTTTCTGCCCTGCCCCACCCACAAATTAGGTGCATCCCTGCTTAATCAGCTCCATTCTGCCTTGCTTGATTGGAGCTGCCGTGAAGAGAGAGATGACTCAGCCTTTCTTGTCTGTCACACAGAGTAACATGGTGGCAAAGTAACAGGCTTTTATCTGCTACGTAGACCAGCCACTAATGGGGTCACAGCAAACACTGAGAGTTGATTGGAACATGGATGGTTCCCCCACCCCCATGGAAAATTATAACTTTTCATTGAGAAAACAAAACCCTTTTTTTTTCTTCCAGTAACTGAAGTTTTTGGTTAAAAAAAAAATGCAAAAAATCAAAACATAATTTCCAGCTGAAAACTGCTGGAAAATTTTTAGTTTTCAAGTTTTTCTATATAAATATATAGAATACAGGCCAGTCAGTCTCACCTCAGTCCCTGGAAAAATCATGGAACAGGTCCTCAAGGAATCAATTCCGAACCACTTAAAGGAGAGGAAAGTGATCAGGAACAGTCAGCATGGATTCACTAAGGGCAAGTCATGCCTGACTAACCTAATTGCCTTCTATGATGAGATAACTGGCGCTGTGGATGAGGGGAAAGCAGTGGATGTGCTATTTCTTGACTTTAGCAAAGCTTTTGATACAGTCTCCCACAGTATTCTTGCCAGCAAGTTAAAGAAGTGTGGACTGGATGAATGGACTGTAAGGTGGATAGAAAACTGGCTAGATGGTCAGGCTCAATGGGTAGTGATCAATGGCTCCATGTCTAGTTGGCAGCCGGTATCAAGTGGAGTGCCCCAAGGGTCGATGCTGGGGCCGGTTTTGTTCAATATCTTCATTAACGATCTGGAGGATGGTGTGGACTGCACCCTTAGCAAGTTTGCAGATGACACTAAACTGGGAGGAGTGGTTGATACGCTGGAGGGTAGGGATAGGATACAGAGGGACCTAGACAAATTAGAGGATTGGACCAAAAGAAATCTGATGAGGTTCAACAAGGACAAGTGCAGAGTCCTGCACTTAGGACGGAAGAATCCCATGCACTGCTACAGACTAGGGACCGACTGGCTGGGCAGCAGTTCTGCAGAAAAGGACCTAGGGGTTACGGTGGATGAAAAGCTGAATATGAGTCAACAGTGTGCCCTTGTTGCCAAGAAGGCTAATGGCATTTTGGGCTGTATAAGTAGGGGCATTTCCAGCAGATCGAGGGACGTGATCATTCCCCTCTATTCGGCACTGGTGAGGCCTCATTTGGAGTACTGTGTCCAGTTTTGGGCCCCACACTACAAGAAGGATGTGGATAAATTGGAAAGAGTCCAGCGGAGGGCAACAAAAATGATTAGGGGGCTGGAGAACATGACTTATGAGGAGAGGCTGAGGGAACTGGGATTGTTTAGCCTGCAGAAGAGAAGAATGAGGGGGGATTTGATAGCTGCTTTCAGCTACCTGAAGGGGGGTTCCAAAGAGGATGGGTCTAGACTGTTCTCAGTGGTAGAAGATGACAGAACAAGGAGTAATGGTCTCAAGTTGCAGTGGGGGAGGTTTAGGTTGGATATTAGGAAAAACTTTTTCACTAGTAGGGTGGTGAAGCACTGGAACGGGTTACCTAGGGAGGTGGTGGAATCTCCTTCCTTAGAGGTTTGTAAGGTCAGGCTTGACAAAGCCCTGGCTGGGATGATCTAGTTGGGGTTGGTCCTGCTTTGAGCAGGGGGTTGGACTAGATGACCTCCTGAGGTCCCTTCCAACCCTGAGATTCTATGATTCTATGAAATTTGGAAAATTCTGAGGAAATCTGACACTTTCTGCAAAAAAATTTGTTTAAAGGAAAACCCATCTGCCTGGTGAAAAAAACGTTTTCACAGAAAAGTTTTGACTGTTACAGGTTTTAAAAATGTTTATATTCTTTCAAATACACAGACAGTTTTGGGGAGGAAGGTAACACTTACAATACGCTGTTCAATAATTCCCCTTTGTTATGGTAAAGTCTCATCTGGTAGTCGTCCGATGTGATCAGCTCCATAGTGTGCTTAATGGACTTGATTCTTTTCAGCCAGCTCAGGCAGGCGTTGAATGGCAGAAGCTCCTTCTCTGTGGGCTGCAGCTGCTTCAGGACGATGCTCACGGCATCAAGAGCTACAAACTAAAACAACATTTAAAAACAAATCCCGTGAGTTTCTGAGCTCGCCATTGTGTTTCGGGGGGAGGGGCAAAGAGGAGAGAAAACGACAGGGCAGGAGTATCACTTGCTGAAGAGCTGAAGCAACGGAACTGGAGCAGGCTACAAAGGAAGGACCAGTGGTGCGCCCGCGTGCGCGCACCCACGCACACACCAGCAGGGACTGAGCTCTGGTGATTCAGCATCAGCAGCAAAGACCCCCACCACCTGAGCTAAAGGGATAACCCCACTAATGGAAGGCAGGCAGGAACCGAGATACAATCACAACTACTGTGCCAGTGTGTTACACATCCAGCTGCCAAGGCAAAGGAACAAGCACTACCTTAGTGGAACTGAGGGAAAGAAATCCCACATTTGTTTCCAAACAGTGCAGATTGTAACAGTGCCACAGAACATCATTCCCCTTCCTCTTCAGGACCCAAGTGCTGTGAGTCAAGGACCTTGTTACTTAACCAAGTTTTAAGCCTGATCTAACTCCCCATGAAATCAATCCATCTTCCCACTGACATCAAGGGGAATGGGAGCCAGCCCTTAACCATGGTATTAAATTGGTTCAGGCTGCCTTGGATTTAACCTGGTTTGGCTTGTTAATGTGGACAGGGCCATGGCAGGTATAAGCCATTTTTAAAGAGTGGTTAAAACTGGTTTGGATAAAACAACTCCTGGTCCAGTGTACTTGGATCAAGACGGCACTTGCATGAAACAAAACCAGCTGGCTTAAAATTGTAGTGACCATCTCCCAGTGCAAAGAATATTATATTATAGAAAGCACATGTGGCTTGGCAGCAGCACTGCTGAGAAGGATCTGGGAGTTGTGGTGGATGTGATGTTATATGATTAAAATATAACCATGTTTATCATGTTGCTACCACTGTTATATAATTGCTACAAATATTACATGAAGTATATCATGTAAGGTGTGAATGGAAAAACTTTGCTGAATACGATTACCCTATTTGTGTGCATGTGTCATTATTGTATCTGACGTTATGAATATTGACTATGTAACAGGATTTCAAATGTGTTTGCTCCTGGGGTGACACCCACCAGGTAGTTTACATCCAGTCTAGCAAGCACATTGTGAATGGGCTATTCAAGTTGATGGCCCATTTAGTAAAACAATAGGTCTAGAAGAAGCCCTGATGGGCTTTCCTGGGGACGTTTTAGCCAGAATATGAATAATGGCTCCTGCTATGACTCATCGAAGCATGCATGGGCATGTGACTAGCGATGTGACCCTAAACTCCATCTTGTGCCCGTACTTTTCCACAAACTGTGCCGGGAGCTTTGCTTGAAACAATGAATTTCCCTCCACATGGCAGAAGCTATAGAAGGCCCTGGAAACATTACCATTTTCCTCTTTCCTGCTCTGATCTCTGGACTATGGACTTATACTAAAAGGAGCATTCTAATCAATGGACTGAGGACCTTCCAATCTTTTGGAAGTCACCAGAGATTTAACAAGCCAGCAGTTTATTCCATCACTGCTTCAAACCGGATACAAGAACTTTGCAAGGTGTGTATGTATTTAATTCCTTTGACCATTTTAACTCTCTCCTCTTTCTTTTCTCTTATAAATAAATCTTTAGATATTAGATACTAAAGGATTGGCAACAGCATGATTATTGGGTAAGATCTGAGTAATACATTGACCTGGGTATGTGGCTGGTCCTTTGGGATCAGAAGAACCCTTTATTTATAACCAATTTAATCAAACAACCACTCATCATTAACTCTAGTGTCTGGATGGTGAAACAAGGGCTGGAGTGCCTAAGGCAGTGGTGGGCAACCTGCGGCCCATCAGGGTAATCCGCTGGCGGGCCACGAGACACTTTGTTTACATTGACCGTCCGCAAGCATGGCCGCCCACAGCTCCCAGTGGCCGTGGTTCGCCGTTCCCGGCCAATGGGAGCTGCGAGAAGTGGCGCGGGCCGCAAGGACGTGCTGGCCACCGCTTCCCACAGCTCCCATTGGCCAGAAACGGTGAACCATGGCCACTGGGAGCTGTGGGCGGCCATGCTTGCGGACGGTCAATGTAAACAAAGTGTCTCGTGGCCTGCCAGCGGATAAGGAGACTGCATTTCTGACTTTTTGATAGCCAATGTGGTAAGACAGAAGTTTCCTTTTGTTACTGGTGTGGTATATCTTATGGAAGAATAACCACCGGGTTGGAGGCGAGTCTGCCCCATTTCTCAGCAGTTTGTCCTGAATTTGGTATTCTCAGTTGTGACCCACTGAGGCACGGTGACAGTGGATCACAACCTCAACACGAGTCAACAATAAGATGGTGTTGCAAAAAAAGCAAATGCAATTTTGGGTTGCATTAACAGAGGCATATAATGCAAGTCATGGGAGGCAATAGTACTGCTCTTCTCGGTGCTGGTTAGGCCTCAGCTGGAGTTCTGTATATCAGATGTAGAGAAACTGGAAAGGATCGGGGGGGATAGCTCAGTGGTTTGAGCATTGGCCTGCTAAACCCAGGGTTGTGAGTTCAATCCTTGAGGGGGCCATTTAGGGATCTGGGGCAAAAATTGGGGATTGGTCCTGCTTTGAGCAGGGGGTTGGACTAGATGACCTCCTAAGGTCCCTTCCAACCCTGATATTCTATGATTCTAAGAGACGAGCTACAAAGATGATCAAAGGGATGGAATGCAAACCATATGAACAAAGGCTGAAGGAACTGGGTATGTTTAGTTTGGAAAAGAGGAGATTAAGAGGGGACGTGATAGTGGTCTTCAAATACTTGAAAGGCTGCTATAAAAACAGGGCCGGCTCCAGCTTTTTTGCCACCCCAAGCGGCGAAAAAAATAAAAACCCAAGTCGTGCTGCCGAAGAACTGCCGCTAAAGAAAGAAGAGTACAGAAGGACCCGCCGCCGAATTGCCGCCGAAGAGAGAAGTGGAACGATTGAGCTGCCGCTGAAAGTGCTGCCGAAGAGGAAAGGGAGGGACAGAAGGATCTGTCGCCCAACTGCCGTCGAAGACCCGGACGTGCTGCCCCTTTCTATTGCCCACCCCAGACACCTGCTTCCTTCGCTGGTGCCTGGAGCCGGCTCTGTATAAAAATATGGAGAAAAATTGTTCTCTCTTGTCACAGAGCAAAAGGCAGAATGAGAGGCAATGGGTTCAAACTACAACATGGCAGTTTAGGATTAAATCTCAGGAAAATCTTCCTAACTGTAAGAATAGGAGGACAATGGAACAAACTGCCTAGGGAGGTCATTGAAGCTCTTTCACTGGAGGCTTTCGAAAGGAGGCTGGATCGCCATCTGTCTTGAATGGTTTAGTCCTGCATCTTGGCAGGGTGCTAGACTAGATGACCCTTGTGGTCCCTTCTAAGCCTATGGCTCTACAGATTCTGTGATCAGAAGCATGGAAATACATGGATGATTCCTAGAATCAGAGATTCTAAGGCCAGAAGGAACCACTGTGATCACCTAGTCTGACCTCCTGCATAACACAGGCCATAGGATCTTGCTGAATTCGTTCCTGTTTGAATCAGATCAGATGTTTTAGAAAAACGTCCAATCTTGATTTAATAATTCTCAGTGACGGAGAATCCACCACGACCCTTAGTAAATGGTTCCAATGGTTAATTCCCCTCACTGTTAAAAATTTAGACCTTATTTCCCGTCTGAATTTGTCTAGCTTCAAAGGTCAGCCACTGGACCTTTTATTCCTTTGTTTTCTAGACTGAAGAGGCTTTTATCAAATATTTGTTCCCCACATTAGTACTTATAGACTGTGATCAACTCACCCCTTAGCTTTCTCTTTGTTAAGCTAAGTAGATTGAGCTCTGTGAGTCTGTCACCATAAAGCAGGTTTTCTAATCCGTTAATCATTCTCATGGCTCTTCTATGAACTCTCTCCAATTTATCAATATCCCTCTGGACTTGTGGGCACCAGAACTGGACACAGTTCTCCAGCAGCAGCCACCCCAGTGCCAAATATAAAGGTAATGCAACCTCCCCACTCCTACTCGAGTTTCCCCTATTTATGCATCCCAAGATCGCATTAACCCTTTTGGCCACAGTGTCGCACTGGGGGCTCATGATCAGCTGATTAACTGCCATGACCCCCAGTCTTTTTCAGAGTCACTGCCTCCCGTGATAGAGTCCCCCATCACGTAAGTGTGGCTGACATTCTTTGTTCCCATACATATACATTTAGCCATATTAAAATGCATATTGTTTTCTTGTACTGAGCTTACCAAGCGCACTATATCAGTGACTGTTCCCTTCATTATTAACCACTCCCCCAATCTTTGTGTAAGCTGCAAACTTTATCAGTGATGATTTTATGTTTTCTTCCAGATTATCAATAAAAATTTTAAATAGCATAGGGCCAAAAACCAGTCCCTGTGGGATCCGGTAGAAACACACCCTCTCAATGATGATTCCCATTTACAAATTACAGGTTGAAAAGAGCAACAATGAACCACTGTTCAGGTAACCTCGCTCACCATTTTAGTTGGGTCTTCTTTATAAACTTTCTGCAGCTCATTGGCTAACGTCGCCTCGTTCTTCACTAAATTGATGAACAGTTGATAATTCTCTTGTAGGTAGAAATATTCAATGTGCAGCCAAATCAGGGAAAACCCCACATCGTCGTGTGCCAAAGAGGCACAGAGCCGCTTCGCACCAGTTATGAGAACATTAAACAAAATCTGGTGATAAAATAAAAGGTATTATTTCTACTCATCATCAAGCACAAGAACAGCGATTGACCCATAGAATTAAGTTCTCTGTTGCTGCCATGTTTAATGAAAGATGTATGAAATTTTCATCATCACTAATTCTAACCCAAGTCAAAAAAACAATGTTAAAATGCAGTTAAAGTTGAGAGCACTTAGCCGTAATTTAAGAGCAAATACAGGGTTTCAGTAAAGTGCGTTTATCAAAATACAGGACAGCTGGACAAGAAGTGGTTTTATTTTTGGCAGAAAATGTTGACTGTTAAAAATCAAAACCAAAAACTTTTTCCCCCAAAAAACTCAGGCAGGATCTTTTTGATATTAAAAAAAAATCTACAAAAAACTGAAGTTTTTTTTTAAGGAAATCAGACACTGTCCACATTGACTCTAATGGAATGAGGGCCGATTTACACCAGTTGGGGATCTGGCCATAAATTTTTAATTTTTTCTGCATTAAGTCTAATATGTCTGCTATACCATTGGTAATCTCACCCAAATCATTCAGACTGATTATGTTTAAAATTGCTTTTCTGAAGAAATCCATTTACCTCATAAACCTGAGCATCTTGTCCTGGAAAAGCCATCCTCACAAAATCACTGGCATAACGCTGAACCATTTCTGGACTATTGCCATCTGGCACTGGCATATTCAAGATAGAGCTTTGAAACATCTCAGCAGAGTCCACAGAAGGGTCCTTTGGATAACCTAGGATGTCACAGAATGAACAAAGGAAAGGGTCTTATTCAATTATAGCAAATCACTATAAATATTGTTTAGTAATTATTAATATGCAAGTGAATGGGGGGTGGGGGAGAGTATAAGCATGCCAGGGCAATGAGAATCCTGTTTTTCTCCATTATAAATGGCTACTTGTTAGAATTATGAGGCAATGTTCTAGGTCATTCTAGTTGGGCAGGGAGGTTCTAGGTTATTCTAGCTGGGTGGGGAAAGGAGCAATTGACTACTTTTTCAAGGAATGAAGGACTGGGTTTGCAAAGGACATGAAGGCTCAGACAGTCCTACAGGGCAATCTTCAATGAGGAACTCTTTCCCCCACCAGCAAGACTCCTCTAAGCAACAGAAGATTAAGCACAGACTCTACTGGTTTGCACATCTGAGACCCAGTCTGAGAGTACCTAGACCCCCAGATCTATCTACAGATTCCTTTCCCAAGTCACTGATTTCCAGGATACAGTCCGCCATCTGGTAAGAGTGACCTACATTCTTTGATCCTTGCATTTGGCTGAGTTAAAAGTAGAGCTGGTCAGAAAATGGATTTCTGTCCCATGAAAAATTTTCATATTTTGCATTTTTTTATCACAAATCATGACAAAAAGACAAATTCTGAAAATTTTCACAAAATTCAGTTATGAATTTTTTTGTTTGGGTCAATCAAATTTATTAATTTTGATAAATTTGCAATGGTTTATTTTGATTTGACCATTTTTGATTTAATTTTGTATGTATAAAATAAACTTCAAAACAATGTCCTTTAGAAACAAAAAACCTGAAACTTTTATCGTGAAAATGTTGAAACAAGATGTTTTGACATTTTCTGAACATTTCTTCCCAATTTGTTTTCTAACAAAATTTCATCTAAATCAACAAAATATCATGAAAAGTTTCATTTTTCTCAAAATGGCATTTTCTGACACCAAACTGTTTTGACTAAAATTTTTGAATCAACTTTAGTTAAGCACAACCAAGATTCCCAAGTGATGCGGATTTCACACCATACCTAGGTGAGCTGGGCCAATGGCTACTCCATGTTAATTTGCCTCACTGTTAAAAATGTACTACTTATTCCCTGTGTGAATTTGTCTCCCTTCAGTTCCCACCCACTGGATCTCATTCTGCTTCTCTCTGCTAGATCACAGAGCTCTCTATTACGAGACATCTCCTCCCCACGTAGCTCTTCTATAAACCTGATCTGGATTTACTCTGGCAAAAGCGAGACGAGAATTGGGTCCCATATTTTTTTCCACTGCAGTTAATTTTAATAGATACAGAAAGTGTGAAGTTACCTTTCACCCGATGGACTGTCTCCCATATCTCGTCCAGGCGAGCTTTCAGAACCCAGCTGAACGGAAAGCAGCACAGCGTGGATCTGCTGGGGTCTTCGCTCATTGATAACACAGAAATCTTAGCATCAGGGGCCCTTGAGTGTTCAAAACAAACAAACATACATACACACACACATAATATAATAAATATAATATAATATACATATAATCTTGCTAAGTAAGTTCTGAGCCTCAATGACTTCATGTGGCAGTAGGTTCCAGAGGATAATTACCTGTTGTGTGGAAAAAAAACATTTCCTTTGACTGGTTTTGAAGTTGCTGCCTTTCCATTTCATCAATTGCCCCCTTTGTACAAGGCTGGTCTGCCCCTTTAGGGGCCATAGGCCTGGGGCCATCCAGCCTATTCGTCTATTAGACCCGGCTAGGAAGGGGTTAAGTGTTCTCTCTCCGGGGCTGTGTGCGCTCAGTCAGGGAAGAGCTGCAGGGTGGAGGCTGGCTCCTGTGACTGGCTCTGCAGCAGACAGACCCTCTGGGCCACTGCAGCCTGTGATGGGCAGGGGAATAACTTTGTTTTCTGTTAGTTTGTGAGTTTTTGTTTGAAAACTGTGCCCAGAGGTAAGGGCCTGAAAGAGATCGGGCACAGAGTTTTCATCAAATGTCCCCTTTGTAAAAGGCTGGTCTGCCCCTTTAGGGCCATAGGCCTGGGGCCAGCCACCCTATTCATCTATCAGACTTGGCTAGGAAGGCGTTAAGTGTTCTCTCTCAAGGGCTGAGAGCAGTCATTTGGGGAACAAATTAGCAGCCTACACCCTTGTTCCTGCATTATGAGACAGAGAGAACAAGATGATCCCTTCTCTACATCAGTCACTACTTTATACACTTTGTCATGTCTCCTCTCTCAGGGGACAACCCCAGTCTATTAAGTCTTTCACATGTATTTTTTTCCCATGCCCTGGATTACTTCCTCCACCCTTCTCTGAACAGCCCCACAAAACGATTCTTTACAGTGACAATTTATGGGAAGTGAGTCTAATGGTTGAGGGCTTGGACTGGGACTGAGGAGATCTGGGCTCTTGTTCCCAGCTCTGCCAGCGTGTGACCTTAGACAAATCACCTACTCATGCCTCAGTTTCTCCATCTGTAATGTGGGATTATGATCCTTTCTTTCCTCCCAGGGCATGTGAGGAACTCTGATGGAAGTCAATAGGATTTGCACTCATTCTGGTGTATTGAAAACTCTGATCAAATTGTGGGTTGTCACTTTAATTTTTTTCCCGGATCCTTCTTGGAGGTTAGGGGGCTCTGTAGGGAAGCGTGTGATCTGGGACTAGCAGCAGTCAGTCTACAGACAGGCGGCCTAGAGAAAGGTGGGCAAGAGTTTTGTATCTCTGTTTTAGGGAACAGCCTGCTTTGTCTATCTCTGTCTTTGGGGTATTGTGTGTTATCACTCTGATTTCTAAGAAATAAAGGAGTGTCACAATGCAACCTTCCAGCAAGAGTATGTTATGTTTTTTATCTAACTCCTCTCTTTGTATGCCAGGAACATAACAGTCACAACTCATGTACTTTTGAAAAATCTTACAATTAGGGTGACCAGACCTCCCATTTTTAAAGGGACAGTCCTATATTTAAGCCCTCCTGCAGGTGGGGTCCTGACTTTTTCTTAAAAACAGGCAAATTGTTCCATATTTTCTGTCTCCCCTCACCCCCACTGCCATCAGTACTGGCAAGTCCTGTTGATGGCTGGATCCCTGCTCGCCAGTCGCCTGCCCATCAGCGGAGATTAGGGGATCGACTGGCCGATGACGGGGATGAGTGTGTAGGGCTGGTGGCAGGGCAAAGATGCAGCATGTGGGGCCAGCCATTCCCCCTGCTGGTCCATCAGAGCAGCCCCCTCTGTGTGTGGGCTCTCGGCCAGTAGGGCCTTGTCTCATTTCCCGCCAGCACTTGCTGCGAGCTGCAGTTGCTGGTGAGTGCAGGCAGGTGCCAGGCTACGGCTGGTTATGTGTCACCTCTGCTGCCCACCCATCGGCCCTTTATGTGCTCCCCCTCTCTCTGCTTTGCCCCTTCCCCCCCACCGCCCTGTTGAACAGTGAAGGACAATGTTTAACAGTGAAGGACTGGAACAGTTTACCAAGGGGATTCTCCATCACTTGAAGCCTTTAAGTCAAAGCAATGTCTGTTTCTAATAAATCTCCTATAGCTCAGTCAGAAGTTATGAGGTTCTCTGGGCTGCATTATACAGGAGGTCAGATTAAATAATCCTAACACATAACTTTCCAGCTAACTAAAAACCAAAAGGGACACATACAGTAAATGGAAGGAAGGACATGTCACCAAGGAAGCGTATATGGGAATAGAATGAGTGTGCAGGGACAAAATCAGGAAAGCCAAGGCAAGGAATGAGTTACAACTATCAAGAAGGGGTTCTGCAAATATGTCAGACAAAAAAAGAAAGATCAGGGATGGTGTGGGTCTGCTGCTCAATGGAAAAGGCGAGCTGGTAATGGACGATAAGAAGGCGGAGATGCTCACACCTATTTTGCTTCAGTCTTCACACACACAAAAATCACATGTGACTGGATGATTAGCAAAGTTATCATAATAAAGGGGGAGGGTTGCAGATCAGGATAAGTAAAGAACATGCCAGAGATCATCAGGATCTGATGCTGTTCACCACAGAATGCTGAAGAAATATCAGAGCCTCTGGCAAAAATATTTGCAAACTCATGGATGGGAGGAGAGGTCCTAGAAGACTGGAGAAGGGCTAATGCTTTATGAAAATATGCTTATGAATGTTGTGACGGGGCAAGGCCAGATGGCTATAGTAAAGTAGTGAGGAACAGGTCTGTTAGCCCCAGGTAACTTGATACCATGGTAACCAAATGGCTGTTGCTCCAGGTTAATCAAGACACCTGGGGCCAATTAAGATCATTCTAGAAGGCAGTGGAGATAGCTAGGTTGATTGGGACACCTGAAGCCAATCAAGGTCTGGCTGGAACTAGTTAAAAGCCTCCCAGTTAGTCAGTGAGGCGCGTGTGTGTCAGGAGCTATAGGAGGAAGCTGTGCTGTTGGAGGAACTAAGCAGTACAAATCCATATCAGGCGCAAGGAAGGAGGCCCTGATGTAATGGTGAAGGAGCTATTGAGTGGGGGCTGCTGTGGGGAAGTTGCCCAGGGAATTGTACACGTCCTATTTCCAAAAAGTCAGCTACCATAGCTGCTACTATTAGGGTCCCTGGGCTGGAGCCTGGAGTAGAGGGTGGGCCCAGGCTCCCCGCTCCCCATCCTGATTAATCACTGAGACTTGGCGACAACAGAGACTGTGCGAGGGAGGGTTGCTTCTCCTCATCTCCCTTGCTGGCTTATGATGCAAATGGCTCTGTAAGCTGTGACCCTTGCCTCTAGAGAGAGAAGGGTTACATGGAGGGTCACAGTGAGCCTCTGATGCTAGCGAAATCCGCCAGGAAACATGGGACCCACGGAGACAAGGCCAGAGCTTTGTCACAATGTATATATGACATAACTGGCTACATATGCCATGTAACATATCTCTGCAAAGGTTATGATCTACTGAATATATTTATCCTATATGTATGCATGTATCATTTTTATATTCAAAGTTAGGAATATTGGCTGTGCACTTGATTGATTTTAAGTAACCTTAGTAAGGCATTTGGTCACCATCTTCAGAAAGAAATTTGCAAGTTAAGTGCCCAATCAAGAAATACTTAACGGACAATGGATATTGGAAGGCTCCAATCCATGTAAGTCTACCTGAGGACGTTCAAGGTAGCATGTGAACAATGGCTGCCACCTGTAAAATTCTGAGCCATGCATGGACATATGATTTGCCCATGTGACTCCAAAACTCCATCTTGTAGCTGGGATTCTACACAGGGGGACGAGAGGGACCACCCACAAGAGAGTCAATTTAAGCCCTCCATTTTGTCTTCAGCTGGCTCAAGAGATAGCCTCTCCACCCCCAAAGGATACCTGAAAGAAACTGGAACAAAAGGACAGTAACCACAGGGGTGTGAGTGATTGCTGGATCCAAACTAGGAGGAGGCTAGTCTTTAAAAGTAGTTTACTGGATCATCTCTGAGGGTGAGAGTTCATGTGTAATCATTTTCTTACTGTATTAGTTAGAGACTTACATGTTTTATTTTATTTTACTTGGTAATTCACTTTGTTCTGTCTGTTATTACTTGGAATCACTTAAATCCTACTTTTTGTATTTAATAAAATCACTTTTTACATATTAATTAACGCAGAGTATGTATTAATACCCGGGGGAGGGGGCAAACAGCTGTGCATATCTCTCACTCAGTGTTATAGAGGGCAAACAATTTATGAGTTTATCCTGTATAAGCTTTCTACAGGGTAAAATGGATTTATTTGGGGTTTGGACCCCATTGGGAGCTGGGCATCTGAGTGTTAGAGACAGAAACACTTCTTAAGCTGTTTTCAGTTACGCCTGCAGCTTTTGAGAGACATGGTTCAGACCTGGGTCTGTGTTTGCAGCAGGCAAGCGTGTCTGTCTCAAACAAGGCAAGGTTCTTGGCACATCAGTTGGCAGTCCCAAAGGGGTTTCTGTGATCCAACCTGTCACAGTGCCCATCTTTAAAAGGGGAGAAAAGTAGCAGCCTGGGCACTATAAATCAGACAGCCTGAGTTTGATACCTGGGAAGCTATATATAAAACATTCAGTTTTCAAATACCTGGAGGATGAAGGGGTAACCACTAGCAGCCAGTTACTAAGAACAAAACATGACAAACTAGCTTGATGTCTTTCTTTGACAAGGTAACTGTTTTTGGTGGATATGGGGAATGTGGTGAACATAATATACCTGGACTTCATCAAGGCTTTGACAGTCCCACATAACATTCTCATGACGTAAGTAAGCTGGAGAAATTCAGCCTCAGTAGAACTACCAATAAGTGGATACATAACTGGATAAATAATGACAAACAAAAAGTAACTATTAACGGGATGATGTCGGACTGGAGGGAGGTCTCAAGTGGGGTTCCACAGGGATCTGTTCTAGGTCTGGTGTTGTTTAACATCTTTATTAATGACCTGGGTGTAGGAATAGAGAGTATATTGATCAAATTTGCAGATGACACAAAGCTAGAGGGGGTTGCCAACATTTTGGAGGATAGAGCTAAAATTCAGAGTGATCTTGATAAATTGGAGAACTGGGCTACAGACAACAAAATGAAATTCAACAAAGACAAATGTAAGGTGCTGCGCATAGGGAAGAAAAACCAAATGCACAAATACAGAATGGGGGAAAACTGTCCTGGCAGCAGCACTGCTGAAAAGGATCTGGGAGTTGTGGTGGATCACAACTGAACATGAGAATCAACAATGTAATGCTGTTGCAAAAAAAGCAAATGCAATTTTGGGTTTCATTAACAGAGGCATAGCATGCAAGTCACAGGAAGTTATAGTACCGCTCGACTCAGCACTGGTTACATCTCCGCTGGAGTACTGTGTCCAATTTTGGTCACCACTGTATAGACAGGATATAGATAAACTGGAAAGGATCCAGAGGTTAGTGACAAGGATGATCAAAGGGATGGAATGCAAGCCATATGAGCAAAGGCTGAAGGAACTGGGTATGTTTAGTTTGGAAAAGAGAAGATTACGGAGGGACATGATAGCAGTCTTCAAACACTTACTTGAAAGGCTGCCATAAAAAAGATGGAGAAAAAATTGTTCTCTCTTGCTTCAGGGCAAGAGGCAGTGGGTTCAAACTACAGCATGGCAGTTTAGGATTACATCTCAGGAAAATCTTCCTAACTGTAAGAACAGTAGGACAATGGAACAAACTGCCTAGGGAAATCATGGAAGCTCCTTCACTGGAGGTTTTCAAAAGGAGGCTGCATAGACATCTATCTTTAGACACAACAAACCCTGCATCTTGGCAGGGGGTTAGACTAGATGACTCTTGTGGTCCCTTCTAACTCTATGATATCAACACTCCCTTCTGGTCTTATACTCTATGGATCTATAAATAAATAGCAACAACAACTATCATAATAAAAAGAAAGAGGAGTCCTTGTGGCACCTTAGAGACTAACACATTTATTTGGGCATAAGATTTCGTGGGCTAAAACTCACTTCATCACTGATGAAGTGGGTTTTAGCCCATGAAAGCTTATGCCCAAATAAATGTGTTAGTCTCTAAGGTGCCACAAGGACTCCTCTTTCTTTTTGCTGATACAGACTAACACGGCTACCCCTCTGAAACTATAACAATGATGCATATAAAATCTGGCACAAATTACTTTACCTGTAATTCTGTGCGCAGAGTTGTCTGACTAAATTTTTGGCTTCCGATACAGTGAGTTCCATACAGTTCTGATACAGTGAGTTCTATGGCTTAATCTTCTGTACATCTGTTGCCTTCCCAATTCACTATGCATCTACTCGTCTAATGAACACATTCTCCACCATCCCAGACTCTCTCACTGCTCTCATTGCTATAGCACTGTACCTTTGCAGCTCTGGAGAGAGATTAGTTTTCTCAACCCTGAACAGAGATTGGTCAGGAATTTTCTGATTAAACATTATTTCATTGGAAAATCACGACTCATTGAAACCGAAACAATTTGCAGGAAAAGGGTCGGTTTCAACAAGCCTCCTGATTTGAGCATTTTTAGAAAAAAGTTTCAAAACCATTAAAACATCCTGTTTTGACATTTTTGAAAAAAAAAAAGTTTTGGTTTATAATTTGAAATGACTTTCCACTTAGCAATTATAGTTAATTTATACTAAATAAAGGTAAAACTTTTTTTAAAAAGGTCAAAATCTAAATTCAACTTTACGATGGAGCCGAGATTATTTTCAGACTATCAGTTTGTGAAAATTTTCAAGATTTCAACTTTTTATTTCAATTCAGGATGGAGAAAAAATGTTGAAATCTCAAACTCTTTCAGGATGGGAAAAGTGTTTCCCACTCAGATCTAATCCTGAGGGTCCAAGCTTTCCTAGTGGTTTCTTACTTGCTGGTATACTTAATCTTCAGAAATGATTCATCTTTGAACATCTGGAGCCAGAGGTCAGAGACAGGAGTTGCTTGAGAGATATGATCCAAGTTGTTGTTTGCATCAATTACTGCTAGAATTTGAGCAAATATATTTGCCACAATGTCTTCCAAATGAATCCAGACAACATGCCTTAAAAAAAAAGGAAAAACGTGTCTTATAAAATAATTCTTTCAACTCCACCCCTCAACCAGCTCATTCTGTGTGTCTGTAACATGAGGATTTCTTGGCAGAGCTGGGCCCTAAGATACAACTATGTAAATATCCAACAATTATAATAAAGCATAGTCATCCACACAGGACAAAACAGGGAGCAAATTTAGCATTGGCTGGCTGATGTCGCTCAAGCAGGTTGGGAGTCAGCTGTCTGCAGTGGCTGAATACTGTAAATATGAATTTCTAAAACTTTCAAGTTATTTATCTGTAGGGTTCGGCACATTTCAGACAGTTGATCAATTTTGTTCTTATTCTTGGTTCTTGTTACAAACAAGACCCTTTAACTGTCCAATGACCTAAGATTTTGTTGCCAATACCCTGATTAATTGTGATTTTTAAAACATATGCTAGTCTTCTATATAAGTTCTTATACCACCCTCATCACTGTTGTACCCGAGCCCCTTATGGTAATGCTTTAAGTGACGTGATACAAACATATCACTTCTTGTTGGTATTCCAAAAATTTGAGCTATTTGAAAATCAAATGGCCAACATGGTGCAACTATACAAGAACATACAATGTTACCTGAATGAAGTGCCTTCAAGTATGAACTCGCTAGACAGAGCTCTGCGAAAAATCCACTCTTTGGGATTACGGTTCCCCATCTCTCGTTCTTGTAAAAGGTTACAAATTCTTCTTTTCAGCACTTCCATAAAATGACAGGCAACTAGCCATAAAAGAAAATTAGAAATCACTTTATCCCACAATAGGGCTGCTCAACATTTTCTTAATGGAAAATTGTTTTCTACGAAATGAAAAGTAGGGTAGAAAGTCTCTGCTTTCCTCACATTTTTGAATTTTTTGTCAGAAAACCCCAAACCTGAAAAATTTCAGCTGAAAGCCAAAAATGTTTTGGATTTCAGCAGTTTTGGGCCATACATTTTGGGGTTTTCAGGTGTTTGGTTTCTGGAAAAAAAGTTGAAAATTTCCATGGGGGGGGGGCGGGGGGAGAAGAGAAAAACATTTCCCAAGCAATCCATCTAAAAACATTTCCTATTTGTCTTCTTTGAAACAGTTCCTTTGGCCTAAGCCACACCCCTCACAGATGTAGATATACCTACTGTGACAGACCCAGACAAGTGGGGTACAGAAGTCTGATAGAAGGCAAATATACTGGCCATTGGATGAATAGTTTTCTGTTCCCTGAGTGACCAGAGCAGGGGCTGCACTAGAACAATCAGGAACTTTCTGGAACCAATTTAAGGCAGGCAGGCTAATTAGGACACCTGGAGCCAATTAAGAAGAACCTGCTAGAATCAATTAAGACAGGCAGGCTAATCAGGGCACCTGGGTTTAAAAAGGAGCTCCCTTCATTTTGTGGTGTTGCGTGCGAGGAGCTGGGAGCAAGAGGCACACAGAGTTGAGAGTGAGAAGAGTTGAAGGACTGAGGCAGTGGTCCCCAACGCGGTGCCCACGGGCGCCATGGCGCCCACCGGGGCATTTATGGGCACACGCGCCGGTGATCTCTGTCCCCGGCAGGCCGGGGCAGCGCGGAGAGAAGCCGCAGCCCCATGCCTGCCGGGGACAGAGAACACCGGCGCCCGCAGCCCCAGAGTTCTCTGTCCCCGGCAGGCCGGGCTGCGGGCGCCGGTGATCTCTGTCCCCGGCAGGCCGGAGCAGCGCGGAGAGAAGCTGCAGCGCCGCGCCTGCCGGGGACAGAGAACTCAGGCGCCCGCAGCCCCGGAGTTCTCTGTCCCCGGCAGGCTGGGCTGCGGGCGCCAGTGATCTCTGTCCCTGGCAGGCGCGGGGCTGCGGCTTCTCTCCATGCTGCCCCGGCCTGCCGGGGACAGAACTCCGGGGCTGCAGGCGTCGGTGATCTCTGTCCCCGGCAGGCCGGGGCAGCGCGGAGAGAAGCCGCAGCCCCGCGCCTGCCGGGGACAGAGAACACCGGCGCCCGCAGCCCTGGAGTTCTCTGTCCCCGGCAGGCCGGGCTGCGGGCGCCGGTGATCTGTGTCCCTGGCAGGCGCGGGGCTGCGGCTTCTCTCTCCACGCTGCCCCGGCCTGCCGGGGACAGAGAACACCGACACCCGCAGCCCGGGCAAGCCGCCCCTTGTCTCCCCATTCAGTAGCTCAGCGGGGAGACAAGGAGCAGCCAGCCAGGGCAAGCCGCCCCTTGTCTCCCCACTCAGCAGCTTAGCAGGGAGACAAGGAGCAGCCACGGCAAGCCGCCCCTTGTCTCTCCGCTCAGCAGCTCAGCCAATGAGCGGGGAGTCAGTGGGCAGCTGCCCGCCGCCCCCCAAATCTTGGTGCTCTAGGCGACCGCCTAGGGTCGCCTAGTGGGCGCGCCGGCCCTGCCAGCTGCTCGTGCTGCTGGGGAGCGGCGGGCCTTTTAAAGCGCCGCCAGAGCCCCGCTGCCGGAGCTCCGGCGGTGGCACTTTAAAGGTCCCGGGGCTCCGCAGTGGCTGGAGCCCCGGGCCCTTTAAAGCGTCCCAGGGTGAGTACGGGGGAGGGGGAGGCGCCTTTTTATAGCGCCGCTCCCCCTGTGCTCAAGACCTTGCTACACTACTGCAGAGAACTCCGGGGCTGCAGGCGCCGGTGTTCTCTGTCCCCGGCAGGCGGGGGGCTGCGGCTTCCCTCTCCACTGCCCAGAACTACTCCCCCCCCAAAAAAGGTAAATAAAAAAAGAGCACATTCACATGGTAAGGTGAAAGAATAATTGTTGAATAATTTAATTAATACCTTTTACATGTAAAATTACCTTTTGTATCTTATGGATTCATATATTATGTAATATTAAATATGATGGTTTTCATATTATTTAATGTACAAATACAAAATAAGTATTGAAAAATTGTTGGCGCCCGCCACACTCTTCTGAAAACATGAATGTGCTCTTGGCCACAAAAAGGTTGGGGACCACTGGACTGAGGAGTACAAGCATCAGCAGACCATCAGGAGGAAGGTCCTGCAGTAAGCATAAAGAAGGTGTTGGGCGGAGGCTGTGGGGAAGTAGCCCAGGGAGTTGTAGCTGTCACGCAGCTGATACAGGAAACCCTATAGACAACTGCAATCCACAGGGCCCTGGGCTGGAACCCGGAGTAGAGGGTGGGACCGGGTTCCCCCCAAACCTCCCAACTCCTGATCAGACACAGGAGGAATTTGACTGTGGGTTCTACCAGAGGGGAAGATCTCTGAGGTGATCAAAATCCGCCAATAAGCGGAGGACTCACCAAGGTAGAGGAGGAACTTTGTCACACTACCTAATCCCCAGTGTAGACAGCATTAGGTCAATGGACAAAATTTTGCATTGCCCTAGCTACTGCTTCTCAGTGAGATGGATTACATACACCGATGGTAGAAGCCCATATGTGCAGGTAGTATCTACACTAAAGCTCTACAGCGGTGTAGCTGTGCTGTTGCAGAGTTTTAAGTGTAGACCTACCCTCACTTTTTTCAGTTACACTGTTGAATTCAGTGCAGATACTTCCATGTTGTACTAGTGTAACTGACAGCAGAATCCACCCCCGGCTGTGCTAGAAACTGAAGCAGTCCACTGGTATTTAAAATTAAAGCTAGTTAGAATTTTTTCCCCCCATGGAAGATTTTGACTTTTTAGCAAAAAATAAATAAATCTAAAATGAAAAATGTTAATTCTGAAATGCCACCGTGGTGCCTTATGAGAGTTATTGTTTGTGTGCCTGTGACAGAGATCTGGCTCTAGCACCCTGATCATTGACATTGCTGCAGCACAGAAAAGGCTGCGGGCTCGGCTGGGAGCAATTAAGCACTTTTTGTTGGGCGATTACGAACACCTGGGTGGTAACTGCTGGACTGATGAAAATCAGCAGTAATGGGGAAGATATAAAGGGGAGGAACGGGAAGTGGGGGAGCTGTGCGGAGGAGAGAAGCCGTGTAGAAGTCTCCTCCTGCAGTGTCCCTGTGTCATGTTCTGTTTGCTGGAGAACTGAGGGGTAAAGGTACATACGGTGAAAGGGAAACATCTGGGTGTGTTTATGACTGAGGGATCACGGAAACGGGCTAGGCAGGGAGGCACACTGGGTAGCTGAAGAAGCGCCCTGCGACACATGGGGACTTGTCCAGGATTTTCTATCTCTTGGCTTGAGAAAAGGAGTCTCAAGGAGTGACCGGTGCTTGGGAAGGAGGATGCAAGGGAGGAAATGTATTTGAGCAACAGACAGAGATGCAGAAGACCAGCAGGCAGGCACCACTTGGCTGGCAGGCAGAGCAGCAGCAGCATTACAGCAGTTTATTAAAAAGTGGTCTCGGGTAGAGCAACAGCTCCTCTGGAGGCTGATGAGTTCCAGTGAGAGAACTGGAAATCGTGCAGTGGGAGTGAGCCTATATAAGAGAGCCCAGGAGATGACCCTGATACGGTTTTGATGATGTTCGAGCTATTGGCTACCAGCAATGGATGGGACAAGGGTACCTGGCCGCTACAGCTAGCCCCTTATCTGATCAGCCAGGCTCAGGTTGCTTGCATGGCCCAGAGCAAGCACCAAGCCAAACGCTGTGATACTGACAAAAATTTAGAGCAGCCAGATGGCACGGCGGGATACGTCCTAGGGCGTTTGGGGTAGGCAGGACAGACAGACCCTGATGAACTCAAATGTCCATTGTTAACTCTTTCCTGGTTCGTTCTTTGCTCTGGTCAAAGGGAGGCAGACAATGGTAGAGAGTTCAAAGCTTTATTCTACACCCATGCTACAAACAGAAATGGGTGGGTCCGGACAACGAAGGACCGTTACAGGGCATATTTATACACACAAGTAAACAACCCATACTGCGCAGGAGCGGAAGGCACTGAAGTCATATCTTTGGCAATGAATATACTAATTCAGCATTAGCTAAGGCTTAATCTCTCCTTCTGCAACAAAGATGCTGTTACAGCACTAGCAAGACCTTGGTCCCACACTGAAAGGGCCGAGGCAAACTCTGGCTCAGGATTAACCCATTACACCATGAACCATTTACTCAGAGCCTCCCTGAGGCCACTAGACTCTGGGTGTGGAGGCATCAGAATCCTTAGCGGTCATGTTAAAACTAACGAAGGATTATGTGGAAGCGGGTTTCCCACGGAGCGAACACCAACCCCCTACAAAAGGGAAGAAGGAAAGAAGTTTGTTACCCATGTGGGGGCAAAGGACACACACAGAAGAACTGCCCATACATGGAGGGCAGGTTTGCAGAGTTCTGCGTGTGGGAGGAGTAAAAGGCAGGCCTGGGATAAAGATGGATGCTGTAAGAATAGGCTGGAGAACCACAGCAGGCCTGGTAGATTGGGCAGCGGCTTGCTCCCTTGTATGGAGCACCTGGGCTAGGCCGCAGTGGTGAAAGGGGTGACAAGAACAATCCACTGTGAGAATATTGTCCCTCTGGCAATGGGAGTGCAGCCCCTCACCCCGCATAGCACAGGGCTGTGACCCAAGAGAAGAGACACCCCTTGGGGGCCTCCACGGAGTCCACAACTGAGTCCAGCACTATTGACTTCCCTGGCAACAGGGGGAAGGGGAATGGCTTGGGATGTGACCACCCCCCAGCCCCCCGTCACCCTGGCAACGCTCCTCACTCAACCAATGGGAGGAGGGGAGTCAACAGCAGTTCCCAGCAGCCCCATCAGAGGGCAGAGGACAGCCCTGCAGCACTGCAAGCAGCTCGGACCCGTGCGGAGCCCGAGATGCTCAGGGAAGCCGGGAGGCCGTGACTAGCCCTGGCTGCTTTCGCTCCATATGGCAGAGACAAGCCAGCGACAGGCCCTGCAGCCGACCAGCACAGCCCTTCCAGGCCTCTGCAACTGGCTTGTCTGTAAGCTCAGCCTGCAGAAAAGCGACAATTCACTTCTCCTGCCAGCAACATGAGGAGACAGCCAGGGTCTCCTGCAGCCAGCCCACACCGCATCTGGGATTTTAGATCCAGAGACCCCACGTGCTTGCAACTGAAGTCAAGCTCCAAGCTCTAAAGACACCAACACTGTTCCAGAAGGGAGCAGGCGGTAGGTCCCTCTCCAGCAATCCCCAGGGTGGACCACTTTCCTGTACCAATCTCCTGACTGCTCAGCCAGACAAGGAATCCCAGTGAGTCTCCTGTATTATAGTTAGACAGGGAGTTAGGGTTTAATCTTGCATTAAGGCACATTGCATCTATGACAGGACTTTCATCTACCTGGATCATCAAGACCTGCACTGCCAATTCCCAGTATAATAAAGTATGTTTCTAACAGCATCCCCTTACAGGCCTGCAGCATGTCTCCACGTGCACCACCTGGGTACCTGAGACATGAGGGACAGATAGAACTAAGGTGGGAGACACTTTTATTAGGAACATTGAGGGAGTGTGTGGTCGTGTGACCTAGTATGCTTGCTGGCAGTCTTTAGTAGGTAAAAGAGCATTATTAACATCTCTAATCATGTTAATCATTTAATAATTTTACTGATTGCCTATTTCTCTTTAAACAAATCCTTACACAAAGTCTGTAGTTATTGTTTTTAATTTGTGTGCTTGGGTGAGTTTGAATTGGTTGCAAGTCCAAATGTGGTAGCCCTGGCCTCAGTGTGGTTAACCCCTTGTCTCACTGGTGGCACCACTAAGTAGCTTTATTCTTTAACACACCTAGAGGAGTCGGGCCACATGCCAGCAACACCATGAAATGAACCCAGGAAACAGAAACTTTGGAACTGTTCCATGACTCTGAGGTTCCCCTCTCCTGTCTGCACCTCATACAGGTACGAAACCAGCACCAAAAGGGGGATTAGAGGAGGACAGTTTAGGTGGCAGAGAGTGGTTACAGAAAATCATTGACCTATGGATTGGTGATATGAACTGACTGGATCCCATTTCCCTTATACAAAAAGGGCAGATGCTGGAGGGAGATACCCCCAGTAGGTGGGTCTGTGTGAAGAGATCACAAGTGTACACTCTCCAAGTAACGCTCCAGGGGTAGTGCGAGATAACCCTAGGCACAGAGGAGTGAGCTCAAAAAGAATAAACATGCTGGAGAACTTGGGGGAGGAGGGAGAGAAGAACTTGAGAAGAAGGCGCGGAATAAGGAAGTACAAGATTAGGGACTCCGCCTCCTCCCCATACCCCTTCCCCAAGGCGCCGTCCCTGCGCTTTCTCCCACCCCCCGTGTGCTGCCGCTGATCAGCTGGAGTCGGAGGAGCCTGCGTGAGCGGAGAAAAAGCCGCTCAACCTCTGGCTGCCGCAGCGCCTGGGGAAGCCGAGGAGGAGGTGAGCTGGGCGCGGGGGCGGGGCTGGTGGGGAGCTCAGCACCCACCAATTTTTCCCTGTGGGTGCTCCAGCCCCGGAGCACCCACGGAGTCGGCACCTATGCTTGGAGGAGAGGAAGGTGATCAGGAACAGTCAGCATGGATTCACCAAGGGAAAGTCATGCCTGACCAACCTGATTGCCTTCTATGATGACATAACTGGTGCTGTGGATATGGGGAAAGCAGTGGACATGATATACCTTGACTTTAGCAAAGCTTTTGATACGGTCTCCCATGGTATTCTTGCCAGCAAGTTAAAATAGTATGGATTGGATGAATGGACTATAAGGTGGATAGAAAGCTGGCTAGATCATCGGGCTCAATGGGTAGTGATCAACAGCTCAATGTCTAGTTGGCAGCCGGTATCAAGCGGAGTGCCCCAGCAGTCGGTCCCGAGGACAGTTTTGTTCAACATCTTCATTAATGATCTGGATGATGTGATGGATTGCACCCTCAGCAAGTTCACAGATGACACTAAGCTGGGGGGAGAGGTAGATATGCCGGAGGATAGGGATAGGGTCCATTGTGACCTAAACAAATTGGAAGAGTGGGCCAAAAGAAATCTGATGAGGTTCAACAAGGAGAGAGTCCTGCACTTAGGACGGAAGAATCCCATGCACTGCTATAGACTGGGGACCGACTGGCTAAGCAGCAGTTCTTCAGAAAAGGACCTGGGGATTACAGTGGATGAGAAGTTTGATATGAGTCAGCAGTGTGCCCTTGTTGCCAAGAATGCTAATGGCATTTTGGGCTGCACTAGTAGGAGCATTGCCAGCAGATCGAGGGAAGTGATTATTCCCCTCTATTCAGTCTGGTGAGGCCACTCCTGGAGTATTGCGTCCAGTTTTGGGGTCCCCCCACTTCAGAAAAGATGTGGACAAACTGGAGAAAATCCAGCAGAGGGCAACGAAAATGATTAGGGGGCTGGGGCACATGACTTATGAGGAGAGGCTCAGGGAACTGGGCTTATTTAGTCTGCAGAAGAGAAGAGTGAGGGGGGATTTGAGAGCAGTCTTCAACTACCTGAAGGGGGGTTCCAAAGAGGATGGAGCTCAGCTGTTCTCAGTGGTGGCAGATGACAGAACAAGGAGCAATGGTCTCAAGTTGCAGTGGGGGAGGTCTAGGTTGGATATTAGGAAAAACTATTTCATTACGAGGGTGGTGAAGCACTGGAATGGGTTACTTAGGGTGGTGATGGAATCTCCTTCCTTAGAGGTTTTTAAGGCCTAGCTTGACAAAGCCCTGGCTGGGATGATTTAGTTGGGGTTGGTCCTGCTTTGAGCAGGGGGTTGGACTAAATAACTTCCTGAGATCTCTTCCAACCCTAATCTTCTATGATTCTATGACACGTGCCCTATAGCTCCATTCTCCTTTATGGATAAGATGACATCTCTCATGATGCACTATGGTGTCCCCACCTTCATGGTACTATCACAGCCACAGTGCATGATGGGAAATTGGTCCAGCTGGGAGCCCAGCCCACAGAAGAGAATTGGGGCATGAGGTAACCAAACTACAGCTCCCATGAGACATTTTAGTGGCATTTCCAAATTGCCAGGTTTTGGGTTTGGCTGTTTCGTTATTCAGTTTTTAAATGAAAAGTCAGTATTTTCCAAGTAAACGGACACTTTTCACAGAAAAATTGTTTTGTTAAAAATACAATTTTCCATTGAAAGTTTTCACAGTAAATTTTTGATGAGTTATGTGGTTCCTTCCATTAGTTTTGGCAACGATTAGACAAATCAGATTAGACATGCCATTAGACTATAGTTTCCCTCCATAAAAAAGTACCTTCCATTTACTTAGTTTGAAGTATTTACACATTCGTTTGCTTAAAGTTGGATCCCATTTAATCACTAAGGATGATTGCACAATTGCCTCGAATAATTGTATAGAACTTAACAAATGTTCACAGCACAGCAGCATGAAATACCCCCACACTCATTTTTCATTTGTATTTGATGTCTAAATGGGATTTTTTTATCTAGGAATCCACAGCTGTAAAGCTAATGCCCTAGCTGATTGTACCACATCCAGTTTGTTCATAGAACATCTTGTAATAGCCAGTCACACACAAATACAAGGCCTTTTGTTTATACTCACGTATATTCTTGCTCTGAGAATGAAAAAGTGCATCATAGAGAATCTGTATCCTTTCTGTAGCTCGCTGGCTGTTGTCTTGCTTATCCTCCAGCTGGATCACAGCTTTCTGGACACTTTGTTTGATCATGAATTCAGTGTTGATCAGTTGCAGCTGGAAAAATATTTGGCAGAGCAATGCTATTGTCCCCAATGGGCAGATGGGAACTGAGACACGGAGACTAAGGGATTGATTCAGGCTCACACAGGAAGTCAGCAGGAAAGCAAGGAATTGAACACAGGTCTTCTGAGTCCCAAGCTACTGCCCAAATTACTATAGACCATCCTTCCTCTTCATTTTCATGGCCACCAGCTGAATAGCCTCTGAGCTGCTCCCTGGCAATCTCTGTAGCAGTTTCGGGAGGCACGTGCCGCATCTCAGGGCTGCAGCTCCTGTATCTGTCTCATATAGCCCCATCTCTACAGTATCTGAGCACCTCACAAACACCAATGAGTTTATCCTCATGAGGTTGGCAGCGCTATTCCCCCTCCCAGTCACAGGGGGGAGCTGAGGCCCAAAGACATTCAGTGACTTTCCCCAGGTCACACAGAAAGTCAGTGACAAAGCTAGAAATGGAACCCAGAAGTCCTGAAACTTACTCCTAGAGCCTTACCACAGGGCCAACTTTCCCACACTACTTAACAAGGGAGAATGGCTGATGATCTCCTCTAAAACGCCAGGTGTGATGCCCTGCAACCTTTCCTCCCTTGGGCAGTGAAACCGGAGAAGCAGGGACCTCCCCAATTTGGACCTGTTATATTTGAAAAGCTGAGACTGGATTTGATAGTTCTCACTTATGGCAGGCAAGATAGATAAGACACTTACTTTTTCCTCTGGGGAGTCATTGGCTTTTTCAGCATCCTCAGGGGCAATAAAATCCTCTGGACAACCTTGAATGATGAGCAATTGCGTGTTACTTATCTGTTGCATCAAAACCTTCAGATATTAGATACTGTGACAAAGTTCCTCCTCTACCTCAGTGGGTCCTGCGCTTATTGGCAGATTTTTGTTGGCCTCAGAGATCTTCCCCTCTGGTAGAACCCACAGTCCAGATCAACTCCTCCTGTGACAGGAGTTGGGAGGGTTGGGGGGGACCCGGGCCCGCCCTCTACTCCGGGTTCCAGCCCAGGGCCCTGTGGACTGCAGCTGTTTAGAGTACCTCCTGGAACAACTGCACGACAGCTACAACTCCCTGGGCTACTTCCCCATGGACTCCTCCCAACACCTTCTTTATCCTCACCGCAATTTACGGAATTGGCGTCCCGTCTCGCTCCTCAGCACGGACTATAAAGTCATAGCAAAGGCCATCTCCCTGCGGCTGGGGTCTGTGCGGGTGGACGTGGTCCACCCAGACCAGACCTACACCGTCCCGGGCCGCACCATCCTTGACAACCTGTATCTGGTCCGGGATCTCTTGGAGCTTGGGTGTAGGGATGGTCTGTCGTTCGCCCTCTTGTCTCTGGATCAGGAGAAGGCGTTCGACAGGGTGGATCACGGGTACCTCCTGAGCACTCTGCGAGCGTTTGGCTTCGGGCCCCAGTTTGTGGGTTTTCTCCAGGTGCTGTATGCCTCCGCAGAGTGTCTGGTCAGGCTCAACTGGACCCTGACCGAGCCGGTCAGCTTCGGGCGAGGAGTACGGCAGGGGTGCCCCCTCTCAGGCCAGCTGTACGCTCTGGCGATCGAGCCCTTCCTCTGTCTCCTCCGCAGAAGGTTGACGGGGTTGGTGCTCCGAGAGCCGGAGCTGCGGCTGGTCCTGTCGGCTTACGACGACGATGTGCTCCTCGTGGTCCAGGACCCGGGCGACTTGGTGCGGGTGGAGGCTTGCCAGGCGATCTACTTGGCGGCCTCCTCTGCCCGGGTCAACTGGGTCAAGAGCTCTGGCCTGGTGGTAGGGGACGGGTGGCAGGCGAGCTCCCTCCCACCCGCGCTTCAGGCCATCAGGTGGAGCGCGGGTCTGCTGCTCTATCTCGGTGTTTACCTTTCTGCCACGCATCCATCCCCGCCGGAGAACTGGCAAGGTTTAGAGGGCAGGGTGACAGAGTGGATCCGGAGATGGACAGGACTACTCCGGTGCCTCTCCTTTCAAGGGAGGGCACTGGTAATCAATCAGTTAGTCCTGTCCATGCTCTGGTACTGGCTCAACACCCTGGTCCCGGCCCCGGGTTTCCTGGCCAACTTCCGGATGTCGATTCTGGAGTTCTTTTGGTCAGGACTGCACTGGGTCTCTGCAGGGGTTCTCCATCTTCCTCTGGAGGAGGGTGGGCAGGGCCTGAAGTGTCCACACACTCAGGTCCATGTCTTCCGTCTCCAGGCCCTGCAGAGGCTCCTTTATGGTTCAGGTAGTCCGGTGTGTAGTGTATTGGCGCACGCCTTCCTCCGCCGCTTCCGAGGGCTCCGATACGACCGGCAGCTCCTTTATCTCCATCCGAGAGGTCTTCCGTGAGACCTCTCCGGGCTGCCGGTCTTCTACCAGGACCTCCTCTGGACCTGGAAGCTATTCTCAGTGACCACGTCCGTGGCGGCCACCGAGGGGGCAGATCTCCTCGCGGAGCCCCTGCTACACAACCCCCAGCTACGTGTGCAGGCGGCGGAGTCCCTCTCGGTGCGCCAGAGGTTGGTCCTGGCAGAAGTTACTAGGGTCGGAGACCTCCTGGACTACGACTGGGGAGACTGGCTGGATCCCCTGACACTCGCTCAGCGCATGGGGCTGTCCAGACCTCGTACTCCCCGGCGCGTACTTCAGGAGGTGAAGGCCGCTTTGCCGCCTGCTGCTCAGGCTTACCTCGACCGGGTCCTGCGAGAGGGTACGCCCCGCCCTCCCTTCACCCCAAGCCCTCCGGACCTTTTCATCGGGCCCCTGCCCCGTGGACCCAACCGGGTACCCTGTCCCTTCACCACAAGCCGGCTGCACGAACTGCAGCCGGTTCGCTTCCAGACCGCGCCAAGGAAACATCTATACATGCTCGTGCTCCACACCCTTCATCTCCTCACCCTCACGTCCCGCCCCGATACGAAATGGCGGGACCTCCTGCCACCTCTAGAGGGTGAGAAGCCCAGGTGGGCCAGCCTTTACTCCTCCTTGGTCCCGAGGCCCGCCGGGGATGTCAGTTGGTGGCTCCTTCACGGGGCCGTGAGCACGGGCGTGTACTTGGCGCGGTTCACCCCCATCCCTGACACCTGCCCCTTTTGCGGCGTGAGGGAGACCCTGGTGCACATTTATCTGGAGTGCGCCAGGCTGCAGCCCCTGTTCCGGCTCCTCTTAGACATTTTGTTGAGGTTTTGGTTGCACTTTTCCCCTCACCTTTTCATTTATGCACTTCCAATCCGCGGCCCCATGAAGTCACGGGACCTCCTGGTCAACCTCCTCCTGGCCCTAGCTAAACTGGCCATCTACAAAACCAGGGTGAGGAGGTTGGCCGATGGAGGCTCCTGTGACCGTGGGGACTATTTTCGATCCTCTGTTCGTTCACGCATCCGGGCAGAGTTCCTCTGGGCAGCGTCCACCGGCTCCCTTGACGCCTTCGAGGAGCAGTGCGCGCTGTCCGGGGTTCTCTGCTCGGTGTCCCCATCTGGTTCACTTCATTTGACCCTTTGACCGCACTCCCATTCCTGTTTTTTCATTTTTTGTCCCCCGGAATCACTTGGTATCCAGGTCCTGTGGATCCCTCCCCTTAGGCTGAAGGGGGGGATCCTATAGCAGTGGGAGGGCTTGCCTGCCCACTTCCCGGATCCCAATAGGACTACTTTCCTATAGCCATCTGGCCTTGCCCCATCACAATACTTAAAGACTGGCAAATGCATGATTATTGGGTAAAATCTGAGTCATACATTGACCTCGGTATGTGGCTGGTCCTTTGGATCAGAACCCTTTGTTTGATTAATCTGGTTTTAAATAACCACTCATCATTAACTCTAGTAATACAAGGGCTAGAGTGCCTAAGGAGGCTGCATTTCTGACTTCTTGTTAGCCAGTGTGGTGAGACTGAAGTTACTTTTGTGAGTGGTTTGGTATCTCATGGAAGAATAACCACCGGTTTGTTGTGAGTCTGCCCCATTTCTCAGCAGTCTGGTATTCTCAGTTGTGACCCACTGAGGCACAGTAACAGCCCCTTCCAAGCATGGGCGCCATTGCAAACCCAACACTGCCTTTGACTCCGGTGCAATGGACCCGTGGACTGGATGACCCAGGCAGGAGCATTATGGGATTCCCTACCCCCGCCCCCTCTTACTTCTCTCTGTGGCTGTGTTGCCTAAATCAAAACTGAGTCCACAGAGGGAGCGTGCCTGAAACACCACAGCTCCATTTGCAGTCTCATTTTAGCATACGGTGACGTCTCCTTATCTGATTAAACTTCAATCTGCTGATGTTACCATCCCCTTATGGGACAGGGAAATGGCAGAAGGTAAAACAACACATCAGAGATGGATTTAAAGCAAGAAGTCAGTTACTTGTGTCGGTTTCCTGCTGGGTGCTGTTCATGAAAATCTCAGCGACTGTCATTTTGGAGAGCTGGCCCAGATTGGCTGCAAAGGTCTCGGGAGGCAGCAGGTCATCCAAGTGAACAGTGCGCCACTCACCTGGGGAGGCAGAAACAGAACAGACCACAAAATATCATTGAGTCACAGAGTTTAAGGCCTGAGATCATCAGTCCGACCTCCTGTATAACACAGGCCATGAAACTGCACCAAGTTACCCCTGTATTGAGCCCAATAACTTGCATATCTTTCCAGCCAGGCATGTAATCTGGATTTGAAGACATCAAGGGATGGAGAATCCACCACTTCCCTTGGTAGTTTGTTCCAGTGGTTAAGTCTCGCACTGTAAGGCATTTTCTCCAGCCTTCACATCATCATTTTTGTATCTCTCCTCTGCACCTTCTCCAATTTTTAGCATCCTTTTAAAAATGTAAATATCAGAACTGGAGGCAGTATTCTAGTGTTTGCCTCACCAATGCCATATACAGAGGTAAAATCAGCTCCCTACTGCTACTCACTCCTCCTGTTTATACCTCCAAGGATTGCATTAGCCCTTGTTGTCACAGCATTGCACTGGGAGCTCATGTTGAGCTACTTTGTCCACTGTGACCCCTAGATCCTTGCAGAGTCACTGCTTTCTCATATACAGTCTGCTCTTCTGTCCATGTGTGATTTTTATCAGTTGGGGGAAAAGCTCGCTTTCTTGAACATCCAGCACCGCCAGCCTTTTCCTCTAAGAGTTCCCAACTAGAGCTAACAATTTTTTTTTGACATTTCTGTGACATTTTCATCAAAACTTCACATTTTGATCAAAAACGGGGGTGGGGAATTCCCAACAAAAGAACCAGCTTTCTTTGGAAAAAATATTGTTTTTGTTGAAATTCCAGTTTTTGGTTGAATTTTGATAGCTCGACCTCATGTGACTTAGGAACACAAGTTCCATGGAAACAGGACTTCTGCTTCTAAGTCACCTAGGCTCAGATCTTTAAAGTTATTTAGGTGTTGCTGTGCTCAGCATTGCAACACAACTGATTTAGGAGCCTAAGTCTCAATTTCAAACGTGATTTAAGCATCTAAGGTCTAAATCCCATTGACTGTCAATGAGACTTTGGCTCCTAAGTGCCTAAATCCCTTTTGAAAATTGGACTGAGGTGGTGCAATGCTGAGCACAGCAATGCCTAAATAATAAAAATCAGGGCTTTACGTGCTACTGAAAATTCCACCCTAAAACAGTGATTACGACAGTTAAAATGATTCAAATGTTGCAATAATGTTAATGATCCCTCTTGCTTTCCTCTTCTTTCAAGCCTTTCCAAATCAAGGCACGTTCTTACCAGCACTGAATGCCAGGTAGCTGCACCCCCCGAGTATCCTTGGGACTTTGGTTATGATGATGACGTGTGACAGACTGGTCGTTCCTGGTTTTCTTCTCTCATCCACTATGCAGTACCTGAAAACACAACAGCTTCAGAGATCTTCAGGTCAGAAGAGACCTTCTGACCATCCCGTCTGACCTCCAGCAGGATAGCACAGGTGAAAAAATCTCACTCGGTGATTCCTGCATCCATCCCAATAACTTCTGTGTGAGCTAGAGAGGAGCTTTTACAAAGAGATGCCCAGCCATGATTTACAGACTCCCAGTGATGGAAAATTCACCCCCATCCCTAGGGGAGCTGTTACAATGGTTAATTCCCCTCCGTGTCAACAATTTACACCTTAGTTCTAGTCTGAATTTGTCTTTTTTCAAAGTTCCCGGACACAGGATCTCGTTCTGCCTTTTTTTGCATTCAGAAATCTTCTGCCCATGTAGGTCCTTTAGGTCAAGATCAAGACAGAAGATGTATTATCTGTCTCTCCATCCGTCTCTTCCCTCTGGGTGAAATCCTGATATCCTGAAGTCAATGGCAAAGCTCCCATTGACTTCAGTGAAGCCAGGATTTCACCCTGTTTCCATTCTCCACTGTAACGTCTCAGAGTAAGGCTATGTCTACACTTAAACTGCTACTGCAGCTTCACCGCTGTAGCACTTCAGTGTAGACACTCACTGCAGCAATGGGAGGGGTTCTCCTGTCACTATAGGTAATCCACCTCCCCAAGATGCGGTAGCTAGTTTGACAGAACCATTCTTCCATCAACCTACTACTGTCTACACTGGGGCTTAGGTTGACTTAACTACATCCCTTGGAGGGGTGAATTTTTCACACCCCTGAGACTTGTAGCTGTGTTGATCTAATTTTTAGACCAGTCTTGAGTCTGCTTTTGACTTCTTGTCATTAGATAAAGTGATACCAGCACAATCAGCTGTCCCTGCTGTTTGCGACAGGTACTGACTGTTGCCAACTCTGGTGATTTTTCTCCTAGCCCCAGCTCCCAAAATGGCTGGATTATGGGAAAACCTGCTTTTCTTTAAGGTTGGGTGCTGAACTGGCCTCCAAGATTCTTTTGACAGCCTTATTTTTCCCATTCAGCCTCCCTCAGACACTGAAATGGGGTGGAGGGCTGGAAATTCCATCAGCAGGAGGATATACTAGCACAGAATCACCATGGTTATTTTATAAGGCCCCGATTCAGCAAATCGCTGAAGCACACACTTCACTCCCCCACTGCATTGGGACCTAAAATGATAAGAGAAGCGGCTTACTTTGCACAGGCAAGAAGCCTTTTGCTGCTCTGCGGCTCGTCAAAGTTGAACTGTACAAAAAGCAGTTTCTCTTCTGTCGCTTCTCTGAAAAACTTACTGCACATGATGAAAAAGTCTCTTTAGATACTTTTTAAAAATCACAGTGAAGACATAAAAAAAATCACGTACAAGACTAAACAACAAGAAAAAGAGTAGGACTAAAAAAACTCGTTACCTAAGTTCCTGGCGGAATGCATGTTCTGTATCAAACTGTCTTAGAAAAAGACAGCAGATTTTATTTTGGAGGTTCAGTCTCTTTCTTACCACTTCCAAATCTCTCTGGTTTAGAAGTCTTGCATGTGTAGAAACCTATGAAAAAGAAGTCAATTTAGGCAAGATTTTTGCGCCCGATTTTGCTATTGTAAAGACACAGGAAAACTGCAATAAAAATAATTCCTTTACAGGACTTTTGAACAGCTGCCCAATAGAATTGATGTGAAAATGTTTTTTTCCCTCTCATGGAAAATGTTGATTATTGTTGTTGAAAAAACAAAGCCACGAACCACCCCATTTCCCGCAGCACAGCTCTCCCTAGCACTGCCCTGGGGCATTGGGATCAGCACTGACTGAGAAGGGAGAGCACCCCCTACAGAGCCCTCACCCCACTCCCTGCAGCACAGCGCCATCTAGTGCCACAACTGGGGCATTGGCGTCAACACTGACTGGGAGGGGAGAGAGCCCTGGTTCTGAAACATGTTCTCTCCAGAGACAAGCTGTATGGGTTTTGACAAGACCACAGCATGAGGTACCAACACCAACCATTAGTGGATCATAAGAGTTTCCTTGCAATGGCCACAATAATAATGACTCTCATTGACTTTATGGGCTTTGGGTCAGTGAAAAAGGCTGGAGGATCTTAGGCCAGGTTGAGATAGCTGGGTAAGATGCAGACAGAATTAGGGAAATAGGCACTTAGCAGAAACCCACCTACATATTAATTCAAAGAGGACCAGTGCAGAGAAGAGCTACTAGGATGCTCAGGGGGATGGAAAGCTGATCTTACAAGATGACAAGTGCTCTACCACTGAGCTATACAGGGAGTATAGCTCAGTGGTAGAGCATTTGACTGCAGATCAAGAGGTCCCTGGTTCAAATCCAGGTGCTCCCTTGGGTGTTGTTTTGGGGTTTGTCCTGCTTTGAGCAGGGGGTTGGACTAGATGACCTCCTGAGGTCCCTTCCAACCCTGAGATTCTATGACACTGGAAGAGTGGTTTAGCCTAACAAAATGAAGGCTGAGAGGGGATCCTATTTCTCTCTATAAATACATCAGGGGGTAAAAACCATGGAGGGAGGGCTATTGAAGCTAAAGGACAACGTTGGCACAAGAACAAACGGGTATAAATTGGCCATGAATAAATTTAGAAGAAGGTTTCTAACCATCAGGCGAGGGAAGTTCTGGAAGTCTCCCAATAGGAGCAGCGGGGGCAAGAAACCAAACTGGTTTTAAGATGCAAATTGATAAATTTATTAAGGGAATTATCTGACAGTTTTGCCTATGTGAGCAAGGACGGGATGAGATGTTCCAGAAGGTCCCTTCCACTCTTATGTTCTTATATACAGAACTAACCTCTTAGTTTCTCAAAACCACAAACATTTGACCTAGAACCTAGAAAAACACTGCTCTGTAGAAAGACTGAAGGAGTGGGAGTGTTACCACAGAAAGGAGATGAATAAAACGGTGCTGGATCCAAATCTTTAAAATACTCACTGTTCTAGAGAAGGGAGATAAGGAGCATCTGTTCTCCCTGTCTCATAACACAGTAACAAGGGGACAGTTAATGAAAATAAAAGGTGGGGAATTCAAAACTGAAAAATAAATCAATTTTCACATATATAATTAGCTTGTGGAACTCACTGCCACAAGAATTTGTTGAAACCAAGTGTTATGGGTTGGATCACAGAAACCCCCTTGGGAACTGCCAAGTGATGTGCCAAGACTACTTCTGCCCCTGCTTTCCCTGCCAGCTCGGGACCCCAGCACCCTGTCTTGCTGAGCCATACATGCCTGTCTACTCCAACACAGCCCCAGGTCTGAACCATGTCCCCTAACAGCTGCAGGCTTAATTGAAAGCAGCTTACAGACGTTTTCTTGCCTTTAACACCCAGATGCCCAACTCCCAATGGGGTCTAAAACCCAAATAAATCCGTTTTACTCTGTATAAAGCTTATACAGGGTAAACTCATACATTGTTCACCCTCTATAACACTGATAGAGAGATATGCACAGCTGTTTGCCCTCCCAAGTATTAATACATACTCTGGGTTAACTAATAAGTAAAAAGTAGTAACAGACAGAACAAAGTGAATTACCAAGCAAAATACAATAAAACACACAAGTCAATGTTTAATCAAACTGAATAAAGATAAAATCTCACCCTGAAAGATGTTTCAATAAGTCTCTTTCACAGACTGGACGCCTTCCTAGTCTGGGCACAATCCTTTTCCCCTGGTACAGCCCTTGTTCCAGCTCACGTTGTAGCAAGGGGATTCCTCATGATGGCTCTCCACTTTGTTCTGTTCCACCCCCTTGATATATCTTTTGCATAAGGCGGGAATCCTTTGTCCCTCTGGGTTCCCACCCCACCCTTCTCAATGGAAAAGCACCAGGTTAAAGATGGATTCCAGTTCAGGTGACATGATCACATGTCCCTGTAAGACTTCATTACCCACTTGCCAGCACACAGGTATACAGGAAGACTTACAGGTAAAAAAGAGCCATCTGCAGTCAATTCTACTGTTTAATGGGAGTCATCAAGATTCCAAACCACCATTAATGGCCCACACTTTGCATAATTACAATAGGCCCTCAGAGTTATATTTCATATTTCTAGTTTAGCGGTACATTTGTACAAATAGGATGATCACACTCAGAAGATTATAAATTTTGTAATGATACCTTACAAGATATCTTTTGCATGAAGCATATTCCAGTTATATTAGCATATTTTCATAAAATCACAGAGTGCAACGTCACACCAAGAACTTCAGTTCATAGATTCCAAGGCCAGAAGTGACCATTGTGATAATTTAGTCTGGCCTCCTGTCTAACACAGGCTATAGGATTTCCCCAAAACAATTCCTGTTTGAAGCAGAATAGAAATTTTTTAAAAAATCCAACCTCGATGTTAAGACTCACACTAATAGAGTCCAAACACAGCCCTTGGTAAGTTGTTCCAATAGTTAATTATCCTCACTGTTAAAAATGTATGCTTCATTTCCAATCTGAATTTTGTCTAGCTTCAACTTCCAGCCATGGGATCATGTTATACCTAGCAGACTGAAGAGCCCATTCTCAAATATTTGTTCCCACTTATACACTGTCATCAAATCACCTTTGGAGCTTCTCTTTGTTAAGCTAAATAGACTGAGCTCTTTGAATCTCTCGCTATAAGGCTTGTGTTCTAATCCTTTAATCATTCCTGTGACTCTTCTCTGAACCCTCTCCAATTTATCAACATCCTTCCCACGTGTTTGTACAGTGCCAACATAATGGGGCTCCGATTGTGACTGGGGTCTATCGGTGCTACCTCAATACGAACGATAAATAATAATAGTCGTAGTCGTCGTCTAATACTGTATTTTCAGGGGTGTTGTGCACCTGCAGCTATCACGGAAATCAACTGGAGTTCTGGTTGCCCCCACCTCTGAGAATCAGGCCCATTATAACAACACTGAAGTAAAACCTCTCACCTCCAGGCACAGTCCATTGGTGCCATCTGCATTTGACTCTTGATTCACTGCTCCCCTCAGAATGTCAATCAGGCCATTGTGCTTCTGCTTTCCAAAGTACAGGTCCTGAATCTGCTCTGCGTCCTCCAGAGGAGAATATTTGAGGCGCAGGATGGAATCGGGGGTTGCACACTTGATGAGTTTGCCTTTAGAAGCTGCGAGGACTGACTCTTCATTGGGCAGACAGATCCCCTGGAGGCCACTCAGAGAGCACTGCAGAACAACAGTGGCAGAAGTGTCATCGCTGAAACCAATGAAAACATCACGTTCCTGGGGAGCCAGGTCTGCTGGCCTCGTACAGCAAAAGTCCGTGTTCTTGATAGTGACAAACAACTTGGCCCATTCATCCAGCTGTGTCGTCAGCCGCTTCTGCTGCCAGTGCAGAATGGTGTTCATCTCCAAGCAGTGCTTCTCCAGCCTGTTCAACAGCGGGGTGGGGAACTGTGTGTAAACCACGTTCTTCTCCTCAATCACAATCAACCTAAACTCCTCCTTCACGCGGCATTTAACTCTGTGAGTTCCAAGGCCAAGGCCGACATAATAGTTTCCTCCTAACCTGACGAAGCACTGGTTCAGCGCATCATAAAGGCTTTCATACAGGTTGTGAATGTTTAAGAGAATGACGGGCCTGCCCATCTCCATGCAGATTTTCACTCTGTTAACAAACCGGCACACCTGTGAATACTCTTGGTCCTGTGGGAAACCCGAACCAAATATAATATCACAGTTCTCTATGTCCATGAGTTTGGTGATCTGTATGATCTGGAAAGCCGCATGGTTTGTTGTTAACAGCAACAAGTATCTAGATACAAACCCCATCTGTTTCTTGTCTAAATTTTCCTGTAACAAATGAACTGTGTGGCTGGTTTCTAAGTTGGAAGGCAGAGAGATGGGTGAGTACTTTCTGAACAGTTCTAAAGGATTCAGATCTTTTAAACCTCCAAAGTTTCTCAGAATTGCTTTTGCAATGAGCTGTTCTTCTTCAGAGATGCTTTTTCTGTTCTTGGCGTAGGACAGTATCATTTTGATGAGGCTGTAGAAGTCACGGAGCCCAAAAAATTCTATGGACTGTTCCTTTAATACCTCACAATAGAAGTCAGCCAGGGAGGGGAACAAATGCTCAATCTTGGTAACATGGAGTTCATCAGCACAGATTCCCTTGGCCGTCTTTACCAGCTCATCTTTGTTGAGGTCGGTCCGGAACACAAGGAGACCCCGGTTCATTTTAGCAGGGTCCAGGGCCCAGTTCGAAATGCCAACAAAGCCAACTTTTTGGTACGGTTCTGGGGTTTCATCATAAACGCAACCATCTTCAAGAAGAGGGTGCAGTGTCTTCAGGGGCATCTCAGGTGAGTCTTCTGCAAGGCCTATCTCATTCAGGATAACCACAGAGGCAAACTCCTCCAGTTTCTGACCCCTTTGGAACTGTGCACATTGTTTGAAAGTGGAGATGATTCCTTCTGGCTTGGAATGAGGGCTGCACTGGAATGACATCAGTTGGACCTGCTTGCACCGTTTGAACAGTTCTGTTTTAGATAATCTGCCCTGCATTGCATCAGCAGCTATGGTCTTAGACAGGGATTTGGAGCTACCTGGCTTCCCGACAAGGAACAGCGGCACTCTCAGGTCCATGCATATGACCATCATGAAGATGTTTTCCCTTAGGGCATCGTTCCGTGCTGTTGTCCTGGGAACAGAGAGGTTATCCAGGAACACCTCTTGGCAAAGTACCATCTCTAGCTGAAGCAAGGATTCGGGCACAGAGAAGCATTTCGCTATCTCTTTTAGATAATCTTGGCGACTCTCGAGTGATACATAATAGCAAACCCCAACTGCAAGAACCAGGGATCTCTGTGCTTCGTTTAATGCAAATATCTCACACCCCTTTGCAAGGGCACGAATGGATGGGTCATAATTCTTTGAAAGTTCAGCCTCACTCTTTTTTTCATCGATAAGAGGAAAAAGCAGGTCTCTTAAGTTATAAAACCACAGCAGAACCCCCATGCAGCGCTCTATGTCCCGGAGACTGGCAATTCTGCATTCCTCTTTCTTTTCTCTTAAAAACTTCTGGGAGGTGGAAATGACGGAGGTAAAAACATCCATGTTCTCATTGGGAAGCTTGTCTTTCAAGATGGATTTAACAATCTGTCTGATGTACAGACTCTGAGTCTTGTCATTTAGTTCCCCAAAGTCCCAGACAAGAGGCAACATGCTCGGTGGAAGAGGCTGCACCCGATACACCAGCTGCCTCAAAGGGATGAAGCCCATTTTTTCTAGGGTGTCTTCACTCCGAACTCTGTACCCCAAGCCAGCTTTCTCTAGCTTCTCAATGGTTTCCTTGCTGTGCCTTTTGTAAGGGTTGCAAGCAGCCACCACTTTTAAGCGAGTGGTGGAGATTGGCTCTCCATTCACACTCTGGTCACACAGGACCTCTTTAATTGCAAACACAGCTTCGGTGGTGTTGGCTTCATCAAAGAACAGCACCGTGTCCATGTTGTGCGTCTCTTCATTGATGCGCGCCAGCTCGATGGCTTCCTTGACTTTCTGGTGGATGATTTTGGAGCTGGTGCCTCCATGAACACGCACCAGCATCATATTCTGAACATCCCTTCCTGCTCTTTGCAAGCTGCACATAAACTGCACCAACTTGGTCTTCCCACAGCCTGTTTCGCCCATGACAATCACGGGGATCCCACACTGGAACCTGAGGTGAATGGCCAGCATTTTCATGGTATTGTCCAGGGTCAGTTGGTAGGATTCATCTGGGTCTTGGGAGCTTTTCACACCGAACACGCTGCAGAGAGTTTCTAGCTGCTCTTGTCTGGACAGATCTTCAAACTTCTTATTGAAAGAAACTTTCTGAGCCTCAAGGGTGCGATATAAACGTCGGTCAATAACCTTCTTCTCTAGAACAGCCTGTGAATGTGCATCAACAGCATCCAAACTCCGATTGATATGGAAACCCAAGAACTCCATGGAGTGGTTGTCAGCATGGAAAATTATGTAGGGGTGCGACTCTTGCTCCCACTTGCGTCTTAACTGGTACTCTCTCAATACACTGTCCTCGTCCATTTTCTCCTCTTCACTGGGTGAACTTTGATTTGCCATGGCTAGGGAAGGCAAGGCAAAGTCCTTGGACATGGTGATCATAAATTTTATCACAAATGCCTTGAACCCCTGAAATCTCTTTCCGACTAATTTGCTGCTGCAGAACACGGAGTTTTCACACTTCATCAGCTGGAGGTTTAGGAAGCGCGTGAAGTTGCTGAGCTCAGTCCAGGAAGGGTTCTTCCTCCCACAGGACTCCAACAAGAGCCTCAGACACTCTTCCTGGGTCCCTTCAACCCTCCCAGGGGTGAAACAGAAGCTGTCAAGATTGGCTTTTCGCTGGTATCTGCTGATGTACTGGTATGACCTTTGGAAGGCATCACCCCTGAATGTGTCACTGTCCAGTAGCTGCTGTTCCACTTCAGCAGCAGCTCCAGAACTGTTATTTTTAAGCATCTCGAGTACTTCTACTGGTGACATGCATTTCACAGCTGGAAAGAGACCTAGAAATCCTTTCTCCATTTCACTGGTCATCTAAAAGCCAAATGACAAGGAGTTAAAGCTTTATAAACACTGAAGTTACCGAAACAAACTGAGGAAATCATCTACACATTGACACTAATATTATTCATGAGGACATGGCTTAATGAGCAGAGCACAAAGAATTTGAATAAGGTAGTACCATGTTACACAGTACAAATCATTCACTTATACAGCCAAATTTAGATTTATGAAGTAACTTACCTAATCCTCCAATATAAATATTACCATCTCATCTTTCTAGATGATAGTGTTTCACTCACAGGACATTAAAGATGAGAAGTAGCTAATTTTAGGTAAACTATAAGCCCTGCTATGAAAAAAACCTTACTCTACTATAGTCCAATGGTCTTGCCTCTTGCACACTTCTGTGTGTAGTTGATGCTCTAAACAAGCTAACTACCAATCTTGGGCTCTGATTTTCCACTGTTTGGCACCTCGTGCTGTCATTTGTACAACATTATTGGATCGGAATGGTAGCATCATATAGGTATAGACAGCTTCACAAGATTCAAGGCAGGCTGCTTAACCGTAACATATACATATACAATGTGGCCAACCTAATGCTCCTGGATACTGACTAGAGTTGGCCAAATTTTTTGACTGAAAAAATTTCCTGACAGAAAATGTGGTTTCACTGACATTTTCTGCAGCAAAAGGTTGATTTTGATTACATTTTTCAATTTTGTATAAAAAACAAACAATTTTTTTTGTTTTGAATCACGTCAAAAATTGTTTTGATTTGGTAATGTTAAAATGAAGAAAATTCCTTTTGACATGTCCGGACATTTTCTTTCAATCAAAAATGTTGCCATTTTTCATTTTGATATTTCTGAATCAAAACTTTCCAGAACTTTCCAAAGTTAGGATGAAAAGTTGAAATAGCAGATTTTTCCATAGGATGGAAGTTCCATTTTCTAAACAGCTCTAGTACTGACAATGTGTGTCTCCTCCAACAGCAATGATTTTATACAGCTCACTCATTTTTCTCTATTTTTGGACAGTACTATACTGGCCAAAGATTTGTAGTTCCATCAAGGTCTTCTCACTTTGAATTTTAACATGCTGCTATCACATGCACGTTGCTAGGTTCCAGAGAAAACCTGCCATTCACTATCACTTGGAGAATACCTCTTGTTTTCTTGTGCTGCTTATGCCTTTTCCTCTCACCAGGTATTCAATCAAATAAAGATGGGACTCTCTGCACTTCCAGACCATGCCATCAGGGCTTTGGATGTGTCTCAGAATGCACAATTCAATCAGTAACTTGTAAAGACCCTTTGAGACCTGTCAAGAAAGATGCAGGGCTGGTCAGTTTTGCTTCATCAAAATGTCAACTGTTCATTGCTTCCCATTGTTACTAAACTTTCTGAGTCATTGAAGACCCAATAAATCAACAAGGAGAGATGCTCCAAGAAAGTACATCCCAGGTGGAACCTCAGCTGGTGTAAAACAGGCATTGACTTCAAGCAAGCTACACTGATTTATGCCAGCCAAGGATTTGACCCATTGTGTGGTCTCCCTGCTGATGTGACAGTAAATGCTGGGCTGTTGCTGTGCCAGTGACGGAGACAATGGAAATACAAAGAGATTTTCTGGCATTGTGACAGAGTAGCAGGTGCTGGGACACTGCACAGTGATGCAGAGTTAAAATCTACTGTGAGCATCATCTTCTTCTGGTGTCACAAGTGGGTGGGTAGAGTTTGGTTTTCGGTGGAACTTCTGGTAAGACAAAAGACGGTTACTCACCGTAGTAACTGTTGTTCTTCGAGATGTGTTGCTCATATCTATTCCAATTAGGTGTGCGCGCGCCGCGTGCATGATCGTCGGAAGATTTTTACCCTAGCAACACTTGGTGGGCTGGCTGGCGCCCCCTGGAGTGGCACCGTTGCGGCACCTGACATATACCTCAGCCGGCCCAGCGCCCTCTCAGGTCCTTCTTGCCGGCTACTCCGACAGTGGGGAAGGAGGGCGGGTTTGGAATAGATATGAGCAACACATCTCGAAGAACAACAGTTACTATGGTGAGTAACCGTCTTTTCTTCTTCGAGTGATTGCTCATATGTATTCCAATTAGGTGACTCCCAAGCCTTGCCTAGGCGGTGGGGTCGGAATGAGATACCGCAGAATGCAGGACTGCTGAACCAAGCGCAGCGTCCTCTCTGGAATGCTGGACTATGGCATAATGAGGGGCAAAGGTGTGCACCGATGACCAGGTTGCTGCCCTATATTTCTCCTGTATAGGTATGTGCGCCAGGAAGGCAGAGGTCAAGGCATGAGCTCGGGTGGAGTGGGCAGTAAGGTGCGTGGTGGGAACACCAGCCAAGTCGTAACCCGCCCGGATGCACGAAGTGATCCGGGACGAGACGCATTGGGAGGAGACCGGGGGGCCCTTCATCCGGTCTGCCACAGCAACGAACAGTTGAGTCGTTCTCCGAAAGGGCTTTGTCCGCTCGATGCAGAAGGCGAGGGCCCTACGGACGTCCAGGGAGTGAAGTTGTTGCTCCCTTGGAGAAGCATGCGGCTTCGGGTAGAAGACCGGCAGAAAAATGTCTTGGTTGACCTGAAAGGCCGACACCCCTTTAGGAGGGAAGGCTGGGTGCGGTCGCAGCTGTACCTTGTCCTTAAGGAACACCGTGTAAGGAGTTCTGAAGTGAGCGCTCTGAGCTCAGATATGCGCCTCGCCGAGGCTACAAGGAAGGCCGTCTTCCAGGAGAGGTACAGGAGCGAGTAGGTGGCCATAGGCTCAAATGGGGGCCCCCATGAGCCTGGTTATCAGGAGGCTGAGGTCCCCTGTAGGGACCGGATGGCGGACTAGTGGGTATAGCCGCTCCGACCCCTTGAGGAACCTACTGACCATGGGGTTGGAAAAGATCGAGTGCCCACTCTCTCCAGAGTGAAAGGCCGAGATCGCCGCCAGGTGGACCTTCAAAGAGGAGACTGCCAGACCTTGCTCTATCAGGGACAAGATGTAGACTAGGATGATATGCACTGGCGCCTGCGAGGGGGTGGTACCCCGAGGGGCGCACCAGCAGGAGAACGTTTCCCCTTAGCCAAGTAGGGGACCTGGTAGAGGACTTTCTGCTACTCAGAAGAACCTGTTGAACCGGGTCGGAACAACATAACTCAGACTGGTTCAGCCATGCAGCAGCCACTCCGTGAAGTGGAGAGGTTGCAGGTCGGGGTGACAAACCCTGCCGTGCTCCTGAGTAATCAGGTGCAGCCACAACGGGAGAGTGATCGGGTGAATGGACCACTCGTGCGCCTGGAAGGGTCTGTCGAGGCGGTACGCCAAGGTGTTCTGAACCCCTGGGAGAAAGGAGGTCACCAGGTGGATGTAGTGGGCTATGCAGAACTCCCACAATTGTATGGCTTCTTGGCAGAGCGGGGACGAACGTGCCCCTCCTTGCCTGTTGATATAAAAACATGGCTGTTGTGTTGTCTGTGAGGACTACAAGACAACGACCCGGAAGGTGCTTGGAAAAGGCTTGGCAGGCAAGGCGCACTGCCCGCAGCTACCTCACATTGATGTGGGGGGCTAACTCTCGCACCGACCACAGGCCCTGTGATTGAATATCTGCCAGGTGGGCCCCCCCAACCGAGGGATGACGCATCTGTGGTCAGGGCCAGGGAGGGCTGTGGGGTATGGAAGGACACCCCTTCCGACACCTTCTTGGGGTCCAGCCACCAGACTAGGGAGGTTAGGACCTGCGATGGCACCCTCAGTACCACAACTATGTTGTCTCCGCGTAGGTGATACGCTGGGGAGAGCCATGCCTGGAACGAACGGAGGCGTAACTGGCGTGTCTGTTCACGAACGTGCAGGACGCCATGTGACCCAATAGATTCAGGCAGCTTCGTGCTGTTGAGTTGGGAAGCTCTGTAGGCCTGGATGATGGTCACTATGGCCTGAAAGCGTGCCTCTGGCAGGAACGCTCGAGCGAGAGTCGAGCTCGTGGCAATCTGAACCTGCGACTGGGGTTGGCTGCTGGAGCTGCCAGGGATGAGCCAGTCGTCAAGGTGCGGGAATACTTGGATTCGCCATAGACGAAGAGAAGCCGCTACGACGGCCATGCACTGCGTGAAAACCCTCGGAGCCGTGGAGAGGCCGAAGGGAAGGCCGGTGGACTGAAAGTGCCTTTGGTCGACCACAAAGCGAAGAAAACATCTTTGTGGCGGGTAAATAGTTATGTGAAAGTACGCATCCTTCATGCCGAGGGCAGCATACCAGTCTCCAGCATCCCGTGAAGGTATAATAGTACCCAGGGAAACCATACGGAACTTCAACTTGCCATGAATTTGTTGAGTTCGCGAAGGTCCAGGATAGGATGTAATCCCCCTTTTGATTTGGGGATTAGGAAATAACAGGAGTAAAACCCTTTTCCCTTGAACTCTATTGCCCCTATGGTGAGGAGCATTTGCACTCCCTGAATTAGGAGTTGCTCATGAGAAGGGTCCCTGAAGAGGGACGGGGAGTGATGCTCCGCCTTCGGGCGTAGCTTCAAAGTTTCCTTTGGGCCCCGCCGATGGCTTGGGGGGCCCTGGTTCCGGCCAGCCTGATGACCAGGCTGCCTCCTCCTACCACCCGGCCGCATCTTCTAGCAAAGTCCTGCCTAGGCCTGGGCATAGGGTAGGGGCGATGCTCGAGGGCCCGGAAGGGCTGGCACTGCGTGTCAGGGGTATGTATCCCCAGTGACTGTATTATAGTGCGGCCGTCCTTCAGGGTCTGAAGTCTCGAGTCCGTTTCTGGGAGAAAAAAGGGGACCTTGCCCATCGAAAGGCAGGACCTGAATTGTACCTCCGCCGGGAGGTTGGAGAACTGCAGCCACGAGAGACGCCGTATGGCAACACCCGAAGTAGGTATTCTGGCCGCCGAGTCGGCGAGATGCAAGGAGGCCTGCAAAGATGTTCTGGCCACCTTTTTACCTTCCCTGGTTAGGGCTGAGTACTCCTGCCTGGACTTCTGGGGAAAAAATTCCCTGAATTTCCGTATTGATTTCCAGGTGTTATATTTTTTAAACGCCTCAAAGGGCCTGCTGGTTAGCTCCTCTGAGCTGTAGGCCCCCCCCAGAGTAGATCTTTCTACCAAACAGGTCCTGGTGCCCAGATTCCTTAGACTCAAGTGCAGGGCCTGCTGGCCGTGCCTCTCCTTCTTGTTCACAGATTGAACAACCAAGGAGCACGTTTGTGGGTGAGTGTATACGTACTCGCAGGACCTTGGAGACGCCATATATTTCCTCTCCACTCCCCTGGCAGTGGGGGGAATCGAAGCTGGAGATTGCCAGATAGTAGTGGCGTTGGTCTGGATTGTACGTACGAAAAGGCAGGGCTACCCTGGCAGGGGCCTCAGCCAAGAGGATGTCCACCACGGGATCCTCAAGCCCCACTACCTCCTCCACCTCGTCTGGGGGAGGGTGGGATACTGTGGTTCTGGCCCCCGGGGGTCCGAGTGGGCCGATTGGGAGGCTCTAGAAGGAACCCCTTGGGCCTGGTGATAAGGGCGCAGTGTCCAGAAGGGCCACTGTTGTGGTCCCTGGGCAAAGCCCTGTGTGTTCTCCTGCCAGCGGCTAGGACAATCCCTCGCGTGGATTTGGTCCATGTGGAAACCTCACTCCGTCCGGGAAGATCTAGATACGGAGCGGGAGGTCCAGGGTGGAGCGGAATGCTCCTGCCGGCTGGTACACAGTGCCATTGGTGAATGGCTCGGCGCCGAGAGCCCGACGTGGACCCTGAAGGGGAACGACTGGTCGATCGGCTGCGGGGCCGATTTTCCAGGGACCTGCACTGCGACCAGCACCGGGATCAGGGGCGGTGCCGGGAGTCGTAATAGTGTCGGCTGTATCTAGCGGCCGATCTTGAACGGCGCCGCGCGTGCGACCAGTACCGAGATGGGGATCGGCACCGGGACCACGAGCAGTGCCGAGACTGGGGGTCCGCCCAGAGGGGGACTGAGACCTCGATGTGGACCTGGATCAGTGTCGGCCAGCTGCTGTGTGCGGTAGTGGGCACAGCATGGCAGGCTTGCCTCGGGGAGGGACGATCCGCACCGGCGGCACCGAAGGTTGATGTGGTGCCGGGTTGACAAGTGCGATCGAGTCCCTCGCTGCCGGAAAAGTGTCCAATGTGGATGGCAGAGTTAGCTCTACCTCGGTGCGTACCGGGGAGCTCACGGCCACTGAGCTCGACGGACCTTGTGGTGCCGGAGTCGTCGGTGCTGGTGCCTCAGTCGGGCACGGAACTCGACGGACCTTGCGGTACCGGAGTCGGCGCTGCCGGTGCAGCATTGGCTCTACCTCAGTGCGTACCGGGGAGCTGACGGCCACGGAGCTCGACGGACCTTGTGGTGCCGGAGTCGTCGGTGCCGGTGCCTCAGTCAGGCACGGAACTCAACGGACCTTGCGGTACCGGAGTAGACGATGCCGATGCGGACGGCAGCGTTGGCTCTACCTCGGTGCGTACTGGGGAGCTCACGGCCACCGAGCTCGACGGCCCTTGAGGTGCCGGAGTCGTCGGTGCCGGTGCCTCAGTCGGGCACGGATCTCAACGGACCTTGCAGTACCGGAGTCGGCGCTGCTGGTGCCGATGCGTACGGCAGCTGGCTCTACCTCGGTGCATACCGGGGAGCTCACGGCCACCGAGCTCGACGGCCCTTAGGGTGCTGGAGTCGTCGGTGCTGGGGGGTCTTCGCCTGGGGCGTGGAGCTCAACGGACCTTGCGGTACTGGAGTCGCCGGCGCTGGTCTGGATGGCAGTATTAGCTCTACCTCGGTGTGTACTGGGGAGCTCAAGGCCACCAAGCTCGACGGACCTTGCGGTACCGGGAGCTGATGGTGCTGGCGCCGGGCCGAAAGTCTTCACCGGGCGGTCCTGTATCGGTTGCAGCTGCAGCAGCGTCGGGCGGTGCCAGCCCCGGGGTCTGTTTCCCCAAGGTTGGGGATAGCGAAGGACATCTCTGTGGTAACATGGCCGGAGTTGCCCGGTGCCGTGGCTCCTTTCTAGTGCTCGGGCGCTCCAGTGCCGCTGATGCACTGCGTGTCAACGCTGTCGGTGCTGGGTCACGGCGGAGCCGGCATCGGGCTAAGTGCCGGTTCTAATAGGCACGAAAGTCCCGCTCCTTCTTAGCTCTAGGCTTAAAAGCCTTGGAGATCCGACACTTATCTGTGAGATGAGATCCTCCAGGCACCTCAAATGGGAGTCGTGGGGGGTCCCCCGTAGGCATCGGCTTGGAGCCGGCCGACGGCGTGAACCAGGCATGAGCCCGGTACCGGAGGGGAGAGAAGGGGAGAAGCCCCTTATCTCCCACTAGTATTTACACTAAACTTCTTAACAAGACTATCAAAACTATTAACAACTACTTAAAGTACTTAAGTACTTAAACCATTAACAATGCTAAACGAGTGCTAACTAAGCTAGGGAGGTGGAGATCAGCTACGCTGCGCTCCACAAATCCGACCGTCATGGGCAGTAAGAAGGAACTGAGAGGGCACTGGACTGGCTGAGGTATATGTCAGGTGCCGCAACGGCGCCACTCCAGAGGGCGCCAGCCGGCCCACCGAGTGTTGCTAGGGTAAAAATCTTCCGACGATCGTGCATGCGGCGCGCGCACACCTACTTGGAATACATATGAGCAATCACTCGAAGAAGAACTATATTTTTGTGACACCCCTGTTCACAGTTTAACTCTTTGTTACAGAAATTGGATGGTATTAACTTCTTTCCATAACTACCTGTGGAAGGAGTTTACTTATCTGACACTGAAAGGCACATTCACACTTTGAATGAGAGAATCCATCTTCACTGTATATCATGGCATGGAGATTGCGCTCGGTAAAGAGACACTTACCACAGGGGATACATCAATATGGAAGACCCTGGGCCCAGCCTCAGTTGGTTTCTGTTCCAGTGAGCGAAGCTCCTCCAGGAGAAATCCAAAATCTATTTCCGACTCTGTCAGCCTAATGGTTTTGTGTCTCAGCTCTGCATTCTCTGGTCGGGTTTTGGCTTTTCTGGTGGTATTTGTTACAAACAAAGACTTCCCTAAAACAAGAGAGAAGGCTAAGATTCAATTTCTAGTGTGCTCTGACTTCTCGTATTCTGTCTTTATGTTTCTATTTCTTCACCTGAAGCAGAGAAGGCCTGATCCCCAGCTGGTGTAAATCAGCCATAGCTCCATTGGCGTCAATGGGCCAGATCCCCAGCTGGTGTGAATGGGTGTAGCGCCACTGGAGTGAGTGGAGCTACGCTCATGTACACAGGCTGAAGATCTGGCCTTTTTATATAATTTTTCTTCAGCTGGGGAGCTAAAAGAAGTTTCTACACAGGAGAAATCTCACCTCCGCTCCACAGGCCAGGCATGATACAACTTGCTATAACATGAGCTTTCTTAATGGTAAAGGCTGTGACGGTGGTACAAGTTCAGGTTCTGAATCCCCACCCCCTCAATAAAGAGCATAAAGCAGAGCTAAGACTGAGGGCAGATTTTCTCTCCACTCTGATGTAGATTCTCTTCAGGCAGCTCCTTAGCCACCCCTGCAGCCCCAGAGACAAGTCTGGACCCAACAACCTATTTGATTAACAGTGTCAAAAGATATGCAGGAGCCTCACAGGGAAAGTGTGCCCATAGCTACACCCCTAGCTAGACCTTGACCCCCATGTGTAGGCCATGGGTCTACCTGTTCGCTATGTTCTCCGAAGCATCGCCAGAGGAGCTGAGACAGAGAAGACTGATTCTGCTCCATCTCCCAGTGCATAAAGGCTAAGCAGAATCTAGCCATTAATCTGTGTTCAATTCATACTTATCAGGACAATGATAATCCAGATTAAATCTCTACTAAAACCTACCCATGCCAGCTTGCTCTGAAAATACAAACTTCACGTTCTGTTGAAACGGCTCTTCAAAGACCTGAGCAACAGGTGCCATCTCACTGGGCACTCTCAGATGTGTCTTCAGGTATTTCTGAATGTCTACTCCCGAATCACAGGAAAAGGAGACTTTGTATGTGTTGAAGGCCGTCATAACATAAGAGTTGTGAGCTTTGGCATCACAGAAGATAAGAAACCTGTAATCAGCAATGCTGCAAGATTGCGCAAAGTGGAAGAAGAGGGACTCCAGTTTCTTGGAGACTTTGTAAACTAATTTTTCTGCACCAAGCAAGCAATAGATCTTTTTGTGTCTGGAGTCTGGAGAAAGAGCTCTCCTCACAATCAGCTCAATGTCTTCTTCCTCTGTCTCAGGGGTACAGACCAGCACCTCATCGTATGTTGGAAGAGGTGCCCCCTCGGAGTGCCTATAGACTGACAGCAAGAAGAATAACATCTGCTCTTTACACGTGACAAGGCACGGCTTCCCCGCTTCCAACCCTACTGGTAAATTTCTCTCAATGACAGTGGTTTCAGGAGATGTCAGGTATTTCAGCATTTCACCAAAAACATCCAGGCTGATGTATTTGTCCGACACCAGGCCGGTAAGCTTGCTGCAGTAAGCGTTCCAGAGAAAATGGACCTTGGCGTGGATAGACGGCAAACTCGCAAAGGAAGTGGCCAGTTCATCTTTTGCAAGGCTTTGGAAGGCAGATGGATCCACATCTCTGATCCTGTTTTTAAACTTCATGGACTTCTGCAGAAAGGCGTCTCTCTGCTCGTCGTATAATCTGCTCAGCTCTTCAATCTTTTCCTCTTCATCAGTGTAGTCTAAGGCAAATTCCATGAGCATTTGCTCTGTGATGGCTGAGTTTGGCAGATAACGCTGCAGAGCTGCCTTACCCACTGATTCGTCATACCCAGACTCAACCAGACCTTGGATGAGCTGAGGAAATTTAACAATGTAGTCATTCCAGGACACGGACTGATCATCTTTCTCAGATCTATCAACGGATTCTGCAGGAATTTCAAGTGCTCTCTTTAATGCCTCTCTGATATCCTCCACTTTAACATCATGCTTGAAAACAGAAAGCATATTGAGAACCTGTGGGTCTGTTTGTCCTTCATGCAGTTGGGCTAACTTGCTACACAAGTAGAAGAGTTGGTGTGCAGTGAACATGTTTAGATGGCAATAATTGTTCCTTTGAGTCTCCAGATATTTTTTCCACTCTACAAAGCAATGCTCCATGACTTTGCAAATGCCATCTAATTCTTCCAGGACAGGTTTGTTGCTCTGAACAAGGATTCCGGCTATTCCAAACTCAGCGTAGATTGTTACTTTGCGTTTGGGGTCACAATAAATTTCAGCTTTCCAGTCTATGAAAAGGATGTTTGCAATGCCGAGAAGTTGCAAGTAGAGCTTCCCAACCATTTCAATTTTTTCCAGGATCTGTAATGTGTCAAATAAACAATGGGAAAATAGAATTTATAAAATACTGCTAGTTGTCAAGATCATTAGGGCTCTATGAATGTTATACTTTCTTTTAAGGATCTTTACACAACTTAACCTGAGTAATTTGAATCATTTGATCAAGTGGGGATTCATCTTGGGACACCCAACTTTTCTCTTTTTACATCAGGTAACCAGAACGCTGACATGAAAAGGACCGGGAATATTTTGATTTTTCATCAAAAACCTAAACATCTGGAAATCACAATATTTCCATTTTGATATCCTTCTACAGTGCCTCATGGAAGTTGTAGTTCAGTTATCTCATGTCCCCATTCTCCTCTATGGGCTGTGCTCCTCAGCGGGTCATCTTCTTCCATGATGCAACCATTTCTCCTTGCCATGGCTGGTGCATCATGGGAGATGTAGTCCAACAAGGGAGCCCAGCCTATAGAGGAGAATGAGAACACGAGTCACCCAAACTACAACTCCCATGAGGCAGTACAGTGGCATTTTGAGAGGAAGGATGGTTCAGTGGTTTGGGCACTAGCCTAGAACTTTAAAGACCTAGGTGCAATTCTCTGGTGTACCTCAGACTTTCAGTGTGACCTTGGGCAAATCATTCAGCCTCTCAGTTCCCCCTCTTTATAATTGGGATAACTGCCCTGCCTCATGGGAGAGTTTTGAGGATAAATACTTTAAAAACTGTAAATTCTTTAAGATCTACTGATTAAAAGGTGCTATATATTATTTCAGAATTAAAATATTTGGGTTTTCAGCTGAAAATTTTTGGTTTTTGATTTTTCACCAAAAAGTCAAACTTTTCCCTGAAAATTTTCAGTGAAAACAATTCCCCCTCCCATTTTTGTTGAAATTTTCCATGGGGAAAAACTTATTTTTACACCAGTTCCACTCCAGAATCCTACTGATCTCAACACAGCACTAAGATAACTTCTAAGGGCTGGTCTACACTAACCCCCCCTGTCGAACTAAGATACGCAACTTCAGCTACGTTAATAACGTAGCTGAAGTCAAAGTCTCTTAGTTTGAACTTACCTGTGGTCCACACACGGCGCGCAGGCTCCCCCGTCGACAGCGCTTACTCCTCGCGTCGAGCTGGATTACCAGCGTCGACGGGGGAGCACTTCCTGGTTCGATTTATCGCATCTAGACAAGACGCGATAAATCGAACCCAGAAGATCGATCTGACGCCTCCGATCCAGCCGGTAAGTGTAGACTAGCCCTTAGATAGCCAAGACCCAACCTTTTAGGGCCTAATTTTGGTAGGTGCTGAGCATGGACTACACAACTGAGTTAGTGACAACTAAAGGTGGAAAAGAAACATTTTGGCTGAAACTTTTTTCACCAAAAAAACCCGCACTTTTGGGTCAACTAAAACCTTTCATGAATTCATGTCAAATTCATCAAATTGTTTTGGTCAATCCCCTCCAACAAAAAAAATCCTAAAAGCGAAGTCCAAAAAAATTGAAACATTTTGTTTAGATATTTTCTAAATGAAACTTTTCTATTTTTCAATTCAAAACAACTTTTTGTTTTGAAAATTCCACTTTATTTTAAAACCTCAGAAAACATGTTTGAAGGCTCAAAAATAAAATGAAATGTTTTATTTTGGGTGAATCAAAATATTTTGTTCGACCCAAAATTAATTTTTCTTCAACATTTTGGTGGGCTGAAAATTTTTAAAAAAATCATTTTAGGTTGACTTGAAAGATCTCTCTTTTGAATATTATTTTTGGAACAGCCAGTGGACAACAAAATCCATCATTCATGTAGCTCGTGAGCCCTTCTGACAATCAAAGCCTTAGTGCTTTGTTGATCAAACCCAACATAGCTCCCATTGACGTCAATGGAACTGAATAAAAACTTCTCTCCCTTTCTTAAGGTGCTTAAATGCTGCCATTTTTCATTCATTGCCACAATGTGTAACTGCGGCCAAGAGCGCGCAGGATTAAAAGAAGAAAAGTTGAGATGGTTGGTGTAACAGAAGGAGGCAGGTCCATACCAAGTTATGCGATGCTTTTTGCTTGCCTGTATCAAACTATGCCATGCATGAGGCAATGCCAAGACATGTGCCCTACCTAGGAGTGGGTCTTAGGGATCTGTCAGGGAACATGCCGCCCTGGCCCATCCCCAGTGAAGAGATGAGCCCTGCGTGGGTGAAGGATGGAGCTTGGCAATACGAATACATGGTTGAGGGAAGAATTTCTCAGGCTGAGATTTTATTTAAAAACAGGGGGTTTCTCTGCCTCTTCCTAGAGATTGACGTGGGGGAGGGGGATTGATGTGGTGGAAGGGCTTGAGTGCTTATGACCCTGAGAGCTGAGCCAGCGGTAGCTTTGCTACCAACAGAGTCTCCCGCACTGGATAGGATAGGTGCCAGACCAAGGAGCAATCCATTGGTTCTCTATGTTGGGGGTTGGAATAAGGCTAACAATCGTATCCCATATAAAGTACATCTGTTAAGGATTTCTCAAATAAACCTGGGAAAAACACAAATGATGATAACGGGGAGTCCTGTGGCACCTTAAAGACTAACAAATTTATTTGGGCATAAGCTTTCATGGGTTGGAACCCACTTAATCAGATGCATGAAGTGGAAACTTCAGTTTGGCAGGTATATATATACACATGCAAAATGGGTGTGTTACATTACTATATGGAGGACCAGTTCTAATGAGGTCAATTCAATCAGGATGCATGTGGCTCATTCCTAACCGTTGATGAGAAAGTGTGAGTATGAAAAGAGGAAAAATCACTTTACTCTAGTTCACTACAAAAAGTAATTTAGAAGGCAGCAGGAGAGTGATCTAGGATGAGGAGAAGCCTTATTCCCTGTAGATTAATTAAAAGCACCTGAAACCAATTAGAGCACCTGAAGCCAGTCACCTGATAAAATCCCCCTGCTTCAATCAGCCGGGGGAGGAGTTGGAGCAGAGTGAGGAGGAGTTGAATCAGAGTGGTTTGGTGGTGGAGTAGAGAGCAGTTTGGAGGAGCTGAATCAGAGTGGTTTGGTGGTTGAGCAGAGAGCAGTTTGGAGGAGTGAAGCAGAGTGGATTGGTGGTGGAGCAGAGAGCAGTTTGGAGGAGCTGAATCAGAGTGGTTTGGTGGTTGAGCAGAGAGCAGTTTGGAGGAGTGAAGCAGAGTGGATTGGTGGTGGAACAAAGAGCAGTTCGGAGGAAAGCGGAGGAGAGTTTTGAGAAGTGCTGCGGCAGGCTAAGAAGACCAAGATCCTAGGTAAAGGGACACCTGGCTTGTGCAGAGGGAAGGCAGGAAGCCCCACAAGCTGAAGGTCAGGAGAGGGAAGTAGCCCAGGGGAAAGAATCACTGGTACAAGTGGTTCACCTGCTATCATAGGGCCCCTGGGCTGGGACCCGGAGTAGAGGGCGGGCCCGGGTCCCTCCCTCTCCACTCCCCTTCCCTGGGATACTAGTAGGATAGCTGTTACCCCAGTTCAGGGGCAAGAAATGGCAACCTGAAACCCCCCCCACAAGAAGAGAAAGTGCGGGACCCATCATAGTAGTGCCGGCAATTTGCCACAATATATATATATATACATACACACACACACACACACACACACACACACACACACACACACACACACATACACATACATACATACATACACACACACCTGCCAAACTGAAGTTTCCACTTCATGCATCCGACGAAGTGGGTTCCAACCCACAAAAGCTTATGCCCAAATAAATTTGTTAGCCTTAAGGTGCCACAGGACTCCTCATTGTTTTTGCTGAAACAGACTGATGATGATATGGATAAATGACCTCAGTGATGGACTAAGGACTGTATGCTAGGAACATGGAATGTTTTGACCTTATAGAGGCCAGGAGCCCTCCAAAGTATGGCAAATACACATGAGAGCCCTGCAAGAAATCAGATGGCTGGGAAATAGATCAGAGGACTGGGCATGTAGTTAGGATGACCGGAGACAGACCAGCTAAACATCTCTTGGAAGGACGTCTGTATGGTGTCTGACCAAGGAGAAGATGGAGGGATAATACTGAACTAGAACTAAGAACTCTTAATGAGAATCACCATCAATGGGAAAAACATGCCTCGACAGAAAGAAGTGGGGCAAATTGTGAGAGCAGCCACAGACCTCCATGGTCTCTTAAGCCAGGCAGAAGTAAGAGAGTTTCTCTGGGCGAAAGGCTGGGCATTGCCAAGTGTAAGCAGCATGAAATGCAGAGGGGAGAAGTCAACGAGATCATGTTAGTCTGTCATGCTGACACGCCTCTGGCTTGCAAGAGGGGTGAGATTAGACTAGAAGGGGGTGGAGGCATTTCAGAACTTTAGTTGTTTCCACAGATCCGTAATTCTCACACTGCTCTTTAAGGCGAAAGGATCTGTTGTTAAGAATTTCCTTTTGCCTAGAATCAGAACCATAGGGCTAAAAGGGATCACAGGGGTTATCTACTCTAACCCCCTGTCAAGATGCAGGATTTGTTGTGTCTAAGCCACCCAAGACAGCTGGCTCAGCCTCCTTTCGAAAACCTCTAGTGAAGGCACTTCTACAACCTCCCTAGGCAGGTCTGTTCCATTGTCCTACTGCTCTTACAGCTAGGACGTTTTTCCTGAGATTTAATCTAAATCCACTATGCTGTAGCTTGAACCCTTTGCCTCTTGTCCTGTCCTCTGTGGCAAGAGAAAACAACTTTTATCCATCTTTTTTATTTCAACCTTCTAAATATTTGAAGAGCGCTATCATGTCCTCCCTTAATCTCCTCTTTTCCAAACTAAACATACCCAGTTCCTTCAGCCTTTGCTCATGTGACTTGCATTCATTCCCTGTGATCATCTTTGTCACTCACCTCCAGATCCTTTCCAATTTCTCCACATTCTTTCTATACATGGATGACCAAACTTGGACACAGAACTCCAGCTGAGGCCTAACCAGCGCCGAGTAGATCAGTACTATCACCTCCTGTGACTTGCATGCTATGCCTCTGTTAATGTAACCCAAAATTGCATTTGCTTTTTTTTGCAATATCTTCATATTGCTCACTCATGTTGAGGTTGTGATCCACCACAACTCCCAGATCCTTCTTAGCAGTGCTGCTGCTAAGCCAGTTTTCCCCTATTCTGTATTTGTGCATTTGGTTTTTCTTCCCTACGTGCAGCACCTTACATTTGTCTTTGTTGAATTTCATTTGGTTGTCTATAGCCCAGTTCTCCAATTTATCAAGATCCCTCTGAATCTATCCTCCAAAGTGTTGGCAATCCCCTCAGCTTTGTGTCATCTGCAAATTTGATCAGTATGCTCTCTATTCCTACATCCAGATCATTAATAAAGATATTTGGTTTGGTAAATCTGCTCAGGTTTACAAAGGCTGGCGTATATCCACTTTCCACTGATGAAGTGGTGAACCAATTAATAAACTTACACTGCTTGTCTTGAGCAGTGTAAGATGGTATATTCCTGAGGTTCAAGGCTGGGAGCTGCGGGGAGTCAGCTGGTGCCTTTCTCTGTGTGATTTATGAGTGGCTTTGGGCACATTCATGCAATCTAGCTGGGTGTGGGGCTCCATATGTAGTTGTGCTGAGTGTATCACAGCACCTGGACGGGTTTGCTGCTGGTCATTTGCAAAGCATTGTGAGAGACAGCCCAGGCTGGAGAGTTAATTGGATTCAGTGGTCCCACAGACCCAGACTGCACCCTGGGGATCTCATCACATTGGGCTCTGCAGTTCAGCTGCCCTGGACTTAGAAATAAGTGCTGAGACTTCTCAAGAAAGCAGGTAAGAAATTTGACAAAACATTTTTTTCCACCAAAAATGCCAATTTGTCAAAATTAAAACTGTTCACAAAACAGAGACGGTTGTGACAAATTTCCCAACTCAAAAATGTAGAGAAAAATGTTCAAAATTATTGAAACATCCCATTTTTATATTTTTGAAACAAAAAAGTTCCAATTTTTTACTTCAAAAAGACTTTGTTTTGAAATGTAACTTAATTTACACTAAAAACAGGAAATGAAAAAGATAAAAATCAGAACAAATTGTTTTGTCAGTATTGCAAGAACACATTTTAATTGACCTGAACTTAAGAAATGCTTTGGATTTTCAGTTAGTGAAACATTTTGACATTTTGTCCGAATTCCTGTAGGGAAAATCTTTCAAAAATGTTGAATTCTCACGGGATGGGAAAATTACTTCCCACCCAGTCCCCTCCCACGTTCCCCCAGCTTCCTGCTTGCAACCTCAGAGCTACAGTTGGTCTATGGCAACTCTGAGTTTGTGTTTCGAAAATTTAATTTCATCTGACACTTCCTTTTTTGTTGTTGTTTTTGTTCCTATTTGGAATGAAAACAAATGTCAAAATATCGGAATTTCCCGTGGAATGGAAATTCCGAGTTTTGACCAGCTTTAGTTCCTACCTTGGCCTCCTAACACTGAACTAAAGGCATGAGACATCAGTTCTGCATCAGGAAGGCATATTGCTGGAGAAATGGAGCTTTCCATTAAAAGGAAGCAGAAATTAGGAGTACAAAAAGTCACATTTCCTGGTTGATGCAGAGATCGGGATTTACCTCCAGGAACCTGTTCACCTCTTCTCTGTCCTGCTCAGCCTTTCTGGCTATCAGCATGAGCTTGTTCTGCAGCTCAGTGAGCTGAGCCAGGCTGTACATTCTAGAGTCCATCTTCTCTGTCTGGTCTCCTTGAGCAGCCTTTTCAGCAATATCCCCTGGCAGTAGCAGTGAAATGCAATTATCGAGAGAAGGCTGGAAGGAAAACAGAGTTAAGAAAGATAAATGCTGCTGTGTCTTTATTCTGTGGGACCAACATGTGCACCCATCAAGGCCAATACAAAGCATTTCAGAATCTGTTATTCTGCAAGGGTTTTAATCTTAGAAATTTACTCATTTCATTTTACCAGTGCAAGACAGTAAAGGGGGAAGAATCATTCTAGATCTTTGACAGGTTTCAGAGTGGTAGCCACGTTAGTCTGTATCAGCAAAAAGAATAAGGAGTACTTGTGGCACCTTAGAGACTAATGAATTTATTTGAGCATAAGCTTTCGTGGGCTAAAGCCCACTTCATCAGATGCATGCAGTGGAAAATGCAGTAGGAAGATATATATATATATATATATATATATATATACACACAAAGAACATGAAAAAATGGGGGTTGCCATACCAACTCTAACGAGACTAATCGATTAAGGTGGGCTATTATCAGCAGGAGAAAAAACACTTTTGTAGTGATAAAGTTTGTTTTTTCTCCTGCTGATAATAGCCTACCTTAATTGATTAGTCTCATTAGAGTTGGTATGGCAACCCCAATTTTTTCATGTTCTGTATGTGTGTGTGTGTGTGTGTGTGTGTGTACATTCCTACTGCATTTTCCACTGCATGCATCTGATGAAGTGGGCTTTAGCCCATGAAAGCTTATGCTCAAATAAATTTGTTCATCTCTAAGGTGCCACAAGTACTCTTTGTTCTTTTTTCTAGATCTTTGAAGGTATTATGTACAGCAGACCAAAGATATGCAGAAGCAAAATGAATTACTTGGGGTGCTATGATTTTTGGGACCAACTTGAAACATCTTAAAGGAGCCTGATTTTTAGACATATCTGAGCACCCATTGTTAAGGTGCTTCCAACTGTATATTCAAAATCATTGGTCGCTTTTGAAAATCATGGCCAGATTCCAACTCTTGGGTCTCGAGCTTCTAGTATGAACCAGCCCTGAATGGGGAAAAGGGATAATCTTAAGTCCGTAGACTCAGTGACATGTGATTGTGGGGGCCCAGTGTGGCTCCTTTTAAAAGAGGCTGATTTTCAGACAGTGCTGAGCTCCTGTTATGTTCATGGCACACACACACGTTAAATAAATATATAAAATACTCTTGCTGGAAGTTTGCATCATGACATTACTTGATTTCTTAGAATTCAAGGATCCAGAGAGAGAGAGAAACAGGCTGCTCCCTAAGGCAGAGAGGCACAACTCACTCCACCTTGTTCCAGGCTGGCTCTTTCCAGACTGACTCTGATTACATGTTTCCCTAGAGCCTGCAAGCAGGATCAGGAAAAACGTCTCAAATTTAAAGTGACAGTCTCCCATTTTAACAGAGCTTTTAATATACCACAGTCCCCACCCTTGAAAACTAGGCCTTTTTCAGGCAGCTCAAGCTGGGCAGCTAAAGTCACTTTGAAAACGCAGGCCCTTGTATTAAATGCTGCTGAACTTTTACCTTGAATTTCTGAGGCGTGGAGATGATAAAAATCCCATTGCCATTGATGGCCCTGGCCTGAGACATTGAGGAGTGTTTCACAGCGCTGTGACAATCATGAACCATTTGCAGCCACTCTCTGTGGTGACAGGAGTCTTTCTATTTAAAAAAATTAATGTATTAGTTCCTGAAGAAGGAATAAAGCTACACACACCAGAACGCTACAGCATCGCTTGCTGAGATACCTATAATACCCCAATCACTGTAGTGTTCGCTCCCCTCACCACCGCTCTGAGAGAAAGAGTTAGTATCATTTCCATTGGCAAAGATGGCAAAGGAAGTGGTGTCACATAGGGGTTCTGAAGGACACAAATGATAGAAACACATTTGGGGTAAGTGACTAGAGGACTACTGAGGTAACATGATATATAACTATTGCACTCCTCTTTTTCCTTCACCTCGGCTTCACTCGCTGCCAGAGTTCTCGCTTTTCAGCATGTCATTTAAAAACAAAAAAAAAGGATCACACCACATTAAACCTAACACTCTCTGTGAGGTTACAGCTAAATCGATGTAATTGTGCTTGTACCAGCATAGTTATTCCTGTATTGGAAGAGGAATAAGTGTAGGGCACCAGTATAACTGCCCATACTAGGGGCTATGCTGAGTTAAATATTTTGGTTAAAAAAAATCACTCCTATGACCGAAATAATTATACAGAACAAAAACCTGTGTGGAGCGCAACGGTATCATTTTCAAGGGATCAAACGCCTAAGTGCCATTTTCAAAAGAGACTTAAGCACTTAGGACAAGAGCTGAACGAATAATTGTTTGTTTGTTTTTTGTTTTTGTTTTTTTTGTTTTTAGTTAAGAGAGGAGGAAGGGGCAGCAAACTGAAAAATCCAAATCCAAATTTAGTTCAGTTCAATTCAAACCAAAATTGAATTTTTTTGGTCACTGTGACAGAATGTACCCGTGTCCATACTCTACACACCATTGTAATAATCTTTCTACAAAGGATGCCTTGTGATGTATCATCTGAAAACTCATAATTGACAGATCAATATTCTCCTAATAAAATATGTGTGGCAACACTGTATGTGAAGTTACAAGATTTCGCTGTATAATGTTATTAACACATGTTCCAAACCACAGCAGACGTTGGCAAACAGGCCTGTCTCAAACAAAGGAATGTGTGCTCTGCTTAATTTGCATTTCAGTAGTAAAGAGAGTCATCAAGCAGGAAGTATAGACATAGAAACCTCAAACAGGTGAGGAAAAGCAGCAGGGAACATCCTTCTCCATAGACTCTTTGTCTCCTGAATCTCCACTGGAAATGTTTCTCAAGAGGGGGACTGACACTATAAAAAAGAGGGATGCTTGGGGTGTCAGTCCCCCTCTTGAGAAACATTTCCAGTGGAGATTCAGGAGACAAAGAGTCTATGGAGAATTGGTTTTGACACCCCAAGACATGCCCGCTTGTTGTTTACAATGTCACCTGAAAGTGAGAACAGACTTTCGCATGGCACTGTTTTAGCCAGTGATATTTACATGCCAGATGCACTAAAGATTCATATGTCCCTTCCTGCTTCAACCATCATTCCAGAGGACATGCATCCATGCTGATGATAGGTTCTGCTCAGTAACAATCCAAAGTAGTGCAGACCGATGCATGTTCATTTTCATCATCTGAGTCAGATGCCACCAGCAGAAAGTTGATTTTCTTTTTTGGTGGTTCAGGTTCTGTAGTTTCTGTCGCTCTTTTATGACTTCTGAAATCATACTCCACTCCTCATCCCTCTCAGATTTTGGAAGGCACTTCAGATTCTTAAACCTTGGGTCAAGTGCTGTAGCTATCTTTAGAAATCTCACATTGGTATCTTATTTTGTGTTTTGTCAAATCTGCAGTGAAAGTGTTCTTAAAACGAACATATGCTGAGTCATCATCCCAGATTGCTATAACATAAACTATATGGCAGAACAAGGGTAAAACAAAGCATGAGACATACAATTCTTCCCCATAAGAGTTCAGTTACAAATTTAATTAATGCAATATTTTTTAATAAGCATCATCAGCATTGAAGCATGTCCTCTGGAATAGTGGCCAAAGCATGAAGGGGCATACAAATGTTTAGCATATCTGGCATGTAAATACCTTGCAATGTGGACTACAAAAGTGCCATGCGAATGCCCGTTCTTTCTTTCAGGTGACAATGTAAATAAGAAGCGGGTAGCATTATGTCCTGCAAATGTAAACAAACCTGTTTGTCTGAGCAATTGGCTGAACAAGAAGTAGTACTGAGTAGACTTGCAGGCTCTAAAGTTTTACATTTTTAAAATTTTTGACTGCAGTTATGTAACAAAAAAAAATCTACATTTGTAAATTGCACTTTCACGATACAGAGATTGCACTACAGTACTTGTATGAAGTGAATTGAAAAATACTATTTGTTTATCATTTTTACAGTGCAAATATTTGTAATAAAAATAATAATATAAAGTGAACACTGTACACTGTGTGTTCTGTGTTGTAATTGAAATCAATATATTTGAAAACGTAGAAAAACATCCAGAAATATTTAATAAATTTCAATTGGTATTCTATTCAACAGCGCAATCAAAACTGTGATTAATTGTGATTATTTTTTAATCATGATTAATTTTTTTGAGTTAATCGCCTGATTTAACTGTGATTAATTGACAGCCCTAATTTCTATTAAAGAAATACAGAATTTATATAAACTTCTATTGTCCAGGAAAGGGCTGGGCAGTATAGGACATATATTTCTGGGGGGAAATCTGAGATTGGGAGTATGTAGGAATCACCCTGCAGTATAACCAAGGCTGGTGAGAGCCAAGGAGTGGCTGGCTGTCTGCTGCAGCACACAGACGTAGCTGGGAGTGATTTGCATGCTGGAGGCCATTTGTGAGCAGTCTAGGCTGGAGGCTACAGCAGCAAAGCAGTGTAAAGGGCACCCCAGGTTGGAGGGCAGGGGTGACACAGCTACTCATTAGTCTGGATTGTACCCGGGTATGTCACAGTCATCAAAACAAAAAAACTGGGGGGAAAATTAGTTTTGGATTGAACAAAATGTTTCATTTGACCTGAAACTAACTAACTTTGTTTGCTTTCTTAGTTTTGAGTCATTTTGGTGTTTTTCACCTTTGTGTTTTTGTTGTTGGTTTGTTTGTTTAAATTAGCTAAATTTTAAAATGAAATGCCATTTCGAAATGAAAAATCAAAACAAAATGTTTCAAAATGGCTGAAGCAAAACAGCAATGTTAACACACCATTTCAACCTGGAAAAAAAAAACTTTCCTTTTTTTGGCCAAAACTATTCACGAAATTCACCTCAAATACACCATTTTGGTGTCTTCAAAATGCATTTTGCAGCTAATTTACTAGTCACCAGGCTCCGTTTAGGAACCTGAATCCCATTGAATTTCAAGGAGGCATTAGGCTCCAAAGTGCCTAAATCACTTCTAAAAATGTCACAGGCTCCTAAGTCGATAAGACATTTCTGAAAATTTTACCCCAGGACTAAATAATAGAATCAGAGAAATGTAGGGCTGGAAGGGATCATGAGGGTTCATCAAGTCCAGCCTCCTGTGCTGAGTCAGGACCATCCCTGACACGTTTGCCCAACCTGCTCCATCCTCCAAAGATGGGCTCCCTTGGAAGCCGATTCCAAAGCTTAAATATCCTTATAGCTAGACAGTTTTTCCTAATATCTAACCTAAATCCCCCCTGCTGCAGATTAAGCCCATTACTACTTGTCCTACCTCCAGCAGACATAAAGGACAGCTGATTACAATCCTCTTTATAACATATTTGAAGACCACGAGGTCCCTCCTCAATCTTATTTTCTCGAGATTAAACATGCCCAGGTTTTTTTTCTTTTTAACCTTTCTTCACAGATCAGGTTTTCTAACCCTTTTGTCATTTTTGTTGCTGTCCTCTGGACTCTCTCCAATTTGTCCACATCTCTCCTAAAGTGTGGTGCCCAGAACTGGACACAGTAATCCAGCTGAGGCCTTACCAGCCCCGAGTAGAGCAGGACATGTCTTACATACAACACTCCTGGTAATATACCCCTGAATGATATTAGCCTTTTTTGCAACTGCATCACACTGTTGACTCACACTCTGTTTGTGATTCCCTATTACCCCCAGATCCTTTTCAGCAGTACTCCACCTTGCCAGCTATTCCCCACTTCATAGTTGCACATTTGATTTTTCCTTCCTAAGAGTTGTACTTTGCACTTGTCTTCACGGAATTTCATCTTGTTGATTTCAGACCAATTCTCCAATTTGTCAAGGTTATTTTGAATTCTAATCCTGCCCTCCAAAGCGCTTGCAACCCTACCCCGCTTGATATCATCTGTACATTTTATAAGCACATTCTCCACTCCATTATCAAAGTCATTAATGAAAATATTGACGAGTACTGGACCTGCAGGACCCCACTAGATACATCCTCCCACTGTGACAGTGAACCATTGATAACTACTTTTTGAGTACAGTCTTTCAACTGATTGTGCACCCACCCACCTTGTAATAATTTAATCTAGATTTCAGCCAACGTTACTTGTTTTAAAACTCCACCAAGTGTCAAGTCACAATGTGTCTTTAAGATATTTATTTTGAGCAGAAAACAGCAAAACTTACTAGCTTCTTTGGAAGTTTATGGTCATTTGCTACAGCGTCTCTGATGGGATTTAGAGCTGAGGAAAAAGCTTCAAACCCTGATTCAGGAGTCAAGTCGAATAAGATGGGCACAGAGGCAGAGACAGCGTCTCGGAAGAACCTCACTTTGTCAATGTCCAGGTCATTTTCTCCTGCAGAAATGGATGCCAGCTCCACAAATGTAGGAAGTTCCGTTTTGTCTGCAAGAAGAAAAATCCACTAATGAGTGTGAAACAAGCAATCTAAGAGTGCTCAAGAATCTACAAATAGTTTTAATCAAAAACTGCAATGTCTTTGCCCTTCAAAGCTGAAAAATCCCTGTTGTTGCTCCATTTGGACATGTGAATTAAATCAAATGAATAAAATCTCAGATCTAGGAATGGTCAGAAATTTTCCATCAAAACTTTTTTTTACAAATAAAATTGTGTTTTTGACTAAACAATTTTTTTGTGGAAAGTCTCTGTTTTCCTTGGATTTTTTTTATTTTTGATTGGAAAACCAGAAACTTGGAAAAAATTTTTTTTTCATTTTTTAGATTTTTGGCAGTTTTCAACCACAAGTTTTTGGTTGCCAAAAGTCAAGATTTTTTTCCAGATTTTGAAGCTGATATTTTTTTTCCCTGGAGGAAAAAAACCCATCACTTTTCAAACATCTCTGCTTATTGCCACCAACAGTAAAAGCAGCGGGAAGAGATAGCTCAGTGGTTTGAGCATTGGCTTGTTAAACCCAGGGTTGTGAGTTCAATCCTTGAGGGGGCCATTTAGGGATCTAGGGCAAAAATCTGTTAGGGGACAGTACTTGGTCTTGCTAATGAAGGCAGGGGGCTGGACTTGATGACCTTGAAAGGTCCTTCCAGCTCTATGAGATAAGCATATCTCTTTTTTTTAAATCAGGGAGGTAGCCATGTTAGTCTGTATCCACAGAAACAACGAGGTGTCCGGTGGCACTTGATGAGGAGATGTCAATACCAAGAGAGGGAAAATTGCTTTTGTAGTGAGCCAGCCACGCCCAGTCCCTATTTAAGGCCAAATTAATGGTGTTAAGTTTGCAAATGAATTGCAGTTGTGTAGTTTCTCTTTGAAGTCTGTTTCTGAAGTTTTTTTGTTGAAGGATGGCTACTTTTAAATCTGTTACTGAGTGTCCAGGGAGATTGAAGTGTTCCCCTACTGGTTTTTGTATGTTATCATTCCTGAGGTCTGATTTGTGTCCATTTATTCTTTTACGTAGAGACTGTTCGGTTTGGCCAATGTGCAGGGTAGAGGGGCATTGCTGGCACATGATGACATATATCACATTATTGGTATTGACACCTCCTCATCAACTATTGGGAGTGGGTCACATCCACCCTGACTGAACTGGCCTTGTCAACACTGGTTTTCCACTTGTAAGGTAACTCCCTTCTTTTCATGTGCCAGTACATTTATGCCTGTATCTGTAACTTCCACTCCATGCATCTGACAAAGTGGGCTTTTTGCCCATGAAAGCTTATGCCCAAATAAATCTGTTAGTCTTTAAGGTGCCACCGGACTCCTCATTGTTTTTTTTACCAACAGTACAGGCACCTTCTCTGGCAGCTCACCTCTTAATGTGCTCAGAAAGTGCAACATTACAAGTGCAACGTGTAACGTCTTTCCTACTGACCTTACAAAGTGCTCTGCTACTGGACACCTTATGACATGTGGGAGAACAATATTTTGCTCCATTTCATAATTCCCTACCCCAAACCAATGCCTGTCCAAATGTTCTTCACTACACATATAAATGTCCAGCAACAACCCCTGTGGCAGTGAGTTCCACAGTCTCATTATTTTGCACCCGAAGAAGTGGGTATTCACCCACGAAAGCTTATGCTTCAATACCTCTGTTAGTCTATAAGGTGCCACAGGACCCTTTGTCGCAGTCTCATTATTAGTTTCCATTATTAAAAAAAAAAGGAAATTGCTGCAGAAAGATCTTGCTTTTTTTCTAGCTACAGTCACAGAGCTATTGAATAGAACCCTTATGTGAGAACAGAACTCCAGAATTATCTTTAACAGAATCTGATCTTCAGAAAGACAATGAAGGACCAATTAGGGAAATTTTCAGCGATATTTTATAACTGTTACAATTCAAACACGTGAAAACTCGCCATATGCATTTCAATAACAAACCTATCTCTGGCCCACTATGAACTTATGAACTCAAGCAAGTAAGGGCTACACCATTGGCCCTAAATTCATACTTAGCTTATAAATACTGGTATAAAGTGCACCTTTTATGACGGTTGTGATCCAAGAGATGAAGTCTTTCTTTGCACACTCAAGGAGTTCCTTCAAGAAGTCAAGCACTTCTTCAGGGATGTTACTCAGAGTATCTTTAACCTTTACAATATCATCAGTCATATAACCAAGAGTCTTGTCCTTGAAGTCCTCATCTTCCTGTTAAAATACAGGATGAAGAACTGTGTTTCTTAGCAAAGAAATGAGACTAGCATTTATTTTAATTAACTTATTTTTTATGCTGCACTAGGAGCTGCACAAACACAAAGAAAAAAACTGTCCTTGCCCCCAAAACTTTGTTAACGCAGAGTTGAGGTTGCCCAGTGCTGCCCTGAGCCCTTCTAGAATGTGGAGAGTGGCCAAACTTAAACCTCTGAAACATAAACCTCTGAAAACAAAGAAATCCAAAAGTCAAGTACATACCACTCCCACTATGCAACCTTAGCTCTGCTCCCTAAAGCTGGCAACAGTTAATAATATAATCCTGTGGGAGTCTATAAAAGTCTGCTCAGCCATTTACTATTGTGGATTTTTAGGACTGATCTACACACAAACATGCATTGGTTTAACTAAATCAGGTTCTTACAACTGAGTTAGTTATTTTGGTGGAAGTCTGTTTGTTGGACACTCTCATTTTGGAATAAAAGTGGCTAAAGCTGAGTTAACTAAAGTCACTTTCGACTTGGCCCACTCTTATCCAAGAAAAGAACTGTCCACCGAATTAACTAAACTGGTTCTAACTCACACCCTTTGTTATTAATGTGACTAAAATTATTGCAAAAATGCCTTAGGCACCAAACCCCAAAGAGAGTCCCCAGGCCAGCTGTGAATCCCCGACAGAGATAGGTGCCTCCCTGCAGCCCTGATGTAGGCATCTATCTCCGAAAGAGGGGCAGAGCCTGCACGTACCCCTGTTGTAGGCATCTCCCACTGCCTAGCTTGGGTAGCTCCCCATTCATAGGCACCCCTCTCTCTCCACTCATTGTACAAGGAGCCTGGGCCCTAACCCAGGCCATGTGGATCGCAGTGTTGTTCCTGTGATTCTCTAGGCTCCTAAAAGTTCAGTAGCTTTGTGAATCTAAGACTGAAAGTCTGTGCAGCACCTAGCACAATGGTGCCCTGATCTCGATCACTGAGTCTGTGCAGCATCCGCCTGACAGGGGCCTGATCTCAGGCAGGGCTTCTAGTAGCTACAGAATATAAAAAAAATTTAAAAAAATAATCTTGCTTATGCCATTTTTACATCATTGGAACTCCAGTGTTTTCCAGGGAGTCACTCCAGGCTTTCACCTGAGTAAATGAGATCACAATGAGTAGATGCGTAAAACGAGACTGCATTTGTCTAACCAATTGCTCTAATGATATTTATGAGACTCCTACATACGTATTTGGTCAGGTCATCAAGTATCTGGAAATCTCCACCGAGTCCCAGTATCCTTCGTAGCTCATCAATCATTTTGGCTGTCTTCACCACCGTGGAGAGTTTCAAGTAGTTATTAATCTTAAACACCGCGGCCTCAGCCCACTCAGACATACTGTCGGGTTCTCCCTCACTCTTCTTCATGATTTTAAATTCCTTTCTGAGCAGCTTTTCATCTGTTAGCAACTCTCCAAACTGTCTCTGAACGTCACCAAGGCTGATGGAAAAATCTTTAAGGGCCAGATAGGTGCTTTGAAAATCGACCATGGCCGGAATGGAAATTTTTTCCTGCACATCATCCAAGGAAAGAAGGGCTTTGTCTGGGAAATCATCCTTGGCAAGTTCCGCTTTCAGCTTCCACAGTTTCCGGAAGAACTGGCTTTCCTGTAGGGTGTGAACTTTTCTAACCATGTTGTCATGTTTAGCGAGTGGGTGCGACTGTAGATCTTCACTTTTCTCCTCTCCATGTATGGAGTATTTCTTCACCTGCATCTGATCCTTCATGCTCTGTTTATCGTCAACACTTTGTTCCATGGCATCTACATCAACTAAACAGTGTGGGGAATATAGATTTATTAACATGTAATTCATAGATTCCAAGGCCAGAAAGAATCACTGTGATTATCTAGTCTGACCATCTGTGTAACACAGGCCACAGGACTTCCCCCAAATAATCCTGTGTGAACTAGAGCAGATCTTGTAGAAAAACATTCGCCCTTTAAATGGCCATGACAACTAGATTTTTATATGAACATTCATAATTGTCTCATTGTCTTTCAATAAAATATGACATGGTTATCTGGGATAGCAGCTAACTGTGTGTGTAGCAGAGTCAGAGATGGTGCGACAGTAAACATTATGAATATAATTAAATACAGAGAGATACACTGAAAGAAGGTTACAGTTGCAAAGTATTCAAGTATTAGGAAATCCCCAGGGTCACAAGGAAGACCTTCTAAATGTAACCCGCGTGTAATCACTGCTGTGACATCTGCCTGAGTCTGCAGACAGCCTGTGACAATCATTCTGAAAGGAGGAACTGCCCCAAGTATAACCCTTCCACGGAGGAAAATTCTCAGTCTAGATGTACAGCGGATTCATAGAGGCCATAAAGGATTATTCCAATCTTCCAATACAACTTCTGGCATAACCCAGACCAGAGAATCTTCCCCAGTGACTCCTGCATCCAGCCCAATAACTTCAGGCTGAGCTAGAGCGGAGCGTTGAGAAAGAGATACCTCATCTCCATTGACAGCTTATCAGTGATGGAGAATCCATCCCGTCCCTAGGGGAGCTATTGTAGTGGTGAACTCCCCTTGCTGGTAAACATGGGCCCCTTAGTCCCTTTCTAGGATATAGTGCCCACATCCAGTAAGTGTGTAAGAAATTCTATTATTATGTACTGTAGGAGAACAGAACAGGATGGTACCATTTATGATGTCCATGATACAGCCGCACAGATCCAGAAATGCTTGTCTTTGCTCTATCTGTTTTTTCAGCTGCTCAAACTCATTTCTTCTGACATCCAGCACTTCCTTTATATATAGAGAATAAGATGGCTCTGCAAAAGAGATACGCAAGATTTTTGAGACAATCTCTATGATATGGGGAAGTTGCTCTGTATTTAACTGATGCAGCAACAAATATCTGCCTGAGTCTGCAGAAAGCCTCAGATAATAGCACTGAGAACTGTTGGGTGGAGCTTATGTTCTGGGAAGAGCTGGAAGAGAACTTTTATCCCTCAACTTCTTACTAATCATACAAACATTTTGCAAGCGGCATGAAGTATTGGAGTTCCTGATATAATCAGCATAAATAGCCAAAACTGAATATTGTAAATGTCTAGAATGTAACTGCATTTTAAAAATAAATGGTAAGGGTGCTGCAAATATCTAGCTGCTACCAGGTGTGCATAAAGAAGGAGTGTTTTAATTTAAAATTCAATCCATCACATTTAACACAGTGGTTTTCAATTACTCCCCCCCACACACATATTTTAAGACTCCACCTTTGAATATTTTATTTATTAACGACAATTGGTTTTATGTTCTATAGAAGTTACAACAATATGGTTTTGCATTTATACTCATTTTTCCTTTCTGACTGTGTTACATAAAAATTAATATGTTTAAGGCGCCTCTTAGGGATAAAAGTATGAAGCTGCAAACTCACCGATGAGAGTCAGCATCTCGGCAAATTCTTGTGTCTGATCAAGAATGGCAGGTAGCATGTTGAATGGGATATCTCCAGAAAATACACTATGACCCACAAAGGAGAACAACTCAGACACCTTTGAAAGCAGTAGTTGTGCTTCTCTGTTGATTTGATTAACAACCTTGGGCTTCAATTTTTCTGCAAAATACAAAAAATATAGTGAGATATTGGGAACGATTTCAGAAAATGCACTGGAGTTTTCTTCTTTGTTTTAACAATAAGCCCCAGAAAATGTTAACTGTTTCTCACTTCCTTGACTTCATTGGGACAACTCAGCTACATTATGATAAGCCCTTGCATACTCCTAAGTAGAACTGGGCAAATAATAAATAGATTTATCAGTTCACTGGTAATTCCAAAAAAATCAGGGTGAAAATCAATTTGAGTAGACCCGAAATTGAAATTTTTTGAAACTTTTGGTGAATCGAAAAGTTGAAATAATTTTATTTCATGTCAAAACCATTTTGTTATGGGTTTGTGCATTTTTAATGGTTTTTTTTAATTTTACTTTTTATAAAATTGAAGGTAATTTCAACATGAACAGTTGTTTCAAACTCAAAAATTGAAACTTTTTTCAAAAATGTTAAAATGAAACATTTCAATTTTTTTTCATTTTCCCCCTCCCCTCCCCATCAAAACAATTTGGTGAAATGGACAAATTCATAAAACGTTGCTGCTGAATCTATATTTTTTGCCAAAAAAAAGTTGTGTCTAAAAAAATGTTACCCAGCTTTAGTTCGAAGTCTCTAAGGCCCAGATTTTCAAAGGCATTTAAGGTACCTACAGCTGGAGATAGATGACTAGTGGGATTTGGCACGCAGCCAACTCCTTTTCACTTAAGTATGATCCCAATAAGTTGAACCCATTCTGAGGTCATCGGAATAATAACAATCGGAACAAAACTCACGGACAGCTGAGATAATATCCAAGCCCATGGAGGAGTTGAGTAGCTGAACGAGAACATCGGCTGTGTTCTTTTCAAACCGGTTAGCATTCTCTATCTGATTCAGTTCTTCAGTCCACATATTTTCAATGATAATAGATACGATTTCTGCAATAATTGGCGTGTTTGTCTTTGAAAATTTGCGAAGAATTTCTTTCAACACTGACTTCTGTAAGAAAGATCCCACACAGCTTAAAACCATCTCTCATCTTCTGCTGATGTTTTTGTACCAGTGTATAAAGTACTACTCACGTCTGTAACATATAACTCAGCTGAGGGAATAATGGATTTTTGGGTTTAGGGGCTGAACTAAAACCCCTTTGTATATTAAGTTTCTTTGTTGAATTTAAAACTCAGAAAATGCCATTTTGAATCAAATAGTTTCTGGTTGACTCAAAATTTAATTATTTAAAGGCAGGGGCGACTTGTAGGAGGGGCAAAGTGGGTCACATGCTGGCCCACACATCAGTGCGGCCCAGGCTGATCCCTCCCCTTTTTTGCGGAGGCCCACATGCCCCCCCCCCACTTTTCCGGCGGTGCCCCTCCTAGCGTTGCCACTGTTTAAAGGGTTTTGATTTGATTTAAGTCAACCGAAACATTTTAGTCAACTTGAATAGACATTGTTTTTGAGTTTTTCATTTTGATTTGGCTATTTTGGGATGTTTTGCACTTTTGTTTTTTTTGGTCCATGTGTTTTTGTTTTTTTAATTGACCAGCTTTGAGAATGAAATGCCATTTCAAAATGAACAGTCGCAATGTTTTGAAAAAGTGAAAATGTTCAATTTTTATGATTTTTTTCAGTTTTTCCCCCCAGAACTATTTGTTGAATTCAACCCAAATTTGTGAATAGTTTTGGAGCTCCAAAAAATGCATTTTTGGGGGCAGAAAAACTATTTGCCCCTCCAAAAAATTGCCTCTTATAACACCTAGTAATCATTTAGTAACCCTTTAGAATCTATTTGTAAGTGTTCCCCTTATATAAAGTGTGACCAATTGTAAAATAAACATGCACAAAACCATCCAACATGGCAGAGTGGGGAACAGAGCTCAGAATTTCCTGGCTTCTGGTCCCTCTGTTCAGTGAAGGTCAGGCAGGTGCTACACAGAAGGGAAGAGAGAGATTCTGCTATACCTTGCTTTTTGTCAGCCCTTTGATACTCTGAATGATGTGTTGTGAAAAGCAGTTTTCCAGTTCTGTATCTCGGAACTTGTTGTTAATGAAAGTCAAGTAGTGATCAAACAGATGTTTATGCTTCACCTAGAACAAGGAAATATTTGTTATGCAACCATCCTTTATACCCTCAGAAAAACCTTTCTTAAAGCACATGAAGAGTCACATAGGAACATAACGATGGCCGCACTGACCAATGGTACTCCTGCGGGAATTCTGTGTCAAAAAATTAAAAATTCTGTGCACAATATTTTAAAATTCTGCAAATTTTATTTGTCAAAATAACACTACATAATCAGACCAATTTCAATTATTTTGATAATTTATTTGAAAATACCTATCAGCAAGTATGTCTGTAACAATACAGACACACAAAAGATTTCCCCCAGGAGTAGAGAGTTAAAGAAACCCCTTATGACAACCCAAGTTCCTGTTTCTCTGCCCCTCCCCTGGGCAGAGCCCAGCCAGGGAGCCAGACACCCACAACTCCTCTCATGCAGAGCCCAACTGTGGGGGCTCCCCTTGCCCAGACACCAACAGCCTCTCCCCACCCCCCAAAGCCCAGGCACCCACTCCTTACCACTCAGGACACAGGAATCCAGAGGTAGAAACAGCCTGATGCTGGGTTCCAGGCTTGTGAGGTGTTTGCTGCGCACCACCATCTCCTTCTCTCAGGGCATAGAATCATAGAATCTCAGGGTTGGAAGGGACCTCAGGAGGTCATCTAGTGCAACCCCCTGCTCAAAGCAGGACCAACCCCAACTAAATCATCCCAGCCAGGACTTTGTCAAGCCTGACCTTAAAAACCTCTAAGGAAGGAGATTCCACCACTTCCCCAGGTAACCCATTCCAGTGCTTCACCACGCTACTAGTGAAAAAGTTTTTCCTAATATCCAACCTAAACCTCCCCCTCTGCAACTTGAGACCATTACTCCTTGTTCTGTCATCTTCTACCACTGAGAACAGTCTAGATCCATCCTCTTTGGAACCCCCTTTCAGGTAGTTGAAAGCAGCTATCAAATCCCCCCTCATTCTTCTCTTCTGCAGGCTAAACAATCCCAGTTCCCTCAGCCTCGCCTCAAAAGTCATGTGCTCCAGCCCCCTAATCATTTTTGTTGCCCTCCGTTGGACTCTTTCCAATTTATCCACATCCTTCTTGTAGTGTGGGGCCCAAAACTGGACACAGTACTCCAAATGAGGCCTCACCAGTGCCGAATAGAGGGGAATAATCACGTCCCTCGATCTGCTGGAAATGCCCCTACTTATACAGCCCAAAATGCCATTAGCCTTCTTGGCAACAAGGGCACACTGTTGACTCATATTCAGCTTTTCATCCACCGTAACCCCTAGGTCCTTTTCTGCAGAACTGCTGCCCAGCCATTCGGTCCCTAGTCTGTAGCAGTGCATGGGATTCTTCCGTCCTAAGTGCAGGACTCTGCACTTGTCTTTGTTGAACCTCATCAGATTTCTTTTGGCCCAATCCTCTAATTTGTCTAGGTCCCTCTGTATCCTATCCCTACCCTCCAGTGTATCAACCACTCCTTCCAGTTTAGTGTCATCTGCAAACTTGCTAAGGGTGCAGTCCACACCATCCTCCAGATCGTTGATGAAGATATTGAACAAAACCGGCCCCAGCACCGACCCTTGGGGCACTCCACTTGATACCGGCTGCCAACTAGACATGGAGCCATTGATCACTACCCGTTGAGCCCGACCATCTAGGCAGTTTTCTATCCACCTTACCGTCCATTCATCCAGCCCATACTTCTTTAACTTGCTGGGAACTGCAGCAGGAACCCTCTAGCTCCTTCCCCCTCCCCCCAGCAGTGTCTTCTATGTGTGAGCTGGGCTCTGCCAGGTCCAAAGGCCCCTAGTGGCAGTATGCAGCACTGCAACCCATTTCTGGGGGGAAAGGAAATTCTGTGCAAAAAACATTAAGTTCTGCAAAATTCTGCATTGCGCAGTGGCACAGAATTCCCCCAGGAGTACAATGGTTCTTCTAACCCAGGATACTGGGCTAGATGAACCATTGTACTTCTGGGGGAGTGGCCAATGCCAGGTGCTTCAAAGGTAAAGAACAGATCAGGGCAATTATCAAGTGATCCATCCCATCATCAGCGCCTCAGCTGGTGTAAATCAGCAGGGCCACACTGGAGTCACACCAACGTATACCAGCTGAGGATCTGCCTATCATTATTTCAGTGTGTAGTATTGGAGTAACATTGTGGTGAATCAGTCCCTTAAATATTATGGGCCTGATTCTCTCCTTTCACAGTTCTGTGGGACATCATTCGCTCCAATGTCAAGTGGGGGTGAAATGACACCTGATCATGCCCCTGATGGTGGCAATTTACATTCCCTTTGCACAGGTGTAAATGATTCACAGGTTGCAAATCCATGAGGAAAAAGGTCATAGATTCCAAGGCCAGAAGGGTCATTGTGATAATCTAGTCTGACCTCCTGTATAATACAGGCCAGGGAAGAGGAGGTTACTTACCTGTAACTGGAGATTCTTCAAGATGTGTGGTCCCTATCTGTATTCCATGGAGGGGCGCCCAGAGCTGGAGCTTTTCAAAGTACTAGTATCCGTCAGTCTGTGCATGCGCCCTTACATTGCCTTACATTTTGGTTTTGCCTGAGGCAATAAAGGGCGGGGTGGACTGACTGTGTCTTCAATTCCTTCTTTACTGCAGACCTATCAGATCCGCAGCAAAGGGGAAGGAGGGTGGGTTTGCAATACAGACAGGGACCACACATCTCAGAGAACCTCCAGTTACAGGTAAATAACCTCCCCTTCTTCTTTGAGTGATTAACAAGCAGTCCTAGGTAGGTGGGGGTGCAAGGAAGACAATAGAACCATGGAACAGAGGACCACTGCATTGAATGAGTCATCCTTCACAGAATCATGCACGAGAGCATAATGAAAAGAAAAGGTGTGCACCAAAACCCGCATGGCCACCTTACATGTATCTGTAAGGGGTACGTAATGGAGAGTGGTGGTAGTTTGATGCTTGTACTCTTCTGGTATGGGCCCATATCCCACCTGGTGGGGACCATCGTGATAATTGATAGCAGAATGTAATGTGCCCCAAGACCCACTTTGAGATTCTATGGGTGGAGATGGCCTGCCTTCTAATTCCCTCCACCATGACAACAAATAGCTTGAGAGACTTCCATAATGGCTTTGTCCTGTGTAGGTAAAAGGCCAGCGTCCTATATACATTGAGGGAGTGGAGCTGCTGTTCCTCCTTGGAGGTGTGTGGTTTGGGGGAAGAAAGCAGGCAGGTATATGGGTTAGTTGTGGTGGAAATAGGAAACCAAATTTGGTACAAATTTGGGATGCAGGCACATTGAGACCTTGTCATTATAGAATGTAGTGAAAGGGGGGTTTGCCATTATAGCCCCCAATTCACCAACTCTCCATGCAGAGGTAATGGCGACCAGAAAGGTCAATTTCATAGAAAGAAGAAAAAGGGGGAAGGGGTTCAAAGGGGGAGTTCATTAATAATGTGAGGAGTAAGATGAGGTCCCACTGAGAAGCGATAGCCTGGATGGGCAGGTATTTGCTTACAAGGCCCTTCCAGAACCTGGCCATCAAGATGATGACAGAATGCCCATCCATGGGAAGGTGGAATGCATTAACAGACACTATATGCACTTTGATGGAGCTGAGAATGAGCCCCAAGGTCTTTAGAGAGAGAAAATAGTCTAAAAACTCGGGGATGTCCATGGCCTCAGGGGCCAAGACATCTGGGTTGGGCTCAGGTAGTGAAATGAGCCCATTTGGCCTGGTGGACTCCTTTCTGCTACTGGAGAGGATGTCTTGGACCGCCTGTGAGCATTCCTGCGTTAGCAGAGGCATCCAACCAAATACCATGCTGTCAGGTGGAGCGCCCTTGGTTTGGGGTGTCTGAGTCTGTGGTGGTGCTGCGTGATTAGCTGTGGGAATGTTGGACGTGGGTGTGATGGATGCTTTGACATGTGGAGCAAAAGAGGAAACCAGAACTGGTGAGGCTAGTATGGGGTGAGATCAGGATGACTGTTGCCTTCTACTATCTGAGTTTGTGTAGAACGCGTGGCAGGAGGAGCCATAAAGGAAAGGTGTAGTTGATCCTGTTTGATCAGTTGATAAGTGGGCACCAAATCCTCTCCTTGAACAATACTGAACGCACTTGGTGTTTGTGTGAGATGCAAAGAGGTCCCTGACTGGGGTTCCCCAGTGGCCAAAAATGCCCGTGTCTATCGTGTCATGCAAAAGTGCTGACTTTTGGTTTTTCCGGTGGGTGCTCTACACCGGCTCCACCCCCTCTCCAAAAGCCCCTCCCCCACTCTTCCCCAGGGCACTGCCCCCACTCCAACTCTTCCCACCTTTCCCACCCTTTCTGCCCCCTCCTGCCTTAAGGACAGTGAGGGAGGAGGGGGCAGAGAGGAGCATGGCAGGGCAGCCTCACTCAAGAGCTGACAGGTGAGGCAACCCCGCTCAACAGCTAGTCAGTGGCACCGTCACTGAAGAGCTCATGGGGGCACAGGGCCAGCTGCTGAACAGCTGCTTGGCAGCCAGCTCCAGCCAGCCCTGTGAGTGCTGAGTCACCCCTATTTTTTCTACATGGGTGCTTGAGCCCCTGGACACTCACAGAGTGTGTGCCTCTGGCATCGTGTAACTCCCATTCACGATTGGTTGCAAAGTACCTGTGGAGAGCATCGGTAAGTACATTCTGGGTTCCTGGTAGGTAGGATGCCAACAGGAGGATATGATGTGAAATGCACCATTTCCACAGTTGTCTTGCTTCCATGCATAGTGCTGGAGACCGTGTGCCCCCTTGCTTGTTTATATGGTAAGCTGTAGTGGTGTTGTCTAACATGGCGAGAACAGATAGTTATTAAGAATGCTTGTCATGCCTTACGTACCGCTCGAAGTTCCAGGATGTTGATGTTCATCCTGGTTTCCCAAGTGGTCCAAGCGCCTAGCATCATGTGGTCTCCCGTGTGGGTGCCCCAGTCTTCAAGCGATGCATCCGTTATAATTGTAACACTTGGTGAGGATGGAAGGGCATTCTGGAACAAATATGGAGTGGGTTTTCCACCATTGGAGGGAAGAGATGACTTCCAGTGGCACGGTGAGGATGGTGTCCATGGACTGGTGCATGGGGGAGTAGACAGCCTGCAGCCAGAGTTGGAGACAGCGGAATCGCAGATGAGCAAAGGGCATGATGTATGTGCACACTGCCGTGTGACCAAGAAGGGAAAGGGAAGTTCTAGATGATACCGAGGGGCTGGAATCACTAAGGGGATCAGGTCCAGTAAGCTCTGGAACCTGTCTTTTAGCAGACAGGCACATACGAATGCTGCGTCGATGCGTGCTCCTATGAATTCTAGGGATCATGTAGGGAGAAAAGTTGATTTTTCAGTGTTGATGTTCACTCCTAGGAGGAGAGGAGGAGAAGAAGCTGGGACGTCGATTCTTAAGCTTCTGTTCTGGCCCATGCCATCAGCAGCCAACCATCTAAGTACGGGGAGACAAGCACTTCTTGCCATGGAAGGTGAGTTGCTACCACAGAGAAAACCTTTGTGAAGACTCAGGGGGCAGCGGTAAGTCCGAATGGGAAAAATCTGTATTGAAAGTGCCGAGGACCCACGGTGAACCTCAGGAACCATCTGCGGGTCACGTCTATGTTGATATCATAGAGAATCATAGAATCTCAGGGTTGGAAGGGACCTCAGGAGGTCATCTAGTCCAACCCCCTGCTCAAAGCAGGACCAACCCCAATTAGATCATCCCAGCCAGGACTTTGTCAAGCCTGACCTTAAAAACCTCTAAGGAAGGAGATTCCACCACCTCCCTAGGTAACCCGTTCCAGTGCTTCACCACCCTACTAGTGAAAAAGTTTTTCCTAATATCCAACCTAAACCTCCCCCTCTGCAACTTGAGACCATTACTCCTTGTTCTCTCATCTTCTACCACTGAGAACAGTCTAGATCCATCCTCTTTGGAACCCCCTTTTAGGTAGTTGAAAGCAGCTATCAAATCCCCCCTCATTCTTCTCTTCTGCAGGCTAAACAATCCAGTTCCCTCAGCCTCTCCTCAGAAGTCATGTGCTCCAGCCCCCTAATCATTTTTGTTGCCCTCCGTTGGACTCTTTCCAATTTATCCACATCCTTCTTGTAGCGTGGGGCCCAAAACTGGACACAGTACTCCAAATGAGGCCTCACCAGTGCCGAATAGAGGGGAATAATCACGTCCCTCGATCTGCTGGAAATGCCCCTACTTATACAGCCCAAAATGCCGTTAGCCTTCTTGGCAACAAGGGCACACTGTTGACTCATATTCAGCTTTTCGTCCACTGTAACCCCTAGGTCCTTTTCTGCAGAACTGCTGCCCAGCCAGTCGGTCCCTAGTCTGTAGCAGTGCATGGGATTCTTCCGTCCTAAGTGCAGGACTCTGCACTTATCCTTGTTGAACCTCATCAGATTTCTTTTGGCCCAATCCTCTAATTTGTCTAGGTCCCTCTGTATCCTGTCCCTACCCTCCAGCATATCAACCACTCCTCCCAGTTTAGTGTCATCTGCAAACTTGCTAAGGGTGCAGTCCACACCATCCTCCAGATCGTTGATGAAGATATTGAACAAAACCGGCCCCAGCACCGACCCTTGGGGCACTCCACTTGATACCGGCTGCCAACTGGACATGGAGCCATTGATCACTACCCGTTGAGCACGACCATCCAGCCAGTTTTCTATCCATCAGTGTTGATGTTCACTCCTAGGAGGAGAGGAGGAGAAGAAGCTGGGACGTCGATTCTTAAGCTTCTGTTCTGGCCCATGCCATCAGCAGCCAACCATCTAAGTGCGGGGAGACAAGCACTTCTTGCCATGGAAGGTGAGCTGCTACCACAGAGAAAACCTTTGTGAAGACTCAGGGGGCAGCGGTAAGTCCGAATGGGAAAAATCTGTATTGAAAGTGCCGAGGACCCACGGTGAACCTCAGGAATCATCTGTGGGTCACATGTATGTTAATATGGAAGTAGGCATCCCTCATACTGAGAGCCATAAACCTTTTAAGGCTGAGAGCATTCTTCTAGTGAGGGAATGACTGCCACAAATATGACCGTGCAGGTCTTTGGTTTTTGAATGTAGCGGTTGAGGCGTCAGAGATCCAAGATCGGTCTCGACCCTCTCGTCTTCTTGGATATGAGGAAGTAGTTGGAGAAGAAGAAAAGGTTACTCACCTTGGGCAGTAACTGAGGTTCTTTGAGATGTGTGTCCCTGTGGGTGCTCCACTACCCACCCTCCTCCCCTCTATTTCACAGCTTGCAGTAAGGACTTTACAGTGGAGAAGGAAATAAGGGGGATGAATTGCACCCTGGTCAAGGGCAAGACAACTACTGCCCGTGTGCAGCCCAGACAGACACTGCTACCAAAAATCTCCAATCAACGGTGCTGGGATGCACTGACACCTGAAGTGGAGCACCCCAGGTACATCAGTCCAAGAAGAACCCTGTGCTTTGAAGGAATGCAGGGACTGGAACCAGTGCTCCTCTTTGCAGGAGGGAGTCCACATCTAGGGCAAGAACACTATCATGAGGGTGATCCTTGGAATGGGCTCAGAATGGAAGCTATAGGGGGTTGTAGCATCATAAACACGATGGTATAGCCGCACCAAATGATATCCAGGACCCACTTGTCCATTGTAATCATGCTCCATGCTGGTAGAAAGAGTTTGAGACGGCGCCCAAAAAGGGTGGCTGGCAAGGGCGTTGGTGTGCAACCTGGTTGACGGCTCTTTGGTCATACTCAGAAATATCATTTATGTGCAGACTGGGAGTGTTGTGAGGAGGACTGTGGTGTCGGAACAGGTGAATATGGTCTGTGGACTTAGGGTGTTTCTATGGCGATTCGTAGGCCCATTGGTGGTAGCAGTGAGGATTTCTGTAACATTGTGTAGTCAGTGGTTGATAGGTGAGAGTCCTGGAGCAAACAGAGTTCTCATCCTTCCCAGGGTGGACAGTTCATGAGGCCTAGGAATGCCTCCAAGTCTCCCCAGAGTCAACAGTACTGGGCCAGTGGATGGGTCCAGAGCTGGTAACAGGCCCTGTCTCAGGGCCAGCGATTCACTGGACACCGGTGGAGTCGATGTTGGGGTTTGCTGTCTGTAACTGGTACCAGAAAACCCAGCTCTTGTGGGCCTTGAAGCACGGTGCTCCCTCTTGACCAGAACTCATGGATGGTGCAGCATCTTTCTTAGACCTGGAGAAAGACTTCCCACCATGCTTATATGCGCACTTCTGGGATTCATGACTAGGCCCCGCCACAGAGTCTGTAGCACTAGCACCAGCAGCACTGGACTGGGGCTCTGTGGCAGGAAGTTCACTCATTGATTGTTAAGGATGGCATTCCCTGGCCACTCCCCATGGTGACCCTCCATGAGGTGCTTAAGGTGGAGGGCTCTTCCTCCCTGTGTACGGGCAGGGAAGGAGAGACAGATACTGCACCTGGGCATGGGGTGTGGGAATCCCCCCAAGCAGTATATACAACGTGGTTGCTTGTTGTTGAGGGAGACCAAACAAGGGCAGGAAGCACAAACTTTGAATCCTGGCCTCTTTGCCATAATCCAGTACCCAGACCTGGGTGCTGGAGGAGGGGTTTGGCAAGAAATCACTGAAGCAGTGTCCAAGTTCAGAGACTTGCAGAACTTTCAGAAACAGGAGAATTACTACTGAACACCATGGAAGATCCTGCCTACATGCAGTACCCAGACATGCGTGCTGGAGGGGGCAGGGGTTGGAGCTATTTTTGGCTGGAAACTGCCAAAGTGGTGTCCCCAGTCCTTAATTCTATGAAACTTTCAGAAACAAGAAACTCCTACATAAACCATTACAATTCCTGACTAAGTAAACCCATTTTTTTTGGAAAATGCATCACCAAGGATGAGAGGCCAGCAGAAGCGGTGACTTAGACCATGCGGCATTAAGAAGGAACTGAAGATGCAGTCAGTCCGCCCCATCCTTTAGCACCTTGGCCAAAACCACAAGGCAATGTAAGGACACTTGCATGGACCGACAGACACCACTACACTGAAAACCTCTGGGTGCACGGCGCACGCGCATTACCTTCAGTGAAATACAACAGGGACCCCATCACTGAAAAAACTTCCCTGATTTAATTCCTATTTGAACTAGAGCAGATTTCTTAGAAAAAACATCCAAACTTGATGTAAAAATTGCCAGTGATGGAGAATCCACCACAATGCTTGGTAAATTGTTCCAATGGCTTATTCCCCTCACTGATAACATTCTACACATTTCCAGTCTGAATTTGTCTAGCTTCAACTTCCAGCCATTGGATTATATTAGACCTTTCTCTGTTAGATTGAAGAGCCCATTATTTAATATTTGTTCCTCATGTAGGTGCTGAGAGACTGTGATCAAGTCACCCCTTAACCTTCTCATCTAGCCCCTCATCATCTCGTGTCTATACAGCTGTAACCTCCTCCTCTCTGGTCTGGACAAATCCCATCTTCCCCTCTCCTTCCATTGAATCTGTTCAAAACCCTGCCACAAAGATCATTGTCCTGGCTCGTCACTTTGATCACATGACACCCGACACTGTGGCATTTTCTCCGCTCCACCATATCAAGTACACAGTACTTGTCTTCACTTTTATGGATCTGCACTGCTGGTACTCACCCTGCCTTTCATCTCTCTTCTTCTAAATATTTCCTTAAACACAACTGATGCTATGATGCCTACAGCTGTGTGAATAACGACTGTGGGGTTATTTTGGTTTGCTGACAATTCAAAAAAAAATCAGGAAAAATATCTGTTTTGGGTCAAACATTTCATTTTGATTTCAAGCATTTTTAAACTATTTTAAAAAATAAAATCAAAGGACATTTCTAAATGAAAAGTGACATTTCAAATCAAAAACTTGAAACATTTCAGAGGACAAATGTCAAAACAAAAATGTTGTTTTTTTCTGTTTGGTTTGGTTTTGTTTTCAACCAACCAAAGCAATTGAGTGAAATCAACACAAATTTGCAAAGTTGTTTTGATGTCACCCAATTTGCTTTTTTCAGCAAAAAAAAAAAATTGTCCAAAAATGTTCCCCAACTCTACTTTCAAGGACCTTCACAGCTGGTCCCTACTCTGTCCCTCATATTCCACCTCCCTCTAAATCTCTCCTTAAAAACAACAGATGCTGTGATGGTCCCCCATGGTATGCTGCTACTCTTGCTTATTCTTCCAATAATAATCACCTCTTTGCTGTCTTCCCCATCTGTCTGTATCTCCGTTTAAGTTCTCTGACCATCTCTCTCATTTTCAATTAGTCAACTCACCTTTTTTATCCACTCCGCAAACAAAGATTTAATAAGTTTTCGCCAGTCACGGGTCCACTCACCACAAAACAGCCCAGCGGAAATGAGCTGCTGCCATTTCTAGGAACAGAACAAACCTATCAGTTGACTATTTTTAATAGGAATAAATAAATCAGTCTCACTGGGGTTTTTTGGACTCACGTCAATATAATCAAAAAAGACTTTTTCCTGTTCAGACGGTTTGGGGAATAATTCCTTGATCCATGATTCTGCTACATTCATAAATTCCTCGAGCCCATGGGTCTGCTTAAGGTCCTGAAACTCCTTGAAGATAAAAAAAGGAGCAAGTTACAGAAGTGCTAAACTCGGCTTTTCATCTCCTTTATAGACATTAAATCAAACACTTGAAAAGAAAGTCACCAATTTCAAGACTGCATTTTAAGACTTGATACTATTCAGAAACCTAAATATCAGGTCACTGGAAAATTCAGTTGTGCAGAACTCATTATCAGATGGCTGGAGAAACAACAGATTTAAGTCGTTCTGGGAGCTACAAGAGAAAATAACTGAAACCAAGGGCCTGTCTACACTGGCAAGTTATTGCGCTGAAACTTTCTTGCTCAAGGGTGTGAAAACTCACCCCCCCAAGCATAAGTTTCATTGCTGTAAAGCCCCAGTGTAGACAGGATCCGAGTGCTGGGAGTACGAGGTGGTTTACCTAGAGCGCTGTGAGAGCTGTCTTCTTCCCAGCGCTCGCGCACAACCACACTGTCCCTGTGAAGCACTGCCGCAGCAGCTCTTTAAACTGCTAAGAGTAGACTTAGCCCAAGAGACAAATAGGGCCAAATTGAAGTGATTCAGTGAGCAAACACTTTTTTTTAGGTTTTCCATTTTGCGCTTCGGAATCTAAACTTCATTAAAAATAAAGTAATTCATCTAAGGCTTTAAGGGTGCTAACAAGCCCTCCGAATTGTGAACAAAGTGTGACTCATAGATTGATAGATTTAAAGGTCAGAAAGGACCATCATCACGATCTGGTCTGATCTCCTGTAAACACAGTCCAGAGAACTTCCCCCCAAATAATTCCTGTTTGAACTAGAGTATATCTTTAAAAAATCTTTAAAAAAACCCATCCAATCTTGATTTAAAAGCTGCTAGTGACAGGGAGAATCCACTACAGACTTTGATAAATTGATATGATATTTGCCTGAGTCTTCAGATTGCTTATGCCATGCCCATCAGTGTGGCATCAGAGCACATAGAACCTCTAGCATGCCACCAGTCACAGAACCACTGTAGGATGCAGGTTCTTGGGGACTGTCTCTATTAATATTTCAGTTGGGTGTTAACTCTGAAGCCTAATTGTAATTGAAAGGACCACGTTGTTAGCTATTTCACTGCTGATCAAAACATCCAAGAGGTGAGATCACATTGTGAAGCTCTCCACTATCTACTGAGTTGCACCTACACAAATCCATGATATTCCCACACCTCGAATACTGTGTGCAGTTCTGGTCGCCTGCTCTCAAAAAAGATGTATTTGAATTGGAAAAGATACAGAGAAAGGCAACAAAAATGATTGGAGGTACAGAACAGCTTCTGTCTGAGGAGAGACTAAAAAGACTGGGACTTTTGAGCTTGGAAAAAAGACAACTAAGGAAGGATATGATAGAGGTCTACAAAATGGCACGGAGAAAGTGAATAGGGAAGTGTTATTTACCCTTTCACATAACACAAGAACTAAGAGTCACCCAATGAAATTAATAGGCAGCAGGCTTAAAACAAACTTAAGGAAGTACTTCTTCACACAATTCACAGTCAACCTACGGAACTTGATGGCAGGGGATGTTGTGAAGGCCAAAAATATAACTGGGTTCAAAAGAGAATTAGATAAGGTAATGGAGGAGAAGTCCATCAATGGTTATTAGCCAAGATGGTCAGTGAAGCAACCCGATGCTCTGGGGTGTCCCTAAGCCTCTGACTGCCAGACGAAGGGACTGGATGACAGAGGAGGGATCACTTGATGATTGCCTGTTCTGTTCATTCCCTTTGAAGCATCTGGCATTGGCCACTATTGGCAGACAGGATACTGGGCTAGATGGACCATTGCTCTGACCTAGTATGGCTTTTTTTAAATGTTTTTAGGTTCACATCATTTTCAAGTCATATGGGTGGTGTTTAGTTCATGGGTGAAAATTGGGGAAGGATCATTCCCCCCCTGCCCTGCCCAAATTTGAAGTCTGTCTAAAAATTAAGTATAAAGAAATAAAAAGTTCTTTGGATCTGAATTCAGTGCAGAAGAGTAACTAGACAAACATTTTTTCCAGAGCCATATGAGTAAAGTTGGGTGCCAGGACTGGGCATGTGCAATGTGTTGTGCCTCTTGCTTTCCAGCAACTGATTTGTGAGCCTCAGAGACAGAGGGTCTAATGCTCTGGTCTGGCTGAGACGTGTTCAGTGCAAGTCCAGAAACAGGTGGTGGCAAAGGTTGCTTTAAACAAGCAAGCCCCTGTTCCTTAGAGGCAGTGAGTGAGTTCTTGAGCATGTGTTTGTTTGTCTGCTCACGGGTTTGTTTTCAATTTGCAAAGTCCAGTAGGAGGCAGTGTGCAGTGAGAGAAGCAGTGCCTGTCATCACAGCTGAACTTTGATTAAGGGGCAGGGCTACCCTCACCAGCAGGTCTATAAAGGCAGCCAACCTTCCAGCCAGAAGCACAGGAGCCAGTTTGAAGCGGAGACAGAAAACAGGGGAGTCTGGGGGAAGTGAAGGGGAGAGGTAGACAGTAACAGAAGATGAGAGAACAAGGAAGAAGAGAAGAGTGGATGGTCCTATAAGAAAAGGGGAAAAGACAGTGGAGATAGCCAGAGTTCAGAACCCCAGGAACATAGAGGGTGACACACAGAAGACTGCAAGTGAGAACATAAGAGGACTTGCAGCCAGAGGGAACACAAGGGGGAAGGCTGGAGAACTGCACCAACACCAGGAAGAGGCAGGTCTATGTGGCTGGGGACTCCCTACTAAGTAGAACAGACAGGCCTGTCACCAGAGGTGATCTGGAGAACAGCAGGGTGTGCTCTCTACTGGGAGCTAAGATACAGGATGTGGACCTGAGGGTCAAGAGGATCCTAATGGGAGCAGGAAAGAATCCACTGATTGTCCATCATGTGGGAACAAATGATACTGCTAGATGCTTGATGGGACACATCAAAGAAGACTACATCAGGCTGAGGAATACGCTTAAGGAAATGGAGGCTCAAGTGATCTTCAGTGGGATTCTACCTATCCCTAGAGGAGAAGAGTGAAGGCAAGACAAGATTATAATGATCAACAGATGGCTCAGGCAGTGGTGCTGAAAGGAGGGTTTTGGGATATTCAACCACTGGGAGGCATTCACAGGCAGAGGGCTATTCTCCTGGGATAGACTCCACCTGAGTAGGGAGGGAAATAGACTTCTGGTATGGAGATTGACACAAATTAATTCATTCAAATTCATTGAAAAGAATTTTAAACTAGAAATTCTGGGGAGACAGTTGGGAGATGCTCCTGGAATCTCCATGCCTGATTCTAACATTGAGTGGGAGGAAAATCAAATAAAAGAGGATGCAGCAATGGAGAAGAGAAAAACAGAGGGTAGGAAAATGGATATCAAGAGGAAAGGTAGTGCCTATACTAGTTACAGTAACAGTCAGGTAAGTGATACTGGCCACAGAATGACTATATCTAACCAGGCAAAGCCAAGCAGAAACAACTAAGATGTCTGCATACCAATGCAAGGATCTTGGGTAAGAAAATGGAGGAACCAGAACTACTGGTGCAGGAAGTGAAAGGGATAACAGAAACATGATGGACTAGTCATGACCGGCGTACAGGTACTGAAGGTTATGTGCCATTCAGAAAAGACAGAAATAAAGGTAAAGGTGGTGGGATAGCATTGTCTATTAATGACAAGGTAGACTGTAAAGAAATCAGAGCTAATGGAATGAATAAAATGGAAACTGTTTGGGTCAAAATCACCTTGCGGAAGAAATTTAACAGTCTCCAATGGGATAGATGGGATAGTGCTTGGGATCTGCTACAGACCCCCAATCTGGGTATTTTTAATTAAATAAATGCTACTGAGAATTGTATGATTATAGGATACAGACTCTCCCCTGGTTATACAATAGTTCCATTCCGGAAAGCCTTGCATAACTTGAATTTTGAATAAGTTGGAAACGTATACCTGTACGTTATGCAAAAACGTAAAAAAAAAAAATCCTATTTCTAGTTTACGGAGCTTTTTCTGTAAGTGCGAATTTGCGTAAGTCGGGTCTTGAGCAACTCAGGGAGGGTCTGTACTTTAATTTCCCAGATATAGATTGGAGGATAAGTACTACTAATAATTGCAGGGCCCAGATATTCCTGGATGTGACAGATGACAGATTTCTTCACCAAATAGTCACCGAACCAACAAGAGGCCTTTTTTATTTAGTATTGGTAAGAGAGAAGACCTCATAGAAGAACTGATTGTAGAGGACAACCTTGATTTGAGTGATCATGAGTTAATTCAGTTTAAACTAAATGGAAGAATTAAAAAAATAGGTCTGCAAAAAGAATCATTGATTTCAAAAGGGAAAACCTTTTGACTGGACTGGACTGAAGAAAAGACAGTTACCTTTTCCATAGCTGGTGTTCTTCGAGATGTGTTGCTCATGTCCATTCCACAGCAGGTGTGCATGTTCGTCACGTGCACCAGTGCCAGAAGTTTTTCCTCTAGCAATACCCGTAGGGGAGCACCCCTAACGACCCCTGGAGTGGCACCACTATGGTGTGGTATAAGGGGAGCTGCGCACTCCCCCCACCCTCAGTTCCTTCTTGCCGGAAAACTCCAACAATGGGGAAGGAGGGCGGGATGTGGAATGGATGTGAGCAACACATCTCGAAGAACACCAGTTACGGAAAAGGTAACTATCTTTTCTTCTTCAAGTGATTGCTCATGTGCATTCCACAGTAGGTGATTCCCAAGCTATACCTATCGGAGGTGAGTAGGAGTTCTCAGACACATGGGGCTGAGCACTGCTCTGCAAAACCTGGCATCCTCCCTGGTTTGGGAGACGATCGCATAGTGCAAGGTGAATGTGTGCACTGACGACCATGTAGCAGCTCGACAGATGACCTGAATAAGGACATGAGCCAGAAAGGCTGCCGACGAGGCCTGCGCCCTTGTCGAGTGTGCTCTCACAATTGGTGGTGGGGGGACTCCCGCCAGGTCGTAACATGTACGGATACACAAAGTGATCCACTTAGAGAGTCGCTCTGTGGAGATCAGACGGTCCTTCATTTGTTTCGCTGTGGCGATAAACAACTGTGTCGACTTCCTGAATGGCTTTGCCTGTTCCAGGTAAAAAGCCAGGGTTTGTCAAACGTCTAACATGTGGAGACGGCGCTCCTCACTGGACATGTGAGGCTTGGGGCAGAGGACCAGAAGGAAGATGTCCTGGCTAATATGATAGGCTGAGACCACCTTGGGGAGGAACAAAGGGTGTGGGTGGATATGGCCCATATCTGCCCAGCAGGGCTTGGTGGTTTGCCACCCTCAGCTGGAAGCTTGAAGAGGAATAAAGCTTTCTGCCAAACAAATCTAGCCTTCTTCAGTCTTTATTCTTTGGGGTGGGTGCGGGCTGGCCCTGGCGCTCCCTGTGGTTGACTGCCTCTACCATAAGGGAGTTGGGAGTGGGGTGAGTGTACAGATATTCATACCCCTTCGTGGGTACGGAATATTTCCGCTCATCCCTCTTAGAGATGGGGGGCAAGGAAGATGGGGTCTACCTCAGGACAGTGGAGATCCTTGCCACCCCTTCGTGGAGCGGGAGGGCCACCCTAGCCGGAGCTGCAGTTGAGAGGACATCAAAGAAGGAGTCTGATGGCTCCTCCACCTCCTCAGCCTGTAGGTTGAGGCTTGAGGCCACCCTTTTCAGGAGCTCTTGGTGGGCTTTCGTCTCCTCCTGGGGAATAGGAGGAGGGGGTGCCGTAATGGCTTCATCCGGGGAGGATGAGGATGGAGGCACGGTGCTTTGAGTTCCCACTGGTGCCGCAGCCTCCAGTGCCTGGTCACCCTCTGAGTACGGGACCAGGAAGGAGTGTTCTGCTGATGCCCTCTTAGGGGGATGAGAGAGGGAAGCAGATGGTCTTTCTGAGGTCCCTGTTACTGACCGAGCCACCTGCGGGGTCTGCGTGGGAGCCCATGGAGCCCAGTGGTTCCAGGGCACCGGCTAGGGAGTCTGGTGCCACTGCACAGGTTGCAGCACCATCAGAGCTGGCTGCCCCACTGGAATCGGCTGGTCCGCTGACTGCAGTCTCCGAGGGGAGGCTGGGCTGGCATGTGAGCGGCCGCTACCAGGAGATGGGGACAAGTAGCAGTGCCGGGAACGGTGCCGGGCACCAGACCACGAGTCCGGTGTAGAAGAGCAGGAGTACCGTCTATAGCGGCTGCTCCATGAGCGGCTCCAGCGGATGGATCTGCGGCGGCCGGCAATCTACACCTGGGGCTGCGGGAATGGTGCCGTGCTGGCTACCTCGACCGGGACAAGGAGTGTGAGCAGCGTCGATGTCGGCACTGTGAAGGGCTATGGCGGCTTTGTGGAGTTGGCGACCTCCAGTGCTGTCGATCCCGGTCCCGGTAGGGGGTGCTCTCACCTTGAGCCCTGCGCTCCCTAGATGCAGAGCGGTGCCTCGAGCCCTATTGCTTGACACCGAACCAGACAGTCAGGTGGGGGCAGGCGGAGCTCCGTGGGGGCTGTCAGCAGGGTGGTCATACAGCAAGGAACAGCATCGGGATCCTTCCCACGACCGTGAGCGGTACTGTCCTGGTGGCGATTGTGCTGGTCCTAGCGCCAGTTTGCCTCGGGACCAAGGGGCCGCTGGGGTCGGCGTGGATGGTAGCAGGAGAGACATTATGTCTCAAGCTGCCTGCAGGGCCTCCGGCGTGGAGGGCACCTGTACATGGCCCGGGTTGCCACTAGCGTCCAGGGAGGTCAGCTCAGAGTGGGTCAGGCTACTCCACTCTACTTGAGTCGGAGACAGCGAGACCGAGGGGGATCGAGAGCTGCCCAGCGCAGGTCTAAGCTCACCCCCAGCCTTTTCCCGCTGCCTCAACGGTGATGGTTGCTTCTTCATCTTCTAAATCTGTCCCATGGATGGGGAGCGGTGCCGGTTGGTGGATGGCACCACCGGATCGCCACGCACTGAGGTCAAGGTGCTCGGTGCCGACTAGGAGCGGCGCAGAGGTGTCGCAGTCAGGGCTGACTCCATCAATATGGCACGGAGCCGTATATCCCACTCCTTCTTAGTTCGTAGTTTAAAAGATCTGCAAATTTTGCAGCGGTCACTGACGTGGGATTCACCAAGACAGCGTAGACAACTAGTGTGCGGGTCACTTATAGGCATAGGATGTTTACAAGTGCTGCACGACTTAAAGCCCGGGGAACGGGGCACGCCCCAACCCGGGCAAGAAGAGGTTCTAACTACTACTTTTACTTTTAAAAAGAATAACATAAAATTACAGGTACTAACTATACACAGAATGAGAGAAAACAGTTTAAATGGAGAGGACTGCAGCGGAGAGCTGGAGCACAGCAGTTCCACAGCACCATCACTCGTGGCAAGAAGGAACTGAGGGTAGGGGGAGCGTGCAACGCCCCTTATACCGCGCCCTAGTGGCGCCACTCCAGGGGTTGCTCGGGGCTCTCCCCTATGGGTACTGCTAGGGGAAAAACTTCCGGCACTGGTGCATGTGGCGAACACTCACACCTATTGTGGAATGCACATGAGCAATCACTCGAAGAAGAAATGAACGATCTGAATCATAGAGAAGGCTTGGAATTACTTTAAGTCAAAGTTGCAGAAACTATCTGAAGCCTGCATCCCAAGGAATGGGGGGGGGGCAGAAACCATAAGAAAGGGTTGCAGAGCAAACCGGATGAACAAGCATCTCAATCAGATTATTAAAATAAAACAGAAAGCCTACAAGGAATGGAAAGCAGAAAGCCTACAAGAAAACCTAGCTCTTGGAGGTCAGCAAGTGTAGGTAAAAACTCAAAAGCTGCCAAAAGCCAGGTAGACTTGGACCTTGCAAAGGAAATTAAAACCAAAAGTAAAAGTTTCTTTAGCCATATACATAAAAAGAAAACAAGGAAAGAAGATGTGGGACTGCTAAACACTGAGAATGGGATGGAGATTAAAGATAACCTAAGTATGGCCCAACAGCTAAACAAATACTTTGCCTAGGGTTTTAATAAGCATCCTGAGGAGTTTGGGGACAGTGGTAGGGTGGCTAATGGGAATGAAGATTTGGAAGTAGAACATCCAAGGTGGAAGCCAAACTCAAACAGCATAACGTGACCAATTCTGGGGCTCTGGATAATCTCCATTAGAGAATATTACAGGAATTGGCATATAGAATTGCAAGTTCAATAGCAAGTATTTTTAATGAATATATAAACTCAAGGGTTCGTACCCTATGACTGGAGAATTGCAAATAAAGTACCTACATTTAAGAAACGGGGAAATAAGTGATCTGGGAAACTATGGACCTGTTATTGCATACAAAAGAGGTCAAACTGTTTTAGAACAAATTTTGAAAGAGAGGGTAATTAAAGACCTAGAGGTAAATGGTAACTGGTATAAAATACACCATGGTTTTACAAAAGGTAGATCTTGTCAAACCAACCTGATCTCCTTCTTTGAGAAGATAACTGATTTTTTAGATAATAGAAATGCAGTAGATGTAATCTACCCAGATTTCATAAAGCATTTGATACAGTTCCATGTGGGAAATTATTAGTTAAATTGGAAAAGATGGGGATTAATATGAGAACTGAAAGGTGGATAAGGAACTGGGTAAAGGGGAAACTACAACAGGTCATACTGAAAGGTGAAGTGTCAGCCTGGAGGAAGGTTCAGGGATCAGTCTTGGGATCAATCTTATTTAATATGATAATTAATGACCATGACACAAAAAGTGGGAGTGAACTAATATAATTTGCAGATGACATGAAGTTGGGAGGTATTGCCAATAAAAAGGAGGACCAGAATAATATACAAGATCTGGACGATTTTGGAAACTGAAGTATTAGAAATGGGATGACATTTAATAGTGCAAGGGACTGAGGGACTAACAACAAGTATTTTTGCTATAAACTGGGGACATATCAGTTGGAAGCAACAGAGAAGGAGAAAGACCCGGGGATATTGGTCGACCACAGGATGACTATGAGCCGCCTGTGTGAGGTGTCCATTAAAAAAGCTAATGCAGTCCTAGGATGCATGAGGTGAATATTCCCAGTACAGAGAGGGAAGTGTTAGTACCATTACACAAGGCACTGGTGAGACCTCATCTGGAATACTGTGTGCAATTCTGGTCTCCCATATGTAAGAAAGATTAATTCAAAGTGCAACAGGAGCAGAGAAGGGCTACTGTGATCAGAGGAATGGAAAACCTGTGCTACAAAAGGAGATCTAAGGAGTTTGGTTTGTTTAGCCTAACAAAACAAAGACTATAAGGAGATATGATTGCTCTCTATAAATATATTAAAGGGATAAACGTCAGGGAGGGAAAGGAATTATTTAAGTTAAGAGCCAGTATTGGCATAAGAACAAATGGATGTAAACTGACTCAACAAGTTTAGGCTTGAAATTAGATAAAGGTTTCTAACTATCAGAGGAGTGAAGTTCTAGAACAGCCTCCCTAGGGGAGCAGTGGGGGCAAAAAAATCTAACTGGCTTCACGATTGAGCTGGATTTAGATGGTATGATGAGATTACTTACAACAGCACATGGCTCATCTGCAACTGCTAGTAGCAAATACATTCAACAGCCTGCGATGGGACACTAGATGGGGAGAGCTCTGAGTTACTACAGAGAATTCTTTCCTAGGTGGCTGGCTGGTGGGTCTCACCCACATGCTCAGGGTCTAACTGATCACCATACTTGGGGTTGGGAAGGAATTTCCCCCCAGGTCAGATTGGCAGAGGCCCTGGGATTTTTTCACCTTCCTCTGCAGCATGGGGCATGTGGTCATCAAGAATTGAGGACTTCAGTAACTCAGCCAGAGGTTAGCATTCTTTACAGGAGTGGGTGGGTGAGATTCTGTGGCCTGCATTGTGCAGAAAGTCAGAACAGATGATCATGATGGTCCCTTCGGGCCTTAAAGTCTATGAGTCTGTAAATCACATTTACATCCTACCAGTCCCACAGTCCCAGCTGGAGTCAATTGGCCATTGCTCCATTGGAGTCAACAGGAGAGACCACAACATAAATTAAGCAGCCTGAAGACTCCTCTAATCTGTGCTGTCTGCCAGTGGCCTCCAGAAGAAACTATGGATACACAGACAAGAACAATTGTGTTATTACTAGAGCTAAGTGAAAAAACAACAACAAAAAGAAAAATCTAGAATCGGGGCAAAATTTTGAAATTTTTCACGAAATTGTTTTGCGTCAGTCAGAATGTTTCATTTAGATAGATTTCAACCATTTTTAATTTTTAATTATATTTTTAAAATAAAGTAAATTTCAAAATGAAAAGTCATTTCAAAACAAAAAATTAAAACTTTCCATTCTGAAATTATCAAAATCAGAGAGTTGACATTTTCAAAAGGGTTTTTCCCAGAATGAATTTTTGTCAAAATTGATATAATTTTCTGGAAAAAAAATTCAACTTCATTGAAATGGCTTTTTCCAACGGGAAATTGTTCTGATGAAATTTTTTTGACCAGGTATAGTTATTACACATTAAGGGCACTTCTAAGTTGTAATGAATTGCCAGAAATATCATTAGTACACAATCGAGATTGCCCAGCACTTTCTTGCACTGTTCCAGAGCATCTACACTTAAACCTCTGAAAACCAGGAAATACAGTGTTAATGTCTAGGCCTCCCCAACAAAACAACCTGAAATCTTTGAGTGATGTCTGCCCCAACACCCCCAACAACACACACATCAACGCTCTGCCCTGACAGATGCAACAGAAAATGTGAGCACTGTAGGACACAGTCTAACACACAGGCACTGACTCAGTGGGTGCTCCAGGGCTGGAGTACCCATGGAAAAAAAATAGTGGGTGCTCAGTGCACACTGGCAGCCAGCTCCTCCTGTCCCCCCAGCACCTCCCGTCCGCTGGTGGCCTTGCCAATCGACTCCTCCCCCTCCCCCGCAACGCCTCCCGCCTACCGCGATAAGCTGTTCAGCGGCATGCAAGAAGCACTGGGGGGAGGGGGAAGAGCAGGGGCGGGAAGATGTGGGGCAGGGCGGAAAGAGGCAGGACAGGGATGGTGGATTGGAAGAGGGGTGGAGTGGGGGTGGAGCCTGGGGGGGCGGAGTGGGAGTCGAGCACCCCCCCCGGGAACTCAGAAACTCGGTGCCTCTGGTCTAACATGTTCGCTTTTCTAGGGCAAAATTCAGTTTTAGGTCAGGCATAGCAAACAGGAGCTACCTACCCCTGGCCTACACCCCAACACTGAGCCTGCTCCACACAAACCACCCCTGACAGGCAAACTGTTCCCTCCCCTTCACCCGTGCACTGAGAATCCCTTCTGAGACTTTGCTTTCACTTACCCCTCACTGTGCCTCAGAGACCACAGCATGTGTGTGACCAGGTTACTGACAACCCCCGCAGCAACTGACACAGTCTAACGACCTCAGCACTCATACTGGATCCCTCAAGTTACACATGCACTGCGCCTCAAATCGCAGTCACTGCCCTTCCAAACTGCTCCAATGAATCTCTCCACCACTCAGTACAGCTGCACTTAACACAATGACCACAATTGTGTTAAATGGTGGAGGGATTAGTTGGAACAGGCTGGCAGAGCTGGTTGATCAGTGGCTGGTGTAAATTGGCAACAGCTCCACTGGCGTCAATGAGACCACAGCTGGTATGAATCATCCAAAGCTCCATTGGAATCAATGGAGCTGTGGCAATTTACACCAGAGGAGGACCTGGCCCACTGAGGACACACTAGGAAATTGCATAACAAGATTCCACCATTGCTACCACTGGTTCACCAGTGGGAGCCCTGGTGTAGCCAAGGCTCTGGAGATTTCTGGCATGTTTGCCATGCTTCCAATTAGCCTGCTCTGAGCAGTTTTATTTGAGAAGGTTTATGCGGGTTCTCTGCCAGATCACCTATGGCACCTTGGTGACAATTCGTGGTTTTACTAATGGACATTTTTGGCACAGCACATTAACGAAGGTATGAGCATCCTAAAGAAACCTTGGAACATTTAGAGAAAATTCCTCATCAATAGCTTAAAATGTTCATTTTACCCTTTTGGTTTGCAGTAAATCTTCTGTTCCACAGAACAATCCAAAAATCTGCAGTGATGTCATCACAGGGTTGAATGGTATTTTCATTGGGTGTTTCAAGAAAATTGTGACCAACGCGAGTGTGAAATTAAGGCACTGCAGAACATCCTCCAACTCCTTTGGCTGCAAAACATCCTCTGCATTTCCTGTCTGATGTCTGTGGATACAGCAAAGGAAATAGCATTGAAAACTCAGCTCTTCAATAATTTACGGCATTTTAAATTCAAAATATCATTTAAAATTAATAAAAATATGGGACAACTAGTATATTAAGCAAGTACTGCACAGACCCACAGTGATAGAGATTGGGGCACCATTGTGCTGGGCACTGCACAGACACATAGTGAGAAACAGTCCCTGCCCCTTAGAAGTCACTGTCTATACCAGGGGTAGGCAACCTATGGCATGCGTGCCGAAGGCGGCACACGAGCCGATTTTCAGTGGCACTCACACTGCCCAGGTCCTGGCCACTGTTCCAGGGGGCTCTGCATTATAATTTAATTTTAAATGAAGCTTCTTAAACATCTTAAAAACTTTATTTACTTTATATACAACAATAGTTTAGTTATATATTAAAGACTTATAGAAAGAGACCTTCTAAAAACATTAAAATGTATTACTGGCACGCGAAACCTTAAATTAGAGCGAATAAATGAAGACTCGGCACACCACTTCTGAAAGGTTGCTGACCCCTGGTCTATACAGACAAAGGAAGGATTATTATTCACAGGTTACCAATGGGGAAGTGGGGCCCAGAGAGACCAAGTGACTTACCCACTTGGATAAACCCATCAGAGATTGTGAGGTGCCCAGATATTAAGGCAGTGGGGGGACAGATAAGTACCTGAGATAGACAGAGGTCAGCTGGGGTCAGAGCCTCTCTCTGAGGGCCCAGTGTGAGTCATTCAGGGCCTAGTTAAGCACTAAGTTACACACAGCTCCATACAGCCTTGATCCTCTGCTCCAACCAGGAAGTGCTCAGAGTACTGCAGGTAGGGCCCAGCAAGTGCTAAGCATTCTGGGATGTCTCAGGTCACACCTCATAGCAGTGTAGGACCACATTCAAACACAAGAGGGCTGTCAGGATCAGACTGTCCCTGCCTGAATCCCCACCTCCTGGCCCCATTCTTCTCCAGTGGTGGGAGCTCCTCACAACCTTTTACATTCATTGGGCTATGTCTAATGTAGATGTACAAGGTAAAGCAAACTCTTGCTTACTGCCCCCCACACTGTAAGTGGGAGGCAGTAGGAAAAAAAGCGAGAGTAATTACACACCTTAGGTGAAAGTCAAGTATTAATATTGTTTCGTTACTTGCATCTTTGTATTAGCCAAATTGTAGCCACTAAACTTTGTTTTTTAAATCAGTTGCTGTGCATCATGATTCCAAAAATAGGTATCATGTTAGTTGCAATTTCAGACATACCCAGCATGGTAAAGGAAGCTGGCAACATATAATCTTTCTGCTTTACACAGGAAGTATCGAAGCAAAATGCAGCCGCTTTTGCTACCCACAATCTAAATCATAGTTATTGTTACAAGTCTTAATTCACTAAAAGAAAATATTCGACCTCTCTCTTGTAATTTTCCCTTTACCTAGCCTAAACAAATAAAGTTAATATATGTTAATATTTTTTCTCTCTTACCCACTTGTGTTTTAATCTAGGGTTTGAAGATTAAAGAAAACATAATTTGGCTCCTAACTAAATCATTAGACCTCTTTTACAGGCAAACCAAGGTGTAAACCTGGAACGATTAATGATTTCAACCCTTAGGTTTCCTGGACTTGCTCCGAATAACAATGTTTAATCCATTGATGGTATGGTTTGTTGGTATGTTGAAATTACTTGTCTGTGAGTTCTATGTTTTGTGTCATGTGACTAAATTATGGTTTTGGGGAGTTTTTGTTGTAACAACAATATTTTTGCATACAAAAACATGCATGAAAATAATAAAAATATTTAAAATATAAAACTATTAATAATAAAACATTTTCCTTTGTAGTACCACACTCTTTATAATTATAATTAGAGTTTAACCCCCAGGGGTGTGTCCTTATAAAACATCAGGGTGGTTCAATCTTTGCAAAAGTCGGTCATAAATATAGGTGTGTTTGTCAATGAATAATGCAATTGTAATTTGATTATAAGAACCAAACAACATTATTATTATTATATATTGTAGTATAGTATATTGTATTATATTATTATATTTTATATTATAATATTATATATTACATAATTATTTTATATATATGTATTGTGACGGGGCAAGGCCAGATGGCTATAGGAAAGTAGTGGGAGACAGATATATTAGCCCCAGGCTAAACAAATCCCTGTTACCAGGGTAAGCAAATGGCAGTTGCTCCAGGTCAATTAAGACACCTGGGGCCAATTAAGATCCTTCCAGAAAGCAGGGAAGACAGCTAGGTTGATTGGGACACCTGAAGCCAATCAGGGGCTGGCTGAAACTAGTTAAAAGCCTCCCAGTTAGTCAGGTATGTGTGTCAGAAGCTGTTGGAGGAAGCCATGCTTCTGGAGAAATGGAGCAGTACAAACCCTATCAGGCATAAGGAAGGAGGCCCTGAGGTAAGAGTGATGTAGATATTGAGGAAGTGGGGGCTGCTGTGGGAAAGTGGTCCAGGGAATCGTACTCATCCTGTTTCCAAAAAGTCAGCTACCAAGAGCTGCTACTATCAGGGTCCTGGGCTGGAGCCCAGAGTAGAGGGTGGGCCCGGGCTCCCCCCTCCCCAACTAATCACTGAGACTGTGAGACAACAGAGACTGTGCGAGGGAGGGTTGCTTCTCCTCACCTCCCTTGCTGGCTTATGATGAGAATGGCTCAGTAGGCTGTGACCCTTGCCTCTAGAGAGAGAAGGGCTACATGGAGGGTCACAGAGAGCCTCTGAGGCTAGCATAATCCACCAGGAAGCGTGGGACAAGGTCGGAGCTTTGTCACAACTGGTGTTAGGCGTGGGATCATTGTTCACAGCATGGCAGAAGAAAGAGGTTTAAAAAAAAGTGCACTGGGGTTTTGGGTTTTTTTGGTTGTTGTTTGTTTTGTACCACAATGGATGAGGTAGTGAGAGCTCTGGTGCAAGCCACGGCAGCCCAGCAGGAGGCCACCCTGGTTCAGGCAATGGCACAACAGGAGTCTATGCAGCTACAGCAGGAAACCAATCAATTATTAACGGGCCAGGAAACCCAAGATCGAGCCCTCTTGCGAGAGGTAATGGACCAGCTGAAGATCCTCACCACCCAGGCCCAGGAGTCCGATGGGACGCGAACCCTGAGGGCCACTGGTTGTCTGCCAAAGATGACATCAGAAGATGACGTAGAGGCATATCGCCTCTCATTCAAGAGGACTGCTCAGCGTGAGGCGTGGCCCCCAGGAGCAGTGGGCCAGCATTCTCGCCCCTTTTTTGGTGCGGAGAGGCCAAGAAGACCTACTTTGACCTGCCTGCCACTGACGCCATTGACTATTTCCGGCTGAAGGCAGAGATCCTAGCACGGTCAGGGGTGATGGCAGCGGTATGGGCCCAGAGGTTCCATGAGTGGAAGTACCAGGAGAACAAACCCCCGAGGTCCCAGATATTCGACCTCTGTGACAAAGTACCTGCTTCTCCTCAGCAGACTCAGTCCCTCTTAGCCTTGGCGACACAGCCTTGGGCAGGGCAAACCCTTACTGGTAGCACAAGGTCTGGCTATACCTTCCCCTGGTCAGTCCCTTCAGTTTGTTTTCCTTCCCTTTTGGGGAGGAAATGCAGCCCTCCATCCAGGAAGGCTTCGGTGTCCTACTGGCAGCTTCCCTGCCTCTCACACCCCCCTCCATTCCCACAGGGGAGGGTTTAAAAAGGTCGCCAGCAGTTGCACCAGCTGGACCTAATTAGCTCCCTAGCAACCCCTTTCCCAGCTGAACCTTATTTCCCTGTTGTTATCTCCCCTCCTTGGACAGGGAGAGACCTTTTAACCCCCTGGGACTAGTTACTACTCCCCCCCCCCCCTTGGTAGCTGTTTGTCCTGGGTTTGCCACACCTCGTACACCTCACGCAGAAGTGGTTACAGCCCGAGGTGTGCAGCCCGGACGAGATTTTGGAGACCCTGGTCATGGACCATTACATGCGGGGACTGCCGTCAGATCTCTGCAAATGGGTAGGCCAGAACAATCCGTCCACCTACGATGAGATGATCACGCTGGTAGAAAGACGGATGACAGCCAGGGAATTGACCCGACTACCCAAGGAAGGCCCCTTTCGGAGCAAGCACCCAAACCCAACCCTGGAAGGTTGGGTGATCAAACCCCCAGGGGACTATCCAGGGTTTGATAATTTACTCCCCCCAGAGAGGCTGGAGGGAGGTGGGGACCCTGAGGGCAGCGACTCGTCACCGGGGGAATGCCAACCCCCAATGTTTGCTGAAATTTATCAGGATTTGTTCTCAGCCCCCCGAAAGACCCGGAAGACCGAAAAAGAGAGGAAGGTCGCAAAAGCCTTAGGAACCCGGATCCTGACCCAGGGCCAGAAGACCGCCCTAGTAGGCAGATGGACACGAGCAGCCAACAGAGAAACTACCATGATGGAAGGTGAGCTGGAGGCCAGCCCCAGCCATGACTGCGGCAAGCCGCTGGAAGAAGCAGAAGCCAGCCCCTGGGAGCTTGGGCAGGTTAGTCTCGGGAGAGAGACTTTCAGGCGGGACCAGGTGGAGGACCCCAGATATGATAACGCCAGGAAAGAGGTGGCTGAGATAGACGGGGTACCTATGGATGGGAAGGTCCGGGGTCCAGGACCTTACTTTATAGTAAAGAAAGATCTCCTGTACCAGGTGGTGCAAATGCAGGAGCAAGAGATACAACAACTTCTGGTGCCACAAAAACATCAAAAAGCCATATTGAGCCTCACCCACAGTCACCTGTTTGGAGGACACCTAGGGGTAGAGAAAACCCAGGCACGGATCCTGCAGAGGTTCTTCTGGCCAGGAGTACACGAAGATGTCAGGCGATATTGCACCTCTTGTCCAGAGTGTCAGTTACATAGTCCTCACCCGCACTTCCAGGCTCCTTTGATACCTCTTCCAATAATAGAGGTACCATTTGAATGCATAACCATGGATCTGGTAGGGCCCCTAGAGAAAACAGCTCGGGGCCCCCAACATGTGCTTGTTGTACTGGACTATGCAACCCGGTACCCGGAAGCTGTCCCCCTACGCAACACAGCTTCCAAGACAATAGCTAAGGAGCTAGTACAGATCTTTGACTGGGTTGGGCTACCCAAGGATCAAGGGACACCTTTCGTGTCCAAGTTAATGAAAGATCTCGTTGGTCCACGTGCAAGCCCTACGGACCTCTGTATACCACCCACAAACAGATGGCCTTGTGGAAAGGTTCAATAGGACCCTCAAGGCCATGATCAGGAAAGTGGTGAGCCAGGATGGGAAAGATTGGGATACCCTATTGCCTTATCTCATGTTCGCCATCCGGGAGCTCCCGCAAGCCTCCACGGGTTTCTCTCCATTCAAACTACTATATGGGTGCCACCCCCAGGGCATATTGGATATAGCCAGAGAAGCCTGGGAAGAGGAGCCAAATCCCGGAAGGAACATAGTCGAGTATGTACTGCAGATGAGGGATCGGATAGCCCGAGTTACGCCTATTGTACGAGAACACTTGGAGAAAGCACAGGAGACCCAACGAACCCATTATAACCACCAAACAAAGCTTCAAAAGTTCCAACCAGGGGATCGGGTGATGATACTGGTGCCCACAGCATAAAATAAACTGTTGGCCCAATGGCAGGGACCCTACGAAGTGATTGAAGCCGTGGGGGAGGTGAACTATCAGGTGTGGCAGCCAGGATGCCGGAAACCAGAGCAAATTTACCACATCAATCTTCTAAAACCTTGGCATGATCGAGAGGCATGCTTATTCACCCTGGAGACCCTTCCCCAGGAGAAGAACTTACAAGAGCAAGTGAGGATATCACCCGACTTGACACCGATCCAAAAGATCGAGGCAGCCAACATGAGTAATCACAACTGAGATGTGTTCTCTATGGAACCAGGGTGGACAACTGAGATCTATCACCATATCCACACGATCCCCGGAGCCAAGGTAACATTGAGACCCTACCGAATTCCAGCAGCCAAAAGAGAAGAACTCAAGGCTGAAGTAAAGAAAATGTTAGAATTAAGGGTTATTGAAGACTCTTACAGTCAGTGGTTCAGTCCAATCATTCTAGTGCCTAAACCAGACGGTACCACGGGATTCTTTAATGACTTTCCCTGAATGAATGAAGTATCCCAATTCGATGCATACCCCATACCACGCATCGACGAATTGGTCGACCGACTGGGTAGTGCCCGATTCTTGACTACACCTGATCTGACAAAAGGGTATTGGTAGATTCCCCTGACCAAAGAAGCTAAAGAAAAGACAGCATTCTCCACCCCGGAGGGGCTATTCCAGTACATTGTCCTCCCTTTTGGGCCACATTCCAGCACCTCATGGATAAGCTGCTGCGCCCACATACTAGTTATGCAGCCACATACCTAAATGATGTCATAATCCATACGCCAGACTGGGGAACCCACTTGGAGAAAATTGAGGCAGTACTGCGCACCTTAAGGCGGGCTGGCCTCCCGCTAAATTCGCCATAGGGCTAGCACAGGCTAGGTACCTGGGGTAGATCGTAGGAAGGGGCATAGTGAAGCCCCAAACGAATAAATTAGAGGCGATTCAAAACTGGCCCCGGCCAACCTGAAAGAAGCAGGTCTGCGCATTCTTAGGCGTGGTAGGCTATTACCGACGTTTTATTCCTCACTTCGCCACTAGGACAAGTCCCCTAACGAACCTGGTAAAGGCCCGAAGTCCAAACATGGTGAAGTGGACTGACGCAGCAGAGGTTGGCATTCATAGACCTTCGGACGGCCCTTTGTAATGACCCCATACTCATAGCCCCGGACTTTAACAAGGAATTTATTTTACAAACAGATGCTTCCGAGGTGGGGTTGAGGGCGGTTATTATAATACACCATAATATTAATGTAAAATTCTACCTTTAATAGCTATATTACAGCTACAATGTTTTATAGTGTAATATAATATAATATAGTTTGGTTCTTATAATCAAACAATAAAAATATAAAATCAAGTTCTAGCTAAAGTAACATGGTGATCATCAATAGTATCCCCATATCAGAGGGGGGTGGATATGTTTACACTGGAACAAATCTTATTAATTTTTTAATTTTGAATTTGTATAACTTGTGTCATTCTGAGGTTTGTTAGAGGAATTAAGTTATCAGTTCAAATCTAGTAAAATGTCCCACAATGTTGTACCAGAAAAGGGTCATGTCTTTACAGGTACTCAGCTACACTACAAAATCCTCAGAGGGGAGGGACGCAAGTCAAAATTAGCTCCCAGCACCAGGAAGCTGACAGCGTTGTTCCTCCTCTGCAGCAGCCATGATGTCATAGAATCTCAGGGTTGGAAGGGACCTTAGGAGGTCATCTAGTCCAACCCGCTGCTCAAAGCAGGACCAATCCCCAATTTTTGCCCTAGATCCCTAAATGGCCCCTTCAAGGATTGAACTCACAACCCTAGGCTTAGCAGGCCAATGCTCAAGCCACTGAGCTATCCCTCTTCCCCCCCATCCTAAAAGTTGGTTTGGGGAGACACCTGTCCAATTAAATGCAGACTCCCAAGCCCCAGTGTTTGTACCATGTGAAGGAAGCTGAGACAACAGACTTTGGAGTAAACCTCCAAATGATGAACTCTGTGTGTTTTGATCTGGAGCCCACAGCAGCAGCCCGGTGCAAGGACACCTTTTGTGCACTGGTATCGTCATCAGGGCAATATAATCTCATCCCCAGTGGAAAGTATACAAAAGCTGGGGAAGACTGAACATGGACAGTATTAAGTTTATTGCCTGAAGTGTTGGTGTCATGTATATCTCTATATATGTATGTGTATGTATCAGAAAGGGACACATTGTAAAGGAGCAGACTAGGAAAAAGTGCAACCATCAGCTGTGAACTAGCATGTGTAACCCTGTCACCTTTAGTAACCTGGAAAAGAGTTTATCTTCAAATCAATAACTCCAGAGTGGGTACATCTATACCAGGTGTAGCAATGGGCGTAAATCAGCTCTGTATACAGTACACACATATGACACCATCCTATAATTATAGACTTGGAAAAGGTCCCACATTTCACCAAGGATTAGCAATAGCTACATTGTATTGTAAATTACTGTTTTTAAAACAGGAAACAGGAAAAGCCACTTGTATAATTCTTGTCAAAAGTGCCACTGAAAGCAGTTCAGGTGTGGGGTCTGTAACACTGCAGCCTAATTAAAACTCTTATTTAACTAAGATTATCATGGCAAAAGCTTGTGTGTCCTGTTCACAGCCTCGTTGCTTGTGTTCAATCCAGGTGAGAATGTGTTCTGTCACTTGGCAGTTATCCACTCAGGTTGTGAGGTCACCTTGAAAACAATGTCTACAATAAATGCAGCAATGTATCTCCTCTGGTAGTTTATCACCCAAACAGGAAAATTCCACCGATGGCCTGTTGCTCTGAAGAGGGGTATCAGCACATTGGCAGATAAAATATGTTTGAGGTGGACACACCATGGTGTGGTCAGAAGGAAGTTACCATAAAATCCGTTGTCATCGTCATCGGTAGCCTGCCAGGCTAACCAAGCAAGAGGCTTGTATGTGGAGGGTAACATATAGTGAAGTGGCTGGTATTCTAGTATTGCAATATATCTTAAAATTACTGTTATAATCAATTGGAGTGCAGGGTCACAGTTACATTTTTGCTAAACCCCAAAGGCACATATACACCTATACTAATTAAGCAGGTGGCAATTCCCATTTTCCTGTTATCTATTGTGTTAAGGATAAAGTCTTCATCTTAAGTAATAGGGACAAGGGTTCGCTAACACCCATAGCCCAGTGGGCTAGCTTGCTTTTACTATATTTACTGCTTTACATTATATTCTGCTTTGCATTATATTCAGCAGTAATGCAAGAACCTACAGGTCTGTATCCTGTAAGACATTAGCTTCAGCAAGTTAGCATAAGGCTTAAGGCCTATGAACTTTGAACAGATTAACATTGCACAAATAAACGGCCCAACGGAAAACCCCAAGTATTTTGGGAGCTGAAAATAAAGGTTAAGGGGCTCAGTACATCTGTAGATGTAATGTGTTTGAGACAGACACTGTTTTGTGTGGTAAGGCTGACCAAGTGGAAGACTCTGATGGAGAGGGTGACCTATGCTGGAAATAGCCAATTTTGCATGGTAAGCATAAAAATTATTAACGATATGGATAAAACCAAACAAGTTATTACCCAATTAATGAATGAAGGTGATGACTCTTCAACAATCCCCAAGGTGGATTTTAAAGTAAAAGCCTGGATTATTGTCCAAGGAATTGCAATAGAGATTATTTTCATTATTTCAGGTTGCACTCAGTGTAAATTCAGTGTATAATCAAAAACCTATACATGTACCAAACACTGATGATGGCAAATATATATATATGGTACCCATTCCAAAAGCGCACTAGGTTCTAGAGTATCATCTTCATGTTACCCTTCCTCCACCCCGAGCAGTGGAAAATGGCATTGAAACTGTCCTGATGTTTGACCATCTACATCTCTACCTGTGTGATGGGGTTCATTTACAAAGAGGGGCATGTAGCCTATAGGCTAGCCTGCTTGCTTGCCTATATATCTTTTCTTATAAGTTTCTTATAGGTTTATTTGTTTTATTAATAGGTTGAGCTAAGGCAAAGTTAGCATACATATGTCTGGGACCTTTCCCCCAGATAGCAAAGTTAGTATATATATATTCGGGAACTTTCACATAGATAGGTGGTGATGAGCTAAAGCGTAAGGTCCATGTATGGCTGCAACCATTAACATAGATGATGCATTAAAGCAGGTTGGCGTAGGGGCCATACCCTAGGTTCATAAGTTCATACCCCTTTAAACTTAACAGGTACACCACAACTTGCAACTTGGAAAGAACCGAAATAACCAGTTAGGACAGATACAACAAATGTGATAACTTACCACAAAAGGGCCATGGTAACGAATTGATATATATGATAATAAGTTAAGATCACTGATTTACTAACCTATAGGAAAAAGACACTCCAACATTAGTAAGATGAGGAAATACAAATAAGGAAAAGGGGGGAAATCCCCTACTGAATATGCATCAAACATACCAGTGTCAGCATAACATATTATAAAAGTGGCACCCCAGCCTAGGGGAGGTAGGAGAGAGAGATGTAGTCCTTGGGAGGTGCCAGAATGATGGCCACTGGTGATGGTGGGGAAGGTGATGGTGATGAGGAAGATGATGGATAACATTTCAGGTTGTTCTACAAGGGATGGTGTGAGTATATGGAAGTGCAGATGTACATTGTGTAGTATCTCCATCTATCTTACTAAGTTGGGGTGTTTGTGACTGTGCTAAATGTACAAATAAACTATATTTGTAAATATAAAAAAAGAGTTCCTATAGTGTGAGTTGTTGCAACTGTGCACACTGGGGTTCCCAACTATATAACAATTTAAATAATACTGGGCCTGATCTTGGGACAAGAACCTATCAACCCTCAAAGCGATAACTGGGGATTCTTAAGTAATCTATATAATTAATACACAAGCTAAAGATCAGGCAACAGCACCATCACCTCCTCCTGCTTCTCCCCAGGATGGTGGTGGCTGCTTTCTGTTTCTTTGCTACCTTGTTAAGAAGTTTAGGCGTAAAATACTCACCTGGTACCAAGCCAAGCCTTTGTCCTTCTGGCAATGTCCTCCACAACTACACTGACATCACTTTCCTGAAACAACAGAAAGAGCGCATAGAATGGAAATGGGTCAACTTTAAAGCTCATAAAAAATTACATTTCTTTTCCATGAACTGAGAGAGCAGGAAAGAGAGATAGCTCAGTGGTTTGAGCATTGGCCTGCTAAACCCAGGATTGTGAGTTCAATCCTTGAGGGGGCCATTTAGGGGTCTGGGGCAAAAATCTGTCAGGGGACAGTACTTGGTCCTGCTAGTGAAGGCAGGGGACTGGGCTCAATGACCTTTCAGGTCATTCCAGTTCTAGGAGATTGGCATATCTCCACTTATTTAAAAAAAAAAAAAACTTCAACTTTTTGAAAAAGAAAGAAAGCCCAGTGTTTTCAGGTGAAAACCAAAACCTTTTGGATATTAGTTTCTTCTATGAAGAATCAAAATTTTTCAATGGACAAATTCTCACTAAACTGGTGTGATAACTCTAGACCTAAAGCTGATTAAATTCAATGGTGGGGACTGAGCCTGATGCTATTCAGTTAGACAAGCTGTGGTGGAAAGCCTTGGGTTGGGAAACAAGGAATGAAACCCAAGCAAGGCACCTCGCCAAGGCCTTGCAGGAAATTACTAGGGCTGCTCAAAAGTTTTCCATCAGCATTTTTTTCCAGTGGAAAATTGGGGTTTTGACTAAATGAAAATTTCACCAAAGGTGAAATTGACAATTCCATTTTTTCGTCAAGAAACAGTGCGCACGTACACACACACACACCTCTAAAATTTGTGATATTGGCCATTTTTTCAGTTTTTGGCCATTTCTGGCTGCAAACATTTCGGGGCTCACTTGGAGAGATCTGAAAAAATTTCAGTAGCTGGGTTTTTGGTTTTTTGATGAAGAGTCACATTTTTTGACAAGAATTTTGATTAAATTATTTTTTCTTCTTTTTGTCTAAATTTTCAGGTCTAGTAATTAAGTGTAACACATTAAGTTCCCCTACCACATCCCCCCTCCACCACTCACTCCCCTACAACAATTCCCAGATTCAATTCTAGTGTCCCTTAGATCCCCATCCCCCAATATTTGACCCCTACCTTTATTTTGTTTTAATTGAAATTTTCCACAGGAAAGTTTATGACCAGCTAGAAAATATGTCTTAGGAAATAAAAATTAAGGGGAGGTGGCCCTATTAACGTGCTTGTCATCTGTTAGCCTTACATTTATTCTCTGACCCTCTGCTAGGTAATTGGTGATCCGCTGGTAGACGCTGCTCAAGAGAAGCTGCAGTGGCACATGAATGTGAGGAACAGGCTCCCGACAAAAATTCTTCAGGGCAAGCATCTCAATGACTTTCTCTGCCAGAGGAGCGCAGCTCCCGATGAAGGTCTGATGGGCTTTTATCATCACCAGAACTTTCCTGTACAGGTGGGATATAGCTCTATGTTAATAAAAGTCTGCACTTGGGGAGGTATTTGCTGTGGGCAGACTGGTTTATTCTTTTAAACTACACTAACTATCATTACATTTTGGCCCAAGGAGCTGGTATCTAAGAGGAGGAGTAATTCTCTCTTCAATACTGTTGCTTTACAATGACCTGCAAAGGAAAACAAAAATTCGGCTGGTGATGTTTGTGGCCTCTGGATGGATGGTGATTTGTACTGTTCTGTGCTATAGCTGCTTGAACTCAATGCTGTTTATGTCAGTCACTTGCAAGACAGCCTGTTGTATTTCGTATAGATCTACAATGTGATATTTGAACATTTATAAAACTACTGATTATAGACTGGAGTGGTTCTTGGTGAATTCATAAACTTGTGGATTGATTAAAAATAACTACTTGTCCAGCTCTGACAAGGTAAAAGTAGACCTGAAGGAACCTAGTATTAAAAATATAGATTCATAGATTCATAAATTCTGAGGCCAGAAGGATCACTGTGATTATCTGTTCTGACCTCCTGTATAACACAGACCACAGGACTTCCTTGAAATGATTCCTTTTTGAATTACAGCAGATCTTTTAGAAAAACGCCCAGTCTTGATGTATACAGTAAATTGCCACTGGTGGAGAATCCACCACAGCTCTTGATCAATTCTTCCAGTGATTAACTACTCTCATGATTCAAAACGTATGCTATTTCTAGTCTGAATTTGTCTAGCTTCAACATCCAGCCACTGGATCTTGTTATTCCTTTGGGCTGGTCTAGACTACCACGGTAAATCAATCTTAACTTACGCAACTTCAGTTAAGTGAATAGCGTAACTGAAGTCAAGGTTGTTAGATCATAGAATCATAGAATCTCAGGGTTGGAAGGGACTTCAGGAGGTCATCTAGTCCAACCCCCTGCTCAATTTACGGCAGGGGCTACATTGCGCTGTGTCGATGGGAAAACATCTCCTGTTGATTTCCTTTATACTTCTCAGGGAGGTGGAGTATACAAATTGATGGGAGAGTGGTCTTCCATTGATTTAGCACGTCTTCACCAGACCCGCTAAACTGACACTCGCTGCATCGACTGCAGCAGTACCGATCTACCAGCAAGTGTAGACATACCCTTTGTCTGCTAGACTGAAGAGTCCTCTATTCTCAAATTGCTGTTCTCCATGCAGATACTTATAGACGGTGATCAAGTCACCTCAGAACCCTCTCTTTGTTAAGCTAAATAGATTGAGCTCCTGGAATCTCTCACTATAAGGCCTTTACAATCCTTTAATAATTCTTCTGGCTCTTTTTTGAATCCTCTTGAATTTCTCAAAATTAGGAAGCTCACACTCCCTGGACTCAATAAAAAGGATTATCCTGATGAAATCCCACTCCAATGTTGCCTATAACATTTATCAAATTGGCAAATTTAGTTTACTAGATTTCAGCTTTAAAATCTAAAATTGGCAAATTCATAACATAGACACTCCTGCCCCATTCACCACAAAACCTTAACAGTGACTTCGCAAACCTTATGACTTCATGACCTTCTTCATGATCAGTTATAGTTATATCAACAGCCCAGCACATCTACCTTGCATGTGCCCCATGTGTCTGTGAAATGATTCTGCCTTAACACTGCTGAACTCAAAGGAAAATGAGACAATTCACCAGGAATGATTATTTTCTCTCTCATTATTCTCTCTGTGTCATTTCATTATTCAACAGTTCACCATGAAAAATGCAAATATAGCTCAGAGTTTAGAACTTGTGTTTGGTTTTTTCCTGTTAATCTGAACTCTACCACCCAGCCTGAACCACGGTGAGGCTACCTCTGCACCATAATGATGAAGGATTTTTAACAATTAATGAAGTAAATAAATTCACAAAAAATATAAATACAGAAGAAACCCAGATAATAATCACTACGCTCTTACATAGCACTTTCAACTGTGAAAGTAATTACCTGTTGGAACAATTTACCAAAGGTTGTGGTGGATTCTCCATCACTGAGAATTTTTAAATCAAGATTAGAAGGTTTTCTAAATGGTCGGCTCTAGTTCAAACAGGAATTAATTCAGGGGAGTCCTGTGGCCTCTGTTATACCAGAGTCAGACTAAATGATCACAGTGGTTTTTTCTGGCCTTGGGATCTATGAATCAAAGCACTCTGAGGCCACATCCTTATCCCCATGTTACAGATGGAGGAACAGAGGAAGTGAAGTGATTTGCCCAAAGTATCCAAGCAAACCAGTAGCATGGCCAGGAATAGAAGCCATGTCTTCTAGGACTCAGGTCAGTTGCTCTAACCACTAGCCCACACAGTCTTCCATGATACTACTCCATTTCGAGCCAGCAAGCAAAGTGCTTCCAAATCATTATACCACAAATAGCTATATTAAATTTTGCAAGATGAAAGAACTACAACGTTCTTTCACAGATTATTTCTCTTGTATTTCTCACGTTTGCTTGTCTTCATCCTGCCTCAGCTGAGCAAAGGGCAGCGACCGCATGTCTTGTGAAGTTAAAGGGTCCTCTTCCTTTTCAAATGGTTCCATTTGAACTGCATACAGCAAGGGAAGCAGCCAGACCCAACATGTGCTCTTAGAGTCTTTGGAGCTTTGGATGCAAACATGCTTCAGAACTGAAATACACTTCCTGCAATGACAGGGATGCAAAATGTTAAACAAACAAAAAATTCCTCATATTCAGACAAACTGTATCCACAGCTATGTCTGTGCAGCTCTTCATGAGTTTGAGCTTCCGCTGTGAGCTGGATCGATGGCTGGACAGCAAGACGAAGATACTTCATGCTCCTGTACACATAGGGCCAAGGTCGTTTTGAGCGCTGCATGAAAAGTGATTTTTTGGTTCCAAAATATTGCGGGCGGGGAACCTTTGGTTCAGATTGAACCAAATAATAAAATTCCTCCAAAATTCAACAAATCCAAAAAGTTCATTTTGGGTCAAAGGAAACATGGCGCTCAACCCAAAACTGTTGTTTCCAGGCATTTTAAAAGCCTACTCACAAAACAGCCAGAGAAGGATGTGCTGCGTCTTTCAGAACATGTGCTGCCCTCACCACTTTAGTCCAGTGGTGAGGGCATTCAACTGCGATGTAGGAGATCTACGTTTGAATCCCCACTCTAGAACGGGGACGTTGCTCCCCAGTGAGAGCCCTAACTGCTTGGCTATTTTGTGATGGCTCTCTCTGGTAGAAGCTTTTTATAAAATACTTGAATAGTCACTGGGCCAGATAAAGAGCACAAGAAAGAATGACTCTATAGCCTGGTGGTTAAGGCACTCACGTAAGAAGTGGGAAAGCTAAATTGAAGTCCACCTGTTCCAGTATTTCTTGTTATAACAGAGATTTAGCAAGAGATTACTTTCCTCAGGGTTAACCCAAGGACGAACATTTGAAACCAGTTTGCTTTAAATCAACATTGGCACTTGTAATGCCATTTGAAATCAAAACATTAATTCAAAAAGAAAATTTTGTTTCGACTCAACTTTTTAATATGAAAAATTTCACCTCAATCAGAAAATATCAATGTTTTCAATTGTGACATTTCCCAATAGAAAATGTTCAGAACTTTTTATTGCATGAAAATTTTCAGGATGTTGACTTTTTGTCCTGCTTTGTAAATTCTGTTTTCTGATAATAAGATTGTGGTAGCTTGAGAGCTGGTAGATGTTCCACCCCTCACATCTGTATGTCCATCTTCCCAGGATTCAATGGGCATTCTACAAACCACAGGTTCAAGAGTCCAGCACCTAAGACCAGCACAGAAAATTGAGGTTTTGGATCTTTTGTGTCAATCATCTTCATGTAGATGGGGCAGCCCTGCCAGAGCTCTTACCCATCTGGAGGTATTATCAGTAGCAGTCAACTCATAGGCGCCGACTCCAGGGGTGCTCCAGGGATAGCACACCCATGGGGAAAAAAAGGATTAGCAGGTGCTAGGCACCCACCAGCAGCTAAGCTCCCCCCATCCACCCCACTCCCGCCCACCTCTGGTCCCTACCAATCAACTCCTCCTCCTCCCTCCCAGTGCATTCTGCATGCTGCAGAACAGCTGTTCGATAGTGGGAGGAGCGGGGATGGGGCGTGCTCTGAGGAGGAGCAGAAAGAGGTGGGGCCTTGAGGTAAGGGGTGGAGTGGGGGCAGGGCCGGGGGTGGAGCGGGGGTGGGAAGAGGCGGGACAGAATGGGGGTTTGGGTGAAGGGGTGGAATTGGGGCAGGATCTGGGGCTGAGTGGGGTTTGAGCACCCCCAGGGAAAATTAGAAGTCAGTGCCTATGAGCCAACTTGAGACCTGTTCCTTGGAAGTACTAATACTATGCTCCAATTGACTTTAAGGCTGTCAGATCTGATGGTTAGCCTGTTTCCATCTGCCTAGAATTAGAAGCGGTCTAGGACTCATTACCTGCCACATAGCAGCCCCTAAATTTGATCTTGCAGGTTGGGATCACAGCTTCTATGTGCTACTGCAGTACAAATAATACATTATAGTAATTGTCACCCTAGGGTTAACCTTGAAGAGGGTGATCTCCTGCTGAGCCTCTATTATATATAATGAAAAGCCATAAATAATTAAGCCTCCTACTTTTTGATCTGTATGCTCTGCAAACATGTCAGTTCACAGCATTTAAAGGGAAGTGAATGTGTTACCTTTAAAACCACAGGCAGAGTTCAAGCAAATAAAATTACATATATAGGGAGTTAGATAGAAATTACCTTTTTCTTGGTTCTTTGAGGTTCGTGAATTTGCCTTCCTGGAAGTCAACATTTTGGGCCATTTTTTCAATCTTGCTCATGACTTCTGCATTTATATGGATATTGTGGTGAGATAGTGTGCATAGCGCAAAGAGGAGAACGTCCATCACTGAAATAGCAGGCTTCTGAAATCTGGAGTTTCCGAGTACATTTTCAATGAATTTGCGGATGTAATCATACACCTAGACAAACACAGTAACAATCTTGTACATTTTACCGGAAGTGTCAGAAATGTCTGAAATAAAGTTCTCCCAACATCATCTCAGCTGCATTGGCCAGTGGATGGGGAGGGATGATGGAGGAGGTATTTGCCATTACTCACAGGTGGAAAGGTAGCCTTGAGGCTGAAAGCACTACCCTGTCATTCTGGAGACTTATATTCCATTCCTCCTTTTGCCACAGCCTCCCTGTGTGATCTTGGTCAAGTCAGTTAATCTCTCAATCTTTTCTATTTAGATTGTAAGATCTTCGTGACAGGGATTGTTCTTGAGTATGTGACTGTGCAGCACCTAGTGCGTCAGGGCCCAAACTTGATCACTGTGTGTCTGTGTGACACTTGGTGTAACAGGGCCCCAATTTCAATCGCTGTGTGTTTGTGCAGTGCTCAGCACTACGGAACCCCCATCTTAATTACTACAGCCTGGTCCACACCGAAAACTTACATTTACTGTGATGCAGTGTATTAGGCCCGGAGGCCCATTGATGGAGGCTTTGCGGTCTAACCACATCCCATCCCAGAAAGGAGCAGTGAAGTTGAGTCCTCCAAGCTGCCTAAAGCAGCTGCATGGGACGCAGCCAATCAGAAAGAGGCTGTAGGAAATAGCTAATCAAGGCCCAGCAGTTCCACATAAAAGGAGCTGCAAAGCCAGAGTGAGTTCAGTGTGCTGGCATGGACCGGGGAAGCAAGGAAGGCGCTCCTGGCTGGCTGCTGGGACTTAGGCAAGCAGTGCCATGGGAAGTGGCCCAGGGAAACAACAGCAATTAGTTAGAGGGGTGTGGCACGTGGCTGCTACTTGTAGGGTCCCTAGACTAGGGCTCAGAGTAGTAGGCAGGCCCCAGGTGTCCCCCTGACCTGCCCTGCCCCAGCCTCAGGTGGAGCGGCCTAACCCCAGAGAGGGAAGTTAATTAAGCCCTGTTGGAAGAGGGGCCAGAAGAGTCTCCAGGGAGAAAAGGCCCTGGGGGCACAGTCCCATATCAGGGCTGGGACTGGTTAAAGACTGAGCCCAGGGAGGGCTACAGAGACATTCCAATAGAGGGCTCCTGTGATAGCCCCTGTGGGACTGACTGAATATAGGACCTGAGCCCAGGGAGGGTTACAGGAAGAGAGAGACCAACTGAAGGGTACTGTGTGTGAATGAAAATCTGGGGGGACCCAAGACTTTGGTCAAGCTGTGTGGGCCTTAAAACTTTGGATAAGCTTGTGTCCAGGCTGTGTTGAACTTTGGTTCAACTTGTGTCTGTGTATAGGAGGAAGGAGGGGGAGGCAGAAGTGAAAACATCCCCAAACAGAACAATTTGAAATAGCAGAAAGATAATCACAGTTAGGAAAAAGGGTAGACAGTGAATAACAGGAAAAGCCTAAATATGGTGTTTTTGCTGGCTTTGTTTTTGACCTGCACTGAATTTGCAATGTATTCCAAATAAGGTAATTAATACGGAAGTATGTGTAATTTGTCTGTGGTTTTAACCTTTATAAGCTGGTTACAGTTTAAGGAGGGCAGAGAAGCTTGCCATCTTGCATGGGGCTATGCTGACTCTCCTTGCATATATGCTCGTATAAAATAAAGGAGCCTCAGGCGATTCTGATCCAAACACAATGTGTGGTTAATTTTCCACAACAATTTGGTGGCTCGTCCGGGATCCTCAACGAATCTCCAGTCCGGAGGACCGTGAGTCGCCCCCCTCACCGGAATCCCCGGCCGGCCATCTGAAAGGTGAGAGACCTTTGAATCTCTATTGGGGTTTCTGGTGGAGGACTGACCCATAGGCTCTGGGTTGGGTGAATTTCGCGCTGGAATCGGAATTTTTTTACCAGACACGCCTGACGCCCTTTGGGTTTCCCTGGGAAGAGCCACAGGGTGTGGCTGGGCAGGAGCAAAGGTAGGTTTCTGTATGTGCTGGTATAGGGGATGCTGGTAAGTCTCGGATGGTCCGAGACCTAGGCCTCGCCCCAGTGTGAGTGCGTGGGGGGCTGATGGGTCCGTAGGGATCCGAAACCTCGCCACACCTGTGTGAATGTGGGCCATGGAAAGATGCCCAGAGTCCTTCGCGAAGTCTCTGGACTTGTGACCGAAGTGCCTCTAACGCAAGCTCCATGAGCCCCAACGAGTCGGCCGGTAGAAGGCTGGGCTAGGGCAATGCAACTCTGCATGGCATCGTCTGGTGAGGAGTGTGCCCAGACCTAGGTGTGCGTGACCCCACCCTTTTGCATCTTCGGACGATTCCGCAACCTCCTTCCTATCCCTCCCTCGCCTAACGGCAGGCCCTGTGCCACTGACTGACCTAAGCACCTCACCTGAAGTGACAGAGTAAGCGGCAGCCAGCCGACGCTCTTTGCTAAAGGGGATTGGTTGCAAGGGCGGTCGTGGACACCCTACAATAAACCTTTCCTGTGTGAGTGATCACACCGAGCATGTGACCTGCGTGGGAGCCTGTCACAGCTCACCACAAAGGGAAGGATGGGGACCGGTGGATCCAAGGAGATCACCATTCCGCCAAAAGGCACACCTGTGCATTACATGTACATGAATTATAGTCCTGTTGCTTGCAAGTTTTTTAGAATAATTGAAATTGGTATACCAGGGTAATCCAAAATTACAGTTTCCCTTAGAAGGAAACTTTCGACCTTGACCAGATTGTGCACCTCAGGGTGCACTTCTTGCCAACAAAGTCGGACAAGGTCAGTTTGATGTATACTTTTATTTTGTGTGAGGAAACAGTAAAACGGCGCCATAAATCTCAAGTAGGGAGTCCCAAGAACTCCCAAGAAAAGCTTAAAACTCAACTAAAACAAGACAAAAAGAAAATTGACTCTTTCCTGTAACCCTGCTAGCCAGCAGATATCCCTCTACCCATCTAGACCTCTTCAGGAGGCAAAGCCCCTTTGGAGTATCCCCTCCGCACCTCCTGACGATCTTATAGACCTGTTCCTCAAACCAGGCAGTTTGCTGCTCCAGCACAGCCTATGCAGGCAGCTGCTGTAGCACCTTGCCCAGACAGAACTGGGCAGGGAGCTGCTGCCCAGCCCCCACAGGCAAGAAATATTAAGGGCCTTAAGTATCAAAAGCCCTTATATGTACCCCTCAGATAGTGTCTCCCCGTATTGAGGAAATATTCCCCTTGTGCCAATTCCAGGGCATTGGTGCTTCGGGTCAGGAAACCTTGGTGTCTGCGCATGCACCTTGGTCTCCCATGGAATTGTATAATTTATTTAAAAATTTTCTGAAAATAAGAAAAGACCCTGTTAAATTCCAAGAAGAATTAAAAACTGTCATATGTTGTTATAACCCTACCTGGGCAGACTTTAACCAACTCCTAAGGGGAGTCCTGCCCAGGAAAACATTCAATCACCTTTATCAGGCAGCCCGGTGGCCCATGAAGGACCCAGGCCACGACCAGAACACAATAAATGGGATTACATACAGGCTGTGGAAAGCAGTTCTCACAGTCTGCCCAAAGAAAGCACATTGGGCTAAAATTAGCACCTGTAAACAAAGTAAAGGAAAGAATCTAAATGAAATTTTAGCAGCTACCCAACACAATTGGTTCCCTGCCACTATCACCGCCACATTGAAACTAAGTTAATGACCTTCCAGCTCCAGGATATACAGGGACCCTGCAATAGCCACCCACTGCAAGGGGGAGAAAGGGAAGGCCAAACCAAGATCCCCACCATCCACCTCCCCAGGGACCCAGTGATGGCACATGTCACTATTGCAAACTGATGGGCCATTGGAAAAGGGAATGTCCCTACTGCCCTGGCCCTTCACAAGCGGTAGGGGTGGGCAACGTTCTTGTGCCCCGTCTCTTCACCTCTGACTGTTACTGTCGGTCCTCTGTCTAACTATCATGTTTTCTTCTTCAGTTTTTGTTTACTTGACGACCTTTTGGGAAAAGACTTGCTGTGTAAATTAAATTGTACAATCTATTGTACCCCAGAATGGCATGTATCTGCAAGTGCCTGATCTCGCACACAATAAGGTTAAGGTCCTGGCAGTTTTGCAGGAGAAGACCAACCCCCAGCCCTTCCTCGTTGCAACAGGAACTGCTGGCTAAGGTCTCTCTCTCTTTCTCCCTTATTGTGGGCTGATCATGCCAACCAGGTTGGGTGCATTGGGTCTGCCCAACCCGTTAAGATTCGCCTAAGCCCAGCAAGACCCCTTCCTGAGGTGTAGCAGTACCCTCTATCAAAACAGGGCAAGGAAAAAAAATCCAACCTGTTATTACCTCCTGCATTTTTCTAAGTCATTATTTTTATAGTCAGTGAGTGTGTGACCAGGACAGGGGAGCAGGCCATGCTGACGGAGCCTTAAGACTGCCTGGGGCATCTGAGTCTCCGTGCTGCCTCAGGAGAAAGGAGGAATTGAGTGGGGAACGACCTATTGGACATAGAACCCTTATTGTGCTGTTAATGCTGCTGGTTTTTTTTACCTTTCCCGTTGTCCCTAGCCCTGCGATTATCCTTTCTTAAAATGCACCGGTCCTGAGGGTTGTTACCGCCTCAAATAAGAAAAAGATAAGGGTAAGTACTTTAAAGTTCGAAATAAGATACTTCGACTTCAGCTACGTTATTCACGTAGCTGAAGTTGCGTATCTTACTTCGAACTTGTGGGCTAGTGTAGACCAGCCCTTAGACCAAGCTGGATGAGCAAGCATCTCAGAGAGGTGATTAAGAAAAAGCAGAAAGCATACAAGGAGTGGAAGATGGGAGGGATCAGCAAAGAAAGCTACCTTATTGAGGTCAGAGCATGTAGGGATAAAGCGTGAAAGGCTAAAAGTCATGTAGAATTAGACCTTGCAAAGGGAATTAAAACCAATAGTAAAAGGTTTTATAGCCATATAAATAGGAAGAAAACAAAGAAAGAAGTGGGACCGCTAAACACTGAGGATGGAGTGGAGGTTAAGGATAATCTAGGCATGGCCCAATATCTAAACAAATACTTTGCCACAGTCTTTAATGAGGAGCTTAGGGATAATGGCAGCATGACAAATGGGAATAAGGATATGGAGGTAGATATTACCATATCCGAGGTAGAAGCCAAACTTGAACAGCTTAATGGGAGTAAATCGGGGGGCCCAGATAATCTTCATCCAAGAATATTAAAGGAACTGGCACATGAAATTGCAAGCCCATTAGCAAATTTTTTAAAAGAATCTCTAAACTCAGGGGTTGTACCATTTGACTGGAGAATTGCTAATATAGTTCCTATTTTTAAGAAAGGGAAAAAAGGTGACCCGGGTATCTACAGGCCTGTTAGTTTGACAGCTGTAGTATGCAAGGTCTTGGAAAAAAATTTGAAGGAGAAAGTAGTTAAGGACATTGAGGTCAATGGCAATTGGGACAAATTACAACATGGTTTTACAAAAGGTAGAACATGCCAAACCAACCTGATCTCCTTCTTTGAGAAAGTAACAGATTTTTTAGATAAAGGAAACGCAGTGGATCTAATCTACCTTGATTTCAGTAAGGCATTTGATACAGTACCACATGGGGAATTATTAGTTAAATTGGAAAAGATGGGGATCAATATGAAAACTGAGAGGTGGATAAGGAACTGGTTAAAGGGGAGACTACAGCGGGTCATAGTGAAAGGTGAACTGTCAGGCTGGAGGGAGGTTACTAGTGGAGTTCCTCAAGAATCAGTTTTGGGACCAATCTTATTTAATCTTTTTATTACTGACCTTGGCACCAAAAGTGGGAGTGTGCTAATAAAGTTTACAGATGACACAAAGCTGGGATGTATTGCCAATACAGAGAAGGACTGGGATATCATACAGGAAGATCTGGATGACCTTGTAAACTGGAGTAATAGTAATAGGATGAAATTTAATAGTGAGAAGTGTAAGGGTTATGCATTTAGGGATTAATAACAAGAATTTTAGTTATAAGATGGGGACGCATCAGTTGGAAGTAACAGAAGAGGAGAAGGACCTCCGAGTCCTGGTTGATCACAGGATGACTATGAGTCGCCAATGTGATATGGCCGTGAAAAAATCTAATGCGGTCTTGGGATGCATTAGGCGAGGTATTTCTAGTAGAGATAAGGAGGTGTTAGTACCGTTATACAAGGCATTGGTGAGACCTCATTTGGAATACTGTGGGCAGTTCTGGTCTTCCATGTTTAAGAAGGATGAATTCAAAGTGGAACAGGTACAAAGAAGGGCCACTAGGATGATCCGAGGAATGGAAAACCTGTCGTATGAAAGGAGACTCAAGGAGCTTGGTTTGTTTACCTTAACCAAAAGAAGGCTGAGGGGAGATATGATTGCTCTCTTTAAATATATCAGAGGGATAAATACCAGGGAGGGAGAGGAATTATTTCAGCTCAGTACCAATGTGGACACAAGAACAAATGGATATAAACTGGCCATCAGGAAATTTAGACTTGAAATTAGACGAAGGTTTCTAACCATCAGAGGAATGAAGTTCTGGAACAGCCTTCCAAGGGAAGCAGTGGGGACAAAAGACCTATCTGGCTTCAAGATAAAGTTAGATAAGTTTATGGAGGGGTTGGTTTGATGGGATAACATGATCTTAGTCAAAAGTCAATTAATTGCCATCAGTGGTAAATAGGACCAATGGTCAGTAATGGAATGTTAGAAGTTACTACAGAGAACTTTTTCCTGGGTTTCTGGCTGGTGAGTCTTGCCCACATGCTCAGGGTTCAGTTGATCGCCATATTTGGGGCCGGGAAGGAATTTTCCTCCAGGGTAGATTGACAGAGGCCCTGGAGGTTTTTCACCTTCCTCTGCAGCATGGGGCACAGGTCACTTGCTGGAGGATTCTCTGCATCTTGAAGTCTTTAAACCATGATATGAGGACTTCAATAGCTGAGACATAGGTGAGAGGATTATTCCAGGAGTGGGTGGGTGAGATTCTGTGGCCTGCATTGTGCAGGAGGTCAGACTAGATGATCATAATGGTCCCTTCTGACCTTAAAGGCTGTGTGTCTATGAGTCTTGGAGGGGTGGATTAACTACAGAGATGAAAAAACACTTCCGTCACTATAGGAAATGTCTACACTATAGCGGCACAGCTGCAGCGCTGTAGCATCTGTAGTGTAGACGTAGCCTACGTGTCTACATAGCCACTTCTCACCATGGTATGAGTGTCTTTGTTAGAACTGTACAGAGGATGGAAGTTCTGCTTTGCGAAGGATTTTGAGATTTTGAAATTTGGCTTCGTTCTGAATCAAAGCAAAACCCAAACATTTCAAAGTTGTCCGCAATTTCAACATTTTTAGATATATACAATAATACAAAAAATTTAAAATTCAAAATGAAAAGTCATTTCAAATAAAAAAAAATGAAAAAGTTTCATTCTGAAAATGTCTGAATATTTCCCCTGATTTTTTTCAAAATGGAATTCCAGCTCAACCAACCTGGTTTTGCAAAGTCTTTAGATTTTGAAAGAACCACTGTGTTGCTGACCTGCTCTAGGCTCTCTCTCTCATATTTACTTAGCTCCAGTTTCCACAGTATCTATATCATTCTCTTTCTGACTCTTATTTCATTTACAGAAGCATTGCATTGGTTTGTATTCTGCTGTTTTTCAAGCACAAAATTAACATATGCCTGGGAACAGAAGTATATTGTATATTGAACAATACACTACTTTGTATATTGTTTGCATTATCAGAGGGGTAGCCGTGTTAGTCTGGATCTGTAGAAGCGACAAAGAGTCCTGTGGCACATTATAGACTTACAGACGTACTGGGGCATAAGGTTTTGTGGGTGAATACCCACTTCTTCGGATGCATGCAGTGGAAATGTCCAGGGGCAGGTATAAATATGCAGGGAAGAGTCAGGCTAGAGATAACGAGGTTAGTTCAATCAGGGAGGATGAGGCCCTCTTCTAGCAGTTGAGGTGTGAACACCAAGGGAGGAGAAACTGCTTTTGTAGTTGGCTAGCCATTCATAGTCTTTGTTTAATCCTGAGCTGATGGTGCCAAATTTGCAAATGAACTGAAGCTCGGCAGTTTCTCTTTGAAGTGTGGTCCTGAAGTTTTTTTGCTGCAGGATGGCTACCTTTAAATCTGCTATTGTGTATCCAGGGAGATTGAAGTGTTCTCCTACAGGCTTTTGTATATTGCCATTCCTAATATCTGGTTTGTGTCCATTTATCCTTTTGCGTAAGGACTGTCCAGTTTGGCCGATGTACATAGCAGAGGGGCATTGCTGGCACATGATGGAGTATATAACATTGGTGGATGTGCAGGTGAATGAACCGGTGATGGTGTGGCTGATCTGGTTAGGTCCTGTGATGGTGTCCCTGGTGTAGATATGTGGGCAGAGTTGGCATCGAGGTTTGTTGCATGGATTGGTTCCTGAGTTAGAGTTATTCTGGTGCGGTGTATAGTTGCTGGTGAGAATATGCTTCAGGTTGGCGGGTTGTCTTTGGGCGAGGACTGGCCTGCCTCCCAAGGCCTGTGAAAGTGAGGGATCGTTGTTCAGGATGAGTTGTAGATCACTGATGATCCGTTGGAGAGGTTTTAGCTGAAGACTGTAAGTGATGGCCAGAGGAGTTCTGTTGGTTTCTTTCTTCAGTTTGTCTTGCAGCAGGAGGCTTCTGGGTACACGCCTGGCCCCGTTGATCTGTTTCCTTATTTCCTCATGTGGGTATCGTAGTTTTGAGAATGCTTGGGGAAGATCTTGTAGGTGTTGGTCTCTGTCAGAGGGGTTGGAGCAAATACAGTTGTACCTCAGTGCTTGGCTGTAGACAATGGATCATGTGGTGTGTCCGGGATGGAAGCTGGAGGCATGTAGGTATGCATAGCGGTCAGTTGGTTTTTGGTATAGGGTGGTGTTAATGTGACCATCGCTTATTTGCACCGTGGTGTCTAGGAAGTGGACTTCCCGAGTAGACTGGTCCAGGCTGAGGTTGATGGTGGGGTGGAAGCTGTTGAAATCATTGTGGAATTGTTCCAGAGTTTCCTTCCCATGGGTCCAGATGATGAAGATGTCATCAATGTAGGTAGGTAGGTAGATCTGAAGCATATTCTCACCAACAACTACACACCGCACCAGAATAACTCTAACTCAGGAATCAATCCATGCAACAAACATCGATGCCAACTCTGCCCACATATCTACACCAGGGACACCATCACAGGACCTAACCAGATCAGCCACACCATCACCGGTTCATTCACCTGCACATCCACCAATGTTATATACTCCATCATGTGCCAGCAATGCCCCTCTGCTATGTACATCAGCCAAACTGGACAGTCCTTACGCAAAAGGATAAATGGACACAAATCAGATATAGGAATGGCAATATACAAAAGCCTGTAGGAGAACACTTCAATCTCCCTGGACACACAATAGCAGATTTAAAGGTAGCCATCCTGTAGCAAAAAAACTTCAGGACCAGACTCCAAAGAGAAACTGCTGAGCTTCATTTCATTTGCAAGTTTGACACCATCAGCTCAGGATTAAACAAAGACTATGAATGGCTAGCCAACTACAAAAGCAGTTTCTCCTCCCTTGGTGTTCACACCTCAACTGCTAGAAGAGGGCCTCATCCTCCCTGATTGAACTAACCTCGTTATCTCTAGCCTGACTCTTCCCTGCATATTTATACCTGCCCCTGGACATTTCCACTGCATGCATCCGAAGAAGTGGGTATTCACCCACAAAACCTTATGCCCCAATACGTCTGTTAGTCTATAAAGTGCCACAGGACTCTTTGTTGCTTCTATTGTTTGCAGTGTTGCTGTACCAATACAAGACATTACCTCAGCTAACTTGTCTCTCTGATATTGTATATTGTCAGTAGCTAAGACTTGAATGGGTTTTTCACATGGCTTGAAATTCCAGCAGAAGGTCTGTTTGTAACTTAATTCCACAAAACAGGGCTTACGTGGAATTTAAGAGGTTCACATGCCTGTGCTGGACCTTCTTCAATGCACTTTGGATCAGGACCATAATCAAGGAGTAAAGATAGAGGTATAAACTGTTCATTAGTTTACAAATACATTTTTTTTAAAAATGGGACCGCTAAGAAATTTGTCCTGGGGAGGGTACCTTTTTTGTAACCCTTCTAGATAAAAATAAATTCAGCTCCACAAACACCAAAGTTCTCATGCAGCCACAGCCAGAGAATCCCTTTATTTATTGTAACTGCCTTTTCCTCCATCGTGACTGGAACTGGCTGGGAAATCCCTTCCCACAAAAAAATGTGCGTTAAAAAAAAAATCAATCCTGGACTAGGACGAAAAGTCAAAAACACCTAATTGTTTACAGGGAGGGATTTTAAGAAATTTTTCTGTTTCAGAAGACGCTACGTGGAATTTTTCAGCTTTTCGGCTGCCTGCCTGGAAGAGCTCTGTGTGGCTTGAAAACTTCTCTCTCTCTCACCAATAGAAGTTGATCCAATAACAGATATCTAGGTTCTCGTCAATTTCACTGAAAATAAGGGTGGAATTGACAAGAGCCTCCCAGCCTGGCTGCAGGAGAGACAGAGAGCCCAGCCACTCAGCCTCCCCACCTCTTCCACCCCACCTCACCCACCCACCCCCGCTATGGGGCTGAGGAGGATGAGTGCCCTGGTTCATCTGCATGTCCAGGCCTAAAGCTAGAGGGAGGCAGGAAGAGTGGGGGCACCTCTACACTGCCAAATAAAAACCCTGCAGCAATGAGTCTCAGAACCCAGGTCAACCCGCCACCCCCTGCCCTTGCTGTGTCTCAACTTCTGTCCTCCAGCCCAAGCAGGAATGTCTACACTGTTATTTTTAGCCCTATAGCGTGAGCCCAAGTCAGTTGATCCGGGCTCTGAGACTCACGGCCGCAGGGTTTTTTCTACAGTGTAGACACACCCAGAAGTCAGGGTGTTCTGCCTCAGTCACATGCAGAAATTGAGAAAAACTTTCCTCATGGGCAGCTGGGGACTGTCATGTTGATTTTCCCTATGGAAAATTTCAGTTTTGCAAAAAGGGCATTTTCTGTCAGAAAATAGCCCCGAGCAGCTTTAATGCCGATGTCCTTTGACATTTTTTTTCCTCCCGCAAAATGAGAGTTTCTAGCCCTCAGGGTCAGGGTCATAAAAAACCCTGAATCCTTCAATCAAGCGCTGATCCCTCCCCCACCCGTTCACAGCCAGCCACTCCCCCCAAAACATGGCTGCTTAGCCTCACACTTCCCCCTGCTCATCCCCTGTGCCTGGTAGCCAGGGAGCCACCAGACTGCCAGTCTCTGGCAGCTCCATGAACATTCCTAGCCGGGATCTCACGTGTCTGGATGGGCAGCAGGGATGGCCACAGTGGGCAGGCAGGGGAACTCTCTGCCTTTTCTCTTGCTGAGGAGGGAAGCTGTTCCCCTCACCCCAGGACCTACCCACCTCATGTAACTAGGACATCCCCCCCAGCACCCTCTACCACATTCAGAGGCACCCAGTTCTGTGCAGTGCCATGTCCTGTCCCCATTGCTGCTCGAGGCAGGGAGCACAGGTGGGAAATCAGTGATTCTTCTTCATCCATGAGAAAGTCCCCTCTCCCCCAACCCACCGTGCTACACAAACCTTGGCAACTGTGAGCCATCCATATGGTGGGCATGGGGAAGGGGAGCAAAGATGCACAGTGGGAGTGCAGTGAGTGAAAAAGCCTTGGGAGGGGGAAACGGGGTCAAATTGTGCCAAGTGCTGCACACAGCGCTGTGCAAGTAATAGATTTTTCAATTCACTGGCAGTGCCAAAATACTGAAGAAAATATTCAATATGGGTTGAACTGAAAACAAATTTTCAGCAAATCAGAAAGTTGGGAAAAACATTATTTTGGGTCCCACTAAACATGTTTGACCTGACACTGAAGGTTTCCTTTGGATTTTGAGTTTCTTTAACATTTTATACATTTTTTAAAATAAATATGAAGGAAATTTCTAAAGGAAAAATAATTTCATAACAAAAAATTGAAATGTTTTGACTTCTTCCGATTTTTTTTCCAACCAAAACAATTTGGTGAAATTAACACAAAAAAGTTTTGGTTGAACAACTTTGCCCAGTTCTAGCTGTACATACATGTAGCGAGAGACTGTTTTAGAGTAGCAACCACATTCACTACTTGACAGTGAGCCACGGAGCAGGTATTACAGGGCATTCCCTGTTACTTGGGCAATATGCTGACCATGGGAGCATTTATATTGTTTTGGAACAGCTTACCCAGGGATGTGGTGGATTATCCATCCCTGGCAATTTTTAAACCAAGATTGGATGTTTTTCAAAAACAGCTCTGCTGTAGTTCAAACAGGAACTAATTCAGGGAAATTCTATGGCCTGTGTTATACAGCAGATCAGACAGTGGTCCCTTAGAATCCATGAGAAACTCCAGAAAGTTGGGAAGCGAGGCTGGCTGAGAATGGTTTTAGAGCAAACCAGGGAAAATGTGCAATTTTCAAAGCCTCAGTTGCAGATTGTGGCCATACCATTGACAAAGACAGTTTGCATAAATCACTAAATAAAGCCAAAGCTTATCCATAAGCACCACCACCACCCCAACCACAAAATGTGTCACAAGATTCTTTCCAAACACAGTGAGTGTTACAGCCCCTGAAGAAAAAGTTACTCACCTTGTGCAATAACGATGGTTCTTCAAGATGTGTGTCCCTATGGGTGCTCCACTGTAGGTGTGTGTGTGCCTCTGCACTGTCAATCAGAGAATTTCAACAGCAGTTTGTTCCACCCGCACACCCGTGGCTCCTCACCTGCCACAAGGCTAGCCAGCATGCACGGGCATTTCTCCCTCAGCTTCTTCTCTACCACAGAGTCAACTAGTGGAGGTCCGAAGTAGTGGGGAGGAGGGAGTGTCGTGGAGCACATATAGGGACACACATCTCAATGAACCATCATTACTGCACAGGATGAATAACTTTTCTTCTTCTTCTTCTAGTAGTATCCTTATGGGTGCTCCACTATAGGTGACTCCTGAGCAGTACTCACCACTGGAGGCTGGGACTTCGGAGTCGAGTCTGATACACGATAGTACTGAGGCCCCGAATTGGGCACCTGAAGCCAAATCACTCAGAATGACCTAGTGTTCTGCAAAGGTATGTGCATATGCCCATGTAGACATCTTTGGAGATGGCAATCAACAAGGAGACGGATCTCGTGGAATGCATGCATATCGAAGATGGCAGTGTTACCCCCACGCAAATCGGTAACAGAGTTTAATATAGCCAGAGACTCACTTGGAGAGTCTCTTGAGCTGAGATCGCTGCACATTTCGACCTATACGCAACTGAAAGGAAGAGTCTCCGAGATTTTCTGAAGGCCTTCATCCTGTCTAAATAGAAGGCCAAGGCTCTCCTCACTTCAAGCATGTGGAGGATGGCTTCTCTGTTATCCGTATGAGGTTTTGGATAGAATGTTGGGAGTTACATGAGTTGATTCATGTGGAGGGCAGAAGCTATTTCAGGAGTGAACTTTGGGTTCAGTCTGAGTGTGACCTTCTCCAGGAAGAACACTGTAAAGGTGTGGGGGAGGAAGTGCCATCAAACGTGCTATATCCCTGATCCTTCTGGCAGAAGTGATAGTGATGAGGACAGCCATCTTCATGGACAGGTGAGTTAACGAGCAAATGGCCATGGGTTTGAATGGTGGTTTAGTCAGGCCCTGTAGCACTAGGCTGAGGTCCCATTGCAGAATGGGGGTCCTGGGTTGTGGGAAGAGCTTTGCTACACCTTTTAGGAACCTCTTCATAGTCAGGTGACAGAAGATTGAGTAGCCTTCTACCTGCTGGTAGAAGGTTGCAATTGCTGCCAAGTGAATCTTCACCAAGCTAATAGAGAGACATGATTTCTTTAAGGTAGTCCAGGATCACCAGCAAGGTGGCTGACTTAGGGGTGACGTCCTTTAGTTGGCACAATATCTGGAATCTTCCATTTCTGTAGATAGGTGCCATGAGTAGCACTCTTTGTACTGTGCACTAGTACCTCCTGTACTTCCTCAAGCCTCTATGTGCTGGAACCATGAAGGAGCCATGTTTTGAGATGTAGGACCCATGGATTGGGGAGAAAGGTGCACCCCTTGTTCTGTGACAGAAGGTAGGGAGTGATTGGCAGGGTCACCGGTGAACACAAAGCCAGCTGAGAAAGGTAAGAGTACCATGTCTGTCTGGGACACCTGGGGGCAATCAGAATGATGCTTGCTTTTTCCATTCAACAGCAACAGAGGGAATGAGGGAAAGGATTAAAGAGGCGAGGAGGAGAGTGTCTCCCCTGGAGTGTCGTCCGATCCCTGCTCTGAAGCAGTACTGCGGGCATTTCTTCTTCTGGTAAGTAGTGAACAAGTCTATCAAAGGCATCCCCCACTGCCAGAATATATCGTGTAGAATGGTTGGTTCTATCTCCCATTCATGGTTGGGCAGGAATTTGCGGCTGAGACTGTCGGCCGTGGGGTTGTGTATTCCTGGCAGGAAGGCAGCTAATATTAGGACGTTGTGAGAGATGCACCAGTTCCATAGCTTGAGAGCTTCTGTGCATAAGGAATGAGACCTGGTGCCTCCCTGCTGGGTTATGTAGTATATAGAGGCCATGTTGTCCATCATGACCTTTGTATGTGTGTCCTTGATCAGCAGGAGGAAAGTGCATGCATTTCGGACCACTCTGAGCTCTAGTACGTTGATGTGGAGATATGTCTCTGACGGGGACCATCTGCCTTGTACAGTACAACCACTGAGATGCATTCCCCAGCCAATGAGGGATGTGTTGGTGATCAGGAGAAGAGATGGGGAGAACTGAGCAAACAGGATCCCCGTGCAAACATTCACTGAGTCTTTGAACCAGTTTAAGGATTGCTTGACTCTGGTGGGCACCGACAGGAGCTTATTTACATTGTATCTGTTTGGTCTATACACTGAACCAAATCATGCTTGGAGGTGCCTCATGCTCAGTCTGGCATGAACAATGACTGATGTGCCCATGGCTATGTGCCCCAGAAGCTGAAGGCAGTGTCTGGCTGAGATCTGAAGGCGGGATTGTATTGTCTCTATCAATGAGGAGAGACTGAAAAAAAAATCTGTGATGTGGCAGGCGTGTCCTTGTTTGAACAGAATCGAATTCGGCTTCTATAAACTCTAGTTTTTCAACTGGTGTTAAAGTCAATTTTTGTTCATTGATCTGTAGGCCCAGTCCCAGAAATAGGTCCCATGTGGTCTGAGTGACTTGTTGGGCCTCTACGAAGGCAATCTGAGAAGCAATCATCCAGGTAGGAAAAAATCATAATACTTGAGAATGTAGATGGATCGCCACTACCAAAGAGACCCTGGAGAACACCCTCGGGGCTGAAGAGAGGCTAAAGGGGAGTACTCTGTACTGGTAGTGGTCCTGGCCCAGCATGAACCTGAGGTAACACCTGTGCCTCAGTATGACAGAGATGTGAAGTGAAAGTATGCATCTTGAAGGGTGAGGGCTGATAACCCTTCTTCTAACGCTGGGATAATCATTGACAGTGTAACCATTTTGAATTTCTGTGCTTTGACATACCTGTTGAGCGCTCTGAGGTCCAGTATGGGTCTCCAACTTCCCTTTTTCTTATGTATCAGGGACTAATGAGAGTAGAAGCTTTTGCCCCTGAGATGTATGGGTATTGGCTCTATAGCTCCTACACTGAGGAGATGGTTGACCTCTTGATGTAGCAGACTCTTGTGAGAAGGGTCCCTGAAGAGGGATGGGGAAGGATGTTTAGGAGAGGAGAAGGGAGAAGTGGATGGCATATCCACTCTACAATTTCCAGCACCCACTTGTTGGAGATTATTCATTCCCAGGTGCTGCGGAACAGAGTAAGGCGATCTCCAAAAGGAGGAGTAGGGTTTCCCAGTGTGAGAGGGCAAGAAGAGCGTCCTATCAGCACCTCGACCAACCTGTCAAAAGTGTCGCTTTGAAGTTGAGGCAAGGATGGTTGTGGCCCTGATTGTTTGCATGTAGAGAATTTTGATTTCTTTCTCTGTGGCTCATACAATCTCAGTGATGGGTACTGAGGCTTGAACCATGGTTGGAGGCTGTATTTTCTTTTGTAGGCTGGTGTGTAGATCCCCAAGGATTGCAGTCACCTAAGCCCTGGTCTACACTACGAGTTTAGGTCGAATTTATTAGCGTTATTTCGATTGATCCGTGCACCCGTCCACACGACGAAGCCCTTAACATCGACTTCTAGGGCTCTTAAAATCGATCTCGCCACTCCACCCCCAACGAGGGGATTAGCGCTTAAATCGATATTGCTGAATCGATGTAGGCTTAGTGAGGACGCAATTCGACGGTATTGGCCTCCTGGATCTATCCCACAGTGCAACATTTGACCGCTCTGGACAGCAGTCTGAGCTCCAATGCTCCACCCAGGTAGACAGGAAAAGCCCCGCGAACTTTTGAATTTCATTTCCTGTTTGGCCAGCGTGGTGAGCTGCAGGTGAGCGCAGATCTCATCAGCAGAGGTGACCATGATGGAGTCCCAGAACCGAAGACGAGCTCCAGCATGGACCGATGGTGAAGTACGCGATCTGATCGCTGTATGGGGAGACGAAACCGTGCTAGCAGAGCTACGGTCCAAAAGAAGAAACGCCAATACATATGCCAAAGTCTCCAAGGGCATGCAGGACAGAGGCTACAACAGGGACGCGCAACAGTGCCGCGTGAAAATTAAGGAGCTCAGGCAAGCCTACCAAAAAACCAGAGATGCAAACAAACGCTCTGGGTCAGAGCCCCAGACATGCCGCTTCTATGATGAGCTGCATGCCATTCTAGGAGGTGCAGCCAGCACTGACCCATCCATGTGGTATGACTCCGTATGTGGATCATCAGAAACCACAGAGGAGCATGATGATGATAATGATGCTGAAAATAGCGTCCAGACACAGCAAGGAAGTGGAGAAGCCCTTTTCCCCGACAGCCAGGAACTCTTTGTCACCCTGGAGCCAGTACCCTACGAACCCACCCAAGGCGTGCTCGATGCAGGAGAAGGGACCTCTGGTGCCTCTGGTGAGTGTACCTCTGTTAATTAATACATGTTTTATAAGCAAGCGTGTTTAATGATCAATTCATGGCCAGTACAGCTACAGCTACTGGAAAAGTCTGTTAACATGTTCGGGGATGGAGCAGAAATCCTCCGGGGACATCTCCAGAAAGCTCTCCTGGATGTACTCCCAAAGCCTGTGCAAAAGGTTTCTGGGGAGGGCAGCCTTATCCTGTGCTCCGTGGTAACACACTCTACCACGCCAGGCCAGTAGCACGTAGTCTGGAATCATTGCTTTGCAAAGCATGGCGGCGTATGGTCCTGGTGTTTGCTGGCATTCAAGCAACATCCATTCTTTATCTGTCTGTGTTATCCTCAGAAGAGTGATATCATTCATGGTCACCTGGTTGAAATAGGGGAATTTTATTAAGGGGGTATTCAGAGGGGCTCCGTCCCTGCTGGGCTGTTTGCCTGTGGCTGAACAGAAATCTTCCCCGCTGTGACCCACGCGGTGGGGGGAGGGGGAACAGCGAACATCTTGGATGTGTGTCTGTGTGTGTGGGGGGGTGTCGATTAGGTTCGCACTGCACGTTAACCCAAAAACTGCCGCCCCTCCCTTTTCAATTGCCAACCAGTTTTAAATTGCCAGCCCAAAGGCTGTTTGTTATGGGAAATGAGGGGGTTGCTGTTTGAAAACATTCCCACATGTTATGAAGGTTAAAGAAGCCTATAGACTGTGGCTTACCATGGCTGTGTGCAAGCCGAATTCTGTTGCCTGCCGGACCTGCTTGTGTGATCTCTCACACCAAACCGGCAGACCCTCAATATAACAGGCAAAGTGCAACCTTGGACCAAATGCACATGTGATATGTTTGGAGCATTGTTCTCTAATATGTGTCTGTTAAACTACTCCTCTCCCGTTTGTTTCCTCCCGCAGCTGCAAATGTTTCAACGCCACCCCCTTCATCGCCGTCCCAGAGGCTAGCGAAGATTAGAAGTAAAAAAAAAAGGAATCGAGATGAAATGTTCTCAGAACTCATGGAATCCTCCCACACTGAAGCTGCCCAGCAGAATGCGTGGAGGCAGACACTGTCGGAGTCCAGGAAGGCAGATTTTGATCGCGCGGACAGGTGGCCTGATGAAGAGAGTAGGTGGCGTCAGCGTGCAGAGAGAAGGCAGGATGCAATTCTGAGGCTACTGGAGGATCAAACGGAAATCCTCCGGCTTATGGCTGAGGAAAGGCGTACGGTTCAGGAAAGGCCGCCTGAGCCCAGACCGCCGCTACAGCCCCTGTGTAACCAACAGCCCTCCTTCCCGAGTCCCATAACCTCATCCCCGAGACGCCCAAGAACGCGTTTGGGCGGCCTCCGTGCACCCAACCACTCAAGTCAAGAGAACAGTCCAAGCAAGAAAGGGCTGGCATTCAATAAGTTTTAAAGTGCTGTGTGTCCTTGTCCTTCCCTCATCCCCTCCTCCACCACCCATCCTGGTGCTTCCCTTCCTCCACCAGCTATCCCGGGAGACTGTGGCAGTTAGCCCCATAGTTCCCCCTCTTTGTTTTACGAATTAATAAAGAATGCATGATTTTTAAGCAACAATGACTTTATTTCCTCTGCGAGCGGTGATCGAGGGGGGGAGGGCAGGGCGGTTTGGGTAAAGGGAAGTAGAGTGAATGAAGGGGCGGGGCTTTTCATTACAGGGGAAAAACAGAACTTTCACACAGCATCCTGGCCATTCATGAAACTGGTTTTCAAAGCTTCCCTGATGCGCAACGCACCCTGCTGTACTCTTTTAATAGCCCTGGTGTCTGGCTGCGCATAACCAGTGGCCAGGCGATTTGCCTCAACCTCCCACCCCGCCATAAACGTCTCCCCCTTACTCTCACAGATATTGTGGAGCGCACAGCAAGCAGTAATAATAATGGGAATATTGTTTTCGCTGAGATCTAACCTAGTCAATAAACTTCGCCAGCGAGCTTTTAAACGACCAAATGCACATTCCACCACCATTCTGCACTTGCTCAGCCTATAGTTGAAAAGGTCCTGACTACTGTCCAGGCTACCTGTGTATGGCTTCATGAGCCATGGCATTAAGGGGTAGGCTGGGTCCCCAAGGATAACTATAGGCATCTCAACATCCCCAACGGTTATTTTCTGGTCTGGGAAGAAAGTCCCTTGCTGCAGCAGCCGAAACAGAGCAGAGTTCCTGAAGATGCGAGCGTCATGTACCTTTCCCGGCCATCCCACGTTGATGTTGGTGAAACGTCCCTTGTGATCCACCAGTGCTTGCAGCACTATTGAAAAGTAACCCTTTCGGTTTATGTACTCGCTGGCTTGGTGGTCCGGTGCCAAGATAGGGATATGGGTTCCGTCTATCGCCCCACCACAGTTCGGGAACCCCATTGCTGCAAAGCCATCCCGTATGAGCTGCACATTTCCCAGACTCACAACCCTTGGTACCAGCAGCTTGGTGATCGCCCTGGCTACTTCCATCACAACAGCCCCCACTGTAGATTTTCCCACTCCGAATTGATTTGCGACTGACCGGTAGCTGTCTGGCGTTGCAAGCTTCCACAGGGCTATCGCCAGTCGCTTCTGTACTGTGAGGGCTGCTCTCATCTTGGTGTTCTTGTGCTTCAGGTCAGGGGAAAGCAACTCAGAAAGTTCCATGAAAGTGCCCTTACGCATGCGAAAGTTTCGCAGCCACTGGGATTCATCCCAGACCTGCAGCACTATGTGGTCCCACCAGTCTGTGCTTGTTTCCCGGGCCCAGAATCGGCGTTCCACTGTATCAACAAGCCCCATTAACACCATGATGTCCACCTTGCGGGGGGGCCTTTTTTGAGAGAGGTCTGTGTCCATGTCCTCATCACTGTCCTCAGGGCGCTGCTGTCGCCTCCTCGCCTGCTGTAGCTGTAGCAGCTCCTGGTTCTCGTTCTGCATATACTCCTGGACAATGCGCGTGGTGTTCATAACGGCGAGAACAGCCGCGGTGATCTGATCGTGCTCCATGCTTTCCCTGGTATGCTGTTTGCAGGACAGCAGAGTGGCAGCAGAAGCAGCGGGTGGATAACAATGGAGTCAGCAATATGGCGCCCATATGAAAAAAGGCGCGAAAGGATTTTTTGCTCCCCCCTCAGTTGCTTTCACGGAGGGAGGGGGGAGGAAGGGTTAGGCTCATTTCCTTCTAGCTGCAGATGGTACAATATGCGGTGAGCAAGGAGGCGCCTTCCCTTCTAGCAGCAGATGGTACAATATGCTTGATATCCATCATCATCTCCTGGGCCCCTCAAGGATTGAACTCGCAACCCTGGGTTTAGCGGGCCAACGCTCAGAACGCTGAGCTATCCCTCTGCCCGTATTATAGTGTGACTGAATCCCCACTAGACCTAATGTCCAGGCGTATGCTGGAGATGTACGGTAATTGTGAGCTGAGCAGGCTTCCGTAGCAAACACGGAAACCCCGGAAAAAAGGCGCGAAAAATATTGCTTTCACGGAGGGAGGGAGGGAGGGAGGGATGACATGTACCCAGAACCACCAGCGACAATGTTTTCTGCCCCATCAGGCTTTGGGATCGCAACCCAGAATTCCAATGGGCAGCGGAGACTGCGGGAACTGTGGGATAGCTACCTGCAATGCAATGCTCCGAAAGTCGATGCTAGCCCCGCTACTGTGGACACAGTCAATCGACCTCATGGTCTTAACGCTCTTTGTGTGGGGACACACACAATCGATTCCATAAATTCGGGTTTTAAAATATCGACTTCTATAAATTCGACCTAATTCTGTAGTATAGACGTACCCTTAGAATCCTTTAGCATTTGGAGGAATGTATCTGTCTTCTCAGCGAATAGCTTTGTTTCCTCAAAGGGGAGGTCCTCTACTGTTTGGGTCTCCTCAGAGAAACCGGACAAATGGAGCCAACAGACTCTCCTCATAACCATCACCATGGAGATCAAGCGCGCTGCCATTTCAGCTGCGTCCAATGAGCACTGCAGAGATGTTTTCGCCACTAGCTGCCTTCATTGACTATAGCCACGAACTGCCTTTGAATCCAGGAGCTGCTCAATAAATGAGTTTAATTTTACATAGTTCTAATCATCATATTTGGCTAACAAGGCTCAATAGGTCGCTACCTGAAACTAGAGCATGGCTGAAGAATAGGCTTTCCTGCCAAACAGATCCAAGTGCTTCTTATCTCGGTTGTACGGGGTGAATTTGAATTGGTACTGGCTACACCTCGAATTGACCGCGTCCACTATGGGGGAACTTAGAGGCGGGTGGGTGAATACAAATTCCGTGCCCTTCATCAGCACGTAGTACTTTTTGTCAGTCCACTTGCATGTTGGAGGGATGGACTCAGGGGTCTGCAATATGACCCTAGAAGGATCAAGAAGCATCTTGTTAACTGGGAGGGCTACTCTGGTAGAGGTGGAAGAATGTCCACCAGTTCCTCATGATGAGGTTGAGACACCTCATGCAGTTGTACTTGTAGGGCCTCAGCCACACTTTGAGTTAGGTTATGGAATGACCTAAAAAGTCATGTGCCAAAGATGGTGTATGTGTGTGGGGGGCATCACTGCCTCATCAGATGAGGATGATGAGAGGTGGGCTTGAGGACCCTCTTCTTTTTCATCCGCAGCCTACCTTTCTTCCTCCAATAGATCAGGACGTCTCTCCACCCGCTGGTAAACCATGCTAGGTACCCGTGAGACTTCTTGTCTCTGGGCCTGCCGGGGGTCCCAGTATTGCCACTGTAGGTGGGGAGCTGGTGGTTGGAACCATGGCTGCCCATATCAAGGGGGTTGAGGGCTGGGTTGGAATACCTGGTACCCTTGATGAGAATTGTGTCCCTGTGGTGGGTAGGACAACTAGTGAGAGCCCAGTTCCTCCAGCTTGCTATCCGAGTCTGAACAGGAAAGAGACAGGGTGCGGTGTAGAGATGACATTGTGTCCACTGATCCTGGCCAGGCCTGGTACTGAGAAGGGGCGAGTCCAGTGCATCAGATACTGAGAGGTCAAATGTGCACCTTTAGTCTGTCGGTGCAGTTAGCATCGGTATCTGTGCCAATGGCTGTTGGAGCCAAGGAGCTTGCACTGAGGGAGTTGGAGACGTGGATGTGGTTGTATGATCCGTCGGTGCCACACACACTGGGGTCGGTGCTGATGATCTCATGGACGTAGCCTTCCGCAGGGCAGATCATCTATGTTTCTGATGCCCCTGTGGTACCAATCTCTCTTTGCCCATGCCCATTGGGTCTTTGGGCATTCCGACTGTCTCTGTTGGCTGAGTGCCATGTGTACCGACTCCTGGCAGCTTTGATGCCGTTGGTACCGACAATACTGACCGGGCTGGAGATCATTTCCAGCTCAATCTGGGCTCGCTTCCGGGACTCTCAGACTTCTTCTTACCGGTCTTTAGTGAGTGGCTCGTCTCCTTAGGATCATCTGCCTTTGACGTAGAAGGTTGTGGTGATATCTCATGCTAGGACTCCAGGGGTTGAAGGGCTGATTTCATGAGCACGAGTTTTAGCCTTAACTCTATCCCCGGACCTGCTTTTTGGCTGCTGGCACCAACCACACTTTTGTGTCTTGTGCTTCTTTCTCCTCAAGACAGCAAATACACTGCGAGTGCCCGTCCTTTACTAGGATGGATTCTTTGCAGCTAAGACACTTTTTGAAGAGTGGAAAGACAGGCATACCCTTCTCCAGGGGGGACCCTCCCCACCGGGGTTGGCCGGAGGCTTATCTCATAGAACTGGAAGGACCTTGAAAGGTCATCAAGTCCAGTCCCCTGCCTTCACTAGCAGGACCAAGTACTGTCCCCTGAAAGATTTTTGCCCCAGATCCCTAAATGGCCCCCTCAAGGATTGAACTCACAACCCTGGGTTTAGCAGGCCAGTGCTCAAACCACTGAGCTATCCCTCCCCTCCTTTCTTTCTTGGCCAACTAAAAACTAACAAGTACTAAAAGAAAAGTGGCTTTGAAAGAAGCAAAAATTTGCAAAACTATCAGGAGGTAACAATCTGATCCGTGAATGGACAACTCTCAGCGCCGGCTCTCTAGCCTAGCACAGTTGAGAAGGAACTGAGGGAGAAATGTCCAATCATGCTGACTAGCCTCCTGGCAGGCAGGTAGCCATGCAGGCGCGGGTGGGATGACCACCTGACCAGGACAGTGATAGTGACGATGAAATGCTAAGGGAGATTAGAGAGGCTATCAAAATAAAGAACTCAATAATAGTGGGAGATTTCAATTATCCCCATATTGACTGGGAACATGTCACCTCAGGACGTAATGCGGAGACAAAATTCCTCGATACTTTAAATGACTGCTTCTTGGAGCAGCTGGTACAGGAACCCACAAGGGGAGAGTCAACTCTCGATTTAGTCCTGAGTGGAGCGCAGGATCTGGTCCAAGAGATAACTATAACAGGACCGGTTGGAAATAGTGACCATAATATAATAACATTTAACATTCCTGTGGTGCGAAGAACACATCAACAGCCCAACACAGTGGCATTTAATTTCAAAAAGGGCAACTATGCAAAAATGAGGGGGTTAGTTAAGCAGAAATTAAAAGGTAAAGTGACTAAAGTGAAATCCCTGCAAGCTGCATGGACACTCTTCAAAGACACCATAATAGAGGCCCAACTTAAATGTATACCCCAAATTAAAAAACAAAGTCAAAGAACTAAAAAAGAGCCACTGTGGCTTAACAACCATGTAAAAGAAGCAGTGAAAGATAAAAAGGCATCTTTTAAAAAGTGGAAGTCAAATCCTAGTGAGGTAACTAGAGAAGAGCATAAACACTGCCAAATTAAGTGTAAAAATGTAATAAGAAAAGCCAAAATGGAGTTTGAAGAACAGCTAGCCAAAAACTCAAAAGCTAATAACAAAACATTTTTTAAATACGTCAGAAGCAGGAAGCCTGCTAAACAACCAGTGGGGCCCCTGGACGATAGAGATACAAAAGGAGCACTTAAAGATGATAAAGTCATTGCGGAGAAACTAAACGAATTCTTTGCTTCGGTCTTCACGGCTGAGGACTTTAGAGAGATTCCCCAACCTGAGCTGACTTTTGTAGGTAACAAATCTAAGGAATTGTCACAGATTGAAGTGTCAGTAGAGGAGGTTTTGGAACTAATTGATAAACTTAACTGTAACAAGTCACCGGGACCAGATGGCATTCACCCAAGAGTTCTGAAAGAACTTAAATGTGAAATTGCGGAACTATTAACTAGGGTTTGTAACCTGTCCTTTAAATCAGCTTCTGTACCCAATGACTGGAAGATAGCTAATGTAACGCCAATATTTAAAAAGGGCTCTAGAGGTGATCCCGGCAATTACAGACCGGTAAGTCTAACATCCGTACCGGGCAAATTAGTTGAAACAATAGTAAAGAATAAAATTGTCAGGCACATAGAAGAACATAAATTGTTGGGCAAAAGTCAACATGGTTTCTGTAAAGGGAAATCATGCCTTACTAATCTATTAGAGTTCTTTGAAGGGGTCAACAAACATGTGGACAAGGGTGATCCAGTAGACATAGTGTACTTAGATTTCCAGAAAGCCTTTGACAAAGTCCCTCACCAAAGGCTCTTGCGTAAATTAAGTTGCCATGGGATAAGAGGGAAGATCCTTTCATGGATTGAGACCTGGTTAAAAAACAGGGAACAAAGGGTAGGAATAAATGGTAAATTTTCACAATGGAGAGGGGTAACTAGTGGTGTTCCCCAAGGGTCAGTCCTAGGACCAATCCTATTCAACTTATTCATAAATTATTTGGAAGAAGGGGTAAACAGTGAGGTGGCAAAGTTTGCAGATGATACTAAGCTGCTCAAGATAATTAAGACCAAAGCAGACTGTGAAGAACTACAAAAAGATCTCACAAAACTAAATGATTGGGCAATAAAATGGCAAATGAAATTTAATGTGGATAAATGTAAAGTAATGCACACTGGAAAAAATAACCCCAACTATACATACAATATGATGGGGGCTAATTTAGCTACAACTAATCAGGAAAAAGATCTTGGAGTCATCGTGGATAGTTCTTTAAGATGTCCATGCAGCGTGCAGCGGCAGTCAAAAAAGCAAACGGGATGTTAGGAATCATTAAAAAAGGGATAGAGAATAAGACGGGGAATATCTTACTGCCCCTATACAAATCCATAGTGCGCCCACATCTTGAATACTGTGTACAATTGTGGTCTCCTCATCTCAAAAAGGATATACTGGCATTAGAAAAGGTTCAGAGAAGCGCATCTAAAATGATTAGGGGTCTGGAACGGGTCCCATATGAGGAGAGATTAAAGAGGCTAGGACTTTTTAGCTTGGAAAAGAGGCGACTAAGGGGGGATATGATAGAGGTATATAAAATTATGAGTGGTGTGGAGGAAGTGAATAAGGAAAAGTTATTTACTTGTTCTCATAATAAAAGAACTAGGGGCCACCCAATGAAATTAGTGGGCAGCAGGTTTAAAACAAATAAAAGGAAGTTCTTCTTCACACAGCGCACAGTCAACCTGTGGAACTCCTTGCCTGAGGAGGCTGTGAAGGCTAGGACTATAACAGGGTTTAAAAGAGAACTGGATAAATTCATGGAGGTTACGTCCATTAATGGCTATTAGCCAGAATGGGTAAGGAATGGTGTCCTTAGCCTCTGTTTGTCAGAGGGGGGTGATGGATGGCAGGAGAGAGATCACTTGATCATTACCTGTTAGGTCCACTCACTCCGGGTCACCTGGCATTGGCCACTGTCGGTGGACAGGATACTGGGCTGGATGGACCTTTGGTCTGACCCAGTACGGCCTTTCTTATGTCTGCTATTGAAATTCTCCAGTTGACAGCAGAGGGGCGCGTGCACACACACACACACACACACACACACACACACACACACACACACACACACACACACACACACACACACACACACACACACACACACACACACACACACACACACACACAACTGACAGAAATGATGCTTCTCCGCACATTGCATCAAGGCTCTGGATGAAGCTTATAGCATGTGGAAGGGGTCATAGGTGGTGGGTGAGTCTTCCGTTTGGGGAGGCCTACACGCGAGCGCCGTAAGCTCCCTAGAAGTGGGGGGGCACCGGAACCCGGACTGTGGCCCTGCTCCCTGAGGTCCCACCACCAGCTGCTTGCTCCTTTCCACCTCTTCCTCAAGACCCCCTCCCGCCTGCTCCTCTCCACCCCCTCAAAAAGCTGAGCCCCTGTGACAGTGTACCCCATAAGGCTTTATGGGGAGAGGCTTATAAATGTATACATGATATAACTGGAATATGTTTCATGCTACATGTGCCATGTAAGATATCTCTGTGAAAGTTATGACCTACTGAATGTATTCCTCCTGTTTGTATGCATGTATCATTGTTGTAGTTGTAGTTATGAATATTGGTTTTATATTTGCTGGTTTTATACATAGCCTTTGTAAGAGCCTGGGATCATGTCTTGAGAAAGGTATGTGCATGTAAAGAGACCAATCAAGAAACCCTTACACAGACAATAGGAGGGGCAAACCCCAATCCACATCTGGGCCTGGCCAGGAATGCAACAGGCTGGACTGGTTAGGGTGCATGGACATGTGACTTGCCCATGTGATCCCAAAACTCCAGGGTAAGATGATGCTACACAGGGAGTGGGGAAAAGGCTATTAAAACCCAGGGAAGACCCCTCCATGTTGTCTTCAGCTGGCTAAAGAGAGAGGCTCTCCACCCTCCAAAGAAATATCTGAAAGAGACTGGACAAAGACAATAGGGGGTGTGAGCGATTGCTGGACCCAGGCTAGGAGTTCTACAGCCTGTGAAAGGAAGAAAACTGGAGCTGGTGAGGTTTTTATATCTGTGTTAAGTTCGATTAGACATAAACATGCATGTTTTATTTTATTTTACTTAGTAATTCACTTTGTTCTGTCTGCAACTACTTGGAATCATTTAAATCCTACTTTCTGTACTTATTAAAATCTCTTTTTACTTATTAAGTTACCTGGAGTACATGTTGGTACCTGGGGAGGGCAAAGAGCTGTGCATATCTTTCTATCTTGAAATAGAAGGCGAACTATTTATGAGTTTACCCTGTATAAGCTTTATACAGGGTAAAACGGATTTATTCAGGGTTTGAACCTCCTTGGGAGTTGGGCACCTGGGTGTCAAAGGCACAGGCACTTCCTGAGCTGCTTCCAGGCAGACCTGCAGTTGTTAGGGGACGTGGTTCAGACCTGGGTCTGTGTTTGCAGCAGATCAGCGGAATCTGGCTCAAACCAGACAGGATTCTGGAGTCCCAAGCTGGAAAAGGCAGGAAAGCAGGGGCAGAAGTAGCCTTGGCACACCAGGTGGCAGCACCAAGGTGGTTTCTGTGATCCCAACCCGTCACAGCCCCCTCTTTGAATTACAATTTTTGGTTGCACCCTCCCCAACCCAGACAGGCTGGTGGGCCCACTGAGGTGAGTCAGGGGATGGAGGTGCCACTTGTCCCCCTGAACTTTCTGCCGCACTCCCCGAGGGGGCTACATGCCACAGTTTGAAAACCTTTATACTAAATAAGGCCATTGTCTGCCATTACAGGACTTTTCTTGCATACCCCCCAAAGAGAGATCAAGTACCCCATACCCCCGTTTGAAAACCACTTCTTTAAACAGTCAGTAAGCCATTTAGTGGTGCTCACTGTGTTCTTTGTTTTAGAAACCCCCAGAAACTAGTCAGAGCAGCCATGTATGTGTAGCTGAGCCTGGTGTATCTGTGTATAGTTAGTAAACATGGTAAGTTGGGACCCAGCTGTGCCTGTCTGGTTTCTTCATATTGTTACTGTGTAAAGAGCAAGTGACACAACAGACGGTCTCTGCCTGAAGAGGTTTAGGTATTAGGTCATAATTAGGGCTGCAGAAAAAGTCACAGATACGGTGATTTCTCGGTTTGTCGGTGACTTCCTGAAGGAAGGCTCTAGGCCTGGTGCTGACGGCAGCATGTGACGGAGAGGTGGCAGGGCCAAACCTGAGCGAGTGGTGCTACAACCCCATGGGCCAGGTCACAATGCGCAAAGTGGGGAACCGGGCCCAGCCCCGCAGGACACAGGACTGCCACTGCCTGTGCCTGGGTTGGGTGCAGGGCAGGCTCACTCTCCCCAAGCTGAGGTTAGGGTTGCAGTGCTGGGGCAGAGGGTGCTGCTGTGGGTGGTCAATGCCCCCTCATTTCTCAGGGCATCATTTATCCAAATTCATGGAGCAGACACTAACCTGTGACTTTTACAAAATGTACCATGACTGCTCTGTGATTTCTGATAAGCAATGCCATGACACATCTGCAGCCCAGGCCATGATGAATGAGATTTCACCAAATCTAAAGCCTTTTACAGAGGCCGCTTGTAGGATCCAGCGTACAAGAACAGACTCTGGAAATCGGGTCCAAAGCTGGTGAAATGATCCTGGTGGCAGCCCAATCCAGCTCCCATTAAAGCAGACGGAAATCCTTCCATTTCAACAGGAGTTAGACTGGGCTGTTAGGATCTCATTCAAAACCTATGGGAAGTCAATGGAAAGACTCCCATAACTCCAATGCGCTTTGGGGCAGGGCACAAGGCTAGAGAGGAAAAGAGCAGCAAATATAACACTCAGTTTTTAATGAAAATAAGAAAGAAAAACTTGTAGCACCTTAGAGACTAACAAATTTATTTCAGCATAAGCTTTCGTGGGTTAGTACCCACTTCATCGGATGCATGGAATGAAACATACAGTAGACAGATATTTATACAGTCAGAGAAACATGATAAGGTGGAGGTGCATAGACCAACCTTAAGAGGCTAATTATGCTGTTATGGTTCCTCTCAATTAATTAGCCTCTTAAGGTTGGTCTATGCACCTCCACCTTATGATGTTTCTCTGACTGTATAAATATCTGTCTACTGTATGTTTCATTCCATGCATCCGATGAAGTGGGTACTAACCCACGAAAGCTTATGCTGAAATAAATTTGTTAGTCTCTAAGGTGCTACAAGTTTTTCTTTCTTATTTTCATTTTGCTGACACAGACTAACACGGCTACTACACTGAAACCTATCAGTTTTTAATGATTCTCTGATCATTGTCAATGCAGCATGTGGAGGTAAAGCTAGCTCCAGAGAGGCCCCCAATGGGGGCCTTTCGAACCATTGTGGAGCTGCCGTGAGAGATGGGCATTGCTCACTTACCTTTAACTCGTCAATGTCAGTTTTGAGATCACTTATTTTTTGCTCTGCATCCCCAATGCAGCTGGTTTTGAGGCACTCCTTGTAGCAGTCAAGCTTCCTTTCCACATCACCGAGATCCTTCCCATGAGAAAGGACTTGGAGAAGCTCATCTTCCAGGAACTGCAGGATAGACTCACTAGCAGTCTCTTTGGACTTTCCTATCGATACAGAGCCAAACTGGGACTGACAGATGTCATCAAATTGGGTCCACACTCCTAGTGAGAAACAAAGATTTGTAAACCTTCAAACTTCCAAAGGCGGCAGTTTGCAGGACCAGGCAGTCCAGTCTGTCACAGAGTTAATGGTTTCATTTTCCATTTGACAGTGCTGCTTGTGCCATTCAGTTAATAGATTCCAAGACCAGCAAGGCTCTTTGTGTCCATCCGGCCTAGTCTCTTGCCTAACCCAGGCCAGAGAATCTGCCCACAGTGATTCATGGAAATCATAGAAACATAGGATTGGAAGGGACCTCAAGAGGCCATCAAGTCCAGTCCCCAGCACTCATGGCAGGACCAAGCACCATCTAGACCATCCCTGACAGGTGTTTGTCCAACCTGCTCTTAAAAATCTCCAATGATGGAGATTCCACAACCTCCCAAGGCAATTTATTCCAGTGCCTAACCACCCTGATAGTTAGGAAGTTTTCCCTAATGTCCAATCTAAACCTCCCTTGCTGCAATTTAAGCCCATTGTTTCTTCTCCTGTCCTCAGCAGTTAAGAAGAAATTTTTTTCTCCCTCCTCCTTGTAAAAACCTTTTATACTCTTGAAAACTATTATCATGTCCCCTCTCAGTCTTCTCTTTTCCAGACTAAACAAACCCAGTTCTTTCAATCTTCCCTCATAAATCGTTTTTCTAGACCTTTAATCATTTTTGTTGCTCTTCTCTGGACTTTCTCCAATTTGTCCACATCTTTCCTGAAATGTGGTGCCCAGAACTGAATACAATACTCCAGTTGAGGCCTAATCAGTGCAGAGTAAAGTGGAAGAATTACTTCTCGTGTCTTGCTTTCAACACTCCTGCTAATACATCCTAGAATGATGGGGTTTTTTTGCTGCAGCAGCGTTACACTACTGACTTCTATTTAGCTTGTGGTTCACTATGACTCCTAGATTCCTTTCCGCAGTACTCCTTCCTAGGCAGTCATTTCCCATTTTGTATGTGTGCAACTGATTGTTCCTTCCTAAGTGAAGTACTTTGCATTTGTCCTTATTGAATTTCATCCTATTTACCTCAGCCCATTTCTCCAATTTGTCCAGATAGGATTATAATTCAAAACAATCCTCAAAGCACTTGCAACCCCTCCTAGCTTGGTGTTGTCCGCAAACTTTATAAGTGTACTCTCTATGCCATTATCTAAATCGTTGTTGAAGACATTGAAAAGAACCGGACCCAGAACCGATCCCTGCGGGACTCCACTCGTTATGCCCTTCCAGCATGACTGCGAACCACTCTCTGGGAACGATTTTCCAACTAGTTATGCACCCACCTTATAGTAGCTCCATCTAGGTTGTATTTCCCTAGTTTCTTAATGAGAAGGTCATGCAAGACAGTATCAAAAGCCTTACTAAAGTCTAGATATACCACATCTACTGCTTCCCCCCACCCACAAGGCTTGTTACCCCGTCAAGGAAAGCTATCAGGTCGGTTTGACACTATTTGTTCTTGACAAATCCATGATGACTATTGCTTATCACCTTATTATCTTCTAGATGGTTGCAAATGGATTCCTTAATTATTTGCTCCCTTATCTTTCCTGGTACAGAAGTTAAGCTCACTGGTCTGTAATTCCTGCATCTGTCCCAGTAACCTCTGGCTGACCTAGAGTGGAGCTTTGAGAAAGATGCCCCATCTCCACTGACAGACTCCCTGTGAGGAAGAATCCACCCTGTCCCTAGGGGAGCTGTTCTACTGGTTCATTCCCCTCGCTGGTAAACAGAGGCCCCTTATTTCCAGCCGGAATTTGTCTCCCACCAGCTCCCAGCCATTGGATCTCACTCTGCCTTTGCTTGTGAGGTCAAACGGCCCTCTCCTCTCAGAAGTCTATTCCTTCCATAGGTGCTTATAGACCAGGAACATGTCACCTCTTAACCTTCTCTTGGATAAACAAAATAACATCAAGCTCCTTCAATCTCTCATTCTAAGGCAAGTTTTCCCAGACCTCAAATTGTTCTCGTAGCTCTTCTCTGAGCCCTCTCCAATTGGTCAAAGTCCTTTTGGAAGTGCAGACACCAGAACTGGACAGTGTGGATACCAGCACTGGACTTGAGTCTAGAGGAGATGGCCAGGCCATAGTTCCATCTCCTTCCCATGTCCCAGCTCGCAAAAATGTTTCCACTTTCATTCATTTTCGATGTGAAAGTATCAGTGCAGGTTTTTGTTTGGTTGACAAGCTAATGTCCCATTTCCTTGATTTTTTAAATTTTCATTGGAAAACTCAAACCCTGAAACTGAACATTTATGACTGACACTCCCAAATTTCAGATTTCGGCAAATATATATATTCTGACAAATCAAATTTGTCCTTGAGGCAAAAGCTCCATTTCCCAACCAGTTCTAATTATTTATGTTGTAGAAGCACCTGTAAGCTTCAGGCATTGACCAGGTCCCACTTATTATAGTCCCCTGCCCCAAAGAACTCTAAGTAACGCCCAGCAATGACCATGGAGATTCTGTGCTAGAACACTCACTGCACAAACTGGCAAGCTGCCCACATTTTCCATTTATTCAGCCTGATTCTCATGCTGCTGTAAATCAGAAATGATTCCACTGAAGTCAATGACATTACAATCAGACTCACTTGTACTTATACAGCAACTCCTCACTTAACGTCGTCCCGCTTAAAATTGTTTCAAAGTTACGTCGCTGCTCAATTAGGGAACATGCTCGTTTAAAGTTGTGCAATGCTCCCTTATAACGTCGTTTGGCTGGAAGAGCAACGACTTTACTAGGGAGCACTGCACAAGTTCCTCTTCTCCACCTCCTCCCACTCCTTCCCAGCACTTAGGACTTTCTGGGAGGGAGGGGGAGGAGCGGGGATGCGGCGTGCTCTGGAGAGGAGGTGGAGAGGGGACGGGAAGAGGTGGGCCTGGAGCATCCCCGGGCAAAGTTGGCGCCTGTTCTTCTCCGGGGAAGCTGCCGCTGCTGCTGCGAAGGTGCTTCTTAGTGTCCTTCCCTGCAGTGGGCTGTGCCTGTGTGGGGTAAGCCGGGGCACTTCCCAATCACAGTACAGTACAGTACTGTACAGTATAAATGCCCTTTGTCCGCCCCCAAAAAAATTTCCTTGGAACCTAATCCCCGCATTTACATTAAATCTTATGGGAAAATTGGATTCGTTTAACATTGTTTCACTTAAAGTTGCATTTTTCAGGGACATAACTACAACGTTAAGTGAGGAGTTACTGTACTTAGAGAGTCTGCAAGCTGGCATCTTCCGTCATCATTTTCCACAGTGCAAAATGTAATTCTTACCTCCTGCTTTGATGGCTGATTTGGGCACAACTAGAACTCGGTGGAACTCAGCCTTTTCATTTTTGTGGGTTGTTATATAAATATGCTCTAACTTAATAGCTCCTTGAGCTTTAAAAGTATCAATAATCCCATATTTATAATAGATGGGCTGTCTGCTTTGTAGAGCCGAAACAGGAATTGTTGCTTGGCCTATGACAAGGAGCCCATAGTTATTCTCGAACCTAGGAAATTAAAACAAAACAGAAAAGTTGGCTGTTTATTTTAAATAACATAAACAGTAAATATATTACATAATACATATTTCATTAATATAATTGATGTAATATATATTATTTAAATAATATACAATATTTTAAATCACATAAAATATATTTTTTCTATTTTAAATGAAGAGTTTACTTTAAATCAAAGTCAATAGCAACCTCCCCTTGCCCTCAGTGAGATCATGATAAAACCCAAATCAGGCCTCAGTTCTGCAATGAGGTCAGGGCGACGACCAGAGTTACCAGCACTCAGAATGTTAGTGCAAGCTAAGAATCTCAGCTCTCATTAAAACAAAAAGTAGATTCTAGCCCTCATGACTGCAGAGAAAAGCTTGAAAATGTGAATGAGAGCCCAGTAAAGGCCAAGGAACCAGAAGATAAATAAAATGAACCCATGGCATTTATTTTTTAAAAATCTCATGAGTTTTAAGCTAATCGCATGATTTTTGAGGCCTTTCTCATTATTTATTAGCTGAGAACCTCAGCTTTCTTTTCTTTTTTTAAAGTAAGTTTCTAGCTCTCACAGTTGCTGAGAAAAACTTGACAAAGCTGATGCTAAATGCCCCGGCACCAGGAAGCAAACAGAAAGAAACTCCAGATTTAACATGTTTTTACATCTCATGACTTTTAAGCCAATTTTAAGATTTTGGGGGGCCTTGTAGGAACAATGGTTTTTAATTGAGTTGGGATATTAGCATAAGCAATGGGCCAGAAGTATGAGACAAAACGAAATCATGAGAAAGAAGAGTCATTATATAAAACTTGCAGTTGACCCTTTAAAATGCCACTGTTATCTTATTTAAGGTTTGGGTTGAAGTGATAGAAATAAAAAACACAGTTAATTGAGTACCAGGTGCAATAAGTAACTGGCTACATGCATTTGTTTTATGTATTATAAAAAAACTGCCTCATCTGGCCTAAGCTAAGATCGGCTAATGGCCAATGACACCACTTGTTTGTCACAGGGTATAAAAAAGGAAACTCTTTAAGGGCTCATTGCTAACACCTGCCTGACCACGCTGGAGCTGACCAATATGAGTCACCCCTGGGTTTAGCCCCTTTGTAACCATCTTGATCAAATGCTTTAAAATGTTTTGTTACTGTTTGGATATAGCACATTTCTTATTATTTAGGCTTTTAAGGCATGTTTAGAGGAATCGTATAGGTACTTTTTGGATTTAATAAAGGAATTTATGGTTAAATTAGTATCGTGGTAACACCCTGCATAAATAACAATTCCAACAGGCCTGTACTCATGATTCTTTAAAGCTTGGTGATGGCGATACTGCAAGATTGAGGCCTAATTCAATCAACTTGGTAATGATAAAGACACATATATAACGAGCCTGATTGTTCTCTCGGTTAAACCAGTGTTACTCCATTACTCCAGTAACTTGAATGGGCTTCTCTGGATATACACCATCATAGGCTGAGTGCAGGGTTTGCATCTGGAATGCTCAGCACTCAGACCATAAGCCTCTACCACTTGAGCTGAAGGACTCCGGGGCAGATTCTTACAGGTATTTAGACACTTAGCGATGCAGATTTTCAAAATCCCACTGGGTGCCTGTCTGCATCGTTAGGGGCAGATTCTTACAGGCGCCTAAATTCTGCTCTCCATGCAGAAGTTGCTCGAGCTCAACTAAAGTGTGTTACCTGGGGACAACCACTGCCTAACAACACACAAAGGAAAGCAGCAGAGGCAGAGCAGGCTGAAGGGACTGGCCGTCAGAGAGCACTCGGAGAGGAAACAGGTCAGACAAGAACTTCGGAGAAAGAAGATCTGTCCCCCCACACCAGCCCCCACCCCTTAGAAAATGGAATAAGCAAAAGAACTTACAGGTGGTCAAAAATTCACCATATTTGAAACCTTGTGATAAACATTAAGACCTAGTCCCCACTGTATGCCGTGTGGATGGCTGCTCACGGGGAGACCCTAATCCCACGACCAGTTTTATACCAACCCTGGCCACGTTTAGAGCAACCTGGGTAATTCCTTTATTCCTCCTTTTTTATTTCTGTCTTTCTCCAGCTACTGCTGTTATTTCTTTTTTGTGTGGTCTCCCTCTCACATTGGAGGTGGGTGTTTGGCACTTTTGCCAAAACCTTCCTTATCAACCGTGTGCAACTGGCCAAGAGATACAGTGCTTAGGGGGTCAAGCCATTAAAAGTAACCCACACAGATTTGTAGATGTCAAAGCATTGTGCCCATCCAGCCCGGCTTCCTGCTTAACCCAGGCCAGAGAATCTCACCCAGCGATTCCTGCATCCAGCCCAAAAACTTCTGGGTGAGCTAAAGTGAAGCTTTGAGAAAGAGATGCCCAGTGATGGAGAATCTACCTCACCCCTGCATAACTGCATTGATTTCCCTCAAAGCATCACATTTCCTGGAGTCTGGCTTTCCCATTGGGTTTGACACGTCACCTTGATTAACCACCTAGGCCAAAGTTGTCAGACACGGCCACTGATTGGGAGTGCTTCAATTTGGGGGGAAGCAGGGCTGACATGAGGCACCTTGGGCCTGATTTACAGGGCAGGGTACGATCCCCTGCAATCCCCACTGACGGTAATTAGGGCTGTGGGTTGCAGCCCCTCTGAATATCAGGGCCTACAGGCCTCAGGCTAAGCCCATCCCCCAGCAACTGAGGCACTCGCGCTCCAGAGCCACCTCGGAAAATGTTGGCTTCAGATCTAGTGGATTATATAGAGGCCAAATCCTCAGCCCCCATCTCCTTCCTGCTGTGTAACCCACTGGTGAGCGAGTGTTAGAGTCCCCTCTGTGCCAAGCCACACAGGAATCGAGACTGCTGCAGCCACCGGCTAGGAGGTGTTAGTTCAAGCTGTAGCAGCATGGGCTTTTTATTCCGGAGGTTCCCTGGTTCAATCCCAGTGTGTTGGCTCTTACAGTCCTCCCATGGCTTACAGGAGATGGATATACCTCTATCCCTGCTGCAGGGAAATTGCTAGCTGTCATAACTGGCTCTGTGCCACTCCATTTTGACTCCTGAATCTAAAGGGGTCGTGGCAGGTCATTTTGCTCCCCAGCAATCTCAGGCTGGTTGTTCCAGTCCACAAAAGTTAGAGCTGCCCTAAGTTGTGCCAAGGGCCAAACCACCCCTGGACTGCTCCTAGAAGTAGGGGAACAGAGAGGTGACAGTTGCCAATGTCTCCCTCACAGGGGTGCCAAATGGAGCAGTGATGGACATTTGATTCTGCCCTTGCATTTCACCATGGCTGCCCCTCCTGAGTAATGGAGTAACATTCCCAGTGCAAGTTGGTTTTTACAAGCCAGTGATGCCTTTACCTGTGGGATTTCCCCACCTGCTGCCTGAAATGTGTCTCATCATCACATTCTTTCCCCCACCAAGAAAGATCAAATGACCCGTCAGTGTAATCCAACTCAGGCATCGTTTTACCTTTTTTTCATCCTAGCAATTTCTTGGTATCTCCTGGGACCATTGTAGGCTGCAACGACAATCTTGCCAAGCTTTTCGTCAAACACAAAATATTTAGACCATATGACAACAAACTCCAGAGTCATCGTGTCCTCCTCTGAGCATCTTGTGTTTGGAAAATATGGAGTCTCCAATAAAATGCTAGAAAAAAAATGAAAATGTCATACGATCATCTCTGTGCCATCTTCCACGCAGCCCCCCAGGCAAGAAAACCCTCAGTATCTAGACCCCTCCCCGCTCCCCAACTCTGCCCAAAAGAGAGGAGAGATGATTTGGAGTTAAGGGAGAGAAGAGGGACTTGGGGGATCTGGGTTCAGATCTTGAATGACCTTAGGCAAGAGATTCCATCTGCCCCTGCCCTCCCCTTGTCCCCTGAGCCTTCTAAGTAATCACCTCCTAACAAAACCTACCCCAAACAAAAACACGTGGCACTAACGTGACATTTGCCAACCACCTCTCTGCTGTACGTTGCATCCCAACTCCTTCCCCGTCCTATCTACTTAAATTATGAGCCCTTTGGGGCGGGGCCTGTCTCTATCTGTGTAGCACAATGGAGCCCAACTTTGGTTGGTCCCTACTTACTGCTGTAATAAATACTAATACCCTGTGGCTCAGTTCCCCATCTGGGAGAATAAACCTCTTTATACATATGTTATGTACTTTCACTGTGCCCCTCTTCCAGGTCTCCTTTCCAAGGTAAGCAACCTGTCTTTTGTCTTCTTGTGAGAGTGCAAAGCAGGTGGGAAAGGCTAGCAGATCGGCATGGGAGCTTGTCCTCCCTATTCTGCACTCAGTGTACACAAGGGGCAAGGCCATGAACAATCAGGCCCTGAAGCTCTACTTTAACTCAAAAAGTGAACACAGCTTAACTGCAGATTGGCTCTTGGTGCCCCCATAACATTTGTGTGGGTTAAATCAAAGCTCTCCTACACATCCTACCAGAACTATTCAAAGGTTTAAGGTAAGATAATGCATCCAACCTGGCCCATTTAATCTCCCCCAGTGATTCCTGCTTCTGGCCCAAAAACTCCTGCCTGAGCTGGAGTGGAGATGCCCCATCTCCATTGACACATTCCCACTGATGGAGAATCCACCCCACCCCACCCCTCAGGGAGCCATCCAAAGGGTTAATTCTCCTCCTTGTTGAGCACTGGCTCCTTACTGCCAGTCTGAATTTGTCTCCCTTCAACTCCTAGCCAGTGGGTCTGGCTCTGTCTTTGTCTGGAGGTTAAAGAGCCCTCTCCTCTCAGAAATCCCATTCCCATGTCAGTGCTTATGTACCAGGATCACATCCCCTCTTAACCTTCTTAACTGAATGGATTGAACTGCTTCAGTCTCTCATTCACAAAAACCTTGAACTGTTTTTGTAGCTCTTCTCTGAACCCATAACAATTTGGCAACATCCTGTTTGAGGTGTGGACACCAAAACTGGACACAGGATCCAGTAATGGTTTCACCAATGCTGCACACAATGCCCCTCCCTGCTCCTACTTCATATTCTTTCACAAATGACTCTCAGTTATGAAGATTATGAGTGAACATTTATGGTAGCACTGAGATGCCTCAGCTAGGGGTCAGGGTCACCTTGTTCTGGGTGCTGCTCAAAAGGAAGACAGAGAGGATAGCCTACGTTGCAGTCATGCAATGCAATTGCAGCTTATGTAGGTGTACCCAAGCTAGTTTTGATATAGCTAGGGTTAGGGTTAGACCAAAGCTGCTCAAGTAACAATACCAGCATAGCAAGAGCTCACTACATAGCACTTAACTCTCAGGTCTCAAGTTTCCTCGATTTTCAAGCAAAATCGGCTTCTTTTACACTCTTATTTGCACTGATTCTGCTTCACAACATCCATTTCTGAACCATGCAACAAACCTGTCCTCCGATGTTGAGGTCTCTTCATTTCCCTTACGATCTGCAATTTTTATAAAGAGTTTTCAGTTAAACTTGCAAAGGGTGGGTAAAAGTTTCCCATGCTAAAAACAAAGGAAAGAAATTTCAAATTTACATTTACAGCTCAGAAGTTGCGTGTTCATTACAAAAATGGGGCCTGGCCACAGATCGAAGTGCCTCAGAATACTTTGTTACACCTCAGCTCACATGCAGTCAGTAGAATGCATTTGACATCTGCTGCTCCAATTGTCCTGTTGCCCTTCACCCAACTCCATTTCTTTAGCTAGTGGGTAATCCACTGGTGAGTGTGAGAGACAGGCCCCCACTTGTGCCTGATTCACAGAGGATATGAGCCTGTTGTAGCCCCATTCAGGCACAGTTAGCTGTGTAGCTCAGGCTGTAGCAGCATGTGCTTTTAGCTCTGGAGGGCCACAGTTAAATCCCCAGTGTGTTGGCTGTCACATTTGCAACAGATATAAAGCTAAAGTTTGTCAGGTGAGCAGACGAACAGAACAGGAGTCACTGTGAGAAAGGGAGGGTTTGGAAGAACAGATCCCTTAGCTCCATCAAGGTGAACATCCCCAAGAGAAGAGCTGGGAAGGAGCTGTTAGTGCTGAACCTCTTGGCACACAGCATGATCTAGATGACTCCCCGCACCATGCCTGAGGCCACTGGAGACCAGCTGCCTTGCCCTATAAGCAGAGATCCCCTCCCTATGGGCACCAATTACTAGGCCCCATATTCATGGATGTCCTTGTAAGAACCAGGCTGCAGCCATGTGTCGGTGAGACTGCACACACAGTGACGGCTTCTTGTGCCCCCAAGGAGAAATGTTTCAGCTCAACCAACTTTAGGGAAACACTGGGCAGATTTTAAATCATAGATTCACAGATCTGAATACCAGCAGGGAGCAGACTCCAAGTGATGGAGAATCCACCATGTTCCCTAGGTGAGTTGTTCCAATGATTCCCCTCTCTCTCTGTTAAACATTGGCCTCTTATTTTCAGGCTGTATTTGTCTAGCTTCAGCTCCCAGCCACTGAGTCATGTTCTGCCTTGGTCTACTAGATTTAAGATCTGTCCACTATCAGAAATCTCCTTCCCAGGTAGGTATTTGTAGATCATGAGATCAAGTCACCTTTTAACCTTCTCTGGGATGAACTAAATAGACTGAGCTTCTGAGTCTCTCACTACAAGGTTATTTCCATACCTCAAATCATTCTTGCAGCTTTTTTCTGAACCCTTAACAGTTGGTCACCATCAATGTGGACACCAGAACTGAACACAGTCCTGGTCTACACTACAAAATTATTTCAGTATAACCAGGTCGCTTCGGGGTATGTATATCCATACCCCGGAGCGATGTAGTTATACCGACCTAAGCACCGGTGTAGACAGTGAGTGCTATGTCAGCAGGAAAGCTCCCACCAGCATAGCTATCGCCTCTCGCGGAGGTGGAGTTATGAAGCGGATGGGAGGGCTCTCTCCCGTCACTTAGTGTGTCTTCACCAGAAGCACTACAGTGGCCCAGCTGCATCAGTGCTGTATGTTTGTAGTGTAGACCTGCCACAGTCTCCAGTAATAATCTCTTTAAGGCCATATACAGAAGTAACACCGCCTCTCTGCTCCTGCTCAATATTCCACTGCTTCTATATCCAGGGTTTGCCTTGCCACCTTACACACAGCATCGCACAGGGAGCTCCTGATCAGCAGGTTTCCACAGGACCCCCATGTACTTCCCAGGCAGAGCCCCTGGTTTCAAGAATACAGCCCCCCCATTTGGCAAGTGTGGCCTATGTTGTTGGTTCCTGGACCTTGCCCCTGGGCTGTATTAAAATGCATGTTCCCATGGGCCCAGCTGATCCCGAATGCTCTGTGTAACTGCTCTGCTTCCAACACTATTCACTACCTGCTGATTGTGTCATCTGTGAATGACATCAGCAGTGATTTTGTATTTCCTTCTGGACCATCGAGAATGATATCGAAGAGCTTTGGGCCAAGGACAGATGAACAAGTTTGTGCTGAAATAATGGAATGGTTACCTGTGCTTTGGGATTTCTCCTCCAGCTCCATTGGCTCCTCTCTCACTGCGCTGCCAGGGCTCAGGGTCTTTGAAAAGAAAGTTTTAAAACATACCAGTTAAAGCACCAAAGTGGTGACCCTTTAACGGCAGCGTGGCCCTACGGTGTAACCAGGACTGACGGAGTGAAATGGCCAGTTCTGTGACTCTGTGCAGCAGGGAATGCACTCCTGGCATAAGAGTCATCTCTGCATTAACTGAAAATGAAAGATGCAAGCAGCCCAGTAAAATGGGTGTCTTGGGGGTCTGGCTTTAGTTGTAGTGCCAAAGGGCTGGGCTTGAATCCTGAGGCAACCCTGATGGTCAAAGTTACAGGAGTTATAAAATTTATAAAATTCTGACCAGGTTAGAGAAGGGAAATTGATCACATCTGTTCTCCCCTTCCTGTAACACAGGAACAAAGGAACGTTCAATGAAACTGCAAGGTGGAAAATTCAAAACTGATCAAAAGAAATACTTTTTCACACAACATGTGATTAGTCTGTGGAACTCACTGCCACAGTAATTAAGCCAATCTCTTGCTATCAGAGACTAGGATGAACTCTAGCATAGTGGGTAGATTAGCCCACATTTTTTATTGTGGGTTTTTTTTATCCCTTCCCCTGAAGTACCTGGTGCTGGGCACTGTCAGAGACAGGAGACTAGGCTAGAGGGATCTTGGGTCTGATTCTGTCTGGCAATTTGTATGCTCCTAAACTGTGGGTTAGTTCCTGGGGTTTGGTGTGGACAAAACACAGAGAATGGCTGATGCAGCTTTAATTATATTATTTATTGTGTCGCAATCTGAAGTAACTGCTGAGGTTTTCATTATCTTTATAAAAGTCCAGTCTATCACCGAAGCTTTTGGCTTCGGTGATAGATGGTGACAGTGAGTTCCAGAGGCTAATTACACATTGTGTGAATAAGTGTTTCCTTTGCTCATTTTTGAATTTCTCACTTTCAATTTCATTGAGCGTACTCTTGTTCTTTTCTTATGAGGCAGGGAGAACAGAAGTGACCAATCTCCCTTCTCTAGACCACTCAGTGCAGGCTTTTATCATGTGTCCTCTTATCCATCTCCTCGCCAAAGGAACCACCCTCCCAGTCTTTCCAAACTCTCTTCACAGAAGAGTATTTCCAGGCCCTTGATCATTCTCATCACCCTTTTGTGAACTGCTCTAATCATAGATTAGGGTTGTAAGGGACCTCAGGAGGTCATCTAATCCAACCCCAGCTCAAAGCAGGACCAATCCCCAACTAAATCATCCCAGCCAGGGCTTTGTCAAGCCTGACCTTAGAGGTTTTTAAGTCCAGGTCTACGCTATAAGTTTACATCAGTATAACTAAGTTGCTCAGGGTGTGAAAATCCATACCCTAACCCTGGTGTAGACTGCGCTATGTCGATGGGAGGACTTTTCCTGTTGACACAGCTACCGAATCTCACAGAGGTGGATTAACTTCGCCAACGGGAGTCTCCTGTAAGCACAGTAGCGTCTTCACTGAGGGGCTAGAGCGCTGTCATGTTTTATGTGTAGACCTGCCCTAAATCTGCAATATTCCACGAGATGTATTGACCCAACACTGCACACAGTATCCAGATGGGGCAGCCACACTAGTTTATACAAAGGTATCAGAACATTCTCTGTAATATTCTCCATCCTGTCCTACTACATCTGAACCTCTCGTTTGCTTTTTTGAACACAGCTGCACTTTGAGCAGAGGTATTCACTAAGCTACAATGGACCCAAGAACTTTTTCTGAGCTGGCACGAACTCCTATAAGGTGTATCAGTATTTGAAATTGCTCCTTCTAATGTCCATTACTTTGCCTTTATCGTTGCTGAATTCCCTCTGCCAGGTATTGCCCATTCACCTTGCTTGGTTAGGTCTCACTGATTTTCCTCACAGGATTCTGCAAATTTTGCTCCCTTCCTGCTTAGCCCCCTTTCCAGATATTTACTAAATATATTAAACCACAGTTTCCTCCCACAAACCCTCCTGACACCTCCATAGTTAATAGGCTGACCATATTTCCTTGAGCCAAAAACGGGACATTGGGATGGCAAAAACGGGACGGGGAGACAAGGGGCAGCCGCAACAAGCCGCCCCTCGTCTCCCCGCTCAGCAGCTCGGCGGGGAGACAAGGGGCAGCCGCAACAAGCCGCCCCTCGTCTCCCCGCTCAGCAGCTCGGCGGGGAGATGAGGGGCAGCCGCAACAAGCCGCCCCTCGTCTCCCCGCTCAGCAGCTCGGCGGGGAGATGAGGGGCAGCCGCAACAAGCCGCCCCTCGTCTCCCCGCTCAGCAGCTCGGCGGGGAGACGAGGGGCAGCCGCGGCAAGCCGCCACCCCTTGTCTCCCCGCTCAGCAGCTCGGCGGAGAGACAAGGGGCAGCCGCAACAAGCCGCCCCTTGTCTCCCCGCTCAGCAGCTCGGCGGGGAGACGAGGGGCAGCCGCAACAAGCCAGCGTTCAGTTTTTTACAAAAAAATAAAAACTATATATAGTTTATTAAAAATGGGACAAAATTGACATTTATATTAAAACGACGGGATGGTCGGGAAAAATAAAAAAAACGGTACTGTCCCGTTTAAAACGGTACGTATGGTCAGCCTAAGCTATAGTCACACTGGGAATTGTGTCTTTTGTGCTTTACACAACAACAACAACATGGAGAACTCTCCTCCAGGCACAGCTGATCTCAAATAGAGCTGGGCAAAAGTTTTCTACCTAAACATTTGTTCAGTTAAAAAAAGCCAGATTCAGTGACACCGAAATATTTAGCAAATTCATGAAGATTTTTGCCAAATTGTTTCAGTTAAAAACACTTTTAAAATATATTAAAAATGAAGCATTTCATTTTGATATTTTCTAAAGAAAATGTTTCAATCTTTCAGACTGAAACAAACTTTATTTAAAATATAAAATTAAGGAAATTTCATAATTTAACAATTAAAATCCATTCTAAAATGCTCAAAATTGAAATGAAACAAAATGTATAGTGCAACCTGCAATGGAAATTCTCAACTTTTTGACTCACCAAAACATTTGTAAAAAATTGTTTTTGGTTTGACGCAAAACAATTGTTTTTCAATTTCAGAATTTCCAGTGAACCGGAAAAAAACATTCACTCAGCTCTAGTGCCAAATAACTGTCCGTTGAACATGCAAAGACAAGGCCCAGCTACATACACAGGACTGTTCTCCTGGCTGGTTCCTAGCAGCTTCCAAAACACAGAACACAGTGAGCACCACTAGATGGCTCCCATACTAGTTAAAGCGGGGGGCGGGGGGGAGACTATGGCCTGTGGGCCACACCCGGCCCGCAGGACCCTTTCCTCTGTCCCCCCAAGCTCCTGCCAGGGAGCGGGGTCAGGACAGGTTTGCGGAGGAGCCAGCCCAACTCCCCGGCAGCGCGTGAGCGGGACGAAGGCTAGCCCCTGGCCCCTCCCCTTCTGCTCCCCTCCCCCGCAGTCAGAGTTCCCCCAGTGCCTGGGCAGCATGGCTGCAGCTCTGGCCAGGCAGCACGGCTATAGCGCCGCCAGACCTGGTGCTCCAGGGCGGCGCGGTCAGGGGGCGGGAAGCAGGAGGAGTTCTAGGGGGGAGGCGAGGAGCAGGGGAGGTTGAAGCGGGGCAGCCAAGGGGCCTGAGTCTTGCTGCCGGGGACAGGGGCAGAGCTAGCCAGGGCCCCCCTCCACCCCCAGCATGCTTGGCCCCTGTCCGCAGTAGCCAAGCCCAGACAGGGAGCGAGACCTGCCCGACTGCCAGGGAGAGCAGCCAAATGAGCAGGGGAAATGCACAGGGAAACATGGGGTAGGGAGAGCAGGGAGGGTTGGATAGTGGGTGCCAGGGGGGTGGTCAGGGGGTGGGGAGCAGGGGAGATTGGATAGGGGCAAGGATCCCGGGGGTGGGGAGCAGGGGGGATTGGATGGGGATGGGCGTCCTGGGGGGATGGTCAGGGGGCAGAGAGCAGGGGTGTTTGGATAGGATGTGGGAGTCCTGGGGGGGGCAGTCAGGGGTGGGGAGCAGGGGGGGGTTAGATGGGGGGGTGTTCTGGGGAGCTGGATAGGGGGCGGGGGCCAGGCCATGCCTCGCCATTTGGGGAGGTATAGCCTCCCCCAGCCTTCCCTATCCGGCTCTCCATACAATTTCTGTACCTGATGTGGCCCTAGGGCCAAAATGTTTGCCCACCCCTGAGTTAAAGGGATGCTTCCTTATGCACTACAGGAATGGTCTGTTTTTTCCTTCTCTGTTTTTTTCTCTTTTAGACAACATCCAATCCATGATAGAACTTTGCTTCTTTATCAAACAGATTATTGAAAGTTTAAATAAATTTCCCATTTACCTGGGGTTCAGAGGCTACATGTGGCTGATCCCAATGTTTACAACCCTCCCTTTTTTCCACCCCCTTGGGCTGGGAAGCGGAGCCTGTGAGGTGGTCTCTCTCCATCTTCACTGACGACTCCTGCTGGTGCCCAGAGAACTGTTGAATTCTGGCCTCTTCTCTGAGGCCCTTGTTGGTGGAAATATGATTTTATTGAAGGAAGTAGCCTTTCCTCTGGGATGCGGTACTTGCTACAGTCACCCTGGCCTTTGTCACAACTAGATGACCCCCAATGCAAGGAGCTTTCATGGAGTTACAACTTAAGAACCCTCATAAATAGAGCTGGTACATTTTTTTAGGTGAATAATATATTTGCTGGAAAAAAATGCATTTTTGAAGCAACAAAACTATTCAAAAAATTGGATCTAATCTGGCAAATTGTTTTGCCTGAAAAAAATGGGGAAAGAATTTGAAGACATCGAAAGAGTTTATTTTTGGCAATTTCAAAGCAAAACAGTTCAACTTTTCACCTTGAAACCTTTCATTTTGACCACTTTGAAATGAACCGTTTTGAGTTTTCGTTTCAAAATGGCAATTTGTTTTGAAATTTAGCTTCGTGAAAAAGTGAAAACACACCCCAAACCAATCCAAAATTAAATGAAAAATCCTTCAACTCAAAATTGTTTTTTTTCCAGATTTTTTGCTTCAACCCCTGAATTGAAAAAAAATCAGTTATTTGCTCAGCTCTGCTCATAAAGTCAAGTCGATGCAGATTGTGGCTGCACTCTTGATACGCCTTGGAATTTATGTGCGTGTGAATTGTGGGTTATTGGTTTTTCATTTACATGAAGACTTCAGGTATCAACGGGTTTTTTATTGTACAGTTTCTTTGGACAGAAGTACTTGGTGCTTCTACAACTATTAAATCTGCAGTCAGAGATAAATATGCTTTGTACAAATGGGCCTACATTTTCAGAAGTGTCCACTAATATTTAGGCACCACCAGAATGTTTGGCTGCCCAGCTAGGGTATGTCTACACTAAGGGTATGTCTTCACTACCCGCCGGATCGGCAGGCAGCGATCGATCCAGCAGGGATCAATTAATTGCGTGTAGTCTAGATGCGATAAATCGACCCCCGAGCGCTTTCCTGTTGACTTCTGTACTCCTGCGCTGCAAGAGGCGCAGGCAGAGTTGATGGGGGAGTGGCAGCAGTCGATTCACCGTGGTGAAGACACCGTGGTGAAGACACAGCGGTAAGTCGATCTAAGTATGTCGACTTCAGCCAGGGCCAGCTCCAGGCACCAGCCTAGGAAGCACGTGCCTGAGGCAGCACATTCTAAGGGGCGGCGTTCCAGTCAATCTTGGGGGCGGCCCAATTTTTTTGCTTCAGCTTTTTTTTTTTGTGCTTCAGCAGTTCAGACAGCTTTTTTTTTTTTTTTTTTTTTGCGCTCGGGGTGGCAAAAAAGGTAGAGCCGGCCCTGGCTTCAGCTACGTTATTCATGTAGCTGAAGTTGTGTAACTTAGATCGATCCCCGCCCCTAGTGTAGACCAGGGATAAGACCAGGCTTTGACTCAGGTTTAAGCCTAAGCCTCCTTCCGTTCATGCAAAATCAGTCTGACTCAGGTCAGCCAGCACTCAAGACCTTGTTAGGGGATGGGTCAAAGCCCGAATCCCACCGTGACTTGGATCCAAGCCCTGTCATTTTACAGTGTGGATGCAGGTCAAGTTGCAGACCCAAGTCAGAAGGTCTCTGTAGTGCAGTATGGAAGTGTTAGCACGGCTGTGAGACCCAGGCCCAGCAATTGTAAACACAAGTTACAATGCAGTGTGGACACTCAACTTAATTTAGTTGAAAAGCCAATTTTCCATTAAAAACCAGTTTGGATGGAAATATTTTGACCCACAGTAGCCGACTTCTGTCAGCGCCCGTGGGTGCTGTCGCCCGGCGTCGGGGGCGGGGCCCCGCCCCCAACACCGGGCCCCGCCCCCAATGCGGGGCCCCGCCCCCAACGCGGGGCCTTGCAACATCGCCTGGTAGCGAGGTGAGTTGGGCGCGGGCCCCGGGGCTGGCGGGGAGCTGCCGGTGGGTGCTGAGCACCCACCAATTTTTCCCCGTGGGTGCTCCAGCCCCGAAGCACCCACGGAGTCAGCGCCTATGTTTTGACCAGCACTAGCTGAAAGAAATAATCATAAATAGCAATAAATCTCAATGTAGATTAACAGTAATAAATCTAGATCCATTTGCCATTTAAAAACAAGATTAAAAGGCTCAGTTCTAGGGTCTGCTCTGGATTCTCTGTGTAGGAGCAATCTTGAGTATTTTAAGAGCTGCTGGAGCAGCTTTACAGCCCTCATCTCTCAGCCCGCTGGCCCACAGGGCGCTCCCAGGGTAAGGGGATGCCAGTGCAGCATCCTCATGAGAGACCCTGGGCCCGTGTTTGCAAATAAGCCATCCATTTAGAGGTCACTTGAGGGTAACACAGAGTGGTGCCATATGCATCCCTGGCATGAGGTTGGGTGAGGTTCTCTGGCCTGGGTTATGCAGGAGACGGGACTTAGATGATCATAACAGTCCCTGTGAATTTAGGCTCTCTTGGCCCAAACTACAAAGGTTTGCTGGCCAGACTTGAATTAGGATCTTGCTCTGGGGCATCACCACCCAAGCCGGCTTGCCTGCTAATTATTGGAATAATTATGCTCAACTGACATTGATTGGGTTAAATAAAACTCCTGCCTCATCTGTTACTCCAGCAGCATGGCACTGTGGCTGGGATCCAGGTCCCGATCCCCATCCTGAACTCAGCGGATGTGCTTCGTCTTGGTTCAGTTGCACAGTTCCCCGTTCTGGGTGAAAAACAAACAACAAGTGAATATCACCAGTTTTTACCCATCCCAGCCTGGCAGGTTCCTTCACACATGCCTTGGATTCCTCCTTTCCGGAGCTGTCCTGCAGGACACAGGACATGAGGAAAAAGTTTGGTTTTCTATCGTTTTGACAGGACTTTCTCCCATTGGCTGCTTGCTCCAACCTTCCCCCCTCCCTCCCCACAGTCTCTTCACCTCAGTTTCATTCCACACGTGCCCCTCTTACCCTCTTCTCCCCTGCCCTGTCCCCCTCAGCCTCCCTTCTGTGTCCCATCTCACTTCTCTTTTCTGTCCACGTAGCTGGTCCCCACCTAACTAAACCCTTCAGAAAATAGAAAATTGCATTGCCAGCATCCCACTGGTCACTCTGCTGGTGTGTTCTACTCTTTCCTCCACCCTTTGTCTGATTTGTTTAGATCAGTGGTTCTCAACCTATTTATCATCACATGGGCTGCAGGTTGAGAACCACAGCACACCCTAAAAAACTCCCCCAGAGTGACCTGTGCCCAGCTCCCCCAGCCCAGAGACCCCTCCAGAGAGTGGGGCCAGGAGTGGGGGCCAGGAGGCAGGGACACCCGACTCTGCCACCCAGGGTTAGGCAGGGCCGGGTGGCAGGGCAGATGGGACCCCAGACCCCGCTGCGCTGGACCAGGTGGCAGGGCAGCCTAGCAGCCAGGATCCTGGACCCAGCGGCATGGTCCGGATGGCCTTTAAGCACATCTCAGCCGCAAATTAGCTATCCTCCAGTCATCTGTTACAGAAGCTGATGTGACACCAATCTTTAAAAAAGGCTTCAGAGGCGATCCTGGCAATTACAGGCTGCTACGCCTAATTTTGGTACCAGGCAAACTGGTTGAAACTATAGCAAAGAACTGAATTAGACACAGAGATGAACATGATTTGTTAGGGAAGAGTCAACCCAGCTTTTGTAAAGGGAGATTATATCTCACCAATCAATTAGAATTCTTTGAGGGGGTGTTTCATGGTCCTGTTGGGATCCAGAAAGTGGGTGGGCTTACACTGCTAAAGGACCTCCCCCAGCCTAAGGGGGTCCACAAGGTCCAGGATCTCAATTAAGTATGGGGGACAACCAAAGATATAACAGTGACACATGTGAGGTCACAAGGCTAAACGAAGGGAACTTGATGGGGACACTGAGCAGAGAACCCTGGACAGCGCCCACTGCTCCTTGAAGGTGTCAAGGGAGCCAGTGGACACCACCCAGAGGAACTCTGCCCAGATGCATGAGTGAACAGAGGATTGGAAATAGACCCAATGGTCACAGGAAACCCCCTCAGCCAACCTTCTCTCCCTGGTTTTGTAGATGGCCATTTTGGCCAGTGCTAGGAAGAGGTTGACAAGGAGGACATGGATAGGGAGTGCATAGATAAGAAGATGAGGGGAAAAGTGCAGCCAAAAACATAACAGGATATCTAAGAGGAGCTGGAATAGGGGCTGAAACCTGGTGCACTCCAGGTACATGTGCGCCAGGGTCTCCCTCACACCGCAAAAGGTGCAGGTATCCTGGACGGGGGTGAACCATGCCAAGTACACGCCCGTGATCATGGCTCCATGGTGAAGCTGCCAGCTGATATCCCTGGGGGGGGCCTCAGGACCAGGGTGGAGTACAGGCTGTCCCACTGGGGTTCCTCACCCTCCAGAGGTGGTAAGAGGTCCTGCCACTTCGTGTCAGGGCAGGACTTTAGGGTGAGGATGTGAAGGGTGTGAAGCATGAGCGTGTACAGATGTTTCCTTGGCGCAGTCCAAAAACGAACCAGCTGCACCATGAGCTGGCTGCACGACCTGAACGGGTTGGATGGCTGGGTGGGTCCATGGGGCAGGAGCCCAATGAAAAGGTCCGGAGGGCCCGGGGTGTAGGGTGGGTGGGGAACGCCCTCCCACAGGACCCAGTCGAGGTAAACCCGAGCAGTGGGCAGCAAAGCAGCCCTCACCTCCTGAAGTACGTGCCGGGGAGTACAAAGCCTGGAGAGCCCCATGCGCTGAGTGAGCGTCAAGGGATCCGCCTGGTCTCCCCAGTTGTAGTTCAGGAGGTCTCCGAGTCTGGTGACTTCTGCCAGGACGAACCTCTGGCGCACAGAGGGGGACTTCGCCACCTGCACACGGAGCTGGGGATTGTGTAGCAGGGGCTCAGCAAGGAGATCCACCCCCTCGGTGGCCACCATGGACCTGGTGTCCGAAACCTTCTTCCAGGTCCAGAGGAGGTCCTGGTAGAAGACCGGCAGCCCGGAGAGGTCTCGCAGAAGACCTTTCAATGGAGATAAAGGAGTTGCCAGTCATATCGGAGCCCTCGGAAGTGGCACAGGAAGGCGTACGCCAGGACGCTCCATGCTAGACTACCTGTACCATAAAGGAGTCTCTGCAGGGCCTGGATACAGAAGACGTGGACCTAAGTGAGCAGGTACTTCAGGCCCTGTCCTCCTTCCTCCAGGGGCAGGTGGAGGACCCCTGCAGAGACCCAGTGCAGTCCTGGCCAAAAGAACGCCAGAACCAACTTCCAGAGCATGGTCAGGAAATATAGGTGCCGAATTTCATCTACGCCATTGGGTGCTCGCTCCTCGCCCCCCCCCAACTCCACTCCTGGACACGCCCCAACTCCACCCCGGCCCCGCCCTTCCCCAAATCCCCGCCCCTGCCTCCTCCCCCAGGCGCGCTGCATCCCACCCCCACCAGCCCTGGCAGCCAGAGGCTGAGCGGCTTTTTCTCCGCTCACGCAGGCTCCTCCCTCCGGCTCCAGCTGATCAGCGGCAGCACGCGGGTGGTGGGGGAAAGTGCAGGTGAATCTAACCAACATTATCAAAACAGACATGGGGAAATAAAACGGTTACCTGTATTGTCCACTGTGTTCCCCTCTTTCTGCTCCTCTGTCTCGGCTTTGCCAGTGGTTCGGTCTGTAGCTCCGACCTTGCGTTCCTTGAAAAAGGAAGTTAATCAAAGCATGAATTGAGTGACTCTTTAAAAGTAGCAGAGGTTTGATTTATGCCAAATGCAGCCCTTTGACAGGCATGAGGGTAACTGCATGAACAATTCCTCTACTAACCAATGCAGAAATAGATAGCAGTTATTCAGTTTGGGTTATGGCTACAATTTCCAAAAACAGGAGGCTAACGTTGGGCTCCTACATCCATATTTAGGTAATTAAATAAGTGGATTGATTTTCAGATGGGCCGAGCATCCAGCCATAGATCTGACTGGAAAATAGGAGGGATTTCCACAGAAAAAAGCAACTATTTGTCAAAAAGCTGCTAAACCCCAGAACATTTTCAGCCCAACACCTCCAAAAATCAAAATAATTTTGGCCAAAACCTAAATTTTGGTCACTAACCATTAAAAACTGGATAATTTCTGGCCAAAAACTGCCAAAAAATCCAAAGACTTTGAGGAAAGTGGACACCTTTCAGGAAACTTTGGTTTAGTCAAACAGATTTTTCGCCAAAAAGAAAAAAGTTCAGAAAGATTTCCATCAGTGTAAGCCAGCAGATCCCATTGACTACACTGGGAGCTGCTGGGTGTCCAATGCTTCTCAAATTTAGGTGTCTAAATATTAGAGATGGTTGGAAAATTGAAATTTTTTCCCATAGAAAAAAGTTTCCCTTTAACATTTTGGTCGATTTTCTCTGAGCCCTTTCTAGTTTGTCACCATACATTCTGAAGTGTGGACATTAGAACTGAACACAGTCTCCAGAAATGATCTCATCAATGCTATGTACAGAGATGACAGCCCCTATCTTCTACTCCATATTCCCCTGCTCATACAGCTAAGGACTGTGCTACCTTTTTAGCGATAGCATTACACCGAGAGCTCCTGTTCAGCTGGTTTCCTACTAGGAACCGTAAGTCCTTTTCAGTGTCACTACTTTGTGGGACACAGTCCCCCCATCCTTAATGAATGACCTACATTCTTTGTTCCTGGATGAATGATCTTGCATTTGGCTGCTTTCATATAAGCCAAGTTTACTAATTGATTCAGATCACTTTGCGTAACTGTCCTACTCTCATTACTTATCACTTTGCAGATGACACAAAAAAGCCAAACTTTACCAGCAATGGTTTCAATATTTTCTTCCTGTCCACTGATAACCATGTAACCCCCAAGGAGATTACGCTAGATTCCTGGGGCGCTGCCTGCTGGCACCCCAGGGAGAAGCACACTGTCACTGGTAGGGAGGGGGAGCCAAGGCAGACTCAGAGTCTGCCCGGCAGCCAATAGATGCCCTTCCCAGGGTGCTCAGGAAAGGGGAGGAACCATTTTTGGAAGGAGTCTGAAGCCAGCCAGGGCAAGGGCAGGACTGGCTGTGTGGAGGCTGGTGAATTCATAGAATCATAGAATCAGAGAATCTCAGGGTTGGAAGGGACCTCAGGAGGTCATCTAGTCCAACCCCCTGCTCAAAGCAGGACCAACCCCAACTAGATCATCCCAGCCAGGGCTTTGTCAAGCCTGACCTTAAAAACCTCTAAGGAAGGAGATTCCACCACCTCCCTAGGTAACCCATTCCAGTGCTTCACCACCCTACTAGTGAAAAAGTTTTTCCTAATATCCAACCTAAACCTCCCCCACTGCAACTTGAGACCATTACTCCTTGTTCTCTCATCTTCTACCACTGAGAACAGTCTAGATCCATCCTCTTTGGAACCCCCTTTTAAGTAGATGAAAGCAGCTATCAAATCCCCCCTCATTCTTCTCTTCTGCAGGCTAAACAATCCCAGTTCCCTCAGCCTCTCCTCATAAGTCATGTGCTCCAGCCCCCTAATCATTTTTGTTGCCCTCCGCTGGACTCTTTCCAATTTATCCACATCCTTCTTGTAGCGTGGGGCCCAAAACTGGACACAGTACTCCAAATGAGGCCTCACCAGTGCTGAATAGAAGGGAATAATCACGTCCCTCGATCTGCTGGAAATGCCCCTACTTATACAGCCCAAAATGCCGTTAGCCTTCTTGGCAACAAGGGCACACTGTTGACTCATATTCAGCTTTTCGTCCACTGTAACCCCTAGGTCCTTTTCTGCAGAACTGCTGCCCAGCCAGTCGGTCCCTAGTCTGTAGCAGTGCATGGGATTCTTGCGTCCTAAGTGCAGGACTCTGCACTTGTCCTTGTTGAACCTCATCATATTTCTTTTGGCCCAATCCTCTAATTTGTCTAGGTCCCTCTGTATCCTGTCCCTACCATCCAGCGTATCAACCACTCCTCCCAGTTTAGTGTCATCTGCAAACTTGCTAAGGGTGCAGTCCACACCATCCTCCAGATCGTTGATGAAGATATTGAACAAAACCGGCCCCAGCACCGACCCTTGGGGCACTCCACTTGATACCGGCTGCCAACTAGACATGGAGCCATTGATCACTACCCGTTGAGCACGACCATCCAGCCAGTTTTCTATCCACCTTACCGTCCATTCATCCAGCCCATACTTCTTTAACTTGCTGGCAAGAACACTGTGGGAGACTGTATCAAAAGCTTTGCTAAAGTCAAGAAATAGCACATCCACTGCTTTCCCCTCATCCACAGAGCCAGTTATCTCATCATAGAAGGCAATTAGGTTAGTCAGGAATGACTTGCCCTTGGTGAATCCATGCTGACTGTTCCTGATCACTTTCCCCTCCTTTAAGTGGTTCAGAATTGATTCCTTGAGGACCTGTTCCATGATTTTTCCAGGGACGGAGGTGAGACTGACTGGCCTGTAGTTCCTCGGATCTTCCTTCTTCCCTTTTTTAAAGATGGGCACTACATTAGCTTTTTTCCAGTCATCCGGGACCTCCCCCGATTGCCATGATTTGTCAAAGATAATGGCCAATGGCTCTGCAATCACATCGGCCAACTCCTTTAGCACCCTCGGATGCAGTGCATCCGGCCCCATAGACTTGTGTTCGTCCAGCTTTTCTAAATAGTCCCGAACTACTACTTTCTCCACAGAGGGCTGGTCACCTCCTCCCCATACCATGCTGCGGAGTGCAGCCGCCTGGGAGCTGACCTTGTCTGTGAAGACAGAGGCAAAAAAAGCATTGAGTACACTAGCTTTCTCCACATCCTCTGTCACTAGGTTCCCTCCCTCATTCAGCAAGGGGCCCACACTTTCCTTGACTTTCTTCTTGTTGCTCACATACCTGAAAAAACCCTTCTTGTTACTCCTAACATCTCTGGCTAGCTGCAACTCCAAGTGTGATTTGGCCTTCCTAATTTCACTCCTGCATGCCTGAACAATATTTTTATACTCCTCCCTGGTCATTTGTCCAATCTTCCACTTCTTGTAAGCTGCTTTTTTGTGTTGAAGACGAGCAAGGATTTCACTGTTAAGCCAAGCTGGTCGCCTGCTATATTTACTTTTCTTTCTACACATCGGGATGGTTTGTTCCTGCAACCTCAATAAGGATTCTTTAAAATACAGCCAGCTTTCCTCGACTCCTTTCCCCCTCATGTTATTCTCCCAGGGGACCTTGCCCATCAGTTCCCTGAGGGAGTCAAAGTCTGCTTTTCTGAAGTCCAGGCTCTCTGTTCTACTGCTCTCCTTTCTTCCTTGTGTCAGGATCCTGAACTTGACCATCTCATGGTCACTGCCTCCCAGGTTCCCATCCACTATTGCTTCCTCTACTATTTCTTCCCTGTTTGTGAGCAGCAGGTCAAGAAGAGCTTTTCCCCTAGTTGGTTCCTCCAGCAATTGCACCAGGAAATTGTCCCCTACACTTTCCAAAAACTTCCTGGATTGTCTGTGGACCGCTGTATTGCTCTCCCAGCAGATATCGGGGTGATTAAAGTCACCCATGAGAACCAGGGCCTGTGATCTAGTAACTTCTGTTAGTTGCTGGAAGAAAGCCTCGTCCACCTCATCCCCCTGGTCTGGTGGTCTGTAGCTGACTCCCACCACGACATTACCCTTGTTGCTCACACTTCTAAATTTAATCCAGAGACTCTCAGGTTTTTCTGCAGTTTCATACTGGAGCTCTGAGCAGTCATACTGCTCTCTTACATACAACGCAACTCCCCCACCTTTTCTGCCCTGCCTATCCTTCCTGAACAGTTTATATCCATCCATGACAGTACTCCAATCATGTGAGTTATCCCACCAAGTCTCTGTTATTCCAATTACATCATAATTCCTTGACTGTGCCAGGACTTCCAGGTCTCCCTGCTTGTTCCCCAGGCTTCTTGCATTTGTGTATAGGCATTTAAGATAACTCACCGATTGTCCTGCTGTCCCAGTATGGGGCAGGAGCCCTCCCCTCTTGCACTCACCTACTTGTGCTTCCTCCCGGTATCCCACTTCCCCACTTACCTCGGGGCTTTGGTCTCCTTCCCCCGGAGAACCTAGTTTAAAGCCCTCCTCACTAGGTTAGCCGGCCTGCTTCCAAAGATGCTCTTCCCTCTCTTCGTCAGGTGGAGCCCATCTCTGCCTAGCACTCCTTCTTCTTGGAACACCATCCCATGGTCAAAGAATCCGAACCCTTCTCTCCGACACCATCTGCGTAGCCATTCGTTGACTTCCACGATTCGACGGTCTCTACCCCGGCCTTTTCCTGCCACCGGGAGAATGGACGAGAACACCACTTGCGCCTCAAATGCCTTTATCCTTCTTCCCAGAACCACGTAGTCTGCAGTAATATGCTCAAGGTCATTCTTGGCAGTATCATTGGTGCCCACGTGGAGAAGCAGGAAGGGGTAGCGATCTGAGGGATTGATGAGTCTCGACAGTCTCTCCGTCACATCAGGAATCCTAGCCCCTGGCAAGCAGCACACCTCTCGGTTTTCCCGGTCAGGGCAGCAGATAGATGACTCAGTCCCCCTGAGGAGAGAGTCCCCGACCACCACCACCCTCCTCCTCCTCTTGGGAGTGGTGGTCGTGGAATCCCCATCCCTAGGACTGTGCATCTCATGCCTTCCAGTCAGTGGAGTCTCCTTCTGCTCTGTTCCCTCAGATGTATCATTCACTCCACTCTCTGCACTAGTACCTGTGGAGAGAACATGAAAACGGTTGCTCATCTGAATATGCCTTTCTGGTACATGGACTTGTCTCATACTCTTTCCTCTTCTGGAGGTCACATGCCGCCAATTATCCTCACTGGCCTTCTGTCCCCGCTGCATAGCCTGCTCTGAATCCTCAGAACACTGTGCCCGCTGAAGCCTATCCTGACGTCTATCCAGGAACTCCTCATTTTCTTTTATGGAACGCAGGGTTGATACTCGTTTCTCCAGACCTTGAATCTTCTCCTCCAATATGGAGATCAGCTTGCACTTTGTACAGACAAAGTCGCTTCTATCCTGTGGAAGAAAGACAAACATGGCACATCCTGTGCAGGTCACGACAGCGGATCGCTCAGCATCCATAGTCCCTTTCTTCGAAGAGTTTCCTCACTTGTGGCAGAAGCTACTCAGGGAACCTGCAAGGGGGATGCCGCAGTAGGCTCTCTCCAGGCAAACTCCCAGACTAACTCCACCTGTTTGCTTCTCTGCTATTCGCTGCTCAGCTGGTTCGCAGCTGACTGACTGTCTTTTTAGAAGAGCCTGGAACAAAGCACTCCCAATTCACACTATTCAAACAGGCAATCAAACAATCAAGCACACGGTCAAACTGTCCCCACAACAGATACTCACTCCCCCGTCTGCAGCCCCCTGGTTGCTCTGCCTCTGCCTTTAGTTTGGGTTAAAGGAGTTAGGAATGGCAAGGATAGCTTGCCCCCTTCGCACTCCCCTTCCAGACTTCCTCTCAAACTCCCCTGTTTGCAGCTCCTGGTCGCAAAGCTCCCTGGTCGCTTGCTCACTGCTTTATAAAGCCCTGGCCTGCCTGATTGATTAGCCCCGCCCCCTGGTGTAGAAGCTCACAGCTTCCAACTGCCAGCCACAGCACACAGTCCTGCAAACAAACAAACGAATGAACAAACAGACAGACACAAGTACCCCCAAACACACACTACAGACAGCCACTTACCCCAAGGTTCTTGTATTTGCTCCTGCTTTACCTGGAGCAATTCCTCTCAAACTCCCGTTTGCAGCTCCCGTTCGCAAAGCCTGCATTCCAGGCCTGCATGCAGGGTTCTCCCTGAGAACTGGCCTCTAGGGACCTGATGGCAAGATCCCTCAAGTAGTCTTTTCCCTCTCCACTGATGACCCCCAGTTTGTAGAGTTTTGCTGGGAAGCTTCCCCAGCCAGGCTGAGTTTGTCCTCCAGCTCCCTAGGTGAGGCCAGTCACCACATGGTCAGCTCTGCTCTGGCTGCTAGTCCAGGGCTGCTGCCTGCTGAATGTGTCTGGGCACTGGGGTGGGGGACTACAGTTTGGAGTTTAGTACAGTTGTGTAATCTGCACCTTGAGCCCTGCACCCCTTTGTGGTGAGGGGAAATCCTGGGACCAGAAGCAACCTGACTCCTGCCTGAAGAGGATTCCTGCCAGCAGAAATCAGCCCTTCTGCAGTGACTGAGGAGTCCAGAGTCATCTCTGAACCTGAGAATCATTTATGGAGTTTGTGAGTGCACCGTCTTTTAGTTAGTCAGTCAGGAAAATTGTTTTGGGGACCCCCTACTCCCTGAACTGTGTACTCAAGCCAGGGAGTGAGGGTTTGGGGATTTTATAACCTGCTGCATATTAAACCTGTGGAGAGACTTACCATCTCCTCCCATTTGTGAGTCCTTTGGGCTGTACTGAACCCCGTCAGCCACATTGCTAAACCACTGCTGAGAAGATATCGTAGTCATAGGTCTTCAAGGGCCCCAACAAAGTACACGTACCAACGGGACACTGATCTTACATTTGCTACATCAGGTCCCGTGACTGGGGAACGTCACAGGTTTTATCAGCGTGGGCACCGGTGACCCTAAAAATAGTGTTTTACCCTGTTGTGTTATATTTGTTTCCTGATTAATATAATTACTGTGTTACAATATATTGTATGTATTTGTGTTATTTCTTGGGAGTCTCCAACTATCTGGCAAGTAAGTGGGGGTTACCTTGTGGTTGAAATTTCCCTGCCAAGCTGCCCTGGTGACCCTGCCAGGAAGGAGTGAGGGCGGGGAGGCACTGCCAAATACATTCATAGGGAAACATAAAGAAGATACACCCTGTTAAGTGGGTGGCGGAATCCAGAAGAACCCAGACCTGTCCATCAAAACCTGTAAGCAGATTGGCATTAAAGAAGGTAACCAGGTGGAGTGGGGGCGCTACAACAATATTGAATAGCATTGGGCAAAGCACCCATCTCTGTTGGACTCCACTAGAAACTCCCCCTTCTGGATGCAAAGGCAGCGGAACCTTTGTAGAAGTGGGGAAGCCACCGGTGCCGGAACTGGGGGAGCCACAAAGCCATGCCTGTCACTTTTTAACATAAATTTAGTTTGGGGACAGAGGGTACTGTTGACTGGGTAATGAATGAGTTATGTTTTGAGATTTATTTTTGCCAGCCAGCGCTGACCAATACTGTCTCCTTGTACTCCTTGTCTGTCTGTACTCAACTGTTGTCTCTTGTCTTGTATTTCCATTGTAATCTCTTTGAGGTTTTGTGTTTGTACAGTGCCAAGAACAATGGGGTCCTGTACATGACTGGCACTACAGTAATCCAAATAAGAAATAATAATACTTTAAGATGTGACACATTGATTTTGTATACTGCTAATTTTTTCAAATAAGTATGTTGTGTGTATTGAGCCATTCTTTTAACCTATGGCGTGTCATTGTGGAGCCTAGCATGTCTGTACAGTCAGTGTGAGGTGATGGAAACAGATCCATGCATAGCTGAGAGCTCTTTTTATTCAGAATATCAACAGGTCAATCATCACTGGGATCTGTGGTCTGTTACTATCCAGTTTGAGTTCTCAACCATTTTGAGTTTATGATTTACACATGTGCAACAGCATGGGCTTTCATCTACAGTAAGCTAAGAGTCCTAGACCACTGGGATATCAGAGGTAACTCAACTAATCACTACCCTTGAGCTACAGCTAATTTACATGCAACAATTTAATTGGTTCTATAAGGGAGACTGAATAGATGGTGGATTACATGGCAGATTCATAGGTTTCAAGGCCAGAAGGCACCATTGTGATCATCTAGTGTGACTTCCCGTATAACACAGGCCAGAAATTCCTCAGAATAATTCCTAGAGCAGAACTTTTAGAAAAGCACCCAGTATTGATTTTTAACATTGCCAGTGATGGAGAATCTACCACAACCCTTGTAAACTGTTCTAATGGTTAGTTACTCTCTCTGTTAAAATGTACACTTTATTTCCAGTCTGAATTTATTTAGCTTCAACTTCCAGTCATTAGATCATGTTAGACCTTTCTCTGTTCACTTGAAGTCCCCATTATTAAATGTTCCCCATATATATACATATGGTCTGTAATCAAGTCATCTCTTAACTTTGTCTTTAAGATAAATAGATTCAAAGAGCTCTATCACCATGAGGCATGTTTTCTAATCCTTTAGCCATTCTTGTGACTTGTCTCTGAACCCTCTCCAATTTATCAACACCTTTCTTAAATTACCACAACAGAATGGACTTTCAGCTGCTAGTAACAATTAAGAGTCTTTTCATGGAATCATAGGACTGGAAGGGATCTCAAGAGGCCATCTAGTCCAGTCCCCTGCACTCAAGGCAGGACTAAGTGTTATTTAGACCATCCCTGAGAGGTGTTTGTCTAACCTGCTCTTAAAAATCTCCAATGACAGAGATTCCACTACCTCCTTAGGCAATTTATTCCAGTGTTTAACTACCCTGACTGTTAGGAAGTTTTTCCTAATGTCCAACCTAAACCTCCCTTTTTGTAGTTTAAGCCCATTGCTTCTTGTCCTATCCTCAGAGGTTAAGGAGAATAATTTTTCTCCCTCCTCCTTGTAACAACCTTTTATATACCTGAAGACAGTTATGAGGTCCTCCTTCAGTCTTCTTTTCTCCAGACTAAACAAACCCAGTTTTTTTCAATCTTCTGTCATAGGCATGGCTATGATTTTGTCACGGCGGTCATGGAATATATAACTTCCAGAGACCTCCATGACTTGAGGCCGCAGCGCCTGGAAGCTGCAGGGTCCCCCCATTTCCTGTGGTGGCTGGGAACTGCGGGGCCCCGAGTTACCAGCCACCACAGGCAGGGGAGAGTGCCCTCTTGGGAGGTTGGAGCCACCGAGGGGTGGCCGGGGAGGTCACAGGCTTCCGTGAAGTTTTCTTTATTGCCCGCGACCTTAAGCATGACAAAATCTTAGCCTTTCTCATAGGTCATGTTTTCTAGACCTTTAATCATTTTTCTTGCTCTTCTCTATGGACTTTATCCTATTTGTCCACATCCTTCCTGAAATGTGATGCCCAGAACTGGACACAATAATCCAGTTGAGACCTAATCAGCGCAGAGTAGAGCGGAATAATTACTTCTCATGTCTTGCTTACAACACTTCTGTTAATACATCCCAAAATGATGTTTGCTTTTTTTGCAACAGTGCTACACTGACTCATTTAGCTTGTGATCCATTAGGACTGCCAGATCCCTTTCCGCAGTACTCCTTCTCAGGCAGTCATTTCCCATTTTGTATGCGTGCAACAGATTGTTCCTTCCTAAGTGGAGTACTTTGCATTTGTCCTTATTGAATTTCATCCTGTTTACTTCAGACCATTTCTCCAGTTTGTCCAGATCAGTTTGAATTTTAATCCTATCCTCCAAAGCACTTGCAACCCCTCCCAGCTTGCTATCATCTGCAAACTTTATAAGTGTACTCTTCTATGTCATTATCTAAATCACTGGTGAAGCTATTGAACAGAACCAGACCCATAACTGATCCCTCGGGGACCCCATTTGATATGCCCTTCCAACTTGACTGTGGATCATTGATAACTACTCTCTGGGAATGGTTTTCCAACCAGTTATACACCTACCTTATAGTAGCTCCATCTAGGTTGCATTTCCCTAGTTTGTTTATGAGAACATCATACAAGTCAGTATCAAAAGCCCTACTAAAGTCAAAATATACCACATCTACTGCTTCCCCCACATCTTTTATCCTGTCAAAGAATTCTATTAGGTTGGTTTGACACATTTTGTTCTTGACAAATCCATGCTGACTGTTACTTATTTTCTTCTCTGTGTTGGCAAATTGCTTAATTATTTGCTCTATTATCTTTCTGGGTACTGAAGTTAAGATGATTGGTCTGTAATTCCCCAGGGTAGTCCTTATTCCCCTTTTATAGATTAGCACTATATTTGCCCTTTTCCATTCCTCTGGAGTCTGTCCCATATTCCATGACTTTTCAAAGATATCTGAGCCATTAAACAATTACTTCCTCAGTCAGCACCTTGAGTATTCTAGGATATATTTCATCAGGCCCTGGTGACTTGAAGGCATCTAACTTGTCTAAGTAATTTTTAACTTGTTCTTTCCCTATTTTAGCCTCTGACCATACCTCATTTTCACTGGCATTAACTATGTTAGACGTCCAGTTGCTACTAAACCTTTTGGTGAAAAATTAAACACAGTAATTTAGCACTTCTGCCATTTATACATTCTCTGTTTTTCCTCCCTCCTTGAGTAATGGGTCTACCCCGTCCTTGGTCTTCCACTTGCTTCTAATGTATTTGTAGAATGTTTTCTTGTTACCCTTTATGTCTCTAGCTAGCTTAATCTCATTTTGTGTCTTGGCCTTTCTAATTTTGTCCCTACTTACTTGTGTTATATTCATACTTTGTAATTTGATCTAGTTTCCACTTTTGTAGGTCTCTCTTTTTTGAGTTTTAGATCATCAAAGATCTCCTGGTTAAGCCAGGGTGGTCTCTTGCCTATCTTTCCTAGGCAGTGGGATAGTTTGCTCTTGTGCCCTTAATAAGGTCTCTTTGAAAAACTGCCAACTCTCTTGAACTGTTTCCCCCCCGCCCCCCCCAAGGTAAGATTCCCTTGGGAAGCAAGTCTAACAACTTCCTGCATTTGCTAAAGTTTGCCTTCTTGAAATCAGGTCATAGTGCAAGGTGTAGAGGAAGCTGGCCTTGATTCAGCAAACCATAAGCATGGCAGTCGTCCCGTTGATTCAATGAGACCATTCACGCACATGAGTAAATGCTTTTTTGGTTTGGGGCCTAGACTGCTCAGGTCTAGTCTAGGCCTACACTAGAAAGTGAGGGGAACCCAGCTGTGTAGCTCAGGAATGTGAAAAATCCACACTCCTGAGAGATATAGTTGAGCCAACCTAAATCCCAGGGCAGAATTCCATTCTCCTCTCAGGGAGGTGGAGGTGGTCCTGCTTTGAGCAGGGGGTTGGACTAGATGACCTCCTGAGGTCTCTTCCAACTCTAATCTTCATAGAATCATAGATTACCTAGAGCAATGGGGGAACCCTGGTTGTCACTCTAGGGAATGTCTACACTGAAATGCTACCACGGTGTAGCTGCAGTGTTTCTAATCAAGTCAGCATAGAAATTTTGAAATTTCTCATGGAAAAGAAATTTATTTCAGGAAAATCCAAAATGTTTGTTTCCATTTTTCAAAACAAAATGGAGCAGTTGCTCCACCTCCAAGGGAGCCCATGGGCTGCTGCTGACACCTCGAGGGGCTCCCAACCCCGAGAGTCCCCCGTAGTCAGGAGCTGCCCAGAGAGTCCCCTGCTACAGAGTGGCAAGCCTAGAAGACCTGAGAGCAGCAGATCCAGCCACGTCTCTGAGAGCTTTCAGAGCTGCCACACTCAGGGTTTCCATGGCTGGAAGCCCTGGGGTCTCTGCCCTGTAGCAGTCCACCTGGTGAAGTTGCCCTGAACCTATGGAGCCTGGAATGCCAGGCCCCCTAGAATCCCACCAGGTGAGCTTGCAGGCAACCAGGCCTGTGTTTTGGCAAAAGTTCATTTAAACTGAACTGTTTCCGCAAAAAAAATCAGTTTAAATAAATAAGCATTTTCCCACAAAAAATCCTGACTAGCCCTAAAACTGAGCTCAGTTCCCATTGATCCTAAGGAAATGAGAGCCCCCTACCTCAATGGTTGCTTCAGCAGAATCAGCTGGTGGCTGATGTCCAGGTCCTGGGTCCTGTTCAGCAGGGGCATCTTCTGAAAATCCTGAACTTAGAGAGTTTGCTTCACTTTTATCTAGTTCTAAAGATGAAGTTCCTGGTATGAAATAGATCAAAAACAGCATCTGTTCACTGAGTGTAATGGCAAATTCCCAGTGTTCATTTAAATGACCATCTAAGAGAGAAACTACAGTGAGTCTCAATCACAGGGAAAGTCTTTCCCCCACTGCTGAGTAATATTAGGAAGTATATTTTTTTCCCCAGTATGTTATCTCTTCACAATAGGGCCATTGTCTTTGTATAGATCTCTGCAGCACCCAGCACAGTGGGACCCAAATTTCAATCACTGTGTCTGTGCAACACCCAGTATGCCAGGGCCCTGATCTCGGTGGACGTGCGTGTGTGCAGCACTCATCAAGATAGGGCCATGATCTCAGTCACTGTGTCTGTGCAGCGCCGGCACAATGGCAGCCTCTATCTGTTAATGTGTGTAGTAGTATTGGTGGTGGTTGGTTGGTTGTTTAATAATAATTACGTGATGTTGAAAAGCCAATAGATGTTCAGGAAGATGTTCAAAGATGTACGAATGTTTTTGCAGTAAACTGTTGAACATTTTCTCAATATTTTAATGAGATCTTGGAAAATATGACATTAATAGTTATTGGTAAAGCATTGACAAAACAGAAAGCAAGTGCAAAAGAAATAAGACCACAAGGCATTTGGGGCCTCTGTTTTGAATCAGACTTGCAATTTGATAATTCTGTCAAAACTAACGTTTCTTTTTTTAGAGAAGTTAACATTAAAAATGGACAGCTATGGGGAAATCCCATCCTCCACCCCACCCCCTGTCCCCCACTGTGGCATGCAGCATTTCGTTAGCAAGTGACAACAATCCTGCTATAAAACAACTTTCCTTATTGTACACTATACATAATCAGCCTGCAGGGCTGACTGTCCACATCTTGCAAAGTAAGTGAGATCAGCATTGTTCTTGTTTTCACTGGTGGAAGCATTTCACACCCACTTTGCACAAGCGTAAATGATAACACAAAATGCAAGTATAACCCACTGCTGAGTGGGCTATAGGTCCCCCTCTGTGCCAGTCCACAGGGGATATGAGTTGCTACAACCCCCAGCTGCAGAAGGTTGGTTCTTTAGCTCAAACTGTAGCAACTTTTGTGGTTAGCTCTGGGGGTCCCTGGTTCAATTTACAGAGTATCAGCTCAGAAGGTGGCCATCACACAAGCATAAAACACTGGTTTAAGGGCTTATTTACACACAGGGGCTATAGCAGCTTAGCTAAAATGCTATTGCTATGCTGGCATAACCCCATGGTACAGAGGGAGCCTACAAAGAGAGGAGGAGTTTTTCCATGACTGTAGGTAAACCACATCCGAGTGATGGTAGCTCAGTAGAAGCATTCTTCCATCATGCTCAGCTGCAGCTACACTGAGGATTAGGGTGACATAGCTAAAGTGCTCAGAAGTATAAACCAGACCTATGTGTATTGTGTCCGTTTCCAGTGGCTTAACCACTTACGGGGAGATTTTCATAGGTGCAAATTGCAATTAGGCACCCAACATCCATGTCTTTGAAAATTTAGCTGATAGAGGATAAAAGCCTACTATTGTTTCCAGCTAACAGAGTTGCTCCTTCAGCTCAACTGGTACAAGCCTGCGCTGTGGAGGTGACGATCTTTGGGTCTCTCTCTACAGCAGAGAATCAAACCCAGTGATTTTAGTTTTAAGTCTCAAGATTAGAGTGAATGTTTAGTCAAAAATTATTTTTTTCACAGGAAAATGGTAATTCCAATGAAAATTTTCAATTTTGCTGCAGGAAATGTCAAAATTTTCATTTGAATTGACATTTCATTTCAGCTCAGCTACACCATGGCATTTTATTTGAGAGTTGGAAACTGACACATTTTGGTTTTGGGAATCTTGTGGGTTTTTCCCTTCCCCCCTCCCTTTAAACTATGCCCCCCCCCCCCCGCTTTTACTTTCACTGAAAGAAGGGGGGGGGAGTTTTTAAAGTGAGAAGGGGTGTGTGTGTGTGTGTGGAGGGAGAGAGAGAATCCACTTTCTCCCACTTTTTTTTTTTAACTCTTTCCAGCTTGGAAAATAACCTTAAAAGTAAGATAAGATTGGGGGAGGGGGGAGAGACTTTTCACATTTTTTTAACTGAAAAGGAGTGGAAAAAAATAAAAAGAGAAAATTAAAATCATGAGATTTTCCAAAATAACAATGCTGGGGGGGTTCTTTTCATTCAATGTTTTTTTGGACTTTCCCAGGTTCCCTGGAGGAAGATCTCCCCATTATACAAATCCAACGAGTCAGTGAATGCTCAACTCACCATTAATACATATAATGCTTTACGTTACCTTCTGTCTGACTCTGTGACCCATTTGTGCCCTTCAGAGCCTGTTGACATTCCAGACAGGCTGTCTCTCCTTCCAGACATTTGCCATCACATTCTGCACATTTCATTTTTTGGGGCTTATCCTGGAAAACCCACCAAAGAGCTGTATCAGCAGGAATTCATGAAACAGACCCCAAAAGATCACGAGATTGGCTTTAAAAATCATGAGACTTTTTAAAAATAATACATTTGGGTGTTTTTTTCCTTTGGTTCCTGGTTTTTGAGTCTTTTAGGGGTCATGTTTTGTAGCTTTTCTCCCCAATGATGGGAGATAGAATCTGACTTTGTTTTTAAATGAAATCTCACATAAACATCTGATTCCAGGAGCACCAAATAGCATGAAACAATAAAATTATGAGAGCACCCAACATTGTATCAATTACAAATCTGAAAAACAGCAGTGCCTCCACCTTAGTATTCGGGTAAGAGAAGCAAAATGATATAGGTAGGTTTTTTAAAACATTTTAATTAACTCTGAATCTGTGATTTTGTTGGTTTTAATTCTCTTCAACAATTGATCCCAGGTTTTCATTTTAGGTTTTTAATTTCAAGGCATAAACTACCCAGGAAGAAGCTGTTCATATGAAGATCCCTGGAAGTGACAGAGCTGTGTCAAGTGTCATATGTGAAAACAAATCTAACAAATCCAGCTCAGCTTGCAGGATTGGAATGTAAAAGCTTTTCATTGAAGACAAAAATGAGGAAGTAAAACCAAAAATACATTCTCACGCTCCTTCTCTCTCTTGTTCATCCTTCCACAAGCACAAAAGCTGTAGCAAAAATATTTGTCAAATATAATCAGCAGCATGAAGACAAATTAAATTAGGTGACGTTGATAATCCTGTGCAGTAGTGCATAGACAAGCAAATAAAAATTTTCACTAAATGCAAATCTGTCATGAAAAGGACAGTGGAAGAAGATGGGAGTGTCAGCTGGTAATACCTGACTTTTTTTTTCATGCAGTTAATATTGTTAATGCATTATGCACAATGGGATATAGGCCTTGATCTGTCAAACACCTACACACCTACACAGGGGGTTGCAGGATTAAAGTCAGAGTCAGGGGAGCTTTCATTTGTGCATTTCTGAGCTACAAGGCAAGGGTTAAATTTTCAAGCTCAACACTGCATTTAATTTGTAGATGTTATTAACCCCTAGCAGATGGGAACCGAGATGTCATTATTTTCTCCCCACCCCAACCCTTCTCTTCCTTTCCCTCCTGTTGCTTTATCTTTCTGGTCTCCCGCCTGGCTTTCTGTCTTTTTTTTAAAAAAACTTTTACTTCATTCACTCTCTTTTCTGTGTGGTTTTATACCTAACACTGAGATAGGCTCATTGAGTAGAAGGAGTGAACTTATAGTCAGCTGAAGGAAATCATGTCATTTCATATACCACCTGCTATCTGTCTGTGCAGCACCTAGCACCATGGGGCCCCATTCTTGGTTGGCCCACTGGCAGTTCTGATTAATATACTTAGGGAGTCTACCTGTGACACAGAACAGGCATTGCTGATACATTATATCTGTATATGTTTATCATTTGGTCTGGCGGAATGTTTTGTAGATAATTTTTATGGATAATATTGATGTTTATTTTTTCTATTTAAATTTTCAGATTTGTTGGAAATGATGAGGGCTCAGATAATAATTATTTAATGACGTAGATGTTGTGAGTCAAAAAGTTTAAGCTTTATAACCATTAAAAAATGTCACCATCCCATGTCAAAATATACCAGGTAAATAGCCTTAAATCAAACTCTAATAAGTTCTCAGGCAGCATTTTTCTTACTTTGCTTATCTATAAATGTTGGTTATTATTGATGGAAAGATCGTTTCAGTAGTTGGTGGGTGTACAGTAAAATCGAGTAGGGACATTTATCGATTAAAAATCTAATCCTTCCGAGCCTATTTATCATGCAAATTCTTGAGCGCCAAACAATAGTTGTTTTGCTGATCTAATTGTCATAACTGTACTTCCCCCTCTAGATTTGTGATTGTGTGCTTCTCCTACTTTTTTTCTGTTCTCCCCTTACATGTTAAAAAATAATAATGGGGTGTTGTTAAATTTAGTTCCCTTGGTTTAGTGCATAGGAATAGGACAGTATCCCTTTAATTCACAAGTGCCGGCTTCCACAGGGCCCTGGTGGTGCCACTCCGCCTCAGGCCCCACTCCACCTCTTCCCACCCAGTTTCACCTCCTCCCCCGAGCGCACCCCATCCCCCTTTCCCCCCAGCATCTCCTATACACTACAGAAAAGCTGATCTTGGTGGGTGGGAGGCATTGGGAGGGCGAAGTTGATTGGCAGGGCTGCCAGCAGCTGGGAGGCTCTGGGGGCAAGAAGAGTGCTGGCTGCCTGTGGGTGCAAAGTACCCACTATTTTTTTCCATGGGTGCTCTACCCCTAGAGCTCCCATGGAGTTGGTACCTATGCTTTAAATACTTTGGGAGCCTTACTGCGGGGCTCACTGGGTTCTCTGCTTTAGAAGCCAGCAGAACTTTCTCAGAGCAACAGTAGCTGGGCCTGGTGTGTCTGTGTGTAGTTAAAAGAACAGGAGTACTTGTGGCACCTTAGAGACTAACAAATTTATTTGAGCATAAGCTTTCGTGGGCTAGAACCCACTTCATCAGATGCATAGAATGGAACATATAGTAAGAAGATATTTATACATGAAAAGGTGGAAGTGCCTATACCAACTGTAAGAGGCTAATTCATTAAGAGGAACTATTATCAGCAGGGGAAAAAAACTTTTGAAGTGATAATCAAGATGGCCCATTTCGGACAGTTGACACAAAGGTGTGAGGATACTTAACTAGGGGAAATAGATTCAGTTAGGGTAATGACTGAGCCACTCCCAGTCTCTGTTCAAACCTAAGTTAATGGTATCTAGTTTGCATATTAATTCAAGTTCAGCAGCTTCTCCTTGGAGTCTGTTTTTGAAGTTTTTCTGTTGCAAAATTGCCACCTTTATGACTGTCACTGAGTGATTAGAGAGGTTGAAGTGTTCACCTACTGGCTTTTGAATGTTATGATTCCTGATGTCAGATTTGTGTCCATTTATTCTTTTGCGTAGAGACTGTCCGGTTTGGCCAATGTACATGGCAGAGGGGCATTGCTGGCACATGATGGCATATATCACATTGGTAGATGTGCAGGTGAACGTGCCAGCAATGCCCCTCTGCCATGTACATTGGCCAAACTGGACAGTCTCTACGCAAAAGATGAATTGGCTTATAGCCCACGAAAGCTTATGCTCAAATAAATTTGCTAGTCTCTAAGGTGCCACAAGTACTCCTGTTCTTTTTGCAGATACACACTAACACGGCTGCTACTCTGAAACCTGTGTGTAGTTAGTTAAACATGGTTATTTAGGACCTGGCTGCACCCAAGAGAATCCTTCAGACTGTTTTTGTTGTGTAAAGAGCAAAAGACACACTGTCTTAGAAAAAGCCAACTCACTGCTGGCAGATTTTATTCCAAAATGGAAATGCGGTTAATCAGAGGAAGAGCCCACTCTCTAGTTTTTATCGCCTGTCACTCTCCATTATCCCAATTTGCAGATCGGGGAAACTGAGACATAGAGCAGGTAAGTCCCTTGCCCAAGGTCACCCCGCAAGCAGGTGGCAGAACCAGGCCTCCTGAGCCCCTGTCCAGTGCTCTACACTCATTTGCACTGGTGGTAATGATGGCACAAGATCAAGGGCAGGGGGAGTCAACCCAAAGGGCCAAGCCTATGGCGTTCCTTTGCACACAACACATCACAGCAAGCTCGCACTTTTTGTAAGTACAGGTATCTGACCTGATTCTTTTCTCAGTGACCTTGGGATTAATCCAGAGTCAGTGACCTTGCACTAAATTCAGAGTCACTCACTGACTGCAGTGGGGTCAGTGCCAGATTCTGATCTCAGCTCTCCCAGGGTAAATCTGGAGTCATTCTTGACTGCAATTGAGTCAGGACCAGATTCTGATCTTCACTTCCTTGGAATAAATCTAGAGTCAGCCCCTGACTGCAGTGGAGTCAGGGCTGAATTCTGATCTCAGTGACACCAGTATTATAAATCTAGGAGACTCTGGAGAAGTTAATGTCATTATACCATTTTTAAAATGATGTAAATAAGGAGGCACATCTGTGTTAAAGGCATATATCAGTATTTATACTACACTATGTCATAATTCCTGTGAATCTGAATTTAGAATATTTATAGAAATTCCTATCTTCCATTGTAATCCTACATGGAATTGTACCAAGACACAAAATGTAATTTCAGTGTAATATGGCTCATGCAGAGGAAGGGACAGCTATTTGTTAGTCTTTAATTTAAAGGTTTGTTATGAAATTAAAAAACATGGAAATCCTGCAGTCTTTACTCGCCTATAACTCCCATCACAAAACAAGTGAGAAGGTCATGCAGGAGTTAAACAAGTCTTAACACTTATTTACCCTACCTTGTATCAGATTCCCAGCCATAAAGATGCCTTCATGTGCCTTCACCTTCCCCAGGACATAACATCTCATTCATGTGTGCCTATATATACTGTATTCAAACTGCCGGCCCAAAACACATGATTTCTTTGTTCTGTTTTTTGTAAATATTATGCACTGACTTTGAAAGTGAAAGTAATTCAGTAACATTGCTAGTCTGTGCAATAGGCTAATACTGTACACAGAGTTTTCAGTTACCTCTGTGATTGCGTTCCTGCTGAAACTAGCTCAGGCCAGGTCTACACTACAAACTTACATTGGGCTAACTACGTGGATCGGGGGTGGTGCGAAAAATCCACACTCCTGAGCAACATAGTTATACCAACCTAATCGCCGATGCAGAAAGCGCATAGCTACTGTCTGTCATGGAGGTGGATGAACAGCACAGACAAGGAGAAGCTCTCCTATCGGCATAGTAGCATCTCCACTGAAGCATTACACCATGTGGTTCTACAGCATTTTAAGTGTAGATCTGCCCTCAGTAAATGAGGGAGGCTACTGTGTAACTAACAAATCTGGAAATAGTAAGAAACAGGGATTTTCAATATCACCAACCATTCAAAAATCATGGGATTGGCTTAAAAATCACTAGAGTTTTAAAAAAATAACAATTTGGGGGTGGGGTGTCTTTACCTTTGGTTTCTGAGTCTTTAGGGCAGGGGTGGGGAACCTTTTTTCTATCGGGCCATTGACACAGAAAAAAATCAATCACGGACCACACACAGCCCTGCGGGGGGGAGGGCAGGGGGCCAGAGGCTCAGGGCTTCCCTTAGGGTTGCCAGCTTTCTAATTGCACAAAATCAAACACCCCTGCCCCTTCCCTGAGGCCTCATCCCTTCTTTGAGGCCCCACCCCCTCTCACTCCAACCACCCTCAGTTGCTCACTCTCCCCCACCCTCACTCATATTCACTGGGCTGGGGCAAGGAGTTGGGGTTGGGGTGGGAGAGGGGGAGGGAGAGGGGGGAGGGAGCAAACAGGAAGTGGAATTTCAAACATTCCTGGGGCTTTAAAGGGGGAGGGGCAGATGCCCGTGTACCTGCAGGACAGTGGAATTGAAATTGCTGACCAGAGTAGTCATGATGGGCATTGTGGGACACCTCCTAGAGGCCACTTAGGGCAACATAAGCAAGCGCATGTCCTGAATGTGACTCTAAAGCAGGGGTGGGGAACGGGCCCACTGCTTAATTTCATCTGGCCCGCGGCAAGTCTTTGCACCGCGGGCCAGAAGCCCCGAGCCTCGGCGTCCCTCGCTTAGTGGAGCTGGAGCCGCGAGCCCTGGCTCATCCGGGTGTGGGGGGAAGCTAGGGTTGCTAGCTTAAAAGTCCAGTTGGCTCCATGCAGCTCCCGGAAGCAGCCAGCATTTCCCTGCATTCCCCCAGGCAGCCAATGGGAGCTGCCTGTCCGTGCCTCCGCCTAGGGGCTGGACACAGCGGCCGCTTCAGGGAGCAGTGCAAAGCCACACCCTAACTCCCTCCCAGAGCCTGCACACCCTCCCAAATCCCACCCCCCTGCCCCAGCCCTGAGCCTGCTCCTACACACCAAACCCCTCTTCCCAGCCCCACCCCAGAGCCCACACCCCCAGCTGGAGCCCTCACCCCCTCCCACACTTCACACCCCTGCCCCAGCCCGGAGCTCCCTCCTGCACCCTGAGCCCCTCATTTCTGGCCCTACCCTTAAGCCTGTACCTCCAGCTGGAGCCCTCACCCCCTCTCCCTCAGGGGGACTGGAGGCAGTGGCCAGGGGAATCACCCCCGCAGATGAAGAGGTGGATGAGGAAGTCGAGGTGGAGGAGGATGTGGGACAGGCAACAGGGTCGTCCAGTGGCATGGTGAGCCAGGACCTCTTTTTAACTCCGTAGGGGTCTAGCCAGTCCCAGTATGCTGCCTCTGGCGCACCTGAAGCAGGAGAGGGGAGCTCCGCTAAATACTCATTTTGGTTTGATACTGCACGGTTACATGAGGTAGAGACGTCCATTATTTTGTTACATGGTGCAAGTGGGAGAAGGCATAGAAATTAAGAACACTAGGTACTGTTGGCATCTGCTTCTCATTCCCTGGTGCAGCTACACAGTGGGGGCCCTGCAGAAAAGTTTGTTAACGCACACCAGGATCTCCAGGGAATTCTCCATAGAGATCTCTAGGAAACTTTCCTGAAGGTACTCTGCAAGCCTCTGCTGAAGATTCCTTGGAAGACCTGCTTTGTTTCCTCCCCTGCTATAATAAACTTTGCTGCACCAATCAGCAATTACTTCTGCAGGAACCAAAGCAGCACACAGGCGAGAAGCATATGGACCTGGTCTGAAGCTACACACATGCAAGAAATGCACCCTTGCATCTGCAGTTACCCTCAGTAGTGAGATATCAGCTTTGATCACCCCCTGGGGGAAACGGTGCCAGTATTCAGAATAGTGTCCCTATGCACTTGTAGTGATCCCCTTCTGAAACCACCCTGACCCTTTTTCCCATCTTGCACCTTCCCCCCTGGGCCGAACTCACCATGTTTAGTGCTCTGACTGTGCTGCATGCCTGCCAAGGGAAAGTGAGAAAGAGTTGTGTGCAACTTTTATGACTGAAAGCTGTTAGTGCACACATAATACTGACTCTGTGTGTTGCTTCTTTTGCTTATGCAGATATGCCTTGAAGGCCAGATCCTACACATCGACGGAGCACCTCCATCAGACAAGAAGAAAGAGGAGCTGAAAGGAAGACATGTTTAGAGAAGTGCTGCAATCATGTGATCATGCAGATAGTGAGCTCAGAGCATGGAGAGAGACAGTAAATGAAAAACTCAGAATAAATAGCCAGGAGAGGAGACAGGGGCAGGAGTGTATGACAGAGGGCAGGAGCAGATGATAAAGCTGATGGAGGACCAAACAGAGGTGCTCAGGTCCCTGATTGTACTGCAATCAGAACACATCTGTGCTCAACTCCCCCTGCAGCCCATACAGAACTGCATTCCATGCTTTCTCCAAACTCCCCACACACATTCCTTGCATGTTTCAGGCCCACCACAGTACTCCTTGCACCCCACCCCTAGCAACATGTTTCATAATGACAGCTGGACTTACACATAGCTGTAAGAGCCTCATTTTAGAGAGTGCTCCTCAGTGTTATGTCCCTTGCAAGAAATGCAAATTTGTGTATTGATGTTTAATAAAAGTTTAGTCTTAGAAATACAATGATTCTTTGTGTCCTACACATGATGTTTGCTGCAGCAATTCATACACAGTGGCAATCGGCACATTTGCAGACAACAATTAACACTCAGGCAGCAATTATTACAAGGGTTATTCAGGGCAATAAGTAAACAATGTCTTGCTGAATGCATTATAGAAAGTCACATTACTGGGGCTCATTGTCAAATGATGCTTCAAAGCCTCTCTGATTCAAATAGCCCCTACTCATTGAGCCCCTCTAATAGTCCTGATATCTGGCTGCTCAAAAACAGCTGCTAGGCAATCCACCTCAAAACGCTACCCCTGGAAAAACTTTTCCTCATTAGCTTCACAACTGTTATGAAGAGCACAGCAGGCTGCTATTATTTTACTTATTGAGGTCTAACCTGCCAAAAAAGGCAGCACCAACAACCCTTTAATCTGCCAAACACACATTCAATTGTCATTCTGCATGATACGAATAATGGCCCTGCACACTTGCATCACTGAGACCCTCATGGTGGACTTCCCAACTCCAAACTAATTTGTAACTGGCCGGTAGGAGTCTGAAGTTGCCAGTTTCCACACAGCGATCAACACTCACTTCTCCACCATGAATAGGGTGACCATATTTCCCTATGCTGAATATGGGACATCTGGTAAATTACTCGTATTCAAATGAGTTCAATGGCAATCAATCAGAACATTTAAATTAACATCAAGTTGACTGAGCCCCTGTTGAAACGAAATTCAAATAGTTGAATTCTTTTTATTTACCTTCTTATCTTTAAGGCTTTAGGGTTCACATGGGGAGAGGTGACACTGACACACACAGACACACACACACAGACACGCACACACACACCCCTACCTCTCTGACACAGTGGGGATGACTGACCAACCCAACCCTCCCTACCTGGTGCTTCCCACCCTTCATGCCTTGCTGGGACCCCGGGATGGCCACGCCTCTCCTGGTACCTGGCACTGTGTCTCCGCAAGGCAACACATGGGGGGGCATGCAGGGTCACCCCCCCCCACACACACACACACACACACAATTTATGCCAGAGTTGACACCAGAATGTGGTCAGCAGCAGCCTTTTGGCACTGTGTGGGAGGGAATGGACAGAAGTTGCTTCCAGCCACAGGGGAGGACGGGGCGAGGGATGACCAGGCCCATGTCTTTACAGAGGTCATCTCTTCCCCTCCCCTCCCCTTCCCTCCACTCCTGTGTGGCTGAAAGCAGTTTGCCACTTCCTGCCTGCACAGTGTTGAAAGGCAGCTAACACCTCCAGGCTGCTGCTGGCCACCGACATAACCCAGCCACCTCCTGTCCCCCGGCTACAGCATGGGCAGGAAGGGGTTAAGCCGTAAGGACGCATTGTGTACCAAGGCCCAGGGAACCTGACTGCAGGCACTTCAGCGAACCCTGCCAGAGAGGTGGTGCAGCAGGGGAGGGTGCCTAGTGGACGGAGCAGTCCCATGCTCCCTAGGAGCAGGACCCAGGGCGGGGGGAGGGTGAAGAGGTGCTAAGCCCCTGTCTGGGAGGCTGCTGTGGAGCCTGCAAGTTTGGAGTGTGAACGGGCTGGAAATTGTTTCCCCACCACCACTCCAGAGCTTAGCTGAGCGGCGGAGTTGTTTCCCCGAGCCAGCGCTGTGCGTGGCTTTGGCACATGTAGGGCTCGGCTCCACCTGGCCAGTGCCCCGGGTCAGAGGGTCTTGGACTTTCCCGGGGCGCCAGCCCAGCCAGAGGCAGTGGGGGAAGGAAGGAGCCTGCCCGCCAGGCTGTTAATGAGCTGAGCGCTCTGACCAGGGGCTGGTTCTCCGCACAGCACTGGGAGCGGGATATGGAGGAGCTGCAGGGCTGAGAGGTGAGGTGAAGGGGCAAAGCAGGGAGAGGACAGTGAAGGGAGAGCACGTAAAGGGCTGATGGGTGAACAGCAGCAGCGACACGTAGCCAGCCACCCACCACCTGCTGCCTGCCTGCACTCACCAGCCAGCGCAGCTCACAGCACGTAGCCAGCACCAGCCAGAAACAGAACACGAGGCGGGGCCCTGCTGGCCAAGAGCCGGCATGCAGCCAGGGCTATGTTGACAGACCAGTAGGGGGAGCGACCAGCCCCGCTCACTGCAGCTTTAGACCGCCATCAGCCTTGCAAACCCACCCCCATCATCAGCCACTGGACCCCCCCACTCACTGCCAGTGGGCGGCAGCTGGCAAGCAGGGATCCAGCCGGCAGCAGGACCCGCCAGTACTGATGCGGCAGGAGGCAGAAAATACAGGACAGTGTGCCTGTTTTTAAGACAAAGTCAAGACACCTGCAGGAGGACTTAAATACAGGGCTTTCCTTTAAAAATGGATGTCTGGTCACCCTAACCATGAGGGCAGCAGTAATTTTGGTGTCCTTGCACTGCAGTGCAGGGGTGAGCTCCACACACAGTTTCAGGAAGGTGGCTTTGCACATCTGAAAGTTCTGTAGCCACTTCTTGTCATCCCAGACCTGAATGATGATCTGATCCCATCACTCAGTGCTTGTTTCCCGAGCTCAGTAGTAACAGTCTACCATGCCCCGATGCCCCGTGAATGCCAACATCAACCTTGAGCTGTTTCTTTCCATGGCAAACAGCAGGGCAGGTACCATGGATTCATTTTCAGATTCACAGCTCATGAAATACTGCAGGATCAGCCACATTGTGTTCATAATGCTCATCATAAGACTGGAGAGCTATGCAGGCAGAGATGGCAGGTGCACAGTTTACAGGGGCAATTGAAAAATGGCTCAAAATGTAGTTAGAAGCCTATGGAATTATAGGACAGAGAAAACTGTATCATGGGACAGTGAACCCACCCCCCGTGATCCATTCCCAGAACTCCTACCGGTGGAAGGTGGTGGTTTGCTCAGTGGGATAGCTATCCATGGCGCACTGATCTCCCTGTCAGTGCTACAGCTCCAGCTGTCGACGCGGTTCACCAAAACAAGGAGTGTTGTATAAATGTGCACAAGCAATGTAATTACAGCAGTTTATGATTGTCGACGGCACTTAAGTCGACTTAACTCTGTAGTGTAGACATGGTTTCAGTCTGTTCCATGCCCGTTGCCTCCCTGGACAGAACTTGACGTTTTAACAGTTTTGTGTCCTTTTGAACTGTTACTTCCCCACCTTAGCAAAATAGCTGTATCAGCCTGAAATTAGCATCTTCACAGCTCATGGATGAGGTACTGTGTCTCACCTCTTGACTACAGCTGGGTAAAAGGTTTTATCCGAAACTTTTTTCCAACTAAAAAGGCAGATTTGAGCCAATTGAATCATTTTGCAACTTGGGTTGAATTTGCTGACATGTTTGTTGGAAACAAACCCGAAACAAAAAAATCCAAAAGAATCAAAATGGTTTGTTTCAATGTGTTCAAAATGAAATATTTCATTTTTTTAATTTGCAATAGCTTTTTGTTATGAAACTTATTTTTTCTTAAACAAAATGGAATGTTTTTAAAAAATCAAAACTCAAATGAAACATTTTGTTTCAGGTCAAACAAAAAATTTAATTCAATCCAAAATGAATTTATTTTATTTACTTTTTGGTTTACTGGAAAAAAAAATTCTGGTTCACCCAAGTTTTCTTGGGGGGGAGAGTGGGGTTTGTATGGCCAGCAAACTGAAAATCAAATATTCACCAAGCTCTCCTCCTGACTTTCTTTCCTGTTAGTTTCCTAACAGCCCTGCTATTAAATCAGCATATTGTGGCAAGGCACCTCTTTTGCTGTCTCAGCATTTTTCCCTCTGCAAGGGCCAGGTGCTAAAATAAATCAATCCTACTCCGGAGGTTTTTAATTCTTAACTTTGGTATATTCACAAGGTGGACCTCAAGGTAGGCCCAAGTAGTTCTCTTAAGCTAAACAAACAAAAAAACACCCACAACACAAAAGACATGAATTTCCTTGTTCCCACCGGAGCACTGACTTATTATGTTGGCTTATTATGCTTGATGGACTCTGATCCTGTTCCCTTTAATACAAAACAAGACTGACCGGTACTGAGAGAAATGTCAAAAGGTAGAAAATGCAGTTTCTGTCTCTGGCGCTGACTCACACTTGTAGCCTCGCTGCTGGAAAAAAACAAGCCCAGCACTATGTTCTGATCAGCCACTCTAAGGGCAGGTTTACACTACACAATTAAGTCAACCTAAGTTACATCAATGTACAGCCTCTGCAGTAATTAAATCGCTTTTGCATGTCCACACTACATATCTTGTGTTGGCGATGTGCGTCCTCACCAGGAGCACTTGTGCTGATTTAACTGTCAGTGTGGAGCATTGTGAGATGGCTTCTGAAAAACAGCAACAGTCGACATAAGTAAAGCAGTGTTTACACTGACCCTGTATCGACCTAACTACATGGACCTATGCACTACGCCTCCCGTGGAGGTGGAGTTATTACGTCAGTGCAATGGGTGAATTACATTGGTGGGAGCTACATTTTAGTGTAGATGCTTATGGAGTTAGGTCAACGTAAGCCGCCTTACATCGACCTAACTCTGTAGTATAGACCAGGGCCAAGACCTGACAAACTGTTACCAGACTCAGGCTGTTTAAGGCGTTGCTTTTAGCTTCTTCTCTGATCACAGGCTCACAGCTTTGGAGTGGAATGGAGTTTTCTTGCTGACTCATCCAGACTTTTACTACATGGAAGATAGAAAGAGATAGGTAGGGAAGAGAAGTGAAAAAAGGAAGCAAAGTGAAACACGAAGAAGGGGGTGGGAGCAGGAACCCAAGTCTCATATCTCAGGTGTTGGTCAAGATTTGGCTGGAACTGGTGATGTCATTGGTTCCTTTTCTCTGGCCTTGTCAGGGCACCTTTTAGGGTCAGGACAATGAATGTCCAATGGTATCAGGGTGGATCCCAGGGTCCCAAGATGAAATGGATGTGAGGGTGGGGATGGGAACAGGGGAGTAGCCATGATGCTGAAGCTCGCACCTTCCAGGCCACACGTCTGGGTGCTTCTTTCAGTGACCCCCAGACAAACAACATCCAGAAAGAGGTTGGCAGGCTCATCCCATGAACACTAACCAAACAAACTGATTTTGATTTTAACTCTGAACATTTCCTCCCATTTCTAGAACGTTTCATCTCACCATCCTGCCAACCCGAGCTGCCTCTTTCATAGATGCCAAGTCCAGAAGCCACCATTGTGATCATCTAGTCTGACCTGCTGTGTAACACAGGCCAGAGAACTTCCCCCAAACAATTCCTAGAGAAGAGCTTCTAGAAAAACATCCAATCTTGATTTGAAGATTGCCAGTGATGGAGAATTCACCACTACCCTTGATAAATTGTCCCGATGGCTAATTACCCTCACTGTTAAAAATGTAAACCTCTTCTCATGGCTCCTTTTCCCAGAACAATCTGAGTTCATACCAGTCTTTCTCCATCTTCTGCTGGCTTTTATAAACAATATGATAAACTAGTTGGTCTTCTGTTACTCCTTTAATATGGGTTTCGTGTGCCATTGGGTGTGTGGTGGCTAATTGGAGTGAGTGCTGCTTGTGAACAGATACCTGAGTTTTCTGAAGTACAGCTCTGTTAGCTTTCTGAAGGCCAGGAGAATCAGCCCTACTTATGGAGCTCAGGGAAGGGGTTGCTCCCAGGGCAGCTGCGTTTCTTAATCCATGGCACAATCTTCTGATCAAATAACAGAACCAGGCTCAGTTTGGTGGATCAGAAGTTCACTTCATTTTGGAACTGTACTACCAACTCCCTAGTATTAAAAATTCCTGAGATTGGCTTAAAAATCATACGATATTTTAAAAATAATAATGAATTTTGGGTTCTCTCTAATTGTCTCCTGGTCTTTGAAGCTTTCAGATGCCCTCAAGCTTTTCACCAAAATCAAGCAGGCTAGAAACTTATTTATAAAAACAAGAAAAAACTAATAATAACATGTAGCTCTTGTAGAGCACATTTCATCAGTAGGTCTCAAAGCACATTACAAAGGAAGGAAGTATTATTATCCCCATTTCACAGGTGGGGAAACTGAGGCACGGGGCATGACTGTGACTTGCCCAAGGTCACCCAGCAGGCCAGTGGCAGAGCTGGGAATAGAACCCAGTCCAGTGCTTTACCCACTAGGCCACACTGCTTCTCATGACTTCTGCACCTGGGGCATTAATAAAAACACCAGCTATTGTGAGACTTATGATCTAATTGCATGGGAAACTGTTACAATATTTGAATCTCCAAAGTACAAGATGAATAAGGCAAATTTCATCCATATGAAGAAAGTGGATACATTTTAGCAATCTTATCTGTTGTTTTTTTTCTTAACTCTGATACGAATGAGCGACAGAGAAGACAAGCGCTCTGAATGAATCAACCAACTAGCGATTCTCCTTCAGAAGTGTAAGACACAAAGCAGACCCAAATCCAGTATTCACACCCTTTACTGGTATCACTTAGTTCTGATGCCTCTTCCCCATGCTCTGAGGTGGAAAAAGCCACTGCGGGAGAACTTCAAGATGTCTTCTCATGTGCTTTTTTTTTCTTCCACTTTGTTATGCCAAAGAATTTTTTCTGTATTTGTTAAATCAGGGAATGAAGCAGGGAGTTTGGGAGCCAGACTGGGTGGAACCCCGGGCAATCTAACATTTTCATTTCTCCCGTTCTCTCCAGGTAGTTCAGACTGTTTCCCTGGGACAGCACTGAGGACTCCAAACATTCAAATATCATGTCAGGGCCCCCAAAAAGTATGCATACTGTGCCACTCTCAAACCAAGAGCATCACCTGCCTCCCTTACTCCCCTAGCTGCCCGAGCCCTGACCCCACTCCATCCCTTCCCCCCCAAGCTCTCTCCCCTGTGCTATGCATCCTGGGGGACTGCAGCAGGGGTCGGGCCCACCCTGCACTCACCAGGAGGCGGGAAGTGGAGCGACACAGCCCCAGTCCGCTCTGCTGGCAACCAGCCGCGCCACCGGTGAGTGCTGGGGGGCAGTTCCCGCATGCCCACCAAGGTCCAAGGCTGCTCCTGCCCCCCACAACTCTTGGGCTTAGCCCCCCCCATGGAGGCCTGAGGACAGCCTCCCACAGAAACCAACTCAGCAGCCTGTGATTAGACTCCTAAGGAACTCAAAATTAGCTCTGATATTCCACAGCACAGAGAGAGAGAGAGAGAGAGAGAGAGAGAGAGGAAGGTGCAATTGACCTTTCAGATCCTCAGAAGAGGCCCATGCCACAAGGTACAAATACCTGTCATCATCCCCCCCCCCCTTCACTGGGCTTTGGAATCCATGTCCCTCGCCTAGCAAGTGCTGCTTAGCTAATGGTGAGACCCTTCATCATAACAAAAGCCCACTGTCCTTGATTCACATAATCAGGGTAACAACACTTTATTCTTCCTGCCCCAATAACAGAGAAACTGGGGCTCCCACAGCAGCCAAAATGACCATTTGGACAAGCGGTCCATCATGCTTTGCAGGGTGGGTGTGTCCATGCAAACAAGATTAGCCCCTGACATTCCTGACATCCCTTTCCACAACTCACCACCAGATGTCAGGGTAGAGCTCATCCTGACTCTGCTTACATATAAATCTAGGGTGACTCTGGAGAAGTTAATGTCATTAACCCAGTTTTAAAAGGATGTAAATAAGGAGGCACATCTGTGTTAAAGGCATATATCAGAATTTATACCACAATGTACCATAATTCCAGTGAATCAGAATTTAGAAAAGAACTTTCTATAAATAGTCAATCCTCCATTTTAGTCAACAATACAATTTCACCAAGAGCAGGAAATGTAATTCTAATTTCAGCATAATACAGAGGAAGGATCCGTCTATTTGTTTGTCCTTAATTTAAAGGTTTCAGAGTAGCGGCCGTGTTAGTCCGTATCCGTAAAAAGAACAGGAGTACTTGTGGCACCTTAGAGACAGAGAGTCCCCCCAACCTGAAGCAAATACTAACCAGCAACCACACAACAAAAACACTAACCCAGGAACCTACCCTTGCAACAAAGCCCGATGCCAACTCTGTCCACATATTTATTCAACTGACACCATCATAGGACCTAATCACATCAGCCACGTCATCAGGGGCTCGTTCACCTGCACATCTACCAATGTGATATATGCCATCATGTGCCAGCAATGCCCCTGTCATAAATATGAAGGAAGTGGGTCTGATGCAGTACTATAAAATCCTCTTCCTAGTAAAGGGTTAAGAAATGCAGGTAACCAGACTGACACCTGACCTGGCTGGCATCTGACCAATAAGGGGACAAGATACTTTCAAATTTTAGGAGGGGGGAAGGCTTTGTGTGTGTGTTTTTGTCTATGTCAGAGTGATCTTGGAAGACAGAAGGAACCTGCAGAAAATCAAACCTCCCTTTTCTGAAGTAAGTTTAGATAGCATAGCGTATAGATTTCTGTTTAATTTCGGCTTGGTGTATTCCCTGTGTTAGAAGGGCCAAGGGGGGGGGGGGGTGTTATTCATAGTTTTCTGTAACGTTAAGGTTTTGTCCAGAGGGGGAAATCTCTCTGAGTTTGGAAATATAGTGCCCTGTGAAATAGTTACTATCCTGATTTTACAGAGATGATTTTACCTTCTTTATTTTTAATAAAATCCTTCTTTTAAGAAGTTGACTGTTTTCTATGGTGTTAAAACCCAGGGGGTGGGTTTTTAGATCACTGTGTAACCAATTGGTTGGGAGATTGTTCTCAAGCTTCCCCAGGAAAGGGGGTGTACGGCTTGAGGGGGTATTTTGGAGGGGAGGGAAGTTCAAGTGATTCCTTTCCTGGATTCCTGTTAGACATTTGATGGTGGCAGCGAGAAGCATTTCTTGGGGTGCAGGGAATTTTGTATCTTGGGGGATTTAACCTAAGCTGGTAAAAATAAGCTTAGGGGCTCTGAATGCGGGTCCCCACGTCTTTACCCTAGAGTTTAGAGTGGGGAGGGAACCCTGACATGGTGGCAGAGCGGTGGGATATATTGAACCAGAGATTTTTTTTGAACCAGACACAGGGAGTTTAGAATTTTTTTTTCTCTTCTCTCTAGCTCTTCCCTGTAGCTGCTGGAAGCAGGGAGGGGGGAGGGGTTAAGCTGCTAGGAGCTAGAGTATCTACATATGAAAGCAGGTAGTTAACCCCTACAGGGAATACCCAAGCAAGGTTTTTTTCCTTTTCTAACTCTATCGGGTTAAGACAGATTAAAAACAGAAAGGCTAAGATGACTGCCAGTGAAGCAGCTATTAAACTTGAGATAGCCCGGCTACAAGCCGATGAGGAGGAGAAGAAACATGCAAGAGACATGCAACTTAAACAGATGGAGATGGAAGAGAAAGAAAGAGAGAGGAAGCATGCTGAGGAGGAGAAAGAAAGAGAGAGGAAGCATGCTGAGGAGGAGAAAGAAAGAGAGAGGAAGTATGCTAAGGAGGAGAGGAAGCATGCTGAGGAGGAAAAAGAAAAAGAGAGGAAGTATGCTATGGAGGAGAAAGAAAGAGAGAGGAAGCATGCTGAGGAGGAGAAAGACAGAGAGAGGAAGCATGCCCTGGAGATGGAGAAGACCAGGGCGGAGCAGAATCTACCGGATAACACTAATAATTCTTCCCCAACAACCCACAAATGGGAGCGACTATGTCCACCGTATGATGAATCCCGTGATATTGCTGAATATTTTCTCACCTTTGAGAGACTATGCAATCTCCATACCATTCCTGATGCTCACAAAATGACCATATTGGTAGCAAAGTTGACTGGAAGTGCTCTGGACATATTCAATGACATGCCTCTTGATGAGGCTTCTGACTATGAGAAATTCAAGGATTTGGTTTTAAAACAATTTCAAGTTACACCTGAAACTTACCGAGTAAAATTTCGAACCCTTATCCAAGGGCCTGGACTAAGTAATGTAGCTTATGTAAACCGGATAAAAGAGCCGTTAAAAAAATGGGTCAAGGGAAGGAATGTTACTAGCTTTGAAGGAGTGTGTGATTTGATGGCTCAGGAACAATTCCTGAATATGTCCAAGGATGATATAAGACAGTGTTTATGGGATAAGAAAATGGACTCAGCAGACAGCCTTGCTGCTTATGCTGATCAGTACGAACAGTCCCAGATCAGCAGAGGGGCAAGGAAATTTGGCACACAAGGGGTGCAGAAAGCAGAGAGGAACAACCCTGGTCATAGTTTGGGGAGATACCAGAAAGGAAAACCCGAGACCACACCCCCTCACCAGGAGCAGCCCAAGGCCCCACAAGGAAAAACCCAGACCCCTTATTGCCCCACCACCCCATTCTCCAGCAACCCACCTCGCCCCACTGACCAGTCAGCTGGGCGATGTTTCAAATGTAACGAATTGGGGCATGTGAAGGCCAACTGCCCCAAGAACCCCAACAGAATACAGTTCATTGCACCGGGGTCACACCAAAGGTCCTCAGGCCCAGATGCCTCCCAGATACCCTTGGAATGAAGGGAAATGGTGAGTGTGGGCGGAAAGAAGGTCACAGCCTGGAGGGACACTGGAGCACAAGTGTCGGCTATCCACAAATCCTTAGTGGACCCCAGCTTAATCAACCCAGAGGCGCAAGTGACGATTCAACCCTTCAAGTCCAACTCTTTTGATTTACCTACAGCCGTGTTGCCTGTCCAGTACAAGGGCTGGTCAGGAAATTGGACTTTTGCAGTCTATGATGATTATCCCATTCCCATGTTGGTGGGGGAAGACTTGACAAATTGTGTGAAGCTAGCCAAGAGGGTGGGAATGGTCACCCGCAGCCAGGCTAAGCAAGCTGTCACACCTAGCTCTGTTCCTGAGACTTCCACCAGAACCCCATCTGTACTACCAGAGACCCAGATAGAGGTGGTGGAACCGGATACCCTGCCAACGACTGCAACAGCCATCGTAGATCCAATCACAGAAACACGACCCAAGCCAGTCTCGGAACTGGAACAGGCGAAGCAACCAGCACCAGAACCATTGCCAGCACTGAGTCCAGCGCTTGCAACGCCATCTACAGTGCCAACACCCGAGGGCACCACCGAGCCTGCAATGGCAGCAGCAGCCGATAACTCAATACAAGAGGCTCAGCCAGAGCCTGAATTACCACATTGTGCACCAGCGGAGAGCGGTTCACAGTCAACGGAAACAACCCCATCACCTACATCGCTTCCAGAGGGACCCAGCCCAGGTCCACAGCCCAGTGAGGAACTGATGTCTCCAGCATCTAGGGAACAGTTCCAAGCCAAGCAGGAAGCAGATGAAAGCCTACAGAGAGCTTGGACAGTGGGACGGAGCACCCCACTGCCTCTCAGCTCTTCTAATCGATCCCGGTTTGTTATAGAAAAAGGACTTCTATATAAGGAGACTCTTTCTGGTGGACACCAGGAAGACTGGCATCCTCAGAGACAGTTGGTGGTTCCAACTAAGTACCAGCTAAAGCTCTTGAGCTTAGCCCACGATCATCCTAGTGGTCATGCTGGGGTGAACAGAACCAAAGACCGTTTGGGGAGGTCATTCCACTGGGAGGGAATGGGCAAGGATGTTTCTACCTATGTCCGGTCTTGTGAGGTGTGCCAAAGAGTGGGAAAGCCCCAAGACCAGGTCAAAGCCCCTCTCCAGCCATGCCCCATAACTGAAGTTCCATTTCAGCGGGTAGCTGTGGATATTCTGGGTCCTTTCCCGAAAAAGACACCCAGAGGAAAGCAGTACATACTGACTTTCATGGATTTTGCCACCCGATGGCCAGAAGCAGTAGCTCTGAGCAACACCCGGGCTAAAAGTGTATGCCAGGCATTAACAGAGATTTTTGCCAGGGTAGGTTGGCCTGCCGACATCCTTACTGATTCGGGAACTAATTTCCTGGCAGGGAGCATGAAAAGCCTGTGGGAAGCTCATGGGGTGAACCACTTGGTTGCCACCCCTTACCACCATCAAACAAATGGTCTGGTGGAGAAGTTTAATGGAACTTTGGGAGCCATGATACGTAAATTCGTAAACCAGCACTCCAACGATTGGGACCTAGTGTTACAGCAGTTGCTCTTTGCCTACCGGGCTGTACCACATCCTAGTTTAGGGTTTTCACCATTTGAACTTGTGTATGGCCGCGAGGTTAAAGGGCCATTACAGTTGGTGAAACAGCAATGGGAGGGCTTTACACCTTCTTCGGGAACTAACATTCTGGATTTTGTGAGCAACCTACAAAACACCCTCCGAGACTCTTTAGCCCTTGCTAGAGAAAACCTAAAAGAGGCTCAGGAAGAGCAAAAGGCCTGGTATGATAAACATGCCAGAGAGCGTTCCTTTAAAGTAGGGGACCAAGTCATGGTCTTGAAGGTGCTCCAGGCCCATAAAATGGAAGCGTCATGGGAAGGGCCATTTACGGTCCAAGAACGCCTGGGAGCTGTGAACTATCTCATAGCATTCCCCACCACAACTCTCAAGCCTAAAGTGTAACATGTTAATTCTCTAAAGCCTTTTTTCCCCCGAGAATTGAAGGTTGGTCAGTTTACTGCCCAGGGTGCAGAAGACGCTGAGTGGCCTGAAGGTGTCTACTACGAAGAACCAACTGGTTAAAATTGTTCTTGCAATGTGGACAATATTGGTAGTCTTTATACCGTTATTAGTATAATCGTAGGTTCATGTGTCTTATTACTTTTGTTTTCTTTTAGAGGTCCAGGAAGAAATCACAGCCAGTGTTTCACACTATTGGTGATTTGGGGGGCGTGTCATAAATATGAAGGGAGTGGGTCTGATGCAGTACTATAAAATCCTCTTCCCAGTAAAGGGTTAAGAAATGCAGGTAACCAGACTGACACCTGACCTGGCTGGCATCTGACCAATAAGGGGACAAGATACTTTCAAATCTTAGGAGGGGGGAAGGCTTTGTGTGTGTGTTTTTGTCTATGTCAGAGTGATCTTGGAAGACAGAAGGAACCTGCAGAAAATCAAACCTCCCTTTTCTGAAGTAAGTTTAGATAGCATAGCGTATAGATTTCTGTTTAATTTCGGCTTGGTGTATTCCCTGTGTTAGAAGGGGCAAGTGTGGGGGGGGTGTTATTCATGGTTTTCTGTAACGTTAATCATAGAATCTCAGGGTTGGAAGGGACCTCAGGAGGTCATCTAGTCCAACCCCCTGCTCAAAGCAGGACCAAACCCAATTAAGTCATCCCAGCCAGGGCTTTGTCAAGCCTGACCTTAAAAACCTCTAAGGAAGGAGATTCCACCACCTCCCTAGGTAACCCATTCCAGTGCTTCACCACCCTCCTAGTGAAAAAGTTTTTCCTAATGTCCAACCTAAACCTCCCCCTCTGCAACTTGAGACCATTACTCCTTGTTCTGTCATCTTCTACCACTGAGAACAGCCGAGCTCCATCCTCTTTGGAACCCCCTTTCAGGTAGTTGAAAGCAGCTATCAAATCCCCCCTCATTCTTCTCTTCTGCAGGCTAAACAATCCCAATTCCCTCAGCCTCTCCTCATAAGTCATGTGCTCCAGCCCCCTAATCATTTTTGTTGCCCTCCGTTGGACTCTTTCCAATTTATCCACATCCTTCTTGTAGCGTGGGGCCCAAAACTGGACACAGTACTCCAAATGAGGCCTCACCAGTGCCAAATAGAGGGGAATAATCACGTCCCTCGATCTGCTGGAAATGCCCCTACTTATACAGCCCAAAATGCCGTTAGCCTTCTTGGCAACAAGGGCACACTGTTGACTCATATTCAGCTTTTCGTCCACCGTAACCCCTAGGTCCTTTTCTGCAGAACTGCTGCCCAGCCATTCGGTCCCTAGTCTGTAGCAGTGCATGGGATTCTTCCGTCCTAAGTGCAGGACTCTGCACTTGTCCTTGTTGAACCTCATCAGATTTCTTTTGGCCCAATCCTCTAATTTGTCTAGGTCCCTCTGTATCCTGTCCCTACCCTCCAGCATATCAACCACTCCTCCCAGTTTAGTGTCATCTGCAAACTTGCTAAGGGTGCAGTCCACACCATCCTCCAGATCGTTGATGAAGATATTGAACAAAACCGGCCCCAGCACCGACCCTTGGGGCACTCCACTTGATACCGGCTGCCAACTAGACATGGAGCCATTGATCACTACCCGTTGAGCACGACCATCCAGCCAGTTTTCTATCCACCTTACCGTCCATTCATCCAGCCCATACTTCCTTAACTTGCTGGCAAGAACACTGTGGGAGACTGTATCAATAGCTTTGCTAAAGTCAAGAAATAGCACATCCACTGTTAAGGTTTTGTCCAGAGGGGGAAATCTCTCTGAGTTTGGAAATATAGTGCCCTGTGAAATAGTTACCATCCTGATTTTACAGAGATGATTTTACCTTCTTTATTTTTAATAAAATCCTTCTTTTAAGAAGCTGACTGTTTTCTATGGTGTTAAAACCCAGGGGGTGGGTTTTTAGATCACTGTGTAACCAATTGGTTGGGAGATTGTTCTCAAGCTTCCCCAGGAAAGGGGGTGTACGGCTTGAGGGGGTATTTTGGGGGGGAGGGAAGTTCAAGTGATTCCTTTCCTGGATTCCTGTTAGTCATTTGATGGTGGCAGCGAGAAGCATTTCTCGGGGTGCAGGGAATTTTGTATCTTGGGGGATTTAACCTAAGCTGGTAAAAATAAGCTTAGGGGCTCTGAATGCGGGTCCCCACGTCTTTACCCTAGAGTTTAGAGTGGGGAGGGAACCCTGACAGCCCCTCTGCCATGTACATTGGCCAAACTGGACAGTCTCGACGCAAAAGAATAAATGGATACAAATCTGACATCAGGAATCATAACATTCAAAAACCAGTAGGAGAACACTTCAACCTCCCTCGTCACTCAATAACAGATTTGAAGGTGACAATTTTAAAACAGAAAAACTTCAAAAACAGACACCAAGGAGAAACTGCTGAACTTGAATTAATTTGCAAATTGGATACCATCAACCTAGGGTTAAACAGAGACTGGGAATGGCTGGGTCATTACACTCATTGAATCTATTTCCCCAAAGTTAAGTATCCTCACACCATCTTGTCAACTGTCTGATATAGGCCTTCTTGATTATCACTACAAAAATTTTTTTTCTCCTGCTGATAATAGCTCACCTAAATTAAATAGCCTCTTAGAATTGGTATGGCAGCTTCCACGTTTTCTGTGTGTGTATACACATCTTACTTCTGTGTGTTCCATTCTATGCATCCAATGACGTGGGCTATAGCCTACGAAAGCTTATGCTGAAATAAATTTGTTAGTTTCTAAGGTGCCACAAGTACTCCTGTTCTTAATTTAAAGGTTTGTTATGAATTTCAGAAGCACAGGGAAATCCTGCCGGCTCTACTCAGGCATAAAAATCCCATCACAAACCAACTGAGTACGTCATGCAGGATTTAGCAGTTTAAAAAGTCTTAACACTCATTTATCCTACCTTGTATCAGATTCCCTGGCCATAAAGATGCCTGCGTGTGCATGTTATCTTCACCGGGAAGTACATCTGTTTCATGTCTGCCTATATATGCTGTATTTGAATTGCCTGCCCAAAACACGTGATTTCTTTGTTCTCTTTCTGTTTCTTGTAAGTAACTATTCGTTTTGAAAGTGAAAGTAATTCAGTAACATTTGTAGTCTGCACCAGCATAGGCCAATATGCAGGGTTTTCAGTTACTTCTGCCTTCAAGATGAAACTGCAGCTCAGGCTGCTGAAGTCAGTTTGGTTACAGTGTAACCAATACATCTGGAAATGGTAAGAAACAGGGGTTGTCAGCAGGGCCGGCTCCAGGCGCCAGCCGACCAAGCACGTGCTTGGGGCGGCACCTTGCAAGGGGCAGCGCTTGAGGTTTGTTTTTGGGTTTTTTTCTTCGGCGGCGGCGCTCGGGGGTTTTTTTTTTTGGTTTACTTAGGCGGTGGCGTGGGGCTCGGTGGACGGTGGGTTGTTTCGGCTTGGTGGCGCGGAGGATGGGGGTTGTTTCGGCAGGGCGGCGATCGTTTGTTTTTTCCTGGGGGCGGGTGGCGCTCGGTGTGGGTTTTTTTTTGCTTGGGGCGGCAAAAAGGTTGTCAGTGTCACCAATCATTCAAATAAAGTGTCCTTTCGATCAGTTACTTTCTAGCCTCAGCAAAGCAGGGTAGAATTGCATCTCACCTCCTGACTATATTTGGGCAAAATGTTTGCACCGAAAGATTTTTCCACTGAAAAAAGGCAGAGTCAGGCCCATTGAAAATTTTGCTAATCTGTGTTGAATTGTTTCAGTTGGTAAAAATAAAAGAAAAAAGAAAGAGATTTGTTTCAATATGTTCAAAATGAAATGTTTCAACATTTTTATTTGAAGCAGCTTTTTGTTATAAAACTTAATTAAATTTTATTTTTAAAAAGATAAAAGTGTTTTTAAAAACTCAAAGCTGAAATGAAACATTTGGTTTTAGGTCAAACAAAAAGTTTCATTCAATACAAAAGGAATTATTTATTTTACTTGTTGATTTACTGAAAAATTTGACTTTTTTTAAATTTCAAGTTGACCTGAATTTGTGTGTTGGGTATGGCCAGCAAACCAAAAATTAAATATTCACCCAGCTCTACTCCAGCCTTTCTTACCAGGAGCTATTACTGAGTTTTCTATTACTTTCCTACCAGTTTCATATTATAGACTCCTAAAATCATAGAATCATAGAATCTCAGGGTTGGAAGGGACCTCAGGAGGTCATCTAGTCCAACCCCCTGCTCAAAGCAGGACCAAACCCAATTAAGTCATCCCAGCCAGGGCTTTGTCAAGCCTGACCTTAAAAACCTCTAAGGAAGGAGATTCCACCACCTCCCTAGGTAACCCATTCCAGTGCTTCACCACCCTCCTAGTGAAAAAGTTTTTCCTAATGTCCAACCTAAACCTCCCCCTCTGCAACTTGAGACCATTACTCCTTGTTCTGTCATCTTCTACCACTGAGAACAGCCGAGCTCCATCCTCTTTGGAACCCCCTTTCAGGTAGTTGAAAGCAGCTATCAAATCCCGCCTCATTCTTCTCTTCTGCAGGCTAAACAATCCCAATTCCCTCAGCCTCTCCTCATAAGTCATGTGCTCCAGCCCCCTAATCATTTTTGTTGCCCTCCGTTGGACTCTTTCCAATTTATCCACATCCTTCTTGTAGCGTGGGGCCCAAAACTGGACACAGTACTCCAAATGAGGCCTCACCAGTGCCAAATAGAGGGGAATAATCACATCCCTCGATCTGCTGGAAATGCCCCTACTTATACAGCCCAAAATGCCGTTAGCCTTCTTGGCAACAAGGGCACACTGTTGACTCATATTCAGCTTTTCGTCCACCGTAACCCCTAGGTCCTTTTCTGCAGAACTGCTGCCCAGCCATTCGGTCCCTAGTCTGTAGCAGTGCATGGGATTCTTCCATCCTAAGTGCAGGACTCTGCACTTGTCCTTGTTGAACCTCATCAGATTTCTTTTGGCCCAATCCTCTAATTTGTCTAGGTCCCTCTGTATCCTGTCCCTACCCTCCAGCATATCAACCACTCCTCCCAGTTTAGTGTCATCTGCAAACTTGCTAAGGGTGCAGTCCACACCATCCTCCAGATCGTTGATGAAGATATTGAACAAAACCGGCCCCAGCACCGACCCTTGGGGCACTCCACTTGATACCGGCTGCCAACTAGACATGGAGCCATTGATCACTACCCGTTGAGCACGACCATCCAGCCAGTTTTCTATCCACCTTACCGTCCATTCATCCAGCCCATACTTCCTTAACTTGCTGGCAAGAACACTGTGGGAGACTGTATCAATAGCTTTGCTAAAGTCAAGAAATAGCACATCCACTGTTAAGGTTTTGTCCAGAGGGGGAAATCTCTCTGAGTTTGGAAATATAGTGCCCTGTGAAATAGTTACCATCCTGATTTTACAGAGATGATTTTACCTTCTTTATTTTTAATAAAATCCTTCTTTTAAGAAGCTGACTGTTTTCTATGGTGTTAAAACCCAGGGGGTGGGTTTTTAGATCACTGTGTAACCAATTGGTTGGGAGATTGTTCTCAAGCTTCCCCAGGAAAGGGGGTGTACGGCTTGAGGGGGTATTTTGGGGGGGAGGGAAGTTCAAGTGATTCCTTTCCTGGATTCCTGTTAGTCATTTGATGGTGGCAGCGAGAAGCATTTCTCGGGGTGCAGGGAATTTTGTATCTTGGGGGATTTAACCTAAGCTGGTAAAAATAAGCTTAGGGGCTCTGAATGCGGGTCCCCACGTCTTTACCCTAGAGTTTAGAGTGGGGAGGGAACCCTGACAGCCCCTCTGCCATGTACATTGGCCAAACTGGACAGTCTCGACGCAAAAGAATAAATGGATACAAATCTGACATCAGGAATCATAACATTCAAAAACCAGTAGGAGAACACTTCAACCTCCCTCGTCACTCAATAACAGATTTGAAGGTGACAATTTTAAAACAGAAAAACTTCAAAAACAGACACCAAGGAGAAACTGCTGAACTTGAATTAATTTGCAAATTGGATACCATCAACCTAGGGTTAAACAGAGACTGGGAATGGCTGGGTCATTACACTCATTGAATCTATTTCCCCAAAGTTAAGTATCCTCACACCATCTTGTCAACTGTCTGATATAGGCCTTCTTGATTATCACTACAAAAATTTTTTTTCTCCTGCTGATAATAGCTCACCTAAATTAAATAGCCTCTTAGAATTGGTATGGCAGCTTCCACGTTTTCTGTGTGTGTATACACATCTTACTTCTGTGTGTTCCATTCTATGCATCCAATGACGTGGGCTATAGCCTACGAAAGCTTATGCTGAAATAAATTTGTTAGTTTCTAAGGTGCCACAAGTACTCCTGTTCTTAATTTAAAGGTTTGTTATGAATTTCAGAAGCACAGGGAAATCCTGCCGGCTCTACTCAGGCATAAAAATCCCATCACAAACCAACTGAGTACGTCATGCAGGATTTAGCAGTTTAAAAAGTCTTAACACTCATTTATCCTACCTTGTATCAGATTCCCTGGCCATAAAGATGCCTGCGTGTGCATGTTATCTTCACCGGGAAGTACATCTGTTTCATGTCTGCCTATATATGCTGTATTTGAATTGCCTGCCCAAAACACGTGATTTCTTTGTTCTCTTTCTGTTTCTTGTAAGTAACTATTCGTTTTGAAAGTGAAAGTAATTCAGTAACATTTGTAGTCTGCACCAGCATAGGCCAATATGCAGGGTTTTCAGTTACTTCTGCCTTCAAGATGAAACTGCAGCTCAGGCTGCTGAAGTCAGTTTGGTTACAGTGTAACCAATACATCTGGAAATGGTAAGAAACAGGGGTTGTCAGCAGGGCCGGCTCCAGGCGCCAGCCGACCAAGCACGTGCTTGGGGCGGCACCTTGCAAGGGGCAGCGCTTGAGGTTTGTTTTTGGGTTTTTTTCTTCGGCGGCGGCGCTCGGGGGTTTTTTTTTTTGGTTTACTTAGGCGGTGGCGTGGGGCTCGGTGGACGGTGGGTTGTTTCGGCTTGGTGGCGCGGAGGATGGGGGTTGTTTCGGCAGGGCGGCGATCGTTTGTTTTTTCCTGGGGGCGGGTGGCGCTCGGTGTGGGTTTTTTTTTGCTTGGGGCGGCAAAAAGGTTGTCAGTGTCACCAATCATTCAAATAAAGTGTCCTTTCGATCAGTTACTTTCTAGCCTCAGCAAAGCAGGGTAGAATTGCATCTCACCTCCTGACTATATTTGGGCAAAATGTTTGCACCGAAAGATTTTTCCACTGAAAAAAGGCAGAGTCAGGCCCATTGAAAATTTTGCTAATCTGTGTTGAATTGTTTCAGTTGGTAAAAATAAAAGAAAAAAGAAAGAGATTTGTTTCAATATGTTCAAAATGAAATGTTTCAACATTTTTATTTGAAGCAGCTTTTTGTTATAAAACTTAATTAAATTTTATTTTTAAAAAGATAAAAGTGTTTTTAAAAACTCAAAGCTGAAATGAAACATTTGGTTTTAGGTCAAACAAAAAGTTTCATTCAATACAAAAGGAATTATTTATTTTACTTGTTGATTTACTGAAAAATTTGACTTTTTTTAAATTTCAAGTTGACCTGAATTTGTGTGTTGGGTATGGCCAGCAAACCAAAAATTAAATATTCACCCAGCTCTACTCCAGCCTTTCTTACCAGGAGCTATTACTGAGTTTTCTATTACTTTCCTACCAGTTTCATATTATAGACTCCTAAAATCATAGAATCATAGAATCTCAGGGTTGGAAGGGACCTCAGGAGGTCATCTAGTCCAACCCCCTGCTCAAAGCAGGACCAAACCCAATTAAGTCATCCCAGCCAGGGCTTTGTCAAGCCTGACCTTAAAAACCTCTAAGGAAGGAGATTCCACCACCTCCCTAGGTAACCCATTCCAGTGCTTCACCACCCTCCTAGTGAAAAAGTTTTTCCTAATGTCCAACCTAAACCTCCCCCTCTGCAACTTGAGACCATTACTCCTTGTTCTGTCATCTTCTACCACTGAGAACAGCCGAGCTCCATCCTCTTTGGAACCCCCTTTCAGGTAGTTGAAAGCAGCTATCAAATCCCGCCTCATTCTTCTCTTCTGCAGGCTAAACAATCCCAATTCCCTCAGCCTCTCCTCATAAGTCATGTGCTCCAGCCCCCTAATCATTTTTGTTGCCCTCCGTTGGACTCTTTCCAATTTATCCACATCCTTCTTGTAGCGTGGGGCCCAAAACTGGACACAGTACTCCAAATGAGGCCTCACCAGTGCCAAATAGAGGGGAATAATCACATCCCTCGATCTGCTGGAAATGCCCCTACTTATACAGCCCAAAATGCCGTTAGCCTTCTTGGCAACAAGGGCACACTGTTGACTCATATTCAGCTTTTCGTCCACCGTAACCCCTAGGTCCTTTTCTGCAGAACTGCTGCCCAGCCATTCGGTCCCTAGTCTGTAGCAGTGCATGGGATTCTTCCGTCCTAAGTGCAGGACTCTGCACTTGTCCTTGTTGAACCTCATCAGATTTCTTTTGGCCCAATCCTCTAATTTGTCTAGGTCCCTCTGTATCCTGTCCCTACCCTCCAGCATATCAACCACTCCTCCCAGTTTAGTGTCATCTGCAAACTTGCTAAGGGTGCAGTCCACACCATCCTCCAGATCGTTGATGAAGATATTGAACAAAACCGGCCCCAGCACCGACCCTTGGGGCACTCCACTTGATACCGGCTGCCAACTAGACATGGAGCCATTGATCACTACCCGTTGAGCACGACCATCCAGCCAGTTTTCTATCCACCTTACCGTCCATTCATCCAGCCCATACTTCCTTAACTTGCTGGCAAGAACACTGTGGGAGACTGTATCAATAGCTTTGCTAAAGTCAAGAAATAGCACATCCACTGTTAAGGTTTTGTCCAGAGGGGGAAATCTCTCTGAGTTTGGAAATATAGTGCCCTGTGAAATAGTTACCATCCTGATTTTACAGAGATGATTTTACCTTCTTTATTTTTAATAAAATCCTTCTTTTAAGAAGCTGACTGTTTTCTATGGTGTTAAAACCCAGGGGGTGGGTTTTTAGATCACTGTGTAACCAATTGGTTGGGAGATTGTTCTCAAGCTTCCCCAGGAAAGGGGGTGTACGGCTTGAGGGGGTATTTTGGGGGGGAGGGAAGTTCAAGTGATTCCTTTCCTGGATTCCTGTTAGTCATTTGATGGTGGCAGCGAGAAGCATTTCTCGGGGTGCAGGGAATTTTGTATCTTGGGGGATTTAACCTAAGCTGGTAAAAATAAGCTTAGGGGCTCTGAATGCGGGTCCCCACGTCTTTACCCTAGAGTTTAGAGTGGGGAGGGAACCCTGACAGCCCCTCTGCCATGTACATTGGCCAAACTGGACAGTCTCGACGCAAAAGAATAAATGGATACAAATCTGACATCAGGAATCATAACATTCAAAAACCAGTAGGAGAACACTTCAACCTCCCTCGTCACTCAATAACAGATTTGAAGGTGACAATTTTAAAACAGAAAAACTTCAAAAACAGACACCAAGGAGAAACTGCTGAACTTGAATTAATTTGCAAATTGGATACCATCAACCTAGGGTTAAACAGAGACTGGGAATGGCTGGGTCATTACACTCATTGAATCTATTTCCCCAAAGTTAAGTATCCTCACACCATCTTGTCAACTGTCTGATATAGGCCTTCTTGATTATCACTACAAAAATTTTTTTTCTCCTGCTGATAATAGCTCACCTAAATTAAATAGCCTCTTAGAATTGGTATGGCAGCTTCCACGTTTTCTGTGTGTGTATACACATCTTACTTCTGTGTGTTCCATTCTATGCATCCAATGACGTGGGCTATAGCCTACGAAAGCTTATGCTGAAATAAATTTGTTAGTTTCTAAGGTGCCACAAGTACTCCTGTTCTTAATTTAAAGGTTTGTTATGAATTTCAGAAGCACAGGGAAATCCTGCCGGCTCTACTCAGGCATAAAAATCCCATCACAAACCAACTGAGTACGTCATGCAGGATTTAGCAGTTTAAAAAGTCTTAACACTCATTTATCCTACCTTGTATCAGATTCCCTGGCCATAAAGATGCCTGCGTGTGCATGTTATCTTCACCGGGAAGTACATCTGTTTCATGTCTGCCTATATATGCTGTATTTGAATTGCCTGCCCAAAACACGTGATTTCTTTGTTCTCTTTCTGTTTCTTGTAAGTAACTATTCGTTTTGAAAGTGAAAGTAATTCAGTAACATTTGTAGTCTGCACCAGCATAGGCCAATATGCAGGGTTTTCAGTTACTTCTGCCTTCAAGATGAAACTGCAGCTCAGGCTGCTGAAGTCAGTTTGGTTACAGTGTAACCAATACATCTGGAAATGGTAAGAAACAGGGGTTGTCAGCAGGGCCGGCTCCAGGCGCCAGCCGACCAAGCACGTGCTTGGGGCGGCACCTTGCAAGGGGCAGCGCTTGAGGTTTGTTTTTGGGTTTTTTTCTTCGGCGGCGGCGCTCGGGGGTTTTTTTTTTTGGTTTACTTAGGCGGTGGCGTGGGGCTCGGTGGACGGTGGGTTGTTTCGGCTTGGTGGCGCGGAGGATGGGGGTTGTTTCGGCAGGGCGGCGATCGTTTGTTTTTTCCTGGGGGCGGGTGGCGCTCGGTGTGGGTTTTTTTTTGCTTGGGGCGGCAAAAAGGTTGTCAGTGTCACCAATCATTCAAATAAAGTGTCCTTTCGATCAGTTACTTTCTAGCCTCAGCAAAGCAGGGTAGAATTGCATCTCACCTCCTGACTATATTTGGGCAAAATGTTTGCACCGAAAGATTTTTCCACTGAAAAAAGGCAGAGTCAGGCCCATTGAAAATTTTGCTAATCTGTGTTGAATTGTTTCAGTTGGTAAAAATAAAAGAAAAAAGAAAGAGATTTGTTTCAATATGTTCAAAATGAAATGTTTCAACATTTTTATTTGAAGCAGCTTTTTGTTATAAAACTTAATTAAATTTTATTTTTAAAAAGATAAAAGTGTTTTTAAAAACTCAAAGCTGAAATGAAACATTTGGTTTTAGGTCAAACAAAAAGTTTCATTCAATACAAAAGGAATTATTTATTTTACTTGTTGATTTACTGAAAAATTTGACTTTTTTTAAATTTCAAGTTGACCTGAATTTGTGTGTTGGGTATGGCCAGCAAACCAAAAATTAAATATTCACCCAGCTCTACTCCAGCCTTTCTTACCAGGAGCTATTACTGAGTTTTCTATTACTTTCCTACCAGTTTCATATTATAGACTCCTAAAATCATAGAATCATAGAATCTCAGGGTTGGAAGGGACCTCAGGAGGTCATCTAGTCCAACCCCCTGCTCAAAGCAGGACCAAACCCAATTAAGTCATCCCAGCCAGGGCTTTGTCAAGCCTGACCTTAAAAACCTCTAAGGAAGGAGATTCCACCACCTCCCTAGGTAACCCATTCCAGTGCTTCACCACCCTCCTAGTGAAAAAGTTTTTCCTAATGTCCAACCTAAACCTCCCCCTCTGCAACTTGAGACCATTACTCCTTGTTCTGTCATCTTCTACCACTGAGAACAGCCGAGCTCCATCCTCTTTGGAACCCCCTTTCAGGTAGTTGAAAGCAGCTATCAAATCCCGCCTCATTCTTCTCTTCTGCAGGCTAAACAATCCCAATTCCCTCAGCCTCTCCTCATAAGTCATGTGCTCCAGCCCCCTAATCATTTTTGTTGCCCTCCACTGGACTCTTTCCTACTATAGTGTATTAAACAGGTTTCAGAGTAGCAGCCATGTTAGTCTGTATCCGCAAAAAGAACAGGAGTACTTGTGGCACCTTAGAGACTAACAAATGTATTGAAGCATAAGCTTTCATTTGTTAGTCTCTAAGGGCAGGTCTTCACTACCCGCCGGATCGGCGGGTAGCAATCGATCTATCGGGGATCGATTTTTCACGTCTCGTTAAGACGCGATTAATCAATCCCCGATCGCGCTCCCCGTCGGTGCCGGCAATCCACCGCATCGAAAGGCGGAAGCGGAGTCGACGGGGGAGCTGCAGCGATCGACTCGCCGCCGTCCTCATCCCCAGGTAAGCCGATTACGATATGCCGACTTCAGCTACGCTATTCCCGTAGCTGAAGTTGCGTATCGTAGATCGACCCCCTCCCCCAGTGTAGCCCTGGGCTAAGGTGCCACAAGTATTCCTGTTCTTTTTATAGTATTAAACTAAATCAATGTACAGTGGCAAGGCAACTCTTTCCCCATGTGAGCCTCAGCGTTGCTTCTTCTGGCAGCAGGGAGGTACTGGAGTAAATCAGTCCTACTCCAGAGGTTTTTTATTCTTAACTTTGGTATATTTACAATGTTTACAAGGCAAGCCTCAGGGTAGACCCATGTAGCTCTTTTACACCCCTGAGCAAGAAAGTTTCAGCACGGTAAAGTGGCAGTGGAGACAAGGCCTTAGTACGCTGGCTTCTAGTCACCAGCCCCTCCCCTGTCAACTCAGTGTTTACTGAGAGAGAACAGCTCTTTGCAGAGACCTTGTCTCTCTACTGCCCCAAACCTTGCTGCAGTCACTTCTTATCTCTTTTCCTCCCTCTCGCATTAAAACAGGGGGGTTTTTAACCATCACCAGGGCCCCTTAATTGGACTCTGATTAGCCTGAGGTAATCTCTTTTCAGTTCATAGGGAAAAGGGCCTTCATCATTCTAGGACCGATCGACCTCCCTTCACCAGCTCTAGCTGCCAGCTCTGAATGTGTCACATATCTGCACCTCCTCCCCCCACAATACTATGCGGTTGGGCTATGTGAGAAACAGTTTACCCTCCCAGCATTGCGGGGCCTGATTCCTGCCCTGTGCAGCACTTTGCAGTGAAAGGGTTGTAGCAACCGAAACTATCTTGTTACTCTTGCATTTTTTTCTTTGTTCTGGTGCATCCACTTAAGGGGAGCAGGTGCCACAACAAGGGTAAACCTCTGTTCAAGCAGATAATACCAGGGGGTTTCCATGGCCCATTTTACCACAAGGCACTCCTTCTCCACTACGGTGTACCTTTGTTCTCTGAGTAGGTGTTTTCTACTGAGGTACAGGGCTGGGTGTTCTTCCTCTCCTCCCAGCTGAGAAAGTATGGCTCCCCACCCTACTTCAGAGGTATCCATTTATAGTCTGAACTTCTTCTCAACGTTTGGAGCTAATAGCACTCTGCGGAGGGCTGTCAGATGTGCAAAAGCCTTATTCTGCTGCACCGGTCCATTTTACCATGCCTGGGCCTCTGGTCTTTATCAGATCTGTCAAAGGGTATATATGCCCCAGGGGTGAAGTGGGGAATGAAGTGCTGTAATATCCCACTATTCCCAGAAGTATTCTGACCGGTTTCTTCCTGAGCAGTTGAGGCCAACTTTGTATTACCTCTAACTTGTTCAGCTGGGGCTTCACTATGCTCCTCCCCATGATGTACCTGAGGTATTTGGCTTCTGCTAGCCCAGCGGTTCTCAAACTGTGAAGTGGGAACCCAAAGTGGGTCACAATCCCATTTTATTGGGGTCACCGGGATTGGCGTTAGACTTGCTGGGGCCAGGGACTGAAGCCAAAGCCGGAGCCCCATTGGGTTCAGGGCCAAAGCCGAAGCCCTAGGACGTCAGCCCTGGGTGGCAGGACTCAGGTTACAGGCTCCCTGCTGGGGCCGAAGCCCTTGGGCTTTGGGTTTGGCCTCCTCACCTGAGGTGGCAGGGCTCAGGCTTTGGCCCCGCCTTCGGGGGCAGCAGGGCTCAGGCTTAGATCCCCCCTGCTGGGGTTATGTAGTAATTTTTGTTGTCAGAAGAGTATCGCGGTGCAATTAAGTTTGAGAAATTGGCCATTCTTATGTACTTATGTCCACCTCAGCTGCGGTCACTCCTTTGACTGCACTGTGGATGTCCCCTAAGTCAATTAGGAGCCTACACTAGAAATTATTGCTGGTATAATAGTGGTGATTGAAGGTGATTTTTGCGACATTTCTGTGCTAGAAAATTCCCTACTGTGGATGCAGTTATAGTGGCATAAACTTTAACCGTTGTAGCTTATTTCACTTGGGGAACTGGCATAAGCTATACCAGCAAAAGTATTCTGCCGCTGTAAATTGCATCTGTATTAAGCGGGTTTTAGACTAGCAAACCTTTTAAGTCCAGCAGGGTTGTTGTTGTCTGTGTTGTAAACCCTCTATTTACTGGTGTAATGCTAAACCTGGGGTGTGGTCTACAGTTTCCTGTCAAGCTATTGCTGGTGGCTGCCCGGGAAACTGCCTCCGCCAAACCATCCCCCCCCCCCCAAAAAAAAACAGTAAGCTCTTATCAAACACACATAAGAATGCAGCTAAAGCATTTGAAGTGTAAGGCAGTAAGTGAGGCTTTCCTCGTAACAATATCCCTTACTCCCTTTCTCTTATAGAAGGGTTTTCTCTGGGGGAAACCCCCTTCCACAGCATTTGATGGTATTAACTGTCCTTTGGGGGAGAAAAGTGTCAGTTTCAATGATCTGGCTTGATGGTTGCTGCTGCTGGAGTCTGATCCTGTTCCCTTTCATACAAAACAAGACCAACTGGTACTGAGAAAAAAGACAAGCCCAGCATTGTGCTCTGAGCTGCTTTGAAGGAGACATACTGTTACCAGGCTGTTTAAGGCGTTGTTTTCAGCTTCTCATCTGGCCAGGCTCACAGCTTTGTGGAGTGAAGTTTTTCTTGATGACTCATCCAGATTCTTACAACACAGAAGGCGGGAAGGGAAGTGAGGCAAGGTGAAGTGAGGCGCCAGGTGACACACCCTCCCATCTCAAGTGTTGGTCAGGATTTAGCCGGGCTCCAGTGGAGGTGGCAATGTCATGTTGCTACTCTCTGGCCTGCTCTGGTCAGGGCACCTTTCAGCAGGGCCATCCCTAGCCATTTGGGTGCCCTATGCAGCCCCCCAGGCCTGCCCCCCGCCAGGAACTGGGAGGCAGGAGCTGTGGGGGGGCACTTTTGGGGGCCCCACAGGCCTACAGTGTCCCGGTGGATTAGCGGGGGCTGGGAGGAGCGCTCTGCTTCCCTTGCCGCAGCCGTGTGGCTGGGGGGAGGGGGCTTGGGAGAAGGGATCCCCCCCACTCACTGGCAGCGACAGGAAGCAGAGCAGCCCAGCCCCAGCCCTCTCTACTCTGCCAGCTCCCAGCCGCCACATGGCTGGGGCCAGGGCAAGGGAAGCAGAGCAGGCTGGGGCCACGTTGCTCCGCTTCCTGCCACTGGTGAGTGCAGAGGGCGATCCTTTTCCTGCACTCACCGGTGGCAGGAAGTGGAGCAACGCGGCTGGGAGCTGGCAGAGTAGAGCGGGCTGGGCCGGGTTGCTCCGCTTCCCGCCACTGCCAGTGAACGCGGGGTCACTGGGGGAAGAGCCTTGTAGGGAAGAGGTGGAATGGGGGGCTGGGCTGGGGGCGGAGCAGGGGGAATGGGTAAGAGGTAGGGCGGAGCGAGTTCTCCAGGCTCCCCCACGCCCCTTAGAGATGGCCCTGTCCTTTGCAGTGGGCGCAGCCCGTGGAGGGGCCGGCCGAGGGATAGAGCTGCTCACCGGGGCTGGTGTTGCCAAGTATGCAGCATGCAGCTGCCTAGGGCACCATGAAATTTGGGGCAATTTGGTCCCCCAAATTTCATGGTGCCCTACGCATCTGTGTATGCCTAAGGACAGCCCTGCCTTTCAGGGTCAGGACAACGAAGGCCCAATGGTCTCAGGGTGGATCCCAGGGTCCCAAGGTGAGGATGGAAATAGGGGACTAGCCACAATGCTGAAGCTTGCTCCTTCCCGCCCACATCTCCGGCTGCTCGACCCCAAACAAACATCCAGAAAGGGGGCGGCAGCCTCACCCCAGGAACACGATCCAATCAAAACGAATCTGGGGCTGATTATAACTCTGAACATTTCCTCCCATTTCTAGACCCTTTCATCTCCCCATCCTGCCAACCCAGAGCTGCCTTAGATTCCAAGGCCAGAACGGACCATTTGCGACACAGGTGAGGGAACTTCCCCAAAATCATTCCTGGAGCAGATTTTAGTAAAAACATCCAGTCCTGATTTGAAAATTGCCAGTGATGGAGAATTCACCACAACCCTTGTAAATTGTTCCAGCAACTAATTATCCTCACTGTTAAAAATGTAAAAACCTCTTCTTACGGCTCCTTTCCCCAGAACAATCTTAGTTCATACCAGTATTTCTCCATCTTCTGCTGGCTTTTATGAACAATATGATAACCCAGCTGGTCTTCTGTCACTCCTTGAATGTGGGTTTCCTGTGCCATTGGGTGGGGTGTGGGGTGGCTAATTGGAGTGAGTGCTTCTTGTGAGCAGACATCTGAGTTTTCTGAAGTACAGCTGTTAGCTCTCTTTGAAAGTCATGAGAATCAGCCCTATTTAGAGAGATCAGGGAAGGGGTTTCTGTTAAGGCAGCTGCGTTCTTTAACCCAGGGCACATTTTTCTGATCAGTCAAATAACAGTACCAGGCTCATCATTAGAAATGCACTTCACTTCACTTTGGAAATTCACTGTACTACTAACTCCCTAGTGTTCAAAAACCCAAGATTAATCATGAGGTGTTTTAAACATAATAATCAATTTTGGGTTCTTTCTAATTGCCCGTTGGGTTTTAAAGCTTTCAGATGCCCTCAAACTTTTCACCATAGCCATGAGGGCTAAACATTTATTTATAAAAAAAGAAAAAGCTAATAATAATATAAAGCTCTTGTAGAGCACATTTCATCAGTAGATCTCAAAGCACTTTACAAAGGAAGGAAGTATAATTATCCCCATTTTACAGATAAGGAAACTAAGGCACGGGGCAGGAAAGTGACTTGCCCAAGGTCACCCTGCAGGCCAATGGCTAGTTTGGGATAGAACCCAGTCCAGTGCTTTACCTCCATGACTCCCACACCTGGGGCTTTAATAAAAACACCAGCTATTGTGCGGCTGGCAACTTCTCCCTAGTAAAAGATGAATGAAGCAAGTTTCATCCATTTGAAGAGATTGGGTAAATTTTAACACCTTATCGGTTCCTCTGATATGGATGGGTGACTAAGAAAGAGCCCTGAACAAATGAACCAATTAGCAATTCTCCTTCCGAAGTATAACATACAAAACAGATCCAAATCCAGTATGCAGGCGTCACTTAGTCCTGATGCCTCTTTTCTGGCATTGTGCCCATCTAACACAGCTTCCTGCATAACCTAGGCCAGAGATTCTCATCCGCTAATTTCTGCATCCAGTCCATTAGTTTCTGTTTGACCTATAGCATGTTTAAAAAGACATTCAGTCTTGCTGACAGACTCCATGTTTATTCAGAGAATCACCCTGTTCACAGCAAATGTTTCAATGGTTCATTCCCCTCCTGTTAACATCTTGAACCTTGCTAGTCTGAATTTGTCTCGCATCCGCTCCCAGCCATTGGCTCGCTTTCTGCTTTTGTCTGCTGGATCTTAACAGAGCTGTCTACGTCAACTATGATCAAATGACCGCTTAGTCTTCTCTTGGATAAACTAAATTGTGACTCTTGCAGTATTTGGCATTTTTCTTAAAGCTCCTAGAGTTCTGTGTGTGATGCGTTGGTATCACAGAAACCCCCTTGGAGGTGCCACCTGGTGTGCCAAGACTACTTATGCCCCTGCTTTCCTGCCTTTTCCAGCTTGGGACTCCAGAATCCTGTCTGGTTTGAGCCAGACCTGCTAGCTTGCTGCAAACCCAGACCCAGGTCTGAACCACATCCCCCAACAGCTGTAGGCTTGCCAGGAAGCAGCTTAGGAAGTGGTCTTGGCTTTGACACCCAGGTGCCCAACTCCCAATGGGGTTCAAACCCTGAATAAATCCATTTTACCCGGTATAAAGCTTATACAGGGTAAAATCATAAATAGTTCGCCCTCTATTTCACAAATAGAGGGATATGCACAGCTGTTTGCCCCCCCGATACTAACACATACTCCAGGTGACTTAATAAGTAAGAAGTTATTTTAATAAGTACAGAAAGTAGGATTTAAGTGGTTCCAAGTAATAACAGACAGAACAAAGTGAATTACCAAATAAAATAAAATAAAACATGCAAGTCTATGTCTAATCACACTGAATACAGATAAAAACTTCACCAGTTTCAGCAAACTTCCTTTTACAAGCTATGGTCCTCCTAGCCTGGGTCCAGCAATCGCGCACCCCCCTATTGTTCTTGTCCTTTGTTCCAGTCTCTTTCAGGTATATCCCTGGGGGGTGGAGAGGCTCTCTCTTTAGCCAGCTGAAGACAAGATGGAGGGGTCTCCCAGGGGTTTAAATAGTCTTTCGCCTCTGGGTAGACACCCCTCCCTCTCCCTGTGTAGCATCCAGTTACAAAATGGAGTTTTCGGGTCACATGGGCAAGTCACATGTCCATGCACCACTCAGTTAGCAGCCCAGCCACATTTCTGGCCGAGCTCAGATGTGGATTGGTGTCTGCAACTTCTTTTGTCTGTTTAAGAGTTTCTTGATTGGGCTCTTAACCTGCACATTCCTTTATCCAGACATTGATCCCATGCTCTTACAGAGGCTATGTATAAAACCAGCAAATATACAACCAATATTCATAACTTCAACTACAAAAATGATACATGCATACAACCAGGAGGAATAGATTCAGTAGATCATAACTTTTACAGAGATATGTTACATGGCACATGTAGCATAAAACATATTCCAGTTATATCATATATACATTTATAGGCATCTCCCCATAAAGCCTTATGGGGTACACCATCACACTGTGATTCTGCTGGAAAAATTTCTCAGCTTTCGTTAAAGAAAAAAAGCAAGTTTTTACCCTTCATGGTTGCAAAGAAAAGTTTGAAAACCTGCATCCTAAAGAAGGCAAATAAACACAATCCCACAGTTATTTTTTTTAAAATCTCATGATTGTAAGTCAGTCTCGTGATTTTCTGCTGGCATGATTTGTTCAGCAAAAAAGTCTGAACTTCCTGGAGAGCTGGAGAAATAACAATGGTAGATAGACCGGGGTCCTGGGCTCCCAAACTCTCTGACTCATTTCCTGATTTAACAAATACAAAGGAAGTTCTTTGGCATAAGAAAGTGAAGGGAAAAAAGGCACAGTAGTGTCCAAATCTGCTTTATAATTGGGCTTGTTTCCCACTTTAATTTTTTGAAAGTTGTGGGTTGTGGTTTTCTGGTCTTGTTTTATCTGGAGATCATTTATTTGGGCTTTTTTATTCCACCCTTGCTTCTGCCTTCAGAACTGGGTGCCTGGCCAGCCACTGACGCTCTCCGGCCGCCCAGCGAAGACAGCGCTGTCACCAGCAGCAGCGCAAAAGTAAGGGTGGCAATCCACCATGCCATCCCACCCTTACTTCCACACTGCTGCCAATGGCAGCATGCCCGGCCAGCAGCTGGCGCTCTCCTGCCACCCAGCCAGAGCTAAATTTGTGCTGGGGCTAGCCGGGGCTGTGCCCAAGCACCTATTTCATTACACATTAAACACATGAAATCAATGAGTTGTAGGCACCCAGGTGATTTAGAAAATAGATGCCGAAATACCTTTAAAAATCTGGCCTTCTGTGTCTCAGTTCCCCATCTGAGCCATGGGTTAATGGCCCTGCTCTGCCTCCCAGGGGTGTTGTGAGGATAAAGACTTTAAAGATTAGTAGGATGTTATGATGATGGGCGTCGCGGATTACCATAAAGGCCCCACAGATACACCAGCACTCTGACCCCGCCCCCTGCTGCTCCTTCCTCTCCCCCACAGCCCTGCTCCTCTTTCCCCTGAGGCCCTGCCCCCAGCCAGGCTGGAAGATAGTGGGAACCTGTGTAGAGAGTGAATGAGTATATTCCCCGCCATCCCTCCCACAGCCTCCTGTGTGGAGCAGGCCCAAGCCCCCTCTCTCTTCCCCCCTCCTTCCCACGTGTAGCCAGCCTGAGCCATTTGCTGCAGTAGGGACCATCTCTGGCTGGACCTAGCCCCTCTGGGCTCTGCCAACATTAGCTCCTGAGACCAGGTGACAGAGAGCACAGGGGATGGGGCTCTGTGCAGAGACCCCAGAGCGGCTGCCCGAGGCCGAGCTCATAGCCCTGGGGAGGGGAGGTTCCCTGCTGAAGGGGCCAGGGAGAGAGAGAGACTGAAAGGGGAGAAACAAGTGGAGAGAGGGAATCTGCGACCACCATTTCCCCTGGCATTTCGCCACCCCGACACACACGCACACACACACACTCCGCACAGACACGCTCACACAGTGACACACACACTCGCTCACACATGCTGACACTTTCTGACCCACTCGCTGCCGTCACACCTACATGGGCCAAGACGCTGATGGACCTTCGCACACTCACAGGCTGACACGCTCGTGCATCGTGACACACACACGTGGATACGCTGACACATTCACACAGACACACGAGTCATACACGTGCACTGTCTGCTACACAAACTTATACAGGTACCCTCAGGCACCCACCCACACTCACACAGGCAGAGATCACAGTTTCCCGTCCATTCCCAGGGCTCCCTCCATTTGCTCCGTCCGTTGGACAGACTGTTGGGGTCCGCGGAACAGCACATATTTCATAGCTGTCAAGGCCAACAGGACCCACTGTGCCCACGCAGTCAGGCCTCCTGCCTAACCCGAGCCAGAGAATCTCCCCCAGTAACTCCTGGCTGAGCTGTACCCCCCACAGGGTGCGTACCCAGCCCCAGCTGGCCTCTAGCTCCCCGTTTTTGATTCCATGTCCCTGGCACATTCCCTGAGACAAGCCCTGAACTCACCTCGATTCTTTCCCTCACGCTGAGCAGGATTCCCAACCGCAAATCTAACGTGGTTCCCCCCTGACAGAGGGAAGGGAAGAGCCACGTGTCCTGGATTTCTAGGGTCTGGGCACGGGGTGGATTCTCCATCACTGGAAATCTGTTAAAATGGAGATGCGGCAGAGTCAGGAGTCACTGGGCCAGAGGCAGGGATGGCTGGAGGAGATTCTCTGGCCTGGGGGGAGATAGGAGGCCAGGCTGGAAGGGCACAATGGGCCTTCGGGCCTAGATATCTATTTCCCTAGAGACAGCAGCACAGCAGAGAGGGACACAAATTGAAACCAGCTCAAAGTATTTGTGAGTGCCGTGAAACAGCTGGGATCCCACAGAGCTGCCATGAACTTCCGCAGCTCTGCCCCCATCTCAGCCAGGGTGGGACGGTACCCAGCAACTGAGGCAGGCATCACTGGAAGTCTGGCAGCTGCTCCTCCGCTCAGCTACCTTTCCCCTGGGTGTTTGGAAGGGGCATGGTCGTCCTCTCTGCCCCGCCCCTGTCAACTTGAGGGGTTTCCAGCAGGAGACTTTTTGATCTAACGCTGGTTCCTTTCACCGTCTTGGCCACTCCCCATTCCGAGGAGCTCCTTGGTGTCCCCCACCTTTGCCCAGTGGAGGGACTGACTCTCATCCAGATTCTTTCTCATCCCAGCAGGAGCTGAGATTTAAGAGCGAGGAGGAGGGAATTGGCAGCAGGGAGGTGATGAGACAATGGATCCGGATGGGACCGCCTCAGGAATCTCTGAAGCTGATGAACACCAGAGTCCTGGGCCGGGAGAAGCCCGGGAGGATCACAGCGGGTTGGAAGAGCAGGCAGAGGGCGATCCTGACACTGTCAGGGGAAGTTTAAATGTCCAGGATGGCACCCAGCCAGGGGAGGATCCAGCCACGTGGGCTGAGCCAGGGAGAGGCCCCAGGGGGAGCTCAGAACATAGGGCCCAGGAAAGGACCCAGCTGCAGCAGAAGCCCCATTGCTGCCCTGACTGCGGGAAGGCATTCAGCTGGAGCTCCCCCCTCATTCAGCACCAGCGGGTCCACACAGGGCAGAGGCCCTACAAATGCCCCGACTGCGGGAAGGGCTTCACCCAGAGCTCAGACCTCATTACCCACCAGAGAACCCACACAGGCGAAAAACCCCACCGCTGCCACCAGTGTGGAAAGGGCTTCAGTGTCAGCTCGGGGCTGGCCCGGCACCGGCGAGTCCACACTGGGGAGCGCCCCTACAAGTGCCCTGAGTATGGGAAGAGCTTTGGCCGCAGCTCCAACCTGCTGACCCACCAGCGCACGCACACAGGGGAGCGCCCCTACCCGTGTGGGGAATGTGGGCAGTGCTTCAGCCTCAGCTCCACCCTTGCCAAGCACCGGCGGCTGCACACGGGGGAACGCCCCTACTCCTGTGCCGACTGCGGCCAGTGCTTCAGCCTGGGCTCCACCCTGGCACTGCACCGGCGCAGCCTGCACATGGGTGAGCGCCCCTACCAGTGCACTGACTGCGGCAAGCGCTTCAGCCGGAGCTCCAACCTGGCCACGCACCACCGCAGCCTGCACACAAACGACCAGCCCTACAGCTGTGCTGACTGCGGCAAAGGATTTGGTCGCAGCTCGGACTTGCTGGCCCACCAGCGCAGCCACTCTGAGGAGCGGCCCCACCGCTGTGCCCAGTGTGGCAAGGGGTTCACCCGCCGCTCCAATCGCCTGGCGCATCAGCGCAGCCACACCGGGGAGCGGCCCTACCCGTGCGGGGAGTGTGGGAGGTGCTTCAGCCGGCGCTCCGACCTCGTCAGCCACTGCAGGACCCACACCGGGGAGCGGCCCTACCTGTGTACCCAGTGCCCCAAGAGCTTTGGGCAGAGCACCGACCTGCTGACCCACCAGCGCACCCACACTGGGGAGCGACCCTACTGCTGCCACCAGTGTGGCCAGAGCTTCAGCCTCAGCTCCAACCTCCTGGCCCACCGCAGGGTCCACACCGGGGAGCAGCCCTACCACTGTGCCCAGTGTGGGAGGGGATTCACCCGCAGGGGCAACCTCCTGGCACATCAGCGGCGGCAGCACGCAGTGGGAGAGACCACCTGATGGCACAGAACATGCGCAGGGGGAGAGAGTCCACCTGAGGGCACAGTTCATGCGTGGGGAGAGAGAGTCCACCTGCCAGCATAGAACATGCACAGGGGAGAGAAAGAGAGAGTGACCGCCTGATGGCACAGAACGTGGCGTGGAAGAAAATTATCTTGAATGCTTATGGCTCAATTTCGTAAGAGATAAAGAACAAGAAGGGGTATTAGTTGGTGTGTGCTACAGACCACCAAATCACACTAAGGAACAGGGAGACCAGCTCCTTATACACCTATCTATAATGTGTAGATAAAAAAGCTGTGTGATCCTGGGGGATTCAATTTGAGTGACATATGCTGAAGGTCTCATGTTGCCAGTACTAAAACATCCTTGGAATTTCTAAACGTTATAGATAATGTCCTAATTCCGAAAGTGTTGCATCCAACATGGGGGAATTTATATTAGACCTCATCTTGACAGATAAAGAGGAAATAATCACAGAACTAAAAATTAATGGTAACTTAGGTACAAGTGATCGTTACTTGATCAGATTTATACTGTGCAAACAGAATAAAGTCCAGACCAGTGATATATATACTTGGCGCTTTAAAAGAACCAATTTCACAAAGCTGAAAACAATTATGAACCAAATCAACTGGGAGGAAGAATTGAATCAGAAAAATATGATTGATAATTGGGAATTGTTTAAGAACACTTTATTAAAAGCCTAAAAAGCCAAAGTCCCACAATTGAGGAAGAAGGCCGCTGATCTGGTTTAGAGGAGAAGTGAAGGCAACTGTAGCAAATAGTGGGGGGCGGGGAGTATATAACACATAGAAGAAAGGGGGAAGTTGATGAATATAAATCAAAAGCTAGGAATTGTAGAAAATTGATTAGAGAAGCAAAGGGAGGCAAGGAAAAACCTATGGCCAACAGAGTTAAGGACCATAAGAAGGTGTTTTTAAAGTATATTAGGAACAAAAAGAATCCTGACAATGGTCTTGGTCCATAACGAGATGGAAATGGTAGAATTGTCACTAATAATGCAGAAATGTTCAACAAACATATTTCTGTTCTGTATTTGGGGAAAAAATAATGATGTCATCATATCATATGATAACATTCCATTCTACTAGTATCTCAGGAAGATGTTAAACCGTAGCTACTAAGGTCAGACATTTTTAAATATATATCTTGCATCCAGAAGTTTTAAAAGAGCTGGCTGAGGAGCTTGCTGGACTATTAATGGTGATGTTCAATAAGTCTTGGAACACTGGGAAAGTTCCAGAAGACTGGAATAAAGCTAATGTGCCAATATTTAAAAAGGATAAATGAGATGACTGGATAATATGGGACAATCAGTCTGACACTGATCCTTGGCAAGATAATAGAGCACCCGATGCAGGACTCGATTACTAAAGAATTAAAAGAGGGTAATATAATTAGTGCCAATCAACATGGGTTTATGGAAAATAAATTCTGTCAAACTAACTTGATATCATTTTTTTGACGAGATTACAAGTTTGATTGACAAAGGTAATAGTGTTGACATAATATACTTAGACATCTGTAAAGCATTTGACTTGGTGCCACATGACAATTTGATTAAAAAACTAGAAAGATATAAATTAACATGGCACACATTAAATGGATTGAAAGCTGACTCACTGATAGGTATTAAAAGGTAATAGTAAGTGGAGAATCATCACTGAATGGGTGTATTATTAGGGGGGTCCTGCAGGGATCGGTTCTTGGCCCTACTCTATTGAACATTTTTAGTAATGACCTGAAAAAAACATAAAATCATCACTGGTAATGTTCACAGATGACACAAAAATGGAGGGAGTGGTAAATAATGAAGAGAAGGTCGTTGATTCAGAGCAAGCTGGATTGCTTGGTAAACTGGGTGCTAGTGAACAAAATGTGTTTTCTATCAAGATTGGATGATTTTCTCAAAAATCTGCTCTAGGAATTATTTTGGAGAAGTTCTCTGGCCTGTGGTGCTCAGACTAGATGATCACAATGGTCCCTTCTGGCCTTGGTATCTATGAATCTATGAACTTGCGCAAGAAGAGAGAGACCCCCTAAGACCATAAAACACGTGTGGGGGAAAGAGAGAGAAAGAGACCACCTGACGACACAGAACACGCTCAGGGGAAGAGAGAGAGAGACCACCTGGTGGCACCGAATATGTGTGCTGTGGTCTCCATTGCAGAGGCAAGGTCAGAGATCGGCTGGTAGCCAGACCTTGCTGCTGTGCCACTCTGTCCCCTGCTCACCTGGCATTTGTCAGACTTAGATGGAGATGTTCACCCCCCTGTGAGAGCAGTGGGAACAATGACAACACTGATGGGTCTGAGACAGGGGCCCTGCACCCTGCCTCACAAGACGAGACGTTGGCAGAGGGGGGGTAACCATTATGGTGCCTGGTAATTGTATGCTTTGCTGGAGCCCTACACATCAGTAACAATGTGAACCAAAAGCTGTGAACCAGAGGAGGCCTGGCTTTGGTAAAATAGCAACATGTCAGGTGTCAGCTAACCAAATAAACACATTCCTGACCAGAGAGGACCATACAAAAACACACCGATTTCTCAAGTAATGATGTCAACACATTCTTAAGAGATGGTACAAGAACGCACTGACCCCTTGTAAGATAAGGGTGGGGAGGGATAGCTCAGTGGTTTGAGCATTGGCCTCCTAAACCCAGAGTTGTGAGTTCAATCCTTGAGAGGGCCACTTAGGGATCTGGGGCAAAAATCTGTGAGGAGACAGTATTTGGTCCTGCCTAGTGAAGGCAGGGGACTGGACTCAATGACCTTTCAAGATCCTTCCAGTTCTAGGAGATTGGCATATCTCCATTTATTAAATTAAAAAGGAGGGAATGACTGGAGAATGGATGAGAATGTTTCATTCAAACTAGCAGGTACAAGGATGAGGGTGGTAACTAACAACATCTGGAGTACAGTAACTCCTCACTTAAAGTTGTAGTTATGTTCCTGAAAAATGTGACTTTAAGCAAAACAATGTTAAACGAATCCAATTTCCCCATAAGAATTAATGTAAATGAGGGGGTTAGGTTCCAGGGAAAATTTTTTCACCAGACAAAAGACTATATTATATATACACACACACGCACACACACTATAAGTTTTAAACAAACAATTGAATACTGGTACACAGTGATGATGATTGTGAAGCTTGGTTGAGGTGGAGGAGTCAGAGGGTGGGAATTTCCCAGGGAGTGCCTTACTACTAAAAGAACTAGCAGTTGGCTGAGCCCTCAAGGGTTAACTCTCACACTCTTCAAGGAAGCAGGAAAGGAGGGAGGACAGACAGAGACACACACCTGTGTTTGTTTCAGAAATAGAGATGTGCATTTCTCCTTTAAGTATCAAGAGTGGGGTCAGAAGTGCACTGCCTTGTTAATTAGATCAGCAAACCCTGCAGCTGCAGCTTCTGCCTAAGACAGCAGCTCCCTCCCTCGTGTGTCCCCTCTGCTCTATGGAAGATGGGGTAAGCAAGGTGCAAGAGCAGGGGGACATTAGCCGCCCTCTTCTTCCCCTCCCCCCCACACAACAATAAAGCAGGAGTCTCGGGGAGCAGCACATGGCAGTGGGGGAAGGGACAGCTGAACTGACAGCAATTGATAGCCTGCAAACGACGTTAGAAGGGAGCATTTCACAACTTTAAACGAGTATGTTCCCTAATTGATCAGCAACATAAGAAAGAAACAACGTTAACCGGGACGACTTTAAGTGAGAGTTACTGTACATGGATATTTGTTTGTATAAATGTATAAAAGGAGAAGTCATAGGAGGGGTATCTGTGTGCTTGCCAAGGAGACAACATCCTGGTGTGCTGATGAAGCAGGTACCATTGTTACAGGCATACATGTGTTAGTGTACCTGTAGCTCTTATGGGGCGCTAGTACTGTGCTGTGTCGACAATAAACCTGGCCGAGCGCCTTCACCACCGAACCGAGCCTGTGGTCTTTCTTTGTGGACAACATGGATTGCATGTGGAGGGATTGCAAATGCTTTGGAGGATAGGGTCCTAATTCAAAATGATCTGGACAAATTGGAGAAATGGTCAGAGGTAAACAGGATGAAGTTTAATAAGGACAAATGCAAAGTGCTCCACTTAGGTGGGAACAATCAGTTTCACACATACAGAATGGGAGGAGACTGTCTAGGAAGGAGTACGGCAGAAAGGGATCTAGGGGTTATAGTGGACCACAAGCTAAATATGAGTCAACAGTGTGATGCTGTTGCAAAAAAAGCAAACATGATTCTGGGCTGCATTAACAGGTGTGTGGTGAGCAAGACACGAGAAGTCATTCTTCTGCTCTACTCTGCACTGGTTAGGCCTCAACTGGAGTATTGTGTCCAGTTCTGGGCACCGCATTTCAAGAAAGATGTGGAGAAATTGGAGAGGGTCCAGAGAAGAGCAACAAGAATGATTAAGGATCTAGAGAACATGACCTATGAAGGAAGGCTGAAGGAATTGGGTTTGTTTAGTTTGGAAAAGAGAAGACTGAGAGGGGACATGATAGCGGTCTTCAGGTATCTAAAAGGGTGTCATAAGGAGGAGGGAGAGAACTTGTTCATCTTAGCATCTGAGGATAGAACAAGAACCAATGGGCTTAAACTGCAGCAAGGGAGGTTTAGGTTGGACATTAGGAAAAAGTTCCTAACTGTCAGGGTGGTTAAACACTGGAATAAACTGCCCAGGGAGGTTGTGGAATCTCCATCTCTGGAGATATTTAAGAGTAGGTTAGATAAATAAATGTCTATCAGGGATGGTCTAGACAGTGATTGGTCCTGCCATGAGGGCGGGGGGCTGGACTCGATGACCTCTCGAGGTCCCTTCCAGCCCTAGAATCTATGAATCTATGAATCAAACATGGAGGTCTGCTGAATCAGCAGCTGCACTGTCTGCTAGTGCAGCTGACATCGGAACATTGCAGACTCTGTGACTCTGGCTAAACTGTACCACCCATACCTCTCCCCAATCTGGTTTTCTGGGATCTATTGGCCTCATCGTGCATGAATAGAATAAAACAGGAACCTTTCCATTGGCTTCAATGGCCACTGAAGCTGTATACGACTACACCCATACACATCTATCAGATTGCACTAAATTAAGTTTATGGTTTAATTTGGTTTCTTACTTTGAACTGGAGCTAATAGAGCAGGACTGAGTTCCCCAGCGTCACGTTGAGTGAACTTCTTTATCCTGAAAGTGAAAATAGTTGTGATTGTAAGTGGGGGTGAGATAGCACTTCTGCACAGCCTGTTTTAAGGTTTAATTATAGGTTCACAGCTGTTAAGACCCACTGTGCCCATCCAGTCCGGCCTCCTGCATAACCCGGGTCAGAAAAGCTCAGGCTCAAGATTCTTGGCTGTATGAGCAGGGGACTAGTGAGGATGAAAATTTATGTGGGTGGCAGATTATCCCACATCTGCTAGGTTCTGACACTTTTCTCTGCAGCATCTGGTGCTGGGCACTACCAGAACCAGGAGACTGGACTAGCTGGACTTCAGCTCTGATCTCGTTTGGCAATGCCCATCTTCCTACATCTGCTGGCCCAGATCATTTGCACCAAAGAGTTTAAAAAGAATTTTCTGAGGAGTGAGAAAATGTAGATATAATTGATGCCAACCAATACGGTTTAATGGAAATGATCACATGGCTTGTACAGGTGGTCACAATTTTTTTAATGCAAAATATTTTTAGTTGAAAACAAAAGAAATTGTGAAAAATTATTTAAAAAAACTAGGAGTACTTGTGGCACCTTAGAGACTAACAAATTTATTTGGGCATACGCTTTCGTGGGGTAAAACCCAAGTCATCAGATGCATGGAGTGGAAAATAAAGTAGGAATATTATATATATATGTATATATATAAGGCTCTGTATATATATATATACATACACAGAGAACATGAAAAGATGGGGGTTGTCTTACCAACTCTAATAAGACAAATCAATTGACGTGGGTTATTATTAGCAGGAGGGAAAATCACTTTTGTAGTGATAATCAGGATGGCCCATTTCAAACAGTTGACAAGAAGGTGTGAGTAACAGTAGGGGGAAATTAGCATGGGGAAATAGTTTTTAGTTTGTGTAATGACCCAGCCACTCCCAGTCTTTATTCAGGCCTAATTTAAGAACATAAGAAAGGCCGTACTGGGTGAGACCAAAGGTCCATCCAGCCTAGTATCCTGTCCACCAACAGTGGCCAATGCCAGGTGCCAATTTGATGGTGTCCAGTTTGCAAATTAACTCCAGTTCTGCAGTTTCTCGTTCGAGTCTGTTTTTGAAGTTTTTTTGTTGAAGAATTGCCACTTTTAGGTCTGTAATAGAGTGTCCAGGGAGGCTGAAGTGTTCTCCGACTGGTTTTTGAATGTTATAATTCTTGACGTCTGATTTGTGTCCACTGATACCAGTCAGCTCTGTGTTCTTGGGGAACCAGGGCGCAGTATCTAGCTTGTCTGACTCACGAAACACATACACCCTGTGAAAGCAGAGAAAAGAGAAGCAGAGGCTTTGAATGTAGCCATCTTAGTTTTGTTAGAGATAGATAGAGCAATAGTCAGGCTAACCCAACCCTAATAACGTGAGACTTGCAGCAAGCAGGCCCCAAGCAAGTGGGAAAGTTACAAGCAGGGCTGCTTTGGCCTTGCTGTATGATAAGAATGGAATGTTAACCCTAGCAGAAACAGTGGGGATATGCAAAACACCGGGAAGGAAATGTATAAACAATTCGTTGTTAATGTCTGTAATGGAAAGTATAAACACTTGCCTTTAAGCTGCTTGTATTTGAAGTTTTGCACAAGGGGGCAACCCCTATCCAAATGCAGTCTTCCCTTGCAATTGCTCGAAATAAACTGTCTCTGACTTGTTGCTAACAAACTGAGAGTGAAGGCTCATTTTCTTCCACAACCCCCAACCAGTCTCTCCTTGAACCAAAACCGATCAGAGAAAAGACTTGCAGAGAGCAATGAAGGGTGCTGGGAGGCCCACCTAGACCCCTCCTGACAAGTGTGACAAGATTAAGGCATCTCCATTAGCATACAGAATGGAGAACAGAGGCCACTCCCCTAGGCTTGGTCCACACTAGGGGGAGGGATCGATCTAAGATACGCAACTTCAGCTACGTGAATAACGTAGCGGAAGTCGAATATCTTAGATTGATTTTTAAAAGGTACTTACCCCGGTCCACACTGCAGCAGGCAGGCTCCCCCGTCGACTCCGCTTACTCCTCGTGCGGAGCTGGAGTTCCGGTGTCGACGGAGAGCGGCTCTGGAATTGATTTATCACGTCTAGACGAGACGCGATAAATCGATCCCAGAACATCGATTGCTCGCCGCCGAACCTGGAGGTAAGTGTAGACATACCCCTAGCCTCATCTGCATGAAAGATGGGACAGGGAGACATCTCCATTAGCATACAGAATGGAGAACAGAGAACCGTACTAAACTCTGGGACCAGAAAAGCAGGGAAGCACTGCACCATGGGGGATCTCTGTTCCAGATGTTAATGAACACACCCAGCTCAGCAGTTATCAGACCAAATCTAGTAATGAATCCTTGATTGGTATCCAAAATACTGAAGCAGCCTAATTGCATTGTGAGCTCCCTGGAGGAAACCACCACCCATAGCCAAGAGTGATCAGCTCCTATTGTCTAGCCTAAAGAAAACCCTTGAGTCATCAGTTTACTCAGTGGTCCCCAACCTTTTTGTGGCCAAGAGCACATTCATGTTTTCAGAAGAGTGTGGCGGGCGCCAACAATTTTTCAAGACTTATTTTGTATTTGTACATTAAATAATATGAAAACCATCATATTTAATATTACATTATATGAATCCATAAGATAAAAAAGGTAATTTTACATGTAAAAGGTATTAATTAAATTATTCGGCAATTATTCTTTCACCTTACCATGTGAATTTGCTCTTTTTTATTTACCTTTTTTGGGGGGAGGGGGGCGCAATTCTGGGCAGCGGAGAGGGAAGCCGCAGCCCCGCACCTGCCGGGGACAGAGAACACCGGCGCCCGCAGCCTGCAGCCCCGGAGTTGTCTGATCCGGCAGGCGCAGGGCTGTGGGGCAGCGCCGAGGGAAGCCATGGCCCCGCGCCTGACGGGGACAGAGAACACTGGCGCCTGCAGCCCCAGAGTTCTCTGTCTCCGGCAGGGCAGGGCTGCGGCTTCTCTCTGCGCTGCCCTGGCCTGCCGGGGACAGAGAACTCTGGGGCTGCGGCCGTGGTGTAGCCAGGTTTAGAGCACAGGGGGAGCAGCGGCGCTATAAAAAGGCGCCTCCCCGCTCCCCCTGTACTCACCCGGCGGTGCTTTAAAGGGCCCGGGGCTCCAGCTGCTGCGGAGCCCCCGGGCCTTTTAAACTGCTCCCCCCAGCCCCGCTGCCAGAGCTAGGCTGGGGGGGGGCGCTTTAAAGGGCCAGCGGCTCCCCGCAGCGGCAGGAGCCGCCGGCCTTTTAAAGCGCCCCCCCCAGCCCCGCTGCCGGAGCTAGGCTGGGGGGGCGGCGCTTTAAAGGGCTAGCGGCTCCCCGCAGCAGCAGTAGCCGCCGGCCTTTTAAAGAGCCCCCCCCCCAGCCCCGCTGCCAGAGCTAGGCTTGCGGGGGGCGCTTTAAAGGGCCAGCAGCTCCCCGTAGCGGCAGGAGCCACCGGCCTTTTAAAGCGCCACCCCCAGCCCCGCTGCCGGAGCTAGGCTGGGGGGGGAGGCGCTTTAAAGGGCTAGTGGCTCCCCGCAGCGGCAGTAGCCGCCGGCCTTTTAAAGCACCCCCCCCAGCCCTGCTGCCGGAGCTAGGCTTGCGGGGGGCGCTTTAAAGGGCCAGCAGCTCCCCGTAGCGGCAGGAGCCACCGGCCTTTTAAAGCGCCCCCCCCAGCCCCGCTGCCGGAGCTAGGCTGGGGGGGAGGCGCTTTAAAGGGTTAGTGGCTCCCCGCAGCGGCAGTAGCCACCGGCCTTTTAAAGCGCCCCCCCCAACCCCGCTGCTGGAGCTAGGCTGTGGGGGGGCCTTTAAAAGGCCGGCGGCTCCTGCCGCTGCAGGGAGCCGCTGGCCCTTTAGAGCGCCCCCCGAGCCCGGCTCCTGCAGCCGGGCTCAGGCAGCGCCTTAGCTCCGCTTTTCCTCACAGGGGGAGCAGCCACTCCCCCTGCTCCCCCCCTAGCTACGCTACTGGGCTGCGGGCGCCGGAGTTCTCTGTTCCCGGCAGGCCGGGCTGCGGGCGCCGGTGATCTCTGTCCCCAGCAGGCGCGGGGCTGCGGCTTCTCTCCACGCTGCCCTGGCCTGCCGGGGACAGAGAACACCGGTGCCCGCAGCCCCACGCCTGCCGGGGACAGAGATCACCGGCGCCCACAGCCCGGCCTGCCGGGGACAGAGAACTCCGGGGTTGCGGGCGCTGGTGTTCTCTGTCCCCGGCAGGTGCGGGGCTGCGGCTTCTCTCCACGCTGCCCCGGCCTGCCAGGGACAGAGAACACCGGCGCCGGGGGCAGCAGCTTCTCTCCCCTTCTGGGTGCTAGTTGGTGGGCGGGCGCCCATAAATGCCCCGGCAGGTGCCATGGCGCCCGTGGGCACCGCGTTGGGGACCACTGAGTTTACCCATAAACAAATCTAGTGTTCTCCCTTGAACCATTGTTGTTTCTCTACAAAAACCCTTATCTATGCCCAAGAAAGTGTTCTGATACATGGACCCAAACTCTGCATCAGTTCCACTGGAACTCCATCTCCTGACAGATCATGCTGGGGGCTCTGCCTGTCTCCAGCACTCAGGACCCTGAGCTACCACCATCACCTGGGAACCCCGACCAGTTCAAGCCTCGTGGAGTGGGTGAGATCCCTCTCTCTCTGTTTTCTTTTCTACCTCAGGTATTAACCTTTAATAAGGTAACTGTTATGTTGGTTTAGGCTCTCCTGTGTAGTTATCACTATTATTCAATAAATAAATAACTTATGGTTAAGCTGGTTGCCTCTCTCTCTCTCTCTCTCTCTCTGAACTTTACTCTTTTGTGTTTTTAGCTTCCCATTTACTCTGCAGCAACGCTCCTCTTACCTCAGCTAAAGATCCCTGTAGCGCCCCAAAATACTGTGGGGTTTGCTCATCAAGTGGGCTACTACCAGTACAATTGTGATGTGAAAATGGGGATAGGGACATGCTGAACCTGTGACATACAAGGGTGGCAGCTTGGAAGTGCTGCTTGACCCAGTCCGCTGAGTACAGAGGCATATAAGGGTGGCAACCTGGAAGTGCTGTTCAACCCAGCCTGCTCAGGCTTACTATATTTCGGTGCGGTACCTTTGGCACATAAGGGTGGCAGCTTGAAAGTGCTGCTTGACCCAGCCCACTGAGTCCAGGGACATATAAAGGGGTCAGCTTGAAAGTATTGATTGACCCAGTCCGCTCGGCTGGAGGAACCCCGCCCTAGGGAACATAGGTCTTGCAGGATAGTGAGGGGACTTGCAGAAGGGAGAAGTAGAGCTCTATATGAAAACACACATGACACAAGCAGTACATTGATAGAATTACAGAACTCTCCCCCCCCCCACCCCCAGAAGAATAACCCTAATAAATGAACATACCCCAAAGTAACGGGCAAATCTGATAACACCATTTACTTTTTTGTGTAGAGACTGCCCGGTTTGGCCAATGTACATGGCAGAGGGGCACTGCTGGCACATGATGGCACAGTATTTTCCACTCCATGCATCTGATGAAGTGGGTTCTACCCCATGAAATCTTATGCCCAAATAAATGTGTTAGTCTCTAAGGTGCCACAAGTACTCCTCATTGTTTTTGCTGATCCAGACTAACACAGCTACCACTCTGAAACCTACAAAATTATTGGCATTTTTGTCTTCTGTGAAAAAATTGACTTTTTAATCATTTTTTTCTCAAACACATTATAGAAAACAATATATCTATATCAGCAGTTCCCAAACTGCAGATGGGGTTGTGCCGATCCCTACTGTACAGAGGATTCCATTTTGTTCTGCACAGCGTGCCCTCACATATACAGTGCATGTGATGTCATGTGCATGTATGAGGTGGTCTACAAAATGGCGTCCTCCAGAAGAATGGGTTTTTTGAATGACAATTGACTAGGGTCACAATTTTTCACAGGAAATGTTGCTGAAATATGGCCTTTTTTCCAAAAATGAAATCTTTCACACAAAACAATTTGATATTTTGCATGTCATTTTTTTTACAAAACATTGTGACATTTCTTAATTGAATGTTTTATCAAAATATAAGTCTATAGATGACATATTGAAATGTTATTAGAAAATTGTTTACTGTAAATGAAAAATGTCTAACTATTTTTACAATATTTTGATTAATTTTATGAAAAATGAAAAACATCTCTTTAAACTTTGGAATGAAAACAACTTCAAAATTTCTTCTGAACTGAACTATTTTTTTAAATGTATATTTTGACCATCTCCACAAACTTGCTATAATTTTAAAACAAGATGACAGTTTTAGCTGATCTGTGTAATTGTGTGGATATAATAGACTTCACTTCTACAGGATCTGTGATTTGGTGCAGCACAGTGTTCGGATTAAAAATCGAGCTCAATGCAAATCAATGTAGAAAGAGTTAAATGGAATAAAAATGGGGTAACTAGGCTAACATGCATAACCCTAACCCAAACCCTAGTGTGCACAACTCCACCCATAACCTATCTAACCCTAAACACAAACCTAACTTGCAGAACCTGAACCCTTATCCTTAATCTGCTCAGCTCTAACTCCAATTCTAATTCTGCACAATGCTAAATTCATCTCCCTAATCTGCATCACCCTAATTTGCATAACCCAACCCAAAACCTAATCCACCTACATCCCCAACTCCAACTCTAATCCACACAACCCTAACCCTGATCTGCACCATCCCAACCCTCTCGCGCTCGAGTCAGGGATAAAGGGGTTAAAAACAGAGGAGCCAAATCCTCCACTTCACAGAGCAGGCAGGACTAGGAAAGACAGGAATAACAGAGGGACCTTCCTGTGCCAGTCCCCAGGCACCTGGGGCCAGGGGCGCCGACTCCGTGGGTGCTCCGGTGCTGGAGCACCCACGGAGAAAAATTGGTGGGTGCGCCGCACCCACCGGCAACTCCCCGCCCGCCCCGGACCCGTGGCAAACTTACCGGGCACCGGGAGATGTGGCGGGGCCCCGCCCCCGACGCTGGGCAACGTGGCGTCGGCATTGGGGGCGGGGCCCCGCAACGTCGCCCGGCGTCAGGGGCGGGGGCCCGCAACGTCGCCCGGCGTCGGGGGCGGGGCCCGGCGTCGGGCGGGGCCCCGCCCCCGACGCCGGGTGACAGCACCCACGGGCGGGGCCGGAAGTCAGCCCCTGTGCCTGGGGCCCCGCTCCTGAGCCGGTGTAGTGTAAGATTGTGCTCTGCGTAGGAATGTGCTACCAGTAGCACTTATCAATACCTATAGATTGTAAGATACTGCTATTGTTACAGTATTAAACTGCTACCTGATGTAGCAAATGCCTACAGGTAGCAGTTTCTAGCACGATAATATATATGAAATTGCTACTTGTAGAAATGTGCTCTCTGTAGCAGTTACTTATATGTATAGATTGTAAGAAACAGCTTTTGTAAAAAGATGCTACTTTATGTGTACATACTTGAAAACTGTTCTCATGGTGCAATCTTCCCTCATAGGTCATGTTTTCTAGACCTTAAATTTTCACAAACTTTATAAGTGTACTCTGTATGCCATTATCTCAATCATTAAGATTTTGAATTGAAACATATCCAGAACTGATCCCTGGAGAACCCCACTCGTTATGCCCAACTTATTTATCATTATGTCCATCTAGGTTTCATTTCCATAGTTTGTTTATGAGGAGACAGTATCAAAAGCCTAAAGGCAAGATAGACCACATCTACCGCTTGTAGGCTTGTTACCCTGTTAAAGAAAGCGATCACGTTGGTTTTACATGTGAGACTGCTTGAAATACCTTTTTTTTAGCAAAGTTGGACCTGTCTCTGCTGCAAGTAGCACGGTCCTACAGATATCATTTTCACACATTTGTGTAAGAAACTGCAATCTGAAGGAATTAGCTTAATCACATATATTGCAGTATTATAGGGAGCACATCCCTACAGATTGCAGTTCAGTGGTTTCTATTGCACACAGTTCCTGAGGTAATTTTTATGTCTTTGTGCATTCCTTCCATAAGCCACTAACATTGTCTGGCCTCATCCAACAGAGCACATTTGAAATACAGAGACATGGTCAATATTTCTAGCCTCAGATACAAACGTTACATGCATACAGTTTGGATAAACATAGTCAATAGGTCTTAAGTTTTGCAATGGTACCCCACATCAGCCATTTTGCATAAAGTACATATTAGCTATGTCGTATCCATATCATAAGCATATTTTCATAAAGAATGTAGAGTATAATGTCACACCCCACATGTATGTTCGCTGATCTGCAAATAGTAAAGGAGCATGCGCTGGGTTGAACAAAGAATTAGGCTGTGGCTACACTTGCAGATGTAGAGCGCTTTGAGTTAAACCAGCCTTCGTAGAGCGCAGTAGGGAAAGTGCTGCAGTGTGTCCACACTGACAGCCTCAAGCGCACTGGCGTGACCACATTCGCAGCACTTGAAGCAGCATTGGGAGCGGTGCATTATGGGCAGCTATCCCACAGAGCACCTCTTCATATTCTGGCACTGTGGCTTGTGGGAAGGGGGCATGGGATGCAGTGCTTTCCGGATCCTGTCCCAACGCCCCGTGACGCATCGCTTCACATACCAGCAATCCCTGTGTTTGCGTCCACATTTGGCGCCATCTTTCAGAGGTTTCTGTGCGGCGCGCTCTGTCTTCTGTTTTGGTCTGCAGTAATGGACCCCGAACTGCTGAGGAGCATGCTGATGAGTCTCGCCAGCATGTCACGTTTAGCTTTCGAGCTACTCCTTAAGATCCAGGGTGACAGTGAGGAGTCAGACGAGGATATTGAGTCGCGTAACGCATACAACAAGAAATTGCTTGTCTCATTCACGGACATGCTCTCCACTGTGGAACGCCACTTTAGGGCTTGGGAAACAAGCACTGAGTGGTGGGATCACATTGTTCTGCAAGTCTGGGATGACGAGCAGTGGCTGCAGAACTTTCGGATGAGAAAAGCCACTTTCATGGGACTGTGTGAGGAGCTCGCCTCCACCCTGCGGCTCAAAGACACGAGATTGAGAGCTGCCCTGACGATGGAGAAGTGGGTGGCTATTGCAATATGGAAGCTGGCAACTCCAGACTGCTTCCGATCAGTCGCTAACCAATTTGTAGTGGGAAAGTTGACTGTTGGAATCGTGTTGATGCAAGTTTTCAGGGCCATTAATAGCATCCTGCTCAGAAGAACCGTGACTCCGGGTAATGTGCAGGACATTGTGGCTGGCTTTGAAAAAATGGGTTCCCTAACTGTGGAGGGGTGATAGATGGCACGCATATTCCTATTCTGGCACCAGACCACCTAGCCTCCGAGTATGTTAACCGAAAAGGCTATTTCTCCATGGCTCTCCAGGTGCTTGTGGATCACCGTGGGCGTTTCATTGACATTAACACAGGCTGGTTCGGAAAGGTGCATGACGCACGCATCTTTCGGAACATTGGCCTGTTCAAGAAGCTGCAAGCTGGGACTTTTTCCCCAGACCAGAGGATCACCGTAGGGGAAGTTAAAATGCCCATTGTGATCCTTGGAGACCCCACTTACCCTTTAATGTCGTGGCTCATGAAACCCTACACAGGGAGCCTAGATAGCAGCAAGGAACGGTTCAACTACAGGCTAAGCCGGTGCCAAATGACTGTGGAGTGTGCTTTTGGCCATTTGAAGGGCCGCTGGCACTCCCTTTATGGGAAGTTAGACTTGGCCGAAGACAGCATCCCTGCAGCTGTATCCGCGTGCTGTACCCTCCATCATATTTGTGAAGGGAAGGGTGAAAACTTCACTCAGGCATGGGCCTCAGAGGTTCAGCACCTGGAGGCTGAGTTTTCACAGCCAGAGAGCAGGGCTATTGGAGGGGCCCAGCGTGGGGCTGCAAGGATTAGGGATGCCTTGAGGGAGCAATTTGAGGCTGAAAGCCACCGGTAATGTCTGTTGCTCTGCACGGGAGTTAAACCAACTAGGGGTAGAGCTCTTCTTGACCTGCTGCTCACAAACAGGGAAACAATAGTAGAGGAAGCAATAGTGGATGGGAACCTGGGAGGCAGTGACCATGCAATGGTCGAGTTCAGGATCCTGACACAAGGAAGAAAGGAGAGCAGTAGAACAGAGACCCTGGACGTCAGAAAAGCAGACTTCGACTCCCTCAGGGAACTGATGGGCAAGGTCCCCTGGGAGAATAACATGAGGGGGAAAGGAGTCGAGGAAAGCTGGCTGTATTTTAAAGAATCCTTATTGAGGTTGCAGGAACAAACCATCCCGATGTGTACAAAGAAAAGTAAATATGGCAGGCGACCAGCTTGGCTTAACAGTGAAATCCTTGCTCATCTTAAACACAAAAAAGCAGTTTACAAGAAGTGGAAGATTGGACAAATGACCAGGGAGGAGTATAAAAGTATTGTTCAGGCATGCAGGAGTGAAATTAGGAAGGCCAAATCACACTTGGAGTTGCAGCTAGCCGGAGATGTTAGGAGTAACAAGAAGGGTTTCTTCAGGTATGTGAGCAAGAAGAAGAAAGTCAAGGAAAGTGTGGGCCCCTTGCTGAATGAGGGAGGGAACCTAGTGACAGAGGATGTGGAGAAAGTTAGTGTACTCAATGCTTTTTTTGCCTCTGTCTTCACAGACAAGGTCAGCTCCCAGACGGCTGCACTCCGCAGCACGGTATGGGGAGGAGGTGACAAGCCCTCTGTGGAGAAAGAAGTAGTTCGGGACTATTTAGAAAAGCTGGATGAGCACAAGTCCATGGGGCCAGATACACTGCATCCGAGGGTGCTAAAGGAGTTGGCCGATGTGATTGCAGAGCCATTGGCCATTATCTTTGACAAATCATGGCAATCGGGGGAGGTCCTGGATGACTGGAAAAAAGCTAATGTAGTGCCCATCTTTAAAAAAGGGAAGAAGGAAGATCCGGGGAACTACAGGCCAGTCAGTCTCACCTCAGTCCCTGGAAAAATCATGGAACAGGTCCTCAAGGAATCAATTCTGAATCACTTAAAGGAGAGGAAAGTGATCAGGAACAGTCAGCATGGATTCACCAAGGGCAAGTCATGCCTGACTAACCTAATTGCCTTCTATGATGAGATAACTGGCTCTGTGGATGAGGGAAAAGCAGTGGATTTCTTGACTTTAGCAAAGCTTTTGATACAGTCTCCCACAGTATTCTTGCCAACAAGTTAAAGAAGTATGGGCTGGATGAATGGACGGTAAGGTGGATAGAAAACTGTCTAGCTGGTCGGGCTCAACGGGTAGTGATCAATGGCTCCATGTCTAGTTGGCAGCCGGTATCAAGTGGAGTGCCCCCAGGGTCGGTGCTGGGGCTGGTTTTGTTCAATATCTTCATTAACGATCTGGAGGATGGTGTGGACTGCACCCTTAGGGTTGGTCTACACTACCCCCCAAGTTCGAAGTAAGATACGCAACTTCAGCTACGTGAATAACGTAGCTGAAGTCAAAGTATCTTATTTCGAACTTCAAAGTACTTACCGCTGGTCCACACGGCGGCGCGCAGTCTCCCCCGTCGACAGCGCTTACTCCTTGCGGCAAGCAGGATTACCGGCGTCGACGGGGGAGCACTTCCTGGTTCGATTTATCGCATCTAAACAACACGCGATAAATCGAACCCAGAAGATCGATCCGACACCTCCGACGCAGCTGGTAAGTGTAGACTAGCCCTTAGCAAGTTTGCAGATGACACTAAACTGGGAGGAGTGGTTGATACGCTGGAGGGTAGGGATAGGATACAGAGGGACCTAGGCAAATTAGAGGATTGGGCCAAAAGAAATCTGATGAGGTTCAACAAGGACAAGTGCAGAGTCCTGCACTTAGGACGGAAGAATCCCATGCACTGCTACAGACTAGGGACCAAATGGCTGGGCAACAGTTCTGCAGAAAAGGACCTAGGGGTTACGGTGGACGAAAAGCTGAATATGAGTCAACAGTGTGCCCTTGTTGCCAAGAAGGCTAATGGCATTTTGGGTTGTATAAGTAGGGGCATTTCCAGCAGATCGAGGGACGTGATTATTCCCCTCTATTCGGCACTGGTGAGGCCTCATTTGGAGTACTGTGTCCAGTTTTGGGCCCCACACTACAAGAAGGATGTGAATAAATTGGAAAGAGTCCAGCGGAGGGCAATAAAAATGATTAGGGGGCTGGAGCACGTGACTTGTGAGGAGAGGCTGAGGGAACTGGGATTGTTTAGCCTGCAGAAGAGAAGAATGAGGAGGGATTTGATAGCTGCTTTCAACTACCTGAAAGGGGGTTCCAAAGAGGATGGGTCTAGACTGTTCTCAGTGGTAGAAGATGAGAGAACAAGGAGTAATGGTCTCAAGTTGCAGTGGGGGAGGTTTAGGTTGGATATTAGGAAAAACCTTTTCACTAGTAGGGTGGTGAAGAACTGGAATGGGTTACCTAGGGAAGTGGTGGAACCTCCTTCCTTAGAGGTTTTTAAGGTCAGGCTTGACAAAGCCCTGGCTGGGATGATTTAGTTGAGGTTGGTCCTGCTTTGAGCAGGGGGTTGGACTAGATGACCTCCTGAGGTCCCTTCCAACCCCGAGATTCTATGATTCTATGAAATGCAGTGGCTGTGTTTGGTACACTGAATCGCAGTGCTTGTTGCTTTTGTGGGCTAAGGTTTATTTTTCTCTATCTATGCACTAATAAAGTATGTTTCAATGTGAAAAACTCCATTTATTGAAAAGAAAATTCATTTATTTTTTTTAAAAAAAACAAGTCACACAGAAATATCAAAATGGCAAGGGGTTGGGGGGTGACCGGTTCGCTCATAGACTTGAGTATGTCCTGATTTCATACTCTGGAGTGTCGTGGGTGTGCACTGAGTGCTGCACTTAGAATCACAGAATCTAACAGAGGACCTGTTCCATGATTTTTCCAGGGACTGAGGTGAGACTGACTGGCCTGTAGTTCCCCGGATCTTCCTTCTTCCCTTTTTTAAAGATGGGCACTACATTAGCTTTTTTCCAGTCATCCGGGACCTCCCCTAATCGCCATGATTTTTCAAAGATAATGGCCAATGGCTCTGCAATCACATCGGCCAACTCCTTTAGCACCCTCGGATGCAGTGCATCCCGCCCCATGGACTTGTGCTCGTCCAGCTTTTCTAAATAGTCCCGAACTACTTCTTTCTCCACAGAGGGCTGGTCACCTCCTCCCCATACCATGCTGCGGAGTGCAGCCGCCTGGGAGCTGACCTTGTCTGTGAAGACAGAGGCAAAAAAAGCATTGAGTACACTTCAGGATGGCTGTAAGGCATGTTGAGGGGGGTTGAGTGCAGTGGATAAGGGTCGTAGTTTTAGTTGGTGGATGGTGAAGCTCGGGGTGTAGGAGGCAGCTGGGGGTGGTAAGAACCCGGATGTTGGAGAAAGTGGGTTGGAGGAGACATGGGGGCACAAGGGAGAGAGTTTTGGGTCAAGGGCTGCAGCGGGGGGCGAGCGCTGTAGTGCTCCACTTGCATGGCGACAAGCGCCTGGATAGAGTCCGCTTGCCGCTCCATTATGCTAATCAGCCGGTCCGTGCTTTGCCGCCGGTGCATCGCGTTTTTCTGGCAGATCCTCCTTTCGCTCTCCCTCCACTTCTGTGCCTTTCGAATCTCTTTCACGGATTGCTCCATCACTTGTTGTAGCATTTCTTCTTTGCTTTTTCTCTTTCTCTTCCGGAGTCTTTGCAGTGTCTCGGCCGGTGATAAGATGGACTGCTGAGATCTCAAGGTTGTGCCTGTAAAGGCAAAATGCAACACTTAACAGAGGAAGCATTGTACACACCAGACAGAGCAATGATTCCCCCGCACTTAAGGAGGGAAATCACAGTCCATACAAAACCATACTTTGCCTGTCCCAAAGCGAGTGCACATAAGCCACGGGAGACCCAGAAATGGTGAGTAAGCATAGGGTTAAGGGGGACTGATTGTTTCATGGCTGTACTGTCCTCTGGGTTGCTGTGCCTTGAGGAGAGCTAACAGCTGCAGGGGGAACCTACACTGAACACTGTCCCAACATTCTCCACAGGAGTTCATCCTGGAAGATATCTCGCTGTTGAGGGTGACCGGGGAAGCAAGGGAGCGTCTTCTACTGCAATGCGGCTTCCGCCCTGGCCCATACGCCGCTTGCCTGTGTGCAGCAATGGTCCTCCCACCCCACCCCTCGCAGCAGAGTGGCGCGGACACGTTAGCCTGACTGGGACAAGAACCACGCTGGCTCTCCCTATAAACCTGCACAGGCGCATTGCCCACGTTCTGGCTGAGACTTTTGAAGAGATCACCGATGCCGATTACTGCGATGTAATAGACCACATCAATGCGCTATTCCACATCTAGGCATGCATGCAGCCCAAACCCTCCTCGCCCAAAGAGCCCACACCTAAAAACTTCTTTCCTGGAAAAAAAAAACGCTTACCGGGAACCTCCTCTGATGTTTGTCCTTCCCCAAGCATCGGACGCCATGACTGGCTGCCTTCCTCCTGGCTCGAGAAGAGCTCCTGGCTGCATGCCTCAAGGGATTCCGGGGTGTCTCCCCCCCCGCCCCCTCAGCACCCTCGCTTGGCTTTTTTCCTCCTTCTTGTAAGCAGAGTCAGGATGAGCTCTACCCTGACATCTGGTGGTGAGTTGTGGAAAGGGATGTCAGGGGCTAATCTTGTTTGCATGGACACACCCACCCTGCAAAGCATGATGGACTGCTTGCCCAAATGGTCACTTTGGCTGCTGTGGGATCCCCAGTTTCTCTGTTATTGGGGCAGGAAGAATAAAGTGTTGTTACCCCGATTATGTGAATCAAGGACAGTGGGCTTTTGTTATGATGGAGGGACTCGCCATCAACGAAGCAGCACTCGCTAGGCAAGGGACATGGGTTCCAAAACCCAGTGAATTGAGAGAGGCTGGGGGTAGGTTTCTGGACTGGGTCTTTTGGCTGTAGGTTAAATCTGGTGATATGGGTCTTCTATAAGGGTCTGAGACACTGATTGCACTTTCTTCTCTTTTCACTGTGGAATGTCAGAGCTAAGGTTGAGTTTATTTAGAGTCTGGTTTTAGGTTGCTGAGTTGAAATCACTCTGGGCTAAGAGTGCAAATGAGTATTAAAGCTCCCCTAACTACAAGCTGAAATCACTAAAGAGCTAAGAGTCTTATGAGCTGAAATCACTGAGCAGTGTGTTAAGTAGTGGGGGAGCCTGAAGATCTATTGCTGAGGGGCCGGCGGTGCGGCGCTGCCAGCAGGAGCAGTTTGTGGGGGCAGTCGGAGCGGCTTGCAGGACGGTTGGCGGAGCGGAGTTGCCGGCGGAGCAGAGCAGTTCGTGGGGACAGCTGTAGCGGCTTGTGGGACAGCTGGTGGTGCGGCCTGTGGGACAGCTGGCGGAGCAGAGCGAAGCCCCACGGAGGGGTGAGGCAATCATCTTCATGCCACGTAAGGTGCCCCTTACCCCCCCCTTCCCATTGCTGCCCAGACTGATGAACTTTTGAACTTTGGGACTGGACTTTTGGGTTCTTGGACTTTTGGGGACTTTGGGTGATTTCTGGGTTGTTGGACTCAAGAACCAAAGGGACAGGACATGGCCCAATTGGCTGGGGTGGGTCTTGCTCACAGTTTGGTTTATGGATCCTAGTTGCGGTGTTTTCCCAATTTAATGCTGGTGTCGTTTACCTGCTGTTATTAAAGATTTTCTGTTACACCGAGGCCCTGTGCTTGCGAGAGGGGAAGTATTGCCTCTTTGAGGCACCCAGGGGGTGTGTGTAAAGATTTTCCCAGGTTACTGGGTCGGGGCTCGAGCCGGTCTTACATTGTGTTGTTGAAAAGGGAAAAGACGGTTACTCACCGTAGTAACTGTTGTTCTTCGAGATGTGTTGCTCATATCTATTCCAATTAGGTGTGCGCGCGCGGCGTGCACGATCGTTGGAAGATTTTACCCTAGCAACACTCGGTGGGCCGGCTGGCGCCCCCTGGAGTGGCGCCGTTACGGTGCCTGATATATACCCCAGCCGGCCCAGCGCCCTCTCAGTTCCTTCTTGCCGGCTATTCCGACAGTGGGGATGGAGGGCGGGTTTGGAATAGATATGAGCAACACATCTCGAAGAACAACAGTTACTACGGTGAGTAACCGTCTTTTCTTCTTCGAGTGCTTGCTCATATGTATTCCAATTAGGTGACTCCCAAGCCTTTCCTAGGAGGTGGGGTCGGATTGTGCTACTGCAGAGCTTAGGACCGCCGAACCAAAAGCGGCGTCCTCCCTGGAATGTTGTACTATGGCATAATGAGAGGCGAAGGTGTGTACCGATGACCAAGTCGCTGCCCTACATATCTCTTGAATTGGTATGTGTGCCAGGAAGGTGGAGGACGAGGCTTGAGCTCGGGTGGAGTGGGCAATAGGGTGCATGGTGGGAACACCTGCCAAGTCATAGCATGTCCGGATGCATGACGTGATCCAGGACAAGATGCGTTGGGAAGAGACCGGGAGACCTTTCATCCGGTCCGCAACGGCGATGAACAGCTGAGTCATTTCCCGAAAGGGCTTTGTTCGCTCGATGTAGAAGGCGAGGGCCCTACGGACGTCCAAGGAATGGAGTTGCTGCTCCCTTTGAGAGGCATGGGGCTTTGGGTAGAAGACCGGTAGAAAAATGTCTTGGTTAATATGAAAGGCCGACACTACCTTGGGCAGGAAGGCCGGGTGTGGTCGCAGCTGTACCTTGTCCTTGTGGAACACCGTGTAAGGGGGTTCCGAAGTAAGCGCTCTGAGCTCAGAGACGCGCCTCGCCGAGGTGATGGCTACGAGGAAGGCCGTCTTCCAGGAGAGGTACAGAAGCGAGCAGGTGGCCATAGGCTCGAATGGGGCCCCCATGAGCCTAGTGATGACGAGGTTGAGGTCCCAGGTGGGGACCGGGCGGCGAACCAATGGGTGTAGCCGCTCTAACCCCTTGAGGAATCTGCTAAACATGGGGTTGGAAAAGATCGAAAGCCCACTGTCGCCAGGGTGAAAGGCCGAAATTGCCATGAGGTGGACTTTTAGCGACGAAAGGGCCAGACCCTGCTCCTTTAGGGACAGGAGGTAGTCTAGAATGGTGTGTATCGGCACCTGCAAGGGGTTAAGACCCCGAGGGCCGCACCAAAAGGAAAACCGTTTCCACTTAGCTGAGTAGGTGGATCTGGTGGATGGCTTCCTGCTGCTCAGTAAAACCTGTTGGACCGGGCTGGAACAACATAGCTCGGACGGGTTCAGCCATGCAGCAGCCACGCTGTGAGATGGAGAGAGCGCAGGTCGGGATGATGGAGCCTGCCGTGCTGTTGCGTAATCAGGTCCGGCCACAATGGAAGAGTGATCGGGGCGGACACCGACAGCTCCAGGAGAGTGGTGTACCAGTGCTGCCTGGGCCACGCCGGAGCGATCAGGATTAAGCGGCCCCTGTCCCTGCGCAATTTGAGCAGGACTCTGTGGACCAGTGGAACTGGCGGGAAGGCATAGGACAGGTGGTCCATCCAAGGCAGGAGAAAAGCATCTGTCAGGGAGCCTGGGGAGCGACCCTGGAGTGAGCAGAACGCGTGGCATTTCCGGTTTTCGCGAGTTGCGAATAGGTCTATGTGGGGAAATCCCCACTTCCGGAAGACAGAGTGGATAACGTCCGGTCGAATGGACCACTCGTGAGTCTGGAAGGACCTGCTCAGTCAGTCCGCCAAGGTGTTCTGGACCCCTGGGAGAAAGGAGGCTACCAGGTGAATGGAGTGGGCTATGCAAAAGTCCCACAGATGGATAGCTTCTCGGCAGAGCAGGGAGGAGCACGCCCCTCCTTGTCTGTTGATGTAATGCATGGCTGTTGTGTTGTCTGTAAGGATGGTGACACAACGACCCTGTAAATGCTGGGCAAAGGCTTGGCAGGCAAGGCGTACCGCTCGCAGTTCCCTGACATTGATGTGCAGGGTCAATTCCTGCTCCGACCACAGGCCTTGTGTTTGGAGGTTCTGTAAATGGGCTCCCCAGCCGAGCGATGACGCATCCGTGGTTAAGGCTAGGGATGGCTGAGGTGGGTGGAATGGAACACCTTCCAGCACCTTCCTGGGGTCTAGCCACCAGTTGAGGGAGGTCAGGACCTGTGATGGTACCGTCAAAATCAGGTCCAAGCTGTCTCTGCGCGGCTGGTATACTGAGGAGAGCCATGCCTGGAGAGGTCGGAGGCGCAACCTGGCGTGAGCTGTCACGAAAGTGCAGGACGCCATGTGACCGAGGAGGCTGAGGGAGCAGCGGGCCGTCGACGTTGGGAAGCTCTGAAGGCTGCGTATGATGGTTATAAGGGCCTGAAAGCGAGCCTCTGGAAGAAACGCCCGGGCGAGAGTGGAGTCCAGTACTGCCCCTATAAAGTCTAACCTCTGTGTTGGTTCCAAAGTGGACTTTTCTACGTTCAGGAGGAGGCCGAGCTGCTTGAACATGCCCATGGCCGTCCGAATGTGCGACTGGACTTGGCTGCTGGAGTTGCCGCAGATAAGCCAGTCGTCGAGGTAGGGGAACACCTGAACTCTTTGACGACGAAGGGCGGCTGCTACCACTGCCATACATTTTGTAAAAACCCTCGGTACCGTCGAGAGGCCGAAGGGCAGAACCGTAAATTGAAAGTGTCTCTGGCCCACCATGAAGTGGAAGAAGCGTCTGTGAGGTGGGTAAATTGCAATATGAAAATACGCGTCCTTCATGTCGAGGGCGGCGTACCAGTCTCCATGATCCATAGAGGGGATAATGGTGCCCAGGGAGAGCATACGGAACTTCAACTTTACCATAAATTTGTTGAGCCCCCGCAAGTCCAAGATAGGACGTAGCCCCCCTTTCGACTGGGGATTAGGAAATAACGGGAGTAGAAACCCCTGCCCCTGAGCTCCCTCAGAACCTCCTCTACTGCTCCTGCAGAGAGGAGCGATTGTATCTCCTGAATTAGGAGTTGCTCGTGAGAAGGGTCCCTGAAGAGGGACAGGGAGGGAGGGTGGGAGGGAGGTGGGGAGACAAACTGTAAGTGGTATCCGCTTTCCACCGTGCGTAGGATCCAGCGGTCTGTGGTGATATTCGACCACGCACGGGAGAAATGGGAAAGGCCGTCTCGGAACAGGGGGAGAGGATCGACTGAAACTGGTACTCCGGCCTCGAGCGTCCCTTCAAAAATTTTGTTTGGGCCCCGACGATGGTTTGTGGGGGCCCTGCCTCTGACCAGTCTGTCGACCGGACTGTTGCCTCCTGCCCCCTCGACCACGCGGTCTCCTAGAGAAGTCCTGCCGTGGTGCGGGTGTAAAGTAGGGACGTTGCCCGAAGGGCCGGAAGGGTCTGCGCTGCGTCGCCAGGGTATGCATCCCCAGCGTGCGGATGATGGTTCGACCATCTTTAAGGGTCTGCAGCCTCGGGTCAGTTTTTTCTGAGAACAGACCCCGACCTTCAAACGGTAGGTCCTGAATAGTGTGTTGGACCTCCGTGGGGAGGGTGGAGGATTGGAGCCAGGAGATACGCCGCATGGCAACTCCTGAGGCGATAGTTCTGGCGGCCGAGTCGGCGATATCAAGAGAAGCCCGCAACGACGTCCTGGCCACCTTCTTACCCTCCTCGACAAACGCTTTATACTCCTGCCTGGACTCCGGAGGTATAAGTTCTTTGAATTTCTCCATGGAGACCCAGGTGTTATAGCCGTAACGGCTCAGGAGCGCCTGTTGGTTCGCAGCTCTGAGCTGTAGCCCCCCCCCCCCCCCCCCCCGAGTAGCTCTTTCTCCCAAATAAGTCTAGGCGCTTGGCATCCTTGGACTTTGGGGCGGGGGCCTGTTGGCCATTCCTGTCCCTCTCGTTGACCGACAACCACTAAGGAGCACGGAGGGGGGTGAGTATAGAGATACTGGAAATCTCTTGGAGGTGCCATATACTTCCTCTCTACACCCCTGGCAGTGGGAGGTATCAAGGCTGGGGACTGCCAGATAGATGTGGCGTTGGCCAATGTCGTGCGGACGAACGGGAGGGCTACCCTGGTGGGGGCGTCAGTTGTCAGAATGTCCACCACCGGGTCCTCAAGTTCTGGAACCTCCTCAATCTGCACATTCATGTTAAGGGCCAATCTGCGTAGCAGGTCTTGATGGTCCCGGAGATCGATAGGAGGCAGGCCGGAAGACGACGCTCCCGCCACTGCCTCGTCGGGAGAGGACGAGGATGATAGACCTTGAGCCAGCGGATCCTGGGAGAGGTCCTGGTGGGAACCGCTGAGGAGTCCAAGGTCGGGGCCTCCAGGTCTGGGACCACGACCGATGACTGTGGCGGGTCAGAGACTTCCGGGGGAGAGCGGGATACCGTCGCCTCTGGTACTCTGGGCTCGGATTGGGCCGAGTGGGAGGCCCTAGATGGGACCCCTTGGGCTTGATGGTACGCCATTGGGGTCCAGAAGGGCCATTGCCCCTGGTCTTGAGATGGCTCCTGTCCAACATCCGGCCAGTGGCCCTGTTCACCAACCGCGTGATCCTCAGCATAAAAGTCGCTACCGGCTCTAGAAGAGTGGGAGACGGAGCGAGAAGGCCAAGGCGGTGCAGAGTAACCTTGAAGAGCGGTCTGCGTGGCCATGGTATGTTGAGGCGCCGGGGATCGGTACCGGGATCTCAATCGGTACCGGGACCTGGAGCGGTACCGGCGGCTGCTGCGGTACCGGTAACCCGACTTGGATCGGGAACGTCTCGGCGAACAATAATGATGTCGATCGTCCGGAGATCTACGCGGTGACCGGCCGCGGGACCGGGAGCGGTACCGGGAGTCGTCATACCGTCGCCTGGAGGGAGACCTGGAATGGTACCGCGAGTACGACCGGTGCCGGGATGGTGACCGGCGCCGGGACTGTGAGCGGCGCCGAGGAGAAGCCGACTGCTGCTGGCTGGTCTCCGCGTGTGGCACCGGGCGTAACATGGCCGGTTTGCCGCGGGATGTGACGATCCGCAATGGCGGTACCGAGGATGAGGTCGGTGCCGGATCAGTCATAGCAATTAGGTCCCGTGCCGCCGAGAAGGTGTGGACGGCAGTGGAAGCTCTACCACGGTGTGTACCGGGGAGCTGACGGTCACCGAGCTCAACGGGCCTTGTGGGGCCGGAGTCGTCGGTACCGGAGCCTTAGAAGGCTGTCCTGCACTCAACGGCCTCTGTGGTGCCGGAGTCGGCAGGGTCGGTGCCGGTATTGGTAGCAGTGCCGGACTCGACGGCCTTTGCGGAGCCGGAGTAGGTGGCATAGATATCTGAGCCACAGGCACCGAGCTCGACGGTCCTTGTGGTACTGGAGTCAATGGTGCTGGCGCCACACCGGACTTGGCGCGGTCCTGAACAGGCTGCGGGAGCAGCGACGCCGGAGTCGGTGCTGGTCCAGGACCCGACTTCCTCGCTCTCGGTGACAGAGAGTGACGCCTCTGAGAAGTCCCGGCTTGAGGTGTACGGTGCCGGGGCTCTTTCCCGGAGCTCGGGCGTTCTGGTGCTTTCGATGACGAGGCCGCCGGGGTCGGCACCAGGTTCCGGTGCGGGGCCGACATCGGGCTGAGCGAGGCCTCCAAGAGGAGCTGCTTTAAACGAAAGTCCCGCTCCTTCTTGGTTCGCGGCTTAAAAGCCTTGCAAATTCGGCACCTGTCCGGAAGATGGGACTCCCCGAGGCACTTTAAACAGGAGTCATGGGGATCCCCCGTGGGCACCGGCTTCTGACAGGCCGAGCAAGGCTTGAATCCCGGAGAGCCAGGCATTGGCCCGGTACCGGGAGGGAGACAGGGGAGAAGCCCCTTATCTCCCGCTACTATTTACACTAACAACAACAAAAGAACTATCAGTAAACTATTAACAACTACTTAAGAAGTACTTAAAAAACTATCTACAAGATAAATGAGTGCTAAGTATGCTAGGGAGGTGGAGGTCAGCGAGCTGCTCTCCACAGTTCCAACGACCGTCACGGGTGGTAAGAAGGAACTGAGAGGGCGCTGGGCCGGCTGGGGTATATATCAGGCACCGTAACGGTGCCACTCCAGGGGGCGCCAGCCAGCCCACCGAGTGTTGCTAGGGTAAAATCTTCCGACGATCGTGCACGCCGCGCGCGCACACCTAATTGGAATACATATGAGCAAGCACTCGAAGAAGAACCCCTATGTACTGAACCCAGCCCTTGCTGCTGTCAACTCGTCCTGGCAGAAGGGTTACATACTCATCCCCCTCCCTTGCTGTGCTGGGCTCGGAATTGTCCATGGTGGTCATTGGAGTGGAGGTGGGGTCGCCCCCAAGTATCGCATCCAGCTCTTTGTAGAATTTGCAGGTTGCGGAGGCAGCGCCGGAGCGGCCATTTGCCTTGCGGGCTTTGCGGTAGGCATTCCGCAGCTCCTTTACTTTAACCTGACACTGCACCACATCCCGGTCATGGCCCCTTTCCATCACAGCCCTTGATATGTGCCCGAAGGTATCGTAATTCCTACTGCTGGAGCGCAGCTGGGACTGCCCAGCTTCCTCCCCCCAAACACTGATGAGGTCCAGCACCTCACCATTGCTCCATACTGGAGATCGCCTGGCGTGTGGAGGCATGGTCACCTGGAAAGATGCACCAGGAGCACTCCACGGCTTGCTGAGCAAACAGGAAAGGGATTTTCAAAATTCCCAAGGAATTTAAAGGGCGGGTCTGATGGCTAGTCACCTGAGGACAGGGCATCAGAGTTCAAAAGTGATGACCAGAGTGGCTAGAAAAGGCATTGTGGGACACTTCCAGAGGCCAATCAGAGCACGTTAGGTGTCCACACTGGCACCGTTGTGCTCCAGCGAGAGCGCAACAAGCTCTATTCCTCTCGGGGAGGTGGAGTACCAGGAGCGCTCCAGCTGTGGAGTCAGAGCACTCTACGTGGCTTGCCAGTGTGGATGGGTAGTAAGGTAGACCGCTCTTCGCGGGTTTATTGCGCAATAATGCGCAAGTGTAGCCAAGCCCTCTGATCAGTCACTCAGGATAAGTACATTGACTATTAGCAAAGATGATCAGGGATGCAGGCCCATGCACCCCACTGGTGGATTGACTCAAAACAAAGTTTTGACACTAGGCCAGAAATTCAGTCAGAGTGGAAGTCAGATGATCCAACAGAATAAACATCTGCTCTAAAAATGAAAAGAAAAAATTTAGAATTAAAAATTCAGGGAATTCAGGGAATCCCAGCAGCAGACAAGACAACTATGCATTCAGATACAGTGATAAAGGATTCTTTGTTTCTGAGGGGATATATGTAAACTGTTTCACTGAATTAAGTCTCAAGGATTATCTACACAGAGCGATTTAACTTGCCAAACTTGCTGGCTCAGGGGTGTGAAAAATCTCACACACACACACACGAGCATAGCAAGTTTCAGCGCTTTAAAGCGCTAGTGTGGACAGGCTCGGCTCCCAGTGCTCTGAGCTAATCCCCTTGTCACGGTGAATTACACAGTGTTCTTGCCAGTCTCCCACAGTGTTCTTGCCAGCAAGTTAAAGAAGTATGGGCTGGATGAATGGACGGTAAGGTGGATAGAAAACTGGATGGATGGTCGTGCTCAACGGGTAGTGATCAATGGCTCCATGTCTAGTTGGCAGCCGGTATCAAGTGGAGTGCCCCCAGGGTCGGTGCTGGGGCCGGTTTTGTTCAATATCTTCATCAACGATCTGGAGGATGGTGTGGACTGCACCCTTAGCAAGTTTGCAGATGACACTAAACTGGGAGGAGTGGTTGATACGCTGGAGGGTAGGGACAGGATACAGAGGGACCTAGACAAATTAGAGGATTGGGCCAAAAGAAATCTGATGAGGTTCAACAAGGACAAGTGCAGAGTCCTGCACTTAGGACGGAAGAATCCCATGCACTGCTACAGACTAGGGACCGACTGGCTGGGCAGCAGTTCTGCAGAAAAGGACCTAGGGGTTACAGTGGACGAAAAGCTGAATATGAGTCAACAGTGTGCCCTTGTTGCCAAGAAGGCTAATGGCATTTTGGGTTGTATAAGTAGGGGCATTTCCAGCAGATCGAGGGACGTGATTATTCCCCTCTATTCGGCACTGGTGAGGCCTCATTTGGAGTACTGTGTCCAGTTTTGGGCCCCACACTAGAAGAAGGATGTGGATAAATTGGAAAGAGTCCAACGGAGGGCAACAAAAATGATTAGGGGGCTGGAGCACATGACTTATGAGGAGAGGCTGAGGGAACTGGGATTGTTTAGCCTGCAGAAGAGAAGAGTGAGGGGGGATTTGATAGCTGCTTTCAACTACCTAAAAGGGGGTTCCAAAGAGGATGGATCTAGACTGTTCTCAGTGGTAGAAGATGAGAGAACAAGGAGTAATGGTCTCAAGTTGCAGAGGGGGAGGTTTAGGTTGGATATTAGGAAAAACTTTTTCACTAGTAGGGTGGTGAAGCACTGGAATGGGTTACCTAGGGAGGTGGTGGAATCTCCTTCCTTAGAGGTTTTTAAGGTCAGGCTTGACAAAGGCCTGGCTGGGATGATCTAGTTGGGGTTGGTCCTGCTTTGAGCAGGGGGTTGGACTAGATGACCTCCTGAGGTCCCTTCCAACCCTGAGATTCTATGATTCTATGATTCTATGATTACCAGGAGCACTGGCTCCTGCAACAGTGCTTTGAACTTTGTAGTGTAGACATAGCCTCAGTACGTTAGATCAGAGAAAGAGGAGCTGCATTGACTAGGCAGTGGGATGCCTGTGCCTTTAAGAACCCTGCCCTGGGAAGCCAATGCTGAGAGGTGCTGTCTGGGAGAGGGGGAAATAAAAAAGCCCCTTTGCCCCCCACCAATTTGGCAAACACTGGTGTCTCCGTCCCACCGGGGTAACTGCTACCCCCTTTGCCCCCCGCCTGTGCCGGGTTTTGCCATATGACACTCTCAGCCAGTGCCTCACTCCTGGGCTTAACTCCGCCTCCTCCCCCCATCCCTGATTTTCCCTTTAGCCCCTCTCCTTATCCTGCCTCCAGCTGCTTGACCCCACTGACCAGTCAATTTCCACCCCCTGCTCAGACTCTGGCCACCCCCCTGCTCCGATTCACCCCCTTTGCCCCTTTTTAACCCCTGTCAAAAGCAGTCCGCAGAATCTTACAGGTAATAAGAGCAGGGTGAAGGGCAGTGGGTTCAGCAGATGGCTCAGTACACCGTAAGGAGCCCATTCCTACCAGAGCACAATCCTACACTCTCCTGGCCCGTGGGTGCACAAGGAGCGGCCCTGTCTGCAGCTTGGCCCCGGGGGAATCGCCCCGGCCGGGCGGTGAGTGGGGGCGCCGGGGAGACCCAGAGTCGCGGCGAGAGGCCGCCTGTGGGTGGGAGGGAAACAGCAGCAGAGGCAGGAAATCGCTGCCTGGAGGAAGCAGCGGAGCGAGGTGGGGATCGGAGCCCGGGGGGGCTAGAGAGAGACACCCCCCCTCAGCCAGCTCCGGGGCATCGCGGTCTGTGCAGCTAAGCCCTGCAGTGTCCCCCCAACCCAACCACGTTAGCGGTACCCCCGAGCCAGCTAGTCCCCCTGGGGCTGGATCAGAAATTCCCACCACCACCACCAAGGGAAAGGCTCCGTGTCCCATTCCCCACATCCCTGAGCCGGCCAGGACCCACCTCCCCATCCTGACCCCATGTCCTATATTTTCCCACACCCCTGAGCTCCTGCTCAGAGCCAATCCGACAGCAGCAATAGTGGCTTCTGAGTGAAGGGGCCCAGCCACATGCCTTCTTCATAGATGCTCAAGGCCACTGAGCCCATCCAGCCCGGCCTCCTGCATCATCTAGGCCAAAGGGTCTAACCCAGTGATTCCTGCCTTTGGCCCACCCAGGCACATCAGTTATACAGAGCCACCCAGAGCCGCTTATTGAGTGTGTGTCTTAACACGGCCAAATGCATGGTTACACGTCTAGGACGGAGGAGGTAGACTACACTTAATAGATGAGGGGCTGTATCCTGGGAAGGAGAAGCTCTGGGAAGGGTTTAGGGGTCATGGTGGAAACATGAGCTGGTAGTGGAAGGGTGTAGCTGAGAGGGAATAACGCAGTCCCTGGCTGTCTGAGTAGAGGAATAGCAAGTAGAAGCAGGGAGGGTGGTTACCTCTATATAGGGCATTAGTAAGACTGTTACTGGAGACTCTGTCCAGCTCTGGTGTGCACACTTCAAACAGGATGTTGCCAAATTGCTAAGGGCTCAAAGAAGAGCTACAAGAACTATTCAAGATCTGGAAAACCAGCCATCAAGGCTGATTCCCCACTCTGGCACTTTGAGTGCAGAAGGTGGGGCCCACAAGGGTTCTAAAAATTAATACTTGCCACTCCAGGCTTGTATTAAACTCCCAAGGTTACAGATTTTCTCTGACCTTGGATTGGCAGATGCTGCAAAACCCCTTTGAGAGCCTAGGAAGACGCACTTGGGAATTCCTTTCTGTGGGGTACCCTCAATCCCCCTGGCTAGAGGGGAAGTCAGCACCTATGCATGCCAGGGTTTGTAGTGCCCGTGTGAGCAGCACCTCTCTAGAAAGGCTCTCACAGTGTACGGTGGGAAAACTTGCCTGTCCCTCCTGGGGATGGTGGGTGGCAATGGCATGAGTGCTGCATATGGAGTGGTGAGAGGTGCAGCCACAAAGTGTGTAACTTGATGATACTCACAGCGTGAGCTGTACATCGTAGGCCATGTCTACACTACAAACTTACATTGGTATAACTATGTCGATCAGGGGTGTGGAAAATCCACTCTCCTGAGCGACACAGTTATACCGACCTAATCCCCGGTGCAGACAGCGCATAGCTACTGTCTCTCACGGACGTGGATTAACTGCATAGTAGCATCTCCACTGAAGCACAAATGCAGCTGCGCTTCTACAGCATTTTAAGTGTAGATCTGCCCTCAGTCTACTGAAATGAGGGAGGTTACAGTGTAACTAATACATCTGGAAATAATAAGAAATGGGTTTTCAGTATCACCAGCCATTCAGAAATCATGGGATTGGCTTAAAAATCACCAGAAGCGACAAAGGGTCCTGTGGCACCTTATAGACTAACACGGCTACCCCTCTGATACTTAAAAATCACCAGAGTTTTACAAAAATAATAAATTGGGGGTGGAGGGTTGCTTTACTTTTGCTTTCTGGTTTCTGAGCCTTTAGGGTCACACTCAGGACATGGTTTTTAAGCTTCTCTGGAGTCAATAGGACTAGAAGATTTTTAAATGAAAGCTGAGATCATCACGTAACTCCAGTAGCTGGGACTTTAAAAGAGAGACCTATGGTTATGGTAAATTGCCAAGTTAGCAATGAATTTATTTTTTCTTAAGGTGCAGCTCTGCTTTGGAGTCTCCCATCTCCTGATGTCTTAATATCCGGACAGGATGCCCTTCTGGAGAATATTTTTGCTAAACAGAAGTTTTTGGGCTCAAGACAGGGGTAACTGGGTGAAATTAAATACCTTGTGATAGACAGGAGGTCAGCTAGATGATCTACTGGTCTCTTCTGGCCTTGGAATCTCTGAATCTCTGAAAGTGACTGTGTAGCAATGGTCCCATCTTACTCACCATATGTAACCTGGTCATAATCGCTAGTCTTAGTGACATTCCCCCCCCCCCCACACACACACACTTTTCCTTTTTCGCTCTAGTGGTCCACACCAGCTCAGAGACAATCCAATCCTTCTCATTCCTCATCAACAGGATTGTGTTCTGGGAGAACTGCAAGAACCAGAAAAGAATACAATAGGGCGAGATTCCCTGCTGCCCTGCACCTTCCTGAAACTTACAGTGGTGCAAACTGGGTGAGAAATCACTGAGGAGCAACTCACACAAGGGTCTGCAGTCTCAAGAAATCAGCACAGGTTTGGGAGCCAGGATGCTTAGGTTCTATTCCTGTCTCTGCTACTGAATTCTGTGTGTTTTACCATCAGGCGTCAATGATGCTTCAGACAGCATTAATGGCTGCTGTGTCCCTGTTGCAATTGTGTAAAGTGCAGGAGACCTGCACCTTTAACCGCCCCTCTCCCTCCACATCAATCTTTCCTGGGGTGGACTCCCACAAGCCTCTCACTCCCAGACCTGATCTTGGGCTACAACCCCCTGTGCACCAACCATCCAATTGGGCTCACCCGCAGCAGGAATAGTGATGAGCTGTTAATACTGTCACCAAGCAGCCTTCTTAAACCAAAGTATCATTAAACCTTAACGGTAGGAAAATCACAGCACATGAGAACAGGCCAATCGTCCATGTCTCACTTCCCTAAGCCTCACCAGACCCCTAGAAGTTTGCCAGCTTCTGACCTTTCTGAAGGGTCTGCCTGTCTGCTCCATGACTGTTGCCTCCCTGGACAGAGTTTGTGTCCTTTATTTGAAACAGCTTTTTGTTACAAAACTTAATTTTTTTTTAAACAAAAAATGGAATGTTTTTAAAAACTCAAAACTGAAATGGAACATTTTGTTTCAGGTCAAGCAAAAAGTTTAATTCAATCCAAAATGAATTTACTTTTTGGGTTGCTGATTTTTTTTTTAAATTTCAGGTTGACCCAAATTTGGGGAGGGGAGAGAAGGCAGGTTGTATGACAAGCAAACCAAAAATCAAATATTAACCCAGCTCTCTTCCTGACTTTCTTTCCTGCTTGTTTTCTAACTGCCCTGCTATTAAATCAACATATTGTGGCAAGACACCTCTTTTGTCACCTCAGCATTTCTTCCTCTGCAAGAGCCAGGATGCTGGAGTAAATTAATTCTATTCTGGAGATTTTTAATTCTTAAGTTTGGTATATTTAGAAGGTGGACCTCAAGGTAGGCCCAAGTAGATCTCTTAAGCCAAAAAACATCCATAACACAAAAGACATACTGTGACAGTGTACCCCATAAGGCTTTATGGGGAGAGGCTTATAAATGTATATACGATATAACTGGAATATATTTTATGCTACATGTGCCATGTAACATATCTTTGTAAAAGTTATGATCTACTGAATCTATTCCTCCTGGTTGCATGCATGTATCATTTTTGTAGTTGAAGTTATGAATATTGGTTGTGTTTCTTGAGAAAGGAATGTGCAGGTAAAGTGCAAGCACTTAACAGACAAAAAGAAGTTGCAGACACCAATCCACATCTGAGCTTGGCCAGGAATGCAGTTGGGCTAGTAACTTGAGTTGTGCATGGACATGTGACTTGCCCATGTGACCCCAAAACTCCATCTTGTAACTGGATGCTACACAGGGAAAGGGAGGAGTATCCATCCAGGGGAGAAAGTCTATAAAAACCCCTGGAAGACCCCTCCACGTTGTCTTCAGCTGGTTAAAGAGTGAGCTTCTCCACCCCCCAGGTACTAACACGTACTCCAGGTGACTTAATAAGAAATAAGTTATTTTAATAAGTACAGAAAGTAGGATTTAAGTGATTCCAAGTAGTAACAGACAGCACAAAGTTAATTACTAAGTAAAATAAAATAAAACACGCAAGTCTATGTCTAATCAAACTAAACACAGATAAAAATCTCACCAGTTCCAGTCTCTTTCTTTTAGAGGCTATGATCTTCCTAGCCTGGGTCCAGCAATCGCTCACACCCCCTATTGTCCTTGTCCTTTGTTCCAGACTCTTTCAGGTGTGTCGGTGGTAATGAGGGCGGCTCTGTGACGGTGTCCCCATAAAACTTTATGGGGAGATGCTTATAAATGTATATATGATATAACTGGAATATGTTTTATGCTACATGTGCCATGTAACATATCTCTGTAAAAGTTATGATCTACTGAATCTATTCCTCCTGGTTGTATGCATGTATCATTGTTGTAGTTGAAGTTATGAATATTGGTTGTATATTTGCTGGTTTTATACATAGCCTTTGTAAGAGCATGGGATCATGTCTGGAGAAAAGAATGTGCAAGCACTTAACAGACAAAAGAAGTGGCAGACCCCAATCCACATCTGAGCTTGGCCAGGAATGTGACTGCCTGTGCTGGTTATTGAGTTGTGTATGGACATGTGACTTGCCCATGTGATCCCAAAACTCCAGGGTAACATGATGCTACACAGGGAGTGGGGAGGAGTATCCATCCAGGGGAGAAAGTCTATTTAAATCCCTGGGAGACCCCTCCATCTTGTCTTCAGCTGGCTAAAGAGTGAGCCTTTCCACCCCCCACCGAGACACCTGAAAGAGTCTGGAACAAAGGACGAGGACAATAGGGGGTGTGAGCGATTGCTGGACCCAGGCTAGGCAGACCATAGCCTCTAAAAGAAAGAGACTGGAACTGGTGAGGTTTTTATCTGTATTCAGTGTGATTAGACATAGACTTGCGTGTTTTATTTTATTTTACTTAGTAATTCACTTTGTGCTGTCTGTTACTACTTGGAATCACTTAAATCCTACTTTCTGTACTTATTAAAATAACTTCTTACTTATTAAGTCACCTGGAGTATGTGTTAGTATCTGGGGGGGGGGGGGCGGGCAAACAGCTGTGCATATCTTTCTATCTTTGAAATAGATAGAACTATTTATGAGTTTACCCTGTATACGCTTTATACAGGGTAAAACGGATTTATTCAGGGTTTGACCCCCATTGGGAGTTGGGCACCTGGGTGTCAAAGGCAAGGGCACTTCCTGAGCTGCTTCCAGACAGGCCTATAGCTGTTAGTGGACGTGGTTCAGACCTGGGTCTGGGTTTGCAGCAGATCAGGCTCAAAACAGACAGGATTCTGGAGTCCCAAGCTGGAAAAGGCAGGAAAGCAGGGGCAGAAGTAGCCTTGGCACACCAGGTGGCAGCTCTAAGGGGGCTTCTGTGATACCAACCCGTCACAGGCTTATTTCAAACAGTTGACAAGAAGGTGTGAGTAACAGTAGGGGGAAATTTAGTATGGGGAAATTAGGTTTTGTAATGACCTAATGGGTGGGTCATTACAAAACCTAATTTCCCCATCCTAGTTACTCACAGCTAGGGATGTCATGGCAGCAATGAGGGGCAGTACTGCCCCTCTTCTGGAGTCCCTCCTCATGGGGGGCCTCTACTGGGGCCTCCTCCACCCCCTTGCCATCCGTGTCCCCCGTCAGCACTGAGGTGAGTGTTGCCTCGGATGCCAGTGGGGAGGCCTCCAGGGTAGTGGGTGGAGACTTCTCCTCCATTTTCAAGGAGATCAAGGCCGTAGGTCTGACCCCAGTTACCCAGGAGGAGTATGACTCTCCATCAGTGAGCCTCGATCTCGGTGGCTTCACGCCATCCCGCCACTTCCCCTTCTCCCCTCCCCCAGCTGCTGCTCCTACTCTCTCTGCCGGAGAGCTCCCAGACTCCTCTACCTTACCCAGACGTGGACGGAACCTCACTAGTGGCTGCTGAGCCCACTGAGGTGACGGCCAGTGCCACGCAGCCAGGCCCTGAGCTAATGGGGGCACCCCCTGTTGGAGTGGGGAGCTGATTTCCTTCCTGTGCAGGGGGCCCGCTGTTGACCTTCCATCCCCTGCTGCCGTGGCTACGGGTGCAACACCCGCTATGGTGCCTGAGCCAGGCATCACTGAGCCCCCCCCCCCCTGCTCCTGTTCCCCTAACCCTTGAGCCTGGCCAAGGGGTGCCACACCCTGGTAGCTCGCCCGCAGGGGCCCCCAATCCCGGGTCCGCTCCCCTCCCTGATCCCCACCCCTGATCCCAGTCCCAGCCCTGTTCACGACGCTGATCCTATCTTTCCCCCTTCTGCTCCACACGCCGCTGCTGCCCTGGGGTCATCTTGTTCCCTTTTTAAGTCCAAACCTGGTCCAAGTCCAGTAGGGTTGTTGTCTGTCACAGCTCTTTGGAGACAACTGAATTTGGCTGTGTTACAGAGGTGTCTCAGGTGCTGCAAGGGACAAGGTGTCATTAAATGCTCTAGTTACTGTTGTAACTGAAAACCCTGGGAGTGGTCTGTGTGATGGGTTGGGTTACAGAGACCTCCTTTGGACTGCCACGTCATGTGCTGAGACTACCTCTGAGCCCGTTTTCCCTGCCAGCTTGAGACTTCAGTACCCTGTCTTGTTGAGCCAGACACGCTAGCCTGCTGCATACACAGACCTAGGTCTGATCCACATCCCCAAAAAGCTGCAGGCTTAACTGAAAATGGCTTAGAAAGTGTGCCTGTCTCTAGCACCCAGATACCTAGTTCCCAATGGGATCCAAACAACAGATAAATTCGTTTTACTCTGTATAAAGCTTATACAGGGTAAACTCGTAAATTATTCACCTTCTATAACACTAACAGAGAGAGATGCACAGCTGTCTGCTCCCCCAGGAATTATTTACTCTGGGTTTATTAATAAGTAAAGGTGATTTTATTAAGTATAAAAAGTAGGATTTAAGTAGTTCCAAGTAATAGACAGAACAAAGTAAGTTACCAAGTGAAATAAAACAAAAACATACAAGTCTAAGCCTAATACAGTAGGAAACTAAATGTAGGTAAATATCACCCTCAGATGTTCCAATAAGCTTCTTTCACAGACTAGACTCCTTCCTAGTCTGGGTCCAGCAATCACTCTCACCCCTGTAGTTACTGTCCTTTGATCCAGTTTTTTTCAGGCATCTCTTTGGGGTGGAGTGGCTATCTCTTGAGCCAGCTCAAGACGAGATGGAGGGGTTTTCAGGGCCTTTTATATTCTTTGTCTTTGTTCTTAAGATCACAGCAACAAGATGGAGTCTGTAGCCACCTGGGCAAGTCACATGTCTGTGAATTATTCAATTTTTTGCAGGCCGACACCATTGTTTACATGTTAGTTTGAACGTTCCCAGGAAAGCTCATGTAGATTGGCATCTCCCAAACTCCATTGTCAGTTAAGTGTTTCTTGTCTGAACCCTTACTGAGAATAGTCCTTTCTCAAGAAGCTGACTAAATGCTTCACTGAGGCTACTTAGGGCTGGTCCACACTAGGGCGGGGGATCGAACTAAGATACGCAACTTCAGCTACGTGAATAACGTAGCTGAAGTCGAAGTATCTTAGTTCAAACTTCAAAGCACTTACCGCAGGTCCACACGCAGCAGGCAGGCTCCCCCGTCGACAGCGCTTCCTCCTCTCGGCGAGCAGGAGTTCCGCAGTCGACGGCGAGCGCTTCTGGGATCAATTTATCACGTCTAGACAAGACGCGATAAATTGATCCCAGAAGATCGATTACTACCCGCCGAATCAGGCGGGTAGTATAGACGTACCCTTAGAATCAAACAAGTCCGTAGCCAATATTCATAACTTCAAATACAAAACTGATATACACATACAGACAGCATAATCATAACCAGTAAACTACAACCTTTCCATAGACACCCGACTTGGCCTCCTCTGTACAAAAACTGGTGCAACCATAAGACCCTGGTTGCAACAATGATATATATGGAAACGGTTTGTCAATAACGTCACAGTCTGTGTTAGAATATAGATACGCAGGCCTGCCTGTAAAGGCCTATACTTTAAGAACGTAGGTGTATTTTTATCACTTAGCTAGTTATAGAGGTATAAAACAAAGAAGCAAAATCACAAGTCTGCCTGTGTATGGGCCTTCTCTCACTAGGATAGTCTGAGGCCTTGTTCTTAGGCTAAGGCCTTTGGCTAAGCAGCAGGGGCAGCCATAAGCTGGGAAGAGTATGGTCACATCCTCGCATTCCAACCAGTCACATTGAAATAAGGTGGTATTGGGCTGTTAGGAATACAGTCCTGTCCTGATAGTGCCCATCACCACCAGATAAAGATGGTTAAAGAAAACTTAGTTTGATAGTATCCTGCCTGGCAAGAAATCACTTATCAGTGGTTGTGGTTGTGAAACCTTCATTTCTGTATGTTTTATCTTTATGGCCCCCACTTTTCTATTGTTAATCTGTCTGGTTCTCTAATTGTTTCTGTCTGCTGTATAATTAATTTTGCTAGATGTAAGTTAATTAGGGTAGTGGGATATAATTGGTTAGAGAATTATGTTACAATATGTTAGGATTGGTTAGATACATTTCAGTAAAATGATTGGTTAAGGTATAGCTGAGACTATTACTGTATAAACTGGGGTCAAACAGGAAGTAGGTGATGACATTAGAATCATGCTTGCTGGAAATTAACCCCAATAAACATCCCATTGTCTGCACTTCGGACTTCTGGTCTTTTGCTGCTTTCTATCTGCATGACAAGAACCAGGGAAGTGGGAGGGTTGAGGGAAAGCCCTCTAACATCTTGGTGCCGTGACTCGGATGCATTGTGTCAGACAGGTGAGTAGCGGACAGGTAAGTCCCCCTCCCCAACAGTCCATGCAGCTGCTTGGAGGGGATATTGCAGACTCTCATGATGGTAGTTGTGGGTTCTGGCAAGCCAGGGTAACGGATTTTTTAAATAAATGGATACAGAAAAATCAAAGCCCATATCAGATGCGGGTGTCGACCTGGGATGAGAGTGAGAAGGAGATTTTGAGAGACCCCAAGGGAAAAGAATGTCGGAAAAAGGGGATGGTACTCCAAGGTTTATGTGCTGGGATGGCATACTAGGTAAAACGGGAAGATGATCTCCTCCAACACATTAAGGATTTGAAGGGGATTGTGGAGCAACAACAGATTTGAATGGAGAAATCCATCCTAGCCATGTAGGTAGTGGATTTAAAGGCACAGGATGCTGCATGGACAGAGAAGTCCTGTGAGGCAATTTGGCAGGAGGGGGATGAACTGCTGGGGAGAGTAGCAGACTCAGAGGAGGAATTGTATCAATGTAAACACTGTGTCCCCAACCATCTGCCCCACCAATGGTACTGAAGGAAACACCTCCTCCTCTCTACCCTGAAAATACACTATACCCACGACTGCCAGTGGACGTTGTAAACCAGCAATCCACAGTTGCAGCCCCTGCGAGAGAGGCTACTCAGGAGGAACAGCAGGAGACGGGAACAGTGGCCCCGGTTGCAGGGTGGGGCAGGAACAGGTCCCGCAAGTAGTAGAACAGGTGTAAATCTGCCCCTTGTCCCTGAAGGACTGGGAGGCAGTGCTGGACCAGGTACCCCGGGATGATTGGGAACAGTTTGTGCTGTGGCTAGTGGAGGTGGGCAGGGAGATGGAGGGTTTGACTCGTGAGGACTAGGTGAACATACAGTGTAGTCTTTTGGGACGGGGCACCTTGGGAATTGATGTGACGGGCTGGTGCACCCATTTCTAATCCCAGGACAGGTGTTCAGGGTGTACTCTCGTACTGCGGGAATGAATAAGATGAAGCGAATCCCTGAGGAAACAAGGTGGGATATACTTAATCGCATACAGGCATGGACATGGTGCTGGGTGCATCCCCTGGACAGTCCATGGGTGATGCCCCAGGACCGGGGCGGTGGGGGGATAGAGCATGGTAGGGGTGTGGAGTTGTTGGAGAAATGGTTGGAGCTGAGCGATCCAGAGTTTGTGGGGCACTTACGGCTGCAGCACCCTGAACTTGTTCCCACTCAGCTGTTGGAGCAGGCAGGTATGTGGAGGCGAATGCAGCAGGGGGAGAGCCAGTCCATGTTATTACCCCGGGGGGGTCAGTATCAGGTGGAAAGGGGTAGTCAGCCAGGAGGGGAGGATGTAGAGGGAAGGGTTGTGGGTTGTGGGGGGGGGGAGTAGTCAGGGATTAGTGGACGGATATAGAGCAACAGATTAAGAGACTTCAGGCTAAACTGACTACCCAGGATCTTACCAGATCAGAGGGGGAGTTGCCCCGGAGGCCAGGGGACTGGAACTGCCTGAAATGCCAGGCACACAATTTTGTTAGGAGACAAGAGTGTTTTCAGTGGCAGGATCCCTGGCCCACCTCCGAACCAGTGGGAGGGACGGAGGCGGGTGTTGCAACTTAAGGGCACCCCAGGAGGCGTCCTGTCCATGTTCTCAGTAGGACGGGACACATCTGGTCACCCCACGCTCCAGGGGGCAATCGAAGGGAGTCCTATGAGGGACCTTTTTGATAGACACTGGAGCAGCTATTAGCTTAACTACATGGGGGCAGGGGAGGCCCTCCGAAGGAACTGTGACAATTGTAGGGGCAACGGGAGGGGAGACACAGTTAACCCTGAGGTGGGGACGGATCAAAGGAATCTGGGGGGAAGGGGAAATTATGTGGGGTTGTAATACTACGCTCAAAGTGTTGGGGGCAGGAAATTTACACAAGCTGGGCCTTGTACTTGACTTAGCCAAGGTATGTCTATGAGGACAGATGCAGGATGGACAGGGCTATACCATCCCTATAGGGATAGCCACTGTGACCATTAAAGCAGCACATGCCCTCCCACCACCCCCAGCAGGGTGGGAACACATCCCTGTGTGGACTAAGGATAACCTGAATTGTGGTAGGGGCAGCATGGAGGTACTACTAGAGGGGACCCTCCCCCGACAGAAACAATATCCTATTCCTCGGGAAGCATTGGCAGAGGTGGGGGCAACTATTGGGGAATTGGAACAGAGGGGACTGATTAGAGCGGTTGCATCCCCTTGTAATGCTGCTGTGTGGCCAGTGAGAGAGCCCAACGGTACCTGGTGCCTCACTGTTGATTACAGGGCACTAAATGCTCTGGCCAATTCACCAGCCTCGGTGGTGGCAGCGTACCCTGAAATGTTGGCCTGTATTCGACCCCAATTCCGAATTTTTACCGTTTTGGACATAGCTAATGGGTTTTGGTCTCTGCCACTAGCTACCTCATGTCAGTATAAAACTGCATTCACATGGGAGGGCAGACAATTCTGCTGGACAGTCCTACCCCAGGGATATCGGGACTCCCCTGCAATTTTCAATAGATACATGAAACAAGCTCTGGAGGGGGTGGATGCAGCAAGATGCATGCGATATGTAGACAACCCGTTACTCATGTCAGGGACAGAGGAGGAAGACAGGGAACTTACCGAGCAAGTCCTGCAGGCTTTGGCAAAAGCGGGGTTAAAAGTCAATGGGAAGAAGGCTCAAATGGGACAGACAAGGGTAACCTACCTAGGGGTGGAGGAATCCCAGGCAGGAAGGGAGATTGATAAGGGATGGTGCAATTAATCCAGTCCCTGCCACTGCCCATTGATGTTAAAACCTTGCAAAGTTTTCTGGGTCTAACTGGATTTTGCAGGGATTTTGTGGCCAATTAGGCAGAAATAGCCTGGCCTCTGTTCAACCTAACCTGAGCCTCAACTTGGGAATGGTCACTCAGAAGAATTTACTGAGGCAGTGAGGGTACTAAAGGAACACCTGGCCAGTACTCCAGTGCTGGCATCCCCGGATGGGGAGAAACCCTTTTACCTGTACCCTTTGGTATCTGACACTACCATTGGGTGTGCGTTAACACAGATGTATGGGGCAAAGGATGGACCTGTGGCCTTTGCCTCCCAACTGTTGAGAGCTGTGGAACTGAATTTTGGATGGTGTGAAAAGGTGCTGTTGTGTACCTACTGGGGGGTAGGGAAATTCAAATACCTCACAGGAATGCAGAAGGCAATAGTCCGGTCCCATCATGACCCCGTCGGGCTGTTAAACATGCATACTATCTTACAGGGACTGTGAGTGGGCAGCGTATTGCAAAGTGGTTACTGGCTCTACAAGATGAACACATTACTGCAGAAGTGTTAAAGGAACCCGTAGTCTGGGTGGCCAGAGTACACCTGGCTGGCACCTCGCACCGCAACAGACAGCTCCACAATCAAGCATGCTAGCTGGTGGAAACGAGTGGAGGAGCTTAGTCAGCTTTACACGAATCAATGTGGTAAAGGCACACAAGAAAACAGGACCCTTAAGCAAAGGGAATAACCTGGCTGATATAGAGGCTAAGTGGGCTGCAACAGAGGCACCCCCATGGCCGTGGGAGCCACAGCAGAGTGTGCCTGTAGCAGTGGTAACAAGAAGTGGGGTGGACATGCATTGGGGTGGGCAACTTCGGAAGTTACAAGAATCTGACCCAGAACTGGAAGGCATCACGAAACTTGGGGATAGACATGTGCCAAAAATGGTACTAAGGGAAGATATCTGATGTGTCCTAACAGCTGAGGGACCAATAACGCTGTGCCCTCAAGGAAGCTGGACAGCTTTCTTAAACGAGGTGCATGGGAGCTTGGCAGGGGGACACCCCGGGTTTGAGGAGGCACTGGGAATTTTAAAAAAGTTGTGCTGGTGGCCAGAAATGGCAGCCGATTTAAAGTCACAGCTGGAACGTTGTTTGGATTGTGCCGGGCACAATTCACCTTACAAGGTGCTAAGGGGAGACTTAATGAGACAAGCCCCAAGGGAACCTTGGGAAAGAATACAAATTGACTACACAGGACCCTTACCTGTGCTTATCACCCACAGGCTGCAGGGCAGGTGGAACGCATGAACCGCACCATCAAAAGTGAGCTGAGGAAAGGGAATGGAAATGGGAGGAAAAAACTGGTCACTGTTACTGCCCTTTGTCTTAATGAGAATAAGGGCCCGAGAATCAAAGGGCACAGGATTTTCTCCATACGAGGCTTTCATGGGAAAGCCCATGGAACGGTGGGAAAAATCTACTTACCCCAATACCTGGAAAAGTCACTACACATGGCCTAACACGAGAATGGATTTTAACCCTCATCCACCATGTGAAACAGGTACAGCGGGTGGTGGCCTGGCGAGACAAGCAAGGAGCAGCAAGGATCAAAGCATAGTATGACCTGCCCGGGGAGCATGATCTACCCACGGTGGGAGATCTAGTGATGTACAAGATTCCAGGTCAACACCACCCATTCCCAGCTTCTAAATGGAGGGGCCTCTACCTGGTCCTTGACCGACTGGGCCCCAGCCTGTTGCTATTGGGTACAGAGAATGGAGGGCGAGAGTGGGTTCATTGTACACAAACAGGGAATTGGGAAAGGGGATGCATAAATTCTGTCGTGTGTATTACAGGTTAACCCACAAAGGAGAAAAGACAGGAATTGTTCCCTGGATGGAACAATCATTACTGTTAATCACAATTGTTAGTTATAAATTCTACTCAAATCCCACGATGTGAAGTGTCAAAAGGAGGAAACACATGGACTGCTACACCCACAACTTGTGGTAATGAAGCTAATGAGGACTATGAGAATTTCCCCATAGAAAGATGTACCACCAACCCTCCAACAGGAATTTGGCAATGCCGGTATATGGTTTATGGATTAGATGGGGGGAATCCCAGCCCAGTGGAGAATATCAAATTTATCAGGAAATATTGCATGGTACTCCCTGGGCGCTACCATGATTAATGATAGTGGGAGGCACAGTTACCTAGCCATGTGGTTTGTCACAGAGGGTCCAAAGAATATAACCCTCTGGTCTCCTGGGGTGTTTGAACCCTCTTGGGAAAATAAGGCCCCACAAGTAGGATGTGACATTACCATGTGTAACCACAATGGTACTTCCATGGAGGATGATCTCCGAAGGTGCGATTGTTGTGTACGTATTACACTGGGCATAAAATCCCCTTTGGGACATTAGGTGTGTGATGAGTTAACCATTTTGCAGAATGTAACCCTACAGGTGATATGGATGCCAAGCTGGAAGAACTCTAATTTAAATTGGCCACAGCCTGGAGCTGAGAATATTCCCCGACGAGCAAACATATGGGAACCATTGTGGGAGTGGGCGCAGCCACCTCTTTTCAGTGTATCCTTTCACTCTATTACATGGGTTGTATGCCCCAAGGACTTGTGGGTGGACCAAATTCATAAAAGGATTGAAACAAAAATTTGGTGGGTGAGGGGACGGATCTGGAATCGTCATCAGAAAAGGGGATTGTAGGCAGCAGGGAACACTGTGCTGGGTACATGGAATCTGGGGGACAAGTGGGTAACCAACCAATTGATAAGCCAAAATGTGAGATTTCAACAATGAATCAATGAATTAATGGCACAGCAACTACTGGTAGTTGCCACAGGATGGAGAATGGCAGTAGAGGTGAACCTGTGGTTAACTCACTGGGCAGGAGACCTTGTGACGTGGGTGGGGGATGGCTTCAGAAGGCTAACATGGGGAGAAGTGTGTGTGTGTAGGTATACAAAATGCTCAGTTAATAATGTTAATGAATATCATGAGAGACACTTGGTTGGAACAATGGCCTTTAGTGTTAAAGCGGGAGGCTAGCCCATATTTATCCACATTTGCAAAAACATACCCATCCACCTGGAAAATAATATCCCCGACCTGTGGTGCCAGTACTTGGTACCATGATACCATGGGAAGGGAATGCAACTAAGGTGGTCCCCCTGAGCCCTATAGGAGTAACAAGAAAAGGAGGCATGAGTTGGGAATAGGGTGACCAGATGTCCCGATTTTATAGGGACAGTCCCGATTTTTGGGTCTTTTTCTTATATTGGCTCCTATTACCCCCACCCCGTGTCCCGATTTTTCACACTTGCTGTCTGGTCACCCTAGTTGGGAACCACTGGGAAATAGATGGGGAAGGTGGAATGGTGTGAATTGGACTATCATTACATTAAGCAATTGTATATCCAGAGGAGGCATCGGGGTGTGCCCCTCTCCTATGACTATGGAGGAGCAGGATCAATGGCCTGTTGCAAGGGGGGGATATTTAGGTGTAAGGTATATGGGGTACGGAGTATTCTGTTGGGAATATATGCAAGCCTGTAATATAACACTAGGAGGCAAAATCATACCAGCATATGATCTAATTATAAATTTCTATACATTGCCACTTGGACTATGGTGCACTAATGGATCAGTGAACCTAATTGTTGCAAACAATCGAACCAGCACCTATTACCCCATCCTGTACCAAGTAGTCGAATTGGTGTGGACAATACCAAATTTTACTGTGGATATTTAATGGACAAACGATATGGACAAGAGTACACAAAGTTTATAGGAGCAACTCACCGCGGCTGGCAATAGTTGACACACTTACAATACACACTTACAAACCAGTCACATTGAAATAAGGTGGTATTGGGCTGTTAGGAATACAGTCCTGTCCTGATAGTGCCTATCACCACCAGATAAAGATGGTTAAAGAAAACTTAGTTTGATAGTATCCTGTCTGGCAAGAAATCACTTCTTCTTCGAGTGATTGCTCATATGTATTCCAATTAGGTGTGCGCGCGCGGCGTGCACGATCATCGGAAAATTTTTACCCTAGCAACACTCGGTGGGCCAGCTGGCGCCCCCTGGAGTGGCGCCGTTGCAGTGCCTGATATATACCCCAGCCGGCCCAGCGCCCTCTCAGTTCCTTCTTACCATCCGTGACGGTCGTTGGAACTGTGGAGCGCAGCTTAGCTGATCTCCATCTCCTTAGCGTAGTTAGCACTCGTTTATCTTTGTTTAGTTTAAATACTTTTTAAGTAGTTGTGAATAGTTTACTGATAGTTTGTTGTAGTTAGTGTAAATAGTAGTGGGAGATAAGGGGTTTCTCCCCTGTCTCCCTCCCGGTACCGGGCCAATGCCTGGCTCTCCGGGATTCAAGCCCTGCTCGGCCTGTCAGAAGCCGATGCCCACGGGGGACCCCCACGACTCCTGTCTGAAGTGCCTTGGGGAGTCCCACCTTCCAGATAAGTGTCGTATCTATAAGGCTTTCAAGCCGCGGACCAAGAAGGAGCGGGACTTTTGCTTGAAGCAGCTCCTCTTGAAATCGTCTCTCAGCCCGATGTCGGCCCCGCACCGGAACCCGGTGCCGACCCCCGCAACAGGTGCATCGCCAGCGGCACCGGAGCGCCTGAGCTCCGGTAAAGAACCCCGGCACCGAACACCTCAAGCCGGGACTCCTCAGAGGCGCCGTTCACTATCTCCAAGAGTGAGGAAATCGGGTCCTGGGCCGACCCCCGACCCGGCGCCGCTGCACCCGCAGCTGGTTCAAGACCGCGCCAAGCGCGGCCCGGCGCCAGCACCGATGACTCTGGTACCGCAAGGACCGTCGAGCTCGGTGCCTGTGGCCAAGATGCCTATGCCACCTACTCCGGCTCCACAGGCGCCGTTGAGTCTGGTGCCGCTGCTAATGCCGGCACCAACCCTGTCGACTCCGGTACCACAGAGACCATTGAGCTCAGGGAAGCCTGTTAAGGCTCCGGTACCGACGACTCCGGTCCCGCAAGGTCCGTCGAGCTCAGTAACCGCCAGCTTCCAGGTGCACGCCGAGGTAGAGCTTACGCTGCCGTCCACTCCGGACACCTTCTCGGCAGCACGGGACCTGATCACCATGACAGATCCGGCACCAACTCCATCTTCGGTACCGCCGTTGTGAATCATCATGTCCCGCGGCAAACCGGCCATGCTACGTCCGGTGCCGCATACGGAGACCAGCCATCATCAACCTGGTTCTCCTTGATGCCGCTCGCAGTCCCGGCACCGATCACCCTCTCGGCGCCGGTCGTACTCGTGGTACCGCTCCAGGTCAACCTCCAGACGATGATACGACAATTCCCGGTACCGCTCCTGGTCCCGCGGCCGGTCGCAGCGTAGATCCCCGGACGATCGACCTCGCTACCGCTCGCCGAGACGTACACGATCCAGGTCAGGCTCCCGGTACCGAGACAGCTATCGGTACCGATTCAGGTCCTGGCACCGATCCAGGTCCCGGCACCGATCCCCGGCACCACGGCACAGCACGGCTACGCAGACCGCCCCTCAAGGTCACTCTGCACCGCCTTGGCCCTCCCGCTCGGCCTCCCGGTCCTCTAGAGCCGGTAGTGACTACTATGTGGACCAGGACCACGTGGTTGAATTCAGGAGGTCCAAACACTCCTATCCTTAGGAGCAATAGAGGAGGTTCCAAGGGGCACGGGTTTTTACTCCCGATATTTCCTAATCCTCAAATCAAAAGGGGGGCTACGTCCTATCTTGGACTTGCGGGGACTCAACAAATTTATGGTAAAGTTGAAGTTCCGCATGCTTTCCCTGGGTACCATTATCCCTTCTATGGATCCTGGAGACTGGTACGCTGCCCTCGACACGAAGGACGCGTATTTCCATATTACAATTTACCCACCACACAGGCGCTTCCTCCGCTTTGTGGTGGACCAAAGACACTTCCAGTTCACGGTTCTGCCCTTCGGCCTCTCTACGGCACCAAGGGTATTCACGAAGTGCATGACCGTGGTGGCAGCCGCCCTTCGTCGACAGCGAGTTCAGGTGTTCCCCTACCTCGACGACTGGCTTATCTGCGGCAACTCCAGCAGCCAAGTGCAGTCGCACATTGGGACGGCCTTGAGCATGTTCAAGCAGCTCGGCCTCCTCCTGAATGTAGAAAAGTCCACTTTGGAGCCAACCCAAAGGTTAGACTTTATAGGGGCAGTGCTGGACTCGACTCTCACCCGAGCTTTTCTGCCAGAGGCACGTTTTCAGGCCCTCGTAAACATCATACGTGGCCTTCAGAGCTTCCCAACCTTGACGGCTCGCTGCTGCCTCAGCCTCCTTGGTCACATGGCGTCCTGCACGTTCGTGACCGCTCACGCCAGATTACGCCTCCGTCCGCTCCAGGCATGGCTCTCGTCAGTATACCGTCCACGCAGAGACAGCGTGGACTTGATTTTGATGGTACCATCGCAGGTCCTAGCCTCCCTGAACTGGTGGCTAGACCCCAAGAAGGTGCTGGAAGGGGTGCCATTCCATCCGGCACAGCCGTCCCTAGCCTTAACCACAGACGCGTCATCGCTCGGCTGGGGAGCCCATCTGAAGGGCCTCCAAAAGCAGGGCCTGTGGTCGGCGCAGGAATTAGCCCTGCACATCAACGTCAGGGAACTGTGGGCAGTACGACTTGCCTGCCAAGCCTTCTCCTGGCACCTGCAGGGTCATTGTGTCGCCGTCCTCACAGACAACACGATGGCCATGTATTACATCAACAGGCAAGGAGGGGTACGCTCCTCCCCGCTCTGCCAAGAAGCAATGCAGTTGTGGGACTTTTGCATAGCCCACTCCATTCACCTGGTAGCCTCCTTTCTCCCAGGGGTCCAGAACACCTTGGCGGACCGCCTCAGCAGATCCTTCCAGGCACACAAGTGGTCCATTCGGCCGGATGTTATCCACTCTGTCTTCCAGAGGTGGAGATTTCCCCACATAGACCTGTTCGCGACTCGCGAGAACCTGAAGTGCCACGCATTCTGCTCATTCCAGGGACGCTCCCCAGGCTCCCTGATGGACGCTTTTCTCCTGCCTTGGACAGGCCACCTGCCCTATGCCTTTCCACCCGTGCCGCTGATCCACAGAGTCCTGCTCAAATTACGCAGGGACAGGGCCCGTCTAATCCTGATCGCCCCGGCGTGGCCCAGGCAGCACTGGTACACCATTCTCCTAGAGCTCTCGATGTCCGCCCCGATCACTCTACCATTGTGGCCGGACCTGATTACGCAACAGCACGGCAGGCTCCATCATCCCGACCTGCAGTCTCTCCATCTCACAGCGTGGCTGCTGCATGGCTGAACCTGTCCTAGCTATGTTGTTCCAGCCCGGTCCAACAAGATCTACTGAGTAGCAGGAAGCCCTCTACCAGGTCCACCTACTCGGCCAAGTGGAAATGCTTTTCCTGTTGGTGCGGCCCTCGGGGTCTTAACCCTTCACAGGTGCCGGTGCATACCATTCTGGACTACCTCCTGTCTCTAAAGGAGCAGGGTCTGGCCTTTTCTTCATTAAAGGTTCACCTGGCGGCAATCTCGGCCTTTCACCCTGGCGAGAATGGGCATTTGATCTTTTCCAACCCCATGGTCAGCAGGTTCCTCAAGGGGTTAGAACGTCTACACCCGTTGGTTCGCCGCCCGGTCCCCACTTGGGACCTCAACCTTGTCATAACCAGGCTCATGGGGGCCCCATTCGAGCCTATGGCCACCTGCTCGCTCCTGTACCTCTCCTCGAAGACGGCCTTCCTCGTAGCCATCACCTCGGCGAGGCGCGTCTCTGAACTCAGAGCGCTTACTTTGGAACCCCCTTACATGGTGTTCCACAAGGACAAGGTACAGTTGCGACCACACCCGGCCTTCCTTCCCAAGGTAGTGTCGGCCTTTCATGTTAACCAGGACATTTTTCTACCGGTCTTCTACCCGAAGCCGCATGCCTCTCCAAGGGAGCAGCAACTCCATTCCTTGGACGTCCGTAGGGCCCTCGCCTTCTACATCGAATGGACAAATCCCTTTCGGAAAACGACGCAGCTATTTGTCGCCGTGGCAGACCGGATGAAGGGCCTCCCGGTCTCCTCTCAGCGCATTTCGTCCTGGATCACGTCATGCATCCGGACGTGCTATGACTTGGCAGGTGTTCCCACCATGCACCCTACTGCCCACTCCACCCGAGCTCAAGCCTCATCCTCCGCCTTCCTGGCACACATACCGATACAGGAGATATGTAGGGCAGCAACCTGGTCATCGGTGCACACCTTCAGCTCTCACTATGCCATAGTCCAGCATTCCAGGGAGGACGCTGCGTTTGGTTCAGCGGTCCTACACTCTGCAGTAGCACAATCCGACCCCACCTCCTAGGAAAGGCTTGGGAGTCACCTAACTGGAATACATATGAGCAATCACTCGAAGAAGAAAAGACGGTTACTTACCGTAGTAACTGTTGTTCTTCGAGATGCGTTGCTCATATCTATTCCAAACCCGCCCTCCATCCCCACTGTCGGAATAGCCGGCAAGAAGGAACTGAGAGGGTGCTGGGCCGGCTGGGGTATATATCAGGCACCGCAACGGCGCCACTCCAGGGGGCGCCAGCCGGCCCACCGAGTGTTGCTAGGGTAAACATTTTCCGACGATCGTGCACGCCGCGCGCGCACACCTAATTGGAATAGATATGAGCAACACATCTCGAAGAACAACAGTTACTACGGTGAGTAACCATCTTTTATCAATGGTTGTGGTTGTAAAACCCTCATTTCTGTATGTTTTATCTTTATGGCCCCCACTTTTCTATTGTTAATCTGTCTGGTTCTCTAATTGTTTGTCTGCTGTATAATTAATTTTGCTAGGTGTAAGTTAATTAGGGTAGTGGGATAAAATTGGTTAAAGAATTATGTTACAATATGTTAGGATTGGTTAGATAGATTTCAGTAAAATGATTGGTTAAGATATTGCTGAGAATATTATTATATAAACTGGGGTCAAACAGGAAGTAGGTGGTGAAATTAGAATCATAGAATCATAGAATCATAGAATCTCAGGGCTGGAAGGGACCTCAGGAGGTCATCTAGTCCAACCCCCTGCTCAAAGCAGGACCAAACCCAATTAGATCATCCCAGCCAGGGCTTTGTCAAGCCTGACCTTAAAAACCTCTAAGGAAGGAGATTCCACCACCTCCCTAGGTAACCCATTCCAGTGCTTCACCACCCTACTAGTGAAAAAGTTTTTCCTAATATCCAACCTAAACCTCCCCCTCTGCAACTTGAGACCATTACTCCTTCTTCTGTCATCTTCTACCACTGAGAACAGTCTAGATCCATCCTCTTTGGAACCCCCTTTTAGGTAGTTGAAAGCAGCTATCAAATCCCCCCTCATTCTTCTCTTCTGCAGGCTAAACAATCCCAGTTCCCTCAGCCTCTCCTCATAAGTCATGTGCTCCAGCCCCCTAATCATTTTTGTTGCCCTCCGTTGGACTCTTTCCAATTTATCCACATCCTTCTTGTAGCGTGGGGCCCAAAACTGGACACAGTACTCCAAATGAGGCCTCACCAGTGCCGAATAGAGGGGAATAATCACGTCCCTCGATCTGCTGGAAATGCCCCTACTTATACAGCCCAAAATGCCGTTAGCCTTCTTGGCAACAAGGGCACACTGTTGACTCATATTCAGCTTTAGAATCATGGGTGCTAATTAGAATCATGGGTGCTGGAAATTAACCCCAATAAACATCACATTGTCTGCACTTTGGACTTCTGGTCTTTTGCTGCTTGCTGTCTGCATGACAAGAACCAGGGAAATGGGAGGGTTGAGGGAAAGCCCTCTAACAGTCTGAAATTTCCTGTCAAGTTATTTCTGGTCACTCCTGTGGAAACCACCTCCAATAAAAAAAAACCCACAAGCTCTCATCAAACACAGACAGAAAAAAGAAAGCAGCTAAAGAGTTTGAAATGTAAAGCTTTTGTTGTAACAATATCACTTACTCCCTTTCTCTTAGAGAAGAGTTTGATGGTATTAACTGTCCTTTTAGGGAGAAAAGCGTCAATTTCAATTATCTGGAGTGAAGGTTGGTGTTGCTGATGGAGTCTGATCCTATTCCTTTCATACAAAACAAAACAAACTTGTACTGAGAGAAATGTCAAAAGGTAGAAAATGCAGTTTCTGTCTCTGACACTGACTATCACGTCAGCCTCGCTGCTGGAAAAACAAGCCCAGCACTGTGCTCTGATCAACCACTCTGAGACCTGACAAACTGTTACCAGACTCAGGCGATTTCAGGCTTTGCTTTTAGCTTCTTCTCTGGTCACAATCAACATGGATTCAGCAAGGGCAAGTCATGCCTGACCAACCTGATTGCCTTCTATGATGAGATAACTGGCTTTGTGAGTATGGGGAAAACGGTGGATGTGATATATCTTGACTTTAGCAAAGCTTTTGATATGGTCTCCCACAGTATTCTTGCCAGCAAGTTAAAAAAGTATGGACTGGATGAATGGACTATAAGGTGGATAGAACGCTGGCTAGATTGTTGGACTCAACGAGTAGCGATCAACGGCTCAGTGTCTAGTTGGCAGCCGGTATCAAGCGGAGTGCCCCAGGGGTCGGTCCTGGGGCCGGTTTTGTTCAACATGATCTGGATGATGGGATGGATTGTACCCTCAGCAAGTTCGTAGATGACACTAAACTGGGAGGAGAGGTAGATATGATGGAGGGTAGGGATAGGGTCCAGAGTGACCTAGACAAATTGGAGGATTGGACCAAAAGAAATTTGATGAGGTTCAACAAGGACAAGTGCAGAGTCTTGCACTTAAGACAGAAGAATCCCATGCACCACTACAGGCTGGGGGCTGACTGGCTAAGCAGCAGTTCTGAAGAAAAGGACCTGGGGATTACAGTGGATGAGAAGCTGGATATGAGTCAGCAGTGTGCCCTTGTTGCCAAGAAGGCTAACGGCATATTGGGTTGCATTAGTAGGAGCATTGCCAGCAGATCGAGGGAAGTGATTATTCCCCTCTATTTGGCACTGGTGAGGCCACATCTGGAGTATTGCGGCCAGTTTTGGGGGCCCCACTACAGAAAGGATGTGGACAAATTGGAGAGAGTCCAGTGGAGGGCAATGACAATTAATGGGGCTGGGGCACATGACTTACGAGGAGAGGCTGAGGGAACTGGGCTTGTTTTGTCTGCAGAAGAGAAGAGTGAGAAGGGATTTGATAGCAGCCTTCAACTACCTGAAGGGGGGTTCCAAAGAGTATGGAGCTCGGCTGTTCTCAGTGGTGGCAGATGGCAGAACAAGAAGCAATAGTCTCAAATTGCAGTGTGAGAGGTCTAGGTTGGATATTAGGAAACACTATTTCATTAAAGGGTGGTGAAGTACTGGAATGGGTTACCTAGGGAGGTGGTGGAATCTCCATCCTTAGAGGTTTTTAAGGCCCGGCTTGACAAAGCCCTGGCTGGGATGATTTAATTAGTGTTGGTCCTGCTTTTGAGCAGGGGGTTGGACGAGATGACCTCCTGAGGTCTCTTCCAACCCTAATCTTCTATGATTCTATGACATTTTCTGTTCCTCATGGTGGCATGAGGTTTGGTTAGTGACCCAAATTTAGGGCCATTTGAACAAGTGGCTCTCAAGATACTGGCCCTCCACACATACACAAAACAGACTAAAGTTGACATGTTTTGGCAATTATTTTTTTCCACAGGGATAGAGATCAAACAGGGCTGAGGTCATCGCACCAGGCTCTCAGTCATTTGAAAGTTACCCCAATGCATGTTACACACCAGCCCTTTGGGGGAAATCAAATTAGTGTTATCAGCCAAAAAGTTTGGTTCTTCTATTAGGTGTGTCACCAAGCCTTGGCTCACATGCCAAATAGAATACACTGAGCATACACAGACAGTGAATATAGACTATACATTTAATTGCAGCAGGCTAGCACAAGGCTACATGTAGGTAAGCCTTTAAACAAGACCCACCTCTCCCTGTCCATTTAAGTCCCTCAGAAATCTGGAAAAAGTTGGAGAAAAAAATCTGTCGCTGTCCAGGATTTTTATTATTTGGAGACAAAGTAATCAAAGTATTTTTGTAAAAAAAATTTGACGTGAATTGGGTGGAGGAGTGGGGGGAATAGGGGGAGAGAGTTTTGGGGCTGCACTGAGGGGAGTGGAGTTATTGTGGGAAAGGGGATAAATGGGGATGGGGTGGTGAGATGTGTTGGGAGGCTCTGGTGAAGGGGAAGGACACAGGGAAGAGGGAATATAGGGTGAGTGGCAGGAGGTCTGGAGGAGAATAACGGCAGGAGTGCCTGTCAAGTCAGCCCCATATTCCCCCCTTCTGTATGTGTGCTAAGACCTGGGGGCCTAGCCCCTCTTCCTACCATTGTATGTGTGCCAGGATCTAGGAGCCCTCTGCCCCAGCAGTGGAGTCTGAGCCCCTTTCCTGCCCCCACATGTGAGTTGGGATACAGGGGGCCTGGCCTCTCTGGCGGTACTTGAGGCCTGCTCCCTGCCCCTGTGTATGGGTCAGGATCTGGCGCCCCTTGCCCATTTATGAGAGTCTGACCCCACACCGTGCACTCCCCTCTGTAGCCGGTTCTGGAAGGGCCTGAGCCCTTCTCCCTACCCGTCTATGTGAGCTGGATTCAGGGGGTCTCTGCTGACCCCTGATGCACCCCGTAACTTTCCAGCACCTGCTCCCAAAACATCAACGCATTGACAGGCCAGAGAGCAAATCTGGTGGGAGGAGACAGCTAACCCCGGTGGGATCACACACAGGACCCCAGTTCTGTAGCCACTGGACTGTGTGTGCGTCTAACCACCCTGTGGGACAGGGGGCATTGCTAGAGGAACCGAGAGTGGCAAGGATGACAAAGGACAATCCCTTCCTGCCCCCATTTATCTCTTTGCACAGTCACTCCTTCCGCAGTTAATAATAACCCCCTCAGTCTCCTGCCACAGTTAACCCATGCCATGCCGAGAAGCTGTAGAGCTGGGATCCCTCACCCAGCGCTGAGAAAGAGCTGCTTCTCCAGTGGGTGGTGGGGGCTGTTTATACTGGATCACTGTCTGCCACTGACATGCACCTGGAAGCTGGATCTGGTGTGTGGAATTTGAGGGCTATTTTATAAGGGAATCCGTCCCCCACCACTGAAATGCATCTGCCTCTGGTGTGGGCATCCGGGGCTATTTACATAGGGATCCCTCACCTCACACCAAGAGACAAACAAAGAGACGGTTAAGGGGTGACTTGGTTACCTCTATAAGTACCTCTATGGGCAACAAATCGTTGATAATGTGTTCTTCAAACCAGGAGAGAAAGGTAGACGAGGCTCCAATGGCGAGAAGTGGAAGCTAGACAATTTCAGACTGGAAATAAGGCTTCAATTTTGCACGGTGAGAGAAATTAATCACTGGAACCATTTACCGAGGGTCATGGTGGATTCTCCATCACCAACAATTTATAAATCAACATGGGTTGTTTTTCTAAAAGCTCTGCTCTAGGAATGATTTTGGGGCCGTTCTCTGGCCTGTGCTATACAGGAGGGCAGACTAAATGATCACAGTGGTCATTGGAATCCATGACTCTAGATGCAGCCACCTCTGGGGAAGGGCACAAAGGCTGTTTATAAAAGGAGCTCTTGCCCAGTGCTGTAATGCAGATGCCTCTGGGGTGGGACAGCTGGTTGTACAGCCATCATTTGCCTGGCACTAAGATGCAGCCCCTTCGGGAGTATGCCTGCTATTTGTATGGAGATCCCTTGCCCCGTTCTGAGATGCAGTTCCTGGAGTGGGGCAATAGTTTATGGAGTGGATCAGAAAGCAGAACATAACCTGGCTGGACTCTGATGTGACCTCTATGGGGGCTTTTAATGCCTTGAGGCTAGGAATGGGGGAGGAGGGTCAGTGTCTCTGTTTGATGTCACAGGAAACCACATACCCACCCCCCAGCAGCTGCGGAGGCTGATATGAGGGGCTGGACTCAGGATCCCTGGTGCAGTCAATCAGCACAGTGGGAAAAGCTGCCCCCAGAGCAACCTCCCAATCCACAGCTGGGAGTGTGGGGACACAGGCGGGAGAGCAACCCCAGCAGAGACCTCAGGTGAGTCCATGGGGATGGGTAAGCATCAGTGAGATGCAGCCACCTCTGGGGTGGGGCAGCTGTTTGTACAGGGAACTCTGGGCATTGAGAAGCTGTTTAATGCAGGGATGTACCACCGATGGTGTGGGGTTTATACAGTGATCCCTCACCCGGCGCTGAAGGCACTAAATGCAAGATGTTTTTATCATGCTCCCCTCACGCAGATGGCACTGGGGGAGCTGGTTGAAGCAAGGGCAGGGAATACAGGCAGGTGGGGACTGGATGTGGTAATTACCTGGTGGGGGGTGGCATCTCCTGGCTGGACCAGCTGCTGTGAGTTTAAGGGAAGCAGAACATATGGGATTGAGTGGAAAGGAAACTACATGGATTGATTCAAACCTTTTGAGTTTAGTCCACCCTGGGGGATGGGGAGCAGGTGTGGGGGAGTCAACTCCTTATAAGTGGTGCTCATGGCAGCTCCCTGACACTGTTACAGCACCAGCAGGGTTAGTGTAGATGGTCCCCAGCCTGGTCAGGGTGCAGGTGCAATGACCTCCTGCCTGACGGGACAGAGGACACTGGGGAGCTGGGGAGCCCTTGTTATTAGAGCTAGTATCTGCTCAGGGGACCCAGCGCTGCTGCAGCACGACCTGAGTTGGTTTATATGGGACCATTGTGGGATATCCCCCCGGGAGTTGTCCCCCAGCACTCCAGACTGGGGAGTCACACGGTCTCAGTTAATGTTCACAGGGTCGCTCTATTGCAGTCTGAGCTGGTTAGTGTAAACATACCCTGTGATGTCGGTGCCCTGAACTTGCTCTTGACCTCCCCTGCAGACCATGCCGTGCCCCACCTCACCTCACCTAGCCCTCCTGGCCCTGCTCTCTGTGGCTGGCTCTGTGGGTCCGGGGGAGCCCTGCCCGTCCGAGATGAACCTGATCAAGAACCGACTGCAGGTCAACTGCTCCGGGCAGGGGCTCAGCGTGGTGCCACTTGCCCTGCCCAGGAAAACAGGCATCCTGCTGCTCAGCACCAACCGCCTGGCATCCGTCTCCACTGCCTCCTTCCAGCACCTCCCTGAGCTGGCTGAGCTGGACCTGTCAGGCAACGGACTGGGTGTGCTGCACACTGGGTCCCCCCTGCCCTTGCTGCAGGAGCTGGTCCTGTCCCACAATGCCCTGGGGGTGCTGCCCACACTGCAGGGCCTGCCTGCCCTCACCCGCCTGGCCCTGGCTCACAACAACATTTCAGGGCTGGTGCCAGGGGCCTTCCGGGCTGTGGGGAAGCTGAAGGAGCTGAATCTACGGGGGAACCAGCTGCAGACGCTGCCAGAAGAGGCCTTTGAGGGCCTGGCTGGGTTGAAGGACCTGGATCTGTCTGATAACGCCCTGGACGAGCTGCCACAGGGGCTGTTGGCTGGGCTGGAGCTGGAAACACTGAGGCTGTCAGGGAACCAGCTCCGCACTCTGCCCAGCGGCTTCTTCCCCGAGGGGCACGTATTCGCCTACGTCTTCCTGGCAGGGAACCCCTGGCGCTGTGACTGTGGCCTGGCCTATCTGCGGCGCTGGATCGAGGACAATGACAACAGCATCTACATGCAGGAGCAGAGGTCAGACGGGCTGCTGATCGAGAACGATCCCCGCAGCCCCGTGTGCGATGCGCCCCTCAGACACCGAGGGAGCCCCGTCATCGACCTCCAGCAGGCCTGTGGCAAATCAGGGGACAGAGACCCAAATATCGATGGGACAACGATAGAAGAGGGAACCCCTGTGCCCTCCACTACTGTCCCCTCCACCACCCTGCCCCCAACCACCCCTGTGCCCACCACTACTGCTCCCTCCACCACCCTGCCCCCAACCACCCTTGTGCTCACCACTACTTCCCCCTCCACCACCCTGCCCCCAACCACTCTCATGCCCACCTCTACTGCCCCCTCCACCACCCTTCCCCTAACCACTCCTGTGCCCACCACTAATGCCCCAGAACCTGCATCCCCAGCACCCCCACAGCTCACCAGCACTCCCAGCACTCCCATGACTCCCACCACCACTCTTATCCCCTCGCCTCCCTTCCATACCAGCCCTCTCCACATCACCCCCTGCCATCAGCCACCCCCTCTGACGGGGGCTCCCCCCCTCTGCATGTGCCCCACCCCACCCCCAGCAGTACCCGTGGCTGGGCGTCAGCAGGGCAGGGAGGGCCCACAGTGGGGCCACTGGGTGCTAGCCCATTGCTGCCTGCTGCACCTGATGCTCTACCTGGCCTCCTTGCTGCTGCTGCTCCTGCCCATGCTGGCTCTCATGGGCTGGATGGGCTGGGTATATCTGAGCTGGTATCGCCCAGCTCTGAGGGGTCCCCCGGGGGCACGGCTGGTGCGATACCAGCTGCTGAGAAAGGGGGAGCAGGCAGCGCCCCCCATGATGCATCTCAGCAGCTTCAAGAGCCCCGTAGAGCCCCCAACCTTCCGCACCACCAAGGAGCTGCATATCCACCGCGAACCCCCTGTGCCCTCCTTCCGACGTGTTACCAGGAGGCTGCTGAGTGTGGGGGGACTGGGCCCCTGGCGGGCTCCCTCCGCCTACAGCCTAGACAGGGGAGAAGCAGCTATCGGGGCTGTCAGGGTGAAATATGCAACCACCACCCTCTAAGCGGGGCAGGACACCTGGGTTCTATTGCTGGGGCTGGGGAGGAGGGTCCTCTGGGCTAGGGGTGGGGGTCTTGCTCGCCAGGACGCCTGGGTTGTAGTTCCAGTTCTGTTGCTGTGATCTCACCCACAGTGCACCGGGGACAAGATTCCTCCACCCTTACTATATATGTAGAACCCAGGAGTCCTGACTCCCAGATGCTCCTCCTGCCTCAGACCAATGGGATATTCTAACCCTGTATCTCCCCCACGCACACAGCTGTTGCAGAGGCCAGATCAGCAATAACTGTCCAGAAGGACAGTTTCCCCCTAAAACCAGGCACTTCAGGGCTGGCTTGTGCCCTGGCAGAGCCCTGTCGATATTTCCTCCACTCTGTAGCGAGTCTCTGGCTGTTCTTATAATCCACATAAATGTTGGTCCTACTTTGAATCCTGTGGCAGGTAGCTCCATTGACTAATCACAGAATAAAGACCTTCCCTGGATGCATTTCAACTAGGTCCCAGTTCAAAAACACTGGGCCACTAGTGTTCTTTGAAGGAGGTGAATAATGATGCTCAGTTTATCAACTGGAGCTGACAACCCCTAGATGGGAAAGGCCCCATATCGTATTCCCTGCCCTGTCTAGGCCAGCCAGTTCCCCTGCCTTGTGCGTGGATCAGAGACAGTATGCTCTAGAGCGAAAAAACCCATATCCATATCCCCACCACTCTGAGCTGGCTAGATCCCCTGCCCTGGGGTACATCAGCCAGTGCCCCCAGAGGGGAAATGCCCCATCTGCCACTGCCCTGAGCCAGCCAATCTCCCACCCTGGGGCTGGATTGGAGCTGGAACCCCCTACAAAGGAAATGCCCCATGTCCTACTCCCCACCCCCATCAACCTGCCAATCCCCTGCCCTGAGGCTAGATCGAAGGTGGCACCCACTAGAAAAGAAAGGCTGCATGTCCCACTCCCTGCTGCTCTGAGCCAGCCAGTCTCCTGCCCTGGAGCCAGATGGGAAGTGAGGACAGTGCCCCCTAGAGGGGAAATGCCTCATCTCCCAGTCCCCAGCACTCTGAGCTGGCCAGTTCCCCCACCTTGCGGGTGATTTGCAGCAGCATCTTATAGGAAGGAGAAGAGTGGGTAGTTGTATGATTGTTTAATGGCTTCGAGTTCAGGCTTCATTTCCCATATAAGTGCCTGATTTCCCACATCATTCGAATGCACTAAACTGTGGCTGGAGCACATTCTAATTTCTATTTCCTCTGTAACTAACACACACACAAAATATACAATCCAAACCCCATTTCATATGGGAGAGCTCCTTGAGAGTCTTAAAGAGATATCACAGATGGTTTTGTAGAGATGTGAGGAGTCTACAATTTTTGTTTGTTTTTCCTGTCTTCCAGTTTCTGAGCTAGAGCAAGTTACAGTCCAGCTTTTTAAGGGACATTGCTATAGTGTAGGGTCACATACCAAATCTGTCCCAGTGACACAAAAAGGGATCCGGTTAGTTTAGCAGCTGATGGAGTGGGTGGGTGAGAGTCTGTGGCCTGCATTGTGCAGGAGGTCAGACTAGATGACCATAATGGTCCCTTCTGACCTTAAAGTCTATGAGTCTATGAGATGTCTGTAACCACACAACATCTCTGAAGGAAAAGAAAGCATTTACAGTACTCTGAGAAGGGGAGATCAAATCAAAGAACTGGCAACAAAAGTTTATCTGGCATGAACTAAAAATGGAGACGGGAAGTACTTTGTAGAATCAGATTTCATTCAAATTTTAGAACATAATTTTCTCCAATTCTAAGGAGAATGAGACTTCATGACTGGAATTTTTATATACCACAAGGGACATAAACCCACAGGTGGTTTCTCTAATGTAGTGATTAGCATCTTGTTCTAACATCTGACAGGTCCCTGGTTTGAAACAAAGCAGAGATGATACATTTTCCTTATCTTTTTTCAATTTCTCTTGTTTTAAATGTAGTCTGGTATTTACTGTTTTCCCAGCTCATTGAGGTCAAAAATCATATTCACATATGGCAGGCCTGCACAACATGCGGCCCCTGGCCCGCATGGGCTCACTGTGCAGCCTGCGGGGGGTTGAGTAGGTGGGCTCACTGTGCGGCACAAAATCTGGGACTGTGTTCGTTGGTCCTTTTTGCTGCTCGTCTCTGGGTTGGGGGTTGTCCCAATGCTGCAAAGAGGGTGTTCCCAAAGGAAGGTGCTTGCTTCTAACCCCCGAGGCCGTCAGTATGTCTGCTCTTCTCTAGTCAGCCCACTTGACAAGTTTGATTGTCCTTGGTCTGGTTCCCATCCCCTCTCCAAGGGTTGCAGCTGTCTGGAGGTGCCTGCCTTCCACTCCTTCCTCATTCACACCTCATTCATTCAACACGGCAATTGAATACAAAGTGGGGGGAAGATCTTATTCTACTTCTAGCAAAAAGACATTTTTCTTTTACCTTAATTATACTACCTTAGGTGCCCGCTATAACATATTACCAAGGTTCAATACAAAGTCATATAAAAAGTTGTACAAAAATGCATAATGCAGAGATTTATCTACAACTGCATTGATTGACTGTTGTGTGCAGTAATATAGTGACCCCTGGGGGGTGAAGAGGGGGGTGATGGTGGGGCAGAGCAGGGAGGGGTCGGGTCCTATTTTACTGCTGTGATCTGGTCACCCTATGTGCACTGTTTCTTTCCCGGTCTACAGGCTTCCACACCCCAGCGCTGGGGAAGGAGGGGTTGTTTCCGTGGGGCGGGTGGTGCTGGGGGGCGGGGGGTGTTACCGCAGGGCCGGGGGGTTTTGGCCCTCAGCTGTTTTCTTTGGAGTAATATGGCCCTCGCCACTTTACGAGTTGTACAGGCCTGACCTATGGGAAGTGTCACGACTATCCTAAATGGATGGACAATACATTAGCCCCTCTCGCTCAGCTTATGCTTTTATAGTGGTTGGTAGCAAGCTGAGTGATCCTGATTGGTGACTGTAGATAATGTTTCCTGGTCATGTTCCCACAGTGACATTCTCAGATGACCAACATCCCCCATTTTTGGAAGGAATAAACTGCTAACATTTGGCCCTGAACTTGGAAACCCAGCCTTTAATGAGAGGAAGCTCAAGCTTGGAATACATTTTTACAATTTGTATAAGATTCAATAATCCTTCAACCTAGTGTCACAATAACTGAAATTGCTTTATCCTTATAGTTTGCCTAGCATAGAAATAAATGTCTTTAAATATAAAGGAGTCGAGTTAAAATCACTTTTCAGAGTCAATATTTATTTATTTATTTATTTAGCATTTGTGTGTTCGCCGAGCCAAGCAACAGCGTTTTCAGTGGCCAAGTGGAGCACTCGGCCACTGCTGAATTTGGTTAGTGGGCACTGCTCGACAATGTGTATCATTGGTTGATCTGCGCTGCAGCTGCAGCTTGGGTTGTCTCGAAGACCCCAACAGTGCTGGTTAGCCACACATAGGCCTTGCCCAGTCCGGAATTGGTTAGAAGGACCCAGTGATGACATGGTAAACATAAAATCCTACTACTCTAGTGGAACGGTGAGGCTGGGGGGCCTGGCGGAGGAGTAAAGAGGTGAGCGGCAAGCCAACAGCAGGGTGAGGAGGCGGGGGGGGGGGGGGGGGGGCTAGCCTTGAGTGGGGAAGTGAGGAGGCAAGCGTGGGGGGTGTGAGAAGGCAAGCAGCGAGGCATGTGGCGGGGGGGTTCAGGTGGAGGAGTAAGGAGACGAGTGGCAAGCCAACTGCGAGGTAAGGAGGCAGGCGGGGGTGGGTCTGGCTGCGAGCCGGGGAGTGAGGAGGTGAGTGGGGGGCAGGGTGAGAAGGCAAGTGGCGAGACATGTGGCGGGGGGGCCCTGGCGGAGGAGTAAGAAGATGAGCAGCCAGCCAGCAGCAGGGTAAGGAGGCGGGCGGGGGGGTCTGGCTGCGAGCCAGGGAGTGAGGAGGTGAGCGGTGAGCCACCAGAGAGCGGGAGTTCTTGCAGTGGGCAGGGGGGTGTCTGTGGCAGGGCAGTGAGAGACGAGCGGTGGGTTGAGGGGTGAGAGGAGACGAGCAGCAGGTGGGGGACTGAGGAGGGACGCAGGAAGTGAGCGGTGGGTGGGGGGGGTGAGGAGATGAGCGGCGGGCGCATGGGCAGTGTGTGGAGCCCCCCTTTGGGGAGGCTAGCACCCGACTCCACCCCTTCTGCCTGCATTTCTCCCCTGGCAGCCGCAGCGGCTGGCTGAGGCCCCAAGACACCCCCCACACACACACTTGCCCAGAGGAGTCCCAGGCCGGCCGCAGCCACGCCCATCCTCCCCTCCCCAGACCCAAGCCACCCAGATAAGTTTTTCATTATTATTTGGACTTCTATTATGTCAAAGCATTTTTAAATTTACTTCAGAATTGTTATACAGACAGCCACTTTTACCAAAACAGCAAAAGAAACAATAATAAAAAAGACAAGAACGTGCAAAGCACCTTATCTGTGTTTCTGTTCTGTTAGGTCCAGTAAAGAATAGAAATTACTGTGCATGATTTTTAGTATTGAGTCTGCAAAAAAAACCCAAACCTGACATCAATAAATTACAATGATTTGGATGTATATATGTGCATATTACTTTATTAACTTTAGGAAAAATAAAAAAAAGTTAAGGAAAAGTGTCAGTGCGGCCAGCAGCAAGAGCTGGTGGCCGCACTCTGAGACCACCAAAAAATGTGTTGCGAGAACCTCTGCAGCAGACGTCCCCTTTCTGCCAAGAACATCCTGTTATCATTCCATTTCTCGGGGCTGCTCTTTCACTTTCACATTCCCCTCGCTATTGCTTGCTGGCTGCAGACGGGTGGAGCACATTCAGCTGCTGATTACAATCTGCTGGGACAGACAATTTCTGCCACAGCGACAGAACTGGGTGCTCTCCATTGCAAAAGCTCCTTGTGGATTGGCTCCGATTCTCGGGAGGCCCTAGGGGACCTTTCACCCTGGAGCAGAGCCTGTCACATCCCTGCAGTTAGGTAGGTGGAGGAGCTCGGAGACTGAGTGTGGCACTGGGGGTGCAGGGGCCCAGTCCCCAGAAGCTAATTCCTGCTCCGTCCTTGGTCCTCCCGGGTCTGGAGAGCCAGAGCAACCCTCCTACCCCCAGCTCCAGCCCAGCATGGGGGCTGGGAGTTGGGGCAGCAGCTCTGGACCAGGGACTCAGCTCCCTCTGTGCCCCATGGCGGTGGTTTGTAGCATCATGATTCAGAGGGGCTGCTGCCAGCACTCCAGGGGAAGAGTGGGGCAGTGTGTGAGCTGGGAGTCTTACCATTAATTAAACCGCCGCAGCTCTGTGGGTAGACCAGGCCTCATTTGGCTTGTGCATATTACAAAGTTTTATCCTGGCGGAACCCAGCTGGGAGCACACTTTCCTCTCAGACTGAGCCCAGGCAGTCATGATGGGTGGCTGTTCCCAAGCTGTGGGCGCGATGGTGCAATCTTCATTATGGTACATGATCACGTGCTATTTATTCCACAGGTCCCCCTGCCTCATCCGGCGCACAAAGAGGGCGAAGTTCAGGCTCTTCGTACAACCCACCATTTCCTAACCCTGAGAACTCAACTTTGGAACCTAAACAACGTTCTTTTAATGTGTTTTTTTGTAAGTATTATTATTTGTATTGGAGCAACACTCTGAGGAGCCCCAAGCATGGCCCAGGCCCATGCTGTGCTAGGGGCTGTACAAACACTAAACAAAAACATGGGCCCTGCCCCCAAAGAGATTACAAGCTAAGTCACGTGTTTCGAGAAGTCGAGACATCGATTACAAGACCGTTGGTGAAATAAAATGAACTGATCACCCAGCCATGGGTTGAAGCAAGGGCAGGGGATACAGGCAGGTGGGGACTGGATGTGGTAATTACCTGGGGCGAGGGGGTGTCTCCGAACTGGACCAGCTGCAGTGGGTATAAAGTGAGCAGAAGATACGGGATTGGGTGGAAGGGAAACTACAGGGATTGATTCAAACCTTTTGAGTTTAGTGCACCCTGGGGGTTGGGAAGCACGTGTGGGGGAGTCAACTCCTTGTAAGTGGTGCTAATGGCAGCTCCCTGACACTGTTACAGCACCAGCAGGGTTAGTGTAGATGGTCCCCAGCCTGGTCACGGTGCAGGTGGAATGACCTCGTGCCTGACTGGACAGAGGGCACTGGGGAGCCCTTGTTATTAGAGCTAGTATCTGCTCAGGTGACCCAGCGCTGTTGCAGCACCAGCTGGGTTGGTGTAGATGGGACCATTGTGGGATACCCCCCCGGGAGTTGTCCCCCAGCACTCCAGACTGGGGAGTCACACGGTCTCAGTTAATGTTCACAGGGTCGCTGTATTGTTGCAGGCTGAGCTGGTTAGTGTAAATATACCCTGCGATGTCGGTGCCCTGAGCTTGCTTTTGACCTCCCCTGCAGACCATGCCGTGCCCCACCTCACCTCACCTAGCCCTCCTGGCCCTGCTCTCTGTGGCTGGCTCTGTGGGTCTGGGGGAGAGCTGCCCATCCGAGATGGACCTGATCAAGAACCGACTGCAGGTCAACTGCTCCGGGCAGGGGCTCAGCGTGGTGCCACTTGCCCTGCCCAGGAAAACAGGCATCCTGCTGCTCAGCACCAACCGCCTGGCATCCGTCTCCACGGCCTCCTTCCAGCACCTCCCTGAGCTGGCTGAGCTGGACCTGTCAGGCAACGGACTGGGTGCGCTGCACACTGGGTCCCCCCTGCCCTTGCTGCAGGTGCTGGTCCTGTCCCACAATGCCCTGGGGGTGCTGCCCACACTGCAGGGCCTGCCTGCCCTCACCCGCCTGGCCCTGGCTCACAACAACATTTCAGGGCTGGTGCCAGGGGCCTTCCGGGCTGTGGGGAAGCTGAAGGAGCTGAATCTACGGGGGAACCAGCTGCAGACGCTGCCAGAAGAGGCCTTTGAGGGCCTGGCTGGGTTGAAGGACCTGGATCTGTCTGATAACGCCCTGGACGAGCTGCCGCAGGGGCTGTTGGCTGGGCTGGAGCTGGAGACACTGAGGCTGTCAGGGAACCAGCTCCGCACTCTGCCCAGCGGCTTCTTCCCCGAGGGGCACGTATTCGCCTACGTCTTCCTGGCAGGGAACCCCTGGCGCTGTGACTGTGGCCTGGCCTATCTGCGGGGCTGGATCGCGGACAACGATTTCAGCATCTACATGCAGGAGCAGAGGTCAGACGGGCTGCTGATCGAGAACGATCCCCGCAGCCCCGTGTGCGATGCGCCCCTCAGACACCGAGGGAGCCCCGTCGTCGACCTCCAGCAGGCCTGCGGCAAAGCAGGGGACGCGGACTTGGATATCGATGGGACAATGACAGAGGACGTAACACCTGTGCCCTCCACTACTGTCCCCTCCACCAACCCCATCTCCCACCGTCCTGAGCCAGCCAATCTTCCACCCGGGGGCTGGAACAAAGCTGACACCCCCTAGAAAGAAAGGCCCCATGTCCTACTCCCCACCCACATCAACCTGCCAATCCCCTGCCCTGAGGATAGATCCAAGCTGGCACCCACTAGAAAAGAAAGAGAAAGAGAAGAGAAATCACAGATGGTTTTGTGGTGATGTGAGGAGTCTACAATTTTTGTTTGTTTTTCCTGTCTTTCAGTTTCAGAGCCAGAGCAAATTACAGTCCAGGTTTTTAAGGGGCATTGCTATAGTGTAGGGTCACATGCCAAATTTGTCCCAATGACACAAGAAGGGATCTGGTTAGTTTAGCAGCCAATGTCTGTAACCACACAATTCCTTTGAAGGAAAAGAAAGATCATAATATGAGAAGGATCAGAGGGGTAGCCGTGTTAGTCTGGATCTGTAGAAGCGACAAAGAGTCCTGTGGCACCTTATAGACTAAGAGATTTATTGGAGCATAAGCTTTTGTGGGTGAATACCCACTTCGTCTGATGTATCTGAAGAAGTGGGTATTCACACACGAAAGCTTATTCTCCAAAACGTCTGTTAGTCTATAAGGTGCCACAGGACTCTTTGTCGCTTCAATATGAGAAGGGGAGATCAAATCAAAGAACTGGCAACAAAAGTTTTTCTGGCATGAAATAAAAATGGAGAGGGGAAGTATTTTGTAGAATCAGATTTCATTCAAATTTTAGAACATAGTTTTCTCCAATTCTAAGGGAGAATGACTGGAATTTTGATATACCACAAGGGACATAAACGCACAGATGGTTTCTCTAATGTAGTGATTAGCATCTTGTTCTAACATCTGACAGGTCCCTGGTTTGAAACAAAGCAGAGATGATACATTTTCCTTATCTTTTTCAATTTCTCTTGTTTTAAATGTAGTCTAGTATTTCATGTTTTCCCAGCTCATTGAGGTCAAAAGTCATATTCACATATGGGAAGTGGCATGACTATCCTAAATGGATGGACAATACATTAGCCCCTCTCGCTCAGCTTATGCTTTTATAGTGGTTGGTAGCAAGCTGAGTGATCCTGATAGGTGGCTGTAGATAACATTGCCTGGTGTTCCCAAAGTGACATTCTCGGATGCCCAACATCCCCCACCTTTGGAAGGAATAAACTGCTAACATTTGGACCTGAACTTGGAAACCCAGCCTTTCATGAGAGGAAGCTCAAGCTTGGAATACATTTTTACAATATGTATAAGATTCAATAATCCTTCTACCTAGTGTCACAATAACTGAAATTGCTTTATCCTTATAGTTTGCCTAGCATAGAAATAAATATGTCTTTAAATATAAAGGAATTGTGTTAAATCACTTTTTAGAGTCAATATTTATTTATTTATTTATTTATTTAGCATTTGTGTGTTCGCCGAGCCAAGCAATAGCGTTCTCAGTGGCCAAGTGGAGCTCTCGGAGCCCACTGCTGAATTTGGTTAGTGGGCACTCCTCCACAATTTGTATCATTGGTTGATCTGCGCTGCAGCTGCAGCTTGGGTTGTCTCGAAGACCTCAACAGTGCTAGTTGGCTGCACATAGGCCTTGCCCAGTCTGGAATGGATTGGAAGGACCCAGTGATGACATGGCAGGTCGAAGCTGAGCGGGCGAGCAGTAGGGTCTGTGATGAGGAACTGATTGGTGATTGGTGTTAAGCACTAGTCTTCCCACCACAGGGACTTCACTGTCACGTCCTGGCATGGCAGCCTCGACCACAGTGGGTGTTGTGATGAAAGACGTGTGGCGGGTGGGTTAAAAAGGTTGTTGAACAAGAGCAAGCTTGGATTGGCACATAGCTTCCCAAGCACCTTGCCAGCAGCAATCTCCCTCCTGCTGTAAGCGGGGGTGGGGTGATGTGGCTCAGAACTGGAAGCCATGGAAAATAAGTTGGTTGGAGAGTTCCTGTGATGCTGCACATTGCTGAGTTTGAGTTGCATGTCAACAAGTTTGGTGTATTAAAGATGAGTGTTGTTTTTCATTTCTTAGGTTCTGATGCAATGTGTGGCCATTTTGTTTCACTCCTTTCATTTAAAATGTTACTGATTTCCACAGAAACGTTACTTCTTTGGGAGAGACTACATTCATTTAATCTACCCCCTCACCCCTCCAAAAACAGAGAAAGATTGAAATATTCAAATCACGGTAGAGCCAATATTTTGTCAGATTTCCCCCCATGAAGTAGCATGGATAAGACAATATTGCTGTGTGAATGCTCCATAGCATGCAGTGAATATATTGTAAAAATAACAAGATCTTACCAATTTCAGACCATTCTTTACCACATGCTGATAACTGAGCTGAGGGCCGATTAGAAGTGATCGTTTCTGGACATGTTATAAAGGGACCTGGGTTTGGATGGGTTTTTACTGCCCTGCCCCGTGTCATGGCTATCGAAAGGTGTATGACTTGCCAAGATCATTCTGTATTCTGCAGAAGGGAGAAGCAACTAAGATCTGGCTGGTTCCCAAGGGATGAGGGTGCTGGACAGGACAAAGATGTCCCTGTCATGGAGATACACGTCACCTCCCAGCATCTGAAATATGCTGTCCATTGATCTGTGCACAGAAAATTGTGTTTCCATGTAAAATTCAGGAGGGACATGAAATGACCACCTGGTGGCACCATAACCTAAGGAATGAGGGTGAAGGACTCAGAACAGCACCCAGGCTGAGAATTGATTTCACTCCAGTCTCCTGGAATGAACCTGTGGTAATAGTGACTCTCCCCAGGTAGGCAGGGAGCAAAAGGAGCAGCCAGTGGCTAAGAAGATGACTGACAGTGGCCCAGTAAAGCATCTGTCAATGGCCTGGAGCGTGAACCAGTTTTACTAAACAATTGACACAATTTGAAAAATGAAATGAATTTATAAAACCCCAAGAGTGTTTTGGGCTTATTTGAGATGGGAAAACTGGCCAAATACTGAGGAGAACTGATTCCCTCTGTCCAGTTTGAGCCATAGTCCTTGAGCATTAGAAAGAGTTTTTTCAGATCAATATTTTCCTATCGGAATATGTGCGGTAGTGCCTGGGTAGCACAGCTGGTAGCACATGAGACTTTTACTCTCAGGCCTGTTGGTGTGAGGGCTCCCCCACCCTCCCATTGGGATATGCCTTAATTTTTTTAAGCAGATACAAACTCCCACTAAGGGATGGAACTGGAAACTTTTTTATTCCACATAGCAAAGAGCTGTTTCCTGCCTATTTTGCTGGGGATTATTTGTGGGAAAGATGGAGAAATCCCCTAAAAAATCTTTGTCTATGTTTAAACTGCCCCAACCCCAAACTACCCCCTTTTGCCTCGGAGAAAAAGAAAAGCCCTGGCCTCTCTAAGAGTGATGTACCCCCTGGGCTCTGTCAGTAATGCTGAAAGTTGTGCCACTCTGTGCATGTTCCTGCCTCTCTCCAGAATTGTGGCATCAGAAGGGGGAATTTGCTTTTCTTTTGTAGATTAAATAAACTGCTTCTGTGTTTCTAAAAGGAAAATAATGTTTTCTGTGAAAAACACCATTTTTTAATTACAAAAATAAAGGAGTGACATGAAATAGCTACATGACGGCACCACAACACCAGGAATGGGCAACAAGAGGCTGCTAGTCTGCACATTGATTACGAAAAGGGAAGGACTCACTCTCTTCTGTTCACAGATGGATCCATTTATTTCTCCAATAGGCAAGCTTAAATTTAAACACATTTCTAGGGCGGATGAAAGGGAATTTGGGGGCATTTCGGGGGCATTGTGCCTGGCACAGAACTGCTAGTAAAAAGGCTGATGCGATGAACGGGTACATGATGCTATGGCAGACTGCTCATGCATCATCTGCTGATGGAGGAGTGATTTAAAAAATCACCGAACCTTCTTTGATCAGCAGTAAAAATGTACTGTCACCTTATTTTTGCCTCAGTAAGGAAAAAAACTGGCCTTTTGGCCATTTGTTCTCCCAGCTGAAGTAGCAGAGTGGGCTGGAATAGCCGGCAGCTCCAGCTCAGGATACAGGGATGTCAGCAGAGTGGGGTGTGTGGAAGAGCCCAGCATCTGAATGTGTCTGACCCTCCCTCAGATTCACTAACTTGAGAGCCGGGAGGCGGGGGGGCGTGGCTCTAGCTCTGGACAAAAGCTCAACACAGCAATGTTTCTATAGAGGGACATTTTAGGTCTATTTCATGCAATGCTGAGTCACTGCTCGCCATGAGCACAAAGTACTGTCTTGGAGGAAGACTGGAACATTCCCACATGCATGGAAGGCCAGCTCCTGTGCAGCAGAGAGGTGTGGGACATTTGTGCCCTGAGCTCAGGATGTAAAGAGACAATCAGCCCCCACTGACAGGAATCAAAACGAGCATTTTCAGAAGATGGCAGGGATTGAACCCCAGCAGCTTCTTACAAAGCAGGGGCTCTGCCACTGAGCTATATCCCCACATTGTGCTCAGATCCTTAAAACAAGAGTGAAGCAGCCACCTGTTGACCCTGTGTCAGAGCTGGGATTGAAATCACTCCTCCATCAGGAGATGATGCACGAGCAGTCTGCCATAGCATCATGTACCCGTTCATCATAGAATATCAGGGTTGGAAGGGACCTTAGGAGATCATCTAGTCCAACCCCCTGTTCAAAGCAGGACCAATCCCCCAATTTTTGCCCCAGATCCCCAAATGGCCCCCTCAAGGATTGAACTCACAACCCTGGGTTTAGCAGGCCAATGCTCAAACCACTGAGCTATCCCTCCCCCCGCATCAGCCTTTTTACTAGCAGTGCTGGGCCAGGCACGATGCCCCCGAAATACCCCCAAATTCCCTTTCATTCGCCCTAGAAATGTGTTTAAATGTATGTTTGTCTCTCGGAGACACGAGAGACATGAACCATCCCAGGGAGAGGATCTGCTGCCACCTTGTATCATTCTGAGACACAAGAATGGTCCCAGCTACATGATCAGACTGAAGAGTTTCTGCTGCTGATGTGGATCAGTCCTACAGACACTTGACCACTGTTTCTCAAATGCTGCCACCAGGGAGTTTCCCTGTGTCCACAACAGTTTCCTGGGCAGTGGGGGGAAGCATCAGCCCCTCCCCTTCCTCTCTGTTTCTCCTGCATGCGCTGCCTCTCTGGAGACAAAGGTGGGACACACAGCTGGGGTACACAACGCTTAAGGAGGAAGGTGAGGTGGCAAGGAGGGGATGAGAAGGTGAGCAGCCAGGAGAGCAGCAGGCGAGGGGGGTGATGTTATGCTTATAAGAAGCACATGGGATCTTTTTCAGTGGATACGCCGCACATATTGAAGATACAACAATTAGCATATGCACCACACACACACACACACACTGTCCCGCCGGTCGATGTTATAGTTACCAGTCCAGAGTCTGGATCAATCTAGTGGCCAGATAGATTGATCATGGGTAGGTAGGAGCCGGGTTCTGTCGGTCGCGACACGATGCTCCGGGGAAGTCTTGGCAGGACTAACCCAAAGTTTCATGGCAAGGCACCCTGTTTACATAGTGATTTTCCTTCATCGGGATCAGTGAGTTTTGCACCGTCATGCTGTAATCAATTGTTTGACGAGTGCTTGTTTTCTTAAATTGTCCTTCTCATCCTTTATCTTGTTCTTTCGTCAAGTCTCTCAGGGAGTTACCCCATGCTGGTTTTGATCACAACTATCTTGTCCCCATTGATAGGTAGGTGCCTGTCTCATCTTTAGAGTCGTCAATCTGCCGTCCTCTGACATTTCCATAGGGGCGTGTTGCAGCAGCCTCCTGCTGCCCTTGCATCTGTGTTCAGTTCCTCCCTAGAACATTTAGTCCGCTGATGGCCTTCACACGTATCTCTTAACACACTTATTCCTCATTCACACCCAAAACAGAACTGATTTACACAGAACATTTTGAACAGGAACATCAAGTTGCAATACAAAAGAAAATCAATCACTCCATTCTTTTACTTATTTTAAAATGCTAAACCTACAACAAAGTGGTGATCCTAAAAGGTCAGTTACTGCCTTGAAATTAGCCCAGACACAGATTCTGGCTGATTCATCTCTACCAATGGCACATTAGGCCATTCGTTTCTGCTATTCAAAAAGGGTGGTTGGCAGAATGTGGTCAAATCATACATTAATACATTTAATACACGCTACATTATTATCTTATTATTCTTTATCCTTCATTCTAAATTATACAAAATACAAACATTAAATCCTACTACTACAGTGGAACAGTGAGGTGGAGGAGTCTGGCGGAGGAGTAAGGAGGCGAGCGGCAAGCCAGCAGCAGGGTGAGGAGGCGCGGGAGAGGGGCTAGCATTGAGTGGGGAAGTGAGGAGGCGAGCATGGGGGTTGTGAGAAGGCAAGCAGCGAGGTGAGCAGCATGCAGGGCGGGGGGGTGGGTGAGAAGGCAAGTAGCGAGGCATGTGAAAAGTGATTTTAACTCTACTCCTTTATATTTAAAGACATATTTATTTCTAAGCTAGGCAAACTGTAAGGATAAAGCAATTTCAGTTATTGTGACACTAGGTTGAAGGATTATTGAATCTTATTCAAATTATAAAAATGTATTCCAAGCTTGAGCTTCCTCTCATTAAAGGCTGGGTTTCCAAGTTCAGGTCTAAATGTTAGCAGTTTATTCCTTCCAAAGATGGGGGATGTTGGTCATCTGAGAATGTCACTTTGGGAACACAACCAGGAAACATTATCAACAGTCACCAATCAGGATCACTGAGCTTGCTACCAACCACTATAAAAGCATAAGCTGAGCGAGAGGGGCTAATGTATTGTCCATCCATTTAGGATAGTCGTGACACTTCCCATATGTGAATATGATTTTTGACCTCAATGAGCTTGGAAAACATTAAATACCAGACTACATTTAAAACAAGAGAAATTGAAAAAAGATAAGGAAAATGTATCATCTCTGCTTTGTTTCAAACCAGGGACCTGTCAGATGTCAGACCAAGATGCTAATCACTACATTAGAGAAACCACCTGTGCGTTTATGTCCTCGTGGTATATAAAAATTCCAGTCATGAAGTCTCATTCTCCTTAGAATTGGAGAAAACTATGTTCTAAAATTTGAATGAAATCTGATTCTACAAAATACTTCCCATCTCCATTTTTATTTCATGCCAGATAAACTTTTGTTTCCAGTTCTTTGATTTGATCTCCCCTTCTCAGAGTACTGTAAATGCTTTCTTTTCCTTCAGAGATATTGTGTGATTACAGACATCTCATAGACTTTAAGGTCAGAAGGGACCATTATGATCATCTAGTCTGACCTCCTGCACAATGCAGGCCACAGACTCTCACCCACCCACTCCATCGGCTGCTAAACTAACCGGATCCCTTTTTGTGTCACTGGGGCAGATTTGGTATGTGACCCTACACTATAGCAATGTCCCTTAAAAAGCTGGACTGTAACTTGCTCTAGCTCAGAAACTGGAAGACAGGAAAAACAAACAAAAATTGTAGACTCCTCACATCTCTACAAAACCATCTGTGATATCTCTTTAAGTCTCTCAAGGAGCTCTCCCATATGAAATGGGGTTTGGATTGTATATTTTGTGTGTGTGTTAGTTACAGAGGAAATAGAAATTAGAATGTGCTCCAGCCACAGTTTAGTGCATTTGAATGATGTGGGAAATCAGGCACTTATATGGGAAATGAAGCCTGAACTCAAAGCCATTAAACAATCATACAACTACCCACTCTTCTCCTTCCTATAAGATGCTGCTGCAAATCACCCGCAAGGTGGGGGAACTGGCCAGCTCAGAGTGCTGGGGACTGGGAGATAAGGCATTTCCCCTCTAGGGGGCACTGTCCTTGCTTCCCATCTGGCCCCAGGGCAGGAGACTGGCTGGCTCAGAGCAGCAGGGAGTGGGACATGCAGCCTTTCTTTTCTAGTGGGTGCCACCTTCGATCTAGCCTCAGGGCAGGGGATTGGCAGGCTGATGGGGGTGGGGAGTAGGACATGGGGCCTTTCCTTTGTAGGGGGTTCCAGCTCCAATCCAGCCCCAGGGTGGGAGATTGGCTGGCTTAGGGCAGTGGCAGATGGGGCATTTCCCCTCTGGGGGTACTGGCTGATGTGACCCCAGGGTAGGGGATCTAGCGAGCTCAGAGTGGTGGGGATATGGATATGGGTTTTTTTCGCTCTAGAGCATGCTGTCTCTGATCCACGCACAAGGCAGGGGAACTGACGGGCACAGACAGGTCAGGGAATACGATATGGGGCCTTTCCCATCTAGGGGTTGTGAGCTCCAGTTGATAAACTGCGCATCATTATTCACCTCCGGCAAAGAACACTAGCGGCTCAGTGTTTTTGAACTGGGACCTAGTTGAAATGCATCCAGGGAAGGTCTTTATTCTGTGATTAGTCAATGGAGCTACCTGCCACAGGATTCAAAGTAGGATCAACATTTATGTGGATTATAAGAACAGCCAGAGACTCGCTACAGCAGTGGTCCCCAACCTTTTTGTGGCCAAGAGTACATTCATGTTTTCAGAAGAGTGTGGCGGGCGCCAACAATTTTTCAAGACTTATTTTGTATTTGTACATTAAATAATATGAAAACCATCATATTTAATATACATAATATATGAATCCATAAGATAAAAAAGGTAATTTTACATGTAAAAGGTATTAATTAAATTATTCGGCAATTATTCTTTCACCTTACCATATGAATTTGCTCTTTTTTATTTACCTTTTTTGGGGGGGGGCGCAGTTCTGGGCAGCGCCGAGGGAAGCCGCGGCCCTGCGCCTGCCGGGGACAGAGAACGCTGGTGCCCGCAGCCCGCAGCCCCGGAGTTCTCTGTCCCTGGCAGGCCGGGGCAGCATGGAGAGAAGCTGCAGCCCCGTGCCTGCCGGGGACAGAGATCACCGGCGCCCGCAGCCCAGCCTGCCGGGGACAGAGAACTCCAGGGCTGCGAACACCTGTGTTCTCTGTCCCCGGCAGGCGCGGAGCTGCGGCTTCTCTCCGCGCTGCCCCGGCCTGCGGGGACAGAAAACACCGGCGCCCGCAGCCCCGGAGTTCTCTGTCCCCGGCAGGCCGGGGCAGCATGGAGAGAAGCCGCAGCCCCGCGCCTGCCAGGGATAGAGATCACCGGCGCGGGCACCCATAAATGCCCCGGCGGGCGCCATGGCGCCCGCGGGCACTGCGTTGGGGACCACTGCGCTACAGAGTGGAGGAAATATCGACAGGGCTCTGCCAGGGCACAAGCCAGCCCTGAAGTGCCTGGTTTTAGGGGGAAACTGTCCTTCTGGACAGTTATTGCTGATCTGGCCTCTGCAACAGCTGTGTGCGTGGGGGAGATACAGGGTTAGAAGATCCCATTGGTCTGAAGCAGGAGGGGCATCTGGGAGTCAGGACTCCTGGGTTCTACATATATAGTAAGGGTGGAGGAATCTTGTCCCTGGTGCACTGTGGGTGAGATCACAGCAACAGAACTGGAACTACAACCCAGGCGTCCTGGCGAGCAACACCCCCTCCCCTAGCCCAGAGGACCCTCCTCCCCAGCCCCAGCAATAGAACCCAGGTGTCCTCCCCCACTTAGAGGGTAGTGGTTGCGTATTTCACCCTGACAGCCCCGATAGCTGCTTCCCCCCTATCTAGGCTGTAGGAGCTCGCCAGGGGCCCAGCCCCCCCACACACACTCAGCAGCCTCCTGGTAACACGTCGGAAGGAGGGCACAGGGGGGTCACGGTGGATATGCAGCTCCTTGGTGGTACGGAAGGTTGGGGGCTCTACGGGGCTCTTGAAGCTGCTGAGATGCATCATGGGGGGCGCTGCCCGCTCCCCCTTTCTCAGCAGCTGGTACCACACCAGCCGTGCCCCCGGGGGACCCCTCAGAGCTGGGTGATACTAGCTCAGATATACCCAGCCCATCCAGCCCATGAGAGCCAGCATGGGCAGGAGCAGCAGCAGCAAGGAGGCCAGGTAGAGCATCAAGTAGAGGAGTAATGGTCTCAAGTTGCAGGGGGGGAGGTTTAGGTTGGATATTAGGAAAAACTTTTTCACTAGTAGGGTGGTGAAGCACTGGAATGGGTTACCTAGGGAGGTGGTGGAATCTCCTTCCTTAGAGGTTTTTAAGGTCAGGCTTGACAAAGCCCTGGCTGGGATGATTTAGTTGGGGTTGGTCCTGCTTTGAACGGGGTTGGACTAGATGACCTCCTGAGGTCCCTTCCAACCCTGAGATTCTATGATTCTATGATCAGGTGCAGCAGGCAGCAATGGGCTAGCACCCAGTGGCCCCACTGTGGGCCCTCCCTGCCCTGCTGACGCCCAGCCACGGACATTGCTGGGGGTGGGGTGGGGCACATGCAGAGGGGGGGAGCCCCCGTCGGGGGGGGTGGCTGATGTCAGGGGGTGATGTGGAGAGGGGTGGTATGGAAGGGAGGCGAGGGGATAAGAGTGGTGGTGGGAGTCATGGGAGTGCTGGTGAGCTGTGGGGGTGCTGGGGATGCAGGTTCTGGGGCATTAGTGGTGGGCACAGGAGTGGTTGGGGGCAGAGTGGTGGAGGGGGCAGTAGTGGTGGGCACAGGGGTGGTTGGGGGCAGGGTGGTGGAGGGAGCAGTAGTGGAGGGCACAAGGAATCCCTCCTCTGTCATTGTCCCATTGATATCCAAGTCCGCGTCCCCTGCTTTGCCGCAGGCCTGCTGGAGGTCGACGACGGGGCTCCCTCGATGTCTGAGGGGCGCATCGCACACGGGGCTGCGGGGATCGTTCTCGATCAGCAGCCCGTCTGACCTCTGCTCCTGCATGTAGATGCTGTTGTCATTGTCCTCGATCCAGCCCCGCAGATAGGCCAGGCCACAGTCACAGCGCCAGGGGTTCCCTGCCAGGAAGACGTAGGCGAATACGTGCCCCTCGGGGAAGAAGCCGCTGGGCAGAGTGCGGAGCTGGTTCCCTGACAGCCTCAGTGTCTCCAGCTCCAGCCCAGCCAACAGCCCCCGCGGCAGCTCATCCAGGGCGTTATCAGACAGATCCAGGTCCTTCAACCCGGCCACGCCCTCAAAGGCCTCTTCTGGCAGCGTCTGCAGCTGGTTCCCCCGTAGATTCAGCACCTTCAGCTGCCCCACAGCCCGGAAGGCCCCTGGCACCAGCCCTGAAATGTTGTTGTGAGCCAGGGCCAGGCGGGTGAGGGCAGGCAGGCCCTGCAGTGTGGGCAGCACCCCCAGGGCATTGTGGGACAGGACCAGCACCTGCAGCAAGGGCAGCGGGGGCCCAGTGTGCAGCGCACCCAGTCCATTGCCTGACAGGTCCAGCTCAGCCAGCTCAGGGAGGTGCTGGAAGGAGGCAGTGGAGACAGATGCCAGGCGGTTGGTGCTAAGCAGCAGGATGCTGGTGTTCCTGGGTAGGGCAAGTGGCACCACGCTGAGCCCCTGCCCGGAGCAGTTGACCTGCAGTCGATTCTTGATCAGGTTCATCTCGGACGGGCAGGGCTCCCCCGGACCCACAGCGCCAGCCACAGAGAGCAGGGCCAGGAGGGCTAGGTGAGGTGAGGTGGGGCATGGCATGGTCTGCAGGGGAGGTCAAAAGCAAGCTCAGAGCACCGACATCACAGGGTATGTTTACACTAACCAGCTCAGACTGTAACAATACAGCGACCCTGTGAACATTAACTGAGACCGTGGGACTCCCCAGTCTGGAGTGCTGGGGGACAACTCCCGGGGGGATATCCCACAATGGTCCCATCTACACCAACCCAGCTGGTGCTGCAACAGCACTGGGTCCCCTGAGCAGATACTAGCTCTAATAACAAGGGCTCCCCAGTGCTCTCTGTCCCATCAGGCAGGAGGTCATTGCACCTGCACCCTGACCACGCTGGGGACCATCTACACTAACCCTACTGGTGCTGTAACAGTGTCAGGGAGCTGCCATGAGCACCACTTACAAGGAGTTGACTCCCCCACACCTGCTTCCCATCCCCCAGGGTGGTCTAAACTCAAAAGGTTTGAATCAGTCCATGTAGTTTACCTTCCACTCAATCCCGTATCTTCTGCTCACTTTATACCCATGGCAGCTGGTCCAGCCAGGAGACATCCCCCCCACCCCAGGTAATTACCACATCCAGTCCCCACCTGCCTGTATCCCCTGCCCTTGCTTCAACCCATGGCTGGGTGATCAGTTCATTTTATTCCACCAACTGTCTTGTAATCGACATCACCACTTCTCAAAACACATGACTTAGCTTGTTAGCTCTTTGGGGGCAGGGCCCATGTTTTTGTTTAGTGTTTGTACAGCCCCTAGCACAGCATGGGCCTGGGCCATGCCTGCGGCTCCTCATTGTGCTGCTCCAATACAAATAATAATACTTACAAAAAACGCATTAAAAGAACGTCGTTTAGGTTCCAAAGTTAAGTACTCCGGATTAGGAAATGCTGGGTTGTAGGAACAGCCGTAACTTCACCCTCTTTGTGTGCCGGATGAGGCAGGGGGGCCTGTGGAATAAATAGCACGTGATCATGTAGCTAGCAGTATATCACTTGATAGTATTCATCACCATGGAATTTTGACAGGTCCCCAGGGCCAATAGGATGCTTTATTTGGGGCTTTTGTCCCGCCCTCACACCCCATTTCCGTTGGCGCCGGAAGTTTGGTGCCATCGGCCATATTGAAAAAAATTGTGTGTGTGTGTTTGACTAGGGGAAGTGTTGTGTGTGTTTGTGCTTGGCTACATTGAGAGAATAAGGTTGAAAGAGTAGAGGGAGAGAAGTTTAAAGAGGAAAAAGAAAGTTGGGGTAAGGTTTAGAGGAAAGAAAGGTGATTGGGTGTGATGAGTAAGGAGAGAGGCTGGTAAAGGGCAGGTTATTCAAGAAAAGAGTGTTTGTGTTACTGAACACATGCAGAGCAAAACATCCTACCCCAGTGACTGTGGGTAGTGAAATGATAGCTGTTCTGGGTGGCGAGCCTGGGGAGCTAGCCCCTCCTTTTCCTCTAGGCCCAAGATTTTAAACAAGAGCCTTTTAGAAATGGACTATCGCGGAGTGGGTTATTTGAAAAACTCTAACCAATGAGCATTTGACCGTGTGTATAAAACCACGTATTTTTGCTTAAAGAGGAAAGAAAGGTGGTTGGGTGTGATTGAGTAAGGAGAGAGGCTGGAAAAGGGCAGGTTAAAGAATAGAAAGAGATTTTTGTTTTTAAAGGGCTAGTTTGAAAGAAGAGAGGCAAGTTATTAAAGAAAAGGGAGATGATGGTAAAGACCTAGTTTGGCAGGTGATTTAAGAATAGAAAATGTTAAAATAAATACAAAAGGCGTATTAGCTACCAGGCGAGGTTAAGAAAAGAGTTAAATAATGGCGAAAACAAGGTTTAAAAAGGAAATTGACTCAGGCAAAGCCTGTTTAGTAAGCACAGGGCCAAAAACTGGCTTAAATAACATTTAAAGCTATAAAAACTAGGTTTAAAAAGAAAATGTACTAGGGCAAAGCCTGTTTAGTAAGCACAGGGTAAAAATTATCAAGGGGGGCTAAGAAAAACACATTTAAGCTATTCAGTATCAGGGTAGATTAAGAAAATCATTAAAAGCTAGGTTTGAAAAGAAAATGTAGTAAGCACAGGATAAAAAGTGAATAGAAAAGCATTCCGTATCAGGGTAGGTCAAAAGAAAGAACAGGGCAAGAAAAGGGGAAAGATAGAGAGCACATGGTTGAATCAGAGAAAGAGAGAGAAAATGAGAGCAAGAGAATCATAGAATATCAGGGTTAGAAGGGACCTTAGAAGGTCATCTAGTCCAACTCCCTGCTCAAAGCAGGACCAATCCCCAATTTTTGCCCCAGATCCCTAAATGGCCCCCACAAGGATTGAACTCACAACCCTGGGTTTAGCAGGCCAATGCTCAAAACACTGAGCTATCCCTCCCCTTGTCTTTACCTTTCTTTGTCTTTCTGTAGAATGAGGCAATTCCCTGACTCAGCCTCGTTATCACCATCTTTGGATCGCCCAACCAGAGTTTGTTCTACAGCAGCATCACAGAATTCATTTTTCTGAACCAATCCTAGCTTTTAAACATGAGACAACTCCCTTCTCTCCCCACTCCCCTTCTGTTTTCTTCTTATCTATAGAAACAGACCCCCAGCATTTTTTCCGCCATGTAACCCTTTTACATAGGGGCTTTTATAAAAGTTAAAACCATAAGCTTTTAGTAACAAACCATTTTTAAAAGATTTTTCCCTAGGTTTTAAACTAACGTGGGTTATTTATTTAGTAAAAACAATGTGAAGCTGCAGCAAAGCACCTGTTAGCAAAAACAGCCTCTGTGAGTCAGTGGATCACAGAGAAGAAGGCTGCTTCTTTCCCAAACTTTTTAACAAAGACAAGTAAAAGTTCTATTCAGTTTTGTAAAGGCCTTGATAAACACTTTATTTATAGGGGTGTTTTAATGAAAAAGAGCAGGCAGAAGCACCCCAGGTTTAAAACCCCAGGTTTTTAGTAACAGCCAGTTTATATTCCCCTTATTTTGTAAACCAGGGGATCAGAGAGAAGAAGTTTGTTTCCCCCCCACACTTTTTAACAAAGAGAGGTGAAAACCTTGGAAAGGAATAAACACTTGAAAAGACAAACCTACCTGAAGACACATTCCTTTATTTAGCCTTTTTGCATATGTCACAATAAAAAAAATAGCATGCAGAACTAGCCCAGGGTTAAACACACAAAACTCGTACTAAGAAAAAGTTTCCCCCCAAGGTTTTTAGTGAAAACTACATGAAACAGCCTTTTGAAGGTAGGGGATTAGAAAAGAAAAAGACCCCATTATAAAACAGGCTATCTGAAGACACTTTTTTTATTTAGCCCCCCTTGGCATAAGTCTTTTAATAACATGTGAGTTTGCAGAAACAGTCCAGGGTTTAAAAGCCTGTTTATAAAAAGTAATGTATAGTGACAAAAAAGTTTTAAATTAACCTGGATTATTTTTTAGTAAGAACAATTTGAAACAGCAGCAAAGCCATTGTTAGCAAAAACAGCCTCTGTGAGTCAGCGGATCACAGAGAAGGAGTTTGCTTCTTTCCCCACTTTTTAACAAATAGAGGTGAACATTATATTAAGTTTTGTAAAGGCCTTGATAAACACTTTAAAAGACAATCCTATATGAAGACACCTTTCTTTGGTATAAGTGTTTTAATAAAATGTAAGCCTGCAAAAACAGTCCTGGGTTTAAAACCGTGTTTATAAAAAGTAATGTATAGTGACAAAAAAGTTTTAAACTAACCTGGATTATTTTTTAGTAAGAACAATGTGAAACAGCAGCAAAGCCATTGTTAGCAAAAGCAGCCTCTGTGATCAGAAATAAGAAGGCCAGAACAAAAAGCAAGCAGAAGCACCCCTGGCCTAAACCCTGACTAAGCATGCAGAAACAGCCCAGGGTTAAACCCACAAACCCTGACTAACAAAAATATTTCCCCCAAAATCTGTAGTGAAAACCACTTGAAACAACCTTTTAAAGGTAGTGGATTAGAAAAGAAGAAGATCCCTTTGAAAAAGCAGGCTAACTGAAGACACATGCCTTTGGTATAGATGTTTCAATAACATGTGAGTTTGCAGAAACAGTCCAGGGTTAAAAACACAGAAAACCTGTTTATAAAAGTTTTCCCCCTAGGTTTTAGACTAACGTGGGTCATTTTTTAATAAAAGCAGTCTGCTTTTTCAATGAAGCCATTGTTAGCAGAAACAGCCTCTGTGAGTCAGTGGATCAGAGATAAGAAGCCCAGAACATAACAAGAAAGCCCGAACCTGCTTTTAAAAGAAAATGATGCCAAAGACTTGTATTAGAAAGAAGAGTAACTTTAATTAACTCTAAATAAGCTTACTATATAAAGTAAAAACTTTTGTTTTATATTAAGTAATGCCTAAAAAACCCTCTCTTCAACTTCTTAACAATGTAAAATAATAAAAAGATAACCAAAAACGACCCTTATGGCCTGTAAATTGTGCAGAAAGCTTTAAAAGCCAGGAGCCAGTTACAACCCAGTTTATAAAAGTAATTTGTTAATGTTTTTAACAAATAAGGTAAAAGTCTTGTAAAGGAATAAACACTTGAAAAGACAAACCTACCTAAAGACACAACCCTTTATTTAGCACTTTTGTATGTGTTGTAATAAAAAAAAGCACGCAGAAGCGCCTCTGGCCTAAACCCTGACTAAGAAAAAGTTTCCCCCCAAGGTTTTTGGTATAGGTGTTTCAATAAAATGTAAGTATGCAGAAACAACCCAGGGTTAAAAACACAGAAAACCTGTTTATAAAAGTAATGTATAGTGATAAAAAAGTTTTTTCCTAGGTTTTAGGCTAGCGCTGGCCATTTTTTAAGTCAGTACAGTTTGAAACAGCTGTCAGCAAAAACAGCCTCTGTAAGCCAGAGATAAGAAGGCTGCTTCTTTGCCTGCTTTTTAACAAATACAAGTGAACGTTATATTACGTTTTGTAAAGGAATAAACACTTTAAAAGACAAGCCTATGTGAAGACAGAGCCCTTTATTTAACATTTTTACATGCGTGTTTCAATTTAAAAAAAATGAGCATGCAGAAAACACCCCAGAGTGAAAACCACAGAACCTTAGTAACAGCTAGTTTATAGTTCCCTTATTCTGTAATCCAGTGGATCAGAGAGAAGTTTATTTCCCCCCCACACACACACACGCACACTTTTTAACAAATCCATGTGACAGTTATAGTAAGCTTTTATTTTTCTAGGGTTTTTAGATTTAAGTATGAATTTTTCTGTTGCATTATCAGAATGTCTTTGTTGTTAAATGTTTGCAACCCGTGTGCTGAGACACAGGTACAATCTTCTGTGTTTGTTTTGGGTCCATAGATTTTATTAAAATAATACAACCCAGGCTGGAGCTGCAGGTTTTTTTACATTTTAAAAACAGATAAGACTAATTAGGCTAGCCAGTGCTCCATGCACTATAGTCTGCCTTAGCAAGGTTCTAGGGGGTCACTCCTTTAGTTTTTTTGTTTTTTTTACACAGACTTCTTTCCTAACTTTTTAAACGGTGTTAAAGTTTTACAAAATGGGGAGATTGCATTGAAAGATACTTTATGAAAGTTATAACAAGTATTTTATTCCATTTTGTAAAAGACATAAAACCACCGCGTTGTGACTGCATGAAGCTTAGAGATATCTTGTCTAAGCCCCTAGAGAATATATTTTTGTAAAACACTTTTATGCAAACTGTAACTCTAGATGATGTACAGCATAAATAATATAGAATCATAGAATTATAGAATCTCAGGGTTGGAAGGGACCTCAGGAGGTCATCTAGTCCAACCCCCTGCTCAAAGCAGGACCAAACCCAATTAGATCATCCCAGCCAGGGCTTTGTCAAGCCTGACCTTAAAAACATCTAAGGAAGGAGATTCCACCACCTCCCTAGGTAACCCATTCCAGTGCTTCACCACCCTACTAGTGAAAAAGTTTTTCCTAATATCCAACCTAAACCTCCCCCTCTGCAACTTGAGACCATTACTCCTTGTTCTGTCATCTTCTACCACTGAGAACAGTCTAGATCCATCCTCTTTGGAACCCCCTTTCAGGTAGTTGAAAGCAGCTATCAAATCCCCCCTCATTCTTCTCTTCTGCAGGCTAAACAATCCCAGTTCCCTCAGCCTCTCCTCATAAGTCATGTGCTCCAGCCCCCTAATCATTTTTGTTGCCCTCCGTTGGACTCTTTCCAATTTATCCACATCCTTCTTGTAGCGTGGGGCCCAAAACTGGACACAGTACTCCAAATGAGGCCTCACCAGTGCCGAATAGAGGGGAATAATCACGTCCCTCGATCTGCTGGAAATGCCCCTACTTATACAGCCCAAAATGCCGTTAGCCTTCTTGGCAACAAGGGCACACTGTTGACTCATATTCAGCTTTTTGTCCACCGTAACCCCTAGGTCCTTTTCTGCAGAACTGCTGCCCAGCCATTCGGTCCCTAGTCTGTAGCAGTGCATGGGATTCTTGCGTCCTAAGTGCAGGACTCTGCACTTGTCCTTGTTGAACCTCATCAGATTTCTTTTGGCCCAATCCTCTAATTTGTCTAGGTCCCTCTGTATCCTGTCCCTACCCTCCAGCGTATCAACCACTCCTCCCAGTTTAGTGTCATCTGCAAACTTGCTAAGGGTGCAGTCCACACCATCCTCCAGATCGTTGATGAAGATATTGAACAAAACCGGCCCCAGCACCGACCCTTGGGGCACTCCACTTGATACCGGCTGCCAACTAGACATGGAGCCATTGATCACTACTCGTTGGGCACGACCATCCAGCCAGTTTTCTATCCACCTTACCGTGCATTCATCCAGCCCATACTTCCTTAACTTGCTGGCAAGAACACTGTGGGAGACTGTATAATATGAAACAGTAGATGAGAGACCTGAGACATTGTTGAAACCAGAGGGGCTATGATTAAGTCCTAATGCAGAGGGTCTGGGGTAGAAAATGAAAAGGTACATCCGAAGTGGAAGATTGCATGATTTAAGAGCGGTTCTGTGTTTTTTAATGTGTTGGTCAGTGTTTGTTACAGGGTGGTGGAAAAAAACAAAAAAGGTCCTGGTTGTTTAGATAAGAGAAGAGCAGAACAAGGGGGGCCCCTTACTTGTTTTTTTTCTGGGGGAAAAAGGCGGGAGGGTTTCTGGCTACATACGTTAGCTTCTTTAAACTTTAATGGTTAAAAAGTTTTTACTTTATATAGTAAGCTTATTTAGAGTTAATTAAAGTTACTCTTCTTTCTAATACAAGTCTTTGTCATCATTTTCTTTTAAAAGCAGGTTCAGGTTTTCTTGTTATATTCTGGCCTTCTTATCTCTGATCCACTGACTCACAGAGGCTGTTTCTGCTAACAATGGCTTCGTTGAAAAAGCAGACTGCTTTTACTAAAAAATGACCCACGTTAGTCTAAAACCTAGGGGGAAAACTTTTATAAACAGGTTTTCTGTGTTTTTAACCCTGGACTGTTTCTGCAAACTCACATGTTATTGAAACACCTATACCAAAGGCATGTGTTCAGTTAGCCTGCTTTCCAAAGGGATCTTCTTTTTTTCTAATCCACTACCTTTAAAAGGTTGTTTCAAGTGGTTTTCACTACAGACCTTGGGAGAAAACTTTTTGTTAGTCAGGGTTTGTGGGTTTAACCTTGGGCTGTTTCTGCATGCTTAGTCAGGGTTTAAGCCAGGGGTGCTTCTGCTTGCTTTTTGTTCTGGCCTTCTTATTTCTGATCACAGAGGCTGCTTTTGCTAACAATGGCTTTGCTGCTGTTTCACATTGTTCTTACTAAAAAATAATCCAGGTTAGTTTAAAACTTTTTTGTCACTATACATTACTTTTTATAAACACGGTTTTAAACCCTGGACAATTTTGCAGGCTTACATTTTATTAAAACACTTATACCAAAGAAAGGTATCTTCATATAGGCTTGTCTTTTAAAGTGTTTATCAAGGCCTTTACAAAACTTAATATAATGTTCACCTCTATTTGTTAAAAAGTGGGGAAAGAAGCAAACTCCTTCTCTGTGATCCGCTGACTCACAGAGGCTGTTTCTGCTAACAATGGCTTTGCTGCTGTTTCAAATTGTTCTTACTAAAAAATAACCCAGGTTAATTTAAAACTTTTTTGTCACTATACATTACTTTTTATAAACAGGCTTTTAAACCCTGGACTGTTTCTGCAAACTCACATGTTATTAAAAGACTTATGCCAAGGGGGGCTAAATAAAAAAAGTGTCTTCAGATAGCCTGTTTTATAATGGGGTCTTTTTCTTTTCTAATCCACTACCTTCAAAAGGCTGTTTCATGTAGTTTTCACTAAAAACCTTGGGGGGAAACTTTTTCTTAGTACGAGTTTTGTGTATTTAACCCTGGGCTAGTTCTGCATGCAATTTTTTTATTGCAACATATGCAAAAAGGCTAAATAAAGGAATGTGTTTTCAGGTAGGTTTGTCTTTTCAAGTGTTTATTCCTTTCCAAGGTTTTCACCTCTCTTTGTTAAAAAGTGTGGGGGGGAAACAAACTTCTTCTCTCTGATCCCCTGGTTTACAAAATAAGGGGAATATAAACTGGCTGTTACTAAAAACCTGGGGTTTTAAACCTGGGGTGCTTCTGCCTGCTCTTTTTCATTAAAACACCCCTATAAATAAAGTGTTTATCAAGGCCTTTACAAAACTGAATAGAACTTTTACTTGTCTTTGTTAAAAAGTTTGGGAAAGAAGCAGCCTTCTTCTCTGTGATCCACTGACTCACAGAGGCTGTTTTTGCTAACAGGTGCTTTGCTGCAGCTTCACATTGTTTTTACTAAATAAATAACCCACGTTAGTTTAAAACCTAGGGAAAAATCTTTTAAAAATGGTTTGTTACTAAAAGCTTATGGTTTTAACTTTTATAAAAGCCCCTATGTAAAAGGGTTACATGGCGGGAAAAATGCTGGGGGTCTGTTTCTATAGATAAGAAGAAAACAGAAGGGGAGGGGGGAGAGAAGGGAGTTGTCTCATGTTTAAAAGCTAGGATTGGTTCAGGAAAAAGAATTCTGTGATGCTGCTGTAGAACAAACTCTGGTTGGGCCGATCCAAAGGCGGTGATAACGAGTCTGAGAGAGTCTGAATCAGGGAAATTGCCTCATTCTACAGAAAGACAAAGAAAGGTAAAGATTCTCTCTCTCTCATTTTCTCTCTCTCTCTCTTTCTCTGATTCAACTATGTGCTCTCTATCTTTCCCCTTTTCTTGCCCTGTTCTTTCTTTTGACCTACCCTGATACGGAATGCTTTTCTATTCACTTTTTACCCTGTGCTTACTACATTTTCTTTTCAAACCTAGCTTTTAATGATTTTCTTAATCTACCCTGATACTGAATAGCTTAAATGTGTTTTTCTTAGCCCCCCTTGATAATTTTTACCCTGTGCTTACTAAACAGGCTTTGCCCTAGTACATTTTCTTTTTAAACCTAGTTTTTATAGCTTTTAATATTTTTTAAGCCAGTTTTTGGCCCTGTGCTTACTAAACAGGCTTTGCCTGAGAGTCAATTTCCTTTTTAAACCTTGTTTTCTCCATTATTTAACTCTTTTCTTAACCTCGCCTGGTAGTTAATACGCCTTTTGTATTTATTTTAACATTTTCTATTCTTAAATCACCTGCCAAACTAGGCCTTTACCATCATCTCCCTTTTCTTTAATAACTTCCCTCTCTTCTTTCAAACTAGCTCTTTAAAAACAAAAATCTCTTTTTATTCCTGAATAACCTGCCCTTTACCAGCCTCTCTCCTTACTCAATCACACCCAATCACCTTTCTTTCCTCTAAAACTTACCCCAACTTTCTTTTTCCTCTTTAAACTTCTCTCCCTCTACTCTTTCAACCTTATTCTCTCAATGTAGCCAAGCACAAACACACACAAATTTTCAAAATGGCCGATGGCGCCAAAATTCCGGCGCCGACGGAAACGGGGTGGGACAAAAGCCCCAAATAAAGCATCCTATTGGCCCTGGGGACCTTGCATGGTGATGAATACTATCGAGTGATATACTACTAGCACACTTTCCTCTCAGACTGTGCCCAGGCAGTCATGATGGGTGGCTGTTCCCAAGCTGTGGGCGCGATGGTGCAATCTTCGTTATGGCACATGATCACGTGCTATTTATTCCACAGGCCCCCCTCCCTCATCCAACGCACAAAGAGGGTGAAGTTACGGCTCTTCGTACAACCCAGCATTTCCTAATCTGGAGTACTCAACTTTGGAACCTAAACAACATTCTTTTAATGTGTTTTTTGTAAGTATTATTATTTGTATTGGAGCAGCACAATGAGGAGCCGCAGGCATGGCCCAGGCCCATGCTGTGCTAGGGGCTGTACAAACACTAAACAAAAATGCGGGCCCTGCCCCCAAAGAGCTAACAAGCTAAGTCATGTGTTTTGAGAAGTGGTGATGTCGATTACAAGACAGTTGGTGGAATAAAATGAACTGATCACCCAGCCATGGGGTGAAGCAAGGGCAGTGGATACAGGCAGGTGGGGACTGGATGTGCTAATTACTTGGAGCAGGGGGGTGTCTCCTGGCTGGACCAGCTGCCATGGGTATAAAGTGAGCAGGAGATACGGGATTGGGTGGAAGGATAATTTCAGGGATTGATTCAAACCTTTTGAGTTTAGTCCACCCTGGGGGATGGGGAGCAGGTGTGGGAGAGTCAGCTCCTTGTAAGTGGTGCTAATGGCAGCTCCCTGACACTGTTGCAGCACCAGCAGGGTTAGTGTCGATGGTCCCCAGCATGGTCAGGGTGCAGCTGCAATGACCTCCTGCCTGAAGGGGCAGAGGACACTGGGGAGCTGGGGAGCCCTTGTTATTAGAGCTAGTATCTGCTCAGGGGACCCAGTGCTGTTGCAGCACCAGCTGGGTTGGTGTAGATGGGACCATTGTGGGATATCCCCCCGGGAGTTGTCCCCCAGCACTCCAGACTGGGGAGTTGCACGGTCTCAGTTAACGTTCACAGGGTCTCTGTATTGTTGCAGTCTGAGCTGGTTAGTGTAAACATACCCTGTGATGTCGGTGCCCTGAGCTTGTTTTTGACCTCCCCTGCAGACCATGCCGTGCCCCACCTCACCTCACCTAGCCCTCCTGGCCCTGCTCTCTGTGGCTGGCTCTGTGGGTCCGGGAGAGCCCTGCCCGTCCGAGATTAATCTGATCAAGGACCGACTGCAGGTCAACTGCTCCGGGCAGGGGCTCAGCGTGGTGCCACTTGCCCTGCCCAGGAACACGGGCATCCTGCTGCTCAGCACCAACCGCCTGGCATCCGTCTCCACGGCCTCCTTCCAGCACCTCCCTGAGCTGGCTGAGCTGGACCTGTCAGGCAATGGACTGGGTGCGCTGCACACTGGGCCCCCGCTGCCCTTGCTGCAGGTGCTGGTCCTGTCCCACAATGCCCTGGGGGTGCTGCCCACACTGCAGGGCCTGCCTGCCCTCACCCGCCTGGCCCTGGCTCACAACAACATTTCAGGGCTGGTGCCAGGGGCCTTCCGGGCTGTGGGGCAGCTGAAGGTGCTGAATCTACGGGGGAACCAGCTGCAGACGCTGCCAGAAGAGGCCTTTGAGGGCGTGGCCGGGTTGAAGGACCTGGATCTGTCTGATAACGCCCTGGACGAGCTGCCGCAGGGGCTGTTGGCTGGGCTGGAGCTGGAGACACTGAGGCTGTCAGGGAACCAGCTCCGCACTCTGTCCAGTGGCTTCTTCCCCGAGGGGCACGTATTCGCCTACGTCTTCCTGGCAGGGAACCCCTGGCGCTGTGACTGTGGCCTGGCCTATCTGCGGGGCTGGATTGCAGACAACGATTTCAGCGTCTACATCCAGGAGCAGAGGTCAGACGGGCTGCTGATCAAGAACAATCCCCGCAGCCCTGTGTGCGATGCGCCCCTCAGACATCGAGGAAGCCCCGTCGTCGACTTACAGCAGGCCTGCGGCAAAGCAGGGGACGCAGGCTTGGATATCGATGGGACAGTGACAGAGGAGGGAATCCCTGTGCCCTCCACTACTGTCCCCTCCAGCAACCCCGTCTCCCACCGTCCTGAGCCAGCCAATCTTCCACCCTGGGGCTGGATCAAAGCTGACACCCCCTAGAAAGAAAGGCCCCATGTCCTACTCCCCACCCACATCAACCTGACAATCCCCTGCCCTGAGGATAGATCCAAGCTGGCACCCACTAGAAAAGAAAGAGAAAGAGAAGAGAAATCACAGATGGTTTTGTGGAGATGTGAGGAGTCTACAATTTTTGTTTGTTTTTCCTGTCTTTCAGTTTCAGAGCCAGAGCAAATTACAGTCCAGGTTTTTAAGGGGCATTACCATAGTGTAGGGTCACATGCCAAATTTGTCCCAATGACAGAAGAAGGGATCTGGTTAGTTTAGCAGCCAATGTCTGTAACCACACAACTCCTTTGAAGGAAAAGAAAGATCATAATATGACCAGGGGAGAGCAAATCAAAGAATTGGCCACAAAAGTTTATCTGGCATGAAATAAAAATGGAGAGGGGAAGTATTTTGTATAATCAGATTTCATTCAAATTTTAGAACATAGCTTTCTCCAGTTCTATGGGAGAATGAGACTTCATGATTGATATTTTTGTACACCACAAGGGATGTAATCCCACAGGTGGTTTCTCTAATGTAGTGATTAGCATCTTGGTCTGACATCTGACAGGTCCCTGGTTTGAAACAAAGCAGAGATGATACATTTTCCTTATCTTTTTTCAATTTCTCTTGTTTTAAATGTAGTCTGGTATTTAATGTTTTCCAAGCTCATTGAGGTCAAAAATCATTTTCACATATGGGAAGTGTCACAACTATCCTAAATGGATGGACAATACATTAGTCCCTCTCGCTCAGCTTATGCTTTTATAGTGGTTGGTAGCACGCTGAGTGATCCTGATTGGTGACTGTTGATAATGTTTCCTGGTTGTGTTCCCAAAGTGACATTCTCAGATGACCAACATCCCCCACCTTTGGAAGAAATAAACTGCCAGCATTTAGACCTGAACTTGGAAACCCAGCCTTTAATGAGAGGAAGCTCAAGCTTGGAATACATTTTTACAATTTGTATAAGATTCAATAATCCTTCAACCTAGTGTCACAATAACTGAAATTGCTTTATCCTTACAGTTTGCCTAGCACAGAAATAAATATGTCTTTAAATATAAAGGAGTCGAGTTAAATCACTTTTCAGAGTAAATATTTATTTATTTATTTAACATGTGTATGTTCGCCGAGCCAAGCAATAGCGTTCTCAGTGGCCAAGTGGAGCTCTCAGGGCCCACTGCTGAATTTGGTTAGTGGGCACTCCTCCACAATTTGTATCATTGGTTGATCTGCGCTGCAGCTGCAGCTTGGGTTGTCTCGAAGACCTCAACAGTGCTAGTTGACTGCACATAGACTTTTCCCAGTCTGGAATTGGTTAGATGGACCCAGTGATGACATGGCAGGTCGAAGGTGAGCGGGCGAGCAGTAGGGTCTGTGATGAGGAACTTATTGCTGATTGGTGTTAAGCACTAGTCTTCCCACCACAGGGTCTCCACTGTCATGTCCTGGCATGGCAGCCTCGACCACAGTGGGTGTTGTGATGAAAGACGTGTGGCGGGTGGGTTAAAAAGGTTGTTGAACAAGAGCAAGCTTGGATTGGCACATAGCTTCCCAAGCACCTTGCCAGCAGCAATCTCCCTCCTGCTGTGAGCGGGGGTGGGGTGATGTGGCTCAGAACTGGAAGCCATGGAAGATGAGTTGGTTGGAGAGTTGCTGTGATGCTGCACATTGCTGAGTTTGAGTTCCATGTCAACAAGTTTGGTGTATTAAAGATGTGTGTCATTTTTCATTTCGTAGGTTCTGATGCAATGTGTGGCCATTTTATTTCACTCCTTTCCTTTAAAATGTTACTGATTTCCACAGAAACGTTACTTCTTTGGGAGACTACATTCATGTAATCTACCTCCTCACCTCTCCAAAAACAGAGAAAGACTGAAATATTCAAATCTCAGTAGAGCCAATATTTTGTCAGATTTCCCCCCATGAAGTAGCATGGAGAAGTCAATCCTGCTGTGTTAATGCTCCATTACATTCAGTGAATATATTGTAAAAATAACAAGATCTTACCAATTTCAGACCATTCTTTACCACATGCTGATAACTGAGCTGAGGGCCGATTAGAAGCGATCGTTTCTGGGCATGTTATGAAAGGGACCTGGGTTTGGATGGGTTATTACCGCCCTGCCCCCTGTCATGGCCATCAAAAGGTGTATGACTTGCCAAGATCATTCTGTATTCTGCAGAGGGGAGGAGCAACTAAGATCTGGCTGGTTCCTGAGGGATGAGGGTGCTGGACAGGACAAAGATGTCCCTGTCATGGCGACACCAGTCACCAACATCCCTGCGCCAGCGCCAAGGGCAGCCATCTGAAATATGCTGTCCATTGATCTGTGCACAGAAAATTGTGTTTTCGTGTAAAATCCAGGAGTGACATGAAATGACCACCTGGTGGCACCATAACCTAAGGAATGAGGGTGAAGGACTCAGAACAGCACCCAGGCTGAGAATTGATTTCACTCCAGTCTCCTGGAATGAACCTGTGGTAATAGAGTGACATGAAATAGCTACATGACGGCACCAGAACACCAGGAATGGAAAACAAGGCTGCTAGTCTGCACATTGATTACGAAAAGGATGGACTCACACTCCTCTGTTCATGGAGAGATTCATTTATTTCTCCGAGACAGAAACATACATTTAAACACATTTCCAGGGCAGATGAAAAGGAATTTGGGGGTATTTCGGGGGGCATCGTGCCTGGCCCAGCACTGCGAGTAAAAAGGCTGATGCGCAATAGCGCAGCCAGGTCTGGAGTGCAGGGGGAGCGGCCCTATAAAAAGGCGCCTCCCCCTGCACAGGCGCCAGCTTCCGGTGGGGGCTGACGCCGGGCCCCGCCCCCCACACCGGGTGACGTGACCGGGCCCCGCCCCCGACGCAACGTCGGCCAGCGTCAGGGGCGGGGCCCCGCAATGCCTCCCAGAAGCGGCGCTTAAAAAGAAGCGGAGCCTTTTGTTAGTGCTGCTAAAAAAAGGCGCCGCTTCCGCTCAAGGGGGAGCGGCCGCTCCCCCTGCTCCCCCCCTGGCTACGCTACTGCTGATGCGATGAACGGGTACATGATGCTATGGCAGACTGCTCATGCATCATCTCCTGATGGAGGAGTGATTTCAATCCCAGCTCTGACACAGGGTCAACAGGTGGCTGCTTCACTCTTGCTTTAAGGATCTGAGCACAATGTGGGGATATAGCTCAGTGGCAGAGCCCCTGCTTTGTAAGAAGCTGCTGGGGTTCAATCCCTGCCATCTTCTGAAAATGCTCATTTTGATTCCTGTCAGTGGGGGCTGATTGTCTCTTTACATCCTGAGCTCAGGGCACGAATGTCCCACACCTCTCTGCTGCACAGGAGCTGGCCTTCCGTGCAGGTGGGAACGTTCCAGTCTTCCTCCAAGACAGTACTTTGTGCTCATGCATAGCGGTGACTTAGCACTTTATGAAATAGACCTAAAATTTCCCTCTATAGAAACATTGCTGTGTTGAGCTTTAGTCCAGAGCTAGGGTCACCTCCCCTGGATCTCAAGTTAGTAAATTTCAGGGAGGGTCAGACACATTCAGATGCTGGGCTCTTCCACATGCCCCACTGTGCTGACATCCCTGCATCCTGAGCTGGAGCTGCCGGCTATTCCAGCCCACTCTGCTACTTCAGCTGGGAGAACAAAACCGGACAAAAAGTCAGGGTTTTTTTCTTACTGTGGCAAAAATAAGGTAACAGTAAATTTTTATGGCTGCTCAAAGAAGGTTCAGTGGGTTTTTTTAACATTGTTTTTAAAAAATCACTGACTCCTCTTAATGACATCATCAAGAGACATAAACATCCCTGTTTCGAAACTATGCCCCAATCTCTTCACTCCAGCCTGTCACTGGGACCATCCCCCACACTGAGGAAACGCCAGAGTTTTGCCCTCTTTAGTACAGTTTGAGTCACACACATTGTTCCAAAGATAAATCTCACAGCACGAATTAGCAAAGACCCCATCACAGCAAAGTGTCTGATGTGTAAAAAATCAGTGATCTTGGGAGATGTGGCAAGAGGGAAAGTGGCAAAGTGGCCAAGATAAATTATCCCCTCTGAGCAGCTGCTGCAGCTCTGGGATCACTTCCTGAAATTGGCCAAAACTGAGAGTGTTCACAATCCAGTCAGGTGTCATCTTTTGGCTGATAGGCTGGTAAGTGGCTAGCTCAGTTGGTAGAATAGGCACCTTAAAGGTGCAGGTTTTGAGCACCACATGGGGGGAATTGTATTTCAATGTAATCTCTCTATGTAACAGCTTCTTCCTACTATTAATCAGAAACAAAGACCATATCAGAATTTAAAGTATTTTCCATCTAGACAATGAGCTAAAAAGTGGCCATGGGGCAGTTTGAGTCAATTCGAGAAATAGGAAGGGGGGAAAATCCTGCCTCTGTGGGACAGAAGCAGAGACAGGAACCATCCCAGGGAGAGGATTTGCTGCCACACTGTATCATTCTGAGACACTAGAATGAACCCAGGTAGATTATCAAACTAGGGAGTTACTGCTGCTGATGGGGATTAGGGACCCATCCTACAGAGGCGTGTCTAGACACACGAGACTTCCCCTTCCTGCCAGGAACATCCTGTTATCATTCCATTTCTCCAGCCTCTCTCAGCTCTTTCACTTTCACATTCCCCTCGCCAGTGCTGGCTGCAGGTGGGAGGAGCACATTCAGCTGCTGATTACAATCTGCCCGGACAGACGATTTCTGCTACAGCAAGAGAACTGGGTGCTCTCCATTGCAAAAGATCCTCGTGGATTGGCTCTGGTTCTCGGGAGGCCCTAGGGAACCTTTCACCCTGAAGCAGAGCCTGGCACATCCCTGCGGTTAGGTAGGTGGAGGAGCTCGGAGACTGAGTGTGGCACTGGGGGTGCAGGGGCCCAGTCCCCAGATGCTAGTTCCTGCTCTGTCCTTGCTCCTCTCTGGGTGAGACCAATCCCTGATTTGGAGAGCCAGAGAGCATGGGGGCTGTGAGTTGGGGCAGCTGCTCTGCAACAGGGACTCTGAGTCTGCCCCCTCTGTGCCCCATGGCGTCTGAAGTAGCAACAAATGATTCAGAGGGGCTGCTGCCAGCACTCCAGGGGAAGACTGGGGCAGTGTCTGAGCTGGACGTAGCACACTTTCCTCTCAGACTGAGCCCAGACGGTCATGATGGGTGGCTGTTCCCAAGCTGTGGACGCAATGGTGCAATCTTCATTATGGTACATGATCACATGCTATTTATTCCACAGGACCCCCTGCCTCATCCGGCGGACAAAGAGGGTGAAGATAAGGCTGTGCATACAACCCAGCCTTTCCTAACCCTGAGAACTCAACTTTGGAACCTCAATAATGTTCTTTTAATGTGTTTTTTGTCACTGATCGGTCCATCAGAACCTCATAGAGGGGGTGCCAATCACAACACATCAGATGCATTGTTCTAGCCAGTCCTCCAGCTACCCGCTGGCCAAGCTGTCAGTAGCACCAGACACCCAACTGACACAGCACACAGCAGCCTAGAACTCCTGAGCGATCCACCAACCGCAGCCTGCTAAGCAGCTGGAATTACAGGCACGCGCCACCACACCGGGTTGTGTTTTTTTGTAAGTATTATTATTTGTATTGAAGTAGCACTCTGAGGAGCCCCAGGCATGGCCCAGGCCCATGCTGTGGTAGGGGCTGTGCAAACACTAAACAAAAGAAGAATAAAGAGGAAATGAAAATGGTCAAGACCACAAGGCCTTTTGCCTGGCCTCTGAGGCTAAATTTAAGGTTCAGTGCCTGGTTTTCATAAAGGGGCCAAATCGTCACCTCTTGCAGGAATACCCATCAGGGAAGGTTTAGGAGCGTCCTCCCTATAAGACTTACTAATACATTCAGTGGGTGACCTACCATCTTGTCAGGACCCCCAGCAAACAGCCCAACATCCCCCTGAGATCTCACATGCTCCTCACTGTGATGAGACACAAAACAAAATTGATGGATTGGCCCTGGGGGAGGGACCCAAATGCACCCCACTCTGCAAGAGGGTCAGGGAGGGGCCTGTTCTGCTGAGTGGGGCCAGGGAGCTTGGGTTATGTTGGGGGATGGGCTGGGGTGGTCAGAGAGGGGCCTGTCCTGAGCGACAGCAGGGAGCTGGGGTTATGGGTCGGCCATCACACAGTAAAATCCATGTTGGATCCTTTGCTGCAGGCTGCATGGGGAGCCGGACATTCCTACAGGCCCCACAAGTGAGCGGTGGGGTTTGTTCCTGAGCTGGAATTGCAGTCGTTCCAAGGATAGACAATGGCTGTAGAGCTGGGTGCAAGTGCAGCTTTGGGTTTCCAGCTTCAGGCGCCACTACAGCAGCGGGTGCAGCCCCCAGTGAAAATGGAGGAGCAGGACCCAGTCAGCCCCAAGCCAGGGGAGGGAGCAGAAGGGGCAGAAAAAGCCCTTTGTGTCATCCAGGCTGGGACCATCGGGGGGCTACTGAGATGGGCAGCACCACGATGGGTCAAGCAGGAGCCACAGGAGGAGCCAGCCACCCTGCGTGGGGGTGACACCCACGTAGAGACGTGGCGGCGGCGCTTCAGGCAGTTCCATTATCAGGAGGCCGAGGGGCCCCGGGAGGCTTACAGCCACCTCCAGGAGCTCTGCCATCGCTGGCTGGAGCCGCAGAGCCACACCAAGGAGCAGATCCTGGAGCTGCTGATCCTGGAGCAGTTCCTGACCATCCTGCCGGAGGAAATGCAGAGCTGGGTCTGGGAACGTGGCCCTGAGACCTGTGCCCAGGTGGTGGCCCTGGCAGAGGGGTTCCAACTGAGCCAGCCAGAGGTTGAGGGGCCAGGGCTACAGGTGAGAGCATTTAACCCTGATTATTCCACTGAGGGATGGGGGGTGGGGTGGGAGACAGACTCTGCTACATCTGTGTATGGACCAGGACCATGGGGCTCACTTCAGTGGTCCCTGTTCCCCCTGTGCTGCCGGCCCAGCCCCATAGGAGCTGCTAGGCACGCAGTGGCAGAGCCAGGACTATTGGCCACTCATCCCCATTAGCTCCTGCAGCACTTCTTGTCAACCTGTGGGTTTGTGGGTGGATCTCTGCTCCCCTCCCCTGTCGCTGTGTCCTTGGGGGACATTCCCTGCTGTCTCCCCTCTCAGACCCCACTCTCCGCAGCACGCCCCAGGCCCTGGCTCCCTCGTTACATGTTTGATTTATCCCCAGGTCATGGTGAGTGTAAAGGTTGAGGAAGTGGCGTCAGAAGAAAAGGCGTCCCCTGGGGCGCTATGGGAATCTGCTGGCTCCAGACTAGAGCAGCTGCAGCCCCATCCCAGGTGTGCATCCCAGGAGATGGGATGGAATGAAGCTTCAGGATCCCTGTACAAGCTGCCTCGTGTCCCCAAAGAGGAGCCCCAGCCCCTCCAGGAAATAGGTAATAAGCTGGGTACAGGGCATGGTGGGCTGTGGGTCACTGAGGGGGAGGCAGAAAGGGGAAGGCCCGGGGCAGAACATGTTTGAGGAATGGAGGTGCTGGCTCACTCAGGGGAGAGCAATGGCTCCTTGCATCCCTCCCCATTCCCCTCAACAAGCTCCCTGGATGCCGCCCTCCCATCCCCCTCTATTTCAGGGACTGTCTGCAAGCCCCATGTCTGGGGCCATCGGAGCCCCCCCAATCCCATGCTGAGGGCTCTGTGTGCCCCCACAGTTCCTTCTTCCCCTCGTGCCATGGGATCTGTCTCTCCTGCCTCTTCCTTCCTTTGCTCTCTGAGGCCCCCATTCCCTTAATTTCTTTTTGGTCTGGGAAAGAAGTCGTTCAGGGTGTCAGCATTTTAAACTGTACTGGGAGGATGGGCAGAGCTGAGGGGGCTGCTCTGCAGAATACTGGTGGGGAGGGAGAGGGGTTTATGCTGAGCAGAGTGTTAGTGACTGCCAGATTCTTTCAACTACCAACAGTTACAGGGGTGGGTTGAAGCTCTGCCAATCAGATGCCAGGGGCTCGGTGTGTCCCCCATTTCCTCCTGAGGGCTAATGTGATCTGTGGATGTATAAATGTGCGTAACAAGTAGGAGCAGGAAATGGTGAGACTGATGCTGGAATACAGCGGCCAGATCTGGTGTTCACACTGGAAAAAGAATGTTGACAAATTGGAGCGAGTGTAGAGAAGAGCCACAACAGTTATTCAAAATGCCTGACCGTGAGAGCTCAGTGTTTAACTTATACAGGGAGTCCTTGGACTTACGACACCCGACTTACGTTGGACTCCACTTATGACGCTTTTCAATTGACTGCCGTTTCGCCCCTACAACACTTGTTTTGCCCATACCTTGCATAAAGTTCTCTTGAAATCACTTGCTGTTGTACAGTATTGGTGCGGAGCTGTAAGGGGCCACTTCTGATTGGCTTTGAGGCAGTAGGGTAGCTTGCTGCTTGGTAGGATTGTGGCTTGTTTTTGATTGGCTCCTGGTCCCAGGCTCAGCCAATCAAAAAGCTTAAACAGTGATTGGATGAGGCTCAGCATGTGTGTCGTTCTCCCTGGCTTTGTGAGCCTGTGTTGTGGGCATTCTGAGGCAAAGCATATGTGAGTTTATATGTTTGTTTGAATGCTGTTTACAAAATACAGCATACAGTAAATACATTGATGTTGCAACATTAGTCATCTATAATTCATTTAGTACAAAAATCTGTGTTATTGTGATGAAAATAATGTATCAAGCCTTGGTTCAGGAATCAATCTCCCCTTTATATCATTGATTCCTATGGAAAAACGGTTTTGACTTACAACGTTTCGGCTTAGAACGCATTTCTGAAGGACGAATTGTGTCATAAGTTCAAGGACTCCCTGTATAAAAGAAGATTGAGAGGTGACTTGATTACAGTGCGTAAATACCTTCTTGGGAAGAAAATACTGGGTTCTAAAGGGCTCTTTAATGTAATGGAGAATGGCAGAACAAGAGCCAATGGGTGGAAGGTGAACCATGGCAAATAAATTAGAAATAAGGCACAAATTCTTAACAGTGAGGATGATTAACCATTGGAACAAACTCCCAAAGGAAGAGGTGGAGTCTCCATCTCTCGATGTTTTCAGATCCCGAGGGATGCCTTTCTGGAAGATGCTTTAGTCAAACACAAGTTATTGGGTTCAGAATGGGGTAACGGGGTGACATATAATGGCCAGGAGGTCAGACTAGATGTATCCTGTGAGAGGGGTCGGTCACAATGAAGCCTGGTGCCACCAGATGTGTCAGGCCCCTCACAGGGCTAGCGGGGAGTTAATTAGCTCGTGCACATTGGGGTGGATGAGAGGAACTCAGAGGGAAGCTGCCTTCCCAGAAGCTGTTCTCTCTGGTAGGGCATCTGGTTTCTGGACGGAGGGGCAGGATGAGAGGGGGAGAGTGGAGGGAGGGAGGGTGAGCTTGTGGCAACTTTGCTGCTGGGCAAATGTCTTTGGAAGGTTCCTGCATCTCTGGCTCAGTGTCACCCCCAGCAGGTGTCATCCCATCAGGGTGCACGTTACTCATGCTCCCTCCCATTCTCAGTGACCTCTCTTCTCACCTGAGAGGCTGACAGAACCAGCCCCCTCTGGGGGAGAGTTTGGGGGAACTAAACCTTGATCGCCAGCCCTGTCGGTGGGGTGAGCAGGTGAGGAGCCCTTTGTGGTTTCCCTGCCCCAAACTCCTTCTCAGGGAATTAATCCCATGTTGCTTTTCTCGTTCCAGCCAATGACAAAGCCAGAGGTGACAACAAAGGAGAAATGTGTCATTCAGGAGAGCAACCAAACCACAGCACAAAGAATGGACAGCATTGCCCTGGGGAACGCCACCCGGCAGAACAAGCTAATAAGCGCCCCAAGAGTGGGAAGGGCATCTGTGTCGGCTCTGCCCTTATTACACCCCAAAGAGTCCAGGCGAGCAAGAAACGCTGGACCTGTGATGAGTGTGGGAAAAGACTTGGCGACAGCTCGGCTCTCACAAAACACCGGAGGATGCACGCCGGCCAGAAACCCTTTGTCTGCACTGCCTGTGGTAGGAGCTTCAGCCAGAGCTCGGTCCTCATGACGCACCAGAGAACTCACACCGGGGAGAGACCTTACATCTGCACCGAGTGTGGGCGACGCTTCAGCGACAGCTCCAACCTCACTCGGCACCAGAGGACCCACATGGGACAGAGACCCTATATCTGCACCGGCTGCGGGAGACGCTTCAGCCAGAGCTCACATCTCACGAGACATCAGAGAACCCACACGTCTCATAACCATGGGCACAGCTGCACAACAGGTCCTGAGCGGCCGCTGCCCCAGAGCAGCTCCATGGCAGGGGATCTTGTGGCCTAGCATGTGTCAGGGCCTCTGCCCTGGTCACACAGATATAGAATGGGAAAGGGTTGGGAGAAGTGTAGGGAGCACTTTCCTGGGCTGACTGAATGCTGCGAGGAGGGATTGCGATGGGTGATCACAGTGAGAAGCAGATATGGTCTTGTGTACCAAGAGGTTGGGCGGGGGTGGGTTGGGAATCAGGACTCCTGGGGTCTGTTCCCAGCTCCTGGAGAAGTGTGACATCTAGAGTTGGAGCAGGGACTGTCAGGTGGGAGATCCTGAGGTCTGTTCTTGAGGTTACAGATATTTTTCCCCCCATGCTCACACCCTCTATTTGTAAAAGGCTTTTGGCTCCCTGGGTGGAAACACCTTTAAGTAGTGAAAAGTAAACAGGGGCTTAACGACAGGGATGCATTTGCAGCCAATAGATGGCTGGATACAGAGATGATGACTTGAGGTGGGAGAAGTGCCTGAGATCAACAGAGAATCGATGTCCATTTCTAACTGAGCACCCCATGGATTTGGGGACCCAACAAGGCATAAGGGTTTCATGCCCCACAGCTCTCTCCATCTCACACACAGGTGCTGAGCAGCTAGATCTAAAGGAACATCCCTGGACTGTAAATATAGACTCCCAGGCCCTGAACTCCTCTGTGTCTTGCACTTGGCCCTGCAGGCTCCTTTCCGCTTGTTTGGGCTTTAGGGGTAGCAGTATCATGTATTTTCCTTTTGCCTGGCTGCTGGGAACCTGAGTTGGAACCCTGAATTCCCTGTAAACAAGGCCTCAAATCAGGGGTTCATTCTATTCCAGACACTCCCTTTGCAGATGTTTGTGCTTCGGCTGCCGGGAGGGAGCAGCCAGAGCAGTGAAAATGCAAATGCTCCCGCTCTCTTGTCTCTTCTAAAGCTTCTTCCCCAGCTCCCAGCCTGGAGCTCCCCACAGCTTTGCATTGCATCTTCCCCATTTCTATCCTTCTCACTTGGGACTCTGCTACCCTGCAGCTCCTAGGCCATGTCTACACTACAGTGGCACAATAACATAGTAGACACTTCCTACATCGACAGAATGGGTTTTTCCACCTCTCTGAGTGGCAGTAGCTAGCGTGATGGAAGAATTTTTCCATCAATCTAGGTGCATCTATACTGGGGGTTAGATCAACCTAACTACGTCCCACAAGGCACAATTCTTTTCACAGCCTTTAGCGATGTATGTAGGTCAATCAAGGTTTTAGGTGTAGATCAGATCTTAGTCACAGGGACTCATTACAGCTTGGCTTTGTCCTGGTAACTGCTAAACACCGCACTGTCGCCCACTCCTAACTGTATCCGTGTAACAGGGTTACAATCTTGGCCCAGCCAAGGTCACAAGGACATGGCTCTGCTCTGCGCTGGAACATTGACCCATGCTGTAACCAGGTTCTTAGGAAAGTGTTGATGGGTCTGGGATATGTGCATAGTGAAGGGGAAATGCTGAGTTTGCTAGCTGTGCTGCGTTGGGGTAATGAGACTCTGAAGCTCTGAGAGCAAAGGGCCAATGTGTCATACTCTCCACACAGGGCCAGAGCAAAGATCCTGCTGTGCCTCAGACCAGGCTCCCCATAGGGAAGCTGCACTTGCCAACAACAAACCGTGTGAGGGGGAAAAAGCAAAAAGCCAAGGCAGAGCCAGGGACACAGCAACTGGCTATGGGATGGAGGCAGATGGAGCCAACGAGCCTGGGGCCAACAAGGGTCACAAGAATGGCCAAACTGGGTCAGACCAGAGGTCCATATAGCCCGGTATCTTGTCTTCCAACAGTGGCTAATGCCAGGTGCCCCAGAGGGAGTGAACAGACAGATAATCAAGTGATCATTTCCTGTCGCTCTTTCCCAGCTTCTGGCAAACGGGCTGCAGACACCATCCCTGCCCATCCTGGCCAATAGCCATTGATGGACCTGTCCTCCATTAATTTATTACATTATTTTTTGAACCCTGTCATAGTCTCAGCTTTCACAACATCCTCTGGCAAAGAATTTCATAAATTGACTGTGCGCTGTGTGAAGAAATACTGACTTTGTTTGTTTTAAACCTGCTGCCTATGAATTTAATTTGGTGACCCCTAGTATTTGTGTTATGAGAAGGAGTAAATAATACATTCTTATTTACTTTCTCCACACCAGTCATGATATTATAGACTTCAGTCATATCCCCCCTTAGTCGTCTCTTTTCTAGGGTGAAAGGTCCCCGTCTTATTAACTTCTCCTCCTATGAAAGCTGTTTCATACCCCTAAACATTTTGTTAACCTTTTCTGTACTACTTCCAATTCCAATATATTTTTTCTTTGAGATGCGGCTACGAGATATCCATGCAGTATTCAAGATGTGGGTGTATACAGGGAATATGATATTCTCTGTCTTAGTAGCTATTCCTTTCTTAATGATTCCCAACATTCTGTTAGCTTTTTTGACTGCCGCTGCACATTGAGTGGATGTTTTCAAAGAACTATCCGCAATGACTCCAAGATCTCTTTCTTGAGTGGTAACAACTAATTTAACCCCCATAATTTAAAACGTGTAGGTGGGATTATGTTTTCCAATGTGCATTACTTTGCATTTATCGACATTGAATTTCATCTGCCATTTTGTTGCCCAGTCACCCAATTTTGTGAGATCCCTTTGTAACACTTCACAGTCTTCTTTGGACTTAACTATCTTAACTAGTTTTGTATCATCTGCAAATTTTTCCACCTCACTGTTTACCCCTTTTTTCCAGATCATTTATAAATATATTGAATTAGTACTGGTCCCAATACAGACCCTTGGGGCACACCGCTATTTACCTCTCTCCATTCTGAAAACTGACCATTTATACCTACCTTTTGTTTCCTATCTTTTAACCAGTTACTAATCTGAGAGAGGACTTTCCCTCTTATCCCACCACAGCTTACTTTGCTTAAGAGCCTTTGGTGAGGGACCTTGTCAGTGACTTTCTGAAAATCTAAGTACACTGTATCCACTGGATTGCCCTTGTCCATATTCTTGTTGACCCCCTCAAAAAATTCTAGTAGCTTGGTGAGGCATGATTTTCCTTTACAAAAACCATATCAAGTCTTCCCCAACATCATGTTCATCTATGTGTCTGATAATTCTGTTCTTTACTATAATTTCAACCAGTTTGCCCAATACTAAAGTTAAGTTTAACAGCCAGCAATTGCCAGGATCATCTCTGGAGCCTTTTTGAAAAATTGACCTCACATCAGCTAACTTCCAATCATCTGGTACAAAAGCTTATTTAAATGATAGGTTACCTACCACAGTAGTTCTGCAATTTCACATTTGAGTTCCTTCAGAAATCTTGAGTGAATGCCATCTGGTCCTGGTGTCTTATCACTGTTTAGTTCATCCATTGTTCCAAAACCACCTCTAACGAGACTTCGCTCTGAGACAGTTCCTCAGACTTGTCACCTAAAAAGAATGGTTCAGGTTTGGGAATCTCCCTCACATCCTCAGCCATGAAGACTGAAGCAAAGAATTCATTTAGTTTCTCCGCAATGGCCTTATCGTCCTTGAGTGCACCTTTAGCATCTCAATCGTCCAGTGGCCCCACCAGATGTTTAGCAGACTTCCTGCTTCCGATGTACTTAAATCTTGTTTGCTTTTTTTTGTTCTTAGGGCTGTTCTTCAAATTCTTTTTTGACCTTCCTAATTACATTTTTGCACTTCGTTTGCCGGAGTTTATGCTCCTTTCTATTTTCCTCAATAGGGTTTAACTTCCACTTTTTAGAGGATGCCTTTTTGCCTCTCCCTGTCCAAGAAAACGAACATCCTGCAGCCCAGCCCGTGAGTCGAGCAGCACCAGACTCCGAGACCACGGCTGGACCAATTTTAATCCCTGTCCAACGAAGCTCCTTGGTTGTTTTTTTGTGTGGGGTCGTTAATCAAGGGGACATTGATCAAGTTGAGTTATTTGCTAATAATGGCCCAGGGTGTCTGATGGCTCGTGGGGAGCAGGGACGGGTGTCGCCGTCTGTGACAGAATCGGGGGATATAAAGGGGCCTTTCAACAGTAGCTGGGGAGGGGGCAGGAAACGGCCCCCTGTTGCCCTTATGAAGGGGGGGTTTCTCCCCCCCAAGAGCTGCTTCCAGAATCACCCCCGCCTGCCCCAATAGAGACAGGACAGACAGACCTGAATTAACCTCCCCCAAACCCCACCAGAGACCGAGGGGAGTAAAGTACCCCCTGGCCAGGGCTGCTCAGCCACCTCCCCCTGGGCCAACTGCCCTAACTGCCACTGTGGGAGGACCCATTCTCACTGGTGGAGCAGGGGGCGGCATGTTTGACCCAATTCCCAAATCTGGTGCTTTAATAAAAATTCCCCCTTCGTTAAGAGAGCAGAAAAAAATAAAAGGTTTTCAAGGGCCAGGCACCAAAAATGGAACTTCAAATCTGAGCCTTTGTTGCCCCCACCCGCCCCAGGACTGTAGTGGTTTGTTCCATCAGCTGGACGTTTTGGTGCTGCTTCTTTTTATCTGCCACTGGAAGAAACCATTTCCCTGTGTGGGGGTTGCTAAAATATCTGCGGAGCTTGTTTAATTTGGGGTTTTTTCCTGTCAGGAATTTTAAAATAAAATCCCTCCCCTCACAACATTAGCTCCTTTTCAATCTGGAGGATAAAAATCCTGAGTCTGAGGATAATTTGCCTCCCCACCCGCGAAGGGGGGGAATGGTTTTTCCAAGCCCAGAGCTGCAATTGATTGTTTCCCTTCACTCAGGGGGGCGGGGGGGGGGAGGGGCAGTAGACACAGCTCTGCACCTGCGCTCTGCAGTGGCTCCCTCTGGGGCAGGGCTGGGCAGCTCTGGGGCATAAATTCCTCCCCACACTCACTAGGGGAGGGAGGCAGGTGTGGGGCTGGGGCCTGAGTTGCGCAGCAAGGGGCAAACCCCGGGGGATGGAGCTAGGGTGACCAGATGTCCCGATTTTATAGGGACAATCCTGATATTTGGGACTTTTTCTTGTATAGGCACCTATTACCTCCCCACCTCCGTCCCAATTTTTCACATTTGCTGTCTGGTCACCCTAGCTGGAGCGCTCTTGCTGCCACGCTGGGGAGGGGGCTACACTGGAGATTGGCACCCAAGGGCTGGGCTGAAACATGCCCCAGTTTTGCCCTTTCCCTTTGGCCTGTGGCTGGGGCAGCCTGGGGGTGTCTCGATTACAGGGGCAGGTCTGGTTATCTCCCGTTGGCTGTTAGCGACTCACTCCCTGCTGGTGTCTAAACTCTCCCTTGGCCATGGGCTCTTTCCTGGGCTGTGCCAGGCTCCTCACGCGGTCCCTAGGAGTGAGGGGAGAGTTCAGTCTCTGCAGTGCATTCAGCCCCCTGGATTCTCTGCTGAACCCAGCAATGGGATATTAGTGCTGATGGGTTTGGGAGGGGACAGGGACACCTGCCCAGTAGCAAATTGATGGACACCCCCTCCCCTCGCCCAGTCATTCATAGCCTCACACACAATCAAATTACAGTGGGTGCTGCTGACCAGGCCAGGGTTGAAGTTGAACTGATGACCCAGAGGTGAAAGGCTCTGTATCCGATCCAGCTGAGGCATCAGCCCATCTCCATCATCTTACTCCTTGCCACACATTTACTCACCAATACATTTGCTCCTCAGTAATTTAATCCGGGAGTTTTGTATTTTATCCTAGTTTTGCCACAGGATTCTTCTGGGCTGGAACCAGCTGAACCAGTTTTTGCACCTCAGAAGCCTTTTTATTCAGAAGTCACTCACCCAGGTCAGAAACAGCCCCAACAGGCAGGACAGCATCTGCCTCAAGCACAGCAAGTGCCCTCCCCAGTGAGAGCAATGCTGGGTGCTCTATGAACAAGGATCCTGTGGGGGATACTGCAGGAGCATTTAGAGGGGAACCAAAGCAAGGGGTTGGAAACATCCCAAACACAGGGAATTCACTGGGGCAGTAAAAGCTCCATGGCAGGGAGGAAAGGGGCCACTAAGGAACAAATCCCATCTCTGAAGTGCTCATAGGCACAAACCTTTAGGGGAAAGTGTCAGGCCCCCACAGAGAAATGCAATTTATGCCAATTGTCTATGAATCTGGGAAATTTCAAATTTGCTCGGCTTGAATAGGCCATAAATTCTCCATCAGACACGCATATTTCATCAGGAACACATTAATAACATAGCTGAAGTCGAAGTCTCTTAGTTCGAACTTACCTGTGGTCCACACACGGCGCGCAGGCTCCCCCGTCAACAGCGCTTACTCCTCGCGGTGAGCTGGATTACCAGCGTCGACGGGGGAGCACTTCCTGGTTCGATTTATCGTCTAGACAAGACGCGATAAATCGAACCCAGAAGATCGATCCGACGCCTCCGATCCAGCCGGTAAGTGTAGACTAGCCCTCAGTAACTGTCTACACTCGCAAGGCACGTGCAGCGCTGCATCTCCTCAGGTACAGCGCTGCATGTACTCCACCTCCCCGAGAGGAATAACGTTTGTTGCGCTGCTGCTGGTGCGCTGCGGCTACAGTGTGGCCACCCAATGCGCTGTTATTGGCCTCCAGAAGTATTCGGAAGTATCCCACAATGCCTGTTCTAGCCACTCTGGTCATCAATTAGAACTCTACTGCCCTGGCCTCAGGTGACCAACTGCCACTCCGACCCTTTAAATTCCCTTGGAATTTTAAATATCCCCTTCCTGTTTGCTCAGCCAGGCGTGGAGTGCTCTCAGCGCATCTTTCCAGGTAACCATGCCTCCACGTGCCAGACGAGCCCCAGTATGGAGCAATGGCGAGTTGCTGGACCTCATCGCTGTTTGGGGGGAGGAAGCTGTCCAGTCCCAGCTGCGATCCAGCCGGAGGAATTTCGATACTTTCGGCCAGATATCAAGGGCCATGATTGAAAGGGGCCATGACCGGGACGCAATGCAGTGCAGGATAAAAGTAAAGGAGCTGCGGAGTGCGTACCGCAAAGCCCGCGAGGCAAACAGCTGCTCGGGTGCTCCCCCCAAAACCTGCCGATTCTACAAAGAGCTGGATGCAATACTTGGGGGTGACCCCACTACTGTTCCGAGCACCACCGTGGACACAGGAGAGCGGGAGGAGGAGGAGGAGGGGGTTCAAGAAAACAGAAGCGAGGGTGCTGTGGCTGGGGGAGACACCCCTGACTCCCTGGGTGCATGCAGCCAGGAGCTCTTCTCGAGCCAGGAGGAAGGGAGCCAGTCACAGCGGCCGGTACGCGCTGGGAGAGAAAGAGAAGAACAGGTTCACGGTAAGCAGCTTTTATTTTCGGGAAGGAGTTTTTTCGGTGTGGGGTCCTTGGGCGAGGAGGGTTTGGGCTGCATGCATGCCTAGATGCGGAAGAGCGCATTGATGTGGTCTATCACATCGGAGAAATCGGCCACTGTAATCTCTTCGAAAGTCTCAGCCAGGACGTGGGCAATGCGCTTGCGCAAGTTTATTGGGAGAGCCGCCATGGTCCTTGTCCCATTCAGGGTAACGTGTCCGCGCCACTGTGCCGCGAGGGACGGGGGGACCATTGCTGCACACAGGCAAGCTGCATATGGGCCAGGGCGGAAGCCGCATTGCAGTAGAAGACCCTCCCTTGCTTCCCCGGACACCCTCAGCAGCGAGATATCTTCCAGGACGAACTCCTGTGGAAAATGTGGGGATAGTGTTCAGTGTAGGTTCCCCCTGCAGCTGTTGGCTCTCCCCAAGGCACAGAAACCCATCGGACAGTACATCCATGAAACAATCAGTCCCCCTTTACCCTGTGCTTACCATTTTGGGGCTCCCGTGGGTTCTGTGCGCTGTGTTTGGGACGGGAAAATTGTGCTGTTTTGGAGACTGTGCGCGCCCTCCTTAAGTGTGGGGGAATCATTGCTCTGTCTGGCATAAAACAATGATGCCTCTGTTAAATGTTGCATTTTGCCTTCAAGATGCAACCTTGAGATCTCCGCCATCCTTCTTATCACCGGCTGAGAGACTCCAAAGGCTCAGGAGGAGGCCCAGAAGAACGAAAGAAGACATGCTGCAGGAAGTTATGAAACAGTCTCTTAAAGAGAATCAAAAGGCTCGGGAGTGGAGGGAGAGTGAAAGCAGGCTCCGCCAGGAAAACGCAGCGCAGCGGCAGCAAAGCATGCGGCTCCGGCACGAAAGCACAAAGGAACTGATTAGCATCTTGGCGCGCCAAGCGGACTCTATCCAGGCGCTCGTCACCATGCAGGCGGAACAGTACCGCACCCGCCCCCCCCTGCAGCCAGTGTCCCAAAACACTTGTGCCCCTATGTCACCACCTGCCCACTTCACCCAATATCCAGGTTCTTATCGCCCACACCAGATGCCCCCAACACCTGTAGCTTCACCAGACAGCCCTGGAAACTATGACCCTTACCCACTGCACTCAACTCCCATCCCGAATTATAGACATTCTGAAGTGCAGCACTCACTGCACAGCACTCCAGACAGGAAGCCCGAGTATGAAAGCAGGACATACCATACCCTGTGATTGAACCCTTCCCCACACCACCCACCACCCCCTTGCCCTTTCTGTCTCACAAGCAGTTGTGTTTCTTTTTAATACATGTATTTTCTCTGTAATAAATGGATTCTTTGGATGTGCAAACAGTCTTTATTATTGCATAAGGAAAAAAGATACCTTAGCCCAGGAAAGAAACAGGCAACGCAAGTGAGCTGAGCAAACACAAATCAGCTCAGCAAAGACAGATAACTGATAACATTGGAACCACTTCACTTCAGGGTCGTGCAGGGCAGCACACATTACTGGTGGTTTTCAGCCTCAAATTTCTCCCTCAAGGCATCCCTAATCCTTGCAGCCCCACGCTGGGCCCCTGTAATAGCCCTGCTCTCTGGCTGTGCAAATTCAGCCTCCAGGTGTTGAACCTCTGAGGTCCACGCCTGAGTGAACATTTCACCCTTCCCTTCACAAATATTATGGAGGGTACAGCACGCGGATATAACCGCGGGGATGCTGTGTTTGGCCAAGTCCAGCTTCCCATATAGAGATCGCCAGCGGCCCTTCAAACGGCCAAAAGCACACTCCACAGTCATTCTTCACTGGCTCAGCCTGTAGTTGAACCGTTCCTTGCTGGTGTCAAGGCTCCCTGTGTAGGGTTTCATGAGCCACGGCATTAAAGGGTACGCGGGGTCTCCAAGGATCACAGTGGGCATTTCAGTTTCCCCTACCGTGATCTTCCGGTCTGGGAAAAAAGTCCCGGACTGCATCTTCCGGAACAGAGCAGTGTTCCGAAAGATGCGTGCGTCATGCACCTTTCCGGGCCAGCCTGCGTTGATGTCAATGAAACGCCCACGGTGATCCACAAGCGCCTGGAGAACCATGGAGAAATACCCCTTCCGATTAATGTACTCGGATGCTAGGTGGGGTGGTGCCAGAATAGGAATATGCATCCTATCTATCGCCCCTCCAACGGTCGACTTTCCCACTCCAAACTGGTTCGCTACTGATCGATAGCAGTCCGGAGTTGCGAGCTTCCAGATTGCAATAGCCACCCGCTTCTCCACCGTCAGGGCAGCTCTCAATCTCGTGTCCTTGCGCTGCAGGGCGGGGGCAAGCTCTTCACACAGTCCCATGAAAGTAGCTTTTCTCATCCAAAAGTTCTGCACCCACTGCTCGTCATCCCAGACTTGCATGACAATGTGATCCCACCACTCTGTGCTGGTTTCCCGAGCCCAAAAGCGGCGTTCCATGGTGCATAGCATGTCCGTGAATGCCACAAGCAAGTTCATGTCGTACGCGTTTTGCGTGACAATTTCATCGTCATCGTCAGACTCCTCGCTGTCACTGTGGATCTTAAGGAACAGCTCGACTGCCAAATGTGACGTGCTGGCGAGACTCGTCAGTATTTTGCTCAACAGGTCGGGATCCATTTTCCCGCTGACCGAAACGGAGCACAGATTGCGCTACAAAGAAACCGTTGAAAGATGGCGTAAATTGTGGCCGGAAACACAGGGATTGCTGGGATGCGAAGCGATGCCTCACGGGTCGTTGGGACAGGACCCAGAATGCACCATACCCCACGCCCCCTTCCCACAACCCACGGCGCCAGAATTGGAAGAGGTGTTCTGTGGGATACGTGCCCATAATGCACCTCTCCCAAAACCGCTGCAAGTGCCGCAAATGTAGCCACGTTAGTGCTCGTTACTGCGCTGGCGGCTGCCAGTGTGGACAGGCTGCAGCGCTTTCCCTACTCAGCTGTACAAAGACGGGTTTAACTCACAGCGCTGTACATCTGCAAGTGTAGCCAAGGCCTTAATAACAGGGCTCCCATAGCAAATGAGGATATTCTCCCAGGAGGACCATCTTCCTGGGATTAGAGAGGAGGGAGATCAGAGACTTCTGAAAGAGTGAAGTGGAATTTCCAGCCCTAAAATCCCCAATAAGGAGAAGATGAACAAAACAGCTCCATTCCCCAATCTCATTGATATAATTATGGGTAACAGGTAGTTTACATAATGCCAGAAAACTAACTTTGATGGCTATCTATGTATCTATTCTATTTATTTATAACTTGCTCGTTCCCAAATGGAGTGGGAGGCTTGCCAGACACCTGGCAAGACACAACAAAACAAGCTAAACCGTGGTAGGCCAGAATCTCAGCACAGGAGCTCTGGGAAGTTTTTCTGATCTCCAGCTCTTCCCATTTCTCTCATATCTGAGCTGTTCTGAGGGATTCATTATGACTCCTCAGGGGAGGGGCTTTCAGGCCCTGAGCCTTCTCTCAGGGTCTGCCTCATTGTGGTCCCAGAGCTCTTCAAATCAGGTTTATTCAGCAAGACCTATTTTCCATAAAACCATGGTGACTGTCATTGATTCTACTTCCATCCTTGCTTCATTGTTTATTGAATCCCCTACCTGCTTTTATATTATTTTGCCTGAGACTGATATCAGGTTAACCAGCATATAATTTTCCAGGTCATCCCACTTGCATTTTTAAAATATTGGCACAACATTAGCTCTCTTCTTCTCTGCGATAATTTCCCCACCATTTCAAGATTTATCAATAATTAATATCAGCGGCTCAAAGAATGCCTCAGCCAACTCTTTTAGAACTCTTGGGTGAAAGCGACATGAGCTGGTTATTTAAAATGTTTATCACTATGAGATATTGTTTAAGTCCTCCTTAGTTATCATGTGTCCTAGAGATGAACAGTTCCATACCCCATTACTCCCAGCCTGAGACAGACAGCGCCTCCTATTTCCCCCACACACCCAGCCCTGGGCACTCCTTTCACAGCTGCCCCTTCAGAATCCCTCACAACCATCCTGTCATATCCTGTATTACCCATTTCCTGGAGGGGCCAGGGCTCTCCTTTGGGGACACAGGGCAGCTTGTATTAGGATCTTGGGTCTTCATTCCATCCCACCTTCTCCTGGGATACACACTCGTGATGAGGCTGTGGCTGCTCCAGTTGAGAGCCAGGAGATTCCCATAATGCCCCAGGGAATAACATCTTCTCGGAGGTCACTTTCTCAACTTTCACATGTACCATGACCTGAGGACAAGTCAAACACATCAACGTGGTGCTGGGGCCTGGCACCCTCTGAGAGTCAGGCCTGAGATGGGAAATGACAGGGAACATCCATCATGGACACAGGAATGGGGGCGGGTGGAGAGATACAGACCCACGCTCAATGTCCAGGGGCAGTATGTAGAGCTGTGGTGCTTCCTGGAAGCAAGAAACCAATAGCTCTGGCTCTGCCACTCTTTGTGCCCCCCTGGAAGCTCCCATCTGTCTGGGCACTCAGTGGGGGGGAAACAGTCTCTACAGAAATGGGCATACCCTAGTCCCCGTCACAGACATAGCACAGTCGGTCTCCCTTCCCCAACCCCATTCCTCACTGGGATGATTAGTGTTAAATTAGGGTGACCAAACGTCCCGATTTTATACGGACAGTCTTGATTTTTGGGTCTTTTTCTTATATAGGCTCCTATTACCCCTCACCCCCATCTCAATTTTTCACATTTGCTGTCCCGGCACCCTGGTTTAAATGCTCTGACCTGTAGCCCTGGCTTCTCAGCCTCTGGCTGACCCAGCTGGAACCCCTCTGCCAGGGTCACTGCCTAGGCACAGGTCTCAGGGCCACGTTTCCAGACACCAGCTCTACATTCCTCCGGCAGGATGGTCAGGAACTGCTCCAGGATCAGAAGCTCCAGGTTCTGCTCCAGTGGTGCAGCTCCAGCCAGCCATGGCAGAGCTCCTGGAGGCAGCTGTAAGCCTCCTGGGGCCCCTCGGCCTCCTGGTAGTGGAACTGCATGAAGCGCCTACGGCTTGTCTCTATGTGGCTGTCATCCCCACAGAGGATGGCTGGCTCGGCTCCTGCTTGACCTCTGGTGGTGCTGCCCATCTCAGTTACTCCCCAATGGTCCTAACCTGGATGGCAACACAAGCTTTTCCTGCCCCCACCCCTAGCTCGGGGCGTGCAGGGTCCTGCTTCTCCATTTTTGCTGGAGGCTGCACCCCGTGCTCTATCAGTATCTGGAACTGGAGACACAGAGCTTCTGCTGTCCCTTGCTTTACAGCCATTTTCTCTCCCCGGGGGAGCCCTTATCCCATCTGGGGTCTTCCCTCACTCTCCAACCCCCGCACTTGCAGGGCCTGTTGTGTATCTCCAGCCTCCCCGGCAGCCTGCAGCAAAGGCTCCAACAGGGATGGGAGAGTAAGAACGGATTTATAAACCCAGCTCCCTGACACCACTCAGCACAGACAGGTCCGTCCCTGACCCCCTGCCCATCCCCTCTGGCCCCTGCATGTCCTCCTCAGCTCCCTGCCTGCCCAGGGCAGGGTGATGCTGCTGCAGCTCAGCTCCCTTCTACTCTCTCCTGCTCTCAGTTGCCAGGCTGGGCTCTCCAGAGTGGAGGCTGGGCCCAGCTCCTGGACATAGGCCAGGGTATGGGACTGCAAGCCCCTGGATGCCTAATTGTCACAAACTGCTGCTTCCCATTAGAATTTGCCGCTGTGCTGGTACTAGGGTGACCAGATGTCCCGATTTTATAGGGACAGTCCCGACTTTTGGGTCTTTTTCTTATATAGGCTCCTATTACCCCCCACCCCTTGTCCCGATTTTTCACATTTGCTGTCTGGTCACCCTAGCTGGTACTGAGGAGCCTCAGCCCTGGTCTACACTACGAGTTTAGGTCAAATTTATTAGCGTTATTTCGATTGATCCGTGCACCCGTCCACACGACGAAGCCCTTAACATCGACTTCTAGGGCTCTTAAAATCGATCTCGCCACTCCACCCCCAACGAGGGGATTAGCGCTTAAAGCGATATTGCCGAATCGATGTAGGCTTAGTGAGGACGCAATTCGACGGTATTGGCCTCCTGGATCTATCCCACAGTGCAACATTTGACCGCTCTGGACAGCAGTCTGAGCTCCAATGCTCCGCCCAGGTAGACAGGAAAAGCCCCGCAAACTTTTGAATTTCATTTCCTGTTTGGCCAGCGTGGTGAGCTGCAGGTGAGCGCAGATCTCATCAGCAGAGGTGACCATGATGGAGTCCCAGAACCGAAGACGAGCTCCAGCATGGACCGAGCGTGAGGTACGTGATCTGATCGCTGTATGGGGAGACGAAACCATGCTAGCAGAGCTACGGTCCAAAAGAAGAAACTCCAATACATATGCCAAAGTCTCCAAGGGCATGCAGGACAGAGGCTACAACAGGGACGCGCAACAGTGCCGCGTGAAAATTAAGGAGCTCAGGCAAGCCTACCAAAAAGCCAGAGATGCAAACAGCCGCTCTGGGTCAGAGCCCCAGACATGCCGCTTCTATGATGAGCTGCATGCCATTCTAGGAGGTGCAGCCAGCACTAACCCTCCCATGTGGTATGACTCCGTATGTGGATCATCAGAAACCACAGAGGAGCATGATGATGATAATGATGCTGAAAATAGCACCCAGACACAGCAAGGAAGCGGAGAAGCCCTTTTCCCCGACAGCCAGGAACTCTTTGTCACCCTGGAGCCAGTACCCTACGAACCCACCCAAGGCGTGCTCGATGCAGGAGAAGGGACCTCTGGTGAGTGTACCTCTGTTAATTAATACATGTTTTATAAGCAAGCGTGTTTAATGATTAATTCGCGGCCAGTACAGCTACAGCTACTGGAAAAGTCTGTTAACATGTTCGGGGATGGAGCAGAAATCCTCCGGGGACATCTCCAGAAAGATCTCCTGGATGTACTCCCAAAGCCTGTGCAAAAGGTTTCTGGGGAGGGCAGCCTTATCCTGTGCTCCGTGGTAACACACTCTACCACGCCAGGCCAGTAGCACATAGTCTGGAATCATTGCTTTGCAAAGCATGGCGGCGTATGGTCCCGGTGTTTGCTGGCATTCAAGCAACATCCGTTCTTTATCTGTCTGTGTTATCCTCAGAAGAGTGATATCATTCATGGTCACCTGGTTGAAATAGGGGAATTTTATTAAGGGGGTATTCAGAGGGGCTCCGTCCCTGCTGTGCTGTTTGCCTGTGGCTGAACGGAAATCTTCCCCGCTGTGACCCACGCGGTGGAGGGAGGGGGAACAGCGAACATCTTGGATGTGTGTCTGTGTGTGTGGGGGGGTGTCGATTAGGTTCGCGCTGCACATTAACCCGAAAACCGCCGCCCCTCCCTTTTCAATTGCCAACCAGTTTTAAATTGCCAGCCCAAAGGCTGTTTGTTATGGGAAATGAGGGGGTTGCTGTTTGAAAACATTCCCACATGTTATGAAGGTTAAAGAAGCCTATAGACTGTGGCTTACCATGGCTGCCTGCAAGCCGAATTCTGTTGCCCGCCGGACCTGCTTGTGTGATCTCTCACACCAAACCGGCAGACCCTCAATATAACAGGCAAAGTGCAACCTTGGACCAAATGCACATGTGATATGTAATGTTTGGAGCATTGTTCTCTAATATGTGTCTTTTAAACTACTCCTCTCCCGTTTGTTTCCTCCCGCAGCTGCAAATGTTTCAACGCCACCCCCTTCATCACCGTCCCAGAGGCTAGCAAAGATTAGAAGTAAAAAAAAAAGGAATCAAGACGATATGTTCTCAGAACTCATGGAATCCTCCCACACTGAAGCTGCCCAGCAGAATGTGTGGAGGCAGACACTGTCGGAGTCCAGGAAGGCAGATTTTGATCGCGCGAACAGGTGGCGTGATGAAGAGAGTAGGTGGCGTCAGCGTGCAGAGAGAAGGCAGGATGCAATTCTGAGGCTACTGGAGGATCAAACGGAAATCCTCCGGCTTATGGCTGAGGAAAGGCGTAGGGTTCAGGAAAGGCCGCCTGAGCCCAGACCGCCGCCACAGCCCCTGTGTAAGCAACAGCCCTCCTTCCCGAGTCCCATAACCTCATCCCCGAGACGTCCAAGAACGCGTTTGGGTGGCCTCCGTGCACCCAACCACTCAAGCCAAGAGAACAGTCCAAGCAAGAAAGGGCTGGCATTCAATAAGTTTTAAAGTGCTGTGTGTACTTGTCCTTCCCTCATCCCCTCCTCCACCACCCATCCTGGTGCTTCCCTTCCTCCACCAGCTATCCCGGGAGACTGTGGCAGTTACCCCCATAGTTCCCCCTCTTTGTTTTACGAATTAATAAAGAAAGCATGATTTTTAAGCAACAATGACTTTATTTCCTCTGCGAGCGGTGATCGAGGGGGGGAGGGCAGGGCGGTTTGGGTAAAGGGAAGTAGAGTGAATGAAGGGGCGGGGCTTTTCATTACTGGGGAAAAACAGAACTTTCACACAGCATCCTGGCCATTCATGAAACTGGTTTTCAAAGCTTCCCTGATGCGCAACGCACCCTGCTGTACTCTTGTAATAGCCCTGGTGTCTGGCTGCGCATAACCAGCGGCCAGGCGATTTGCCTCAACCTCCCACCCCGCCATAAACGTCTCCCCCTTACTCTCACAGATATTGTGGAGCGCACAGCAAGCAGTAATAATAATGGGAATATTGTTTTCGCTGAGATCTAACCTAGTCAATAAACTTCGCCAGCGAGCTTTTAAACGCCCAAATGCACATTCCACCACTCTGCACTTGCTCAGCCTATAGTTGAACAGCTCCTGGCTACTGTCCAGGCTTCCTGTGTATGGCTTCATGAGCCATGGCATTAAGGGGTAGGCTGGGTCCCCAAGGATAACTATAGGCATCTCAACATCCCCAACGGTTATTTTCTGGTCTGGGAAGAAAGTCCCTTGCTGCAGCAGCTGAAACAGACCAGAGTTCCTGAAGATGCGAGCGTCATGTACCTTTCCCGGCCATCCCACGTTGATGTTGGTGAAACGTCCCTTATGATCCACCAGTGCTTGCAGCACTATTGAAAAGTAACCCTTTCGGTTTATGTACTCGCTGGCTTGGTGGTCCGGTGCCAAGATAGGGATATGGGTTCCGTCTATCGCCCCACCACAGTTCGGGAACCCCATTGCTGCAAAGCCATCCCGTATGAGCTGCACATTTCCCAGACTCACAACCCTTGGTACCAGCAGCTTGGTGATCGCCCTGGCTACTTCCATCACAACAGCCCCCACTATAAATTTTCCCACTCCAAATTGATTCGCGACTGACCGGTAGCTGTCTGGCGTTGCAAGCTTCCACAGGGCTATCGCCAGTCGCTTCTCTACTGTGAGGGCTGCTCTCATCTTGGTGTTCTGGCGCTTCAGGGCAGGGGAAAGCAACTCACAAAGTTCCATGAAAGTGCCCTTACGCATGCGAAAGTTTCGCAGCCACTGGGATTCATCCCAGACCTGCAGCACTATGTGGTCCCACCAGTCTGTGCTTGTTTCCCGGGCCCAGAATCGGCGTTCCACTGTATCAACAAGCCCCATTACCACCATGATGTCCACCTTGCGGGGGGGGGCCTTTTTTGAGAGAGGTCTGTGTCCATGTCCTCATCACTGTCCTCAGGGCGCTGCTGTCGCCTCCTCGCCTGCTGTAGCTCTAGCAGCTCCTGGTTCTCGTTCTCCATATACTCCTGGACAATGCGCGTGGTGTTCATAACGGCGATAACAGCCACGGTGATCTGATCGTGCTCCTTGCTTTCCCTGGTATGCTGTTTGCAGGACAGCAGAGTGGCAGCAGAAGCGGCGGGTGGATAACAATGGAGTCAGCAATATGGCGCCCATATGAAAAAAGGCACGAAAGGATTTTTTGCTCCCCCCTCAGTTGCTTTCATGGAGGGATGGGGGAGCAAGGGTTAGGCGCCTTCCCTTCTAGCAGCAGATGGTACAATATGCTTGATATCCATCATCATCTCCTGGCCCCCTCAAGGATTGAACTCACAACCCTGGGTTTAGCGGGCCAACGCTCAGAACGCTGAGCTATCCCTCTGCCCGTATTATAGCATGACTGAATCCCCACTAGACCTAATGTCCAGGCGTACGCTGGAGATGTACTGTAATTGTGAGCTAAGCAGGCTTCCGTAGCAAACACGGAAACCCCGGAAAAAAGGCGCGAAAAATATTGCTTTCACGGAGGGAGGGAGGGAGGGACGTTTGATGGCTTGACGACATGTACCCAGAACCACCAGCGACAATGTTTTCTGCCCCATCAGGCTTTGGGATCGCAACCCAGAATTCCAATGGGCGGCGGAGACTGCGGGAACTGTGGGATAGCTACCCGCAATGCAATGCTCCGAAAGTCGATGCTAGCCCCGCTACTGTGGACACAGTCAATCGACCTCATGGTCTTAATGCTCTTTAGTGGGGACACACACAATCGATTCCATAAATTCGGATTTTAAAATATCGACTTCTATAAATTCGACCTAATTCTGTAGTATAGACGTACCCTCAGTAACATCTGCTGAAGCTGCTGCCCTACTCCTCTCATACAACATGCTCCCTGGAGTCCCTGCTGCTCTGGGGCTCATGGGGGAGGAAGGGGCATAGTCTGTGCAGGGCGGAAACTGAATTCACATTGCACAGGAGGGTCAAACAGCTGGAGGCAGGGGAAGGACAAGGGAAGAGGCCAAGGAAGGGGCAAAATCAGGGATGGGGTGGGAGCTGGGGTTGAGAACGGGGCTAAGGTGCTGTCAGACAGTGACAGAGGGGAAAACCAAAGGATAGGGAGGGGCATAGGGATAAAAGTTACTCCAAGCCATCTGTGGCTGCAAAAATGGGGGCAGGGGGAGCAGAAGGAGTCCCAGGGCTGTGTTCTTTCTTAAAGGCATAGTGCATTCGAATGCCTAGAAAAGGCAGCTCTTCCCTATCTGATATGCTGTATCAATCTGCTAAAGCAAACTTGATTCCGTGAAATATTTTACATACACCCCCTCTCCAAAAATTTTTTTTTTTTAAAAAAAGTTTGTTCCCTGAAGCTACATGCATTGAATCATAGAATCTCAGGGTTGGAAGGGACCTCAGGAGGTCATCTAGTCCAACCCCCTGCTCAAAGCAGGACCAAACCCAATTAGATCATCCCAGCCAGGGCTTTGTCAAGCCTGACCTTAAAAACCTCTAAGGAAGGAGATCCTTAAAAACCTCTAAGGAATCCACTGCCTCTCTCTATGATCCATTCCCCGAACCTGATACTTACATCCAGGGTCTCATACTTTCACCCAATCTGCTTCTAAAATTCCCAAGAAGCAGCATCCAGAAAGACATGAGTAACAGAAAAGCTCCCTACTGGGACATCTACGGGTTTACGCCAGTGAGTATCTCCTTGCCCTGTCACTCCAGTCATAGTATACACTGTTGTCTTGTTGTGTGACGTCCCCCATCTGAATTCTGGATTTTAAAGAGACAGACATCCACTATCAAGCAAAGCTTGCTTGTGGATGCCTTCTATAAGCTATGACACAGCGGGGCACCTCTACTTATCCAAGGGTACATCTACACTACCCGCCCAATTCGGCGGGTAGCGATCGATCTTCTGGGATCGATTTATCGCGTCTCGTCTAGACACGATAAATCGATCCCAGAAGCGCTCCCCGTCGATACCGGAACTCCAGCTCCGTAAGCGGAGTCGACGGGGGAGCCTGCCTGCTGCGTGTGGACCCGCGGTAAGTGCTTTTAAGTTCTAACTAAGATACTTCGACTTCAGCTACATTATTCACGTAGCTGAAGTTGCGTATCTTAGTTCGATCCCCCCCCTCTAGCGTGGACCAGGCCCAACGTAATTCGGGTAAGAATCCTGGATAAGCGGGGGAAGGAGGAAGCAGTTCCAGCTGGAGCACAGCTCCTTGCCCCCAAAATCAGCTCCTTAAGCCTCTGCACATCTTCCTCCAGTTCCTCATGATGCCTCTGTATCTCGTAGAACGTGAGCCATGGGAGCTCAAGGCCGCCTTTCCCTCAGCTGTACCCTCTCCAATATTCAGAGGTCTCCGGACTACCCTCTGAACTGGGTTTCTGGCAGGCCACTTTCAACCCTGAGTGCTTTAGCCTCCTCCAATGGGTCCCTGTTCTTACCTCAAGGGGGCATGGCAAAACCCACATTCTGCTTTTTTACCCCAAATCTGAAAATTAGTACAACCCCTATCAAACGTCATTTTAACTGCCTTGTTAATCTTTGGAAGTAGTCCATCTACACGTTTTTGGTAGCCTATATCAAGATTATTAGAGATTAAGCAAAAATAGTTGCCCTTCATATTATGCATGGGGCTCCTTAGGTTTCTGCTTAACAGCACCAACAATGATGATTGCTGTGTCAGACCCTAATAAAGTTTGGATAATCTCTGAACACAGGAACTGCCACTGTCCCTGACCTCTATAGCCCTGTGGAGAATGCAGCCAAACCCAGAGCCAACTCCCTTCTCCAAAATTCCCTCCCAATTCCCTCTAGTCAGATCACAAAATTCAACCTGCTCCCTAATTGTCATAAGCCACTTTAATACTTCCTCCATACCTCTGCTTTTTGGGACAAGGACCTATTTCTTTCATTATGGCTGATGTCGCCTCTGGTAAAAGGTTTTCAACTTTCACTTCTGCACATGTACCACTCAGATTGTTTTGGACTGTGGCCATGATTCTAGGCTTCACAGGAACAGGTGCTGTAGGGGATTTAGAATCCAGATGGGTCAAGGGAGGATAAAGTGGACTATAAAGGAATGGAGCTGCTTTAGACACTACAGCACTCTACACATTAATGCTTTTTCCTTTCAGACGTTTCACTGTCTAATTAAAAGCCCTGTCGTATCTGAATTCTCCCACTGAACGGCTTCTAGCTGTGTTTGCAGAATGTCGCTCTGCTCCACAAGAGACTCACATTCTCAATCAAAGCCTCAGACCTTGTAAGGCACTGTGCCTCTAGCTCTGTGACCTTGCATTCCATCCTCCTGCACATCCTTGAGTTCAGACGGTTTGTATTTTCTACATTCCCATTTCAATGCTTCATTGTTTCACAAAAGCTCTGACTGCTCCTATCAAACTCTGAACAGCTGTGGCTTTTGCCTTTTTCTTCACAACCTTTTGTTGCCCCCCCCCCCAAAAAAAAGTTGCTTTCAAACAGATTAGTCACCAGTTGGAGTGGATTCTGGCTTGTGAGGCTGTCTTCTTCCTTAAGGGGACCCCCACCACGTCTGGCTAGATACTTATCTGCAGATCTCCCCAGCAACTCCATTGTTCCTGAAAAATGCCTTAAACCCCTTTTGACAGACCCACAGTACAATACAAACATCATAAGCGCTGACTCCGTGGGTGCTCTGGGGCTGGAGCACCGAGGGAGAAAAATTAGCGGGTGCTTAGCACCCACTGGCAGTCAACTCCCCCTCCCCACAGCACCTCTTGCCTGCTGGTGACCCTACTCCTCAACTCCTCTCCCTCCCAGTGCCTTCCGCCCACCATAAACAGCTGGTTCGCGGCATTCACAAGGCTCCAAGGCGGGAGCAGGGGGTATGCTCGGGGGATGGGAGAGAAAGATGTGGAGAAAAGGTGGGAAGAGGCGGGGCAGGGGAGGAGGCTTAGGGGAAGGTATTGAGTGGTGGGGTGGGCTTGGGGGAAGGACTGGAGGGGGCGGGGCATGGAGCAGAGGGGAGGGTCCGAGCACCCCCTGGCTAGAGTAGAAGTCAGTACTATGTCCAGACTAATGAATACCTGTGTCACCCCAGATCTTTAACCTGGGGTGCCCTTTACACTGCTTTGTTGCTGTAGCCTTCAGCCTGGACTGCTCACAACTGGCCTCCAGCATGCAAATCACTCCCAGCTAGATCTGTGTTTGCTTCAGCCAGTCAGCCCCTCCTTGGCTCTTACCAGCCTTGGTTATATTGCAGGGTGATTCCAACTCACTCCCAATCTCAGATTTCCCCCCAGAAATATATGTCCTGTACTGCCCAGCCCTTTCCTGGACAATAGAAGTTTAGATAAAGTCTGTCATTTCATCAATAGAAATAATATGCACACATCTTGTTATCCCAAAAGGAGTTTCCTAAACACTTCAATTTAAACGCACTGGATTGGATAAAACAATACGAGAAGTTTAATAGCTAAAACTAAAATAAACGAGAGAGATTTTACATGAGTCCAAATAATGAGGCATAAACATCAGAAATGGTTACAAAAAAATAAAAATAAAATGCAAGTGGTGCCTAATTTATGTTAAATTTAAAGCAAAGATTTCTCACCACATGCTCTCAGCAGTCTTGTTGAGCAAACTTCTTAGGTTGGGACCCCTTCTCCAATTCAATGGCCGCTTCCCTATTCCCTCCTGGTGGAGTGAATCAATTGATGTGGGGTGGGGGCTTTGGGTCCCTTCATTTTATACTGCCAGTCCCCCTCTTGAAAAACATTTACAGATGAGATTTAGGAGAGAGAGAGAGAGAGAGAGAGAGAGAGAGAGAGAGAGAGTCTATAGGGAAGGATGCTCCCTGCTGCTTTTTCCTTACCTGTTGGGGCTTTTTTTGTTTCCCTTTCTGCTTGATGACTCTGTTTACTGCTTAAAATTTAAATTAAGCCAAGCACCCATTCCTTTGTTTGACAGAGGCCTGTTTGCCAACCTCAGTTTGCAATATGTGTTAAGAACACCATACAGAAATCTGATAACTTCACTTACAATTTTGCCACACACATTTTATCAGGACAATGACCAGCAAATTCTGAGATTTCAAATGATACCTCTCAATGACTGGAAAAAATCTAATGGAGTGCCCATCTTTAAAAAAAGGAAGAAGGAAGATCTGGGGAATTACAGGCCAGTCAGTCTCACCTCAGTCCCTGGAAAAATCATGGAACAGGTCCTCAAGAAATCAATGGGTGGAGGGATGGCTCAGTTGTTTGAGTATTGGCCTGCTGGGCCTAGGATTGTGGGTTCAATCCTTGAGGGGCCCATTTGGGGATCTGGCCCAAAAATTGGGGATTGGTCCTGCTTTGGGCAGCAGGTTGGACTAGATGACCTTCTAAAGTCCCTTCCAACCCTGATATTCTATGAACCACTTAAAGGAGAGGAAAGTGATCAGGAACAGTCAGCATGGATTCACCAAGGGCAAGTCATGCCTGACTAGCCTAATTGCCTTCTATGATGAGACAACTGGCTCTGTGGATGAGGGGAAAGCAGTAGATGTGCTATTTCTTGAATTTAGCAAAGCTTTTGATACAGTCTCCCACAGTATTCTTGCCAGCAAGTTAAAGAAGTATGGGCTGGATGAATGGACTGTAAGGTGGATAGAAAACTGGCTAGATGGTCGGGCTCAACGGGTAGTGATCAATGGCTCCATGTCTAGTTGGCAGCCGGTATCAAGTGGAGTGCCCCCAAGGGTCGGTGCTGGGGCCGGTTTTGTTCAATATTTTCATTAACGATCTGGAGGATGATGTGGACTGCACCCTTAGTAAGTTTGCAGATGACACTAAACTGGGAGGAGTGGTTGATACGCTGGAGGGTAGGGATAGGATACAGAGGGATCTAGACAAATTAGAGGATTGGGCCAAAAGAAATCTGATGAGGTTCAACAAGGACAAGTGCAGAGTGCTGCACTTAGGACAGAAGAATCCCATGCACTGCTACAGACTAGGGACCGAATAGCTGGGCAGCAGTTCTGCAGAAAAGGACCTAGGGGTTACAGTGGATGAAAAGCTGAATATGAGTCAACAGTGTGCCCTTGTTGCCAAGAAGGCTAACGGCATTTTGGGTTGTATAAGTAGGGGCATTTCCAGCAGATCGAGGGACGTGATCATTCCCCTCTATTCGGCACTGGTGAGGCTTCATTTGGAGTACTGTGTCCAGTTTTGGGCCCCACACTACAAGAAGGATGTGGATAAATTGCCAGCGAAGGGCAACAAAAATTATCAGGGGGCCGGAGACTTATGAGGAGAAGCTGAGGGAACTGGGATTGTTTAGCCTGCAGAAGAGAAGAATGAGGGGGGATTTGATAGCTGCTTTCAACTACCTGAAAGGGGGTTCCAAAGAGGATGGATCTAGACGGTTCTCAGTGGTAGCAGATGACAGAACAAGGAGTAATGGTCTCAAGTTGCAGAGGGGGAGGTTTAGGTTGGATATTAGGAAAAACTTTTTCACTAGTAGTGTGGTGAAGAATTAGAATGGGTTACCTAGGGAGGTGGTGGAATCTCCTTCCTTAGAGGTTTTTAAGGTCAGGCTTGACAAAGCCCTGGCTGGGATGATTTAGTTGGGGTTGGTCCTGCTTTGAGCAGGGGGTTGGACTAGGTGACCTCCTGAGGTCCCTTCCAACCCTGAGATTCTCTGATTCTAATGCATACTTTGTACAAAGATTATTACAGTAGTGTATAGGGTGTAGACATAGTCTGTCATACCCCTCAATAGCTGTAGGTTGTGGTTCCTGGAATATTGGCTGTTAGCCCAATCTGCAGAGGGCTTGGCTGGCTCACCAGAATACTGGATTGAGGTTTATTTACCAAGCAGATGGATCTAACAAATATTTATTAAGGTAAAGCACTCAGAAAGCTGTGATCAATTACTTACAAGTGAGAAGTTCATTAGGATGATCTCATCACCATCACCTCCAGCACTGGACAATACAAGTTCAACCTCCCTTTTCCATGTTAATTCCTCACCCCTTACCCCATCAGCACAGGTTTAGTGTTAGTTCAAACTGGTCTTTTCTAGTTTTTTAATGACTTTATGTTTCCTTGCTCTCATAGACATGATTACTCTGCATTTTTTTTACAAATACACAGTTCTACTTATGCTTATGCTGTTAAGCATTATCAGAACAGGCTTGTAAAATCCACAACAGGCTTCTGTCAGGCTTAAAGATGCCTTCACTCCCAAAAGTAATCTGTTCAGAGAATGCACAGGGGAGAGAGACCTGGCCCTTGTATGTGATAAGGGGGAACCTCTGGGAGCTCTCTCATCATCCTTCTCCACAAAGCCTTTAGACAGGAGCTAGACCCTGAACCTGCCTTGAAATGCTCCCACCTCCCCATTTTAACCAGGCACTAGGTCAGCATGGGGTTTGTTAAAATGGCTTGGAAGCATTAAAATGGAGCATTAACCCAAGAACCGTCTGAACATCCCATTGAGTGGGCATTATGGGCTGTAGCTAGGGCAGAGGAGACAACTGGAGTGAGGGCTGTCTGGTTTCTCTCAGGCCAGTCACTCGCTGCAGCTCCTTCCCCTCAGCCCCCACAGATGCAATGTATTAATTTATTTCCTCTGGGTTTTTTCAGTTTGAAAAATGGAAAAAAGTCTTTATGGAGAGGCACACAGCACCAAATTATACAGGAATTCTCTATTTCTCTGTAGTAAGTCATGAAGAAAATTCCCTTTTGTACCAAATGGCGTCTTATCATTCAAACCTTTAAGAATTAGTAAATAAGGTGTCACTGGTGAACAGCACTAACAACAAAAGCAGGAATTCCTTAATTAATTAAAATATTTGTGTCATAATAATTAGCAACTTTTTTACTTATTTTACAATTTCAGAGTAAAAATGAACAAGTGCAATAGATATATTAATTGCGTAAATATCATTTCACGAATGGTGAACAATGCATCTTATTAATTACACTGGAGGTTAAATCTAATCACAGAAAAATTCTAAAATCTAATCACAGACCCTCAGCTATTTCCATCAAAGATTTCTGTGCTTGACAGCAAGTAAGTTGACAGAAAACAAAATGCATTTTGGGTATTGTATTAAAGTACTGTACAGTACTGCATCTTTTCAGATACATTCTATGACTGTTCAGAGAAAGAAATGTTCCTAGGCCAGATAAATCATTCATCTGCCCTCTCTTTAGCTCTTTTCAATGTAACTTGTATATAATATTAATATTTAAAATAATTTCCCAAATGTTGATTAGTTCAGTAGAGAACATCAAAGTTATCTAAATAAACATTAGCACTTATTAAAGCAAAGGTGCTGTCATTACAGGTACAAACTGTTACGATGACATACAACACTAGGAACCATTTTATATGTTTTCAAAAACTTGATCAAATGGAGAGCTGGCATTTCTGTGATGGAATTCTGGAATTTAAAAGGAAAGGAAGTGGAGAGATATTCCACCACAGATGAAGAGTTCTCCAAGTAACTTGAAAAGTAAAGTGTACCAAGAGCCACACTACTACTGTACAGCTCTCACTGTAATATTAAAGATTGGTTTAACTAGTAGTGTAGTGTGTTTGGGAATAGGGGAGTATCCCTGTAAATTGTTTGAGAGTCCTCTAATGATGCTCCTTGTAATCTGTGACAGGTTTCAGAGTAGCAGCCGTATTAGTCTGTATCCGCAAAAAAACCCAGGAGTACTTGTGGCACCTTAGAGACTAACAAATTTATTTGTTAGTTTCTAAGGTGCCACAAGTACTCCTGTTCTTTTTTCTTGTAATCTGTGTTTTAGAAGCCGTCAGAAATCAGTCTGAGCATAGTCTGCATTAAGATCATTTTATGTGTTTCTGTATCAATAATAAAAATGATTATTTGGTGGCCAGGTGTACCTGATAGTTTCTTCATATATTTTTTGTTGTGCACCAAGCAAAATATACACACTAATTATAATTTTTTTCCTATGTATAACACAATGAAACAAGTTCTGCTATCTTAGCCATTGCTCTTGTTCTTAATTTGTCTGATTTATTAATTTATCCAAAAAGCAAGCCGTGTTAGTGCCATAGATTTCTTAATTTGTAACTGTCCATATAATTTATGTGAAAACATTACCTCTGGATCTGCAACAATTTGGTTTGACTATTGCTTTTGGTTGATTATTTTGTTCATGTGGTATAGATACTGTCAAATGAGACACAAAAGAGAAACAGGGGTGTAATATTTGGCAGGGAGTAGCCCAGACACGGAGTTTCAGCTCTGGGAATGGCATTCTTGTCTCACCACAATGGCACTCTGGGTGTTCCAAGAAATCTTTTGTCACTTTCAGCCACTCCCATTCCAATTCCAGATTTGAATATTGCATTATTAAATAATGTGTAATTATGTTTATACACTGTTATGAGACACTGGGTTATAGCCCACGGAAGCTTATGCCCAAATAATTTGTTAGTATCTAAGGTGCCACAGGACCGCTTGTTGTTTTTGTTATGAAATTCAATCAGATTGATTAAGGTAAAATGTTTCAAAAGACATCGCACATTGATGAATTACTACAAAATGCTCTTTGAATAAGGAATGGGAACCACCAACATTTCGTGTTCACTAAAGGCAGGGTCTGCAACAAAGCTTCTCCTCTCCTGACATGATTAAGGGTTAAACCCACAGAGCTCAGCGTCCTCCACAGCCTAGACAAGCCCAGTAATTGCTGCGACACCTCCGTGCCTCAATCCTGAGCCCGGCCCGAGCGGCGCGTGCGGGAGCGAGCCCCCTCTGCAGGCTGCAGCCCCAGCGCCCGGGGCGGTGAGCGGGGCCCGCGGAGGGAGGGAAACAGCCGCAGAGGCTGCAAATCGCGGCCTGGAGGAAGCTGCTGGGGGCGGAGCCGAACCGCGCCTGGGACCGGAGAGACCCCCCCGGGGCCGGTTTGTGCAGCGGAGCCCGGCAGGGTCCGCGCCCCAGCCCGCGAGAGACCGACCGAGCCCCCGCGCTCGCTGATGGGGGCAGGCGGGTCCCTGCCCCGGGGAGGCGCTACGGGGGTGCCGGGTTCTTCCCCCTTCCCGCAGAGCCGGCACCGGCCGGGGCTGGAGGCGGGCTGGGGGCAGGGCCTTTCGGACAGTTCCTCTGGCCCGTGCTCCTGGGGCTGGGACCGGCCTGCTCGGGAGACCGGGTTCGGGGCCGGGCTGGGGCCGCTGCACACCCTGGCGATGGGAGGCGCGGGGGGCGGCTGCACTGAGCCCGTGGGTACCGGTGGGGGTGGGAGGTTCCTTCTGTGACTGTCCCATCGGCCAGTGTGTTGGGGATTCAGCCAGGGACTTCCTGGGCTACTGCCTGAGCTGCAGCTCTCTGGCGGGGGCTCCCAGGGTCTGTCTAGGGAAGTAAAACCTGCAGCCCGGCTGTTCCAGCTGATGTGGCTCAGCCCAGGGGCAGTTTAATTGCGGTGCAGACATTTGGGCTTCTGCTGGAGTCTGGCTCTAGGTCCCTGCTCTGCGTAGCTTAAGAACAAATAAAGTTGGTCCAGTCAGAGATATTATCTCCCCCACCTTGTCTCTGTAATATCCTGGGACCACACGGCTACAACAGTGTAACCCTAGTTCCCGTCCAAGAAAGAGGGCAAGTCCAGGGGGGAGCGACTGGGGAGTGAACCAACCCTGTACTCACCCCACAATGCTGTTCCAGCAACCCACATTCACCTCTCAGTAGTGGCTCCAGAAGAGTCCTATGGGGTTGGCCAGGCTCAGTGCCCTGGTCTGGGCATTGTATCATGACTTGTGGGATTGCAGTACTACTCAGGTTTGGTCTGCTCAGCCCCCCCAGCAAGGTGACAGAGGGTCAGGTGTGCAGCATAAATGTAAGTGGGGCTGTGATCTGGTGCTCTAGGTTGCTGTGACACTCACTGAAGTTTGGCCTGCCTGTCTCTTCATGACAGAGGGTCAGGAGGATGACACCTCAGCAGTGGTGCAACGCTTTGTGCCAGGATACAACACCCACAGCAGGGGGCCGGGCCCAGCTGCCGGACTACCACTGTGGTGGGGGTCACAGAAACAGAAAACACTGTCCATTATTTGTTTTACACTGTGGCAAACCTGCACCCATAATAATGGTACAAACTTTCAAACCTCCCAGGCCTTCTCAGTTGCGTGGACCACTGTACATCTGCCTCACCTGCAACAGCTATTCCTCTACCAGTGTGTGAACTTTGCCATGCTGAGTTGGGTTGTTTGTCCTTTCAGATGTCGGTGACGTTTGAGGATGTGGCCATGTATTTCTCCCCAGCGGAGTGGGCGCTGCTGGGCGAGGAGCAAAGGCAACTTTACAAACATGTCATGTGGGAAAATTACCAGACTCTGGTCTCGTTAGGTGAGGAGCTGTGTCTGTGAGATCGGGGCCCCAGTGCACTGGGTGCTTCACAGAGACACAGTAACTGAGATGGAGCATTGGTGTGAGTGGTTGGGTGGAACGGTGTCTATGGGGTTCTATGGAGGGGTACGTGGGTGTGGATGGATAAAGGCATGTTTAATTGAGCAGAGCAGCCCTTTTATTGGGAGACCAGGTGGGTGAGGTAATATCTTTTATTGGGCCAATTTCTGTTGGTGAGAGAGACGAGCTTTTGAGCCACATGGAGCTCTTCTTCAGGTCTGGGAAAGGACAGCTTGTCCCTCTCACCAACAGAAGTTGGTCCAATAGAAGATATTACATCACTCAGCTGGTCTCTCTACTATCCTGGGACTGATAGGTCTACAACTACACTGCATATCTTCAAGAGTCGATCCTTCCACCCATCGTCACTAGGGCTCCACAGTTTAATGCAAGAGAATTGTGTCTCTTGTAGTTCCCCAGACAGAGCACATGAGCAGAAAAGGGTCGTGTGTTCTGCAGGTCTACAGGATGAAAGGCCAGCCAACACCACAGTTAAGGAGAAAGGCAGACTGGGTTCATCTATACTGGTGTATGCTGGGTTCATCTATGCTGCTCTGGCTGGCCTGGATCAGTTGACTCAGGACGTAGAGCTCAGGCTTGCAGGGCTAAATATTGCAGTGTAGATGTTCATGCTCGGGTTGGAGCCTGGGCTCCGGGACCCTCCCTGCAAATATCCACTCAGCAATTTTATAGTCCCACAGCCCAATCCCCTCCAGCCCAAGTCATCCGACCCATGCCATCTACAGGTGTTTAATTCCTATGTAAACATATCCACAGGAGGGAGAGGGGTGCTGGACCATAGTAGAGTAACTCTCCTAGGCCAAGGAGAAATATCCAGCATTTGCCACATCTGTTCCCCCCCCACACCCGCCCAATCCTTTCACGCACCCCGCAGTCCTCTCCATTTGCCCTTTCCACAGTTGCCAGATTGCTTGCAACTCAATATCCAGCCACTACCAGGCACCAGGAGTGTTGATCATAAATTGCAGTTCATGTTTCCATGGAAAACAATTGCCTGTTAGCTTTCACAATTAGCTCATTGCTTAATTGTCACTAACATTGCATAAGGACCTGTGGGAAGTGCAGCACTTCTGTGCCTAGAAGTGCTTAGTTGTGATGCTTTTCTCTAAGCAGGAATCCAAACCCCCAAGCCAGTGGTGATCTCCAACATAGAGCGAGGGGAAGAGCTGTGTGTGCCGGGTCCCACAGAAGATGAAGATGGGAACATCCTGAGAGGTACCCGCCCAGGTGAGGAAGGAGTTAAAGTGATGTGGAAGGATCGAACGAGCAGCTTGAAGGTGGCTGGAATCCTGATACATTTCGGCCAAAGTGACAATACATCCCAGAATGTTAGTCTTATTAGTCTAATACTAGGCTTTTTTAGAACAGTATCACATTGTCGGCTACCATTCAATTCGTGATCCACTGTAACCACCACATTATTTTCTGCTGCACTGCTGCCAAGCCAGTTATTCCCCATTTACTATTGTGCATTTCATTTTTCCTTCCTAAGTGAAATATTTCGTACTTGTGTTTTTTTAATTTCACCTTGTTGATTTCAGACCAATTCTCCAGTTTGTTAACATCATTTGGAATTCTAATCCCGTCTATCAAAGTGTTTGTAACCCCACCCTGGCTGTGTGAATCACTGGCCGAGCAGCACTTGGGAATCTCCCTTTCAAGTTCAGGCCCAGTTTTGTAGGTACTCAACATTGTTCCATCGGTTTTCTGGACTCTCAGTTGATGTTAAAAAGGGGATTTCCTTATTACTCCCCAGGATTGTTTGGAAGACAACATCATCTTGTGGGAGTGAGGAGGCCTGGACTCGATTCCTCACTCTGCCACTAAACTGCTGGCTGAGCTTGGATAATCCCTTTGGGGGGAGGGATAGCTCAGTGGTTTGAGCATTGGCCTGCTAAACCCAGAGTTGTGAGTTCAATCCTTGAGGGGCCCATTTAGGGATCTGGGGCAAAAAAATGGGGATTGGTCCTGCTTTGAGCAGGGGGCTGGACTAGATGACCTCCTAAGGTCCCTACCAACCCTGATATTCTATGATTCTATGAATGTTGTGTTAATTCATATAGACAACATGGGGACAAAGGTGTTAACATGATACTGTCATGAGCAACATTAAAGAGTGTTAAATAAGGTTTGGGGTTTAGAATATAGAGACAGTAGCCTGTGTAGTTCCATGGAAAACACCATACATAATGAAAGAATTTAAGATACAGAAAAAGAAGGAAAAAGAGTTAAGGCATTTGAAATGTCAGGGATGATGTAAGACTTTTATTTTGACACTGTCCCATGTTGCCTTTCCCTTTAGCTGCAGAGTCTTTAGACAAAAGGCCTCTGTTTGAAAGTCTTTTCGATGATGTTAAACATGGTAATAACTGTCCTTTTGAAATGTTGAAGCTGTTGGAGCTGTTGTTGATATTAAAATCCGATCCCGTTTCCTAGGAGAAAAAAAAAAGAAACCCACTCAAGAGGGAAGAGAAAAGAACAGCAAAGATAGAACATGTGGCTTCTGTCTCAGGTTTGCTCTTACTTGCTGCTTCACGGCTGGAGAAACACATGCACTGCCCAGGGTCTGATCAGCCAGTTAGAAACCTGCCTGGCAAACCTGTCCAGTGTTAGTCTGTTTTGGACAATGCGTTTGGCTGCCTCTTTGATCACAGGCTTACAGCAAAGTTGCAAACTATGGCAGATTTTGGTCAGCTAAGGCAGACTCTTATTTACTAGAAGGCAAAAGGTGAAGAATAAGAAAGAGAAGAAATATGGTGGGGAATGAAAAGAATTCATGGGACTTAAGAGGGACAGGGGGACAAAAATCTCACATTCCAGGTGATTTGGGGGAGTTTGCCAGAATTGGTAACGGTGGCAATGTCCTCTGGCTCCCTCTCTTTGGTGCAGTCTTGTTAAGACACCTCTTAGGATTAGGGCAAAGATGATCTGGGGTCCCAAAATCAGGATCAGGGTGGCAGCATGATGGTATCGCTCACCGCAGCAGTTGTTGGCACACTCTTGCTGCTGCTGTTTTTTCAGTCAGCAAGGGTTGCATTCAGTTCCTGTCCTTTATTGATCCACGAAAGTGTTTTCTTTTGAGAAACCCTTAGAGGAAATAGTGGGCAAAATAGCCCAGCCGCTCATTGTTTTTCTGTCAGTTAGGCCTAAATTCTAACTTACTCATTTTGGTTCGTTAATGTCCAGTTCCACACTTGTTTACAGCCATCATTTTAACACTGTCCTTGAATTGCATTATAGGCCTTTTTTGTTTCGACTAATTTCGTCGTCTTATTTATATTTTGCACCTTTTCCCATTGACATTTATTGTTATAGGATATTGTAACACTTCATAACTTTCTCACAGTTTTTACAATTGAATTGCCAATTAGGGTAAATTTATGGGCCCAATTATTACAACAGCAAGTTACTCCTTTGACTCAGCTTCTCTTCCACCCTTTCTGTATTTAGTATATAAGCTCTTCAACATCAGGGCGTCTCTCTCTCTAATTTTGTGCAACACCTCGTGCTATGGAACCTCATGCTGATCTCAGTTGCGCTACCACAGTATGAAGTAACTGTTGAGCCCCAAATAGCTTCCCCTCTTGTGCATTGTGCAACCTACTGTCCAACAGTGACCATAAATGAGTAATTTACAGTGCAGGGGAAAGGGCTTCTCTCAGTGATATTCATTCGGTCTATGTGGTGTCAAACAAAGACCTTTTGTCTTGGTGCAGATTTTCCAGATGCAGAAGAGACCTGGGACTGGTCAGCAATTGAAAGCTCCTTGGGCTTCTTCCTCACACAAAGCTCTTCTCCTGGAGCAGGTAGAGAACCAGCTGTGCCCTTTCCACCAGTGGGAGCCGGAGAGCTCATTTCAGGACTCGTCCATCAGCTGGAAACTCTCCCTTCACAGAGCATTACAATAGGGATTGCAGCCCAAACATGAGAAGTGCTACAGCTCCTCACCCTGACATCCCCCTAGAAACCCCATCTCTCCCCTTACGCAGATTCCCCCAGTCTCTCCCCCTCTCCCATTTTCCATAGAACATGAAGCCATTCGGATCCATCACAGTGTGAGTGTTCCCTGTGTGTCTCTCGGGAGAGGGGTGTCATTGCTGGTGTGTAGTGATGATGATGTTCTCCCCACTGACACGGGCCTCAGAGTAGGGAGATAATTGTTGGGGCAGATTTTCAGGTTTATTTGGGGGGCTATTATCAGGGCCTATGGGACACTGACCTTCTTCTTCCCCAGTGTTGGGGCCCCTGGAAGTTTGGCCTCTAGGACTCAAGTGCCGATGGCCAGTCCTGCTGTGAGGGGAGAGGCATGGGGCTGGCTCAGGCACATCTCCCTGATGGAAATATTAGTGGTTTCCCTTTGTGAGCAGCACAAGAAATAACATCTGGATTCTCTTCCCCACCAAGCAGGGGCAAGGAACCTGAGCAGAGCTGAGGGGCAGACTCCTGAGGAAGGGCCTGGCAACCTGGAGCCACTCAGGCCTTTCCCAGGGACATCAGGGAAGAACCATTCCAAGAAATCTGTGCGGGGAAGACATTACAAGAGGCAGGGCAGGCCACAAAGGCAGAGGAAAAAGCTGACCAGGAATGAGCCAGCAACCTCAAGAGGCCATCAGAGGAGATCCAAGCCTTATCTAAAGCCTCCTGCAGAGGGAAAAGCTGGGTCCAGGAAGAGCCTATATACTTGCCGTGTGTGCAGAGAAGAATTCAAGGTGCAAAGAGACCTAATAAGCCACTACTGGACTGTTCATAAGAGACAGGAACTGTATCACTGTAGCGAGTGTGGGAAGAGCTTCAGGAGAAAGAAGGAGTTCAGAGCACATGGGAAAGCTCACAGAAAGAAGAGAGACCATCCCTGTTCTGAATGTGGGAAGATATTCAGCCAGTTATCACTGCTCACTGCCCACCAAAGAATCCACACTGGAGAGAGACCCTATCACTGTGCCGAGTGCGGAAAAAGATTCTTATACTTATCAGCTTTTATCATCCACAAAAGAGTCCACTCAGGAGAGAGACCCTATGCCTGCGCTGAGTGTGGAAAGCAATTTATGGATTCCTCAACATTTCGTAATCACCAGAAAATCCACTCAGAAAAGAGACCCCATCGCTGTAATCAGTGTGGGAAAGGCTTCAAACTTGCATCAAATCTTACTAGACACCAGAAAATCCACAGCAAAGAGAGACCCTTCTTGTGCCATGAGTGTGGGAAAATTTTTTGCCTACGAGAACATCTAATCAGACATCAGAGGATTCACACTGGGGAGCAGCCCCATTGCTGTGCTGAATGTGGGAAAAAATTCAGTCTTCTTCAAAGTCTCAGGAGACACCAGGAAACCCATAGTACGGGGAGACTCCATTGCTGTGCCCAGTGTGGGAAAGTATTCCGTCATCCAGACAGTCTCTCTAAACACCAGAGAGTCCACACTGGGAAACTCCATTGCTGCACTGACTGTGGAAAAGGCTTTGTCTATATACATCATCTCACTCGTCACCAGAGAATCCACACAGGAGAGAAACCCTATTGCTGCACTGAGTGCGGGAAAAGTTTCACCCAAGTGTCAGGCCTCACCAACCACCTGAGAATCCATTCAGGAGAGCGACCCTATCCCTGCACTCAGTGTGGGAAGTGCTTTGCTCACTCATCATCTCTCAATGAACATCTGAAAATCCATTCAGGAGAGCGACCATATTCCTGCATTCAGTGTGGGATGCACTTTGCTCGCTCATCGTCTCTTACTCAACATCAGAGAACCCACTCAGGAGAGCGACCATATTCCTGCACCCACTGTGGGAAGCGCTTTGCTCGCTCATCATATCTTACTAAACACCAGAACACCCACTCAGGATAGAGACTCCCGACCTTTGTGTTTGATGGAAGGAACCTCCCATCAAACACACTTTTGTCACTTCACACTGTTCCCAAAGTCTGTAAAAGAGGTAGAACTTGCTCCCACTCTGAAATGTTCCCATCTCTTCACTAAGCAGACATGACCTTAGGTGCTGGGTTTGTTAAAATAATTTTTCTGGTCCTGGAGATGGGAGCATTTAACCCTAGAGGTACCGAAACATTCCATTATGGGCTGCAGATGGGACAGATGACTGGAGTCAAGACTGCACTTTGGAGGCCCTGGTTTTTCCCAAGCCATTTGCTCACTGCAGCTCCCATCCTCTCAGGTGCCACAAATGGAATTAATTGTTTGATTTCTTCTGGGATTTTTGGGTTTGGAAAAATGGGCAAATATTCTGGCAGAGACTGAAAAGGAGCTTTCATTTCCTGAATTAATGAACGGCTGTGACATCTCCTCTGTGCCCCTCATAGTACTGAATCAAAAGGAAGAGTGTTTTGATTTTGCTTTGAGAGAAAATTATGAAGCAGGCTGTCTTGATAGTTGGCTCCGTGTATAATGCAGCCAGGGCCCTGTCTTCACACCTAATTGCCAGGCAAGCAATACCAGCTAGGACCGGAAGGTTGGAAATTGGAATTTCCGGATCACACAACAATGATACAGCTAAAGTCAAGACACCCCTTCTCTGAAATAGTGAGCCTGTCAGACAATATATCAGAGACAACATTTCTAAGGAACTGTGCAAACAGGTGGTGTGGGACTGTACTTTGGTTTGATGCTGCATTTCTTGGTGGATAGACAAGTCAGATTTCCATCCCCTACTCTCTCCGAATCAGCTCTCACCTCCTCCTCGGAATAACCGTATTAAGTGAAAGATCCTTCTTCATTACAACAGGATACATTGTGGTGACAGGTGTTTTAACTTACATCTCTACCCATTGGGGCTTCTTGAGCTCCCCATCCTGTTCCTGTGGGGCTCAAGAACAAACAGCCTGCCGTTTGGTTATGGACTGCCTTCTTTATCATCTTGATGGTAGATGCAAATGCTTAACATCTACGGATGCTGCTGTCATGATTAGCGTGACTACATCACTTACCCAACATCTAATTCATTGTGCCATCAGAAGTCATACACCATAAAAAAGGCAAGGGCAGGTGTCAAGGCTGATTCCCCACTCTGGCACTTCGAGTGCAGAAGGTGGAGGCCTGCATGGATTAAAAAAAATTAATACAGCCACTCCGGGCATATTAAACTCCCAAGGTTACAGCTTCTCTCTGACCTTGGATGAGTAGATGCTGCCACCACCCAAATGCCAACCCCTTGGAACCCAGGAAGGCACACTTGGGAATTCCTTTCTCTAGGGTACCCTCAAGCCCTTTCGCCCACCCTCCCCACCCCCCGGGAGGAGCTGAGAAAGAAAACAAAGGAAATTAGCTGTTGCCCCCAGGTAATTAAACAACATATGCACAAACCTCTTAGGTTAAAGCTTAAACTTTCTCATAGCATAACTGCTCTGTGTTCCCCTCTTTCCCGGAAAACAACAACAGGGACAAAAGTGAGGTTTTTTTCCCCCCATTTAAAAAAGTTCTAGCCTTCCCATTGGCTCTTTTGGTCAGGTGCCTACTCCCTTTCTTTTACCTGGGGTACTTTGTTAACCGTTTGAAGGTAAAGCCTGCAGAGAACAGCCACCAAGAGGGACTTTATAGCTAACTGGCTGGCTGGCTGTCCATAAAAGGGAGCTACCCCGCCCCCTTCATTTATCAAAGCAGGTATGAGAGATGTCAGTTACTTCCTGTTATAATGGCTTTTTTTTTAAAAAAAAAAAATCAAGTTTGTGTCCCTGGATGAGTAAGTAGCGCTTTCATGCCACCCAGGGCTTGTCTACACTAGAACTTATCACTTACCAGAACACTCATCCACATCCCTGAGAGATGTAAAATATACCAACCTAAGCGCTGGTGTAGACTGAGCTATGTTGACGGGAGAGCTTTCACCTCTCATAGAGGTGGCGGTGGTATGCTGACAGGCGAGCTTTCTCCCATCAGCTTAGAGCATCTTGTATATTAGCTTGGTGTCTTGAACACTAGCGTGAGCTGTAGCACTCTTAGTGTGGATTACCCCTAACACTGAGATGTACCTGGAGCTCAGCCTTGACACCAAGTGGCAAGGAGTGTGGGAAAATCTCTCTGGGCAACTTTGCTCCCTTTTGTAGGCTGGGATTCAGGTTTGCCACTTGGTGGTGGTGTTTTCTAGAAACAACTTGTGGAGTTGCTGTCTCGGCCCAGAGTGAGACATGGGTATGAAACAGCCAGGGGTCATGGGACAGGGACAGAGATGGAATCCTGCGTGGGAGCAGGCAGCCCAGAGAGCACTGTTTCAGGAGAGAGACTCCTAAATAGAGAGGGAGAGAAACCAGTCCCAGCAACATCCACAGGTCAAACGGAGCCACAGTGTCTCTCCATTCCTCAAGTGGGGAAATCCGAGGCCATGCCTCTCTGTCAGAGGGCGATGATAAGATGGGACTTTATGTCACTGTTGTCTCATCATTCCTGGAGGGAATAAAATAATACCATAGGAATATGAGTCTGAAATGGCCGTGCTGCCATGTGTGTAAATGAAGACCTGCAATCTTCCCTGCAGTGCTGACTTTGCCATGTTCCAGTCAAGTCTTGGGAGATGATGTTGGGGAGAAGCAGCCATCTTACGTTTCCTTCTGGACCTGGTTATGCCACATGCAGTTCAGTTCCTATCTGCTTTAAATCATTATCTGTATTCTAAAAATGGGGGTGTTAGAGCACTGAAGTAGTTAAAATCTCCCAGAATACTTTGTGCTCATCCTAAGTTTTATTTTACAAATGTATTAGTAGTTAGATTCTGCATATGTTATGAAGAAAGGTCAGAACAATTTATCAGATGCAAGTTGTATTCTCTCTTTAGGTTTGCCAAATATGAACTGTGTGCTAGGTAGTTGGTGTACATGTATCTTTGGTTTTTATGCTACTTGTGTGCTTTGGTCTACCACCAGCTAAACTGTTGTATGCATAATTAGATGATAAAAGCTGTGTAAGGTCTGCAGAATCTGGAATTTTCTGTCTTATAAATGAGAATACAGGGGGTCCCCTGTGTACATCGGGGTTGCATTCTTGAAAAGGGCGAGGGCTGCCGAAATGATGTATATGGATACTGAAATTCAGTTGGAGATGATTCTTGCAGAAGAGAATGAACTATAAGAAAGATAAAGAGGGTGCCCCAAAATATTCCTCCCTCTCTCTCTATGCTCATGGCATCAATGACACCTGAATTGGACCTGCTTTGAGTTGAGTTGAGGGGGTTGGACTAGATGACCTCCTAAGGTCCCTTCCAACCCTGATATTCTATGATTCTGTGAAAGACAAGGAAAGTAACACTGCACTTGGGGAGGGTCCCTAGCTGAAAGGATTCCCACCAGTAAAACGAATACTGCATGTGGTGAGAGAGACTTTTACTTTGCATCCATTTAGCTTGTAAAGTTAGTTATTAGCTGTGTTTTACCTATTATTTTCTTATAACTAAGGCTACGTGTTTTTTTTTCATGGAAGTTGCAAAAGTCACAGAATACGTGACTTTCAAAGATCTCCATGACTTCAGCCCTGGTATCTTGGAGCTGAAGGGTCCCACTGCCTCCCATAGCGGCAGGGAGCTGTGAGGTACACCTGCTGCGTGAGTCAGTGGGACCCCAAGCTCTCTGCCACCATGAGCAGTGGGGTATCCCACTACTTGTAGCTGCTACCACAGGCAGGGGGTACCCTGCAGCTCCTGGCCACTGTGTGGCACAGGGGGATCCATGAAGCTCCTGACCCACCTTGGGGGGCATGCGGACCCCCGCAGCTCCCCACTGCAGCAATGTCAGGGGGATTCTCTGTTTCCCATTGCTGGTGGCAGGAGGACCCTGGAGCTCTGAACCCCCACCGGTGGCAGGGGCCCCAGAGCTCTGAACCACTCCACAGCTGCCCAGTCCCTTCCCAATTTATCATGGATATTTTTATAAAAGTCAGGGATGAGTCATGGGTCTTTCTGAATTTTTCTTTATTGCCCATGAACAATCCCTCATTACTTGTAATCACTTAAAAAATTCTCTGTATTTTTAACTTGTAGTTAACTTATAATATTGTTTCTTCTAAGCCAGTGTGTTTGGATTGAAGCGTTTGAGAATCTCCATATCAGATAACAGGATAACAGCTGTTCAACATTCCAGATAGAACTTTGGTTAAAGTCACAATTATACTGACTACTTCCAATCAATAAATCGGTGAGTCTGGTTATCTGACATCTCGACGCACTTACCGACAGACCCCGAAGCAGATAAGAATTATTGTGCATCTCTCTCCTGTTAATGAATCTGAGGTGGACTAAACTGCTTCAAGAATACATGTTATGGAAACTGTGTGCCAGCCGCAAATGTTAAACAATTATGAGATTTTTCTAAAAAAATAAAAGTTGGAGGTTTTCACTTGTTTCTGAGTTGTTAGGGTGCACTCATTTCATGTTTTCAAGGTTTACTCTACTACCATGAGGGCTAGAAACTAACCTTTTGTAATGAAAGCTGAAATTCTCCTGCAATACAATGGAGACAACCTGAACCCCTGCTCCACCCCTACCCCCCGAGTGCCATCCCCATCCCTTCCTTCGACCAGCTTTGGCACTTTCCCAAGCAGACAGACTCTCCTGGTGTGTATCTGGGCTCACATGACAGTTGCTGAGTGATCAGCATGGGCTCCAGGCTCAGTTTATCATTATAGTCCTTTTTATGTACTCCTCAGTCAGAATAATTTAATAGGAACCTGATCTGCAGTCACAGGCTCCTCTCCCCCGGCACTTCATCTGGTGTGCAACTCCACTGAGATAGGGTAGCACTGCCTGGCCAGAAGTGTGAAGATAGGAGAACACCCCCATTTCTTTTCCATGCCTAAGTCCCTGTGGAGTGTGATCAGCCTCATAGGATACCGGGTGGCAGTGACGTCTTAGGGGCTGAAGCAGGGGCTGCCCCGCAGGATATGGTGGGCAGTGACGTCTCAGGGGCTGAGGCCGGGGCAGCCTATTGTGGCCCTTCAAGTAACATTCACTGGGAACCTTAGAAATTCAGGAGCTGTTTGAGCCTCCTGAGCCCATCGCCTCCTCTCGCCCCATGCAGCTGCTGCTCCCAGGGGTCAATGCCGCAGTGAAGGGAAAAGGGCATCTTGGGTTCGGATTGTGGGATGGAGCCAATACAGGCCCAGATGGTTCTTCTCTGGGCAATTCACCCTCAACTTTCAAACTGCACAACCCCGCCCCTAATTACCAACTGCCACTCTCGGCTGGGGAAGGACCATTCTCACGTGCGTGGGGGGTAGGCGGGAGTTGGAGACTTATCCCCAGACTCAGGATAAAAGCTCCCAGCCGAGGGGATGAACTATTTCACTATTGGGAGGTGGGGGAGTGACGGGTTGGGTCACAGAGATCCCCTTGGGACTCCTCACCTGATGTTCTGGAACTGCCTCTGAGTCAGTTTTCCCTGCCAGCCTGGCCCCCCCCCGACTCCTGTCTTGTGAGCCAGACACGCTAGTCTGTCCCAAACAGACCCAGGGTCTGAGCCATGCCCCCAAAGCTGCAGGCTTCACTAAAAACAGCCCAGTAAGTTACCCAGCACCCAGACATCGAGCTCCTAATGGGATCCAAACCCCAAATAAATCTGTTTTACTCTGTATAAAGCTTATACAGTGTAAATTAGTAAATTGACTGCCCTCTATAACACTGATAGATATGCACAGCTGTTTGCTTGCCCAGGTATTAATCACTTAGGGGTTATTAATGAACAAACGTGATTCTATTAAGTAAAAAAGTAGGATGTAAGTGGTTTCAAATAATAACAGACAGAACAAGGTAAATCACAAAGCAAAACGAAACAAAACAGGCAAGTCTAAGCCCAATACATTAAGAAACTGATTACAGGTTATATCTCGCCCTCAAAGATGTTCCAATAAGCTTCTTTCATAGACTAGACTCCTTCCTAGTCTGGGCCCAATCCTTTCCCCTGGTAGAGTCCTTGTTAGTTCCAGCTTACATCTCAGGTGATAAACGGGTGGTTCTCCTGACTGGCAGCCTCTTGAGCCAGATGAAGAGAAAATGGAGGGGCTTTGAGGGCCTTTTATATTCTCTCTCTTGTCGGCGGAAACCCCTTTGTTCTTCTGTGCAAAATCACAGCAGCAAGATGGAGTTTGTAGCCACATGGGCAAGTCACATGTCCATGAATGATTCAGCTTTTGGCAGGCCAACACCATTGTTTACATGTTAGCTCAGCAGATGTGGATTGGCAGCTCCCTAAATCCATTGTCAGTCAAGTACTTCCAATTACTTGAATAGTCCCTTCACAATAGGTTGGCCAAACCTCCTTTATGTGTTTCCCACAGCAAACACTTACAATACAAGAATAGAGTCAACGTTCATAACTTCAGATATAAAAACGATACATGCATACAAATAGGATGAATACATTCAGTAGATCATAGCCTTTGCAGAGATATGTTACATGGCATATTTAGCACAAAGCATATTCCAGTTATGTCCTATTCACATTCATAAGCATATTTTCAGAGAGCATCTGGAGTGCAACGTCACAGGGGGATTAAATGGCAAAGGCTGAAATTTCCCGTTTAATGTTGGTTTGGGGGTTTCTGAACAATCAGATCCTTTTCATTTTCCATTAGCAAAGGGGGATTTTTACCAGAGTTGACAGATTTGGGGATTGTGTAAGGACAACCCCCTGCCACCTGGGAGAGTGGGACCTTCCAAAGTGGCAGTTCTGGCAGTTGGTCAGCCTCCGTTTCCCACCCCCAACTGCCCACTCAGAGGTTGAGGGGGATCAGCCGCCCTGACCAGCCTGGGCTTTCCCCTGTCCATGGAGGATTCCCCCTCCTCAGCCCTTAACTTGCTCCAGACTCACCCCGCCCACTTGCCCCAGTGGAGACAGGACAGACAGACCCAATTAACCCCCACCCTGCCATAGAGTGAAGGGTTTAAAGTCCCCCCAGGCCAGGCCTGACCACGGCTTCTGAGCCCCCTTCCCGCTTGGCATCTGAGGGGGCAGTTGGGGTGGGGGAGGGGTCAGTCCAACTGCCATAACTGCCACTTTGGCAGGGCCCATTCTCAGCTGGATGGGGGGGGAGGGATCCCTAACAAGATCCTCAAACCTATTGATTTGGTGAACACTCCCCCCGTCACTAAAGAGAGAAGAAAACTTTTAAAGCATCTGAATTTAAATATATAGAGGAACAAAATGGAACAGGTCAGTTTCGAACCTTTGGCATTTTATGCTGCATGAGAGCTCCCCCTCCCAATAGGGAAATGGTTCGTTCCATGAGCTGGGCGTTTAGTGCCTGGCTCTGCTCTGGATGGAACCATCTCACTGGTGGCGGGAGGAGGGAAGATAAAGTAACGGGGGAGCCCATTTTATTTTTGTTTTTATTTTGCTGTCAGGAATTATAGGCTCCTTTTAATCTGGGGATTAAAAATCCTGAGTCAGGGAATAATTTGCCCCCCCCCCCCCCCCGTCTGAGGGTGCGAATGGTCCCTCCCCAGGCCAGGCGGGCAGTTCCCTGTTCTCCTGCCCATGGGGGTGGCTGGGGCGGGCGAAGGGAGTAAACACGGTGTCACTAGAGACGAGTCTCCAGTCCCGGCGTTGTAGGTCTGGTCTCCGCTCCGAGTAAGGAGACGTCACTCCGCCCTGCGGCGGCTGCTGCGGGCCCTGAGCCGGCTCAGTGAGAACTTTGGATTTCTGCAGAAAAAAGAAGAAAAAAAAAGTTGCCCTGCCTGCTGGCAAAGAGCCAAGTGTGTGTGGCCGTGTCTGTGCAGAGTCACAGCTCGGGGGTGAAGGGGAACCGGGAGCATGTGCGAGATCGGCCACTATGGGGCGGGCACAGTGAGGGGTGACGGATGGTCAGTCAGTTAAACCGTCAGCTGATTGGAAGCCGCTCGTCCTGGTCACACCTTGTGTTAAAGGTCGGAGCTGTCAATCCGAATTCTGGGGCAATGGTCAAGACAGAGCATGGGCAACAAGTGAGGGAACTGTTTCTAAGGGCATGTCTACACTACGAAATTAGGTTGATTTTATAGAAGTCGACCTTGAGCAACTGATTTTATAAAGTCGATGATGCATGTCCCCACTAAGCGCATTGGGTCGGCGGAGTGCATCCTGAGTACCACAGCTGGCATCGACTCACGGAGTGGTGCACTGTGGGTAGCTATCCCACAGTCCCCGCTGTCACGGAGTGTGGGGGAGTCCGGCCCTGCACCCCTCTTCCCTGGGAGTCTCAGCCAGCCAGTAGAACAGAAGGTTTATTAGAGATGCCAGGAACACAGTCCAAACAGAGCTTGTCAGTACAACCAGGACCCCTCAGTCGGGCCCTTCCGGGGGGCAGGGAGCTTAGACCCCAGCCTGGTTGGTCGGAAGCCGCTCGTCCTGGTCACACCTTGTGTTAAAGGTCGGAGCTGTCAATCCGAATTCTGGGGCAGTGGTCAAGACAGAGCATGGGCAACAAGTGAGGGAACTGTTTCTAAGGGCATGTCTACACTACGAAATTAGGTTGATTTTATAGAAGTCGACCTTGAGCAACTGACTTTATAAAGTCGATGATGCATGTCCCCACTAAGCGCATTGGGTCGGCGGAGTGCATCCTGAGTACCACAGCTGGCATCGACTCACGGAGTGGTGCACTGTGGGTAGCTATCCCACAGTCCCCGCTGTCACGGAGTGTGGGGGAGTCCGGCCCTGCACCCCTCTTCCCTGGATTCACTGGGAGTCTCAGCCAGCCAGTAGAACAGAAGGTTTATTAGAGATGCCAGGAACACAGTCCAACCAGAGCTTGTCAGTACAACCAGGACCCCTCAGTCGGGCCCTTCCGGGGGGCAGGGAGCTTAGACCCCAGCCTGGGACTCCCTGTGTTTTACCCCGCAGCTCCAAAAGGGGAGCAGGGAGGCCAGACCCTGTCTGCGCTTCCCTCCATGTTCCCCAGCGAGCTCCAAACTGAAACTGTCCAGCCCCTCCTTTCCCTTTGTCTCCTTCCCGGGCCAGGAGGTCACCTGATCCCTTTGTTCGAACACCTTCAGCTCTCACCTTTGCAGGGGAGGGGCCGGGGCCATCCGTTGCTAGGATACAGAGTGTCGGCCCTTCTCTGTGTCCAGGCCCCTCTGTAACAATCATGCACCCTTGTCCCACCACCTAGATACTCAAGCACTGCATAGGGAAACCGAGGCACCCACACAGTACTCAGGGAAAACATTAACAACAGTCCTAGTTCGTCACACCCGCCCATTGGAATTCTGGGTTAAGCTCCCAATGCCTGATGGGGAAAAAACATTGTCGCAGTTGGTTCTGGGTACATGTCATCCGTCTCCCCCACTTCCCTCCCTCCCTCCTTGAAAGCAACGGCAAAGAATCGTTTCACGCCTTTTTTCCTGGGTTATCCGTGCAGACGCCATAGCACGGCAAGCATGGACCCCGCTCAGCTGTACACTGCTTTTGTGGGCATTGTAAACACCTCACGCATTATCCTGAAGTACGTACAGAGCCTAGCTAGGCACAGCCAGCATGAGGAAGATTGTGAGGAGGACATGGACACAGATGTTCCTGAAAGCATGGGATGTGGCAATTGGCACATGGCGTCATTGGGCCATGTTGATACAGTGGAATGCTGATTCTGGGCCCGGCAAACAAGCGCAGACTGGTGGGACCGCATAGTGGTGGGACCGGTATGGGATGATTCCCAGTGGCTGCAAAACTTTTGCATGCATAAGACCACTTTCATGGAACTTTGCGAATTGCTTTGCCCCACCCCGCAGCGCAGGAATACCAAGTTGAGACCTGCCCTGACAATTGAAAAGTGAGTGGCCATAGCCCTATGGAAGTTTGCAACGCCTGACTGCTACCGGTCAGTCGGTATTCAATTCGGAGTTGGCAAATCTACCGTGGGGGCTGCTGTGATCCAAGTAGCCAGAGCAATCATTACCATTCTGCTAAGCTAAACAATCCCAGTTCCCTCAGCCTCTCCTCATAAGTCATGTGCTCCGGCCCCCTAATCATTTTTGTTGCCCTTCGCTGGCAATTTATCCACATCCTTCTTGTAGTGTGGGGCCCAAAACTGGACACAGTACTCCAAATGAAGCCTCACCAGTGCCGAATAGAGGGGAATGATCACGTCCCTCGATCTGCTGGAAATGCCCCTAGATATATATCAGCATTTCTTCTGCTGGTTCAGAGTTCTACCTGCACAGATTCTTCTTCCCACACAACAATCAGATCCACTGTCTCCCGTTTGCTCCATGCTGGAGCTCGTTTGCAGTTCTGGGCTTGCATGGTCACCTATGCTACTGAGATTGCCAAGCTGACCAAACAGGAAATGAAATTCGAAAGTTCCCAGGGCTTTTCCTGTGTACCTGGCTAGTGTAGCACAGTTGAAAGTGCTGTCCAGAGCGGTCACATTGGAGCACTCTGGGATAGCTCCCAGAGGCCAAGAACACCTAATTGCACAGCGCTGCATCTACATTACCCCAAATTCGACCCAGGAAGGTCGATTTTAGCGCTACTCCCCTCATCGGGGACGAGTACAGCAGTCTATTTTAAGAGACCTTTAGGTCGGCGGAACGGGGTTGGTTGTGTAGACGTATTTGTTATAAAATCGACCTAATGAGGCTAAAGTCGACCTAACCTTGTAGTGTAGACCAGGCCTAAGAATTGGAAGATAGAGAGAGAAAGAAAGAAAGAAAGAAAGGTACAGTGTAGCATAACCATAAAGGCCACTTGCCAGCAAAGGTTTCGGAGTCCGGAGGATACATCTGAAAAGGAGAGAGACGTGCAGGAAGAGCCGGGGAGCCAGCAAGAGAAGCCAAAGAAGAACTGCGGTAGAGATAGAAAAGAAAGCGGGAGCAGGGCAGAGCTGACTGACCAGGAATTGAACAGCAGCCACAGCAGTGATTTGACTTTTAAAAGAAAAGAGCAACAGATTTATAGCGTAAGCTTAATATTCTTTTAATTATGGTTTAGTGTATAGGGCAGTATATAGGGTTAGTATGTGTATGCTTTAAGTGTGTGTTTAAGTGTACTTACAGCAGCGGCTACTGGGGAGGGAGGCTAAGAGGGCACCACCCTAAGGGGGCCACGTGACCTCCGCACGTTACCCGTCCCCACCCCATTCCTAGCCCGAGACCCCCACACTCTCCCCATCCTGTGCCCCCCGCTCCCAGCCTTCCTTATCCCAGGCCGGGGAGATATCCCAGGTCCGGCCCCTGAGCTCTGGCATTTGGCCAGGTGGCGCGGCTACACGGCTGCGTACTCTGGCCAGCCCTGCCCCTGGAGCTCAGGCAGTGGACTGGAAGAAGCACATGGCCCTCAGAGCGATCCCTATGCGGCGCTGTCGTCATCATGAATAAGTTGGAATATGAACAAGAGGCTGCCAGGCAGCTCTCTAACTCCACATTCTACAGGCCATTATCCTCTGATCCCACTGAGGAGTACCAAAAGAAACTAGACCATTTGCTCCAGAAACTCCCTGGAAAAGCACAGGAACAGATCTGTACAGACACGTGCCTTGAACCCCAACCAGGGGTATTCTATTTGCTACCCAAAATCCATAAACCTGGAAATCCTGGACGCCCCATCATCTCAGGCATCGGCACCCTAACAGCAGGATTGTCTGGCTATGTGGACTCTCTCCTCAGGCCCTATGCTACCAGCACTCCCAGCTATCTTCGAGACACCACTGTCTTCCTGAGAAAACGACAATCCATCGGTGATCTTCCAGACAACACCATCCTGGCCACTATGGATGTAGAAGCCCTCTACACCAACATTCCACACAAAGAGGGACTACAAGCCATCAGGAACAGTATCCCTGATAATGCCATGGCTAACCTAGTTGCTGAACTTTGTGATTTTGTCCTCACCCACAACTATTTCACATTTGGGGACAATATATACCTTCAAGTCAGCGGCACTGCTATGGGTACACGCATGGCCCCACAGTATGCCAACATTTTTATGGCTGACTTAGAACAACGCTTCCTTAGCTCTCGTTCCCTAATGCCCCTACTCTACTTGCGCTACATTGATGACATCTTCATGTCTGGACCCACGGAAAAGAAACCCTTGATGAATTCCACCACGATTTCAACAATTTCCACCCCACCATCAATCTGAGCCTAGACCAGTCCACACAAGCGGTCCATTTCCTAGACACTACTGTGCAAATAAGCGATGGTCACATAAACACCACCCCATACCGGAAACCTACTGACCGCTATACTTACCTACATGCCTCCAGCTTCCATCCTGAACACACCACATGATCCATTGTCTACAGCCAAGCTCTAAGATACAACCGCATTTGCTCCAATCCCTCTGACAGAGACAAACACCTACAAGATCTCTATCAAGCATTCTTACAACTACAATACCCATTTGAAGTGAAAAAACAGATTGACAGAGCCAGAAGAGTACCCAGAAGTCACCTACTACAGGATAGGCCCAACAAAGAAAATAACAGAACGCCACTAGCCCTCACCTTCAGCCCCCAACTAAAACCTCTCCAGCGCATCATCAAAGATCTACAACCTATCCTGAAAGATGATCCCTCACTCTCACAGATCTTGGGAGACAGACCAGTCCTCGCTTACAGACAGCCCCCCAACCTGAAGCAAATCCTCACCAGCAACCACACACCATACAACAAAAACACTATCCCAGGAACCTATCCTTGCAACAAAGCCTGATGCCTACTCTGTCCACATATCGATTCAAGTGACACCATCATATGACCTAATTACATCAGCCACACCATCAGGGGCTCATTCACCTGCACATCTACCAATGTGATATATGCCATCGTGTGCCAGCAATGCCCCTCTGCCATGTACATTGGCCAAACTGGACAGTCTCTACACAAAAGAATAAACGGACACAAATCTGACATCAAGAATCATCACATTCAAAAGCCAGTAGGTGAACACTTCAACCTCTCTAATCACTCAATGTTACTGTCATCGATCGGTCTATCAGCCTTCACAGAGAAAGCGCCGATCACAACACGTCAGACGTGTTGTTCTAGCCAGTCCTCCAACTACCCGCTGGCCAGGCTGTCAGTAGCACCGGACACCTGATTGACATAGCGCACAACAGCCTAGAACTCCTGAGTGATCCGCCAACCGTAGCCTCCCAAGCAGCTGGGATTACAGGCACGCACCACCACACCGGGCAATCACCCAATGAAAGACTTTAAAGTGGCTATTTTGCAACAGATAAACTTCAAAAACAGGCTCCAACGAGAAACTGCTGAATTGGAATTAATATGCAAACTAGATACCATTACCTTAGGCTTGAATATTGACTGTGGGTGGCTCGGTCATTACGTTAATTGAATTTATTTCCCCTCCTTAAAAAACTCTTAACACCTTTGTGTCAACTGTCTGTAATGTAATGGGCCATATTGATTATCACTTCAAAAGGTTCTACTGATAACAATTCCTTTCAATTAATTAGCCTCTTAACATTGATATAGACATTCCCACCTTTTCATGTTTCTCTGAATGTATAAATATCTGATTACTGTATGTTCCATTCCATGCATCCGATGAAGTAGGTTCTTAACCCACGAAAGCTTATGCTGAAATAAATTTGTTAGTCTCTAAGGTGCCACAGGTATTTTTCTTGTTTTCTATAAACTTTAAAGTAATTTAAGATCTGTTGTCAGTGATTTGTTGCAAACTGGCTACTTGCAATGAATTGCTTTGCTTAGAATCATTTGAACTATATGCTATTGTAGTTTAAGTGCTCTTTAATTTGCAAGATGGGATTTGTGTCTCGGGGACACCAGAATGGAAGATGCTTTAGCCAAACACAAGTTGTTGAGCTCCATACAGGGATAATACATTGAAATATAATGGCCTGTGTTATGCAGATGATCTAAATGATTAACTGGTCTCTTCTGGCCTTAATATCTATGAATTTCTGAAGCCCTTTTCTGATCCCTCTCCACATTCACCTTTACCAACTTTTCCCCTTCACATGGATGTTTGGTGCAGTAGCTGGTTGTGTAAAGATTACAGACCAGGAGAACTTTTTATGGAGAGGCAGACACAGCACCAAGTTATACAGGAATTATCTGCAGTAATTGGTGAAGAAAATTCCCTTCTGCACAAAACAATGTCACATAATACAAATCTTTAGGAATAAGTAAATACAGGTGCCACTAGTGTTCAGCACTAACAACAAAAGCAGGAATTGGTTAGTTAAAATATTTGTGGTATAATAACTGGCAGCTTTTTTGCTTATTTTACTGTAACTTTAGCGCCCTCATGGCCAAGATGGAGTCTGCTCTGCAGGCAGCTCTGGCCAAGAGAATGCACGCGCAGGAATCCAGCAGGAAAAGTCCCTTCCACCCGAGGGGCACCTGTTCCAAACCCCCCCAGAGTGAACACACCCACCCACAGGAAAAGTACAATGGATATAAGAAAGGGAAATATTTATTTACAGAGGGATGAGAGAAGGAAAAACAACAAGGGGAGATATAGCAGGAGCAGTAAAACGGGGTTGCATCCAAACCAAGGCCCCACAGGCCCAGTGGGAGCACAGGCCGAAAGGGCAGACACTGAGCAATGTGTCTGCACACAGAGTTCAGGAGTCCTTAGCAAAGTTCCAGTCCAGGGGTGAGTCTTGGGTGCTCCTGGTCAATCTTCAGCGCCAGTGAACTTTCCCCAACAAACCCCTCCAGTGCCCTCTTCTGCCACCCTCTGCAAAGCCACACAGAGCAACCACCTCCCCACTTAACTAGCTACAGCCTCCCTCCTTATTCCCAATGCAGAGTCACAAGCCCCAGTACTCACGGCCCCATGCAGCTCTGGGCAGCAGTGATACAGATCCTGGGTCCAGCTCCAGCCTGTCCTTCTCGGGCAATGCCGCCCTGGCAAAGTCCTTCTCCTGGCTCTTGTCCTGGGGTGTCCCCGATCAGCCGCCCTGTCCTTCCCAGGCTTCAGGCAGGTTCTCTCTTTTTCTCCTCTGAGGGCCTGCAGACTGCAGCCTTTCTTCTCTCTTCCCAGCTCCAGCTCCACCCACTGGAGTTTCACTCCTTTTTCTCACTGCTTCCCCTCCCCCATTAGGAAAAAGATTTAAAGAGGCCATGCTCTCTGAACCCCAAAGGGGTTACATTACAATTTCAGAATCAAAATTAACAAGTGCAACATATATCGATTGAGTAAATGTCATCTCACTAATGGTGAACTATGGATCTAATTCATTACACTGGAGGTTAAGTCCAATCATAGAAAATTTCTAAAATGTGACCCTCAACTGTTTCCACCAGCGATTTCTGTGCATGATGGCATTCAAGTTGAGAGAAAACAAAATGCATTTGGGGTGTTATATTAAAGTACTGTACTGCATATTTTCAGATATGTGCATTGACTGTTCAGGGAAAGAAATATCCCTAGGGCAGATAAATCCTTCGCCTTCCCTTTCTTTAACGCCTTTCCATGTAACTTGGATATAAGATTAATATTAAAAATAGTGTTCCAAATATTGATTAGTTCAGTAGAGAACATCAAAGTGATTTGAAAAAACATTAGCACTTATTAGAGCAAAGGTGCTGCCATTAGAGGTACAAAACTGTTAGGATGACATACAACACTGGGGAACATTTTGTACATTTCCAAAAGAAATGATCAAACCGAGAGTTAGCATTTCCGTGATGGAATTCTGGAATTTAAAAGGAAAGGAAGTGGAGATATTAGAGCATAGATGAATAGTTCTCCAAGTAACTTGAGAAGTAAAGTGTACCAAGCCACACTACTACTGTGCAACTCTCACAGCAACATTAAACACTGGTTTAACTAGTTGTAGTGTGTGTGGGAATAAGGTTGTATTATCCCTTTAAGTTGTTTTTGAGCCCTCTGATTGTACTTACTGCGATCTGTGTTTCAGAAGTCATCTGAAATCAGTCTGACCACAGTGTGCCCTAAGCTAGGTCTTGTATGTTTATACATAAATAATAAACATATTTTATGTTTTAATAAACGTATCTTCATATAATTTTTGTTGTGCTCCATGCAAAAGACGTGAGAGTAATTATAACATTTTAGATATTTATACAACTATGAAATAAGTTCTGATAAATGTAGCCATTTTTCTTGTTCTTAATTTGTCTAAGAAGGAAACAGGGTTAGTCTTATAGACTTCTTAAACTGTAACTGTTGTCCATATAAACTATGTAAAAACATTACATCTGGATCTGCCATAATTTGGTTGACCCTTGGTTTTGGTTGATTTTTTCTTCATGCCTGTGGTATGACTACTGTCAAATAGATACAAAATAGAAACTGGGGTATGATATTTGGCAGAGTGTAGCCCAGACATGGAGTTTCACTTCTGGGAATTATCTTCTCTCACCTTAATGGCATTTAGAATATCCCAAAAAGTATTTTATTACTTATAGTCACTCACATCCCAGTTCCAGATCGGAATAATTATTAAATAATCTATTAATTTACTAATAGACACTGTTATGAATCTCAACCCATATTTATTATGGTGAAATGTTGGAAAAGGCATCTCACCCACTAACGAATTACTAAGAAATGTTCTTTGAACAGGGGGCTGGAACTCAGGGTACTGGGGGTGCAGGTGCAGCAGCACCCCCGCTTTGAAGTGGTTTCCACCCTACACAGGGTGTCCAGCACCCCCACTATTACACTGGTCCAATACCCGCCCTTGCATAAGGGATGGGACTCAGCCACCAACAACCAGGGAACCGACTTCACCTCGTCTCTCCCCTAGTGGCTCCCTCTGCAACTCGCTCCCCCTACCGAGATGATTAAGGGTTAAACCCACCGAGCTCAGAGTCCTCCACATCCTAGACACGCCCAGGAATTACTGCGAGGCGGGGGCGGGCTCAAGGAGGGACCTTCTCGTGCCAGTCGCAGAGACCTGGGAGCCGAGCCGAGCCGAGCCGAGCCCGAGCGGCGCGTGCGGGAGCGAGCCCCCTCTGCAGGCTGCAGTCCCAGCGCCCGGGGCGGTGAGCGGGGCCCGGGGAGGGAAACAGCCGCAGAGGCTGCAAATCGCGGCCTGGAGGAAGCTGCTGGGGGTGGAGCCGAACCGCGCCCGGGACCGGAGAGACCCCCCCGGGGGCCGGTTTGTGCAGCGGAGCCCGGCAGGGTCCGCGCCCCAGCCCGCGAGAGACCGACCGGGTTCGGAGCCGGGCTGGGGCCGCTGCACACACTGGCGATGGGAGGCGCGCGGGGAGGCTGCACTGAGTCCGTGGGTACCGGTGGGGGTGGGAGGTTCCTTCTGTGACGGCCCCATCGGCCAGTGTGTTGGGGATTCAACCAGGGACCTCCAGAGCTAGAAGCCTGGGCTGCTACTGCCTGAGCAACAGCTCTTTGGCAGGGGCTCCCAGGGTCTGTCTAGGGGGCAACTAAAAGCCTGTAGCGGGCCCAGAGGCTCATGGGCTGTTTAATTGCGCTGCAGACATTTGGACTCGGGCTGGAGCCTGGCTCTAGGTCCCTGGTCTGCGTAGCTCAAGCACTTCTCTCTTTCGCCAACAGAAGTTGGTCCAGAAAGAGATCTTACATCCCCCACCTGGTCTTCCTGATATCCTGGGACCAACAAGGCTACAACAGTGTACCCCTAATTCCTGCCCAATACAGAGGGCAAGCCCAGGGAGGGAGCGACTGGAGAGCGAACCCACCCTGTACTCACCCCACAGTGCAGCTCCAGCAGCTCCTGTATTCTGTATGTCTGAGTCTAGTTCCCCGCTCTCACCCCACAGCAGTGGCTCCAGCAGGGTCTTGAGGGGCTGGGCCCTGTGTCCTGTTCTGGGCATTGCATCATGGCATGTGAGGTTGCAGTGCTGCCCAGCCTTGGTCTGCCCAGCCCTCCAGCATGGTGATAGCGTCGGGTGTGCAGGCTAAATGTAAATGGGACTGTGATCTGGAGCTCCAGGTTCCTGCGACACTCATTGAAGTTTGGCCTGCCTGTCTCTTCATGACAGAGGGTCAGGAGGACTAACCCTCAGCAGTGGTGCAACCCTTTGTGCCAGGATACAGCTGCCGGAGCCACCACTGTGAGGTGAGTCACAGACAGAAAAAAAGTCACAGAAAAACGCTGTCCATTACTTTTTTCACACCGTGACAAAGCTGCATCCATAATAATGGTACGGACTGTCAAGCCTCCCAGAGCCCTCCCAGTTGCGTGGACCACTGTACGTCTGCCTCACCTGCAACAACTATTCCTCTACCAGTGTGTAAAGTTTGCCATGCTGAGTTGGGTTGTTTGTCCTTTCAGATGTCGGTGACGTTTGAGGATGTGGCCATGTATTTCTCCCCAGCGGAGTGGGCGCTGCTGAGCGAGGAGCAAAGGCAACTTTACAAACATGTCATGTGGGAAAATTACGAGACTCTGGTCTCGTTAGGTGAGGAGCTGTGTCTGTGAGATCAGGGCCCCAGTGCACTGGGTGCTGCACAGAGACACAGTAACTGAGATGGAGCATTGGTATGAGTGGTTGGGTGGAACGGTGTCTATTGGGTTCGATGGAGGGGTGCGTGGATGTGGATGGACAGAGGCATGTTTAATTGAGCAGAGCAGCCCTTTTATTGGGAGACCAGGTGGGTGAGGTAATATCTTTTATTGGACCAACTTCTGTCGGTGAGAGAGACAAGCTTTTGAGCCACACAGAGCTCTTCTTCAGGTCTGGGAAAGGAAAGCTTCTCTCTCTCACCAACAGAAGTTGGTCCAATAAAAGATATTACCTCATTCACCTGGTCTCTCTGATATCCTGGTACTGATAGGTCTACAACTACACTGCATATCTTCAAGAGGAGATCCTTCCACCCATAGTCACTCGTGCTCCACAGTTTAATGCAAGAGAATTGTGTCTCTTGTAGTTCCCCAGACAGAGTGCATGAGCAGAAAAGCGTTGTGTGTTTTGCAGGCTACAGGATGAAAGGCCAGCCAACACCACAGTTAAGGAGAAAGACAGACTGGGTTAATCTAAGATGGTATAAAAGACAACACCACGGCTGTGGTTTGCTTGAGTCAGTTGACTCAGAACGTGGGACTCAATCTGGGGGGCTAAAAATTGCCGTGTATATGTTCATGCTGTGGTTGTAGCTTGGGCTCTGGGACCAGGGCCATCACTAGCCATTCTGGGGACCTACGCAGGCCCTTCCCTCCCCCGTCCATGGGGTGTGTGTCTGGGCCCCAGGCCTCCGCATGGGAGTGGCAGGCTGGCCCCAGGCCTCTGCGGGGGTGTGTGTGTTATCCTGGGGGACAGGTCAGAACCACCCCCCAGCACTCACAGATGGCGTTGCTGGGGCCGAGTCGCTGTACTTCCCGCTGCCAGTGAGTGCAGGCTTGACTCTGCTGCAGTCCTCAGGGGAGTGGGGGCGGGGCTTGTGTGTTGCGGGGATGGAGCAGGGGCGGGGGCTTTGGGAAGGGGTGGAGTGGCGTGGGTCTGGGGCGGAGCAGTGGTGGGGGCTTTGGGGAAGGGGTGGAGTGGGGGCAGATCAAGGGGGAAGAGGCGGGCCTTGGGCAGTGCAGGGGCGGGGGCCATGGCGAAGAGGCAGAGCAGGGGCTGGAGTAGCACGCAGCTGTGTAGGGCACTGGTCCCTACGCAGCTGTGTACTTTGCGTATAGGTAGGTGCGGCCCTGTCTGGGACCCTCCCTCCAAGTATCCACTCAGAAATTTTGCAGTCCCGCAGCCCAAGCCCCTCAAGCCCAAGTCATCTGATCCAGGCCAGGTACAGGTGTTTAATTCCTATGTACACATATCCACAGGGGCGAGAGGGGTGCTGGGCCATAGTAGAGTAACTTTCCTAGGACAAGGAGAAATATAGAACACCAGCTTTTGCCACATGGTGTTCCCCACAATCCCTTCAGACACCGCAGTCCTCTCCATTTGCCCTTTCCACAGGTGCCAGGTTGTTTGTAACTCAATATCCCGCCACTGCTGGGCACCAGGAGTGTTGACCATAAGATGGCACAAACATTGCATATGGAGCGGCACAAACTGCAACAGATCTGTGGCTAGAAGTTCTTAGGGGTGATGCTTTTCTCTAAACAGGAATCCAAACCCCCAAGCCAGTGGTGATCTCCAGCATAGAGCGAGGGGAAGAGGTGTGTGTGCAGGGTCCCACAGAAGACGAAGATGATGACATCCTGAGAGTCACCCGCCCAGGTGAGGAAGGAGTTAAAGTGATGTGCAGGGATTTGAAGGAGCAGCTGACCGCAGCTGAAATCCTGATACATTTTGGCCAAAGTGACAATACATCCCAGAATGTTTTAGTCTAATGTCATTAGGCTTTTTTGCAACAGTATCACATTGTCGGCTCTCATTCAATTCATGATCCACTGTAACCACCATGTTCTTTTCTGCTGTACTGCTGCCAAGCCAGTTATTCCCCATTTTCTATTGTTCATTTCATTTTTCCTTCCTAAGTGAACTATTTTAAATTTGTTTCTTCAGTTTCACCTTGTTGAATTCAGACCAATTCTCCAGTTTGTCAACATCATTTAGAAATCAATCCTGTCCACCAAAGTGTTTGTAACCCCTTCCTGGCTGTCTAAATCATTGGCCAAGCAGCACTTGGGAATCTCCCTTCCCAGTTCAGGCCCAGTTTTGTAGGGACCCGACTTCGTTCCATCGTTTTTTTTGGGCTCTCAGTTGACATTAATAAGGGATTTCCTTATTACTCTCCAGGACTGCTTGGGAGGCACCATCATGTTGTGGGAGTGAGGAGACCTGGACTGTATTCCTCACTCTGCCATTAAGCTGCTGGCAGATCTTGGACAATATTGTATTAATTCATATAGACTATATGGACCCAAAAAGACAAAGGTGTTAACATGACACTGTTAGGGCCAACATTAAAGAGCCTCAAATAAGGTTTGGGGTTTGGAATACAGAGACGGAAGCCTGCGTAATACCATGAAATACACCACAAAAAATTCTTTCGATTCTTTTATTAAAGATACAGAAAAAGAAGGAAAAAGAGTTAAGGCATGTGAAATGTCAGGTATGACCTAAGAACTTTTATTTTGACAATGTCCCTTGTTTCCTCTCCCTTTACCCGGAGAGATTCTTTAGACAAAAGGCCTCTGTTTGAAAGTCTTTTAGATGGTATTAAAAATGGTGGTAACTGTCCTTTTGGGGAAAAGAGAAGCAGCTAGTTGAAGCGGGCTGGAGCTGTTGTTGATATTATTAAAATCCGATCCCATTTCCTGGGAGACTAAACAAGATAAACACACTCAAGAGGGAAGAGAAAAGAACAGCATAGATAGAACATGCGGCTTCTGACTCGAGTTTACTCTTACTTGCTGCTTCATGGCTGGAGAAACACATGCACAGCACATGGTCTGATCAGGCAATTGGAGACCTGCCTGGCAAACCTGTCGAGCGTTAGTCTGTTCTGGACAATGCATTTGGCTGCCTCTTTGATCACAGGCTTACAGCAAGGTTGCAAACTATGGCAGTTTTGGCCAGCTAAGCCAGACTCTTATTTACTAGAAGGCAAAGGGAGAAGAATAAGCAAGAGAAGAAATATGGTGGGGAATGGGAAGAATTCATGAGGGTTAGGAGGGATAGGGACAAAATCTCACATTCCAGGTGATTTGGAGGAGTTAGCCAGAACTGATAACAGTGGCAATATCCTCTGGCTCCCTTTCTCTGGTGCAGTCTTGTTGAAACACCTCTTAGGATTAGGACGAAGAAGATCTGGGGTCCCAAGAGAAGATCAGGGTGGCAGCGTCATGGTATTGCTCACTGCAGCAGTTGTTGGCACGGTCCTGCTGCTGCTGCTTTTTCAGTCAGCAAGGGTTGCATTCATTTATTTTCCCCTGAAAGTGTTCTCTTTTGAGAAACCCCAAAAGGAAATAGTGGCCAAAATAACCCAGCCCCTCATTGTTTTTCTGCCAGTCAGGCCTAAATTCGTCAATGTCCAGTTCCACACTTCTTTTGTTTACAGCCATTATATTATCACTGCCCTTGAATTGCATTATAGGCCTTTATTATTTGGACTAATTCTGTCATCTTGTTTATATTTTGCACCTTTTCCCATCAACATTTATTGCTGTAAGATATTGTAACATTTTATAAACTTTCTCACAGTTTTTACAATTAAACTGCCAATTAGGGTAAATTTCTGGACCCAATTATTTAAACAGCAAGTTACTCCTTTGACTAAGCTTCTTTCCCACCCTTGGTGTTTTTAGTATATAAGCTCTTCAACATCAGGGCGCTCTCTCTAATTTTCTGCAGCACCTTGTGCTATGGAACCAAGATCTCAGTTGTGCTACCACAGTACAAAGTAACTGTCGAGCCCCAAATAGCTTCTCCTCTTGTGCATTGTGGAACCCACTGTCCAACAGTGCCCATAAATGAGTAATTTACAGTGCAGGGGAAAGGGCTTCTCTCAGTGATATTCATTCGGTCTATGTGGTGTCAAAAAAAGACCTTTTGTCTTGGTGCAGATTTTCCAGATGCAGAAGAGACCTGGGACTGGTCAGCAATTGAAACCAACTTGGGCTTCTTCCTCACAGAAAGCTCTTCCCCTGGAGCAGGTAGGGAACCAGCTCTGCTCTTTGGACCAGTGGGAGCCAGAGAGCTCATTTCAGAAATTATCCATCAGCTGGAAACTCTCCCCTCACAGAGCATTACAATAGGGAATGGGGGGAGGGATAGCTCAGTGGTTTGAGGATTGGCCTGCTAAACCCAGGGTTGTGAGTTCAATCCTTGAGGGTGCCATTTAGGGATCATAGAATCAGAATATCAGGGTTGGAAGGGACCTTAGAAGGTCATCTAGTCCAACCCCCTGCTCAAAGCAGGACCAATGGGCAAAAATTGGGGATTGGTCCTCCTTTGAGCAGGGGGTTGGACTAGATAACCTCCTAAGGTCCCTTCCAACCCTGATATTCTATGAATGAAGCCCAAACACAAGAAGTGCTACAGCTCCTCACCCTGACATCTCCCCTAGAAACACCATCTCTCCCCTTACTCATTTTCCATAGAACATGCAGCCATTCGGATCCATCACAGTGTGAGTGTTCCCTGTGTGTCCCTCAGAAGAGGAGTGTCTGCTGGTGTGTGGTGATGATGTTCTTCCCAGTGAGATGGGCCTCAGAATAGGGAGAGAATTGTGGGGGCTGATTTTCACATTTATTTGGGGGGCTATTATCAGGGCCTAGGGGACACTGACCTTCTCGTCCTTCCCCAGTGCTGGGGCTCCTGGAAGTTTGGCCTCTAGGACTCAAGTGCCCAGGGTCAGCCCTGTTCTGAGGAGAGGGGTGTGGGGCTTTCTCAGGCACATCCCCCTGCTGAGAATATTAGTGGTTTCCCTTTGTGAGCAGCACAAGAAATAATATCTGGATTTTCTTCCCCACCAAGCAGGGGCAAGAAACCTGAGCAAGGCTGAGGGGCAGATTCCTAAGGAAGGGAGTGGCAACCTGGAGCCACTCGGGCCTTTCCCAGGGACATCAGGGAAGAACCATTCCCAGAAAACTGAGAGGGGAAGACACCACAAGAGGCAGGGCAGCCAACAAAGGCAGAGGAAAAATCTGATCAGGAACAAGCCAGCAACCTCAAGAGGCCATCAGAGGAGATGCAGGCCATATTTAAAGCCTCCTGCTGCGGGAAAAGCTGAGCCCAGAAAGAGCCTATTTACCTGCCGTGTGTGCAGAGAAGAATTCAAGGTGCAGAGAGACCTGATAAGCCACCACTGGATGGTTCATAGGAGACAGGAACTGTATCACTGTAGTGAGTGTGGGGAGAGCTTCAGGAGAAAGAAGGAGTTCAGAGCACATGGGAAAGCTCACAGAAAGAAGAGAGACCATCCCTGCTCTGAATGTGGGAAGATATTCCACAAGTTATCGTATCTCATTGTGCACCAGAGAATACATACGGGAGAGAGACCCTATTGCTGTGCTGAGTGTGGAAAAAGATTCTTGTATATATCCGCTCTTAACGTCCACAAGAGAGTCCACTCAGGAGAGAGACCCTATGCCTGCCCTGAGTGTGGAAAGCGATTTATGGATTCCTCAACATTTCGTAATCATCAGGCAATCCACTCAGAAAAGAGACCCCATCGCTGTAACCAATGTGGGAAAGGTTTCAAAGTTTCATCAGGTCTTACTAGACACCTGAAAATCCACAGCAAAGAGAGACCCTTCTTGTGCCATGAGTGTGGGAAAAATTTTTCCCTACGAGAACATTTGATCAGACATCAGAGGATTCACACTGGGGAGCAGCCCTATGGCTGTGCTGAGTGTGGGAAAAAATTCAGTCTCCCTCAAACTCTCAAGAGACACCAGGAAACCCATAATATGGGGACTCTCCATCGCTGTGCTGAGTGTGGGAAAATATTCCGTAATCCAGACAGTCTCTCTAGACACCAGGGAGTCCACACTGGTAAACTCCATTGCTGCACTGATTGTGGGAAAGGCTTTGTCTATATACATCATCTCACTTGTCACCAGAGAATTCACACTGGAGAGAAACCCTATTGCTGCACTGAGTGTGGGAAAAGTTTCACCCAATTGGCAGGCCTCACCAACCACCTGAAAATCCATTCAGGAGAGCGACCCTATCCCTGCACTCAGTGTGGGAAGTGCTTTGCTCACTCATCATCTCTCACTGAACATCTGAAAATCCATTCAGGAGAGCGACCATATTCCTGCATTCAGTGTGGGATGCACTTTGCTCGCTCATCATCTCTTACTCGGCATCAGAGAACCCACCCAGGAGAGCGACCATATTCCTGCGCTCAGTGTGGGAAGCGCTTTGCTCGCTCATCATATCTTACTAAACACCAGAGCACCCACTCAGAATAGAGACTTCTGACCCTTGTGTTCGATGGAGGGAACCTCTTCAATCTCTCACTTCACCCTGTTCCCAAAGTCTGTAAAAGAGAGAGAACTTGCTCCCACTCTGAAATGTTCCCATCTCTTCACTAAGCAGGCATGAGTTTAGGTGCTGGGTTTATTAAAATAATTTGTATGGTCCTGGAGATGGGAGTATTTAACCCTAGAGGTACCGAAACATTCCATTGTGGGCATTATGGGCTGTAGCTAAGACACAGATTACTGAAGTCAAGACTGCACTTTGGAGGTCCTGGTTTCTCCCAGCTTGTTTGTTCACTGCCGCTCCCATCCTCTCAGACTCCACAAATGGAATTAATTGTTTTATTTCTTCTGGGATTTTTCTGTTTGCAAAAAGGAATAATGGGTAAGGATTCTGGCAGACACTGAAAAGGAACTTTCGTTTCCTGAGTTAATGAAAGGCTGTGACATCCCCTGTGTGCCCCTCATAGTACTGAATCAAAAGGAAGGTTTGGTTTGGCTTTGAGATAAAACTATGAAGCAAGCTGTCCTGATAGCTGGCTTCATGCATAATGCAACCAGGGGCCTGTCTTCACAACTAATTGGCAGGCAAGCAATACCAGGTCAGACTGGAAGGTTGGAGACTGGAGTTTCTGGGTCAACAAACAGCCTGCCGTTTGGTCATGGACTGCCTTCTTTATCATCTTCATGGTACATGGAAATGCTTGACATCTATGGATGCTGCTATGATGATTAGCGTGACTACATCACTTACCCATCATCTACTTCATTGTGCCATCAGAAGTCATACACCAGAAAAAAGGCAACGGCAGGGATGATAGATGTCAGTTACTTCCTATTATAATGGATTTTTTTCTTTTAATAACTCAGGTTTTTGTTCCTGGATGAGTTAGTGGCACTTTAATGTGATTAGGGCTTGTCTACACTAGAACTTATAACTTACCAGAATACTCATTCACATCCCAGCGTGGTGTAAAATATACCATCCTAAGCACTGGTGTAAACTGAGCTATGTTGATGGGAGAGTTTCCCTGCTAACATAGCTACCGCCTCTCAGAGAGGTGGAGGTGTTATGCTTACAGGAAGCTCTCTCCCATTTGGTTAGAGCGTCTTGAATGCTACCTTGGTGTCTTGAACACTAGCGGGAACTGTACCACTTCTAGTGTACATTAGCCCTAATATTTAGGTCTTGTCTACACTACCCACCGGATTGGCAGGGAGCAATCGATACAGCGGGGGTTGACACTGGTACTCCCCTAGAACGAGGAGCGCAAGCGCAGTTGATGGGAGAGCGTCAGCTATCGACTTACTGCGGTGTCTTCACTGCGGTAAGTAGATCTAACTATGTCAACTTCAGCTATGCTATTCACGTAGTTGAAGTTGTGGTATATTAGATCGACCCCGCGCGGTAGTGTAGACAAGCCCTGACATGTACCTGGATCTCAGCCTTGACACCAAGTGGCAAGGAGTGCAGGAAAATCTCTCTGGGCAACTTTGCTTTGCTTTGCAGACTGGGACTCGGGTTTGCTGCTTGTTGTAGGTGTTTTCTGTAAACAACTTGTGGAGTTGCAGTCCCAGCCCAGAGTGTGACATGGATATGAAACAGCCAGGGGTCACAGGGTAGGGATAGGTGGGATCCTGCAAGGGAACAGGCAGCCCAGAGAACATTGTTTCGGGAGAGAGATTCCGGAATAGAGAGGGAGCGAAACTAATCCCAGCGACATCCACAGATGAAACTGAGCAGCAGTACCGGGTCGTTGTCTCCCCATTCCTCAAGCTGGGGTAATCTGTGGACATTCCTCTCTGTCAGAGTGCGATGATGAGATGGGACTTTATGTCACTGTTGTCTCATCGTTCCTGGAGGGAGTAAAATAATATAAGAGAAGTAGTAGTCTGAAATGGCTGCACTGCCATGTGTGTAAGTGAAGATCTGCAATCTTCCCTGCAGTGCTGACTTTGTTACGTTCCAGTCACTCTTGGGAGATGTTGTTGGGGAGAAGCAGCCATCTTGCCTTTCTTTCTGGAGCTGGTTATGCCAGCTGCAGTTCAGCTCAGTTGTAATCTGCTTTTAACCATTATTTCTATTCAAGAAATGGGGGTGTTAGAACTCTAAACTAGTTAAAATAATCCAGAATACTCTGCTCATGTTAAGCTTTATTGTACAAATTTACTAGTAGTTCAATTGTTCTAACCTTTGTTCATAGTATATGCGACATCTGTCAGACGCAAGATGTATGTTCAAGGTTTGCCAAATATGAACTGTGTGCTAGTTACATTTGGTGCAAATATTTCTATGGTTTTATGCTACTTGTGTGCTATGGTCTACTACCAGCTAAACTGTTGTGTGCATAATTAAATGAGAAAAGGTGTGTAAGGTCTGCGGAATCTGGAATTTTCTGTCTTCTAAATGAGGAGAATACAAATATGAGCAAAACTGAGTTCATATTTTGGAACAGAGTGAAGAGGTATCTGGTGCAAAATATTTCTCCAGAGTGGGTAAACACTTACCTTTCTGTATTACTGTGCCAATCTGTACTTCTGTGTTCACCCCTTATCAGGATAATCAATTTTGTACAAAGTATGCCTTTTGAAGTATGATTTGAAAACTCATAATGTGCTAAACATTATTGTCTTGTGAAAATATGGGCAGCAACATTCTATTTAAAGTTATATGATTCTACTGTATGATGTTACTTAGACATGTCACAGTTCTGGAGAAAACCCACAGACCAGTTCCTCAGAGACAAAAAGTCAGACTGACCTCTCAGCCAAATAAATACCAGCTAAATCGAATGGACTTTCACCTGGTTACGTGGCTGTTGTTTGGGTAGGGGAATGGGTGTGAGTGAGAAATCTGCATTTTAACAAAGGAACAGCTTAAGGTTTCCGTCTAGACAGACCGTATGTCCCCTGAAACTCCGCTGGGGATGATCCTTTCACAAGAGAATGAACTATAAGAAAGGGGAAGAGGTGCCCCCAGGTAGTCCTCTCTTTCTCTCTGCTCATGGCATCAATCACACCTGAAAGACAAAGAAAGTAACACCTCACTTCGGGAGGGTGCCAAGCTGAAAGGATTCCCTCCAATAAAACTAATACAGCATGTGGTGAGAGACACTTTTGCTTTGAATCCATTTAGCTAGTTAAGTTAGATATTAGTTGTGTTTTACCTTTTATTTTATAACCAATCCTGACTTTTATGCCTTATTACTTGTAATCTCTTATAATCTTTTTCCTGTAGCTAATAAACTTGTTTTATTGTTTCATCTAAAACAGTTTGTTTGGATTGAAGGGTTTGAGAAACTTCATTTGAGAACAGGATTAGTGCCTATCATTTTCTGTTAATAAAATGATGGACTTCATATTAGCTTGTATTGTCCAGAAGAAGACTAGACAGTACATGTTATATATTTCTGGCGGGAAGTTCTGTAACTAGTAATTTGCTGGTGTTGCTCTGCAGTGTAATTCAGGAGTCTCTGACTATAGGACTCATAGTATTGCTTGGAGTAATTTACATGCCTGAGACTGTGAGAGCAAAACCAGGAGTGGCTGCTTTCACAGCTAAGCAGTGTAAAAGGCACCGTTGGTTGGAGAACAGAGGGGACTCAGCTGTTCAACATTCTAGATGGGGCCGTGGTTAAAGTCACAATTAAACTGACTTCACTTCTAATCAATAGATCTGTTGGGTCTGGTTATCTGACATTCAACTCACTATCAAAACCCCAAAGCGACTAGGAGTTACTGTGCCTCTCTCTCCTGTTAGTGAACCTGAGCTGTACTATGACTAACCTGCCTGAGGAGTACATGTTAGCTAAACAGTTTGCCGGCCCCAAATGGTTAAAACTCATGAGACTGTTCTAAAAAAATGAAAGTTGGAGGTTTTTAGTTGCTTTAGGTTTCTGAGTTGCTGGGGTGCACTGGTTTCATGTTTTCAAGCTTTTCTCTGCTACCATGAGGGCTAGAAACTTTTGTAATGAAAGCTGAAATTCTCCTGCAATACAGTGGAGACAACCTCCATTCCCACCCCTTAAGTGCCATCCCCATCCCTCCCCTCAACCAGCTTTGGCACTTACACACCAGGAGAGTCTGTCTGCTTGGGAATCTGAGCTCACATGACAGTTGCTGAGTGATCAGCATGGGCTCCAGGGTCAGTTTATCATCATGGTCCTTTTTATGTACTCCTCAATCAGAATAATTTATTAGGAACCTGATCTGCAGTCGCAGGCTCCTCTCCCCCTGGCACTTCATCTGGGCATGCCCCTCCACCGAGATGGGGTAGGGCTGCCTGGCCATAAGTGTGAAGATGGCCAAGGAAAGGAAATGGGGGTGATCTCCTAGATCCTTGTGGAGTGTGATCATCCTCATAGGATACAGGCTAGCAGTGACATTTCAGGGGCTGAGGCCGGGGCAGCCTGTTGTGGCCTCTCAGGGAATATTCACTGGGAACCTTAGAAATTCAGTTGTTTGATCCTCCTGAGCCCATTGTCCCCTCTCACCCCCTGCAGCTGCTGCTCCCAGGGGTTAATGCCGCAGTGAAGGGCAAAGGGCATCTTGGGTTTGGATTATGGGATGGAGCCAATACAGGCCCAGATGGTTCTTCTCTGCAGGGCTGGTGCAACCACTAGGCGAATTAGGTGGTCGCCTAGGGCACCTAGTTGTTGGGGGCGCCAAAAAGTGTCAGCTGGGGGGGGGGGCAGCCCCAGCCATGGAGGAGCCGGTGCAGTGCAGGAGGGGCAGCAGCCCTGCAAAGGCGTCAGCGCCGCGAGCAGGGAGCAGCCGTGCCCCCTGCCCAGACTGCGGTCCAGCGCCCACCGCCCCCCCCGGGCTCCTGCAGCAGATGCATGCGGGCGTCAGCCCCTGTGCGCCCCCCGGCTCCCCCCTCGCTGTGGTCGGGCTCTGCAGCTCCCAGGGAGGGGCAGCGGTGGTGGCTCACACTCCCGGGAGCTGCAGAGCCCGAGAGCAGCAAGGGAAGAGCTGGAGGGCACACGGGGACCAGCGCCTGCATGCATCTGCTGCAAGAGCCCCTCGGGGTGGGGGTGGCGCCGGGCCACAGCCCGGGCAGGTGTGCCCCCGGCTCCCCCATCACCGTGCTCGGGTTCTGCAGCTCCCGGGACGGAGTGCGAGACGCTACTGTCTCAGCACTCTGCGGGGGAGGGGCTGTGCGCCCGGCAGCGTGTTGCCGCCACGTGGAGCCAGTGGCTCCAGCGGCCTGGTAAGGGGAGTCCTGGGGGGCAGGCAGGGAGCGGGGGAGGGGGGGTTTGGAAGGGTCAGGAGTTCGGGGGGGAGACTGGCAGGAGGTGCGGAGTGGTTGGATGGGGTGTGGGAGTCCCAGGGTTCTGTCTGGGGGTGGGGGTGTGGATAAGGGTTGGGGCAGTCAGGGGACAGGTGCGGGGGGGGGGGGAGATCCTAAGGGGGCAGTTCGGGTGGGGGGGTCTCAGGAGGGGCAGTCGGGACAAGGAGCAGGGAGGCTTAGGTAGGGGGTGGGGTTTGGGGGGGCAGTTAGGGGCCCTGGGTCTCAGGAGGGGGCAGTCAGGGGACAAGGAGCAGGGGGGGTGGGAGCTCTGAGGGGGGCAGTCGGGGTGGGAAGTGGGAGGGACTGGATGGGGGCGGGAGGGGGGGAACCTGGTCTGGGGAGCAGCCCCTGGGCAGGCTGGCCCCTGGGGTCTATAAAGGTTCATTGGGATTTGCCCCTCAATGAACCGATGTGCGCGGGGGGGGCGCACAAGGTGGAATTTTCGCCTAGGGCACAAAATATCCTTGCACCAGCCCAGCTTCTCTGGGCAAGTCACCCGCTACTTTCAAACTGCACGACCCCGCCCCTAATTACCAACTGCCACTCTGGGCTGGGGAAGGACCATTCTCACCTGAGGGTGGGGGGGAGGGGAGAAAGCGAGGTGGAGACTTATCCCGGACTCAGGATACAAGCTCCCAGCTGCGGGGATGAACCATTTCACTGGAGGTGGGGAGGGATAACATGGCAAAGGCTGAAAATTCACCTGTTTGATGTTTGGTTTTTGGGTTTCTGAACAATCAGATCCTTTTCATTCTTCCTGTTCCCCTTAGCAAAGGGGGATTTTTACCAAAGTGACAAATTTTGGGATTGTGCAAGGAAAACCCCCCTGCCACCTGGGAGAGTGGGACCTTCCAAAGTGGCTGTTATGGCAGTTGGCCAGTTTTCTCCTCCCCTAAGTGCCCCCGCAGAGGTTGAGGGGGATCAGCCGCCCTGACCAGCCTGGGCTTTCCCCTGTCCATGGAGGATTCCCCCTCCTCAGCCCTTAACTTGCTCCAGACTCACCCCGCCCACTTGCCCCAGTGGAGACAGGACAGACAGACCCAATTAACCCCCACCCTGCCATAGACTGAACGGATTAAAGTCCTCCCCGGCCAGGCCTGACCAGAACAGGGTGGGGATGGGGGTGGGGGAGGGGTCTGTCTAACTGCCATAACTGCCACTTTGGCAGGGCCCATTCTCCGCTGGATGGGGGGAGGGATCCCTAACAAGATCCTCAAACCTACTGGTTTGGTAAATACTCCCCTGTCACTAAAGAGAAGAGAAAACTTTTAAAGGATTTGAATTTAAACATTTAGAGGAACAAAATGAAACAGGCCAGTTTTGAACCTTTGGCATCTTATGCTGCATGAGAGCTCCCCCTCCCAACAGGGAAATGGTTCGTTCCATGAGCTGGGGGTTTAAGTGCCTGGCTCTGCGCTGGATGGAACCATCTCGCTGGTGGCGGGAGCAGGGGCGATACAGCCACGGGGGAGCCCATTTTATTTTTGTTTTTCTTTTCCTGTCAGGAATTTTCAAAGAAAAATCCCTGCGGCGGGCCCTGAGCCGGCTCCGTGAGAACTTTGGATTTCTTCAGAAAAAAAAAAAAAAAAAAAAAAAAAAGGGGGGGGGGGGGAGTTGCTCTGGCTGCTGGCAAAGAGCCAAGTGTGTGTGGCCGTGTCTGTGCAGAGTCACAGCTCGGGGGTGAAGGGGAACCGGGAGCATGTGCGAGATCAGCAGGGGTGACGGCCCGGTCAGTCAGTGAAGTCGCTGGTTGGTCGGAAGCCGCTCGTCCTGGTCACACCTTGTGTTAAAGGTCAGAGGTGTCAATCCGAATTCTGGGGTCACGGTCAAGACTGAGCATGGGCAACGAGTGAGGGACCTGTTTCTACGAATAGGAAGATGCATAAAGAGAGAGGTACAATGCAGCATATACCTAATTAGCATATACGAATTAGGTGCCATGCTGAATTGGGTTGTTTGTCCTTTCAGATATACCTAATTCGCCTAGTGGTTGCACCAGCCCTGCAGAGAAGAACCATCTGGGCCTGTATTGGCTCCATCCCATAATCCAAACCCAAGATGCCCTTTGCCCTTCACTGCGGCATTAACCCCTGGGAGCAGCCGCTGCAGGGGGTGAGAGGGGACAATGGGCTCAGGAGGATCAAACAACTGAATTTCTAAGGTTCCTAGTGAATATTCCTAATCCGTAAAAGGCCAGTTGCCAGCAATAGTTTCGGAGTCCGGAGGCTGAGTCTGACAAGGAGAGAGACGTGCAGGAAGAGCCGGGGAGCCAGCAAGAGAAGCCAAAGAAGAACTGCCGCAGAGAGAGAAAAGAAAGCGGGAGCAGAGAAGAGCTGACTGAGCAGGAATTGAACAGCAGCCGCAGCAGTGATTTGACTTTTAAAAGAAAAGAGCAACAGATTTATAGCGTAAGCTTAATGTAGTCTTAATTATGGTTTAGTGTATAGGATAGTGTATAGGGTTAGTATGTGTATACTTTAAGTGTGTGTGTGTTAAGTATGCTTACTGCAGCTGCTAGTGGGGAGGGAGGCTAAGGGGTCACCACCCCAAGGAGGCCACGTGATCTCCCCACGTGACCCCTCCCCGCCTCACCTGAGGGCCGGGATCTCCCCACGTGACCCCTTCCTGCACCACCCCTAGCCCGGGGGACTGAGCCTCTCCACATGAACCCTCCCCGCTCAACCTCTACTCCACGACCCCCACACTCTCCCCATCCTGCCCTTCGACCCGCAGCACCAACCCATCTTACCTGAGGCCGAGGAGGTGTCCCTAGTCCGGCCCGTGATCTCTGGTGGTGGGTTGGGCTGTGTGGCCTCTGGCCAGCCCCCACCCAGAGCTCAGGCAGCAGGTTGGGGGCACCACAAGGCCCTCAGTGCGACCCCCATGCGGCACCGGTGTGTAGATATATAAACTTTAAAGTAATTTAAGATCTGTGGTCAGCGATTTATTACAAACTAGCTACTTGCAATGAATTGCTTTGCTTAGAATCATTTGAACTAAATGCTATTGTAGTTTAAGTGCTCTTTAATTTACAAGTGGGATTTGTGTCTTGGGGATTTTGTGCCTTATTTAGGAGTTTTAGGATACACTTTATTAGGGATTATTAGTTATATCAATCAGATACTTGGTTTTGGAAAGAATACTGCCTGTGTCAATTACGTTAGCAGAAGGTTATAGCCGTGTCCTTTAGTGTTTCCTTAACAACCCCAGGAACTTTTACCTCACGAATAACAGACTAAGGGGGAAATAGGCAGGTTATAAAGAAGTGCCCCCAAAAGCCATTTTTGGGGTAACAGTAACCCTGTATTGTGGTGGGGGAAGTAGGAGAATGGGACATTCCAAAGTGTCAGTTATGGCAGTTGGACCTGGGAAATAAATAAAGCCCTGTATGTGGAGGAGGGGTGGGGTGGAAATGGCTCCCACATAAAGTAGACTTCGACCTCCTTGGCTAATAAGGACATTTGTATCCAGGGTCAGTGCCTGAAAACCCACTTTCTTGTCCCCCTGAAATGCTCCTTCTACTCTTCAGAAAAAGACCTGATGGCTGGAAGCTGAAGAAAGACTAATTCAAACGGGAAATAAGGACAAATTTTCTACAGTGAGGGTAGGGTGATGAGATGTCCCGATTTTATAGGGACAATCCCGATTTTGGGGTCTTTTTCTTATATAGGCTCCTATTACTCCTCCACCACTTGTCCCGATTTTTCACATTTGCTGTCTGGTCACCCTAAGTGAGTGTGATCAACCATTGGGACAAACTCCCAAGGGAAGTGATGGATTCTCCAGCTCCTGATGTCTAAAAAACCCTTCGGGACACCTTTATAGAAGATGCTTTAGCCAAACACAAGTTGTTGGGCTCCATATAGGGCTCCAATACATTGAAATGTCATGGCCTGTGTTACGCAGATGATATAGATGATTGACTGGTCTCTTCTGGCCTAAATATCTGTGAATTTCTTAAGTAATTTCCTGACCTTTCTACATAATCATCTTACCAATATTCCCCTTCCATATGGATGTTTGGTGCAGTGGTTGATGGTGTCAAGATTACAGACTGGGAGAACTTTTTATGGAGAGGTAGACACTGCACCAAATTATGCAGTAATTGGTGAAGAAAATTCCCTTCTGCACAAAATGGCGTATTATAATAAAAACCCTTGGGAATGAGGTGTCACTAGTGTTCAGCACTAACAACAAAACCAGAAATTGGTTAGTTAAAATATTTGTAGTATAATAACTAGCAGCTTCTTTACTTATTTTACAATTTCAGAGTCAAAGTGAACAAGTGCAACATATATCAATTGAGTAAATGTCATCTCACTAATGGTGAACCATGCACCCTGTTCATTACACTGGAGGTTAACTCCAATCACAGAAAAATCTAAAATGTGACCCTCAGCTGTTTCCACCAGCAATTTCTGTGCATGATGGCAAGTAAGCTGAGAGAAAGCAAAATGTATTTGGGGAGTTATCTGAAAAGATGCAGTACAGTACTTTAATATATGTGCATTGACTGTTCAGAAAAAGAAATATCCCTAGGGCAGATAAATCCTTCGCCTTCCCTTTCTTTAACTCCTTTCCATGTAACTTCGGTATAAGATTAATGTTAAAAATAGTGACAGGTTTCAGAGTGGTAGCCATGTTAGTCTCTATCTGCAAAAAGAACTAGGATTGGGTTTTAGCCCATGAAAGTTTATGCCCAAATAAATTTCTTAGTCTCTAAGGTGCCACAAGTACTCCTCATTCTTTTTTAAAATTAAAAATAGTGTTCCAAATATTGATTAGTTCAGCAGAGAACATGAAAGTGATTTGAATAAACATTAGCACTTATTAAAGCAAAAGTTCTGTCAATACAGGCACAAAACTGTTATGATGACATTCCAAAAACTTGATCAAACGGAGAGTTGGCATTTCTGTGATGGAATTCTGGAATTTAAAAGGAAAGGAAGTGGAGAATTCTTCATCTGTGCTATAATATCTCCAAGTAACTTGAAAAGTAAAGTGTATCAAGCCACACTACTATTGTGCAACTCTCACAGCAACATTTAAGACTGGTTTAACTAGTTGTAGTGTGTGTGGGAAGAGGGTTGTAATATCCAGAGGGCAGTTGTCTGCCCTCTGATTGTACTTACTGTGATCTGTGTTTTAGAAGTCACCTGAAATCAGTCTGACCACAGTGTGCCCTAAGCTAGGTCTTGTATGTTTATACATAAATAATAAACATATTTTGGGGGCCAGTTATCTGATAGTTTCTTCATATAATTTTTGTTGTGCACCATGCAAAAGACGTGAGTAATTATAACATTTTCAGTATTTATACAACTATGAAATAAGTTCTGATAAATGTAGCCATTTTTCTTGTTCTTAATTTGTCAAAACCAAAGCAGGGTTAGTCCTATAGACTTCTTAAATTCTAACTGTTGTCTATATAAATTATGTAAAAACATTACATCTGGATCTGCCATAATTTGGTTGACTATTGCTTTTGGTTGATTTTTTTTCATGTATGTGGTATGACTACTGTCAAGTAGATAGAAAATAGAAACTCGAGTATGATATTTGGCAGAGCGTGAGCGGAGACATGGAATTTGACCTCTGGGAATTTTCTTGACTCACCTTAATGGCACTTAGAATATCCCGAAAAGTATTTTATTACTTACAGCCACTCACGTCCCAGTTCCAGATCTGAATAATTATTAAAGAATCTATTAATTTACTAATAGACACTGTTATGAATCTCAACCCATATTTATTATGGTGAAATGTTGGAAAAGGCATCTCACCCACTAACGAATTACTAAGAAATGTTCTTTGAACAGGGGGCTGGAACTCAGGGTACTGGGGGTGCAGGTGCAGCAGCACCCCCAGTTTGAAGTGGTTTCCACCCTACACAGGGTGTCCAGCACCCCCACTATTACACTGGTCCAATACCCGCCTTTGCATAAGGGATGGGACTCAGCCACCAACAACCAGGGAACCGACTTCACCCCGTCTCTCCCCTAGTGGCTCCCTCTGCAACTCGCTCCCCCTACCGAGATGAGTAAGGGTTAAACCCACCGAGCTCAGAGTCCTCCACATCCTAGACACGCCCAGGAATTACTGCGAGGCGGGGGGCGGGCTCAAGGAGGGACTTTCTCGTGCCAGCCGCGGAGACCTGGGAGCCGGGCGCGTGCGCGAGGGAGTCCCGGCTGCAGCCCCAGCGCCCGGGGCGGTGAGCGGGGTCCGGGGAGGGAGGGAAACAGCCACAGAGGCTGCAAATCTCTGCTTGGGGAGCAAGCTGCTGTTTCGAAATATAACCGCGCCCGGGACCGCAGAGACCCCCCCCGAGAGACCGACCGAGCCCCCCCCCCCCCCCCCCCCGTTCTCTGATGGGGCAGGCGGTACCTTGCCGCGGGAGGTGCCGGGTTCTTCCCCTTTCCTGCAGAACAGGCACCGGCCGGGGCTGGAGACGGGTGGGCGGCAGCAGGTCCTTTCGGACAGTTCCTCCGGCCCGTGCTCCTGGGGCTGGGACCAGCCTGTTCGGGAGACCGGGGCCGGGGCCGGGGCCGGGCTGGGGCCGCTCCGCGCACTGGTAATGGGAGGCGCGCGGGGAGGCTGCACTGAGTCCGTGGGTAACAGTGGGGGTGGGACTCCCACCGTGGGAGGTTCCTTCTGTCACGGCACCATGGGCAGCGTGTTGGGGATTCAACCAGGGACCTCCAGAGCTAAAAGCCTGGGCTGCTACTGCCTGAGCAGGGTCTGTCTAGTCTAGATGGCAACTAAAACCTGCACCTGGGCTGTTCCAGCTAATGTGGCTCAGCTCGGGGAGGGGGGCAGTTTAATTGTGGTGCAGACATTTGGGCTCCTGCTGGAGCCTGGGCTTTAGGACCCTGCTCTGTGTAGCTCAAGAACAAATAAAGTTGGTCCTGTAAGAGATGTTACCTCCCCCACCTTGTCTCTGTAATATCCTGGGACCACACGGCTACAACACTGTAACCCTAGTTCCTGCCCAAGAAAGAGGGCAAGCCCTAGGAGGGAGCGACTGGGGAGTGAACCAACCCTGTACTCACCCCCACAATGTTGCTCCAGTGTCCCACTCTGACCTTGCAATAGTGGTTCCAGCAGGGTCCAATGGGGCTGAGTGGGCCCAGTGTCCTGCTCTGGGCATTGCATCATGGCTGGAGGGGCTGCAGTGCTACTCAGGTTTGGTCTGCTCAGCCCCACAGCATTGTGAGAGAGGGACAGGTGTGCAGGCTCAATGTAAGTGGGGCTGTGACCTGATGCTTCAGGTTGCTGAAGCTTGACCTGCCTGAGCCATCATGACAGAGGGTCAGGAGGATGACACCTCAGCAGTGGTGCAACTCTTTATACCAGGATACAACACCCACAACGGGGCCAGACCCAGCTCCTGGAGCCACCACGATGGGGGGAGTCACAGACACAGAAAACACTGTCCATTGCTTTTTTTACACTGCGGCAAACCTGCACCCATAATAATGGTATAAACTTTCAAACCTCCCAGGCCTTCTCAGTTGCATGGACCGCTGTATATTGCCTAATCTGCAACAGCTGTTCCTCTACCAGTGTGTAAACTTTGCCATGCTGAATTGGGTTGTTTGTCCTTTCAGATGTCGGTGACGTTTGAGGATGTGGCCATGTATTTCTCCCCAGCGGAGTGGGCGCTGCTGAGCGAGGAGCAAAGGCAACTTTACAAACATGTCATGTGGGAAAATTACGAGACTTTGGTCTCGTTAGGTGAGGAGCTGTGTCTGTGAGATCAGGGCCTCAGTGCACTGGGTGTTGCACAGAGACACAGTAACTGAGATGGAGCATTGGTATGAGTGGTTGGGTGGAACGGTGTCTATGGGGTTTGATGGAGGGGTGCGTGGGTGTGGATGGACAGAGTCATGTTTAATTTAGCAGAGCAGGCACTTTATAGGGAGACCTGGTGGGTGAGGTAATATCTTTTATTGGGCCAACTTCTGTTGGTGAGAGAGATGAGCTTTTGAGCCACACAGAGCTCTTCTTCGGGTCTGGGAAAGGAAAGCTTCTCTCTCTCACCAACAGAAGTTGGTCCAATAAAAGATAGTACCTCATTCACCTGGTCCCTCTAATATCTTGGGACTGATACATCTACAACTACACTGCATATCTTCAAGAGGAGATCCTTCCACCCATAGTCACTAGTGCTCCACAGTTTAATGCAAGAGAATTGTGTCTCTTGTAGTTCCCCAGACACAGTGCATGAGCAGAAAAGGGCCGTGTGTTTTGCAGGCTACAGGATGAAAAGCCAGCCAACACCACAGTTAAGGAGAAAGACAGACTGGGTTCATCTAAGCTGGTATAAAAGACCAACACCATGGCTGTGGTTTGCTTGGGTCAGTTGACTCAGAACGTGGGACTCAATCTGGGGGGCTAAAAATTGCCGTGTATATGTTCATGCTGCGGTTGTAGTTTGGGCTCTGGGACCAGGGCCATCACTAGCCATTCTAGGGCCCTACGCAGGCCCCCCGCAGGGAGTGTGTTTGGGGCCCCAGGCCTCTGCAGGGGGGCAGTGGCTGGCTCCAGGCCTCCATGGGGGGGATGGGGAGGGGTGGTGTTATCTTGGGGGACAGTGGGGAACCACCCCTCAGCACTCACCGGTGGCGCGGTGCTCCACTTCCTGCTGCCAGTCAGTGGAGGCCTGACCCTGCTGCAGTCCTCAGGTGAGTGGGGGCGGGGTGGGGGTGGAGCAGGGGTGGGGGCTTTAGGGAAGGAGTGGAGTGGGGACAGAGCTGGGGTGGGAAGGGGCGGGGCGGAGCATGGGCTGGGGCCATGGGGAAGGGTTGGAGTGCGGGTGGGGCTGGAGCGGAGCAGGGGGGAAGAAGCGGGCCTGGGGCAGAGCATGGGCAGAGGCCATGGAGAAGAGGGAAGAGGCAGAGCAGGGGCTGGAGCAGCATGCAGCTGTGTAGGGCACCAGGAAATTTGGGGCACTTTGAATATAGGTAGGTACGGCCCTGTCTGGGACCCTCCCTCCAAATATCCACTCAGCAATTTTGAAATCCCTCAGCCCAAGCCCCTCAAGCCCAAGTCATCTGATCCAGGCCAGGTACAGGTATTTAATTCCTATGTAAACATATTCACAGGAGGGAGAGGGGTGCTGGGCCATAGTAGAGTAAATTTCCTAGAACAAGGAGATTGTGTTTCCCCACAATCCCTTCAAACACTGCAGTCCTCTCCATTTGCCCTTTCCACAGGTGTCAGGTTGTTTGCAACTCAATATCCCGCAACTGCTGGGCACCAGGAGTGTTGACCATAAGATGCAGTTCATGTTTTCATGAAAAACAATTGCCTATTAGTCTTCAGAATTAGCTCATAGCCTGACTGGCACAAACGTTGCATATGGACCTGCACAATACTCTTAGAAGTTCTTAGGGGTGATGCTTTTCTCTAAACAGGAATCCAACCCCCCAAGCCAGTGGTGATCTCCAGCATAGAGCGAGGGGAAGAGCTGTGTGTCCACGGTTCCACAGAAGATGAAGATGGGGACGTCCTGAGAGTCACCCGCCCAGGTGAGGAAGGAGTTAAAGTGATGTGCAGGGATTTGAAGGAGCAGCTGACCGCAGCTGAAATCCTGATACATTTTGGCCAAAGTGACAATACATCCCAGCATGTTAGTCTTTTAGTCTAATGTCATTAGGCTTTTTTGCAACAGTATCACATTGTCGGCTCTCATTCAATTCATGATCCACTGTAACCACCATGTTCTTTTCTGCTGCACTGCTGCCAAGCCAGTTATTCCCCATTTTCTATTGTTCATTTCATTTTTCCTTCCTAAGTGAACTATTTTGAACTTGTTTCTTCAATTTCACCTTGTTGATTTCAGACCAATTCTCCAGTTTGTCAACATCATTTAGAATTCTAATCCTGTCCACCAAAGTGTTTGTATCCCCTCCCTGGCTGTGTGAATCACTGGCCGAGCAGCACTTGGGAATCTCCCTTCCCAGTTCAGACCCAGTTTTGTAGGGACCCATCATCGTTCCATCGTTTTTTTGGGCTCTCAGTTGACATTAGTAAGGGATTTCCTTATTACTCTCCAGGACTGCTTGGGAGGCACCATCATGTTGTGGGAGTGAGGAGACCTGGACTGTATTCCTCACTCTGCCATTAAGCTGCTGGCAGATCTTGGACAATATTGTATTAATTCATATAGACTATATGGACCCAAAAAGACAAAGGTGTTAACATGACACTGTTAGGGCCAACATTAAAGAGCCTCAAATAAGGTTTGGGGTTTGGAATACAGAGACAGAAGCCTGCGTAATACCATGAAATACACCACAAAAAATTCTTTCGATTCTTTTATTAAAGATACAGAAAAAGAAGGAAAAAGAGTTAAGGCATTTGAAATGTCAGGTATGACCTAAGAACTTTTATTTTGACAATGTCCCTTGTTTCCTCTCCCTTTACCCGGAGAGATTCTTTAGACAAAAGGCCTCTGTTTGAAAGTCTTTTAGATGGTATTAAAAATGGTGGTAACTGTCCTTTTGGGGAAAAGAGAAGCAGCTAGCTGAAGCGGGCTGGAGCTGTTGTTGGTATTATTAAAATCCGATTCCATTTCCTGGGAGACGGAACAAGATAAACACACTCAAGAGGGAAGAGAAAAGAACAGCATAGATAGAACATGCGGCTTCTGACTCAGGTGTACTCTTACTTGCCACTTCATGGCTGGAGAAACACATGCACAGCACATGGTCTGATCAGGCAATTGGAGACCTGCCTGGCAAACCTGTCGAGCGTTAGTCTGTTCTGGACAATGCATTTGGCTGCCTCTTTGATCACAGGCTTACAGCAAAGTTGCAAACTATGGCAGTTTTGGCCAGCTAAGCCAGACTCTTATTTACTAGAAGGCAAAGGGAGAAGAATAAGCAAGAGAAGAAATATGGTGGGGAATGGGAAGAATTCATGAGGGTTAGGAGGGATGGGGACAAAATCTCACATTCCAGGTGATTTGGAGGAGTTAGCCAGAACTGGTAACAGTGGCAGTATCCTCCGGCTCCCTTTCTCTGGCGCGGTCTTGTTAAAATATCTCTTCGGATTAGGACGAAGATCTGGGGTCCCAGGAGAGGATCAGGGTGGCAGCATGATGGTATCGCTCACTGCAGCAGTTGTTGGCACGGTCCTGCTGTTGTTTTTTCAGTCAGCAAGGGTTGCATTCAGTCCCGCTCCTTTATTTTCCCCTGAAAGTGTTCTCTTTTGAGAAACCCCAAAAGGAAGTAATGGCCAAAATAACCCAGCCCCTCATTGTTTTTCTGCCAGGCCTAAATTCTAACTCAGTCATTTTTGGTTCGTTAATGTGCAGTCCCACACTTCTTTTGTTTACAGCCATCATTTTAACACTGTCCTTGAATTGCAGTATAGGCCTTTATTATCTATTTATTATTTATATTTATATTTTTTTATTATATGTTTATTATCTAGACTAGTTCCATTGACTTGTTTATATTTTGAACCTTTTCCCATCAACATTTATTGTTGTAAGATATTGTAACATTTTATAAACTTCCTCCCAGTTTTTACAATTAAACTGCCAATTAGGGTAAATTTGTGGACCCAATTATTTAAACAGCAAGTTACTCCTTTGACTCAGGTTCTCTCCCACCCTTTGTGTATTTAGTATATACGCTCTTTAACATCAGGGCGTCTCTCTCTAATTTTGTGCAGCACCTCATGCTATGGAAGCATGATCTGAATTACGCTACCACAGTAGAAAGTAACTGTCGAGCCCCAAATAGCTTTCCCTCTTGTGCATTGTGGAACCCGCTGTCCAACAGTGACCATAAATGAGTAATTTACAGTGCAGGGGAAAGGGCTTCTCTCAGTGATATTCATTCGGTCTATGTGGTGTCAACCAAAGACCTTTTGTCTTGGTGCAGATTTTCCAGATGCAGAAGAGACCTGGGACTGGTCAGCAATTGAAAGCTCTTTGGGCTTCTTCCTCACACAAAGCTCTTCTCCTGGAGCAGGTAGAGAACCAGCTGTGCCCTTTCCACCAGTGGGAGCCGGAGAGCTCATTTCAGGAATCGTCCATCAGCTGGAAACTCTCCCCTCCCAGGGTATTCTATTAGGGATTGCACCCCAAACATGAGAAGTGCTACAACTCCTCACCCTGATATCCCCTTAGAAACTCCATCTCTCCCCTTACGCAGATTCCCCCAGTCTCTCCCCCTCCACCATTTTCCATAGAACATGGATGTTCCATAGAACATCCCATTACAGTGTGAGTGTTCCCTGTGTGTCCCTCGGGAAAGGGGTGTCACTGCTGGTGTGTGGTGATGGGCCTCAGAATAGGAAGAGAATTGTGGGGGCTGATTTTCATATTTACTTTGAGGGCTATTATCAGGGCCTCTGGGACACTGACCTTCTTCTCCTTCCCCAGTGCTGGGGCCCCTGGAACTTTGGCCTCTTGCACTCAAATGCTGAGGGTCGGCCCTGTTCTGAGGGGAGGAGTGTGGAGCTTTCTCAGGCACATCCCCCTGCTGGGAATATTAGTGGTTTCCCTTTGTGAGCAGCACAAGAAATAACATCTGGATTCTCTTCCCCACCAAGCAGGGACGAGGAACCTGAGCAGGGCTGAGGGGCAGACTCCTGAGGAAGGGCCTGGTAACCTGGAGCCTCTCAGGCCTTTCCCAGGGAGATCAGGGAAGAACCATTCCCGGAAAACTGATACGGGAAGACACCACAAGAGGCAGGGCAGGCCACAAAGGCAGAGGAAAAATCTGATCAGGAACGAGCCAGCAACCTCAAGAGGCCATCAGAGGAGAGCCAGGCCATATCTAAAGCCTCCTGCAGAGGGAAAATCTGAGCCCAGAAAGAGCCTATTTACCTGTCGTGTGTGCAGAGAAGAATTCAATGTGCAGAGAGATCTGATAAGCCACCACTGGATGGTTCATAGGAGACAGGAACTGTATCAATGTAGTGAGTGTGGGGAGAGCTTCAGGAGAAAGAAGGAGTTCAGAGCACATGGGAAAGCTCACAGAAAGAAGAGAGACCATCCCTGCTCTGAATGTGGGAAGATATTCCACAAGTTATCGTATCTCATTGTCCACCAGAGAATACATACGGGAGAGAGACCCTATTGCTGTGCTGAGTGTGGAAAAAGATTCTTGTATATATCCGCTCTTAACGTCCACAAGAGAGTCCACTCAGGAGAGAGACCCTATGCCTGCCCTGAGTGTGGAAAGCGATTTATGGATTCCTCAACATTTCGTAATCATCAGGCAATCCACTCAGAAAAGAGACCCCATCGCTGTAACCAATGTGGGAAAGGTTTCAAAGTTTCATCAGGTCTTACTAGACACCTGAAAATCCACAGCAAAGAGAGACCCTTCTTGTGCCATGAGTGTGGGAAAAATTTTTCCCTACGAGAACATCTAATCAGACATCAGAGTATTCACACTGGGGAGCACCCCTATGGCTGTGCTGAGTGTGGGAAAAAATTCAGTCTCCCTCAAAATCTCAGGAGACACCAGGAAACCCATAATATGGGGACTCTCCATCGCTGTGCTGAATGTGGGAAATTATTCCGTCATCGAGACCGTCTCTCTAGACACCAGGGAGTCCACACTGGGAAACTCCATTACTGCACTGACTGTGGAAAAGGCTTTGTCTATAAAGATCATCTCACTCGCCACCAGAGAATCCACACCGGAGAGAAACCCTATTGCTGCACTGAGTGCGGGAAAAGTTTCACCCAATTGTCAGGCCTCACCAGCCACCTGAGAATCCATTCAGGAGAGCGACCTTATCCCTGCACTCAGTGTGGGAAGTGCTTTGCTCACTCATCATCTCTCACTGAACATCTGAAAATCCATTCAGGAGAGCGACCATATTCCTGCATTCAGTGTGGGATGCACTTTGCTCGCTCATCATCTCTTACTCAACATCAGAGAACTCACCCAGGAGAGCGACCATATTCCTGCGCTCAGTGTGGGAAGCGCTTTGCTCGCTCATCATATCTTACTAAACACCAGAGCACCCACTCAGAATAGAGACTCCTGACCCTTGTGTTCGATGGAGGGAACCTCTTCAATCTCTCACTTCACCCTGTTCCCAAAGTCTGTAAAAGATGGAGAACTTGCTTTCACTCTATAATGTTCCCACCCTTTCACTAAGCAGACATGAGTTTAGGTGCTCAGTTTGTTAAAATAATTGTTATGGTCCTGGAGTTGGGAGTATTTAACCCTAGAGGTACTGAAATATTCTATTTTGGGCATTATGGGCTGCAGCTAAGAGAGAGATGACTGGAGCCAAGACTTCATTTTGGAGGTCCTGGTTTCTCCCAAGCCATTTCCTCACTGTGGCTCTGTTCCTCTCAGGCTCTACAAATTGAATTAATTATTTTATTTCTTCTTGGATTTTTCTGTTTGGAAAAAGGAATAATGGGTAAAGATACTGGCAGACACTGAAAAGGAACTTTCGTCTCCTGAGTTAATGAATGGCTGTGAGATCCCCTGTGTGCCCCTCATAGTACTGAATCAAAAGGAAGGTTGTTTTGATTTAGCTTTGAGATAAAATTATGAAGCAAGCTTCATGCATAATGCAGCCAGGGCCCTGTCTTCACACCTAATTGTGAGGCAAGCAATGCCAGGTAGGACCGGAAGGTTGGAAATTGGAGTGACAGGGTCAACAAGCAGCCTGCCGTTTGATTATGGACTGCCTTCTTTATCATCTTCATGGCACATGCAGATGCTTGACATCTGTGGATGCTGCTATCACGATTAGCGTGACTATATCACTTACCCATCATCTAATTCATTGTGCCATCAGAAGTCATACACCAGAAAAAAGGTAAGGGCGGGGATGATAGATGTCAGTTACTTGCTATTATAATGGCTTCTTTTTTTTTTTTTAAATATCTCAGATTTGTGTTCCTGGATGAGTTAGTGGCACTTTAATGTGATTAGGGCTTGTCTACACTAGAACTTATAACTTACTATTACACTCATCCACATCCCGGCGTGGTGTAAAATATACCATCCTAAGCACTGGTGTAAACTGAGCTATGTTGATGGGAGAGTTTCCCTGCCAACATAGCTACCACCTCTCAGAGAGGTAGAGGTGTTATGCTGACAGGGAGCTCTCTCCCATTTGAGTAGAGCGTCTTGAATGCTAGCTTGGTGTCTTGAACACTAGCGGGAACTGTAGCACTTCTAGTGTACATTAGCCCTAATACTTAGGTCTTGTCTGCACTACCCACCGGATTGGCGGGGAGCAATCGATACAGCGGAGGTTGACACTGGTACTCCCCTAGAACGAGGAGCGCAAGCGCAGTTGACGGGAGAGCGTCAGCTATCGACTTACCGCGGTGTCTTCACTGCGGTAAGTAGATCTAACTATGTCAACTTCAGCTACGCTATTCACGTAGTTGAAGTTGTGGTATATTAGATCGACCCCGCGCGGTAGTGTAGACAAGCCCTGACATGTACCTGGATCTCAGCCTTGACACCAAGTGGCAAGGAGTGCAGGAAAATCTCTCTGGGCAACTTTGCTTTGCTTTGCTTTGCAGACTGGGACTCGGGTTTGCTGCTTGTTGTAGGTGTTTTCTGTAAACAACTTGTGGAGTTGCAGTCCCAGCCCAGAGTGTGACATGGATATGAAACAGCCAGGGGTCACAGGGTAGGGATAGGTGGGATCCTGCAAGGGAACAGGCAGCCCAGAGAACATTGTTTTGGGAGAGAGATTCCGGAATAGAGAGGGAGCGAAACTAATCCCAGCGACATCCACAGATGAAACTGAGCAGCAGTACCGGGTCGTTGTCTCCCCATTCCTCAAGCTGGGGTAATCTGTGGACATTCCTCTCTGTCAGAGTGCGATGATGAGATGGGACTTTATGTCACTGTTGTCTCATCGTTCCTGGAGGGAGTAAAATAATATAAGAGAAGTAGTAGTCTGAAATGGCTGCACTGCCATGTGTGTAAGTGAAGATCTGCAATCTTCCCTGCAGTGCTGACTTTGTTACGTTCCAGTCACTCTTGGGAGATGTTGTTGGGGAGAAGCAGCCATCTTGCCTTTCTTTCTGGAGCTGGTTATGCCAGCTGCAGTTCAGCTCAGTTGTAATCTGCTTTTAACCATTATTTCTATTCAAGAAATGGGGGTGTTAGAACTCTAAACTAGTCAAAATAATCCAGAATACTCTGCTCATGTTAAGCTTTATTGTACAAATTTACTAGTAGTTCAATTGTTCTAACCTTTGTTCATAGTATATGCGACATCTGTCAGACGCAAGATGTATGTTCTGTTAAGGTTTGCCAAATATGAACTGTGTGCTAGGTACATTTGGTGCAAATATTTCTATGGTTTTATGCTACTTGTGTGCTATGGTCTACTACCAGCTAAACTGTTGTGTGCATAATTAGATGAGAAAAGGTGTGTAAGGTCTGCGGAATCTGGAATTTTCTGTCTTCTAAATGAGGAGAATACAAATATGAGCCAAACTGAGCTCATCGTTTGGAACAGAGTGAAGAGGTATCTGGTGCAAAACATTTCTCCAGAGTCGGTACATACTTACCTTTCCGTATTAGTGTGACAGTCTGTACCTCTATGTTCACCCCTTATCAGGATAATGATCAATTTTGTACAAAGTATGCCTTTTGAAGTATGATTTGAAAACTCATAATGGGCTGAACATTATTGTCGTCTTCTCCACCCCTAAGTGCCCCCGCAGAGGTTGAGGGGGATCAGCCGCCCTGACCAGCCTGGGCTTTCCCCTGTCGATGGAGGATTCCCCCTCCTCAGCCCTTAACTCGCTACAGAATCACCCCGCCCACTTGCCCCAGTGGAGACAAGACAGACAGACCCAATTAATCCCCACCCTGCCATAGATTGAAGAGTTTAAAGTCCCGCCAGGCCAGGCCTGACCAGGATGGGGTGGGGGAGGGGTCTGTCTAACTGCCATAACTGCCACTTTGGCAGGGCCCATTCTCCGCTGGATGGGGGGAGGGATCCCTAACAAGATCCTCAAACCTACTGGTTTGGTAAACACTCCCCCCGTCACTAAAGAGAGAAGAAAACTTTTAAAGCATCTGAATTTAAATATATAGAGGAACAAAATGAAACAGGTCAGTTTTGAACCTTTGGCATTTTATGCTGCATGAGAGCTCCCCCTCCCAATAGGGAAATGGTTCATTCCATGAGCTGGGTGTTTAGTGCCTGGCTCTGCGCTGGATGGAACCATCTCACTGGTGGCGGGAGGAGGGGAGACAAGGTCATGGGGGAGCCCATTTTATTTTTGTTTTTATTTTGCTGTCAGGAGTGTCAAGAAAAATCTTTGCCCTTACATTATTTGCCATCCCCCCCCGTCTGAGGGTGCGAATGGTCCCTCCCCAGGCCAGGCGGGCAGTTCCCTGTTCTCCTGCCCATGGGGGTGGCTGGGGCGGGCGAAGGGAGTAAACACGGTGTCACTAGAGACGAGTCTCCAGTCCCGGCGTTGTAGGTCTGGTCTCCGCTCCGAGTAAGGAGACGTCACTCCGCCCTGCGGCGGCTGCTGCGGGCCCTGAGCCGGCTCAGTGAGAACTTTGGATTTCTGCAGAAAAAAGAAGAAAAAAAAAGTTGCCCTGCCTGCTGGCAAAGAGCCAAGTGTGTGTGGCCGTGTCTGTGCAGAGTCACAGCTCGGGGGTGAAGGGGAACCGGGAGCATGTGCGAGATCGGCCACTATGGGGCAGGCACAGTGAGGGGTGACGGCCCGGTCAGTCAGTGAAGTCGCTGGTTGGTCGGAAGCCGCTCGTCCTGGTCACACCTTGTGTTAAAGGTCAGAGGTGTCAATCCGAATTCTGGGGTAGTGGTCAAGACAGAGCATGGGCAACAAGTGAGGGAACTGTTTCTAAGAATAGGAAAATAGCTAAAGAAAGAGGTACAATGCAGCATAACCGTAAAAGGCCAGTTGCCAGCAATAGTTTCGGAGTCCGGAGGCTGTGTCTGACAAGGAGAGAGACGTGCAGGAAGAGCCGGGGAGCCAGCAAGAGAAGCCAAAGAAGAACTGCCGCAGAGATAGAAAAGAAAGCTGGAGCAAGGCAGGACTGACCAGGAATTGAACAGCAGCTACAGCAGTGATTTCACGTTTAAATCTGTTGCTGTTTTCTTTTATAGTGTAAGTTTAATATTCCTTTAATTATGGTTTAGTGTATAGGATAGTATATAGGATTAGTATGTGTATACTTTAAGTGTGTGTGTGTGTGTGTTTGTTTTAAGTATACTTACAGCAGCAGCTAGTGGGGAGGGAGGCTAAAGGGGCACCACCCTAAGGGGCCCAAGTGACCTCCCCAAGTGACCCCTCCCCGCCTCACCCTTAGCCTGGGGGCCGGGATCTCCCCACGTGACTCCTCCCCACCCCATCCCTAACCCAGGACCCCCATGCTTTCCCCCTCTGGCCCTTCCCCTCCCCTTCTGCCTCCATCCCACTTTACCTGGGGCCAGGGAGGTATCCCAAGTCTGGCCCCTGAGCTCAGTCGCTGGGCCAGGCTGCTCAGCCACACAGCTGTGTGCACTTGCTGGTCCCACCCCAGAGCTCAGGCCGGGGGCCGGTGTAGGAGCAGGCTCTGGGAGTGGGGTGGGCAGCGCGGCCACGTGGCTGTGTGCTCTGGCCGTCCCTGAAGCTCAGGCAGTGGGCCAGGGGCAGCTCTCGGGTGGTCCAGTGCGACCCCCATGCAGCACCAGTGTGTAGATATATAAACTTTAAAGTAATTTAAGATCTGTTGTCAGCAATTTGTTGCAAACTGACTACTTGCAATGAATTGCTTTGCTTAGAATCATTTGAACTAAATGCTATTGTAGTTTAAGTGCTCTTTAATGTACAAGTGGGATTTGTGTCTCGGGGATTTTGTGCCTTATTTAGGAGTTTTAGGATACACTTTATTAGGGATTATTAGTTATATCAATCAGATACTTTGTTTTGGAAAGAATACTGCCTGTGTCAATTACATTATCAGAATGTTATATCCGTGTCCTTTAGTGTTTCCTTAACAACCCCAGGAACTTTTACCTCACGAATAACACACTAAGGGGGAAATAGGCAGGTTATAAAGAAGTGTCCCCAAAGCCATTTTTGGGGTAAGAGTAACCCTGTATTATGGTGGGGGAGGTAGGAGAATAGGTCATTCCAAAGTGTCAGTTATGGCAGTTGGACCTGGGGTTGGGAAATAAATACAGTCCTGTATGCGGAGGAGGGGTGGGGTGAGGTGGGGTGGGGGTGGTGGGAAATGGCTCCCACATAAAGTGGCTTGGCTAATAAACATTTGTATCCAGGGTCAGTGCCTGAAAACCTACTTTCTCCCCCCCCTTGAAATATTCCTCCTACAAAGGCAGAAAAACCCCCGATGTCTGGAAGTGAAAGAAAGATTAATTCAAACTGAAAATAAGAACCAATTTTCTACAGTGAGGGTGATCAACCATTGGGACAAACTCCCAAGGGAAATGATGGATACTCCAGCTCCCAATGTCTTCAAAACCTGTCAGGACAACTTTATGGTAGATGCTTTAGATAAATACATGCTGTTGGGCTCCATATTGGGGTAACACATCGCAATGTCATGGCCTGTGTTATGCAGATGCTATAGATGATTGACTGGTCTCTTCTGGCCTTAATGTCTGAATTTCGGAAGCCATTTCCTGACCTTTCTGCACAATCACCTTTACCAACATTCCCCCTCCATGTGGATGTTTGGTGCAATAGTTGGTTGTGTCAAAATCACAGAGAAGGATAACTTTTTACGGAGAGGCAGACACAGCATCGAATTATGAGGGAATTCTCTGCAGTAATTGGTGAAGAAAATTCCCTTCTGCACAAATTGGTGTCTTATATTAAAAACCCTTAGGAATGAGTAAATATAGGTGTCACTAGTGTTCAGCACTAACAAAAAAAAGCAGGAATTGGTTAGTTAAAATATTTGTAGTATAGTAAGTAGCAGCTTTTTTGCTTATTTTACAATTTCAAAGTGAACAAGTGCAACATATATCAATTGTGTAAATGTCATCTCATTAATGGTGAACCACACATCTTATTCATTACACTGGAGGTTAAGTCCAATCACAGAAAAATTCTAAAATGGGACCCTCGGCTGTTTCCACCAGCGATTTCTGTGCATGATGGCGAGTAAGTTGAAAGAAAACAAAATGCATTTGGGGTATTATATTAAAGAACTGTACTGCATTTTTTCATATATGTGCACTGACTCTTTAGAAAAAGAAATATCCCTAGGGCAGATAAATCCTTCGCCTTCCCTTTCTTTAACGCCTTTCCATGTAACTTGGATATAAGATTAATATTAAAAATAGTGTTCCAAATATTGATTAGTTCAGTAGAGAACATGAAAGTGATTTGAATAAACATTAGCACTTATTAAAGCAAAGGTGTTGCCATTACAGGCACAAAACTGTTAGGATAACATACAACACTGGGATCCATTTTGTACTTTTCCAAAATCTTGATCAAACGGAGAGTTGGCATTTCTGTGAGGGAATTCTGGAATTTAAAAGGAAAGGAACTGGAGAGATATTCCACCCTACACAGATGAAGAGTTCTCTAAGTAACTTGAGAAGTAAAGTGTACCAAGCCACACTACTACTGTGCAACTCTCACAGCAACATTTAAGACTGGTTTAACTAGTTGTAGTGTGTGTGGGAAGAGGGTTGTAATATCCCTTTCAGTTGTTTGTGAGCCCTCTGATTGTACTTAATGTCGTCCATGTTTTAGAAGCCATCTGAAATCAGCCTGACCACAGTGTGCACTAAGCTAGGTCTCGTATGTTTGTGTATATAAATAATAGACATATTTTAGGGGGCCAATTGTGTCCGATAGTTTCTTCATATAATTTTTGTTGTGCACCATGCAAAAGATGTGGCACTAATTATAACATTTTAGATATTTATACAACTATGAAATAAATTCTGATAAATGTAGCCATTTTTCCTGTTCTTAATTTGTCAAGAACAAAGGAGGGTTAGCCCTACAGCCTTCTTAAATGGTAACTTTCCATATAAACTACGTAAAAACATTACAGCTGGATCTTCCATAATTTGGTTGACCATTGCTTTTGGCTGATTTTTTTTTTTTTCATGGCTGTGGTATGACTACTGTCAAATAGAAACTCAGGTATGATATTTAGCAGAGTGTAGTCCAGAAACCAATTTCACCTCTGGGAATTATCTTCTCTCAGCTTTATGGCATTTAGAATATCCCAAAAAGTATTTTATTACTTATAGTCACTCACGTTCCAGATCGGAATAATTATTTAAGAATCTATTAATTTACTAATAGACACTGTTATGAATCTCCACCCATATTTCCTATGGTGAAATGTTTGAAAAGGCATCTCACAGCCTGATGAATTACTAAGAAATGTTCTTTGAACAGGGGGGCTGGAACTCGGGGTGCAGGTGCGGCAGCACCCCCGGTTTGAAGTGGTTTCCACCCTACACAGGGTGTCCAGCACCCCCACTATAACATTGGTCCAATACCCGCCTTTGCATAAGGGATGGGACTCAGCCACCAACAACCAGGGAACCGACTTGACCCCGTCTCTCCCCTAGTGGCTCCCTCTGCAACTCGCTCCCCCTACCGAGATGATTAAGGGTTAAACCCACCGAGCTCAGAGTCCTCCACATCCTAGACACGCCCAGGAATTACTGCGGGGGGCCGGGCTCAGGGAGGGACCTTCTCGCGCCAGCCGCGGAGACCTGGGAGCCGAGCCCGGCCCGAGCGGCGCGTGCGGGAGCGAGCCCCCTCTGCAGGCTGCAGCCCCAGCGCCCGGGGCGGTGAGCGGGGCCCGCGGAGGGAGGGAAACAGCCGCAGAGGCTGCAAATCGCGGCCTGGAGGAAGCTGCTGGGGGCGGAGCCGAACCGCGCCTGGGACCGGAGAGACCCCCCCGGGGCCGGTTTGTGCCGCGGAGCCCGGCAGGGTCCGCGCCCCAGCCCGCGAGAGACCGACCGAGCCCCCGCGCTCGCTGATGGGGGCAGGCGGGTCCCTGCCCCGGGGAGGCGCTACGGGGGTGCCGGGTTCTTCCCGCAGAGCAGGCACCGGCCGGGGCTGGAGGCGGGTGGGCGGCAGCAGGTCCTTTCGGACAGTTCCTCCGGCCCGTGCTCCTGGGGCTGGGACCAGCCTGCTCGGGAGACCGGGTTCGGGGCCGGGCTGGGGCCGCTGCACACACTGGCGATGGGAGGCGCGGGGGGCGGCTGCACTGAGCCCGTGGGTACGGGTGGGGGTGGGAGGTTCCTTCTGTGACTGCCCCATCGGCCAGTGTGTTGGGGATTCAACCAGGGACCTCCAGAGCTAAAAGCCTGGGCTGCTACTGCCTGAGCGACAGCTCTCTGGCTGGGTCTCTCTAGACTGCGACTAAAATCGTGTAGCTGGCCCATGGGGCCCAGAGGCTCATGGGCTGTTTAATTGCGGTGCAGACATTTGTTCTCGGGCTGGAGCCTGGCTCTAGGTTCCTGTTCTGCCTAGCTCAAGGGTAGGCAACCTATGGCACACATGCCATACACATGCGAGCTGATTTTCAGTGGCACTCACAGTGCCTGGGTCCTGGCCGCCGGTCTGAGGGGCTTTGCATTTTAATTTAATTTTAAATGAAGCTTCTTAAACATTTTAAAAACCTTATTTACTTTACATACAACAATAGTTATATATTAAAGACTTATAGAAAGAGACCTTCTAAAAACGTTAAACTGTATTACTGGCAGGCAAAACTTTAAATTAGAGTGAATAAATGAAGACTCGGCACAGCATTCTGAAAGGTTGCCAACCCCTGGCCTAGCTCAAACACTTCTCTCTTTCACCAACAGAAGTTGGTCCAGCAAGAGATCTTACCTCCCCCACCTTGTCTCCCTAATATCCTCGGACCGACAAGGCTACAACAATGTAACTCTAATTCCCGCCCAATACAGAGGAGAAGCCCAGGGAGGGAGCGACTGGAGAGTGAATCCACCCTGTACTCACCCCCACAGTGCAGCTCCAGCAGCTCCTGTATTCTGTATGGCTGAGTCCAGTTCCCCACTCTCACCCCGCAGCAGTGGCTCCAGCAGGGTCTTGAGGGGCTGGGCCCTGTGTCCTGTTCTGGGCATTGCATCATGGCATGTGAGGTTGCAGTGCTGCCCAGGTTTGGTCTGCCCAGCCCTCCAGCATGGTGATAGCGTCGGGTGTGCAGGCTAAGTGTAAGTGGGACTGTGATCTGGAGCTCCAGGTTGCTGCGACACTCACTGAAGTTTGGCCTGCCTGTCCCTTCGTGACAGAGAGTCAGGAGGACTAACCCTCAGCAGTGATGCAACCCTTTGTGCCAGGATACAACACCACAGCCAGGGACCGGGCGCAGCTGCTGGAGCCACCACTGTGGGGTGAGTCACAGACACAGAAAAAAAGTCACAGAAAAACGCTGTCCATTACTTTTTTCACATGGTGGCAAACCTGCACCTATAATAATTGTACGAACTTTCAAGCCTCCCAGGGCCCTCCCAGTTGCGTGGACCCCTCTACGTCTGCATCACCTGCAACAGCTATTCCTCTACCAGTGTGTAAACTTTGCCATGCTGAGTTGGGTTGTTTGTCCTTTCAGATGTCGGTGACGTTTGAGGATGTGGCCGTGTATTTCTCCCCAGCGGAGTGGGCGCTGCTGGGCGAGGAGCAAAGGCAACTTTACAAACACGTCATGTGGGAAAATTACCAGACTCTGGTCTCCTTAGGTGAGGAGCTGTGTCTGTGAGATCAGGGCCTCAGTGCACTGGGTGTTGCACAGAGACACAGTAACTGAGATGGAGCATTGGTATGAGTGGTTGGGTGGAAAGGTGTCTATTGGGTTCGATGGAGGGGTGCGTGGATGTGGATGGACAGAGGCATGTTTAATTGAGCAGAGCAGCCCTTTTATTGGGAGACCAGGTGGGTGAGGTAATATCTTTTATTGGGCCAACTTCTGTTGGTGAGAGAGACGAGCTTTTGAGCCACACAGAGCTCTTCTTCGGGTCTGGGAAAGGAAAGCTTCTCTCTCTCACCAACAGAAGTTGGTCCAATAAAAGATAGTACCTCATTCACCTGGTCTCTCTGATATCCTGGTACTGATACGTCTACAACTACACTGCATATCTTCAAGAGGAGATCCTTCCACCCATAGTTACTAGTGCTCCACAGTTTAATGCATGAGAATTGTGTCTCTTGTAGTTCCCCAGACAGACCACATGAGCAGAAAAGGGCCGTGTGTTCTGCAAGCTACAGGATGAAAAGCCAGCCAACACCACAGTTAAGGAGAAAGACAGACTGGGTTCATCTAAGCTGGTATAAAAGACCAAAACCACGGCTGTGGTTTGCTTGGGTCAGTTGACTCAGAACGTGGGACTCGGTCTGGGGGGGCTAAAAATTGCCGTGTATATGTTCATGCTGCAGTTGTAGCTTGGGCTCTGGGACCAGGGCCATCACTAGCCATTCTAGGGCCCTACACAGGCCCCCCGCAGGGAGTGTGTTTGGGGCTCCAGGCCTCTGCAGGGGAGGAGTGGCTGGCTCCAGGCCTCCATGGGGGGGATGGGGAGTGGTGGTGTTATCTTGGGGGACAGTGGGGAACCACCCCTCAGCACTTACCGGTGGCGCAGTGCTGCACTTCCCGCCGCCAGTCAGTGGAGGCCTGACCCTGCTGCAGTCCTCAGGTGAGTGGGGGCGGGGTGGGGGTGGAGCAGGGGTGGGGGCTTTAGGGAAGGAGTGGAGTGGGGACAGAGCTGAGGTGGGAAGAGGTGGGGCGGAGCATAGGCGGAGGCCATGGGGAAGAGGGAAGAGGCAGAGCAGGGGCTGGAGCAGCATGCAGCTGTGTAGGGCACCAGGAAATTTTGGGGCACTTTGAATATAGGTAGGTGTGGCCCTGTCTGGGACCCTCCCTCCAAATATCCACTCAGCAATTTTGAAATCCCTCAGCCCAAGCCCCTCAAGCCCAAGTCATCTGATCCAGGCCAGGTACAGGTGTTTAATTCCTGTGTAAACATATCCACAGGAGGGAGAGGGGTACTGGGCCATAGTAGAGTAACTTTCCTAGGACAAGGAGAAAAATCTAGCTTTTGCCACATGTTAACCCACAATCCCTGTTTGCAACTCAATATCCCGCCACTGCCGGGCACCAGGAGTGTTGACCATAAGATGCAGTTCATGTTTCCATGGAAAACAATTGCCTATTAGCCTTCAGAATTAGCTCATAGCCTGACTGGCACAAACATTGCATATGGACCTGCACAATACTCTTAGAAGTTCTTAGGGGTGATGCTTTTCTCTAAACAGGAATCCAAACCCCCAAGCCAGTGGTGATCTCCAGCATAGAGCGAGGGGAAGAGCTGTGTGTCCACGGTTCCACAGAAGACGAAGATGGGGACGTCCTGAGAGTCACCCGCCCAGGTGAGGAAGGAGTTAAAGTGATGTGCAGGGATTTGAAGGAGCAGCTGACCGCAGCTGAAATCCTGATACATTTTGGCCAAAGTGACAATACATCCCAGCATGTTAGTCTTTTAGTCTAATGTCATTAGGCTTTTTTGCAACAGTATCACATTGTCGGCTCTCATTCAATTCATGATCCACTGTAACCACCATGTTCTTTTCTGCTGCACTGCTGCCAAGCCAGTTATTCCCCATTTTCTATTGTTCATTTCATTTTTCCTTCCTAAGTGAACTATTTTGAACTTGTTTCTTCAATTTCACCTTGTTGATTTCAGACCAATTCTCCAGTTTGTCAACATCATTTAGAATTCTAATCCCGTCTATCAAAGTGTTTGTAACCCCTCCCTGGCTGTGTGAATCACTGGCCAAGCAGCATTTGGGAATCTCACTTCCCAGTTCAGGCCCAGTTTTGTAGGGACCCATCATCGTTCCATCAGTTTTCTGGGCTCTCAGTTGACATTAATAAGGGATTTCCTTATTACTCTCCAGGACTGCTTGGGAGGCAACATCATGTTGTGGGAGTGAGGAGACCTGGACTGTATTCCTCATTCTGCCACTAAGCTGCTGGCAGATCTTGGACAATATTGTATTAATTCATATAGACTATATGGACCCAAAAAGACAAAGGTGTTAACATGACACTGTTAGGGCCAACATTAAAGAGCCTCAAATAAGGTTTGGGGTTTGGAATACAGAGACAGAAGCCTGCGTAATACCATGAAATACACCACAAAAAATTCTTTCGATTCTTTTATTAAAGATACAGAAAAAGAAGGAAAAAGAGTTAAGGCATTTGAAATGTCAGGTATGACCTAAGAACTTTTATTTTGACAATGTCCCTTGTTTCCTTTCCCTTTACCCGGAGAGATTCTTTAGACAAAAGGCCTCTGTTTGAAAGTCTTTTAGATGGTATTAAAAATGGTGGTAACTGTCCTTTTGGGGAAGAGAGAAGCAGCTAGTTGAAGCGGGCTGGAGCTGTTGTTGATATTATTAAAATCCGATCCCATTTCCTGGGAGACGGAACAAGATAAACACACTCAAGAGGGAAGAGAAAAGAACAGCATAGATAGAACATGCGGCTTCTGACTCAGGTGTACTCTTACTTGCCACTTCATGGCTGGAGAAACACATGCACAGCACATGGTCTGATCAGGCAATTGGAGACCTGCCTGGCAAACCTGTCAAGTGTTAGTCTGTTCTGGACAATGCATTTGGCTGCCTCTTTGATCACAGGCTTACAGCAAGGTTGCAAACTATGGCAGTTTTGGCCAGCTAAGCCAGACTCTTATTTACTAGAAGGCAAAGGGAGAAGAATAAGCAAGAGAAGAAATATGGTGGGGAATGGGAAGAATTCATGAGGGTTAGGAGGGATGGGGACAAAATCTCACATTCCAGGTGATTTGGAGGAGTTAGCCAGAACTGGTAACAGTGGCAGTATCCTCCGGCTCCCTTTCTCTGGCGCGGTCTTGTTAAAATATCTCTTCGGATTAGGACGAAGATCTGGGGTCCCAGGAGAGGATCAGGGTGGCAGCATGATGGTATCGCTCACTGCAGCAGTTGTTGGCACGGTCCTGCTGTTGTTTTTTCAGTCAGCAAGGGTTGCATTCAGTCCCGCTCCTTTATTTTCCCCTGAAAGTGTTCTCTTTTGAGAAACCCCAAAAGGAAGTAATGGCCAAAATAACCCAGCCCCTCATTGTTTTTCTGCCAGGCCTAAATTCTAACTCAGTCATTTTTGGTTCGTTAATGTGCAGTTCCACACTTCTCTTGTTTACAGCCATCATTTTAACACTGTCCTTGAATTGGATTATAGGCCTTTATCATCTATTTATTATATTTATATTCATTATATATATTTATTTATTATTTTATATATTTATTATGTTTATTATCTAGACTAGTTCCATTGACTTGTTTATATTTTGCACCTTTTCCCATCAACATTTATTGCTGTAAGATATTGTAACATTTTATAAACTTTCTCACAGTTTTTACAATTAAACTGCCAATTAGGGTAAATTTGTGGACTTACTCCTTTGACTCAGGTTCTCTCCCACCCTTTGTGTATTTAGTATATACGCTCTTCAACATCAGGGCGTCTCTCTCTAATTTTGTGCAGCACCTCATGCTATGGAAGCATGATCTGAATTACGCTACCACAGTAGAAAGTAACTGTTGAGCCCCAAATAGCTTCCCCTCTTCTGCATTGTGGAACCCATTGTGGAACTGCATTGTGGAATCCATTGTGGATTTATGGAATCCAACAGTGACCATAAATGAGTAATTACAGTACAGGGGAAAGGGATTCCCTCAGTGATGTTCATTCGGTCTATGTGCTGTCAACCAAAGACCTTTTGTCTTGGTGCAGATTTTCCAGATGCAGAAGAGACCTGGGATTGGTCAGCAGTTGAAAGCTCCTTGGGCTTCTTCCTCACACAAAGCACTTCTTCTGGAGCAGGTAGGGAACCAGCTCTGCCCTTTGCACCAGTGGGAGCCAGAGAGCTCATTTCAGGAATCGTCCATCAGCTGGAAACTCTCCCCTCACAGAGTATTATATTAGGGATTGCTGTCCAAACATGAGAAGTGCTACAGCTCCTCACCCTGATATCCCCTTAGAAACTCCATCTCTCCCCTTACGCAGATTCCCCCAGTCTCTCCCCCTCCCCCATTTTCCATAGAACATGGAGCCGTTAGGATCCCATCACAGTGTGAGTGTTCCCTGTGTGTCCCTCGGGAAAGGGGTGTCACTGCTGGTGTGTGGTGATGGGCCTCAGAATAGGGAGAGAATTGTGGGGGCTGATTGTCATATTTACTTTGGGGGCTATTATCAGGGCCTGTGGGACACTGACCTTCTTCTCCTTCCCCAGTGCTGGGGCCCCTGGAAGTTTGGCCTCTTGCACTCAAATGCTGAGGGTTGGCCCTGTTCTGAGGGGAGGAGTGTGGAGCTTTCTCAGGCACATCCCCCTGCTGGGAATATTAGTGGTTTCCCTTTGTGAGCAGAACAAGAAATAACATGTGGATTCTCTTCCCCACCAAGCAGGGACGAGGAACCTGAGCAGGGCTGAGGGGCAGACTCCTGAGGAAGGGCCTGGTAACCTGGAGCCACTCAGGCCTTTCCCAGGGACATCAGGGAAGAACCATTCCTGGAAAACTGAGAGGGGAAGACACCACAAGAGGCAGGGCAGGCCACAAAGGCAGAGGAAAAATCTGATCAGGAACGAGCCAGCAACCTCAAGAGGCCATCGGAGGAGATCCAGGCCATATCTAAAGCCTCCTGCAGAGGGAAAATCTGAGCCCAGAAGGAGCCTATTTACCTGTCGTGTGTGCAGAGAAGAATTCAATGTGCAGAGAGATCTGATAAGCCACCACTGGATGGTTCATAGGAGACAGGAACTGTATCACTGTAGCGAGTGTGGGGAGAGCTTCAGGAGAAAGAAGGAGTTCAGAGCACATGGGAAAGCTCACAGAAAGAAGAGAGACCATCCCTGTTCTGAATGTGGAAAGATATTCCAGAAGTTATCGTATCTCATTGCCCACCAGAGAATACATACGGGAGAGAGACCCTATTGCTGTGCTGAGTGCGGAAAAAGATTCTTCCATATATCAGCTATTAACATCCACAAAAGAGTCCACTCAGGAGAGAGACCCTATGCCTGCCCTGAGTGTGGAAAGCGATTTATGGATTCCTCAACATTTCGTAATCATCAGGCAATCCACTCAGAAAAGAGACCCCATCGCTGTAACCAATGTGGGAAAGGTTTCAAAGTTTCATCCAGTCTTACTAGACACCTGAAAATCCACAGCAAAGAGAGACCCTTCTTGTGCCATGAGTGTGGGAAAAATTTTTCCCTACGAGAACATCTGATCAGACATCAGAGGATTCACACTGGGGAGCAGCCCTATGGCTGTGCTGAGTGTGGGAAAAAATTCAGTCTCCCTCAAACTCTCAGGAGACACCAGGAAACCCATAATATGGGGACTCTCCATCGCTGTGCTGAATGTGGGAAATTATTCCGTCATCGAGACAGTCTCTCTAGACACCAGGGAGTCCACACTGGGAAACTCCATTACTGCACTGACTGTGGAAAAGGCTTTGTCTATAAATATCATCTCAAGAACCACCAGAGAATCCACACCGGAGAGAGACCCTATTGCTGCACTGAGTGCGGGAAAAGTTTCACCCAGTTGTCAGGCCTCACCAACCACCTGAGAATCCATTCAGGAGAGCGACCCTATCCCTGTACTCAGTGTGGGAAGTGCTTTGCTCACTCATCATCTCTCACTGAACATCTGAAAATCCATTCAGGAGAGCGACCATATTCCTGCATTCAGTGTGGGATGCACTTTGCTCGCTCATCCTCTCTTACTCAGCATCAGAGAACTCACCCAGGAGAGCAACCATATTCCTGCGCTCAGTGTGGGAAGCGCTTTGCTCGCTCATCATATCTTACTAAACACCAGAGCACCCACTCAGAATAGAGACTCCTGACCCTTGCATTCGATGGAGGGAACCTCTTCAATCTCTCACTTCACCCTGTTCCCAAAGTCTAAAAGATGGAGAACTTGCTTTCATAGAATCATAGAATATCAGGGTTGCAAGGGACCTTAGTAGGTCATCTAGTCCAACCCCCTGCTCAAAGCAGGACTAATCCCCAATTTTTGCCCCAGATCCCCAAATGGCCCCCTCAAGGATTGAACTCACAACCCTGGGTTTAGGAGGCTAATGCTCAAACCACTGAGCTATCCCTCCCCCCAAACTCTATAATGTTCCCACCCTTTCACTAAGCAGACATGAGTTTAGGTGCTCAGTTTGTTAAAATAATTGTTATGGTCCTGGAGATGGGAGTATTTAACCCTAGAGGTACTGAAATATTCTATTTTGGGCATTATGGGCTGCAGCTAAGAGAGAGATGACTGGAGCCAAGACTGCACTTTGGAAGTTTCTCCCAAGCCATTTCTTCACTGTGGCTCTGTTCCTCTCAGGCTTTACAAATTGAATTAATTATTTTATTTCTTCTTGGATTTTTCTGTTTGGAAAAAGGAATAATGGGTAAAGATACTGGCAGACACTGAAAAGGAACTTTCGTCTCCTGAGTTAATGAAAGGCTGTGAGATCCCCTGTGTGCCCCTCATAGTACTGAATCAAAAGGAAGGTTGTTTTGATTTAGCTTTGAGATAAAATTATGAAGCAAGCTTCATGCATAATGCAGCCAGGGCCCTGTCTTCACACCTAATTGTGAGGCAAGCAATGCCAGGTAGGACCGGAAGGTTGGAAATTGGAGTGACAGGGTCAACAAGCAGCCTGCCGTTTGATTATGGACTGCCTTCTTTATCATCTTCATGGCACATGCAGATGCTTGACATCTGTGGATGCTGCTATCACGATTAGCGTGACTATATCACTTACCCATCATCTAATTCATTGTGCCATCAGAAGTCATACACCAGAAAAAAGGTAAGGGCGGGGATGATAGATGTCAGTTACTTGCTATTATAATGGCTTCTTTAAAAAAAAAAAACAACAACTCAGATTTGTGTTCCTGGATGAGTTAGTGGCACTTTAATGCCATCTAGGGCTTGCTACACTAGAACTTATAACTTACCATTACACTCATCCACATCCCGGCGTGGTGTAAAATATACCATCCTATGCACTGGTGTAAACTGAGCTATGTTGATGGGAGAGTTTCCCTGCCAACATAGCTACCACCTCTCAGAGAGGTAGAGGTGTTATGCTGACAGGGAGCTCTCTCCCATTTGGTTGGAGCATCTTGAATGCTAGCTTAGTGTCTTGAACACTAGCGGGAACTGTAGCACTTCTAGTGTACATTAGCCCTAATACTTAGGTCTTGTCTACACTACCCACCGGATTGGCAGGGAGCAATCGATACAGCGGGGGTTGACACTGGTACTCCCCTAGAACGAGGAGCGCAAGCGCAGTTGACGGGAGAGCGTCAGCTATCGACTTACCGTGGTGTCTTCACACCGTAGCCTTCGGAGTCCGGAGGCTGAGTCTGACAAGGAGAGAGACGTGCAGGAAGAGTCGGGGAGCCAGCAAGAGAAGCCAAAGAACTGCCGCAGAGATAGAAAAGAAAGCTGGAGCAAGGCAGGACTGACCAGGAATTGAACAGCAGCCACAGCAGTGATTTCACGTTTAAATCTGTTGCTGTTTTCTTTTATAGTGTAAGTTTAATATTCCTTTAATTATGGTTTAGTGTATAGGATAGTATATAGGATTAGTATGTGTATACTTTAAGTGTGTGTGTGTGTTTTAAGTATGCTTACAGCAGCAGCTAGTGGGGAGGGAGGCTAAAGGGGCACCACCCTAAGGGGCCCACGTGACCTCCCCACGTGACCCCTCCCCACCTCACCCTTAGCCTGGGGGCCGGGATCTCCCCACGTGACTCCTCCCCACCCCACCCCGAACCCAGGACCCCCATGCTTTCCCCCTCTGGCCCTTCCCCTTCCCCTCCCCTCCCGGCCCCATCTCACTTTACCTGGGGCCGGGGAGGTATCCCAAGTCCGGCCCCTGAGCTCCATCGCTGGGCCAGGCTGCTCAGCCACGCAGCTGTGTTCACTTTCCAGTCCCACCCCAGAGCTCAGGGGTGGGGCCGGTGTAGGAGCAGGCTCTGGGAGTGGGGTGGGCAGCGCGGCCACGTGGCTGTGTGCTCTGGCCGTCCCTGAAGCTCAGGTAGTGGGCCGGGGCAGCTCTCGTGTGGTCCAGTGCGACCCCCATGCAGCACCAGTGTGTAGATATATAAACTTTAAAGTAATTTAAGATCTGTTGTCAGCAATTTGTTGCAAACTGACTACTTGCAATGAATTGCTTTGCTTAGAATCATTTGAACTAAATGTTATTGTAGTTTAAGTGCTCTTTAATTTACAAGTGGGATTTGTGTCTCGGGGATTTTGTGCCTTATTTAGGAGTTTTAGGATACACTTTATTAGGGATTATTAGTTATATCAATCAGATACTTGGTTTTGGAAAGAATACTGCCTGTGTCAATTACATTATCAGAAGGTTATAGCCGTGTCCTTTAGTGTTTCCTTAACAACCCCAGGAACTTTTACCTCATGAATAACAGACTAAGGGGGAAATAGGCAGGTTATAAAGAAGTGTCCCCAAAGCCATTTTTGGGGTAACAGTAACCCTGTATTATGGTGGGGGAGGTAGGAGAATGGGTCATTCCAAAGTGTCAGTTATGGCAGTTGGACCTGGGGTTGGGAAATAAATACAGCCCTATATGCAGAGGAGGGGTGGGGTGGGGGAAAAATGGCTCCCACATAACGTGGCTTGGCTAATAAACATTTGTATCCAGGGTCAGTGCCTGAAAACCTACTTTCTCCCCCCCCTTGAAATATTCCTCCTACAAAGGCAGAAAACCCCCCGATGTCTGGAAGTGAAAGGAAGATTAATTCAAACTGAAAATAAGAACCAATTTTCTACAGTGAGGGTGATCAACCATTGGGACAAACTCCCAAGGGAAATGATGGATACTCCAGCTCCCAATGTCTTCAAAACCTGTCAGGACAACTTTATGGTAGATGCTTTAGCCAAATACATGCTGTTGGGCTCCATATTGGGGTAATACATCGCAATGTCATGGCCTGTGTTATGCAGATGCTATAGATGATTGACTGGTCTCTTCTGGCCTTAATGTCTATGAATTTCGGAAGCCATTTCCTGACCTTTCTGCACAATCACCTTTACCAACATTCCCCCTCCATGTGGATGTTTGGTGCAGTAGTTAGTTGTGTCAAAATGACAGACAAGGATAACTTTTTATGGAGAGGCAGACGCAGCATCAAATTATGAGGGAATTACCTGCAGTAATTGGTGAAGAAAATTCCCTTCTGCACAAATTGGCGTCTTATATTAAAAACCCTTAGGAATGAGTAAATATAGGTGTCACTAGTGTTCAGCACTAACAAAAAAAGCAGGAATTGGTTAGTTAAAATATTTGTAGTATAGTAAGTAGCAGCTTTTTTGCTTATTTTACAATTTCAAAGTGAACAAGTGCAACATATATCAATTGTGTAAATGTCATCTCATTAATGGTGAACCACACATCTTATTCATTACACTGGAGGTTAAGTCCAGTCACAGAAAAATTCTAAAATGGGACCCTCGGCTGTTTCCACCAGCGATTTCTGTGCATGATGGCAAGTAAGTCGAGAGAAACCAAAATGCATTTGGGGTGTTATATTAAAGAACTGTACTGCATTTTTTCAGACATGTGCATTGACTCTTTAGAAAAAGAAATATCCCTAGGGCAGATAAATCCTTCGCCTTCCCTTTCTTTAACTCCTTTCCATGTAACTTGGATATAAGATTAATATTAAAAATAGTGTTCCAAATATTGATTAGTTCAGTAGAGAACATGAAGGTGATTTGAATAAACATTAGCACTTATTAAAGCAAAGGTGTTGCCATTACAGGCACAAAACTGTTAGGATAACATACAACACTGGATCCATTTTGTACTTTTCCAAAATCTTGATCAAACTAACGGAGTTCTGGAATTTAAAAGGAAAGGAACTGGAGAGATATTCCAGCACAGATGAAGAGTTCTCTAAGTAACTTGAGAAGTAAAGTGTACCAAGCCACACTACTACTGTGCAACTCTCACAGCAACACTTAGGACTGGTTTAACTAGTTGTAGTGTGTGTTGGAATAGGGTTGTAATATCCCTTTAAGTTGTTTGTGAGCCCTTTGATGGTACTTACTGTTGTCCATGTTTTAGAAGCCATCTGAAATCAGTCTGACCACAGTGTGCACTAAGCTAGGTCTTGTATGTTTGTGTATATAAATAACAGACATATTTTGGGGGGCCAATTGTGTCTGATAGTTTCTTCATATAATTTTTGTTGTGCACCATGCAAAAGATGTGGCACTAATTATAACATTTTAGATATTTATACAACTATGAAATAAATTCTGATAAATGTAGCCATTTTTCCTGTTCTTAATTTGTCAAGAACAAAGGAGGGTTAGCCCTACAGCCTTCTTAAATGGTAACTGTTTCCATATAAACTACGTAAAAACATTACAGCTGGATCTTCCATAATTTGGTTGACCATTGCTTTTGGCTGATTTTTTTTTTTTCATGGCTGTGGTATGACTACTGTCAAATAGAAACTCAGGTATGATATTTAGCAGAGTGTAGTCCAGAAACCAATTTCACCTCTGGGAATTATCTTCTCTCATCTTTATGGCATTTAGAATATCCCAAAAAGTATTTTATTACTTACAGTCACTCACATCCCAGTTCCAGATCGGAATAATTATTAAAGAATCTATTAATTTACTAATAGGCACTGTTATGAATCTCCAGGCATATTTCTTATGGTGAAATGTTCTTTGAACAGGGGGCTGGAACTCAGGGTACTGGGGGTGCAGGTGCGGCAGCACCCCCAGTTTGAAGTGGTTTCCACCCTACACAGGGTGTCCAGCACCCCCACTATAACACTGGTCCAATACCCGCCCTTGCATAAGGGATGGGACTCAGCCACCAACAACCAGGGAACCGACTTGACCCCGTCTCTCCCCTAGTGGCTCCCTCTGCAACTCGCTCCCCCTACCGAGATGATTAAGGGTTAAACCCACCGAGCTCAGAGTCCTCCACATCCTAGACACGCCCAGGAATTACTGCGGGGGGCCGGGCTCAGGGAGGGACCTTCTCGTGCCAGCCGCGGAGACCTGGGAGCCGAGCCCGGCCCGAGCGGCGCGTGCGGGAGCGAGCCCCCTCTGCAGGCTGCAGCCCCAGCGCCCGGGGCGGTGAGCGGGGCCCGCGGAGGGAGGGAAACAGCCGCAGAGGCTGCAAATCGCGGCCTGGAGGAAGCTGCTGGGGGCGGAGCCGAACCGCGCCTGGGACCGGAGAGACCCCCCCGGGGCCGGTTTGTGCAGCGGAGCCCGGCAGGGTCCGCGCCCTAGCCCGCGAGAGACCGACCGAGCCCCCGCGCTCGCTGATGGGGGCAGGCGGGTCCCTGCCCCGGGGAGGCGCTACGGGGGTGCCGGGTTCTTCCCGCAGAGCAGGCACCGGCCGGGGCTGGAGGCGGGTGGGCGGCAGCAGGTCCTTTCGGACAGTTCCTCCGGCCCGTGCTCCTGGGGCTGGGACCAGCCTGCTCGGGAGACCGGGGCCGGGGCCGGGCTGGGGCCGCTGCACACACTGGCGATGGGAGGCGCGGGGGGCGGCTGCACTGAGTCCGTGGGTACCGGTGGGGGTGGGAGGTTCCTTCTGTGACTGCCCCATCGGCCAGTGTGTTGGGGATTCAACCAGGGACCTCCAGAGCTAAAAGCCTGGGCTGCTACTGCCTGAGCGACAGCTCTCTGGCTGGGTCTCTCTAGACTGCGACTAAAATCGTGTAGCTGGCCCATGGGGCCCAGAGGCTCATGGGCTGTTTAATTGCGGTGCAGACATTTGTTCTCGGGCTGGAGCCTGGCTCTAGGTTCCTGTTCTGCCTAGCTCAAGGGTAGGCAACCTATGGCACACATGCCATACACATGCGAGCTGATTTTCAGTGGCACTCACAGTGCCTGGGTCCTGGCCGCCGGTCTGAGGGGCTTTGCATTTTAATTTAATTTTAAATGAAGCTTCTTAAACATTTTAAAAACCTTATTTACTTTACATAGAATCATAGAATCATAGAATCTCAGGGTTGGAAGGGACCTCAGGAGGTCATCTAGTCCAACCCCCTGCTCAAAGCAGGACCAAACCCAATTAGATCATCCCAGCCAGGGCTTTGTCAAGCCTGACCTTAAAAACATCTAAGGAAGGAGATTCCACCACCTCCCTAGGTAACCCATTCCAGTGCTTCACCACCCTACTAGTGAAAAAGTTTGTCCTAATATCCAACCTAAACCTCCCCCTCTGCAACTTGAGACCATTACTCCTTGTTCTGTCATCTTCTACCACTGAGAACAGTCTAGATCCATCCTCTTTGGAACCCCCTTTCAGGTAGTTGAAAGCAGCTATCAAATCCCCCCTCATTCTTCTCTTCTGCAGGCTAAACAATCCCAGTTCCCTCAGCCTCTCCTCATAAGTCATGTGCTCCAGCCCCCTAATCATTTTTGTTGCCCTCCATTGGACTCTTTCCAATTTATCCACATCCTTCTTGTAGCGTGGGGCCCAAAACTGGACACAGTACTCCAAATGAGGCCTCACCAGTGCCGAATAGAGGGGAATAATCACGTCCCTCGATCTGCTGGAAATGCCCCTACTTATACAGCCCAAAATGCCGTTAGCCTTCTTGGCAACAAGGGCACACTGTTGACTCATATTCAGCTTTTCGTCCACCGTAACCCCTAGGTCCTTTTCTGCAGAACTGCTGCCCAGCCATTCGGTCCCTAGTCTGTAGCAGTGCATGGGATTCTTCCGTCCTAAGTGCAGGACTCTGCACTTGTCCTTGTTGAACCTCATCAGATTTCTTTTGGCCCAATCCTCCAATTTGTCCAGGTCCCTCTGCATCCTGTCCCTACCCTCCAGCGTATCAACCACTCCTCCCAGTTTAGTGTCATCTGCAAACTTGCTAAGGGTGCAGTCCACACCATCCTCCAGATCGTTGATGAAGATATTGAACAAAACCGGCCCCAGCACCGACCCTTGGGGCACTCCACTTGATACCGGCTGCCAACTAGACATGGAGCCATTGATCACTACCCGTTGAGCATGACCATCCAGCCAGTTTTCTATCCACCTTACCGTGCATTCATCCAGCCCATACTTCCTTAACTTGCTGGCAAGAACACTGTGGGAGACTGTATCAAAAGCTTTGCTAAAGTCAAGAAATAGCACATCCACTGCTTTCCCCTCATCCACAGAGCCAGTTATCTCATCATAGAAGGCAATTAGGTTAGTCAGGCATGACTTGCCCTTGGTGAATCCATGCTGACTGTTCCTGATCACTTTCCCCTCCTTTAAGTGGTTCAGAATTGATTCCTTGAGGACCTGTTCCATGATTTTTCCAGGGACTGAGGTGAGACTGACTGGCCTGTAGTTCCCCGGATCTTCCTTCTTCCCTTTTTTAAAGATGGGCACTACATTAGCTTTTTTCCAGTCATCCGGGACCTCCCCCGATTGCCATGATTTGTCAAAGATAATGGCCAATGGCTCTGCAATCACATCGGCCAACTCCTTTAGCACCCTCGGATGCAGTGCATCCGGCCCCATGGACTTGTATTCGTCCAGCTTCTCTAAATAGTCCCGAACTACTTCTTTCTCCACAGAGGGCTGGTCACCTCCTCCCCATACCGTGCTGCGGAGTGCAGCCGCCTGGGAGCTGACCTTGTCTGTGAATATATAGTTATATATTAAAGACTTATAGAAAGAGACCTTCTAAAAACGTTAAACTGTATTACTGGCAGGCAAAACTTTAAATTAGAGTGAATAAATGAAGACTCGGCACAGCATTCTGAAAGGTTGCCAACCCCTGGCCTAGCTCAAGCATTTCTCTCTTTCACCAACAGACGTTGGTCCAGCAAGAGATCTTACCTCCCCCACCTTGTCTCCCTAATATCCTCGGATGGACAAGGCTACAACAATGTAACTCTAATTCCCGCCCAATACAGAGGAGAAGCCCAGGGAGGGAGCGACTGGAGAGTGAATCCACCCTGTACTCACCCCCACAGTGCAGCTCCAGCAGCTCCTGTATTCTGTATGGTTGAGTCCAGTTCCCCACTCTCACCCCGCAGCAGTGGCTCCAGCAGGGTCTTGAGGGGCTGGGCCCTGTGTCCTGTTCTGGGCATTGCATCATGGCATGTGAGGTTGCAGTGCTGCCCAGGTTTGGTCTGCCCAGCCCTCCAGCATGGTGATAGCGTCGGGTGTGCAGGCTAAGTGTAAGTGGGACTGTGATCTGGAGCTCCAGGTTGCTGCGACACTCACTGAAGTTTGGCCTGCCTGTCCCTTCGTGACAGAGAGTCAGGAGGACTAACCCTCAGCAGTGATGCAACCCTTTGTGCCAGAATACAACACCACAGCCAGGGACCGGGCACAGCTGCTGGAGCCACCACTGTGGGGTGAGTCACCGACAGAGAAAAAAAGTCACAGAAAAACGCTGTCCATTACTTTTTTCACACGGTGGCAAATCTGCACCTATAATAATTGTACGAACTTTCAAGCCTCCCAGGGCCCTCCCAGTTGCGTGGACCACTCTACATCTGCATCACCTGCAACAGCTGTTCCTCTACCAGTGTGTAAACTTTGCCATGCTGAGTTGGGTTGTTTGTCCTTTCAGATGTCGGTGACGTTTGAGGATGTGGCCGTGTATTTCTCCCCAGCGGAGTGGGCGCTGCTGAGCGAGGAGCAAAGGCAACTTTACAAACACGTCATGTGGGAAAATTACCAGACTCTGGTCTCGCTAGGTGAGGAGCTGTGTCTGTGAGATCAGGGCCCCAGTGCACTGGGTGCTGCACAGAGATGCAGTACCTGAGATGGAGCATTGGTGTGAGTGGTTGGGTGGAACGGTGTCTATTGGGTTCGATGGAGGGGTGCGTGGGTGTGTATGGACAGAGGCATGTTTAATTGAGCAGAGCAGCCCTTTTATTGGTTGACCAGATGAGTGAGGCAATATCTTTTATTGGGCCAACTTCTGTCGGTGAGTGAGACGAGCTTTTGCGCCACATGGAGCTCTTCTTCGGGTCTGGGAAAGGAAAGCTTCTCTCTCTCACCAATAAAAGATATTACCTCACTCACCTGATCCCTCTAATATCCTGGGACTGATAGGGCTACAGCTATTGTATATAATATACAGTATATTCTATACTGCGTATCTTCAAGGGGACGCACTTCCACCCATGGTCACTAGGGCTCCACTAGGGCAAGAGAATTCTGGCTCTTGTATTTCCCCAGACCGAGCACATGAGCAGAAAAGGGCAATGTGTTCTGCAGGCTACAGGATGAAAGGCCAGCCAACACCACAGTTAAGGTGAAAAACAGACTGGGTTCATCTATGCTGGAATAAAAGACCCATCGCACGGCCGTGGCTGGCCTAGATCAGTTGACTTCGGACAAGGGGCTCAGGCTGTGGAGCTAAAAATTGCAGTGTAGATGTTTAGGCTCGGGCTGGAGCCTCTGCTCTGGGACCATTCCTCCCCACCCCCCAAAATATCCACTCAGTTGTTTTACAGTCCCACAGCCCGAGTCTCTCAAGCCCAAGTCATCTGACCTAGGCCTGCTACAGGTATTTAATTCCTATGTAAACATATCCACAGGAGGGAATGGGGTGCTGGGCCATAGTAGAGTAACTCTCCTAGGGCAAGGAGAAACATACACCATGTGCCACATCTGTTGCCCCAATCCCCTCAGACATCGCAGTCCTCTCCAACACCTCTTTCCCCAGATGCCAGGTTGTTTGTAATTCAATATCCTGCCACTACCAGGCACTGGGAGTGCTGACCATGAGCTGCAGTTCATGTTTCCATGGAAAAAAATTTCAAATACATAGATTAGCTCATTGCCTAATTGGCACAAACATTGCATAAGGAGCTGCGCCAAGTGCAGCAGTTCCATGGCTAGAAGTGCTTAGCTAAGATCTAATGAGCTGTGATGCTTTTATCTAAGCAGGAATCCAAACCCGCAAGCCAGTGGTGATCTCCAGCATAGAGCGAGGGGAAGAGCTGTGTGTCCAGAGTCCCACAGAAGATGAAGATGGGGACATCCTGAGAGGCACCTACCCAGGTGAGGAAGGAGTTAAAGTGATGTGCAGGGAATGAATGAGTAGCTTGAAGGCAGCTGGAATCCTGATACATTTTGGCCAAAGTGACAATACATCCCAGAATGTTAGCCTTTTAGACTAATGTTATTGGGCTTTTTTGCAACAGTATCACATTGTCGGCTCTCATTCAATTCATGATCCACTATAACCACCACATTCTTTTCTGCTCTACTGCTGCCAAGCCAGTTATTCCCCATTTTCTAATTGTGCATCCGATATTTTCTTCCTAAGCGAACTACTTTGTACTTGCGTTTCTTGAATTTCACCTGATTGATTTCGGACCAATTCTCCACTTTGTCAAGATCATTTAGAATTCTAATCCCGTCCACCAACGTGTTTGTAACCCCTCCCTGGCTGTCTGAATCATTGGCCGAGCAGCACTTGGGAATCTCCCTTCCCAGTTCAGGACCAGTTTTGTAGGGACCCAATGTTGTTCCATTGCTTTTGTGGGCTCTCAGTTGACATTAAAAAGGGGATTTCCTTATTACTCCCCAGGACTGGTCGGGAGGCACCATCATTTTGTGGGAGTAAGAAAACCTGGACTCTATTCCTCACTCTGCTACTGAGCTGCTGACTGAGCTTGGACAATATTGTATTAATTCATATAGAATACATGGGCTCAAAGAGACAATGGTGTTAACATGACACTGTCATGGCCTACATTAGAGAGTGTTAAATAAGCTTTGGGGTTTGGAATACAGAGACTGTAGCCTGCTTAGTACCATGGAAAACACCTTGACAAATTATTTCTAACCTTTTATTAAATATACAGAAAAAGAAGGAAAAGAGTTAAGGCATCTGAAATGTCAAGTATTAAGTATGACTTTGTTAACATAAGAACATAAGAACGGCCGTACTGGGTCAGACCAAAGGTTCATCCAGCCCAGTATCCTGTCCACCGACAGTGGCCAATGCCAGGTGCCCCAGAGTGAGTGGACCTAACAGGTAATGATCAAGTGATCTCTCTCCTGCCATCCATCACCCCCCACTGACAAACAGAGGCTAAGGACACCATCCTAGTTAATAGCCATTAATGGACTTCATCTCCATGAATTTATCCAGTTCTCTTTTAAATCCTGTTATTGTCCTAGCCTTCACAGCCTCCTCAGGCAAGGAGTTCCACAGGTTGACTGTGCGCTGTGTGAAGAAGAACTTCCTTTTATTTGTTTTAAACCTGCTGCCCACTAATTTCATTGGGTGGCCCCTAGTTCTTCTATTATGAGAACAAGTAAATAACTTTTCCTTATTCACTTCCTCCACACCACTCATAATTTTATATACCTCTATCATATCCCCCCTTAGTCTCCTCTTTTCCAAGCTAAAAAGTCCTAGCCTCTTTAATCTCTCCTCACATGGGACCCGTTCCAGACCGCTAATCATTTTAGTTGCCATTCTCTGAACCTTTTCTAATGCCAGTATATCCTTTTTGAGATGAGGAGACCACAATTGTACGCAGTATTCAAGATGTGGGCACACTATGGATTTGTATAAGGGCAGTAAGATATTCTCCGTCTTATTTTCTATCCCTTTTTTAATGATTCCTAACATCCTGTTTGCTTTTTTGACTGCCACTGCACACTGCATGAACGTCTTCAGAGAACTATCCACGATGACTCCAAGATCTTTTTCCTGATTAGTTGTGACTAAATTAGCCCCCATCATATTGTATGTATAGTTGATATGTATAGTTGTTAAAATAAATGTCCCTTGTTTCCTTGCCCTTTAGCTGGAGAGAGTCTTTAGACAAAAAGCCTCTCTTTGAAATTGTTTTAGATGGTGTTAAAGATGGTAATAACTCTTCTTTTGAGCAAAATAGAAGCAGTTAGTTGAAATGGGGTGGAGCTGTTGTTGATGTTGTTAAAATCTGATCCTGTTTCTTAGAAGACTAAACAAGACAAACCCACTCAAGATGGAAGAGAAAAGAACAGCAAAGATAGAACATGCAGCTTCTGTCTCTGGCTGACTCTTACTTGCAACTGGAGAAACACAGGCGTGACACGCGGTCTGATCAGACCTACCTAGCAAACGTGTACCAGCGTTGGGCTGTTCTGGGCAGTGCTTTTGGCTGCCTCTTTGATCACAGGCTTACAGCAATGTTGCAAACTATGACAGTTTTGGCCAGCTAAGCCAGACTTTTATTTAATATAAACCAAAGGGAGAAGAATAGGACAGAGAAGAAATAAGTTGAGGAACAAAAAGAACTCACTGTGCTTGGGGCGGGGCGGGGGGGGGGGGGGGGGGGGATGGGACAAAGTCTCACATTCCAGGTGATTTTGGGGAGTTAGCCAGAACTGGAAACGGTGACAGCATCCTCCGGCTCCCTCTCTCTGGTCCAGTCTTGTAAGTACATCTCTTAGAATAAGGATGAGGAAGATCTGGGGTCCTAAAAGAGGTTCAGGGTGGCAACATCATTGTATTGCTTGCTGCAGCAGTTGTTGGCACACAGCTGCTGTTGCTGATTTTTTCAGTCAGCAAGGGTTTTTCAGTTCTGCTCCTTTATTTCCCCCATAAGTGTTTACTTTTGAAAAAACCCAAAAGGAAGTAATAGGCAAAATAGCTCAGCCCCTCATTGGGTTTTCCTCCAGTTAGGGCTGATTTCTGACACATTCATTTTGGTTCATTAATTTCCAGTTCCACACTTCTCCTGTTTACCAGCCATAATTTTAACAGTGTTCTTGAATTGCATTATAGGACTTTTTTAATTGGACTAATTCTGTCTTTTTGTTTATATTTTGCACCTTTTCCCATTGATATTTATTGTTATAGGATATTGTAACACTTTATAAAAACTGAGAAAGTTTATAATTATACTGCCAATTAGGGTAATTTTGTGAGCCCAATTAATTACAACAGCAAGTTACTCCTTTGACTCTGGTTCGCTCCCACCCTCTGTGTATTTAGTGTATCAGCTCAACATCAGGATGATCTTTGTGGTTTTGTGCAGCACCTGGTGCTATGCAACCATAAACTCAGTTGTGCTACCACAATACAAATTGAAAATTAAGCCCCCATTTTATGCATCATTTATGATGTTGGGGAAAGGGCGTCTCTCAGTGATATTCATTCAGTCCATGTGCTGTCAACCAAAGACCTGTTGTCTTGGTGCAGATTTTCCAGATGCAGAGGAGACCTGGGACTGGTCAGCAATTGAAAGCTCCTTGGGCTTCTTCCTCACACGAAACTCTTCCCCTGGAGCAGGTAGGGAATTAGCTCTGCCCTTTGCACCAGTGGGAGCCAGAGAGCTCATTTCAGGAATCGTCCATCAGCTGCAAAATCTCCTCTCACAGAGCATTACAATAGGGATTGAAACCCGAACACGAGAAGTGCTACAGCTCCTCACCCTGACATCCCCCTAGAAACCCCATCTCTCCCCTTACGCAGATTCCCCCAGTCTCTCCCCCTCCCTCATTTTCATAGAACATGGAGCCATTCGGATCCATCACAGTGTGAGTGTTCCCTGTGTCCCCCTCGGGAGAGGGGTGTCACTGCTGGTGTGTGGTGATGCTGTTCTCCCCACTGAGACGGGCCTCAGAGTAGGGGGAGAATCATGGGGACTGATTCTCATGTTCATTCATATGGGGGGACTACTAGCAGGGTCTATGGGACATTGACCTCTCCTTCCCCAGCACTGGGGCTCCTTTGAGTTTGGCCTCTTTCACTCAAGTGCCGAGGGCCTGCTCTGAGGGGAGGGGTGTGGGGCTGACTCAGGCTCATCCCCCTGCTGGGAATATTAGTGGTTTCCCTTTGTCAGCAGCACAGAAAATAACATTTGGATTCTCTTCCCCACCCAGTAGGTGCCAGGACCCTGAGTAGAGCTGAGGGGCAGACTCCTGAGGAAGCGTCTGGCAACCTGGAGCCACTCAGGCCTTTCCCAGGGACATCAGGGGAGAACCATTCCCGGAAAACTGAGTGGGGAAGACATCACAAGAGGCAGCGCAGGCCACAAAGGCAAAGGAAGAACCTGACCAGGAAGGAGCCAGCAACCCCAAGAAGCCATCAGAGATCCAGGTTACCTCTAAAGCCACCTGAAAAGGGTCAAGCTAAGCCTAGAAAGAGCCTATATACCTGCCGTGTGTGCAGGGAAGAATTTAAAGTGCAGAGAGATCTGATAAGCCACCACTGGACTGTTCATAGGAGACAGAATCTGTATCAATGTAGCGAGTGTGGGGAGAGCTTCAGGAGAAAGAAGGCATTCAAAGCACATGGGAAAACCCACAGAAAGGAGAGAACCCATCCCTGTTCTGAGTGTGGGAAGATATTCAACCAGTTATCACTGCTCACTGCCCACCAGAGAATACATACGGGAGAGAGACCCTATCGTTGTGCTGAGTGCGGAAAAAGATTTTTCCAAATAACAGCTCTTACCATCCACAAGAGAATCCACTCAGGAGAGAGACCCTATGCCTGCGCTGAGTGTGGAAAGCGATTTATGGATTCATCAACATTTCGTAATCACCAGAGAATCCACTCAGAAAAGAGACCCCATTGTTGTAACCAATGTGGGAAAGGCTTCAAACTTACATCAAGTCTTACTAGGCACCAGAAAATCCACAGCGGAGAGAAACCCTTCCTGTGCCACGAGTGTGGGAAACAATTCTGCCTACGAGAACATCTCATTAGACATCAGAGGATCCACACTGGGGAGCAGCCCCATTGTTGTGCTGAGTGTGGGAAAAAATTCAGTCTCCTTCAAAGTCTCAGAAGACACCAAGGAACCCATCGTACGGGGGGACCCCATCGATGCACTGAGTGTGGGAAAATATTCTGTCATCCAGAAAGTCTCACTCTGCACCAGAGAATCCACACCGGGGAAAGACTCCATCACTGTGGTGAATGCGGGAAAAAGTTTGTCCGTCTAGTACAACTCAGAGTCCACCAAAGAATCCATACTGGGGAGAGACCCTATTACTGCACTGAGTGCGGGAAAAGATTCACCCAATCGTCAGGCCTTATCAACCACCAGAGAATCCATTCAGGAGAGCGACCCTATCCCTGCACTCAGTGCGGGAAGGTCTTTGCTCACTCATCGTCTCTTACCAAACATCAGAAAATCCACATGGAAAAGAAGCCATACTCCTGCACTCGGTGTGGGAAGCGCTTTGCTCGCTCATCATCTCTAACTAAACACCGGAGCACCCACTCAGGAGAGCGACCCTATTCCTGCACTCAGTGTGGGAAGCGCTTTGCTCGCTCATCATCTCTCACTAAACACCAGAGCACCCACGCAGGATAGAGACACCTGCCCCTTGTGTTTGATTGGAGAAACCTCTTCAATCTCTCACTTCACTCTTTTCCCAAAGCCGGTAAAAGAGGGTAACTGCTCCCACTCTGAACTGCTCCCACCTCCTCACTACACAGACCTTAGGTTCAGTGCTGGGTTTGTTAAAATAGTTTGTGTGGCCCTGGAGATGGGAGCATTTGGCCCTAGAGGCATCTAAACAATCATGGGTTGCAGCTGGGACAGGGATGACTGGAGTCAGGACTGCACTTTGGAGGCCCTGGTTTCTCCCAGGCCATTCACTCACTGCAGCTCCCGTCCTCTCAGGCTCCGCTAATGGAATTGATTGTTTTATTTCCGCTTTCTTTCTTCTTGGAACATGGACAAAGATTCTGGCACAGACTGAAAAGGAGCTTTCTTCTCCTGTGTTAATGAAAGGCTGTGAAATCCCCCGCATGTACTGAATCAAGAGGAAGGGCATTTTGATTTGGCTTTGAGATAAAATTATGAAGCAAGCTGTTGTGATAGTTGGCTTTGTGCATAATGCAGCCAGGGCCCTGTCTTCACACCTAATTGCCAGGCAAGCAATACCAGCTGGGACCGGAAGGTTGGAGCCTGGAGTTTCCGCGTCACACCAATTATCTTTACCAATGATAATACGGCTAAAATCAAGACACCCCTTTTCTGAAATAGCTGAACCTCAGACAGTACATGAGACACAACATTTCTTAGAAACAGCGGCAACAGGTGGTGTGGAGCTATATTTTATTTTGATGATGCACTTCTTGATGGATAGACAAGTCAGATTTGCATCCCCTAGTCCAGTCATTCTCAACAAGGGGTATGGGTACCCCTGGGGGTACACAGAGGTCTTCCAGGGGGTACATCTTCTCATCTAGATATTTGCCTAGTTTTACAGCAGGCTACATAAAAAGCACTAGGAACATTACAAACTAAAATTTCATACAGACTGGCTTGTTTATATTGCTCTATATACTATACACTGACATGTAAGTACAGTATTTATATTCCATTTGATTTATTTTATAATTATATGGTAAAAATGATAAAGTAAGCAATTTTTCAGTAATAGTGTGACGTGACACTTTTTTGTATTTTTATGTCTGGTTTTGTAAGCAAGTATTTTTTAAGTGAGGTGAAACTTGGGGTATGCAAGACAAATCTGACTACTGAAAGGTGTACAGTATTCTGGAAAACTTGAGAACTACTGCCCTAGTCTCTCTGAATCAGCTCTCATGTGCTCCTCGCAATAACCATATGAAATCATAGAATATCAGGGTTGGAAGGGACCTTAGGAGGTCATCTACTCCAACCCCCTGTTCAAAGCAGGACCAATCCCCAATTTTTGCCCCAGATCCCTAAATGGCCCCCTCAAGGATTGAGCTCACAACCCTGGGTTTAGCAGGCCAATGCTCAAACCACTGAGCTATCCCTCCCTCCCGCAAATTTTTTTTAAAAATTTAATGGAGATATACCAATCTCCTAGAACTGGAAGGACCTTTCAAGGTCATGGAGTCCAGTCCCCTGCCTTCACGAGCAGGACCAAGTACTCTCCCCTGACAGATTTTTGCCCCAGATCCCTAAATGGACCCCTCAAGGATTGAACTCACAACTCTGGGTTTAGCAGGCCAATGCTCAAACCACTGAGCTATCCCTCCCTCATTCTTCCTTTTTCATTACAACAGGATACATTGTGGTGACAGGTGGTTTAACTTGCATTTTTATCTGCTGGGGCTTGTTGAGCTCCCCATCCTGTTCCTGTGGTGCTTAAGAACAAACAGTATTGCCTTCTTTATCATCTTGATGGTAGATGCATGCACTTGACATTTCCGGATGATGCTGTCGGAGCATGACGATGAGATGCAACTTTATCTCACTGTTGTGTCATCGTTCCTAGAGGGAATAAAATAATACAATAGAATTATGAGTCTGAAATAGCTGCTGCCATGTGTGTAAATGAAGACCTGCAATCTTCCCTGCAGTGCTGACTTTGCCATGTTCCAGTCACTCTTGGGAGATGATGTTGGGGAGAAGCAGCCATCTTGCCTTTCTTTTTGGAGCTGGTTATGCCAGCTGCAGTTCAGCCCAGTTGTAATCTGCTTTAAATCATTATCTGCCCTCTAAAAATGGGTGTGTGTGACGGGGTTTGGACTCACCACCCAGTGCCTCCTGCTGGTTGTCTCTGGGAATTAGCTCAGTCCAGTGGAGCGCCCTCTCCTGGTGGTGTCCCGCCCGTTATCTAGCCCTCGGTTGGCATCTGAGCCCATGTCCTCTCCAGATCGCGGCGTCCTCTTCAGGACCACTGCCCTCTGGCAGTGCCCTTAGTCCATCCACACCCCCTTCCGGGGGGGCGGTGGTCAATCAGCACTCTCTCTGTGCTCCAGCCACCATGTCCAACCACACCCCCAAAGTCTAATCCCTCCTGTAAGGGATCTGGCATAGTCTGTGATGGCCACTCCTCATGGCCGATGGCTGGGTGTACTGCAAGGGGGGAAGGGGGGAACCCAGGCCCGCCTTCTACTCTGGGTCCCGGCCCAGGGACCCTCTGGCGGCAGGCTTGCTGTCCTCCTTCTCTCCCCTCATCTGTCCACTTCCCTGCGCCACTTCCCCTATGGCCCCTTGCACCCTCTAGGCCCTTCCCTTCAGGGCCTTCAGCCTGGCAGGCTACGGCTAGAGCTCCCTTCTGCTCCCCAAGCCTGTCCAGCACTGCGCTGTCCGCGGTGCTAGTCTCCCACCTCTGGAGACTGACATTCTCCTGTTGAAGGCCTGGGACAGACTCCCTTGCTCCGCTACTGGGCAGCCTTTATATAGGGCTGAGCCCAGCTCTGATTGGCTGTCTCCTGCTCAGCCCTGATTGGCTCTCTAACAGGCCCTCCCTGATTGACTGCCACCTTGTGCAGCTTCTCTGGCCTGTCTTAGCACACTCTTGCAGGGGGGTGGGGCACTTGCCCCACCAGAGGATGTTAGAGCATTGAATTAATTAAAATCTCCCAGAATACTTTGTGCTCGTGCTAAGATTTATTGTGCAAATTTACTAGTTGTTAAATTGTTCTAACCTTTGTTCATAGTATATGCAGAATGTCAGATGTAAAATGTATACTCTGTTAAGGTTTGCCAAATATGAACTGTGTGCTTGGTACAGTTAGTGCAAATGTTTTCTTGATCTAATGCTACTTGTGTGCTATGGTCTACTGCCAGCTAAACTGTTGTGTGCATAATTAGATAAGAAAAGGTGTGTAAGGTCTGTGGAATCTGGAATTTTCTGTCTTCTAAATGAGGAGAATCCAAATATGAGCAGAACTGAGCTCATAGTTTGGAACAGAGTGAAGATGTAAACTGCTGCAAGACAGTTCTCCAGATTGGGTATGTACTGACCTTTCTGTATTACACCGATTTTACTTCCAATCAATAAATCGGTTGAGTTCAGTTATCTGACATCTTGACTCACTATCAAACTCCAATTGCTTATAGCAATTATTGTGTCTCTCTCTCCCCATAGTGACTCTGAGCTGTACTAAGACTGAACTGCCTCAGGGGTACATGTTAGGGAAACAGTTTGCCAGCCCCTAATGGTTAAAACTCATGAAATTTTTCTAAAATAATAAAAGTTGGAGGTTTTTTCTTGCTTTAGGTTTCTGAGTTGTTAGGGTGCCCTGATTTCAAGTTTTCAAGATTTTCTCTGCTATGATGAGGGCTAGAAACGTACGTTTTGTAATGAAAGCTGAAATTCTCATGCAATATAGTGGAAACAATCTAAACCCCTGCTTCCCTCCCACCCCTTAAGTGCTATCCCCACCCCTCCTGTTGACCAGCTTTGGCAATTTCCCAAGCAGACAGACTCTCCTGGTGTGTATCTGGGCCCACGTGACAGTTGCTGAGTGATCAGCATGGGCTCCAGGGTCAGTTTATCATTATGGTCCTTTTTATTTACTCCTCAGACAGAATAATTTATTATAGACTCATAGACTCATAGACTTTAAGGTCAGAAGGGACCATTATGATCATCTAGTCTGACCTCCTGCACAATGCAGGCCACAGAATCTTACCCACCCACTCCTGGAATAATCCTCTCACCTATGTCTCAGCTATTGAAGTCCTCAAATCATGGTTTAAAGACTTCTAGATGCAGAGAATCCTCCAGTAAGTGACCCGTGCCCCATGCTGCAGAGGAAGGTGAAAAACCTCCAGGGCCTCTGCCGAGCTACCCTGGAGGAAAATTCCTTTCCCAACCCCAAATATGTTGATTAGCTGAACCCTGAGCATGTGGGCAAGACTCACCAGCCAGACACCCAGGAAAAAGTTCTCTGTAGTAACTTCTAACATCCCATCATTGACCATTGGTCCTATTTACCACTGATGACACTTAATTGACCTTTGACTAACATCATGTTATCCCATCAAACCATCCCCTCCATAAACTTATCTAGCTTAATCTTGAAGCCAGATAGGTCTTTTGCCCCCACTGCTTCCCTTGGAAGGCTGTTCCAGAACTTCACTCCTCTGATCCTGATCCTGAACCTGATCCTGAGTCACAGTCCCCTCTGCCCTTGGAGCTTCAGCTGGGGTGCCCCATCACCAAGGTGGGGTAGGGTTGCCTGGCCATAAATGGTGAAAATGGGCGGGAAAGGAAATGGGGGTGATCTCATAAAACCTATAGGATACAGGGGGGCAGTGACCTCTCAGGGGCTGAGGCTGGGGCAGCCTGTTGTGGCCCCTCAGGAAACATTCAGTAGGAACCTTAGAAATTCAGGAGCTGTTTGATCCTCCTGAGCCTATTTTCCCCTCTTGCCCCCTGCAGCTCTGCAGCTGCTGCTCCCAGGGGTTAATGCTACAGTGAAGGGAAAAGTGCATTTTGGTTTTGGATTGTGGGATGGAGTTAATAGAGGCCCAGACCCTCCTTCTCTGGGCAATTCATACTCTACTTTCAAACTGCACAAACCCCACCCCTAATTACCAACGGCCATTCTGGGCTGGGGAAGGACCATTCTCACCTGTGCTAGGGGAGAGAAGGGAGGGGGGTTGTAAATTTATGCCTAGACTCAGGATAAATGGTCCCAGCTGAGAGGATGAACCATGTGAGGATGGGGATCATAGAATCTCAGGGTTCGAAGGGACCTCAGGAGGTCATCTAGTCCAACCCCCTGCTCAAAGCAGGACCAACCCCAACTAGATCATCCCAGCCAGGGCTTTGTCAAACCTGACCTTAAAAACCTCTAAGGAAGGAGATTCCACCATCTCCCTAGGTAACCCATTCCAGTGCTTGACCACCCTACTAGTGAAAAAGTTTTTCCTAATATCCAACCTAAACCTCCCCCTCTGCAACTTGAGACCATTACTCCTTGTTCTGTCATCTTCTACCACTGAGAACAGTCTAGATCCATCCTCTTTGGAACCCCCTTTTAGGTAGTTGAAAGCAGCTATCAAATCCCCCCTCACTCTTCTCTTCTGCAGGCTAAACAATCCCAGTTCCCTCAGCCTCTCCTCATAAGTCATGTGCTCCAGCCCCCTAATCATTTTTGTTGCCCTCCGTTGGACTCTTTCCAATTTATCCACATCCTTCTTGTAGTGTGGGGCCCAAAACTGGACACAGTACTCCAAATGAGGCCTCACCAGTGCCGAATAGAGGGGAATAATCACATCCCTCGATCTGCTGGAAATGCCCCTACTTATACAGCCCAAAATGCCGTTAGCCTTCTTGGCAACAAGGGCACACTGTTGACTCATATTCAGCTTTTCGTCCACCGTAACCCCTAGGTCCTTTTCTGCAGAACTGCTGCCCAGCCATTCAGTCCCTAGTCTGTAGCAGTGCATGGGATTCTTCCGTCCTAAGTGCAGGACTCTGCACTTGTCCTTGTTGAACCTCATCAGATTTCTTTTGGCCCAATCCTCTAATTTGTCTAGGTCCCTCTGTATCCTATCCCTACCCTCCAGCGTATCAACCACTCCTCCCAGTTTAGTGTCATCTGCAAACTTGCTAAGGGTGCAGTCCACACCATCCTCCAGATCGTTGATGAAGATATTGAACAAAACCGGCCCCAGCACCGACCCTTGGGGCACTCCACTTGATACCGGCTGCCAACTAGACATGGAGCCATTGATCACTACCCGTTGAGCACGACCATCCAGCCAGTTTTCTATCCACCTTACCGTCCATTCATCCAGCCCATACTTCTTTAACTTGCTGGCAAGAACACTGTGGGAGACTGTATCAAAAGCTTTGCTAAAGTCAAGAAATAGCACATCCACTGCTTTCCCCTCATCCACAGAGCCAGTTATCTCATCATAGAAGGCAATTAGGTTAGTCAGGCATGACTTGCCCTTGGTGAATCCATGCTCACTGTTCCTGATCACTTTCCCCTCCTTTAAGTGGTTCAGAATTGATTCCTTGAGGACCTGCTCCATGATTTTTCCAGGGACTGAGGTGAGACTGACTGGCCTGTAGTTCCCTGGATCTTCCTTCTTCCCTTTTTAAAAGATGGGCACTACATTAGCTTTTTTCCAGTCATCCGGGACCTCCCCCGATTGCCATGATTTGTCAAAGATAATGGCCAATGGCTCTGCAATCACATCGGCCAACTCCTTTAGCACCCTCGGATGCAGTGCATCCGGCCCCATGGACTTGTATTCGTCCAGCTTTTCTAAATAGTCCCGAACTACTTCTTTCTCCGCAGAGGGCTGGTCACCTCCTCCCCATACCGTGCTGCGGAGTGCAGCCGCCTGGGAGCTGACCTTGTCTGTGAAGACAGAGGCAAAAAAAGCATTGAGTACACTAGCTTTCTCCACATCCTCTGTCACTAGGTTCCCTCCCTCATTCAGCAAGGGGCCCACACTTTCCTTGACTTTCTTCTTGTTGCTAACATACCTGAAGAAACCCTTCTTGTTACTCCTAACATCTCCGGCTAGCTGCAACTCCAAGTGTGATTTGGCCTTCCTAATTTTACTCCTGCATGCCTGAACAATATTTTTATACTCCTCCCTGGTCATTTGTCCAATCTTCCACTTCTTGTAAGCTGCTTTTTTGTGTTTAAGACGAGCAAGGATTTCACTGTTAAGCCAAGCTGGTCGCCTGCCATATTTACTTTTCTTTCTACACATCGGGATGGTTTGTTCCTGCAACCTCAATAAGGATTCTTTGAAATACAGCCAGCTTTCCTCGACTCCTTTCCCCCTCATGTTATTCTCCCAGGGGACCTTGCCCATCAGTTCCCTGAGGGAGTCAAAGTTTGCTTTTCTGAAGTCCAGGCTCTGTATTCTACTGCTCTCCTTTCTTCCTTGTGTCAGGATCCTGAACTCGACCATCTCATGGTCACTGCCTCCCAGGTTCCCGTCCACTATTGCTTCCTCTACTATTTCTTCCCTGTTTGTGAGCAGCAGGTCAAGAAGAGCTTTTCCCCTAGTTGGTTCCTCCAGCACTTGCACCAGGAAATTGTCCCCTACACTTTCCAGAAACTTCCTGGATTGTCTGTGGACCGCTGTATTGCTCTCCCAGCAGATGTCGGGGTGATTAAAGTCACCCATGAGAACCAGGGCCTGTGATCTAGTAACTTCTGTTAGTTGCTGGAAGAAAGCCTCATCCACCTCATCCCCCTGGTCTGGTGGTCTGTAGCAGACTCCCACCACGACATTACCCTTGTTGCTCACACTTCTAAATTTAATCCAGAGGCTCTCAGGTTTTTCTGCAGTTTCATACTGGAGCTCTGAGCAGTCATACTGCTCTCTTACATACAACGCAACTCCCCCACCTTTTCTGCCCTGCCTATCCTTCCTGAACAATTTATATCCATCCATGACAGTACTCCAATCATGTGAGTTATCCCACCAAGTCTCTGTTATTCCAATGACATCATAATTCCTTGACTGTGCCAGGACTTCCAGTTTTCCCTGCTTGTTCCCCAGGCTTCTTGCATTTGTGTATAGGCATTTAAGATAACTCACCGACTGTCCTGCTGTCCCAGTATGGGGCAGGAGCCCTCCCCTCTTGCACTCACCTACTTGTGCTTCCTCCCGGTATCCCACTTCCCCACTTACCTCGGGGCTTTGGTCTCCTTCCCCCGGTGAACCTAGTTTAAAGCCCTCCTCACTAGGTTAGCCAGCCTGCTTCCAAAGATGCTCTTCCCTCTCTTCGTCAGGTGGAGCCCATCTCTGTCTAGCACTCCTTCTTCTTGGAACACCATCCCATGGTCAAAGAATCCGAACCCTTCTCTCCGACACCATCTGCATAGCCATTCGTTGACTTCCACGATTTGATGGTCTCTACCCCGGCCTTTTCCTGCCACCGGGAGAATGGACGAGAACACCACTTGCGCCTCAAACTCCTTTATCCTTCTTCCCAGAGCCACGTAGTCTGCAGTAATACGCTCAAGGTCATTCTTGGCAGTATCATTGGTGCCCACGTGGAGAAGCAGGAAGGGGTAGCGATCTGAGGGCTTGATGAGTCTCGGCAGTCTCTCCGTCACATCACGAATCCTAGCCCCTGGCAAGCAGCACACCTCTCGGTTTTCCCGGTCAGGGCGGCAGATAGATGACTCAGTCCCCATGAGGAGAGAGTCCCCGACCACCACCACCCTCCTCCTCCTCCTCTTGGGAGTGGTGGTCGTGGAACCCCCATCCCTAGGACTGTGCATCTCATGCCTTCCAGTCAGTGGAGTCTCCTTCTGCTCTGTTCCCTCAGATGTATCATTCACTCCACTCTCTGCACTAGTACCTGTGGAGAGAACATGAAAACGGTTGCTCATCTGAATATGCCTTTCTGGTACATGGACTTGTCTCATACTCTTTCCTCTTCTGGAGGTCACATGCCGCCAATTATCCTCACTGGCCTTCTGTCCCCGCTGCGTAGCCTGCTCTGAATCCTCAGAACACTGTGCCCGCTGAAGCCTATCCTGACGTCTATCCAGGAACTCCTCATTTTCTTTTATGGAACGCAGGGTTGATACTCGTTTCTCCAGACCTTGAATCTTCTCTTCCAATATGGAGATCAGCTTGCACTTTGTACAGACAAAGTCGCTTCTATCCTGTGGAAGAAAGACAATGGGATGAGTTGGGGGATAGAATCATAGAAGATTAGGGTGGGAAGAGACCTCAGGAGGTCAAGTCTTCCAACCCCCCGCTCAAAACAGGACCAACACCAACTAAATCATCCCAGTCAGGGCTTTGTCAAGCCGGGCCTTAAAAACCTCTAAGGATGGAGATTCCACCACCTCCCTAGGCAACCCATTCCAGTGCTTCACCACCCTCCTAGTGAAATAGTGTTTCCTAATATCCAACCTAGACCTCCCTCACTGCAACTTGAGACCATTGCTCCTTGTTCTGTCATCTGCCACCACTGAGAACAGCCTAGCTCCATCCTCTTTGGAAGCCCCCTTCAGGTAGTTGAAGGCTACTATCAAATCCCCACCCCCCCGCCTTCTGCAGACTAAACAAGCCCAGTTCCATCAGCCTCTCCTCATAAGTCATGTGCCCCAGCCCTCTGATCATTTTTGTTGCCCTCCACTGGACTGTCTCCAATTTGTCCACATCCTTTCTATAGTGGGCAGCCCAAAACTGGACGCAATACTCCAGTTGTGGCCTCAGCAGTGCCGAATAGAAGGGAATAATCACTTCCCTCGATCTGCTGGCAATGCTCCTACTAATGCAGCCCAATATGCCATTCACCTTCTTGGCAACAAGGGCACACTGCTGACTCATATCCAGCTTCTCATCCACTGTAATCCCCAGGTCCTTTTCTGCAGAACTGCTGCTTAGCCAGTGGGTCCCCAGCCTGTAGAGGTGCATGGGTTTCTTTTGTCCTAAGTACAGGACTCTGCACGTGTCCTTGTTGAACCTCATCAGATTTCTTTTGGCCCAATCCTCCAATTTGTTTAGGTCTATCTGGACCCTATCCCTACCCTCCAGCATATCTACCTCTCCCCCACAGCTTAGTGTCATCTGTGAACTTGCTGAGGGTGCAATTAATGCAATCATCCAGATCATTAATAAAGATGTTGAACAAAACTGGTGCCAGGACCGACCCTGGGGCACTCCGCTTGATACTGGCTGCCAACTAGACACTGAGCCGTTGATCACTATCCATTGAGCCCGACAATCTAGCCAGTTTTCAATCTACCTTATCAATCCATACTTTTTTAACTTGCTGGCAAGAATACTGTGGGAGACCATATCAAAAGCTTTGCTAAAGTCAAGATATATCAGGTCCACTGCTTTCCCCATATCCACAGAGCTAGTTATCTCATCATTGAAGGCAAACAGGTTGGTCAGGCATGACTTGCCTTTGGTGAATCCATGTTGACTGTTCCTGATCACCTTCCTCTTCTCCAAGTGCTTCAGAATGGATTCCTTGAGGACCTGCTCCATGATTTTTCCAGGGACTGAGGTGAGCCTGACCAGTCTGTAGTTCCCTGGGTTCTCCTTCTTCCCTTTTTTAAAGATGGGCACTATATTTGCCTTTTTCCAATCATCCGGCACCTCCCCCAATCGCCATGAGTTTTCAAAGATAATGGCCAATGGCTCTGCAATCACATCAGCCAACTCCCTCAGCACCCTCAGATACATTAGATCAGGACCCATGGACTTGTGCACGTCCAGCTTTTCTAAATAGTCCTTAACCTGTTCTTTCACCACTGAGGGCTGCTCACCTCCTCCCCATACTGTGCTGCCTAGGACAGCAGTGTGGGAGATGACCTTGTCTGTGAAGACTGAGGCAAAAAAAAAGCATTGAGTACTTCATCCAAAGGATGCCAAAGACTGAAATTTCACTTGTTTAATTTTGGTTGGTTTGGGTTTCTGAACAATCAGACCCTTTTCATTTTTCCTGTTCTCTTTAGCAGAGGGGGATTTTTACCAAAGTGACACATTTTGAGATTGAGCAAGGACAATCCCCACCCCACCCCTCCAGGAGACTGGCAGTTATGACAGTTGGCCAGTCTTCTCCCCATCTAGTGCCCCTTCAGAGGGTGAGGGGGATTAGCCATCCTGACCAGCCTGGCCTGGGGCACTTTAATCGCCTCAGTCTGTGGTGGGGCTGGGTTGTCTGCACTGGAACGGGTGGCCCGTGATCCTTGGAGCAGCTCGGGTGGGGAGGGGAAATCGGACACATTTCTCCCCCTGCCTCCTCCCCCCTGGTTGAAGCTGCTGTTTTGAGACCCCCCTCAGTGCTGGGAGGGGAGTGAGGAGCCCCTGCCTTAGTGCGTTCGGTGCCTTTGTGCAGGGACAGCTCAGCCCCGGGGGCTCCTGCCCGGGGAATGTCTCAGTCTGTTCTCCCCCAAAAGGGGTTTCCTGACCCTTCCCCACCACAGAGCAGCCTGCAGGCCTGGTTCTCTTGGGGGAGGGGGAGTAAACACAGCCCTTTATTGTGGTGGGGGAGGGAGGAGAATGGGACATTCCAAAGTGGCAGTTATGGCAGTTGGACTTGGGCTTGGGCCATAAATACAGCCCTGTATGAGGAGGGGGCATGTCATGGAAAGGGCTCCCACATGAAGTAGACTTGCACATTCTTGGCTCATAAACTTTTGTGTCCATGGTCAGTGCCTGAAAACCCACTTTCACCCCCTCTGAAATGCTCCTCTTACGAAGGCACACCAAGACCTGATGGCTGGGAGCTGAAGAAAGACAAATTCAATTTGGAAATAAGGGCAAATTTTACACCGTGAGGGTGATTAACCATTGGGAGAAACTCGCAAGGGAAGTGGTAGATTCTCCAGCTCCTGATGTCTTCAAATCCTGTCTGGACACCTTTCTGGAAGATGGTTTAGCCAAACACAAGTTATTGGGCTCCATACAGGAGTAATTCACAGAAATGTCATGGCCTGTGTTACGGAGGTAATATAGATGGTTGATGGTTCCTTCCGGTCTTAATAGCTGTGAATCTCTGAAGCCCTTTTCCAACCCTTCTGCACATGCACCTTTATTAATGTTCCCCCTCTATGTGGATGTTTGGTGCAGTAGTTGGTTGTATCAAGATTACAAACCATGAACACTTTTTATGGAGAAGCAGACTCAGCACTAAATTATATAGGAATTCTCTGCAGTAATTCATGAAGAAAATTCCCTTGTGTACAAAAGGGGTCTCATAATTCAAACGCATAGGAATGAGTAAATATAGGTGTCACCAGTGATCGGCACTAACAACGAAAGTAAGAATTGCTTAATTAATTAAAATATTTTTATTGTAATAACTAGCAACTTTTTTGCTTATTTTGCAATTTCAGAGTCAAAGTGAACAAGTGCAACATATATCAATTGAGTAAATGTCATCTCACTAATGGTGAACCATGCATCTTATTCATTACAGTGGAGGATAAGTCCAACCATAGAAAAATTCTAAAATGTGACCTTCAGCTATTTCCATCAGTGATTTCAGTGCATGGTACAAGTTGAAAGAAAACAAAATGCATCTGGAGTGTTATATTAAAATAATGAATTGTGTTTAAATAAGCTCACTGACTGTTCATATATAGGCACCACGACAGATAAACATTTCATCTGCCCTCTCTTTAGTTCTTTTCCATATAACTTGAAAATGACAATATTTAAAATAATGTTTCATATATTGATTGAGACATCAATGTTATTTGCATCAACATTGGTGTCTTTTTAAAGCAAAGGTGCTGTCATTAAAGGTACTAAGTTGTTAGGATGATATACAACACTGGAAATCATTGTGTATGTTTCCTCAGACTGGATCAAACTGAGAGCTGGTGTGTCTATGATGGCATTTTGGAATTAAAAAAGGAAGTGGAAATATTCAAGCATGGATGAAGAGTTCTCCAAGTTTCTTGAAAAGTCAAATAGACCAAGCTGCTTATTGCTGCTATACAACTCTCACAGCAACACCGAAGCCTAGGTCAACTAAGTGTAGCATATAGGTAGGTCTGGCAGAATTAACTTTTTAAAAATAATTTCAACAGATATCAATGTTTATTTTAAGCATTTTTCAAATATTTTTTATTGATTTGAATTTTCGCAGTTGCGGGAAATTATGGGAAAGGGGGAGGTCAGCCACTTACTTAATGAAAGTAGACATTGAGATTCAAAAAGTTAAAGCTTTCACAACCATTAATACACAGATTGTCAACATCACATGTCAAAATATACAAAGTAAATATCCTTAAGTCAACAAATCATGCCCCTTTTTTTACTGTTCACTTGCAAGTCCATTTGTAACATCTGAATTCAAAAGTAAATCACTGGATTTTGACTATAAGTTCTCAGCCTTCAATTTTCTTACTCTGCCTATCTGTAAATTTGATTATAATCCATTTAGCACACAGATTTTCAAACTGTGGCATGCCCCACAGCAAGCGCCTCAGGGAGTCATGGCAGCCTGGCGTTGCTGGCCGGTGCCAGGTTTTGTTGGGGGAGAGGCAAGAGCGCACCGGGCGCAGCTCAGAACTGTGCCACCCACCCTGCCTGGGGAGCACCTGGTTACGCAGAGGTGGCCCAGTTCATGGCACAGGGCAGGGAGGACTGCCAGGCAGCCAGCCAGCGCTCAGCTCCCACAGTGCGGAGAGCTAGGAACCCGAGAGGGCTGGGTGACTCCCACTGGCTTCTAATCAGTCGTGCTAAATTGAAGGCAGAAATCTGGACAGAGGGCACGTGACCCCACATGTCCCTCCTATACTGCCCCATTTTTTCGCCCCCACAGCTTTTGTCAAAGGGCGACTGCCCTGCTTGCTCCTCCATGGCTACATTCCTCAATAAAATCCCCCAAACCAGAACCTTTTGTACATAAAACCTTTTGTACATGAGTATCAGGCAGAAAGGCAGGACCCAGACAGAACTTCCCCCATGTCCTGCAACTACATGTCAGGGCTGAGACCTGGGAATATCTCAATCTTAGTGGCATTAGAGTTCCACTTCCTCTTCTAGGGACACAGAGCCAAGTTATTGAGAGAAAAGAGCAGTTATAACAAAACCGTCTGCTTTGATCAGTGCCGTGAGGGTCACAGAGGGGGCCTCACAGCCTTTTGGTTACTCAGAAGCAGGAATATACTTTTTGGTCTTTTTAGAAAGAAGAAAAAACAGAGGAAATAAAAAATATACACTGTGTCCGTGGGGTCTGGGGTGGGTGGGAGACAGAGCAAGTGAACAGCCTGGGAGAAACCAGGGCCTCGTACCCAGCAGTCCAGACTCCAGTCGTCTCCTCTCTCCCGGTACCAGCCTGTAACACTCACAACAGGATGTTTAGGTGGCTTGTCGGTTAATGCTCCTATCCCCAGGGCTACACAGATCACCTTACCAAACTAAGCACCTGAATTTGTGTCTGGTCAATGAGGAGGTGGGAGCATTTCAGGGCAGGTGCAGGGTCCCCCTCCTATGTACAGGCTTTGGGGAGAAGGATGAAGGGAGAGTTGGCAGAAGCTTCCCCACATCAAACATGAGGGTCAGGTCTCTCTCTCCGCTGTGGGTTCTTTCATGTCTAGTAAGAGCTGATACTCAGTGCAGGGACAGAGTCTCTCTCCTGAGCGGATTCTCTGCAGAGTGATAAGGCCTGATAACTGGGTGAATCTTTTCCCACACTCAGCACAGCGGTGGGGTTTCTCCCCAGTGTGATTTCTTTGGTAGACAGTGAGATGTTGTACACACCTGAACCTTTTCCCACACTCAGTGCAATGATGGGGCTTCACCCTCTCCTCTGAGTGGATGTGCTGATGTTCAGCAAGATTTGATGGCCACTTAAATCTTTTCCCACAGTCAGCACAGCCACAGAGTTTCTCTCCCAAGCGTAGACAGACACTGGTTGTCGGCAGGCAGGATCGAACCTGGGGCCTCTGGAGCTTAGTGCATGAGCCTCTATCATATGAGCTAAAAGCCACCTGGCTGCTAGCTAAGGCTGTAGAGCAGACTTATTTTAGCTCTCTCATTAAGTGGTCTCAGTGCCACTAGATGGGACAGAACACCCCATCCAGAAGGTGTGTGGGTTACACTTGCTCTGGTGTCTAGTGAGATATGATGGATAATAGAATATTTTCCTGCATTCAGCACAGGAACGGGCTCTCTCCTTTCTGTGGGTCCCCCCATGTGCACTGAGCAATTGCTACCCTCCGAAGCTCGCCCCACCCTCTCTACATTTATCCTGTTTCCCTCTCCTGGGAACCCTCCTCTTGTGGTTTTTCAGGTCTCTCTGCCCTCAAATCCTTCGCTGCTCAGACAGCAGGTGTATGGGCTCTTTCTGGCCTCAGCTGTCCCCTGTGTAGAGAGCTTTGGATGTGCTCTGGATCCCCTCTCATATCTCTTTGGGGTCGGTAGCTCAGTCCCATCCAGTTTCCCCCTCTGCCTTTGTGGCCAGTACTACCTCTTATGAGATTTTCCCTACTCAGATCTCTGGGAAACACTCCCAAGGCCTGGGCAGCTCCAGGCTTCCAGGCCCTTCTCAAGAGGCTGCTCCTCAGCTCTGCTCAGGGTCCTGGCACTTGCTGGGTGGGGAAGAGAATCCAGTTGTTAATTTCTGTGCTGCTGGCAAAGGGAAACCACTGATATTCCCAGCAGTGGGATGTGCATGAGGAAACCTCACAAGCCTCACCTCAAAGCAGAGCTGGGCCCCATCACTTGAGAGTAAAAGCCCCAATTCCCAGGGGTCCCAGTGCTGGGGGAAGAGGAGAAGGTCAGTGCCCCATGGATAAGGGTACATTTTAGTCATGGGTATTTTAGTAAAAGTCATGGACAGGTCACAGGCAGTAAATAAAAATTCACACCATGTGACCTGTCCATGACTTATATTATATACCCGACTAAATCTTGGGGTGGGAGGAGGGCACAGGTCCAGGGGGGCAACCTGGGGGTGCTGTGGGTGCCAGCGGGTGGCCCGGGACCCCCGCTGGTGCTAGAGGAGGGATTGGTGGAGCACGCAGGCTCCCTACCTGGCTCCTCCTGGCTCTCTGGAAGCAGCAACATGTCCCTCCCTCAGCTCCTAGCTCCAATCCGCGTGCTGCCCCTGTCCCAAGTGCTGGCTCCACAGCTCCCATTGGCTGGGAACCACAGCCTGTGGGGGCAGTGTATGTGCCTGCGGGCAGAGGCAGCATGCAGACTGGAGCTAGGATCTGAGGGAGGGTCCGCTGCTGACAGACGGCCTAAATGAGCTCTCTGGCATCCCCTGTTCAAAAGAGCAAAGCGGCACCTCCTATCTGTTCCTGGGGATGGGTCTCGGCTGAGGAACCAGCTGGAAAACACTTTATCAGCCTCCACGAACCATGTCGCCTCCATGTTGGGAACATCTGCATGGACAGAGAAGGTTTTAGCCTCGTGCCAGATCAAAAGTCTGCCCAGAAACTGCGCTGAGCCCCGCCATCGGGCAGGATTTGAAGGGGTCTGGAATTGGTATCAGGGATGGGGTTTGGGGGCTATTGAGGGGAATAGGTTTCATTAGTAATTGCTGGGTGTTGGTATTATTAATAATATTTGAATTATTAATATTAATATGGGAAGTCACCAAACACTAATTTAACCATGAATTCCTTTATTAAATCCAAAGGCCAAATGGTACTTATGCAATTGTTCTAAACATGCCTAAAAAGCCTAAATAATAAACAATTTACTACATCCAAACAGTAACAAAACATTTGTAAGCATTTGATCAAAATACTTACAAATGGGCTAAACCCAGGGGTGCTTAGACCCATTTTGGCTGGGTCCAATGTGTTCAGGCAGTTTACTTTTTATACACATTACAAGTTTACTTTTTTAACTTTTAACAAGTGATGTCATTGCCAATTACTGTACTGACTTCAGCTAAAAATCAATTTGAGACAGTTCATCCTCATTTCCAGTCTTAATGCAGATAAGATTTACAACAACCTTCCCTCCCAAGGCCTGTCCTCCCCTCCTTCCTGCTGTCCAACAGTTTTCCCTTTGCACTTGGGTTCACATAGGCTTTAGCACTGGTATGTGGGGTGGGAAATGCCGTGTTGGCTCATTTTACAACAGATTCTTTGTTTAAAAACCGTCTGCAGTCATCCCTATCGGTCAGAGGCCTTCTTTTTAGAAACTTTCCCTTAGCTCATATTCTTTGAACCAGACATCCTCCCTACTTTAATCCTTCTGGCCTTATCACTTATTATGTTCAAGGTCTTCCTTGTACTTGCTAGTCAGGGCCTTTCTTTACAACACATACATATTTGTTGTAAAGAAATATGAAAATTGAGAGGTGGATAAGGAACTGGTTAAAGGGGAGACTACAGCGGGTCATACTGAAAGGTGAACTGTCAGGTTGGAGGGAGGTTACTAGTGGAGTTCCTCAAGGTTCAGTTTTGGGACCAATTTTATTTAATCTTTTTATTACTGACCTCGGCACCAAAAGTGGGAGTGTGCTAATAAAGTTTGCAGATGACACAAAGTTGGGAGGTATTGCCAATTCAGAAAAGGATCGGGATATCCTACAGGAAGATCTGGATGACCTTGTAAACTGGAGTAATAGTAATAGGATGAAATTTAATAGTGAGAAGTGTAAGGTTATGCATTTAGGGATTAATAACAAGAATTTTAGTTATAAGCTGGGGACGCATCAGTTGGAAGTAACGGAAGAGGAGAAGGACCTCGGAGTCCTGGTTGATCACAGGATGACTATGAGTCGCCAATGTGATGTGGCCGTGAAAAAAGCTAATGCGGTCTTGGGATGCATTAGGCGAGGTATTTCTAGTAGAGATAAGGAGGTGTTAGTACCGTTATACAAGGCATTGGTGAGACCTCATTTGGAATACTGTGTGCAGTTCTGGTCTCCCATGTTTAAGAAGGATGAATTCAAACTGGAACAGGTACAAAGAAGGGCCACTAGGATGATCCGAGGAATGGAAAACCTGTCGTATGAAAGGAGACTCAAGGAGCTTGGTTTGTTTACCCTAACCAAAAGAAGGCTGAGGGGAGATATGATTGCTCTCTTTAAATATATCAGAGGGATAAATACCAGGGAGGGAGAGGAATTATTTCAGCTCAGTACCAATGTGGACACAAGAACAAATGGATATAAACTGGCCATCAGGAAGTTTAGACTTGAAATTAGACGAAGGTTTCTAACCATCAGAGGAGTGAAGTTCTGGAACAGCCTTCCAAGGGAAGCAGTGGGGGCAGAAGACCTAACTGGCTTCAAGATTAAGCTAGATACGTTTATGGAGGGGATGGTTTGATGGGATAACATGATCTTAGTCAAGGGTCAATTAATTGCCATCAGTGGTAAATAGGACCAATGGTCAATGATGGGATGTTAGAAGTTACTACAGAGAACTTTTTCCTGGGTGTCTGGCTGGTGAGTCTTGCCCACATGCTCGGGGTTCAGCTGATCGCCATATTTGGGGTCGGGAAGGAATTTTCCTCCAGGGTAGATTGGCAGAGGCCCTGGAGGTTTTTTGCCTTCCTTTGCAGCATGGGGCACGGGTCACTTACCGGAGGATTCTCTGCATCTTGAAGTCTTTAAACCATGATTTGAGGACTTCAGTAGCTGAGACATAGGTGAGAGGATTATTCCAGGAGTGGGTGGGTGAGATTCTGTGGCCTGCATTGTGCAGGAGGTCAGACTAGATGATCATAATGGTCCCTTCTGACCTTAAAGTCTATGAGTCTATATTTCCTTAACCAACCTCAAGGTAACTTTAACTATTTAATTTTATACTTGTCCTACATTGGGCCCCCTCAAGGGTGACCAGACAGCAAGTGTGAAAAATCAGGACAGGGTGGGGGGTAATAGGCGCCTATATAAGACAAAGCCCCAAATATCAGGACTGTCCCTATAAATTTGGGACATCTGGTCACCCTAGCCCTCTCACACCCTGAGCAATGTCACAGTGTGACTGTGGTCAGCTGGTGAATCCCACACATACAGAGTGTAAGGAGCTTCCTGCTGCTCAGGGCTCCCAGACTGGTGCTGAGGCCATATAGACAACAGTCTCCCAGGAGGCTCTCAGATAGGAACCAGAGCGAGCCCCCCACCCACCTATCCCAGGAACTGCTGCTGCAAGTCCTAAAACCAGGGACAGCAGGATGGGCTTCTGACGTAGCACAATGCTCCTTCCCTGACCAAGAGGTCATCTAGCCAGTCCCCTGTGTTATGCTTATAAGAAACACACGGGATCTTTTTCAGGGGAAAAGGCAATATGCTGCCTTTATTAAAGATACAACAATTAGTATATGCAATCAATATCACACACACATACTGTCCCGCCAGTCAATGTTATAGTTACCAGTCCAGAGTCCGGATCAATCTAGTGGCCAGCTAGGTTGATCACAAGTAGGGAGGAGCTGGGTTCCATCAGTCTCGACATGATGCACCGGGGAAGTCTTGGCAGGACGAACCCAAAGTTTCATGGCAAGGCACCCTGTTTATATAGTGATTTTTTTTATTGGGACCAATGAGTTTTGCACCGTTGTGTTGTAATTAATTGTTTGACGAGTGCTTGTTTTTTTAAATTGGTTTTTTTTATTTTTTATTTTGTTTTTTTATCAAGTTTCTCAGGGAGTTACCCCATGCTGGTTTTGATCACAGTATCTTGTCCCCATTGATAGGTGCCTGTCTCATCTTTAGAGTCATCAATCTGCCCTCCTTTGACATTTCAATGGGGCGTGTTGCAGCCTCCAGGCGCCCTTGTGTCTGTATCCAGTTAAGCAGCACTTCATGCTCAGGTTCCGCAATGTCCTTTTCTGCAAAGAATTCAAACATCATTATTTATGTAAACAGTTTAATTTGTGAAACATACCCATTTCAGTTTTCCAGCTTTTTCAATACGGTATGCCAATGGGCTAAGGCGGTACACTATGGAGTAAGGGCCTATCCATTTTGATTTCAGTGAGTGACCCCTTTTTTCCATTTTAAGGTACATGACTTGGTCCCCTATTTCCCACAAGGCTGCCTTTGTGGGCCTTTGTTTCTGAATTTTGTTGTTCATGTGTTCGGTGGCCTGATTAACCCTATACTGGAGGGTGGTTTTATTTTTTTGTAACTGTTTGAGCCATTGAAAATAATCATGCTGGGTTATATTAGAGATCTCTTCTTGACCCTGTACCAAGTAACTAGGATCAATCATTAGGCATATTGGGTTGGATTTTTGTTCTTAATCTATTACTGCTGTGGATGGCAGCCAAAATCAGAGGCAGTTTATCTGGCCAGTTTTTTCCTGTGTGATTTACTACCTTCTGGAACGCTTCCTTAATAGAGTAGTCTATGCGCTCTACTTGGCCTGAGGACTGAGGCCGGTATGGTATATGGAGCTTTTGTTTAATTCCCAAGGCTTGTATCATTGTTGTAAAGATCTCTCCTACAAAGCTCCTCCATTGTCAGAATCTATTATTTTGGGGGTGCCATATCTACATACTACCTCATTAAAAAACTTTTTGGCCACTACGCTGGTGCTATTATCTTTAGTAGGAAATGCCTTCACCCATCCTGAAAAGGAATCAATTATCACCAATAAATACAGGAATCCTTCCTTACTCCTTGGCAATTTATCAATAAAATCAATGTGAACCCTGTGCCATGGCCTAAGCCTTCGTTGGTGCATCATGGGTTGCCAGTGCAGAGGATGAGCCTTGTCCAGAGCATACCACACACAGTTTCGCACCCATGTTTTAACATCATCTTCCATACACTCCCATTCGGCTACTTGTTTTAGCCTTCTTAAAGTCCCTTCCACTCCTTCATGCATAAACAGATGGGCTACGTTAAGTAACTCCTGTCTTTCTCTTTTTCCTGGAACTCCGTTAGGGAGGTCTATAGTGCCATCTGTTGGCTCATATGTGCCAGCACAGACATTTTTTTTCTGACTTTTGGTTATATCTGCTATGTCATGCTGTCAGGCTATTATATCTACCCGATTATTCCAGGTGGCCTCCATACCCGTTCCTTTACTGTGTGCCCTTATATGTCGCACCTTTAACTGTTTAGGGTTCTTTGTTACCCACTGGTAAATCCATTTCCATTCCTCTGAATACGCAATATCCTTTCTATCTGCTGCTTTTCACCCATTCCTATACCAATCATGTATCCAAAACTGTGTCCCCTACACACAAAAAGCACTGTCAGCATAAATATACACGGGCCGTGGGGAATTTTAATATTGCCTTAAAACCTGATAAATTGCGTGGAGCTCGGCATGCTTAGCCAACATCCTCTTCTAAGTTAATGGCAGCGTATTTTACACATCTTTTCCCTTTTACTACCATTGCACTCCCATCCATCAGTAAACCAGATGTGCTTTTCTTGGCCCATGTATCTAATTTTTCCAGTGGGGGTGCCTCTGTCAAGGCAATTCTTTCTTCCATAGTGACCTCTGGACATTCACATCGATTCCCTTTATCGATTAGGGCATGTGTTAGCATGTCCGGCTTGGATACTGTTTCTGTGGTACCCCTCTGTTAATTAAAGTAAGCGTCCATTGAGCCATTTGGTGTTTGTGACTTTAGCTCCCATCAATCTCCCCAATGAAATGTACTTGAGAGGAGTGTGGGTGCTTTGGATAGTAATAGGGGCCGTTCCTGTAAGAGGCTCAAAAGATTGTACTGCCCAGACGGCTGCTAGACACTCACATTCACAGGGATCAAAATTTATTTCTGCTCCTTGTAATTTCCTGAATTCATATGCTACCGGCACTAGCTTTCCCTCCATTGTTTTGTAACAGTGTGGCAGCCAAGGCCATGTTATTAGCCGCCAAACAAATAACAAAAGGCTGTGATTCATCAGGGAAACACAGGGTGGGGCTGTGAGAGCTTCTGTTTTAGCAGGAGTGGAGTCCTGCTCTTTTCCCTATTCCCATTTTGTCTTTTTCTTTAGCAGTTTCCACAACGGGTGCATAATTTCAGCATATTTATAAGTGTGTGGTCTAAGAAAATTGAATCCTCCTAGGAGTACTCTAGGTAGGGGCCGGCATTTTTACTAGTGCCCTTACCTTCCTCTGATCTACCTGTCTCCCTTCTTGTCCAACGACTATGCCCAAGTATGTAACCTGAGGTAGCATCTTGTCTAAGGCTACTTTGAACCCCGTTTCCTGAATTAGTGCCATAACTTTTTCCGTTAGTGTTTGAATTTGTGCCTCAGTTTCCCCTTTTTATGCAGCAGACCAAGTTTGTAATGTTTTCGTATTTCTTTTACCCCTGGTGCTAAGTCATAATAACTCTATATCTTTAGTCATCACCATCTTCATAATTTGACAGGTTTCCATGTCCCCTTTTTGCTTTATGTCCCACCCTTTAGGTCTCATTTTTGGACGGGTACATTTTTGGTGCTGTCAGACATTTTGAAAAAAGTTTTAAAATGTTTTTGATGTAATTTATCCTTATCGGAAGCATTAGAACTAAATGAATAAATGTAGCTTTCATGCCTTTTCCTCATTTTTTGCAAAAATTATGCTTGGTACGCTTTTTTAGTGCAATTCTAAATAAAGTATAATAAACAGGTGTACATAGTCCTAATGACAGAAGAATAGTGTTAACATGCATTTTTTTAGAAAGTGACGTTTAATGCAATTAGTCCTTTCTAAATAAAGTAATTTAATAGTTACAAAATCTTAATAACCGTGGACAAGTGTTAAGATATATCTAGAATTATGCATTTTTTAAAGGAAAATATGCTTTTCTTGGAGTTAGTGCATTTCTAAATAGTCATTAAATAATTGTACAAAGTCTTAATCACAGATGAATACAGGAAAATATTAATAACTGTAGATAAGCAGGAATGTTTAGAAAAAATAACTTTATGCAGTTGCTACAAGTCTAAAAGTTTATTAGACTATTGCAAACAGGTCACAAAGCATTAGAGTGCGAGAGAGAAACTAGAGAGAGAACTATAGAACTACTACATAGGACAGAGGTCAGAGCCACCTTTCAAAGATAACCAAGGAAGTTTTAAAACAGCAAGCAAGAACAAAAAGGCACAGAGAAGAGAAAAGCGTCTCACTCTGCAAGACTATTACTGGCTAAATGGCAGAAACTCTGCCCTGAGAGCTTGCCACAAACCAGGCCTCCTTGACTAAATAAATCAGAAAGTATTTGTTAATTAAGAGGTCTCTTGGGGAATCACATTTAATAGAATATTAAAATAGATAGCATTTTCCTCAGTCACTCTAAACAGCACTTCATGGATTTATCCATTGATAATTAATTACCCCATATTTTCCTGAGTCACACTGAACACAGCACTTTATTCATGGTGGCATATTAAAGTGTAAATTAGAGCTAAAATATCAAAGAAACTGACTAGAATGCTCCTTTTGATTATCAGGCTTCTTACAAAACCTATGTCAATTTAGCAATTTGCCTTCTTTATTTTTAATTCTGTGACAGGAATCAGATTTCCTCTTTCTAAACATTTTTTTAGCAAATATCTTTAAACATTGGCAGAGTAATGTTACACATGGCTAACCTTTATTCCAGTTTCCCTTATTCCATTTATTAAAAAGAATGTATTTCTTCAAAACCTTTTTTCTTTATTGGCAATTAGCACCTATTGACTTAAGTTGTAAGGAGGTCTCTAATAGGCTTTAAATTAACACCTGTTTGCAGGATATCATTTGTAAAGTGTGAAGATTTTGGGGGACAGTATAATACCCCCCCATCACTTACAGAGGATTTTTACAATTAAAAAAAGATTAACATGACAAGTTGTAGTTTTGTAACTGCAGGAAGCAGACAGATAAAGACTGTCCCCTCTGACACTGTTAGCTTAGCAAACATGTCCCTCCACATCCCCCTCGCCTTTTTTTGTAAAATTGCTGGTTTTTGCAGCTTCATCAGCAAAAGCATTTTTTAATCATAGGATTAAAATGAGAATTGAAATAACGTTTAAAACTATACTATCCCAACCTTTTAAAGATAATATAAGCATGTTTTTACACTGAATCTATACAGGGCCGGTGCAAGGATATTTCACACCCTAGGTGAAACTTCCACCTTGCGCCCCCGGTCCGGCCCAGGGAGCCCTGCGGCAGTTCCCCGCCCCCCCCCCACCCTGCGGCAGCCCACCTGCGGCAGCTTCCTGCCCCCTGTCCGCCTGGGCAGCCCCCCCTGTGGCAGCTCCCCACCCCAGCTCACCTCCGCTCCACCTCCTCCCCTGAGCACACCGGCGCCACTCCACTTCTCCCGCCTCCCAGGCTTGCGGCACCAATCAGCTATTTGGTGCGGCAAGCCTGGGAGGGGAGGAGAATTAGAGCGGGGGTGACTTGCTCAGGGGAGGAGGCAGAGCGGAGGTGAGCTGGGGCGGGGAGTAGTTCCCCTGAGTGCCCCCTCCCCATTACTTGCTGCAGGCGGCCCTCCCCGCGCCCCCCTGCCCCAGCTCACCTCCACTCCATCTCCTCCCCTGAGCGTGTTTTTTGGCACCCCCAACCACGTGGCGCCCTAGGCGGCCGCCTAGTTTGCCTAGTGGTTGCACCAGCCCTGAATCTATACATTACAACCTAAAGAGATGCCAAGAACAGGACATTGCATGATGGTGGGGGGAGGAATAGCTCAGTGGTTTGAGCATTGGCCTGCTAAACCCAGGGTTGTGAGTTCAATCATAATAACTCTTGAGGGGGCCATTTAGAGATCTGGAGCAAAAATCTGTCAGGGGATAGTACTTGGTCCTGCTAGTGAAGGCAGGGGACTGGACTCAATGACCTTTCAAGGTCCTTCCAGTTCGATGAGATAGGCATATCTCCTTATATTATATTATATTACTTCATTTCCATAATTAAACAATTATCATTTTCCAACAGAACATAAGAACGACCAGACTGGGTCAGACTAAAGGTCCATCTAGCCCAGTATCCTGTCTTCTGACAGTGGCCAATGCCAGGTGCTTCTGAAGGACTGAACAGAACAGGTAATCATCAAGTGAACAGAGAGACAGACTTTTGTCACACTTCAAGTTTAGAAAAGTTTTACCCAAACAAATTGCAGTGTGCAAAATCCACTGTAAAAAATAGTTTACACAGATCTAGTTTGTAATTTGTAAAGAAATAGGTTCCTAGGGAACAGCAGAAGCGACAAAGGGTCCTGTGGCACCTTATAGACTAACAGAGGTATTGAAGCATAAGCTTTCGTGGGTCAATACCCACTTCTTCGGAAGTGGGTATTGACCCACGAAAGCTTATGCTTCAATACCTCTGTTAGTCTATAAGGTGCCACAGGACCCTTTGTCGCTTCTGCAGATCCAGACTAACATGGCTACCCCTCTGATACTAGGGAACAGCAATATCCCCATTTGTAATTTTAAAAGACACAAGTCATTGTTTTCTGATTATCTCTGTACTTTAGAGAAGGGAATGTCCATATACAAAACCCATCTCTATACATCTATTTCATTTAAAAAAAAGTCATGGCTTTTTAAAGGTTTAAAGGACTGAGATAAAAATGAGATTTTTTGTAGGTTTATGGAGTCGTGTGAGAAATTCTTTCAATATCCTTTTGCTATAGAAATTGGTTTTAACAAAGGACTAATTAAATAAAATGAGAATTACAATAAAGTTTTAAAAATTAAAGTATACTACCCCTTTTAAATAAAAAAATGAAAAACCTATGTTAGCATGTTTTATAAGAGTATTGTGTATTAGCACCCACACAATAGCAAAGTCGATAATCCTGATTTTGAACAGCCTAATACTTCTAGGGCCTTCATTGGACATAAGCCCGAGGAGCCCAGTTACAAACCCTGGCTGTGGTGTTGTAGCTGACCAGCAAAGATCTCCTGGTGATGGTTGTAAAGAGCTGGTCAGGACTTCTGCAGCTCTTAGGTGTGCAATAGAGAGAGAGAATAAGAATCTGGATTTTTGAAGTGTTTCAAAAACTAGGTTCTCCAAGTGAGATGGAGGCCGTAAAAGATAAGAGACTAAGGAATTGCTTGTAAGGTTGGTTAAAGCTGTGAATAACGAAGTGCAGCATTGACTACACACGAATCCTGCAAACATAATGGGGAGGGGGGAGGGAAGGTGGGAGAGGTCTAAAATACCGGGGAAGATTATCAAAGAAACTTTAAAAAACCCAAAACACTTTTAAGAACAACTAACATCACATTAAGAAGGCTCTGCTCAGAAGATTCCCCCAGACAACAAAGCAAAATCGATCCACCTAACCAGAACTTCAGGAAATGGGTGCAGATAACCCTAACCCTGAATCACAAGAAATGGTTGTTGACCACCCTACTCCAGATTCTGAAGGAATGGAAGTGCCATTCCTGATGAACCTGAAGAGTTTCCACAGGTGTATCTGGAACGTGTACAAGTGGGTAAGATACCAATGAGCATTTAATGCTGATGGGTTGTGACCCGAGGACCTCTTAATGCCAATGGGCATCCCATGGCGCTGGTGTGTCCAGCCTAGTTCACCAGAGTGTCATATGAGGTCTTGAATAAAAGCCTGTGTCACTCTGGTAATCAAAATAATTATAAAATGTATGTACAAATACTATGTAAGGAGGTATGTGTATATACTGAAAATAAGTCTGTGGGTACTCATCACCGGCACAGGTGAAAAACAGATTTTCTGTCAGACAAGATTTTTATTCATCTATCTGTTCACATGTAAATTGAGCATTGTTCCATTCACAGTGGCCATCTTATCACCAGTTTGAAATGAATGCAAATTAAGGATTGTATGAACTTCAGAGAGAGGATGGAACTAACAGAGAGAGAGAGAGAGAGAGATTGAGAAACAGAGGAGGAGGAAGAACCTGATCTTCAAAGGTTTGTTTGACTGTATTTGCGGGGCAGAGAAGACACCTAGGCACCTTTCACTGAGGAAATAAAAAGACAACAGTTTTGCTTCATAAAAAAGGGTCTCAGCCAGGCTTGTCTGACAATGCTGAAGAGAACTACCTCCTGTCTAAAGACGTTTTACCTCATCCAAAGTTAAGTTTTGTCTCTAGAAAGTGTGGTATCATTTTGTTTTTTCCACTATTCTTTCTCACTACTGTGTGAATCTTGAATCTTTGCTAACCAACTTATTCTTGTGAATCTAAGCGCTGCGGTGAGAAGCAAGGTGCTGATCCTGCGCTGAATCGTACAAGCTGGTGTGTTCTGTTCATTTGGGAACAGCGGGCCTGGTAATTCTGTGAGGGTTCAGTGGATAAGGGGTTGGACACTCCAGGGAATGCTCTGATGACTTGGAGGTTGGTGTGGGTCTCCTGCTAACTGTACAGAGAGAGTGAGGCCTGCAGAGGCCTGGAAAGCCATGCTTGTGTTGCCAGAGGTTGGTGGATTCAGGGAACTGATCCACAGCAGCCACAGGCAAGGCTGCCTCACGCTAAGGGCAGGTGGTGGTGAGGTGCCTCACAACCCTGGGTACACCCCCGGGGAGAGTCACAAGATTTTCATGTTGCTAATTTGGACAGAGTGACGTCCTTCACTCAGGTGATCAGGGTCATTCACGTTGCTATTCAAAACTTGCTGAGTTTAATACCAAAATAGGCTACAGTTAGATGCTCCAGTCAGAGTTACACCATCCTCTCTTGTCTCAAGGGAGACTTTGGGAAGACTTAAACTCTGCAGATTTCTTAAATAGCATCAACATTTTGCAGAGTAATGCGGAGGTTGTGGGGACTGGTACTCAAAGGCCGGTTGTGACAATCATTAGAAACAGGGAAGGGGGCGTTGCTAGGCCCTTAAAGACTATTTTGCATAGTAAAATTACTGGGGGGGGAGGGAAGGAAACATTTAATTGATTTAAACTACGATAATAACCTGTGCTTTGCTGGTAATGTCCTGGCCCTCTTAGCAAAGGAAAACCCCAGACACACCCAACTATTAGAGGGGCCAGCATCTCTACAAGGAGCTGGGTATTTCAGCCCCAAATTGGTCAGATTCATTTATGTAAGCTCTTTCCAATAACTGTTTAAAAAATCTATCATAAAAGAGGGGATTGGTGCATTTTTCTAACAGGTGGGGAATGGCACCCCAAAATCATATTTATTTTGTTACATGACAACCATTATTAGATACATATTCAAGTCAACAAGGTGTGATGAAATGCATCCTAGGGTACCTAAGGAATGAGCTGAAGGAATCTTGGACCATTCGCAATTATCTCTGAGAACTCCGGGAGGACAAGTGAAGTCTCAGAAGACAGGAGAAGGGCAAATACAGAACCTATCTTTAAAAAGGGGAACAAAGAGGACCCAGGGGATTACAGACCAGTCTGCCTCAGTTTGATACTTGGAAAGACAGTGGAACAAATTAGTAATCAGTTTGCAAGCACCTGGAGGATAATAGGGTTATAAGAAATAGCCAGTGTGGATTTGTCAGGAACAAATCATGCCATACCTACCCAAATCCCTTCTTTGACAGTGTTATTGACCTAGTGGACACAGTCCCACAAGACATTCTCATAAGCAAACTAGAGAAATGTGGTCAAGGTGATATTACTACAAAGGGCTCACAACTGGGTGACAAACCATACTCAGAGAGTACTTAGCAGTGGTTCAGTGTCAAACTGGGAGAACCTTCTCATGGTGTCCCACAGGTGTCCATCCTGGGACCAATATTATTCAATAATTTCATGGATGACTTGGATAATGGAGTGGAGAGTATGCTTATAAAATTTGCAGATGACACCAAGCTGAAAGGGCTTGGAAGCACTTTGGAAGACAGGATTAGAATTCAGAAAGACCTTGACAAATTGGAGAATTGAGCTGAATTCAATAAGATGAAATTCAATAAAGAGAAGTTCAATGTCCTCCACTGAGGAAGGAAAAATCAAATGCACAACTACAAAATGGGGAATAACTGGGTAGGTGGTGGTAATGCTGAAATGGATCTGGGAGTGATAGTGGATCACACATTGAACAGCTTCCATATTAGGAGAGATTAATAAGACTGGGACATTTCAGCTTTGAAAAGAGATGACTAAGGGGGGATATGATTGAGGTCTATAAAATCATGACTGGTGTGGAGAAAATAAATAAGCAAGTGTTATTTACTCCTCCTAACACAAGAAACAAGGGACACCAAATAAAATTAATAGGCAGCAGGTTTAAAACAAACAAAAGAAAGTATTTCTTGACACAAGAGACAGTCTACCCGTGAAACTCTTTGCCAGAGGATGTTATGAAGGCCAAGACTATAACAGGGTTCAAAATAGAACTAGATAAATTCACGGAGGACAGGTCCGTCAATGGCTATTAGGCAACATGGGCAGGAATGGTGTCCCTAGCCTCTATTTGCCAGAAGCTGGGAATGGGCAACACGGTATGGATCACTTGATGATTACCTGTTCTGTTCATTCCCTCTGAAGCACCTGGAAGCACTTGGAAGACAGGATACTGGGCTAGGTGGACCTATTGGTCAACTACAGTGTGCCTGTTTAGGGTGCGGTAGTCGATACACACCCGGATTTTCCCGCTCTTCTTACGGACCACCACAATGGGAGAAGCATATGGGCTGAGGGACTCTGTAATGACGCCCTTTGCGATCAGCTCTTGATGATGATGCCGCACGTCTTCCATCTCAGAATAGCAATCTTCCTAGATCTCTCCCTGAAGGGTTGGGGGTCTTGTAGCCGGATGTGGTGTTCCACTCCTTTTGCACATCCCATGATCCACTCATGCAGTGAGAATACCTTAGATCTTTTGCAGAGCTTCTTCCTCAGGCTTCCACTCCTCAGAGAGCGGTGAGTCTCCAAAGTCAAACTTTGCAGGATCTATCGCTGGAACTTCAGCTTCACACTGGGGTCTCATGATGGTTTCAGGCTCAGAGAGTTCTGCTATCTTCTGTCCTTGTTTCACAATCACATCATGGCTTGTTTCATTAGCAATCAGTATAGTCACCTTTTCCTGGGCTTCAGCAGGTAGGGTTACGACTCCACTGGAAACCAGCACTCCTTCAGGGAGCCCTCCCTCAGCCAGCTGCTCTACCATTGCTAATGTTCCTTTACTGCCTTTTAGGCAAGTACTCATGACAATCACCTCCTTTGCTGTCATTGCAAGCACCATGAAGGGGGCCTTGCACGCGTATCATAGAATATCAGGGTTGGAAGGGACCTTAGGAGGTCATCTAGTCCAAGCCCCTGCTCAAAGCAGGACCAATCCCCAATTTTTGCCCCAGATCCCTAAATGCCCCCCCCCCCGGATTGAACTCACAGCCTTGGGTTTAGCAGGCCAATGCTCAAACCACTGAGCTATCCCTCCCCCCTCAATGCTCACCTCAATGCTCCCACTGGTGAAGCAGACATCACCTTTTTAGTGTCCTCAATTTTTCTGTAGGCTGCAGCACAAAGTGTGTGGATCACCAAGGTGTTCAAGTATTGGTCCCCTGCTCGCTGTCTACAGTAATTCGCGAGTACCTTAAAGAGACTGGAGTTTGTCCCTATTAGCATGGACACATCAGACACCCCTTTCGGGTCAGGGCATACTAAGGCAGTGGTGTCCACCTCCTGTCTTACCCCAGCGATCATCTCTTGAAATTCCAGGTGCACTATGACATACCCTTGGTTGGGATATTCATCCATGCTGAGGCTACACAGGCCAAGTCCTGTCAAGGGACATATAGGCAGATGCCTAAGCATCTGCTGGTAGAAAGACTAGTCTGTCCCTTCAATATTCGCAGTGACCTCCGCTCAAGGTCCTATCAATCCTGGTGGGATTCTGGCTGTGTGGTTCTTTCCAGGGGAGCCTCCAACTCCTGCTGGCCTAGGCGGCTCCCTTCCCAAGCCCTGCAGTCATTTCCCGACTTTCCCCAAGTGGTCGTCAGCTTTTGATATACTAGAGTGGGATTCTCTTCATTCTGAAACCTTGCAGCAGTGTGTCCACCCTGGCCACACCTGTAGCAGAAGGACTGTCCTCTCCCTTGTTGCCCAGGTGGGACAGAAGCTCTAAATGTAATCTTCAGGATCATGGCAGTCGGGGGTTCCTTGTACCTTTGAAGTCTTTGCTGGATCGATGGTATTCGCTAGTTCAGCCACCTTCTGTGTCAGGACCTGCACTCGTTGGGTAAGTTCCTCTTGAGGATTCACCATCAGTGCCTTGGGTGTTTGCATCAATGCTGTGCCAGCTGCCTGGTGTGACTGAACCTTCCAAACCTCGCCAGCTGTCTGCCTCTCCTCCTCCTCTTGGACCTCTTTTATCAGCCAAGGGTAACTCCGTGGATTTTTTTGTTGTTCCTTAATTGAAGGTGGAGTAGTATTGGGTTCTGATATAGAATTCCTCTCACAATCTGAGCCAGTCTAATCCGGTCCATTTGCTCAACAGTCACTGCTCCCCTCGTGATGGCTCTCTGTAATAACTTCTCCAACCTCTGTATATAGGCAGAAACCTTCTCACCCTTTTGTTGTCTGGCATTAAGGAACTTGCAATAAATAGCCTCTGAGCTCTTGGTTCTCCCAAAGGCATGATCAAGGGCCTCTAGGAAGTCCTTCACCTGGACCCCAGGATTACTGAGCGTCAAAGTGCGAATTACATCTAGTGCCGGGCCCCTGAGGCTCTCTACTAGACGCTTTCTCTTTTCAGCATCAGGTACTGCCCACTCCTGCAGTATTTCAGTGGTGTGCCCCAGTCAGGGTTCAAACCCTTCTTTGCCTGGTATTGGGGTGGGACCCCCAGAAAATAACCTCAGTTTACAATAGGGGCCTGATTCAGGGAGGGGCTGCACAACCTTTTCTAACACTTGCCCCGAAGCCTTTGCCCACTCATCAGGTGAGTAAGCAGCCCCAGGCGTGGGGCTCTTGGATCAAAGCCCAACAGACCCGGCATGTCAGCCAAAGTCTTTCCCCCTTTCCCCAAGAAGGCCGACATTTCCTTTAAAAACTCTTCATCAGAGGCAGGAGCTGGGGGGGACTGGTTCCCAATGGCTATTAGCTTTCACGCACCGTCTTCCACTGCTGTCGCTTGGAACCTGTAAAAGGTCCACAGCCACTAGCAGTACTCACATAGTACTGCGAAAGCCTCCTCCCACCACATGAACATGCGCCCATGCATTTCGCACTTACTCAGGCACTCAGTGGCAGCCCTTAAAATAGATTCTATTGAGCCATCATCGACCACCTCCGGTATCCCTGTTGCCAAAACACAGTTCTTATGGTCAATATTCATCCCCTTGCACCAATCCTCTAACAGGTGTACAGCCATTATACAAACTGCAGTTTCTCCCAAAATATAACAAAATGGTTTTCCCAATTTAATGGATCACTCAAGATGTGCTTGTGAGGGGTACTGGCCCAGGTATCCCAGACGAGCTCCCACCCAGTGACCTGGGACAATTACACACCACCTCCTGGGCGCCTCTAAGAGGCAATACTTAAACTTTTAATAAAAGGAGGGAATTAACTCAGCATTAATTTGGGAAAACACTGCAATTAGGGCTCATAAACACAAACCATGAGCAAAAGACCCACCCCCAGTAAGTTGGGCAGTGTCCTTTTCCCTGAGGGAAGTATGCTAGAGAGTATGCTTCCCTTGGAGAGAATTTTAAAATTATAAAATTTGTGGATGACACTAAGCTCAGAGGGGTTACCAGGTAACGACCTGCGGGGGACAGGATTAGAATTCAACATGACCTTGATATTTTGGAGAATTGGCCTGAAAATAACAAGATCAAATTCAAAAAAGACAAGTGCAAAGTACAACACATAGAAAGGAAAAATCAAATGCACAAATACAAAATGGGGAATAACTGTCTAGGCAGTGGTACTGCTGAAAAGGATCTGGGGGGTGTAGTGGATCACAAATGGAATATGAGCCAGCCATGTGATGTGATGCAGTTGTGAAGAAATGCTAATGTCATTCGGGGGTATATTAACAGGAGTGTTGTATGTAAGACACAGGAGGTAATTGTCCCGCTCTGCTCAGGACTGGTGAGGCCTCAGCTGGAAACTGTGTCCTATTCTGGGCACTACACTTTAAGGAAGATGTGGACGAATTGGAGAGAGTCCAGAGAGCCACAAGAATGACAAGAGGTTTTTGAATACTTGCCCTGTGAGGAAAGGTTAAAAAAACTGGGCATGTTTTGAGCAAAGAAGACTGAAGGGGGGACCCGATAACAGTCTTCAAATAAGTTAAGGGCTGTCACTTACATACTGCCACTGTGCTGATAGAACCATACTGGTAGAGGGTTTATGTCACTCTGCAAATGGGAATAACTATGACAGCAAACGTGGAGGATTTATCAGTGGGAGATAACATTTAGTGTGGACACAGGTCAGGCTGTGCTAAAAAAAAAAGGAGAATTTTTCCAGTGTAGACCAGGCCTAAGCCGTTCTCACAGAGTCTAACTGTTGTAAGGGAGGGTGAGTGTAAGGCCTTGGCTACACTTACGAGTTACAGCGCAATAAAACTGCCTGCAGCGCTGTAACTCACTAACTGGCTACACTTGCAAGGCACGTGCAGCGCTGTATCTCCTCAGATACAGCGCTGCATGTACTCCACCTCCCCGACAGGAATAACAGCTGTTGCGAAGTGGGTGGAACGTTGGTCTTTCAGTGTAGCCGAGGAACTCCGCAGTAACTGACCTCTGGAAGCTGCCTTTGTTTTGAAACGGCACTTCCGGGTTGGAGTTCAGAGGTCCGTTGTTGAGGTGCTTTACAAAAAACCAAACACAACTACTGTTTGCAGGCGGGGAGGGGCTCCGTTAGGAATGCCGGCAGCAAAGTTGCCTTGGACAGAGAAGGCGTGTGTGGGGGGGAGAAGAACGGCGGGGGGGGGGGGGGGGGGGGAGGGGGAAGGCTCCGTTTCCTCTCTTTTATCTGCTCTTTAAAAACAAACAAAGCCGCTGCTGTTTGCTTTCAGTGATTGAGAGAGAGGCAGGGGATGTGGAGGTGTGGAAATAATGAGCTGACACTCTGTGGAGATTCCAAAAACCCCACTCTCTCTCCCAAAACGCTCCCTGTCAAAGTCCCCCTCACCACCCCCCATTTGAAAAGCACGTTGCAGCCACTTGAATGCCCATAATGCACCGCTCCCAATACAGCTGCAAATGCCTCAAATGTAGCCACCTTACTGCGCTGGCAGCTGCCAGTGTGGACAGGCTGCAGCTCTTTCCCTACTCAGCTGTACGAACACGGGTTTAACTAACAGCGCTGTACATCTGCAAGTGTAGCCAAGGCCTCAAGGCTGCGCTAGTCCACATGGTGGTCAGAGAGAAGGAATTCATAGATAGAGAAATCAGAAAACACAATATAGTAAACGCCAGTCGGGAAGCAGGAGTGGGGAGAACTGAGTGAAAGGTTCTGATTGAACCAGAACTGCTTTGTTGCTCCTTGTCCTCAATATGAGGCTGAACTAACCTGATCTCCCTTTTTCCTCCCCTCCCCCACCCCCAGTGTCTGTCACTGAGTGAGAAAATTGAGTGAAGAATTTGCCTTCTAACCATTCAGTGAAATGCTGAGAAGAAATTGTCCTCAGGAGGCAGGAGAACTGCTACTTAAATAGAGACCAGAAAAGAGTTCACCCAAAGAACAAATGCGAGTTAAATTTAGAGAGAGAAGATGGGTGAGGTAATATCTTATATTGGACCAGCTTCTGTTGGTGAGAGAGAGAAGCCTTCAAGCTTACACAGAGCTCTTCTTCGGGATAATGTGTGAGCTCGAAAGCTTGTCTCTCTCACCAAGTTGGTCCAATAAAAGATATTACCACATCCACCTTGTCTCTCTAATACCAAGGGACTGGCACAGTTACAACAACCATTTAGTTCTCTAATTTTTGGCTTCAGCAGAAATTATACGTCTGATAGGGAAAAAATCCCTCATTTTGCTGCAGTGTGTTTCTGCTGTTTGGTCACTGACGTTCTTTTCTTAAATGTTTTTCTTGCATTATTGAATGTGAGGGTTTTGAGCCCATGTTCTGTGGGCAGATTCCTCTCAGTACCAGGGGCGGGGGAGATATGTACCCAGAATGAAGTTCTAACCTTTCCCTTTACAACTGGGGGGAGAGAAATGAAAGTGAGGCCTGAACGATTTACAGGAATTAGGCTCTGTAAGGGTGCAGACTCACCCGGCGGCGCCTCCTGCTGGTCTCCTCAGGGAATTAGCTCGTTCCAGCTCCAGAGCACCCTCTACAGGCCGGTGATCCGCCTTACCGCCAACCCCTGGTCCCTCCCAGGACCCGGTGCCTCTATCCACTGGGGTGCTTCCCCCTGGCAGTAAACCCCAATAATCCCAGTGGGTCTCCCCTCCCCGGGGAACCCCCCAACCCACTATCCCTACCTCGCCTCAGTCGTAGGCTACTGCCAGTCACCAGCTAGCCCCCGCGCCCTGGGGCAGACTGCAGTATAAGCCACTCATCACAGGCAAGATTGGGTTTGGACCTGCTGCCTCGGCCTACCCATGGGCTGCCCCCTGCAACCCCTGTACCCAGTTGGCCTAAGCCTAGGCCACAGCCTGGGGTTTTCTCAGGCTGGAGTTCCCCAACTCCTCTGGCCTTTCCCCAGCCCTGCTCCACTCTAGGTACCTGCTCAGGTCCCTGCAGCCAGGCCTTTCCCTCTCTGGGACTTGAGTGGGAAGTTTTGTGACTGAAGGGTCAGGAAACACAGACTCAGGGGATTGTGGGATAGTGTTGGAGGACTCTCTGTACATGAATCTGGTGACCCAGGCTTGAGCTGTATCCAGACTGCAGAACAACTGGGTTTGGGTCCATGTCACAGCAGGACTCAGGCTCGGACCCATATGCAACCCAGGGTGCCTGGAGCAGCCCTCACTGGAAATGCCGAGGTCAGGGCAGGCTGCAAAAGGGAGAGCAGATACTCCCCAAACTGGTGGTTAACACTGAAATTAGATTCACCAACCAGTCACAAACTGTGCTCCTGATCCCCCATACTGGTTATTAAGAAGCTAAAAAAGAAATCACACAGCCCCCTTTACTGCATTGCAGTTCTCTGGCTCCCAATCAGCACCTAGGTCCAGTACAGGGAGAAGTTATTTTAAAAGCTCTGCTCACTATACAAAATGTTCTTCTGAACCCCAAAGGGCCAGCCACATTGCCAGGGCAATATTAGGTTGGATCTTTCCCAAAATACCATGCTGCCATCCAATCCTTTAGTGTCTAAAACTAAAGGTTTATTATAAAGAAAAAAGAAAGAACAAGAAGAGAGTTGTTAAATGGGAAAGCACTCAGATACATACCAAGACTTCAAAGTCTATATCTCAGGTTCTTAGCAGTGTTGGTGAGTTTGCTGGCTTGAAATTCCCTCTGGAACACATCCTGCTTGAATAGGTCATTCAGTCCTTTGTTCAGAGCTTCATTTGTAGAGAAAAAAGAAAATAAGAAAGAAAGAAATACTTGTGGCAGCTTAGAGACTAACAAATTTATTTCAGCATAAGCTTTCCGATGAAGTGGGTTCTAACCCACGAAAGCTTATGCTGAAATAAATTTGTTAGTCTCTAAGGTGCCACAAGTATTTCTTTCTTTCTTATTTTCTTTTTGCTGACACAGACTAACACGGCTACTACACTGTAACCTATTTGTAGAGAAGTTACTCCAGAGATAGGAAGCAGGATTGAAGACAAAATGGAGCTGCCTTTTATAGTCTTTTTGCCATGTGGCTGGTACTTCCTTTGTCCCAAACACAAGCTCACAGCACATAGCATGAAAAAGCCTTAGAGTTCTATGTCCACCCGCATGCCCCTACATGTCTTGCTGACTCATAAGGTGTAGTCCCTAGCTTTTCAACGGGTTCATTGTACAGCTGATGACCCTGGATGGGCCACTGAAGAGGCTAGGCAGTGCTGATGCCTATGTGTCTGAGATGTCACCCAGAAACATAGTACAAGTTTGGAAACACAGATATACCCTACATATCTATAACTCACAATATAAAGGTGATTCAAACACATAAACAAGATCATAATACTTGGCAAATCATAACATTTTCACTGACACCTTACACAGGGTATCTGGCACGATTTATTGCAATTTTATAATATTGGTATTAATGATAATATAACATGTCCTACAATTCCATACAGCATCACAACACAGCCCTGGGCAGATCTGCAGGCCTGCATCTGTCAAGTCTTTCTTGCCTGAGTCTCAAATATCTGTGTGTGCATGGGGGGGCTAAAACCAAAGTCTGAGCCTGGGTTTACTATGCAGTGTAGGCACACACGTATAGTCCAAGGCTTATCTCTGATCTGTCCTGCTGATGAAAGCATATGGAACAAGACAATCAACATGCCCCTGAATGGGCAACACAAATGCATGTGTCTCAACACAATGAAATGGCCCAATAAATGACACTGCTGTGGCCAAGGTTTCCAAAAGTGACAAGTGATTTTGGGTGCCCAACTTGAAATCCCATAAAAAGGCCCAATTTTCAGAGGGCAGATGCTCAGACTTGTCTGAAAATCAGATCCCTTTAGGGCAGTGGTTCTCAGCCAAGGGTACATGTTCCCCTGGGGGTATGCAGAGGTCTTCCAGAGGGTATGTCAACTCATCTAGATATTTGCCTAGTTTTACAACTAAACTTTCATACAGGCAATGACTTGTTTATACTGCTCTATATACTCGGCACAGGGTAGATTAACTGTCTTGCCTAAGCATGTCAGAGCAAGGAACAGAACCACAGGACTCCCTGCTCCCAGGCTAGGGCCTTAGCTACTAGACCTTCCATCCCTCTCTCAGTAAGAGGGGGAAGGCTTTCTCAGCTGAGGAAGTCATGTGGCAGGCCTAGATTTTGGTGGTGATTGTGATCCATTCCTTCCCACCCATTGGGAGACAGTCACTGTTTCTCAGGGGGCATCAAATATAGTTCAGAATGACTGAAGTACTTCGCTATTTAAGAAAGGGCTGAGAGACCAAAGGGAAACAGGTGGTACAGGGGCCACCACCCCCTGCAGTTTAACAACGCCCCATGTCTCTGACTTAATGGCTAGATGGGCTGGGGCTTCTGAAACCTTTCTGTGTTGTAACATGGGAGAGAATCTCTGGCCTAGAAAGAGTAGAACAGGTTTGAAGTTCACCCATGAGAGACTAGATAGCAAAGTAAAGTGAGGATCCCATTGGAAATCCCCAGGCAGCTGCACTTCTGAATTTCAGTCCCAATGGCTCCTATTGACCATGAAGTTTAATGGGGTTGGGGCTTCTCTAGTAGGGCTGGATATTTCTATCTGGAAATGGCAGACGTGTTTTCCTCTAAATCACTCTCCTTTGCCATCTGTTCTGTTACTGATTAACAGGACAGTCAGGCTTGTCCTGGAAAATAAGACGTGTCCACAGCTACATTATCTGACGACTGTTCAAAAGCGGAGCCACTCAGAGCTAGGAGTGGCCAACCCCTAAGAGTCCGGATAAACAGACACTCCCAGAGCAGGGTCCTTCCTGTCCTCCCCAGCAGCATTCTGGATGTTGGACTCCTCCCTCTGGATTGGATAGAGTCACAAAAGAGTCATTTCCCAGTAAGACCCTGCAATCACATCAACTGTTACTTTGAAAACATCACCTGATAGGCCAGTTGCCATTGGCTGGGTGAAGAAACACTCTGCTGTATAAAGCTCTGCACAGATTGTATCTACCCTTCTTGCTTGTAACAGTTCCTGCCCTTGGACCTGTAGCCCTTTGAACTGTTTGGAGAAAAAGGTAAAGTTTATGGCGTTTACTTTTAACAGTTCACTTCCTTGTATAAGGTTTTTTAAAATATGAATTGATTTAAGAGAGTAACAGAAACAAGAGATAGCAATGTATTAACTACACCATGTATTCAATCAAATCTGAGAGAGAAGGATATTTAGGCATTAACATTATTATCTACCTTAAAAGAATACTAAAGGGTAAGTTCAGTGAGGCTGGGGAATTGTCTCCTCAGGGGAAGAGGCAGGAACCTCATTGCCTGGGACTCAGAACTGGATTGGACAAAACACTGGGACCTAGAGGATAACAGGGTTACAAGGAACAGCCAGCATGGTTCTGTCAAGAACAAATCATCTCCACCCAACCTTATTTCCTACTTTGCCAGGGTTACTGGCCTAGTGGACAGGATGAAGCAGTCATGATTTATCTTGATTTTTAGTAACCTTTTGAAAGTGCCTGATGCCATGCTGATAAAGAAGCCAGGGAAATGTGGTGTAGATTAAATTACTATAAGGTAGGGGCACAACTGGTTGAAAGACCGTACTCAAAGCCTAGTTATCAATCGTTCAATGTCAAACTTGGAGAAAGTATCTAGTGGGGTCCTACTGGGGTTTGTCCTATGTCCAGTGCTATTCAATATTTTCATTAATTACTGGGTAATGGCGTGGAGAGTATGATTATAAAATGTGCAGATGACCCCAAGCGGGGAGGGGTTGCAAGCACTTTGGAGGACAGGATTAGAAATAAAGTTACCTTGATACATTAGAGAATTGGTCTGAAATCAACAAGATGAAATTCAATAAAGATGAGTGCAAAGTACTTCACTTAGGAAAGGAAAATCAAATGCACAAATACAAATTGGGAATAATGGGCTAGGCAGTAGTACTGCTGAAAAGGATCTGGGGGTTACAGTAAATCACAAACTGAACACAAGTCAACAATGTGATGCTGTTGTGAAAAAAAACTATTATTCTGGGGTGCATTAACAGGAATGTTGAATGAAAGACATAGGCAGTAATTGACACCAGCGAGGCCTCAGACTGAATATTGTGTCCTTTTCTGGGCACCACATTTTAGGAAAGATGTGGACAATTTGGAGAGAGTTCAGAGAAGAGCCACAAGAATGTCAAGAGAATTAGAAAACCTGAACTATGAGGCAAGGTTTAAAAAACCAGGCCTATTCAGTCATGAGAAAAGAAGATTGCGGAGTTCGGGGAGGGGGGAACCTGATAACAGTCTTCAAAGATGTTAAGAGTTGTTATATAAAGGATGGGGATCAATTATTCTCCATGTCCACTGAAGGTAGGACAAGAAGCAATGGGCTTAATCTGCAGCAAGAGAGATTTTAGGTTAGATATTAGGAAAAATTTGCTAACTATAAGGATAGTTAAGTACTGGAATAGGCTTTCAAGGGACGTTGTGGAATCCTCAACTTTGGAGGTTTTTAAGAACAGGTTGGACAAACACCTGTCGGGTTTTCAAAGGGAGTCAGTGGGAGGTGAGTGTCTAACACCTTCACTCTCTGGAAATACCAGCCAACACCCATGGTTTATAGCAGTGTGACAGCAAAAGGGGCTAACATGCAGCACATGTTAGCACCCAGCCCCCTTGCTAAGGGTGTTTTCTGGGCGAAAGCACTTCCGTTTGTCTGCCAGAGAAAGCTCTGGTTGCTTCATGTTGCAGAGCAGTTGCACAAAGGAGGGTAGAGGCCCAGGCTCGCCTTCCAGGCCATGTGGTGCTTGGTGGGCAGATTTGGGTTTGGGAGTTCCCTGGTGTAAAGCCCAGGGGCTGGGGCTGGGAGAAGGCTCTGTGTGCTTAGCAGTGATCTGGCTGTGAGAGAGGAGTGAGATCACAGGAAGGTCCTGGGAAGAGACCGAGCTCCAGGAGAGCTTTTGGGTGACTTGGCAGTGGTGCCTGAGCTGAGGTTTCTGCAAGAGGGCATTGGCTGTGTGCAGTCTGTGACCAAACCAGTTACACTGCGAACAACCGACTGCATGTCACCAAATTCTGCTCCAAACATGAAACTGAGCTGCCAGTCCTCAAAATCTGCGGCCACTTGGCAAAGGGGCAACAGGGTTGTCCCCAATGTGCAACATTTTAAAGCCAAAATTAGGCCCTGATTCAGCAAAACACTTAAACATGCTTTTAACTCTAACACACACACACACACACACACACACACACACACTAACACACACACACACAGTCTTATTCAAATCAATGAGATTATTCATGTTCTCAAAGTTAAGCACATGCTGAATTGGAGCTTGAAATTGGCATGCCTATCCTGTAGTTTCCCCTGCTGGCCCAAAGTGGCACTGTGATGCCCTGCCTCAATTTCGCCTTCAAAGGTTCCCAGGAACAGTCCACAGAGGTTTATGTCCAATAACAAACCCCTTCCTGGGGACTGGTTTGTTAAAATACAATAAACCCAAAGGAAAGTCTCTTCCACCCCAGTCTGCCCCTGGGCACAGCCCCTCCTCCCTGAGGTCTGGCTGGCTCCCAGCCTCTCTCCCAGGCAGCGTTATCAGCCCTTCCCAAGCGCTGCTCAGTCTCTGCCCTTGAGGTCAGGGGGTTACACACGTCCCCTCATTGGGCTTATTTTCTTGGTCTCTTAGGGCTAGTCTACACTGGTAGCACTAAAGCGCTGCCACGGCAATGCTTTAACATGGCTTGTGTAGTCATGCCAGAGCACTAGGAGAGAGCTCTCCTAGCCCTCTAAAAAACCCACCTCCATGAGGGGCATAGCTTCCAGCACTGGTGCACTGTTTACACTGGTGCTTTACAGCGCTGAAACCTGTTGTGCTCAGGTGGGTGGTTTTTTACATCCCTGAGCGAGAAAGCTTCAGCACTGTAAAGTTCCAGTGTAGACAAGCCCTTAGGCTACCCCTCCTCCATCAGCTTTACCAGCTGCTTGCTTCCTTCCTGAGCCTTTCCAGCAGCTCTCCTCCCTCACCTGCCTCCCCATCCCGGCCACCTCACTGCATCTCCCTTTGTAAGGCCCAGTTGCCTTCCCTTAAGCCCAGTTGGGCAGCAGCTGACCAGTCCCAGGTGCCCAGGAACCCGTTCCCTCATAAAGGGGCCACTGACCCTGTGACAGGGCTTTGATGCACAGCTAATTTTCAGGGAAACTGTGATAAGAACATAGAACATAAGAACGGCCATACTGGGTCAGACCAAAGGGCAGCCCAGCATCCTGTCCTACGACAGTGGCCAATGCCAGTTGCTCCAGAGGGAAAGAAGAGAACAGGCAATCACTAAGTGATCCATCCCCTGTTGCCCATTCCCAGCTTCTGAAACTATATTGAAGAACAGAATTGTCAGACACATAGATGAACATAATTTGTTGGGGAAGAATCAACATGGTTTTGTAAATCATGCCTCACCAAGCTACTAGAATTCTTTGAGGGGGTCAACAAGCATGTGGACAAGGGGGATCCAGTGGATACAGTGTACTTAGCTTTTCAGAAAGCCTTTGACAGGGTCCCTCACTAAAGGCTCTTAAGCAAAGTAAGCTGTCATGGGATAAGAGGAAAGGCCTCTCATAGATTGGTAACTGGTTAAAAGATAAGAAACAAAGGGTAGGAATAAATGGTCAGGTTTCAGAATGGAGAGAGGTAACCAGTGGTGTCCCCCAGGAGTCTGTACTGGTACCAATCCTATTCAACATATTCATAAATGATCTGGAAAAAAGGGTAAACAGTGAGGTGGCAAAATCTGAAGATGATACAAAAACACTCAAGATAGTTAAGTCCCAAGCAGACTGTGAAGAGCTACAAAAGAATCTATCAAAAGTGGATGATTGGGCAACAAAATGGCAGATGATCTTCAATGTTGATAAATGTAAATTAATGCACATTGGAAAACATAATCCCAGGTGGACCTTTGGTCTGACCCAGTATGGCCATTCTTATGAATTTTAGTAGCTTGGTGAGGCATGATTTCCCTTTACAAAAACCATGTTGATTCTTCCCCAACAAATTATTTTCATTTATGTGTCTGACAATTCTGTTCTTTACTATAGTTTCAACCAGTTTGCCTCTCACTGCTTCTTTTACGTTGTTGTTTAGCCAGGTGACAATGGTGTCAAATGAGTTGATAAAGTTTTCCTTTCTTTGCACCTAATCCTGCAATCCAGACACAGATAAAACTCTCACTGATTTAAACAGGAGTTTTGCCTATAGAAAGGCTACAGGTCTGTGTCCTGTACTTCCAAACTGGGTGATTCTCCTGGTCCAAGCCAATAACTTCTGTCACAATCATACTTAAATTAGTCACTCAATTGAAAGGGATTTTGTGCTGCACTCGGAACCTAGTCATGAGTTCAGCTGCACTCGTTCAATTCAAAAATGGTAGTAAGAGATTATTGCATTTGACATGGAAAAGCCCAGAAATCTCCTAACCAGTTTTGCAGGGTAGGGGGTGGAGGGGGGGGGGGGGGAGGAGAAATGACGCTACTGGCTGAGTTGCCATTTTAAATGAAGTGATGCACGGAGACAGTTTCTATTTTAATGGCAGTTCCCGGTTTGCTTGAAGTGATGCTGGCCCGTAAATATTGTAATTTAATGGCACCATTTCGTTCTTCATCCTGCCTCATTTTCTAAAACCATATAAGTGAAATGCAAAAACACAACCATAGGGCAATGTTAACAGAGAATTCAAATGCAACAGTTGGGGGATTCAAACGTTAACATTCACACACTGAGAGAGGCTTGTTTGCACAGTATTATCTGTGATGACAAATGACGGTTGATTCAGTTTGTATTGCACTGTACATTGCGGGTACAGTGGGGTAGAGCTGTTTGTTTCCTGACCACTTGAAAGCTGAGCCTCTTTTCAGGACATGAAACCACTCGCCCACGCTCACTACAATCTGCCATGTGCTATTAAAGGCCTGCACATCTTCTATGCAGTTAGCCCAAGTTGGTATGGAATTGACTTCAGCCAAATCAATATAAACCAGGATTACAGCAAATTAAGAACATCTGCACAGGGGTTTGCACGGGTTTAACTTAATTGGGTTTAAAACACCTTTAGTTACAGTGATGCAACTCTGTGTGTAGACTCAGCCTTAATGAAATCAATGGACATTAGGAGCCTAAATACCTTTGAGGATCTGGGCCAAAGTGCTGGTTAGGATACATACCTAGAGAGCTCATCTGGTAAAATGCTATTTGCCATATTCAGAGCCCTCGGGTTATTTGTGTTCCCTCAGCTCAGTGTTTTGGAGCCATAACTAGAGGTGGAAAATGGTCAGCTTTTAAAACATGTTTGTTAATATGCACTTTTGCCAACTTTTGCGATTTTTATCTTGAGCCTTTTGATATTTGATGTTTTTTCATCAAGCCCCAGCTCCTGGAATTTGTATCGAGCCTTTGTGATTACAGAGAGAAGCATGGTCCCTAAGGGCTCAACCACCAGACAGCAAATATAAACCAAGAGATTAAAACAATCCGTGTTGGGTTCTTTTTAAATCAATCTCATCATTTTGGAGGTTGGCAATACTGAGTTTTAATTTACATATTTTCAAGCCTTAGTGTAGACATGTTACCTGGACGTGAGCTGTTCTGGGGGATTTCAGTCGACTTTGGATCAGATCCTAAGTGTGAACGAATTGTATATGGTACGGCTGTTAACATCTGGTCTAAGAATTTCTTATCCCCGAGACGGATGAAGAGCAGAGCCTGGACAAATGAACGGGGTAGTGCAGACATGGGCTGAGATGCTGATAATGACAGTTACTGTGAGTGAGTGACCCTCTTTAGTCTGTAACTTACAGATGGTTAGAGCCACATTTTCAAAATCTCAGCACCCCCTTAGGAACCAAAATATGGGGCCAGATTTTCAAAAGGGCTCAACATGTTGGGTGCATTTTGGAAGCTGATGCCCAGATCCTCCAAGGTATTTGGGCTTCGAACTTTTATTGAGTTCAGTGCGAGTTAGGGTCCTACATACTTTGGAGGATCTGGGCCTGAGTTTGAAAATTTGGTCCCAATTTTGGGTGCTGAACACATGAAAATCTGGCCCTTAATTTCAGTAAAGGTGTCACAGTATCTTACTCTGCTGTGCTGTGGGTTTGTGAGCCTGACCAGTGACTGAAGACGTGAACAGGAGACTAGGTTGTCACTGCTGTTCAGTGCCATAAGAACCTGAGAAAACGGACTCCTGAGGGCCAGAGTGTGGGTGGAAACAGGAAAAGCCAGTTTCAGCTCAGCCCTGCCAAAGCCACGTGTAACATACAGGATGATTCTCAATGGCACGTCCCGAGCTGCTGTCTCCTGTTCCAATCAGACAGTTTAGGTGTTTGGTGGTGAGGATGCAGAGATGTCTGGTCTCCCAGAATGGTCCCACTTTGTAGTAAGGTTCCATTTCTACATTTGCCTACAAGGGGATAATAAATGATGTTTTAATAAATGTTTAGCTACTGTTCTAGTTTGTTACCCAGTCCAACAGGCAATAGGCTGCTTATGACCCTCTATAGCACCTACTGCTCATGGCTGCAACATGCTTGTAAGATCCACAAATAATTTAATCAGCCTTTTTAATGATGGCCTGGGTCTCAGCCCCTCCATGAACCTGGCACGTCATCCTCACTCCCAGCTCCCTGTGTCCCTTGGGTCTCTGCCGATCTTCCCCTCCCTGCTCCCCATCCACACAGACTCCCCTGGGATGCCCTGGGGTGCCCTGACCTTACCCCACCTTCACCCCCAGTCTGGCACCCACAGGGGTCCTGCCATCTTCTCCCTCCCTATTATATGAGGGAATCTCTCTGCCTCCTCCCTCCACACTTGGGCTGAGCCTTGACTGGGCTGGAGGAGCTGGGGCCCCCTGAGCCCCACTCTGCTGGGGCCTCCCTCCCTGCTCAGCTGAGGGGGGCGGCAGGGAAGGGAAGGGGGTTGGAAGGGGAAGGTGGGAGCAGAAGGAGCTTGGATCCAAATTCCTCAGCCTCAGGCACATCAGCTCCTGCAACCACCACCCTGACCCACCCACCAGGGAGGAGACGGGGCAGCGGCGAGGTCCCTGCCTCTCAGCTGCTGAGGGGAGCTAGAAATCACCAGCTCTGCCTGTGCTCGGGGTGGTGTGGGGCCATGTGAGCCCAGGCCTGGCCAGACCCCTCCAGGACCTCAGCTCGGCCCTGCAGGCCCTGGGCCCAGAGCAGCCTCTATTAGGCTTCCCGTAACTCCTCCCCGCCCCCCCCTCCCGGTATGTGCCCCTGTACCCCCAGCCTGGCCCAGAGTCCGTCCCCCCTTCAGCTCTAGGGCCGGGCACTGGTGGAGTTGGCAGCTCCATGGCAGCTGGGCACCAGCCAGGGGGCACTGAGAGGGGGCAGGGAGCTGGTCTCCTGCCTTCCCTCCCACCGCGTGAGGGCCAGCTGGGAGGAGGAGTTGCGGGCAGTCCCTCCTGCCTGTCTTCAGTCCTGTGGGACATGCGAGATGGCAGGGGGCTGTGATGGGGGAAGCGGGTACACAGGGGCTGTGTCCAATGACAGACACAGGCCAGCCCTGCTGGGTGTGGGCGATTCCAGCAGGCCATGGGGGGCTGAGTCTCTCCAGTGCCCAGGCTCTGGCTGTTTGGGTGGGTAGTGACTGCACCAGCTGGTAGTGACTGAACTCCAGCGGGGTTCAGAGGTCAATGAGCAGAGAAAAGTGCAGAGAGTTACACCCTCCCTTCTCCTCTCTGTTCCCTCCTAGGATGGCCAGCGCCTCTACAGCAACTGTCCAGGTACCTGAAGACACTAATCCAGGACTTCACTATTTTGATTCTATCTCAAACGGAGCAGAGAGGGAAACTGGAAGCAGGACAGGGAGAAAAGAGATGGGGAGGGAGGGGATGAGGGGAGGGGCTGGGAGGGGACATGGGAAGGGTGGGTAGGGGACACAGGGAGGGGGAAGGAGAGGAGGGGAGGGAACACGGGGGAGAAGAGACAGAGGAGGAAATAGGGAGAAGGGACTAGAAGGCGGGAGGGGCACAGGGAGGGGCAGGGGAAGGAGAGAATAAAGGGAGGTTTGATGGGGAGGCTGGGGAGAAGGGGTGCAATGAATCAAGGCAGGGGATGGTCCGGAGGCTGCTGTTGTTGCAGTTGTTACTCTGGGTATAATTATGTTCGGTGTCCCTTCTTTTGCCTTGTAGGGAGAACAATCATCTCAGGGGACGTCACTGGTATATAGCTGGGCATGGGCTGGGATTGTGTCATTAGCAGGGGGATGTGCAGGCAGAATTAGGAGAGGGCCGGGTACACACTGGGGCCCTGCTCACTGCCTCCAGCCCCAGGCTGGTTCCTGTATCTACCTTCCTGTCTCTCTCCCTACTCATCACTGCAGTAGAGGGGATCACCCCTATAACCCTCCCATTGACTCTTCCCCAGACCAGGAAGCCGGGACCCCTTTCCCACTGATCACCATGGTAGGACTGGGGGTCGTGACCCCCAGCTTGAGAAGCCCTGGGCTGCAGTGAGCCTCCTAGGAGCTGATACCCCGGTACTAAACACATTCTCAGAGTCTCAGAAAGACCCTTTGCTTTCCCCGGCCTTGCCAGAGCCCGGGCCCCTCCACCTTCCAGCACCACCACCCTCACCCCAGTGCCCACAAGACAGGCTGGGGAGGGGTGAAGGGAGACGCACTTGTTGGACTTTAATGCTGTCAGTGTTTGCACAGGGAGGAGCAGGAGGGAATGGTGGAGGGGAGGAGGCAGGAACAGGTGGACTTTGGAATACAAGGAAGGGCGAGGCATGAGGAAAAGGAAGCGGAAACAGAAGGCAAGGAGGAAGCATAGGGAGGGGAGCAGGGAATAGAGGGAGCAGAGGGAGGAGAGGGGGAAGAGAGGGGCGGGAGGGACTAGAGGGGGAAGGGGAGCAGGGAATAAAGGCAGGGGAGTGCACAGGTGTTAGGTAAATGTCAGCTTGTCCTACTCACCACTCACTGCCCGGGTAGAGCGGAGTTGGTTTGGAACTCCAAAGCTGTCAGAGACCAAGAAAAGCAATGCACCAACACCAGTAGCTTTGATCAAAGGGCACACAGCTTCGGAGGCATGTGGCAACTTTATTAGTGACAAGCATCAGTATTTATAGTTAGTTTCAAGACAGACAAAAGGAGGGGTACTGGGCACGTGTTTACCTCTTCATCATGCAGGCTGACCTTGTTCAGACTAGTTTCTATGTTATTCAAGTTAAGCAGAGCAGAATATTTGTTCAAGATAAAGGGATTTGAACAAGGTTGGGAGGAGGAATTTATGACAGGAGACCCAGAGGAGAAATTCACTGCAAGAGTCCCTCTTATCTTACCTAACACAGGGGTAGGGGAAAGAGGGAATAGAGGGAGGGGAGGGGGCACGTGAGGGGCAGGAGCAGGGCTTAATTTGTAATAAGAGGTGCTGGGGCTCATGTAATTTTTTTACATTCATACCAGATGCAGCAAGCCCAGTGGTACAGGGCCTCTGAACTGCCAAGCATAGAGGTGCTGGGGCTCATAGAATCATAGAATCTCAGGGTTGGAAGGGACCTCAGGAGGTCATCTAGTCCAACCCCCTGCTCAAAGCAGGACCAACCCCAACTAGATCATCCCAGCCAGGGCTTTGTCAAGCCTGACCTTAAAAATCTCTAAGGAAGGAGATTGCACCACCTCCCTAGGTAACCCATTCCAGTGCTTCACCACCCTACTAGTGAAAAAGTTTGTCCTAATATCCAACCTAAACCTCCCCCTCTGCAACTTGAGACCATTACTCCTTGTTCTGTCATCTTCTACCACTGAGAACAGTCTAGATCCATCCTCTTTGGAACCCCCTTTCAGGTAGTTGAAAGCAGCTATCAAATCCCCCCTCATTCTTCTCTTCTGCAGGCTAAACAATCCCAGTTCCCTCAGCCTCTCCTCATAAGTCATGTGCTCCAGCCCCCTAATCATTTTTGTTGCCCTCCGTTGGACTCTTTCCAATTTATCCACATCCTTCTTGTAGTGTGGGGCCCAAAACTGGACACAGTACTCCAAATGAGGCCTCACCAGTGCCGAATAGAGGGGAATAATCACGTCCCTCGATCTGCTGGAAATGCCCCTACTTATACAGCCCAAAATGCCGTTAGCCTTCTTGGCAACAAGGGCACACTGTTGACTCATATTCAGATTTTCGTCCACTGTAACCCCTAGGTCCTTTTCTGCAGAACTGCTGCATCTGGCAAGCTGCATCTGACATCCCTGGCAAGCCCTGGCACAAATTAAGGTCTGGGGAGAGGGCAGAGGAAATAGAGTGTGGGGAGGTAGCACAGGGGAGGTGAGGGATAATATAGGAATGGGAGGGGCAGGGGGAGCAGGAGGAGGGAATAGAGGGAGGGGAAGGTGAAGGGGTAGATGGACGAGGGCACAGAGGGATGGGACATGACAGGAGGGAACAGAGGGAAGGGAGAGGAAGAAGGGAATAGAGGGTGGAGAGAGAATACAGAGAGGGAAGGGAGATGTACAGGGGGCAGAGTGAATAGAAGGATGGGAGAGAGCATTGGGAGAGGAAGGAGATAATATATAGAGAGGAGAGGGCATGGGGTTAGGTATGAAGAAACAGAGAGAGAGGAGGCATCATGGAGGGGGCAGGACAGATACAGGAATGGGAGGGTGCAGGAGGAGGGGGAGGAGGGAATGGAGGGAGGGTCAATGGGGAGCCTGGGGAGAAGAGGTGCAATGAATACAGGTGGGGGTGATCCGGAGGCTGCTGTTGTTGCAGTTGTTACTGTGGGTATAATTGTGTCCTTCGTCTCTTCTTTTGCCTTGAAGGGAGAACCATCTTCTCAAGGGACATCAGAGGTACATAGCTGGGCCTGGGCTTGGATTGTGTCATTAGCAGGGGAATGCACAGGTAGAATTAGGAGAGGGCCGGGTACATGCAAGGGTACACTCTGGGGCCCTGCTCATTGCCTCCAACCCCAGGCTGGCTCCCCTATCTACCCTCCTGTCTCTCTCATCACCCCAGAAGAGGGGATCTCCCCTAATCATCCCATTGACCCTTCCCCAGACCAGCCAGCCGGGACCCCGCTCCCACTGATCACCATGGTAGGACTGGGGGTCGTGACCCCCAGCTTGAGAAGCCCTGGGCTGCAGTGAGCCTCGTAGGAGCTGACACCCCGGTACTAAACACATTGTCAGAGTCTCAGAAAGACCCTTTGCCCGCGGTTCTTTCCCCGGCCTTGCCAGAGCCCAGGCCCCTCCAGCACCCCCACCCCACCATGGACTTGGCGCCCACAAGACAGACTGGGGCGGGATGAAGGGAGACGCACTTGTTGGATTTTAATGTTGTCAGTGTTTGCACAGAGAGTGGGAGAGGGGGATAGAGGGAGGGGAGGGGGTAGAGGAGGGGGGAGAAGGGGGTAGAGGAGGGGGGAGAAGGCGGTAGGGATGGGGAAGTCAGGAGGGGGACTGGGGTAGGAATAATGGGAGGGGACAGGAAGGGTGGGGGAGAAGGGAATGGAGGGAAATTTAATGGGGACAGTGGTGGATTCACACATGGGTCAACAGGGCCCAGGCCCCTCGCCAATTTGGGGGCCCTGGCAGGAGCCCTGGAACCTGTGTAGAAGTGTGGGGTGGGGCACCAGCACCAGAACAGTGGCCCCACTCCTTGCTCCTCCTCTTTCCCCTGGGGCCCCAGGCCAGGCCAGAAGACAGAGCTGGGCTGTGCTAAGAGCTGCCCGGGGAGCCTGGGCCGCTATGGGGTGCCCTGGATCCTCCCCCTGCCCTGGGTGGAGGGCCCGGGGGCCTGAGAGCAGCCCCCAGCTCATGTCCCGGCCTCCGCCCCCCAGGGCAGGTGGAGGGTCCAGAGCTTCCCACAGCAGCCTGAGCTCCCTGAGCGGCCCTTACCACGGCCCAGCTGTGCCTTCCGGGGCCAGGGGCAGAGCCTTGGGGGAAGAGGGGGCAGGGAAGGGCCCATGGTGAGGAGGGGTGAGGAGGCTCCCTACCTGCCCTGGCCCCATACTGCTCCCAGAAGCAGCCGGCACGTCCTTGCTGCCCCTGGGGGTGGGGGACAGGGAGTCTCTGTATGCTGCCCCCACCCTGAGCGCCGACTCCGCAGCTCCCATTGGCCGGGAACTGCGGAGTGAATGTCCTGCAGGCACTGCGGAGATACCACAGGGGGAGCAGGCATGCAGCAGGGGAAGAGCAGATTCAACAGTTGCAGTGTCCTCAATAGAGGTTATATGGTTAACTTGTATTTTTGTCTTTAATTAAATACGATGTTCAACATAACATCCAATGCAAGGTTGGAAACTTAGGCTGGAATGTGGATAAATTATTATTTCAATATCGAGAGATGCAATTTTCCCCTCATTCCATCCCCATGTCTCCTTCGACTTGCCCTGCCTGTTAAGGTGACCTCATACTGTTTCTAGGATTAATATATTGCATTTTTAGCAATGATTTTTATAACTGAACCTCTGTCTGTGAGACGAGCATAGAATCTCAGAAAGAATTGCTCTCTTCCAAAAAAAGCCGTCATCTCCCCCTGTTCACAGAGAGTGAAACCAGACTGCCTTACAGGAGATGGTGTCGTCCTTTGCTTCTGGTAGACAGAGACACTTGGTATAAGGGATCTGTGTTTAAATGATTTCAAATTATTCCAGAGGTATCTCACCTAAAGTTTAGAAACTTCATAAAACTTGATAAATCACAGGGAATATGTTCATAAATTGGGAGATTATTTTTGAGAAAATGGATGAAAAGGAAAGGGGCAGAAATTTACAATCAGTTGGTAGATCCAATTACTCCGAAGCAGTTCTTTGATGTCTGCTCTGATGAGGTGAGGGCAGCGGTGTGGGAAAATCCCAGTAACTGTGGAAAAGGCAGATGCTGCTGCTGACTGATACAGGCCAAGGAGACCATTTATAGTGCGCCGGTCCCAAAGGGAAGGGCAAAAGTCTGGCATAAAAGGGGGCCCCCGATTTATTCCTGGGAAAAAAGAGGAGGGAATAAGCTTCCACCAGCCCAGTACCAGTCACCTCCTGGTAACCCTCATTATCAGACCCCAGCCCAAAGGAATGGCCCAAAATAGTGTTTCTTATGTGCATCCCTTGAACAACTTCAGTATTGCCAGAAGGGAATCTAGTTAATTTTGTCAGCTCTGACCTCCTGCAGGAACACAAAGAGTTTATTAAACAGTCCAAGGTAAATGGTAACCTGTGCTGGGGTGGACAGGGACTGGAGCACGGATTTCCCTTGTCAGGAGGAATATGATTAAGGAGGGTGATATAAGCCCTGGGCTGGGATTGTGTCATTCGCAGGGGGGATGAGCAGGCAGAATTAGGAGTGGGCCGGGTACACAGTAGGGCCCTGCTCATTTCCTCTATCCTCAGGCTGTCTCCCATATCAGCCTTCCTGTGTTCTCTGTCCCTACTCATCACCCCAGCAGAGGGGATCTCCCCTATGACCATCCCACCAACCATTCCCCAGAGCAGCCAGCTGGGACCCCTCTCCCAATGATCACTGTGGCAGGACTGGGAGTCATCGTCACCCCCAGCTGGAGAAGCCCTGGAGTTAGACTGGTGGGAGCTTACAACCTGGTACTAGACACATTGTCCGCGTCTCCCACTGTGCTTCCCCTGCCTTGCCAGATCCCAGGACCCTCCAGCACCCCCACCCCACAATAAGACTGCAGGACAGGCTGGGGAGGGGTGAATACAGATGCACTTGTTGGATTTTAATGCTGTCAATGTTTGCAGAGGGAGGGGGAGGAGGCAACAGAGGGATGGGAGGAGGAAAGGGCCTGTGGAAGAGGAAATACAGGGAAGGGAGGGGACACAGGGAAAGGGAAGAGGAAACAGAAGGAGAGGAGGAATCATAGGACCTGGGAGATGGGTCGGAAATAGGAGGGAGCGTGGGCTCTAATGACAAAGAGATGGGAGGGTCAGGGCAAAACTGGGAGGCAAGATCAAATCAGTATCTTAGATGCCTGTATACAAATGTGAGAAGTATGGGTAATAAGCAGGAAGAACTGGAAGTGCTAATAAATAAATTAAACTATGACATTGTTGGCATCACCGAAACTTGGTGGGATAATACACATGATTGGAATGTTGGTATGGATGGGTACAGCTTGCTCAGGAAGGACAGACAGGGGAAAAAGGGAGGAGGTGTTGGCTTATATATTAAAAATGTACACACTTGGACTGAGGTGGAGATGGACATAGGGGACGGAAGTGTTGAGAGTCTCTGGGTTAGGCTAAAAGGGGTAAAAAACAAGGGTGATGTCATGCTAGGAGTCTACTACAGGCCACCTAACCAGGTGGAAGAGGTGGATGAGGCTTTTTTTAAACAACTAACAAAATCATCCAAAGCCCAAGATTTGGTGGTGATGGGGGACTTCAACTATCCAGATATATGTTGGGAAAATAACACAGCAGGGCACAGACTATCCAATAAGTTCTTGGACTGCATTGCAGACAACTTTTTATTTCAGAAGGTTGAGAAAGCTACTAGGGGGGAAGCTGTTCTAGATTTGATTTTAACAAATAGGGAGGAACTCGTTGAGAACTTGAAAGTAGAAGGCAGCTTGGGTGAAAGTGATCATGAAATCCTAGAGTTCACAATTCTAAGGACGGGTAGAAGGGAGTACAGCAAAATAGAGACAATGGATTTCAGGAAAGCGGATTTTGGTAAGCTCAGAGAGCTGATAGGTAAGGGCCCATGGGAATCAAGACTGAGGGGAAAAACAACTGAGGAGAGCTGGCAGTATTTCAAAGAGACACTATTAAGGGCCCAAAAGCAAACTATTCCGCTGGGTAGGAAAGATAGAAAATGTGGCAAAAGACCACCTTGGCTTAACCACAAGATCTTGCAAGATGTAAAAAATAAAAAGGAGTCATATAAAAAATGGAAACTAGGACAAATTACAAAGGATGAATATAGGCAAACAACATGGGAATGCAGGGGCAAGATTAGAAAGGCAAAGGCACAAAATGAGCTCAAACTAGCTACAGGAATAAAGGGAAACAAGAACATTTTTTATCAATACATTAGAAGCAAGAGGAAGACCAAGGACAGGGTAGGCCCACTACTCAGTGAGGAGGGAGAAACAGTAACAGGAAACTTGGAAATGGCAGAGATGCTTAATGACTTCTTTGTTTCGGTCTTCACCGAGAAGTCCGAAGGAATGCCTAACATAGTGAATGCTAATGGGAAGGGGGAAGGTTTAGAAGATACAATAAAAAAAGAACAAGTTAAAAACCACTTAGATACGTTCGATGCCTGCAAGTCACCAGGACCTGATGAAATGCATCCTAGAATACTCAAGGAGCTAATAGAGGAGGTATCTGAGCCTCTAGCTATTATCTTTGGTAAATCATGGGAGACAGGAGAGATTCCAGAAGACTGGAAAAGGGCAAATATAGTGCCCATCTATAAAAAGGGAAATAAAAACAACCCAGGAAACTACAGAGCAGTTAGTTGAACTTCTGTGCCAGGGAAAATAATGGAGCAAGTAATTAAGGAAATCATCTGCAAACACTTGGAAGGTGGTAAGGTGATAGGGGATAACCAGCATGGATTTGTAAAAAACAAATCATGTCAAACCAATCTGCTAGCTTTCTTTGATAGGATAACGAGTCTTGTGGATAAGAGAGAAGCGGTGGATGTGGTATACCTAGACTTTAGTAAGGCATTTGATATGGTCTCGCATGATATTCTTATCAATAAACTAGGGAAATACGACTTAGATGGGGCTACTATAAGGTGGGTGCACAACTGGCTGGATAACCATACTCAGAGAGTAGTTATTAATGGTTCCCAATCCTGCTGGAAAGGTATAACGAGTGGGGTACCGCAAGGGTCTGTTTTGGGACCGGCTCTGTTCAATATCTTCATCAACGACTTGGATATTGGCATAGAAAGTACGCTTATTAAGTTTGCAGTTGATACCAAACTGGGAGGGATTGCAACTGCTTTGGAGGATAGGGTCATAATTCAAAATGATCTGGACAAGTTGGAGAAATGGTCAGAGGTAAACAGGATAAATAAGGACAAATGCAAAGTGCTCCACTTAGGTAGGAACAATCAGTTTCACACATACAGAATGGGAGGAGACTGTCTAGGAAGGAGTACGGCAGAAAGGGATCTAGGGGTTATAGTGGACCACAAGCTAAATATGAGTCAACAGTGCGATGCTGTTGCAAAAAAAGCAAACATGATTCTGGGCTGCATTAACAGGTGTGTTGTGAGCAAGACACAAGAAGTCATTCTTCCGCTCTACTCTGCGTTGGTTAGGCCTCAACTGGAGTATTGTGTCCAGTTCTGGGCACCGCATTTCAAGAAAGATGTGGAGAAATTGGAGAGGGTCCAGAGAAGAGCAACAAGAATGATTAAGGGTCTAGAGAACATGACCTATGAAGGAAGGCTGAAGGAATTGGGTTTGTCTAGTTTGGAAAAGAGAAGACTGAGAGGGGACATGATAGCAGTCTTCAGGTATCTAAAAGGGTGTCATAAGGAGGAGGGAGAAAACTTGTTCATCTTAGCCTCTGAGGATAGAACAAGAAGCAATGGGCTTAAACTGCAGCAAGGGAGGTTTAGGTTGGACATTAGGAAAAAGTTCCTAACTGTCAGGGTGGTTAAACACTGGAATAAACTGCCCAGGGAGGTTGTGGAATCTCCATCTCTGGAGATATTTAAGAGTAGGTTAGATAAATGTCTATCAGGGATGGTCTAGACAGTATTTGGTCCTGCCATGAGGGCAGGGGGCTGGACTCGATGACCTCTCGAGGTCCCTTCCAGCCCTAGAATCTATGAATCTATCTAATCTTGCAGAAATAGTAAGTAATAGCAAGGAAATGTGTTAGCTTATCTTTTGTTTTAGCTTGTGAATTTTCCCTGTGCAAAGAGGGAGGTTTATCCCTGTTTTTGTAACTTGAAAGTTTTGCCTAGAGGGGAAATCCTCTGTGTTTTTGCATCTTTTGTTATTCTGTAAAGTATTTACCATCCTAATTTTACTGAGGTGATTCTTCTACCTTTTCTTTAATGAAAATTCTTCTTTTAAGAACCTGCTTGATTCTTCATTGTTCTTAAGATCCAAGGGGTTGGGTCTGTGCTCACCTGTACCAATTGGTGAGGATATTATTTTCAAGCCTTCCCCAGGAAAGGGGGTGTAGGGCTTGGGGGAAATATTTTTGGGGAATAGGACTCCAAGTGGTCCTTTCCCTGAATCTTTGTCTAAATCACTTGGCGGTGGCAGCATACTGTTCAAGGACAAGGTGGAATTTGTGCCTTGGGAAAGTTTTTAACCTAAGCTGGCAAAAATAAGTTTAGGGGATCTTTCATGCAGGTCCCCACATCTGTACTCCAGACTTCAGCTTGGGGAAGGAACCCTGACAGGGACACATCTGGGTATGGAAATTGTATGGCGGGCCATGAATGCTCACGAAATTGGGGGTTGGGGTGGGGGGTGGGGACGAGGGCTCCAGCTGGGGGTGTGGGCTCTTGAGTGGGGCTGGGGATGAGGGATTTGGGGTATAGGAGGGTGCTACAGGCTGGGACCGAGGGGTTCAGAGGGTGGGAGGGGGATCAGTGCTGGAGCAGGGGGATGGGGCGCAGGAGGAAGTCAGGGGTACAGGCTCCGGGCGGCGCTTATCTCAAGCAGCTCCCAGAAGCAGTGGCATGTCCGCCCTCCGGCTCATAAATGGAGATGTGGCGCTGGCCATGTGGTTCTGCGTGCTGCCCTGTCCGCAGGTGCCACCCCTGCAGCTCCCATTGGCCGCAGTTCCCAGCCAATGTGAACTGCAGAGCCAGCACTTGCAGTGGGGGCAGCGTGCGGAGCCCCCTGCTGCCGCTATGCGTAGGAGCCAGGGGGGGGACATGCCGCTGCTTCCGGGAGCCACGGCACATGCAGAGCGGGGCAAGCTCCTGATCCCTCTCCCCGGCAGGTGCTCAAGGGCCGGATTAAAATGTCTGATGGGCCGGATGCAGCCCCTGGGCCATAGTTTGCTCACCCCTGGTAGATGCTGAGGCAGATAACTGTAATAATTGTTACCCAGATAGAAATATATGAATGATCATTGTTTTTATCCCATTGATGTTAAAGCAACAGTGAAATATGTGTGATGGTTCTGGGCTATTTGGCTATCTAATTATTTGTGGTCTTGGTTTGACTAATACTGACCACCCCTGCATGTGTGATTGTATGACACTCCCTAACATCAGCTCTTGAATTCATCAGCCCCTTTGTGAGGCAGTGACACTGACAGATAAGGTAACTAGCTGCCTGTAGGTTTAATGTTTTTTTTTCTCCTCCACCTTCTCTCTCCCTTTGGATCAGGGAGCAGGGAGGGGTGTGAAGGTCATTTATTATGTTCTATGTAAGGAAACAGGGAAGCAGCATTTTACAAACCCAGGCTCACTGATTGGTTTCTTATCCCACTTTAGAATAACAACTTCCACAAGAACTGAGAGTGGAGCAATTCTGATTATATTTTGATGGCAGATACCTCTCCCCTCAACAACTCACACATACTCACATGAAGGCTTATCCTCACTGCTCTAATAATTGAATCGTGTGCACCTCTTTCATTCTCACAGATCAAAGAAGCTCCAGAGAAAGAGAAGAAAATAATAGAAGAGGAGGAAAGGATGAAAAAGGTTAGTGTGCATTCCTATAAACCGGGGTTCACAAGAGACTAGAATGATAGCCTGGAGCTGAAATAGGTCACAGTGCTGTAACTCTCTGATTCACCTTTCCCTGTGAAATGACAATGTTACTCATTGATCATGGGGAAATACAGGCAATGCAACATTCCCAGACAATTCCCCTGGGTTTCTTTTCAGTGTAATCCTAACCAGGAAAGGACAGAAATGAGAGGTCAGGGCCTCCCGTGCCATTTTAACTCTATCCTTGAAAAGCCAGTAAACAAATAACCTTTTCTATCCATAACAATCAGGATCGTCTCACCAGGACAAACCAGATCCTGTGCATGACCTCAGATGGGAGGAACCTTCCTCTCCCAGTAACTGAAGTTGTGCTGACTCTGGCCTCCCTTATGACTATTCCCAGGGCCAGCTGGGGTCAGTCACTGTGCAGAGAAAATGCTTTTAGGTGGGCTGTGCACACTCAGACGGGGAAAATGAGCCCTTGGGCAATGCAGAGCATTGGGACCTTTAGCTGGCTGGATGCCACAAGAGCCCCCCTCACAGAAGCAAACTCTGAGTCAAGGTCAACTGAAGAATCTGCTGACCTTGAGCCCCTCAGTTCCTTCTCTGTCATGGTTAGGTGTGATGGCAGGATCTTCAGTGCCGGGCTTAGGTCTCACACCAAGCCTGTTGTAGAGTTACCTTGTACAAAGTCTCTTGGTCTTAATATTGGCTAGTTTATTATTGTATATTTCATTAATTTGTCTGCACTGTAGCACAGTTCTCTTCCTGGACCAGCTTCACCTCTGTGCCAGGCACAATGCCGTACCCATAGCCCCAAGAGGTGTTCCTCGGGCCCTTCCATATTCCTGAAAGCTGATGCACGTGCTCTCTGTCTGCCCTCTCTTGGCAAAGGCCATTTGCCCAGGCAGCACTCGATCCCGCACAGCCTGGGCCTGGAAAGACAGGCAGAGCTGGAGTCAAGGCTTTTTCTTGAAGAAGGCTTTGAAAGCCAAACCCTTGGATCTGTCCAAAGCAGGAGGTCTGGGATCCATGCACGGCTGTAAAAGGCCTGTTTTGGCACCTGAGTTCTCCTGTGGAAGGAAACTGAAAGTACAGGAGCCTGGAGCCTTGGCACACAGGACATCAAACACACTATTGGTGCGTGTGATGCTGAGGTGCCTGTGGTGCTGGACAGTTGGGCTCCTTGCCATCTCAGAAGACTGTGAAGATGAGCCTGGATCGGGGGGTGGGTGGAAGGAATGGGTTTAAAAACTGCACATAAATGGACTAGAACAACAAACCATCATGTGGGCCTTGAACCCATTCCTGCCTGAGATCAAAGGCCACCTGGTACATCAGGTGGGTGCGCAACTGGCTGGATAACTGTACTCAGAGAGTAGTTATTAATGGTTCCCAGTCCTGCTGGAAAGGTATAACGAGTGGGGTTCCGCAAGGGTCTGTTTTGGGACCGGCTCTGTTCAATATCTTCATCAACGACTTGGATATTGGCATAGAAAGTACGCTTATTAAGTTTGCAGATGATACCAAACTGGGAGGGATTGCAACTGCTTTGGAGGATAGGGTCATAATTCAAAATGATCTGGACAACTTGGAGACATGGTCAGAGGTAAACAGGATGAAGTTTAATAAGGACAAATGCAAAGTGCTCCACTTAGGTAGGAACAATCAGTTTCACACATACAGAATGGGAGGAGACTGTCTCGGAAGGAGTACGGTAGAAAGGGATCTAGGGGTTATAGTGGATCACAAGCTAAATATGAGTCAACAGTGCGATGCTGTTGCAAAAAAAGCAAACTTGATTCTGGGCTGCATTAACAGGTGTGTTGTGAGCAAGACACGAGAAGTCATTCTTCCGCTCTACTCTGCACTGGTTAGGCCTCAACTGGAGTATTGTGTCCAGTTCTGGGCACCGCATTTCAAGAAAGATGTGGAGAAATTGGAGAGGGTCCAGAGAAGAGCAACAAGAATGATTAAGGGTCTAGAGAACATGACCTATGAAGGAAGGCTGAAGGAATTGGGTTTGTTTAGTTTGGAAAAGAGAAGACTGAGAGGGGACATGATAGCAGTCTTCAGGTATCTAAAAGGGTGTCATAAGGAGGAGGGAGAAAACTTGTTCATCTTAGCCTCTGAGGATAGAACAAGAAGCAATGGGCTTAAACTGCAGCAAGGGAGGTTTAGGTTGGACATTAGGAAAAAGTTCCTAACTGTCAGGGTGGTTAAACACTGGAATAAACTGCCCAGGGAGGTTGTGGAATCTCCATCTCTGGAGATATTTAAGAGTAGGTTAGATAAATGTCTATCAGGGATGGTCTAGACAGTATTTGGTCCTGCCATGAGGGCAGGGGGCTGGACTCGATGACCTCTTGAGGTCCCTTCCAGCCCTAGAATCTATGAATCTATGAATCTTCTATTGGACAGCACAGCGGTGATGTATCATGCAAGCAACCCGACTGGAGCAGGTTGTGCAGAGAAGTGTATCCTGGATCTATATTGTCTAAAGCAGGTAAAAGGAAACAAAAGTCCTGCTCAGCCTGTTATATAAAATTCTGTAGGAAATAAGGAAAAATTGGAGCCAGACAGACTGGTACAAAGTGGATGTTGTGACCCATGGTACCTAGGAAAGGCCACAGTAAAATGCTGAGGTCAGGGCAGGCTGAAAAAGGAGAGCAGATTCTCTCAAAGGTGTTGGTTAACACTGCAGTTAGATTCACCAACCAGTTACAAATTGTGCTCCTGATTCCCTCTGCCCCCCCCCCCCCCCACTGGTTATCAAGAAGCAAAAGAGAAATCACACGGCCCCCTTTATTGCAATCCAGTTCTCTGGCTCCCAATCAGCACCTAGGTCCAGTAAAGTGAGGAGTTATTTGCAACTCTGCTCACTATATAAAATATTCTTCTGATCCCAAAGGGCCAGCCACATTACCAGATTAATATTAGTTTGGATCTTACCCAAAATACTACATTTCCAGCCAATCCTTTAGTATCTAAAGCTAAAGATTTATTATAAAAGAAAAGAAATGAAAGAGAAGAGAGTTGTTAAATGGTCAAAGCAATCAGATACATACAGAGACTTCAGAGTCCATATATCAGGTTCTTAGGAGTATTGTTGCGTTTACTGGCTTGAAAGTCCCTCTGGAGCACGTCCACAGCTTGGATGGGTCATTCAGTCCTTTCTTCAGAGCTTCGTCTGTAGAGAAGTTACTCCAGAGGTAAGAAGCAGGACTGAAGACAAAATGGAGAAGATGTAGCTGCCTTTTATATTCTTTTTGCCAAGGGGCTTGTACTTCCTTTGTCCCAAACACAAGCTCACAGCACATGGCATGAAAAAGCCTTAGAGTTCTCTGTCCACCCGCATGCCCCTACATGTCTTGCTGACTCATAAGGTGTAGCCCCTGGCTTCTTTCAATGGATCCATTGTACAGCTGATGGCCCTTGATGGCCCTTCAAATAGGCTACATGGTGCTGTTGCCAATCTGTCTGGGGGTGTCACCCAGAAACACAGCACAACTTTGACATACGGATATATCACATATATTCATAACGGTCCCCTTAAACAGTTGACTGGTGCCAGTGGGTGCTCCAACCCTGGAGCACCCAGAGAGTCGGCGCCTATGATCCCTGGGACCTTTCCTGTGCCTTTCCTCTGTACTGTGAAATTCCCTTCAGATTTAGCTGAGTTGCAAAGTTTGTAAACCGAACACTGGCTCCCTGCCCCAGGGGCAGAAATCACCCTCCCCCTTCTCTCACCTGCGTTCCTCAGGGAAATGTTGACAGTGACAAAATCACACACACTGGGCCCTGCCACTGCCAAAGCAGCAGCAGCACCACACACTGCACAGGGAATGCCTGGGAGCTGCCAGAACAGCTGTAGGTGCAAGCAGGGGAGGGGGTGGGGGGGCGAGAAAGGGCTGTGCTGGGCTGCCCTCCCCTTTCCAACCCATCCCCTGGTCCAAGTAGCCCGTGCCTCCCCCCCATATCCCCCGTGGGAGCACCACATGAGGAAGGAACTTGTCAGGCTGTTTGGAGCGCCTCATGATCAAGAATACCAAGCTCAGGGCAGACAAAGAGTCCTGTGGCACCTTATAGACTAACAGAAGTATTGTAGCATAAGCTTTCGTGGGTGAGTACCCACTTCGTCGGATGCATGTAGTGGAAATTTCCAGGGGCAGGTATAAATAAGCAGGCAAGAATTAGGCTAGAGGTAACGAGGTTAGTTCAATCAGGGAGGATGAGGGCCTCTTCTAGCAGTTGAGGTGTGAACACCAAGGGAGGAGAAACTGCTTTTGTAGTTGGCTAGCCATTCACAGTCTTTGTTTAGTCCTGAGCTGATGGTGTCAAATTTGCAAATGAACTGAAGCTCAGCAGTTTCTCTTTGGAGTCTGGTCCTGAAGTTTTTTTGCTGCAGGATGGCTACCTTCAAATCTGCTATTGTGTGTCCAGGGAGATTGAAGTTTTCTCCTACACGTTTTTGTATATTGCCATTCCTAATATCTGATTTGTGTCCATTTATCCTTTTGAATCATAGAATCATAGAATATCAGGGTTGGAAGGGACCTCAGGAGGTCATCTAGTCCAACTCCCTGCTCAAAGCAGGACCAATCCCCAACTAAATCATCCCAGCCAGGGCTTTGTCAACCCTGACCTTAAAAACCTCTAAGGAAGGAGATTCCACCACCTCCCTAGGTAACCCATTCCAGTGCTTCACCACCCTCCTAGTGAAAAAGTGTTTCCTAATATCCAAACTAAACCTCCCCCACTGCAACTTCAGACCATTACTCCTTGTTCTGTCATCTGCCATCACTGAAAACAGTCTAGATCCATTCTCTTTGGAACCCCCTTTCAGGTAGTTGAAAGCAGCTATCAAATCCCCCCTCATTCTTCTCTTCTGCATACTAAGTAATGCCAGTTCCCTCAGCCTCTCCTCACAAGTCATGTGCTCCAGCCCCCTAATCATTTTTGTCACCCTCCGCTGGACTCTTTCCAATTTTTCCTCATCCTTCTTGTAGTGTGGGGCCCAAAACTAGACACAGTGCTCCAGATGAGGCCTCACCAATGCTAAATAGAGGGGAATGATCACATCCCTCGATCTGCTGGAAAAGAGAATACTTTACTTTGTTCTTTTAGTTACTTCAGTTCAATGATTAGTTTATTTAAATCAGAGAGACCAATAGGAACTTGAAAAAGCAGAAAAGCTTGTCTTCTTCTTCTTCTTCCAATCTTTGAATAAAAATGGTTTGAGAGGATGAGATCTATTAGTTCTAAAATTGTGAAGGATGTGGTGACCAGAAACATCAATTCAATTCCTAACTACAGATAATACTGCCTTTGTTTAATAAATCAGGTAATTTTACATTTAAAACCCCCAGGCTTTGATATACTTAGATATTTTTTTCTTATGTATCCAGTACATTTAAGGTAGTTTGGTTTAACTAATAAAAAATTAAAATGCTACTTTTGTGCATTTTTAATTTAATTTTAATTTCAATTCAAGTAGAGCTTGACACAAATCACAAATACAAAATTAACAATCTAGTATATAAAAAAATCACCATTTTCTAACAAATACACAATGTAAAAATTAAGAACCTGGATAAATGTACATTAAGCTATATAATAGGTTAAACAAATGTGTGTAGATATAGCGCATCTTCCTGGTATACGAAAAAGAAGTACCAAATTTAGGGCGGAGTCTATATTTACATACAAGTCAGCATGTTTTAATTGTTACCAACCAATGAGAACCAACCTTTCTTTAGGGAGAAAAAAAAAAGTAGAAAGGCAAAGCAAGGTTAAAATCAGTTATTTAATACATTATTAACATTCGTGATTTAAATACCTTTGATTTAAATCATTCTACTGTGGTCTCTGTGAGTAGAAGGGGGGTGTTTTAGAGAAGGTGAGTGGAAGGGGAGGTGACAGAGGGGGGTAGGAGGGGATGGAGAGTGTGTGTGAGGAGAGAGAGGTAACAGTGAGGGGGACCTGACTGTGTGTGGAGGGGGTGAGGGGTAGGGGAGCACAGGTTCGTGTGTGGAAGAGGTGATGGGGAGGAGAGTGTGTGATGGATGAGGGTGATGGAAGTGGGAATTTTCTGTAATATTTTTTATGAGCTATCTGCATGAGTCTGTGCCAATCCTCTTGACATCACTCCCTGTTGGGGAAAAGAATTGATTTTCTCCCTGGGACATGGGAGATCTGGGCTAGGTATTCCAGGCATAGCACCACTAGGACTGTCTGGGCTAGAATCAACACATTTGAACGGAAGCCTCAATGTCTGAAGAGAACTCCCAGAGAGAATGACTCCCCCAAACCTCGCTGCAGGGAAGCAGGGCAATGCCCCAAGCTGGAGAAAAATAGAGAAGATAACGGATATGTCTACACTGCAAGTTAAGGTGTCTTTGTAGCATGGATTAGCATGCCCATGCTAGCTTTAATCTAGCCAGCGTGGGTAGCAATATCAGTGTAGAGATGCTGGCACAGGCTTCAACATGAGCTCTATCATAAATATAGGGGGAAAGGTAGCAACCTTTATGTATGCAGTAGCATAAAATCCCTCCTTGGCAGCTGTACTGGATTGCCTTACCTGTAAAGGGTTAAACAGTTCAAATAACCTAGTTGGCACCTGACCAGAAGGACCAATGAGGAAAGAAGATACTTTCAAATCTAGGGGGGAAGAATTTGTTCTTCTTCGAGTGCTTGCTCATATCAGTTCCAATTAGGTGTGCACGCGCTGTGTGCATGATCGTCGGAAGATTTTTACCCTAGCAACACTCAGTGGGCCGGCTGGCGCCCCCTGGAGTGGCACCGTTGCGGCGCCGAATATATACCCCAGCCGACCCAGCGCCCTCTCAGTTCCTTCTTACCGCCAGTGAGGGTCGTTGGAACTGTGGAGCGCAGCTTAGCTGATCTCCACCTCCCTAGCTTAGTTAGCGCTTGCTTACCATTGTTATAGTTTTAAGTACTTTAAGTAGTTGTTAATAGTTTGATAGTTTTGTTAGACTCTTAGTGTAAATACTAGTGGGGGGTAAGGGGCTTCTCCCCTTCCCTCCCTCCCGGGACCGGGATGATGCCTGGCTCTCCGGGATCAAGCCTTGCTCAGCCTGCTCCAAGCCGATGGAGCAGGCCGAGCCCCACGACTTCTGTCTAAAGTGCCTGGGGGAAGCCCACTTAGCAGACAAGTGCCGGCATCAGCACCATCAACTCCGGCACCGCAGGGTCCGTCGAGTTCGGTGACTGTGAGCTCACCGAGGTCGAGCTGACGCTGCCATCCACACCGGACACTTTTTCTGCAGCATGGGACTTGATCGCGCTTACCGAACCGGCACCACAACAACCTTCGGTGCCGCCAGTGCGGATCGTCCCTTCGCGAGGGAACCCCGCCATGATGTGCCCTCCATCGCACACCGGAGCCAGGCGGTGCCGATCCTGGTCTAGCTCGAGGTCCCAGTCCCGCTCCAGGCGCAGGTCCCAGTCACAGCACCGCTTGCAGTCCCGACGCTGATCTCCTTCTCGGTGCCGGTCGCACTCGTGACGCCGTTCGACGTCGCGCGGGTCGACCTACAGATATGGTCGACACCACTTCGACTCCCAGCACCGCTCTCGATCGTGCCGGTCACAACACATGTCCCCGGAGAGCCGGTCCCGCCGTCGATCAACCCGACATTCCTCTTTGAGGTCCAGGTTGGGCTCTCAGCACCGAGACTTTCACCGGTCCCGCTCGAGATCCCGGTACCGCTCCCGCTCCCGGTGCCGATCTCCCTCGTCATGACGCAGCACGGCACTGTGTGCCAACCTGCAGGAGCGCTCCGCTCTACCCTAGCCGTCCCGCTCCACTTCCAGGTCATCCCAAGCGGAGAGTGGATACCACGTGGACCAGGGCCATGAGATGGAGGGACCTAGTCACTGGCAGGTGGACACGCAGGACCCTGGCCAGGAACCGCAGCAGTGGCCCTTTTGGACACCATGGAGCTACCATCAGGCCCAAGGTGTCCCTTCCAGGGCCTCTTAATCTGCCCACTCGGAACCCCGTGTACCAGAGGCCACAGTGTCCCGCGCTCCCCCAGAGGAGCTGGAGGTGACAGCCCAACCACCTGCTGAGGCCGGCGATCTGAATGTCGGGGACCCTGAGACGGGAGAGCTACCCCAGCAGGGCCTTCACCAGGACCCTTTAGTTCCAGGGATGTCATCCTCATCTTCCCCAGATGAGGCAGTGGTGGGAACGTCATTCTCTGGCCCACCACCCATTGACCTCCGGGACCACCAGGAACTGCGCTGCAGACTGGCACAGACTGGCGCAGAATATGAACCTGCAGGTGGAGGGGGTGGTGGAGCTAGAGGATCCCATAGTGGATATCCTGTTGGCTGATGCCCCCGCCAGGGTAGCCTTACCGTTTATACGAACAATCCAGACCAACGCCACTACAATCTGGCAATCTCCAGCTTCAATTCCCCCCACTGCGAGGGGGGTGGAGAGAAGGTACATGGCGCCCTCAAAAGACTTTGAGTACTTATACACTCACCCCCAACCGTGCTCCTTGGTCGTACAATCTGTGAACGAAAAGGAGAGGCACGGCCAACAGGTCCCTACACCTAAGTCTAAGGACGCTAAGCACCTAGACCTGTTTGGTAGAAAGATCTATTCTGCGGGGGGCCTACAGCTCAGAGTGGCCAACCAGCAGGCCCTCTTGAGCCGCTATAACTATGATACCTGGAACTCAATGCAGAAGTTCAGGGAATTCATTCCCCAGGAGTCCAGACAGGAGTACTCGGCCTTAGTTGAGGAGGGCAAGAAGGTGGCCAGAACTTCGTTACAAGCCTCCTTGGACATTGCCGACTCGGTGGCCAGGACGCTCGCATCAGGTGTGGCTATGCGCCACATCTCGTGGCTGCAGGCCTCCAGCCTCCCAGCAGAAGTACAACATACCATACAGGACTTGCCCTTTGAGGGGCAAGGCCTCTTTTCAGAGAAAACGGACTCTAGACTGCAGACCCTAAAAGATGGCCGGACTATAATAAGGTCTCTGGGGATGCACACTCCTATCTCTCAACGTAGGCCCTATAGGGCCCTTCTGCAGCGCCCCTACCCTATCCCCAGGCCTAGGCAGGATTTTGCCAGACGATGCGGCCGGGGTGGTAGAAGGAGGCAGCCTGGCCATCAACCTGGCCAGAACCAGGGCCCCTCCAAGCCACCGGCGAGGCCCAAGCAAAACTTTTGAAGCTGCGCCCAAGGGCAGAGCACCAGTCTCCTTACAGGACCCTTCGCCACCCTTCAAAGACCGCCTTTCCCATTTCTTTCATGCGTGATCCAACATAACCTCAGACCGCTGGGTCTTACGCACGGTGGAAAGAGAATATCACCTTCAGTTTGTTTCTCCCCCCCCCCCCACGCCCTCCCTCCCCGTCCCTCTTCAGGGACCCTTCTCACGAGCAACTTCTAATTCAGGAGGTACAAAAGCTCCTCGCTATAGGGGCAATAGAGGAGGTTCCAAGGGAGTTCAGGGGCATGGGGTTTTACTCCCGTTATTTCCTAATCCCCAAATCAAAAGGGGGGCTACGCCCTATCCTAGACCTTTGCGGACTCAACAAATTCATGGTAAAGTTGAAGTTCCGAATGGTTTCCGTGGGGACTATTATCCCTTCACTGGATCCTGGAGACTGGTACGCAGCCCTCGATATGAAGGATGCGTACTTCCACATAGCGATTTACCCGCCACACAGACGGTTCCTTCGCTTTTTGGTCAGCCAATGGCATTTTCAGTTTATCATTCTTCCCTTCGGCCTATCCACGGCGCCAAGGGTTTTCACAAAGTGCATGGCCGTCGTAGCGGCCTCTCTTCATCGACGGCGGATCCAAGTGTTCCCGTACCTCGACGACTGGCTCATCCGCGGCAACTCCTGCAGCCAGGTGCAATCGCATGTTCAGATTGCCATGAACATGTTGAGTCAGCTGGGCTTACTCCTCAACGTAGAAAAGTCCACTTTGGAACCAACCCAAAGGATAGACTTCATCAGGGCAGTCCTGGACTCGACGCTCGCTCGAGCGCTCCTTCCAGACGCACGTTTCCAGGCCCTAACATCTATCATACATGGCCTGCAAAGCTTCCCAACCTCGACGGCACGAAGCTGCCTAAGTCTACTGGGACACATGGCGTCCTACACTTTCGTGACCAAGCACGCCAGGTTACGCCTCCAACCGTTCCAGGCCTGGCTCTCAGCCGTGTATCACCCAGGCAGGAACAGCATAGACACAGTGGTCGCGGTGCCAACGGATGTCCTAGCCTCCCTAGATTGGTGGCTGAACCCCAGGATGGTGCTAGAGGGCGTGCCATTCCATACCCCACAGCCCTCCCTGGCCTTGACCATAAACACATCATCTCTGGGATGGGGAGCCCACCTTGCAGACCTTCGCACGCAGGGCCTTTGGTCTGTACAGGAGTTATCCCTCCACGTCAAAGTGAGGGAGCTGCGGGCAGTGCGCCTTGCCTGCCAGGCGTTTCACAAGCACCTTCAGGGCCGTTGCGTTGCAGTCCTCACAGACAACACAACGTCCATGTTTTATATCAACAAGCAAGGGGGAGCACGCTCGTCCCCCCTTTGTCAGGAGGCCATGTGGCTGTGGGAGTTCTGCATAGCCCACTCCATCCACCTGGTGGCCTCTTTTCTCCCAGGAGTTCAGAACACCTTGGCGGACCACCTCAGCAGATCCTTCCAGGCACACCAGTGGTCCATTTGCCCGGACGTCATCCACTCTGTTTTCCGGAACTGGGGTTTTCCCCACCTAGACCTGTTCGGGACTCGCGAGACTCGGAAGTGCCACGCGTTCTGCTCGCTCCAGGGATGCTCCCCGGGCTCCCTGATGGACGCTTTTCTCATGCCATGGACAGACCACCTGTCCTATTCCTTTCCCCCATTTCCGCTAGTCCACAGGGTCCGGCTCAAGCTGCGCAGGGACAGAGCCCGCCTAATCATGATCTCCCCGGTGTGGCCCAGGCAGCACTGGTACACCACTCTCCTAGAGCTCTCTGTGGCCACCCCAATCACACTTCCATTGTGGCCGGACCTGATTACTCAGGAGCACGGCAGACTTTGCCACCCCGACCTGCAATCTCTCCACCTCACGGCGTGGCTGCTGCATGGCTGAACCAGTCTGAGCTATGTAGCTCCACCTCGGTTCAACAGCAGTGTTGCTAGGGTAAAAATCTTCTGACGATCATGCACGCGGCGCGCGCGCACCCAATTGGAATAGATATGAGCAACACATCTCGAAGAACAACAGTTACAAAGGTGAGTAACCATCTTTTTTTTTGTTCTGTGGGTTGTTCCGTCTCCGGACGGAGGGAGAAACCAAGCAGGTACAACATCTCCTGAAAATATACCTGGAATAATCCATCTAAAACCACAGAAACTGTGAGTAAGGCAAGGAAATGCGTTAGGTCATGTTCTGTTTTGGCTTGTGAATTTTCCTATGCTACAGAGGTAGTTTTATTCCTGTTTTTGTAACTGTGAAGCTGAGCCCAGAGGGGAATCCTCTGTGTTTTAAATCTTTTTATTACCCTGTAAAGTTACCTTCCATCCTGATTTTGCAGGTGTGATTCTTTTATTTATTTCTTTATAAATAAAGTTCTTCTTTTAAGAACCTGATTGATTTCAGTGTCCTGAAGACAAACGGTCTGGTCTGTGCTCACATTCCTAAGGCAATTGGTTGGTATATTATTCTCAAGCCTCCCCAGGAAAGGGCATTAAGTGGCTTGGGGGGATATTTTGGGGGGATAGGGATTCCAAGTGAACCTTCCCTGAATTTTTGTGTAAATCACTTGGTGGTGGCAGCTATACCGTCCAAGGACAAGGAAAGGAATTTGTGCCTTGGAGAAGTTTTAACCTAAACTGGTAGAATATAAGCTTAGGGGGTCTTTCATGCGGGTCCCCACATCTGTACCCCAGAGTTCAGAGTGGAGGGGGGACCCTGACAGGCTTGTAACCCGAGTTCTGTGTCAGGGAAAGACTGCGGCAGCAGAGAGCTGCCAGAGCTTTTCCCTGCTCCCCCACCCCCCCTTACCTCCTGTGCCAGAGCCTTTCCCCACTTCAGGAGCTTTTCCCTGTGACAGGGGAAGACTACAGTAGCAGGGAGGGAGCGGGACACTACACTGCAAAAAATAGCAGTGTAGACAGGAGGCATGGCTTGGATGAGTAGAGAGCATGTAGGGCAGGGGTAGTCAATAGGTGAACTGTGGGCCAAATCCAGACCGACAGACAGTTTTGAATGGACTCTGAAATCTTTTTATTTACTTATTAGTATCATCATAACAGTGTAACACTGTTGCAAAAAAAGTAAACATCATTCTGGGATATATTAGCAGGAGTGTTGTAAGCAACACGCAAGAAGTAATTCTTCCGCTCTTCTCCACACTGATTAGACTTTAACTGGAGTATTGTATCCAGTTCTGGGTGCCAAATTTCAGGAAAGATGTGGACAAATTGGAGAAAGTCCAGAGAAGAGCAACAAAAATTTTGAAAGGTCTAGAAAACATGACCTATGAGGGAAGATTGAAAAAATTAGGTTTGTTTAGTCTGGAGAAGAGAGGACTGAGAGGGGACTGTGACCGGTTCCCCCCGGTTGCCACCTGGAACTGGGGTACCACTGAGCCTCTTGAGCCACCAGCCTGGCTCCTTCTCACAAGCTTGAGACCCAAGAGCAGTACCGTCCTGCCCTGGTCTATTCAGGCCAGTATATGGGTTTAATACCCTGTCTGTCTCACCTTCAATGTGAAGAGAACAATCACACTTGTGGTAACCAAGCAGAGATTTTCCCCAAACACTGCAGGCAAAGCTCACTGGGGTAGATTAAAAGAAAAAACAAGTTTATTAACTACAAAAGATATATTTTAAGTGATTATAAAGGAGAGCAAACTGATCAAAGCAGATTACCTAGCAAATAAACAAAAAATGCAACTAAGCTTAATGGACTAGATAGATTGGATATGAATTAACAGATTCTCACCCTAAGAGATGAAACAATCAGGCTGCAGATTCTTAAGGGGCCAGCTGCACTTGCTTTTCAGCTTGGAATCCCCAGGTGTTCATACATAGGCTAGAAATCCCTTTAGCCTGGGTCCAGCACTTCTCCCAGTTCAGTCTTTGTTCCTCAGGTGTTTCCAGGATTCTTCTTGCCTGGGGAGTGAAGAACCACTGATGATGTCACTCCCTGCCTTAGATAGCTTTTGCATATGGAGGGAACCTTTGTTCCAAAGCTTGGTTCCCAGACCAGTCTGTGGAAAAATACTGACATCCCAAGCTGGAGTCAAGCATCATCTGGCCTGGTCACATATCCTTGTAGAGTCATAGCAGCCATCTCTCACAAGCTGTCTGTAGCCTTCTCAGGAACACTCACCAGGTGGGAAATAAGTTTCTCCTAAGGCCTATTGTTTTCCCTAATGGCTCATTGCCCTCAATAGGCCCTTCCCAACCAGCTATCTAGATTGAAAGCATCTTGTCTAATGGGCGTTACCCAGTGTAACTACATTTGAAATACAGATACATAGTGAATATTCATAACTTCAGATACAAAAGTGATACATGCATACAAATAGGAGAGTCATAGTCAGCAAATCATAACTTTTCCAATGACACCTCAAATGACTTCTCTTGTACAAAATGCATCATAATTATGCCATAATCCTATCATAATAATATCACTGTGAAGAATATGGGATGCAGAGTCACAGGGACATAACAACAGTTTTCCGGTACATAAAAGGTTGTTACGAAGGGGAGGGATACAAATTGTTCTCCTTAACCTCTGAGGATAGGACAAGCAGCAATGGGCTTAAATTGCAGCCAGGGCAGTTTAGGTTGGACATTAGGGTGGTTAAGCAGTGGAATAAATTGCTTAGGGAGGTTGTGGAATCGCCATCATTGGAGATTTTTAAGAGCAGGTTAGACAAACACCTGTCAGGGATGGTCTAGATAATACTTAGTCCTGCCAGGAGTGCAGGGGACTGGACTAGATGACCTCTCGAGTTCCCTTCCCGTCCTACAATTCTGTGATTCTATGATTATTGTTGTTGAGCTTTTTAATATTATTTTCTCTTGAGTCTGGACCTTGACTATACCTTGACCAAGAAATTTAGACATTGACAAAAAACAGTTCCCTACCCTTGGTGTAGGGCATATAGCCAGGTACATACCTGCACCCTTCAGGCCTGGCTTTACTCTACTGGCCTAATCTGTGTTTTACCATCTACTCTGCTGTTTATACCTGTGCTAGGGGGTCTACATGCATATGTACTCTACGTGCTGCTGAAAGCATCTTGTAGTGTAGACGTTCCCTAGAGTAAAGCGAGCATGGGTTTGCCTGCCCATACTACAATCACAGCTGTCACTGGTGGTATAGACGTACCCAGAGAGAGAGAGCAAAGAAGGAGCTCAGAGAATGGGGACATGGCAAAGCCCAGGCTTTCAATAATACGAGCTCTGTGCTAAGCTTACCTCCCCCATGCTAACCTGAACACTTCCAGATGCTGCGCGCCAATTGACTATTCAAGCTACCTGGTTTTGAAAAGGGCTGCTTGCTGTCACTGGAATACACACTGAAATGCACGGTGCTCAAAGAAGGTACTGTCCCCCTCAGGAAGTCTGACGTTAGTTGGACTTGCTGCAGAGAGCCACAGGAACAAAGAGGTGTTGCTGCAGCCCAAAGGCTTAGTTGTGGAGCTGTTGAGACCATGTGGCCAGCTCTTATGGTAAAGTGTGACCTGTGGGGGTCTGGCACACTAAAGGGGTACTAAAAGGAGACTGTTTAAACTAAAGGCTGGGGCATAGCATAGACTTTGTGAGGGGGTGAAGAGGAGGGAAACATATGTGATTGTGAGGGGGAGAGGAGAGAACGAGAGGGAACCTGTGTGTGTGAGGAGTTTGAGGGGGAGGGGACATTTGTGTGAGGGATGGTAAACCTGTGTGTGCATGCGTGTGAGAGAGGGGTATGAGGGAGAGGGGTGAGCAGGAGGGGTAAAATTGTGGAGAGATGGAAGCCCGTGTGTGTTTGAGAGGGTGTGAGGAGGAGGGGCGTGTGTGTGAGGCTGTGGAGAGTGTGTAAGTTGGTGCTGATGGTGAGGAGAGTGTGTGTGTGTGAGAGAGAGCAGGGGAAGGGGAGAATGTGTGTTAGAGGGGGTAAGGGGAAAGGGAGTGTGTGCATGTATAGAAGGGAGTGTTGAGTGTGTGTGTGTGTGTGAGGGGAGGGAGGGGGAGGGCAGTGGGGAGGATTTGTGTGTGAGTGAAGGGGCTTTTATTCTATTCGCTTCTCCTTGTCTGGGCTGTTGAAGTGACCTTATTGAAGGAAACTGAGGCAGGTTGTAGCAGAGCTACACTCAGCCACAAGGGGGTGCTCAGGAGGTGATGGTGCCCCCTTCTATAAACCCCATCCCTCAGACCTTCCTGGGGGTGCTGCCTGCAGGACCAGGAGAGAAGTAGGGGGTCCTTTGGCTGGAAACACAGGCTGAGGGTTAGGAGCTGGGGCATAATGGTGAGGGACAGAGACAGATCTACCTATTGACAGAGAGTCTCCCTAGATGACCCTGAATTAGCAGCCAGAGTGGGAATCCGGGGACTCTTTGCTTGAGGGGCAGGTGGCCATTGAGGAGAGACAGGGGCCTGCTCACCCTGAGGGTGCTTTGTTAAAGCAGTTCTTTAATGTCTGCTCTGATGAGGTGAGGGCAGTGACATGGGAAAAGTCCAACAAACTGTGGAAAAGGCAGCCAGTGCCACTGACTGATACATGCAAGTGAGACCATTTATAGTGCACAAGTCCCAAAGGGAAGGGCAAAAGCCTGGCATGAAAGGAGGGGCCTTGGTTTATTCCTGGGAAAAAGGAGGAAGGGACTAAGCACCCACCAGCCCAGTACCTGTCACCTCCCGGTAACCCTAATTATGAGACCCCAGCCTAAAGGGATGGCCCAAAATCGTGTTTGTTACACACGTCCCTTGAAGACAAGAAGAAACAATGCCCTAAGTATGGCGAGTCCAAATACAATCTCTGATCCATCCAGATTAACGTAGCTACCCTCGAGTCAGAGAGTTCAGTGGTACCAGAGTGGGGGCTAGTTAATGTTATCAGCTCTGACCTCCTGGAGGAAGACTAAGAGCTCATTAAACAGGCCAAGATAAATGGCAATGTGTGGGGCGGTGGTCGAAGCTGCATGCAGGGTTGGGATTGGGCTGAGGGCAGCGCTGATATCGGGGTCTGGAGACAGGCTGTGGGTCAGAACTGAGGTCAGAGCCCATAGACAAGCCAAATCAGTATGGAAAAGGCTGGATCAGGTTGGAACAAGGCTCAGGCAAGGCTGTGGCAGGAACAGGAACCGGTTCAAGGGCAGGATTGAAGCCTGGGGATTCGGTAACAATGTGAGGTAGCCGCAGGGTTCCTGGCAGTGTCGTGCAGTTGCACAGAGAAACTTGTAGCTCAGGCAGGGTCAGTGAAATACCTGTGAATTGGGGTCATCTGACCTGGGCCCTGCTCAAGGATAGGCTGCTGCAGTGTGCCTGAGGGCATGGGTGGCAGGTATCATAGGCAGGGGAAGGCTCTGCCTCCCCAAACAGCCTGGTGTGAGCCTGCCCATGCTCCACCCCCAAGTCCCCTCCTGCCTGCTGTTCCCTTCTGTGGCCGAGCGGTGGGGGCAGTCAGGCTGGGGGCTGTGGTGTGCACAACACCCCCTGGCTAGGGCCACCCCACCCATCCTCGCAGCGCCGGGACTGTGCTGCCTGCCCAGCACTCCGGGGCTGGGGTTGCTTTGGTCTCCCAGCGCTGGGGATGGGAGCGCTCTGGCTGCAACCCCTGTCTGCCCACCCAGTGCTGGGGGTGTGTACTCCGGGCTCTGGTGCGGTGGGGGGGGGGGGGGCAGGCAACATGGCTGGAGTGGGAAGAGCAGCGATGGGGGGTGGGAGTGCTCTGGGCTCTGGCAGAGGGGATGGGGCCGGGGGCTAACCTCCCCCAAGGGCACGTTCCCCGGCCGCTCATGCCTGAGGGCCGAGTGACTGCAGGCTCTGTTGGAGGGGTAAGCGACGGCAGCTGAGTGAGCAGAGAAACTGGTTCTGGCCAGTCCAGACTTTGACAAACTGTTTGTACTGTTCGCTGGTGTAGGTAACACAGGTCTGGGGGCCTGGCTAACACAAGCTGGTGAAGGCAATAAGAAACATCCTGTTGATTTTTTAAATAAAAAACTGACTCCCAGTGAACAAAATGACTCTGTCATAGAAAAAGACTGTTATGCGATTGTGTGGGCAGTCCGGCAGCTAAGGCCTTCCCTGTTCAGCAGAAAATTCAGGGTTCTAACAGCCCCCTCTCCAGAACAAAACATACCTACTCTAGACTGCTCTGTTGCAGTAGAGAGCTTCAAGAATATGATACAGAAATTGTAAATATTAAGGGCAAGGAAACGGTAGTGGCAGATACACTATCCAGGCAAGAGAGTTTGAGCCGACTCATGTGGATCAATGTAGGGGGTGAGCTGTGACCCAGGGAGCTTTTGGTGCCAAATGGCAGAGGGCACAGGGGGTGCAGAAGGTTTTACCGGGATCCTCTGGATCAGATCTCTGCGTAATATCAAAGGGTGGCATGCGAGGTCTCTAACGAGAGCCAGTAGTGAGTCCATTAGCCGTCATAATCACTGCAAAATGTAGATACAGTTAATATTTAGGGAGTTACGTATCTATACTGAAAATTATGTTCTTACGGGTTTGGTATTCAGGCAGGTAGCCAGAGGTAACAATCCTCAGGACTATAGCTTCCAGGTAAGAGGTAACAGACACTTATCTTCCTGTCTGGCCATTTGTGTCTGTTGCATTGTATACCTCACACTGTGTGCCTGTTAGCATACTGAGCCAATTGCTGATGAAGAGATTTTGAAATCTACAAGACAGGAAATCTACAGGAAGAACCAGTCAGCAGGGGGGTGTCCTATTTATGCATAAAGACATAGGATTGTTCTGATAGACCTAGGGGTGCCCAGGGACACCCTGGGTCCTTTACCAAGGAAATAAAGTCACAGCATGTTTGTCTCATGAAATAAGGTCATGGATTGCCTGGCTGAAAAGTGTTGGAATGATTGTAGGTGAGCAATTCTTTATTAGACATGAGAGCAGCTTGTTAATTAAGTCTAGGTTCTAGAATGCATGTGATGATTTGATTTGATATGTAACCATTTGTTGCCAATACTTCTACTTGCTACTACTTGAATCTCTGTGCTTTGGTAAATGAACTGATACTGGATCTCACTATGAACATCTCTAAGTGCTGTGAGTTGAGTGGAGTGATGATCTGAGGTGTAACTGGTAAGCTGGGGTGCACTCGTTCTTTGGAAGCAGCAGATCTGTGCATACTGAGAGGCTGGACATGCCAGGAAGACGCTCAGAGGGCTCAAGGGTTGGAATGTGCCTATCGCTAACCTGTAGAGTGACAGCGAGGCCTGTGAGGCCATGAGGGGAGGACTTGTGTTGCCAATGGCCAAGCTGGGGAGCTGACTCACTATAGGCACAGACAAGGCTTCCTCACACTTAGGGCAGGTGGTAAGGAACTCCCTCACAACCCTAGGAAGATTCATATTAGGTGTATTACGGTAGTGCCTAGGCACCCCAGTCATGGACCAGGACTCCATTGTGCTAGGCACTGTACAAACAGGAATTTTTAGGCATTGCAGCAAAGGAGAGTTTTGAGGAGGGAGTTGAAGGAGGAGGTAGTTTTGCTGATATTTACAGGGACCTCCTCCCAAGTGTGGGGAGCAGAATGGGAGAAAGCACGAAGGAGCTTGTTCGAAGTTTTAACAAGTGAGTGATGGAGGCTAGCATCATAGGCCATGTAGCTGCAAGGATCCTGAGGCCTCAAACCCTTTTAGAACTAGGGTGAGCAGCAGCCATTTTGGAAGAGGACAGTTTTCTCCTGGAGTTCTCTGTAGTAGAAAATTGTTTTTCAGACCCTGCTGAAGGAGAAATTTTTAGTTAAAAAGAACAATGGCATAAAATTACCATTAATACTCAACCATTTATTCAAATATAGTTCACACAAATTAGTTCTGAGGTCCTGCAATTCTCCATTCAGAGATAACTGATATCCAGACCATAGACTCATAAACTTTAAGGCCAGAAGGGACCCTCAGGATCATCTAGTCTGACCTCCTGTACGTTGCAGGCCACACCCACCCACAAACCTCACCCACCCCTCCTGTAATAGACCCAGAAGCTCTGGATGATGTACTGAAGTCCTCAAATCATGATTTAAAAACGTCAAGTTATAGAGAATCCACCATTGCACCAGTTTAAACCTGCAAGTGACTTGTGCCCCATGCTGCAGAGGAAGGCAAAAAACAAACAAACAAACCCTCTACCAGTCTGACAAGGGGGAAAATTCCTTCCTGACCCCAAATATGGCTCTCAGTTAGACCCTGAGCATGTGGGCAAGACCACCAGCCAGCCAGACACCTGAGAAAGACGTCTTTGTAGTAACTTAGAGCCCTCCCCATCTACTGTCCCATCACCGTCAGTTGGTGATATTGGCTACTAGCAGTCACAGATCGGCTAATGCCGAATGCCATTGTAGGTAGTCTCATCATACCGTCCCCTCCATAAATTTATCAAGGTCAGTCTTGAAGTCAGTTAGGCTTTTTGCCCATTCTGCTTCCCTTAGAAGGCTGTTCCAGAACTTCACTCCTCTGATGGTTAGAAACCTTCATCTAAATTCAAGCCTAAATGTATTGATGGCCAGTTTATAGACATTTGTTCTGGTGTCCACGTTGGTGCTTAACTTAAATAACTCCTCTCCCTCCGTGGTATTTATCCCTCTGATGTATTTATAGAGAGCAATCCTATCTCCCCTCAGCCTTCCTGTGGTTAGGCTAAACAAGCCAAATTCTTTGTGTCTCCTCTCATAAGGGAGGTTTTCCATTCCTAGTAGCACTTCTCTGCACCTGTTCCAGTTTGAATTGATCTTTCTTAAACATGGGAGACCAGAACTGCACACAGAATTCCAGATGAGGTCTCACCAGTGCCTTGTGTAATGGTACTAACACTTCCCTGTCTCTACTGGAAATACCTCATCTGATGGATCCTAGCACTGCATTAGCCTTTTTCATGGCTGCATCTCATTGGTGGCTCATAGTCATCATGTGATCAAACAATACACCCATGTCTTTCTCCTCTTCTGTCGCTTCCAACTGATACATCCCCAGCTTGTAGCAAAAATTGCTCTTGTTAGTCCCTAAATGCATGACGTTGCAATTCACACTATTAAATTTCATCACATTTCTATTACTGCTGTTTTCAAGGTCATCCAGATCTCCTTATATGATATTCCAGTCCTCTGTATTAGCAATATCGCCCAACTTTGCGTCATCCGCACATTTTATTAGCACACTCCCACTTTCTGTGCCAAGTTCAGTAATAAAAATGTTAAATAAGATTGATCGCAAGATTGATCCCCGAGGAACACGACTAGTAACCTCCCTTCAGCCTGACAGTTCACCATTCAGCATGACCCGTTGTAGTCTCCCCTTTAATCAATTCCTTATCCACCTTTCTGTTCTCATATTAATCCCCGTCGTCTCCAATTTAATTAATAATTCCTCATGTGGAACTGTATCTAATGCCTTATTGAAATCCAGGTCGATTAGATCTACTGCTTTTCCTTTGTCTAAAAAATCAGTTATCTTCTCAAAGAAGAAAATCAGGTTGGACTGGCATGATCTACCTTTTGTAAAACCATGTTGTATTTTATCCCAACTACAATGTACCTCTATATCCTTAACCACTTTCTCTTTCAAAATTTCTTCCAGTACCTTCGATACAACTGAGGTCAAACTAACAGGCTTCTAGTTTCCAGGTTGACTTTTTTTTCCCCTTTCTTAAAAATAAGACCTATATTAGCAATTTTCCAGTCACAGGGCACAACCCACAAGTGTACAGATTCATTAAAAATCCTTACTACTGGGCTTGCAATTTCATGTGCCAGTTCCTTGAATATTCTTGGATGGAGATTATCTTCCCCCTCCCCCCCAATTTAATCCCATTAACCAAGAGCTTTTCTTTACTGCCCCCCCCCTCCCCCAACCTCCCACAAAATTGTATTCTGACTTTGGAACAATTGGCGAGTCATCCTTTCACCACGCATACATTTCTATATCCCCTGCAGTGCTACCATAGCCAATGGAGACCCAGGGAGGCTGAGCTCCTTTCCTTACTCCTGCCTCTGTCTTTCTCTGGCTCCATGTCTGTGGGGGGAAACTGGTTTAAAATATGCCATCACTTCCTTTGGGTGTCCCATATTCCCTGTAAGGGGAACCAATCCCTCCACCCTGATCAGGTTTGCCAGGTTTTGTCTGGGGTCACTCTCCTTCCTGCTGTGTCTGACCCAGGTACAATCCAATTAGCATTTGTTATGGTTCCCTATCAGATTATATCCAGGACCATTTCCCTCTGCAGGGGAGAGGGTGGCCATCACGCCTGTATTCCCAGCTGCACTTATATACCAGACCTACACAATCAGATATGAACTACAGTTCATATGGTATATGGCCGTCCAACATCTTGACAGATGAAAGGAGACGCGACAAAGTTGTTCCACCAGTGCCGCTTAGCTATGGTATGGGGAAAAGAGCCTGATGAGCGAGCAGCAAACCTTCCCCCAGTGGCTACAGGTCTTCTCGCCAGATGGAGGTTGGAGCACACTCTGCTTCCTGACTCACCTGCGACCCTTAGCCTGGGCTCTCCATTGGCTCTCCACAGTGACTGCACCAGTCTTAACCCAGCTTCTCCCAGCTGAGCGGTTGAGGACAGGGTTCTCCCAGTTGTCAGTGGGAATCATGAATTTCTTGAGAGCATGCTTGACCCTTGTCAGTGTATCGGAGCTTTGGCCTTTCTCTGCATCACGGGCTGTTCTTACATTGGCCACAGAGCACAGCCTTTGGCAGACGATCTTGAGGCATGCACGTCACATGTCCCAGACAGCGAAGCCTGCGAGCATCCATCATTGTCTGCATAGACTGTAGGCCGGTTCTCTCAAGGATCTTGTTATTGATGATACCTTGGTCCCAAGTAACTCCAAGGATTTTTCTAAGACAACGGAGGTGGGAACTGTTCATTCTGCACTCCTGCTTGGAGTGTGTGACTTCACAGCCGTAAAGGAGGGTACTAAGGAAACAAGCCTGATAAACAGGGTTAGCCATACGTGCCAACTCTGTGGGTGGTCTAGGGCTCAGCACCCACCAGCAGCCCCTCTGATCAGCTCCTTCCCCTTGCCCCAGTGCCTCCCGCCCACTGGCAGCCCCACCAGTCAGCTCCTTCCCCCTAGCCCCAGCGCCTCCTGTACGCTGCTGATCAGCTCTTCAGTGGCATGCAGGAGGCGCTGGGAGGGGAGTGGGGATGAGCGAGGGTGGAGTGCGCTTGGGGGACATGTCAGAACGGGGCAGGAAGAGGCAAGGCGGGGGTGGGGCCTTGGGGGAAGGCGTGGGGTGGGGCCTGAGATGGAGCAGAGGGTCGAGGACCCCCCGGCACATTACAAAGTCAGAGCCTCTGGGGTTAGCAGCTTGTTGTTCCAAACACATGAGGTGACAGAAGCTTTGCCAATAACAGCATCAAGTTTCCTATCACGGTTATGTGGGTTGGTAAGAAATGAGCCATAATAGCAGAAGGGATCCACGTTATCCAGAGCTTCATTCCTGACATAGATTTTAGGTGGGATGTTGATACCTTGTGACACGACAAGTGTTTTCTTGATACTGATTAGCAGGCCGAACTTGTTGCATGCATCAGAAAACTTGTTCATCGTGATTTACAATTAATGAGGTGAATTAGAGACAAATGCAACATCATCTGCAAAAAGCGGATCCCAAGTAGTATACTGGGTGACATGCCTTCTGTTCTGTAATCATCTGATGTTAAACAAGCTGCCGTCCATCCTTGATTCAGTTAGTACACCAGATCGATCATTTCCAAAAGTGTACAACAGAATAGAAAAGAAGATGCCAAAGCCAGTGGGTGCTAAGATGCAGCCTGCTTCATGCCAGTATCAATAAACTTGGATGATGTTTCATTTTCACACTGGATTGTTGCCTTCATTCCCTCGTGGAACTCCTTGAATAGGCAGAGCACCCTTTGTGGACAGCCAGTTTTCAACAGGATCTTATCGATGACATTCATGCTAACCGTTATGAAGGCCTTTTGTAGGTTAATGAATGGTACATAGAGAGGTGTCTGTTGTTCGCGGCTTTTTTCTTGCAATGAGCGCAATAACTACATGCAATTAATACAAAAGCATCCAATGATTAGTAAGGGCCACATCTGCATCGGTCAGAACTACCAATTTTCAGATCATTATGAACATCACACGGTAACATTCTCTTTAAGTTTCTGGTTTAGTGACCATATATGAGATTTTTAATTAAACCAGGGCAATTCCCAGGCAAAAAACTTACTGTGGAGTTAAGGCTGAGGGGACATAGCAGTAATTTAGAGTAAACTATATTACCAGGCTGTAGAAATGATCCCAAAGCCAAGTGGTGGCCAGTTCTATTCTAAAAAGTTAAGTCGAGTCTGTTACGTAGCTCAGGGCAGGAGCGGGAGAAGCTCCTGAGAGGAGGGGGCACCAGCACCGAAACAGTGGCCTGCCCCCTGCTCCACCCCTTCCCCCAAGGTCCTGCCCTCGCTCTGCCTCTTTCCCTGAGGCCCCACCCCACCACTTGCTCCTCTCCATCCCATCTCGCCATCACTAGCCCTTAAGGCAGAAAAAAAGTGGGAGGGGAAAGCCCTCCTGTCCCCCACTGTTCCAGCATCCCTGGTTCAGGGGTGTGAAAAATTCACGCCCTTGGGTGATGTAGTAAAACCAGCCTAATCCCTAGTGTAGACAGTGCTAGGTTGATGGGAGAATTCTTCTGTCAACCTACATACCACCTCTCGGGTAGGTGGATTAACTACAGTGACAGGAGAACGCCTGTAGTGAGTGGCTGCACTGAAGAAGTGCTACAGTTGTGTAGCTGCACCACTGCAGCTGTGCCACTATAGTGGTGTAAGTGTAGCCGTAGCTAAACCCAGTGAACTCACAGTCCAGGTTACACATAGCACATCCCAAACACGGTAAGGTCTGGAAATGCACACCCAGGGCATGCAGAATAGATGGAAGCAGCAGGGCCTGAGGGGGAGGGAACAGGGGGAAAGGTGTATGAGAGGGAGGGGGGGAGGAGGAGACATTATCCAGATAATCAATATTTTCTCCTACACTGCTATTCCTGTCTTAGTACAGACATCATTAACACCTGGATTTTTCATATATTTGTGTGTTACACCAGTTAAGTTTTTCCTTCACATTTCTTTTAGGCTAAAAAGAAGAAGAAGAAGCAGATAAACCATCGATTGGTGAGTGCTGAGCAGGGGGAGCGAGTGGGGCTACAGCAAGGGGAGGAGGGATACAGCCAGGGCAGGGAATGCCCAGCAGAGGGAGGGGGAGGGGGTAACGGGGAGGCAATGACCAGCAGAGGAAAGTGGCGGGGAGGGGGCTAGAAGACAGGTACAAGTGGGAGGGGAGCATGTGTGAAAGGAGGTGAAAGGAGAGAAGATGGTGTTTGTGAGGGGGAGGGGATCATGTGCGTGTTTGAGGGATGTGAGGGGGAGGGTAGTGTGGTGGGGAAGGGAGCACATTTGTTCTTGATACGGGGGAGGGGGCCTGAGGATGGGTGGCAGGGTGGGAGGGGTTGTGTTTTAGAGGGGTCTGATGGGGGATGGGCCCATGCATGAGAGAGAGGTTGGGGGAATGTTGTTGGAAGCGTGTGTGTGGGAGAAAGATGTTGTAGTTATTCTGTGATGTCCCCACCACCACTTTCTGAGGGCAACACTGGTCGTCAAAGGTCTTTTCAGATCCTTTCCTATCTGGTACTGAAGTAAGCGTGTACCATTCCTGGCAGTCTATTTCCCTTCTGCTAGTCTGTTCTCGGGGCTGGGACTTGGGGCTGGGTTTCTTTCTGGTGGGAAGGTAGGCCTGTTTGGGTGAACTCCCCCAGGTTAGTGTAGATGGAACCTTTCTTCATGTTAGACAGGGGGATCTGGCAATGGGAATACTAGGATCCCAGCTGCAGCCTCCTCAGCCCGCCTCTCCTACCTCTTTTGGAGATCTGGGTTGGTTGGGTGATCCTGGCCCGTACCCAGTGCGGACAGTTCCATTCTATGTCTCCTGACGTCCCCACTGAATGCTCATTTGCCATGTTTACACATAGGATCAGGTTTCGCTTTCCCAGTGAGGCCTTTTCTATGCCTGGAGATGTCTCATTTACTCACAGGCAGAAGTCTGAGTATTTTGTGCAGCTATGACTTGCCAGTCACCTGGGGGCTGGGGAGAGAGTTGCTGGGCACTGACATGGAAAGAGAAGGTTCACACCGGCTTAGATCTAGAGAAGTGGGGTTGTCTTTTCATGTGTCCCCTGCTTACTCTACAAGCCTGGGTAGCAACATATTGTTTTATTGCTCTGATTAGTTCCCTTCAGTGTGGGGGTTTGTTACATCAGCCTCCTCTTGTGGTCTCTCTCTCTCTGGGAAAATTCCTCTTTCAGTTGTTACCTCGACCATGGCCCCAGTATTTATGAGGTCTCTTTCCTCTCTCATAGTGGGGATGCTGGTAGTGACCATTGGGTTCCCTTCAAAGAGACCTATCCCCATATAGCTTATTCTTACCCATAATACCCCAGAGTTTCCCTTTCCCTCTCAATGGTGTTTGTTTCTCCTTTACTGAGGGCCATAAAAAATTCCTTGGCCTTCTCTCATTTGGTCAGGCTGAATTGGTGATTGTGGTTGCCCTGTCAGTCAGCAGATAGTGTTCAGGGAACCTTGGCATTGGACTGGCCTGTTAAAGGGAGTTAGGTGCCCAGCCTAACTGTGACAGGGTCACTGAAGGGCATGAGCTAACCCAGTTCCACCTGGACATAGTAGCTGGAAGTTAAAACTCCTCCATTTGGAGAAAACACTTCAGTCTGCAGGGGACTCTGGTGGGTGCTGATCCTGGATCATCCCCAGAGCCTTCACTTCAAAAGGGGTCGAGTTGTGAAGAGGAGAGGAGAAGAAGGGGAAAAAAGCCACCAACAGACTCCACCCCGGAAAGGCTCGTAAAAAGAGCTCCTCCAAGCAACTGGCTAGCCAGAGGGGTTCCCCAATGCAGCCATCTCGGCACCAATCCAAACACATGGGTTCGGAGTAGCTGGCCAGCCAGTGGGGCTCCTGAGAGTGGCCACCTCGGTAGGATGACACCAGCAGCTCTGCAGCACAACACCCAGAAGAGGCCCACTGCTATACTCTGCAGCACCGTCCCCAGGGCACCATCCCCAAGGAGAAGCCACATGCTTCTGCAGTCAGGCTCTGAGGCAATGGTAGGGTCCCCTAAGGAGAGGGGACAATTACCGTACCATCTCTAAAAGAGTGGCACAGAGAAACCCTTTGGTACCAGGTGCAACAAAACTCCCATCTAGTAAGTGTTCTGCACCTTCCCAACCAGCCCAAAGGGACGACCCAAAATAATGTTTCTTATGTGCATCTCTTGATCACATGAAGAAACAATGCCCTAAGTATGGCGAGTCAAAATACAATCCTGATCCATCCAGGTTAACGTAGCTACCCTCAAGTCAGAGATTTCGGTGGTGCCAGAGGGGGTTCTAATTAATTTTGTCATCTCTGACCTCCTGGAGGTAGACAAAGAGTTTTTTAAACGGGACGAGGTAAATGGTAATGTATGCCAAGGTGGAGAGACAGTGGAGCATGGATTTCTGTAGTCAGGATGAGTGGTGTGATTAATGAGGATGATATAATCCCAGGGGAAGAGGTAAAACTCCTGGAGTTGGGAAAATTTAGAACCATTTAGTTCCTTTAACCCACATTCAATTAGAGGGGAAGTTTTTGGGGGTACCTTAAATGTGGTGGTTCTTAAGGATTTACCAGTGGATGTATTGGTGAGAAATGCCATAATATCACTACCCAAAGCTGTGACTATTGTGAGTACATGGCAAGAGGGATTATGTCCCAAAGTTCCCAGAGATAAACGCAGAGGTGGGAGAGGCAGATGAGAGGGGAGAAGAGACCCTTATCAGCAGAAAGTAGCGATGTGTTTCCAGGGGAGGGGGATGAGGAGTCGCTCCCCTTACCTGAGAGAGCTCTCAATGCAAGCACAAGCCAAATGGAGTTTGCTGCAGAGCAAAGTGTGGCCTCCTCCCTGGAAAGCAGAAGGGAGGCCAGCCATGGTAATGCCCCAGAGAGAGAGAACAGGAGGAGGCTCTTTATAGAAGAGGGAAGGATTTACAGGGAAAATCAGAAGTCCTGGGAAGTCCTACAAACAGCTGATTGTGCCCTCAGAGCAGCGTGCAGAGTTAATGTTACTAGTCCATGACTGTCCTTTTATGGTTCACCTGGGAACAGAGGACGTTTGACAGGCTAAAGGAAAATTTCCATTGGCCCAATATACAAAATGAAGTAAAGGAATTCTGCAGGATGTGAGACCTATGTCAAAAGCAGAAAAAGCCTGTATGTCTCCACAGTGCCCTTTACATCCTTTCCTGGGAATCAAAGAGGCATTTTCAGGGTTGTTGTAGATATCATGGGGCCCTTACCCAGGTCAGCTCAGAGAGGAAAAAGATTTGTTGTCATGGGGGTGGATTTTGCCACCAGGTATCCAGAGGAATTGCTTTGTCTAATGTGGAAACTGAAAGGGTTTCTGAGGCGCTGTTCTCCATGTTCATCAGGGTGAGCTTTCCAAAAGAGATTGATCAGGACAGGGGTCAAATTTCATGTCCCAGCTATTGAGTGATTATGGAGGATGTGTGGCGTAAAACAGCTGAAATCTGCCACTACCACCCAGAAACCAATGGGTTAGTTGAGAGGTTCAGTGGGACCTAAAATTTAGGCTGAGTGCATATGCAACCAAGAAAGCCAGTTCCTGAGATAAAAACAGTGAAGAGCCCTGTGGCACCTTAAAGACTAACAAATTTATTTGGGCGTCAGTTTTCGTGGGCTGGAACCCACTTCATCAGATGCATGATGTGGAAACTTCAGTTTGGTAGGTATATATATACATGCAAAGATGGGTGCATTACATTACTATGTGGAGGACCAGTGCTAATGAGGTCAATTCAATCAGGGATGGGATGTTATGTTACCCTCTGTTATTACTTTATGGGGTGGGGCCCCAAGAGTCCACAGGGTTCATCCCATTTGACCTCCTGCTTGGATCTCATCAGGGTCTCCTGGGAGGGTGGCACTGAATATGTGCAGAGGTTCTGAGAGGTTTTGAAATCCATGATGGGGATAGTGCAGCAAAACCTCCCTAAAGCCAAGCAGCTCATGAAGAATGGTCTGATCACAATACAGTAGAACCCTGGGTTTTTTTTACCCTCCACTATTAACCAGACAACCATTGCACACAGGTCCAGAAGCTGGCAAGCTCTCCTTAGTCACTAGATGGCGCTGCAGCCTCACACTTTCCCATTCTCTGGATTATCTGAAGTTTTGATTATCCAATCTGGCCCAGGTCCCAATTAGATGGGATAAACGGGGTTCAGCTGTCCTTGCGACTGATAATTTGATGCAGGTGAGCTGCTGCTTGTGTTATTCCTTTTGGAAAAGTACAAAATGCAAAACCGATGGGTGGGGCCATCTGAGATGCTAGGGAGGGTAAGGTTTACACTGTTACCTGCTATGTACCCAGGCCCCGCAGCAGGGTTGCACCTTGGACTGGGCATTGAAAAATATTAAAACCGTATCGCAATCGTGAAGCCATTGTCACGATGATATTCTCAGACAGCCCCTCTTAGTGATTTGATGGCTGAATGCCATAGGGATATCCCACTAGAGAGCATTGAGGTGTGTGAAGAGGTCACCCTAACTGAAAAGACAGAGGTTATGGCTCTGGGACAAAGTCTCCGGAAGGTATTCTGGAGCAGGCCAGGCCTGACTCACAAATGTCGCTGTAAGGGTAACACTGTGGGATCACAACCTGCATCCAGCAGAGCAAACCTGGCAACTGATAAAGTGCAGCAGCAAGTTCATAAGGAGATGACAAGCATGCTGGACATGGGAATAATTAAAGAGTCAAACGGTCCCTGGGCTTCTCCAGTTGTTATGGACCCCAAAAAGGATGGAGCCATGAGGTTTTGTGTTGATTAGAGAAAACTTAACACTGTCACGGCTTCAAATACATATCCAATCCCCAGAATTGATGACACCCTGCACACTTTAGTCAGGGCAAAATTCCTGATCATCTTGGATTTAACAAAGTGTCAGGCTCTGGTTCAAGGCAGTCATGCCTGGTGGTTGGAGCGGTGATCAAAGCCAGACATAGGGTTGGGATCTGGCCAAGGGCAGTGCTGAAAACCGGAGTCTGGGGACAGGCTGTGGGTCAGAACTGAGGTCAGAGTCCATAGACAAGCCAAATCAGTATCGTAGTCAGAGTCCAGATGCAGGCCAAAGTTTGAAGCCGTGTTGGAGTCAGTCCAATGGTCTTGGGTCAGGAGGCAGATGCAGGGCTGTAGTGGGTCACTAACAGGTCTGCAGCAAGGCCAGAGTAGGGCATGGACAAGGCTGGAGTGGGCTGGAACAAGGCTCAGGCAAGGCTGGGGCAGGAACTGGAACAAGATCAAGGGCAGGTTGGAAGCCTAGGGAGTCTGTAATGCTGCGAGGCAGCAAGAGGGTTCACGTAATGGTGTTGCACAGAATAGCTTGTAGCTCAGGCGGGGTCAGTGAAATGCCTGTGCCTGGGGCTCATCTGACCCTGGCCCTGCTCAGAAGCGGGGAGCGCTTGTGTTGCCTGTGGCCAATGCTGGACATGGGAATAATTGGGGAGCAGACCCACGTTAGGCACAGACAAGGCTTCCTCGTGCTCAGGGCAGGTGGTAATTGGGTTCCTCAACTCTAGGTACCTCCAGGAAGAATCATTGTAGGTGTATTACGGTGGAGCCTAAGGGCCCCAGTCATGGATTAGGACTGCCCTGTGCTAGGTGCTGTACAGGTTTTGTAGGCATTGCAGCAAAGGAGAGTTTTGAGCAGGGATTTGAAGGAGGATGATGAGGTAGTTTTGCTGATGTTTACAGGGAGCTTCTCCCAAGTGTGTGGGGCAGCGTGGGAGAAAGCACGAGGGGCTTGTTTGAAGATTTAACAAGTGAGTGATGGACGCTAGCATCATGGGCCATGTAGCTGCAAACATTCTGTGGCCTGAGACCCTCTTAGAACTGGAGTGAGTGGCAGCCGTTCTGAAAGAGGGCCATGTTCCCTGCAATAGAAAATTGTTTTTCAGCTGCTGACACTGGAGAGATTTCCAGTTATGAAGAACAGTGGCATAAAATTACCATTAATCCTCAACCATTAATTCAAATAGAGTCCACACACAATGTCCCGGTGTGTGTTGAGTAAGCGAGAGCTCCAGCAGGGTTCTGGGGTCCTGCAATGGTCCCTTCAGAGACCAGTGAGACCCAGACCAACGGCCTTTCTTCTTAACACAAAATAATCCTTTCATCACACATACATTTCTACATCCCCTATGATGCCACCATGGCCCATGGAGACCTGAGCTCCTTCCCTTACTCCTGCCTCTCTCTCTGACCTTCTCTGGCTCTGTGTCTGTCAGAGAACCTGGGTTTAAGGGCTTGTCTAAATGGGAAAGATTTCAATTCAGCTGTGAATTTAAACTGATAGAGTTATTCCTGTATAGTTCTGCCTCCCTCCTTCCCTCTTATGACACTCTTATTCTGGTATAAAACTGGCTCTTTCGATTTATTTTATGTGGCTTGGGAAGAGGTTTAAGTTAACTGAATAAAACTACTCTTGTGCTGAAATAAGTGTCTACACAGAGGATCATACCTGGATAGCTATAACTGTAACGGTATAACTCATCAAACTTTCCTGTGTAGACAAGCCCTAACTCAGCTCTCACTTCCTTTGGGTGTCACGGCCTATATTCACTGAAACAGGGGCAAGTCCCTTCACCCTGTTTAGCTTTGTTTGGTTCTATCTGCGGGTCACTCTCCATCCTGCTCTGGCTCAGGTATAATCCAATTAGCATTTGCAATGGCTCCCCATCAGATTTTACCCAGGCTCATTTCTGTCTGACAGGGTGGGGGTGGCCCTCACCTCTTTATTTGCAACTGCACTAATATAGTGGACCTACCCAGTCAGACATGGACTACAGATCACTGCATGCAATTAATACAAAAGAAATCCAATTATTAGTAAGGGCCACATCTCCATCTGTCACAACTACCCATCTTTAAATCATTAGGAACATCACATGGTCGCATTCTCATTAGGTTTCTGGTTAGTGATCATGTATGAGATTTTTAATTAAAATACAAGGAAATTTCCAGACAAAAGCTATGATACAGCTGTGAGTTAAAATTCACAGGACACAGCAGTAATGAAGGTTAAGTTACATTACAGGGCTGTTGGAATCATCCCAAAGCCAATGGTTACAAACCCAGGCTCCTCAAAGCCCAGGTTCTATTTAACAGCAATCCACATGTGTTATGGTCTCAAAATGCATCAGCAAGGTGTGCACAGCAGATGAAAGCAGAAGTGCCTTAGTGGGGAGAGGAGCAAGTGTATGTGAGACAGGGAGAGAGATGGAGCTTGTGTCTCTTGGGATAGAAGGGGAGGGGAGCATGTGCATGTGTGGGATAGAGGGGTGGGAGACTCATGGGGGTGGCATGACCCCATATTTTAATTGTTAAAGCTAGGCGCCCCTGGGTGCCTCCCCAGGATGCCTCCACTCTTCTTACCTCCCCCCCCCCCCCCCCCCACCGGCACCAGTTGCCAATATGAGGCGTGTGTGTGTTTGAGAGAGATGGACAGACAGAGGTGAGGGGTGGGGAGCCTGTGTGTGCGTGAGGCAAAGAAGGGCATGTGTGGAAAGAGGGGTGAGGGGGGCCTCAGTGTGAGCAGGGGTGCAGGAGCGCAGATGTGTAGTTTGACTGCTATATCTGGGGGGGCAGTGCATGCACACGCATGCACTGAAGCCAGTTCCACAGCTCACTGGCTCTCTCCCTCCCACCTGGAGTGGTACCTGGGGGTGAGGGGTGGCCCAGCTTAATGGGGGAGTCCCAACTGCTGCTGCTGAGGGGACACCACATGCTGGGCTCCCCCTTCCTCTTCCCAAGTACAAAATTAATAATCTAGTACATAAAAAATCACCGTATTCTAACAAATACAAAATGTAAAAATTAAGACTCTGAATAAATGTAAGTTAAGCTATATAATAAGTTAAACAAATGTGTGTAGATATAGTGTATGTTCCTGGTTTACAAAAAAGAAGTACCAAATTTAGGGTGGAGGCTATATTTACATGCAAGTGTAAATTTTGTAATTGTTACCAACGAATGAGAATCAACCTTTCTTTGTGGGGTGGGAAAACCCTAAAAAGTAGAAAGGCAAAGCAAGGTTAAAATTAATTACTTAATACATGATTAAAATTGGTGATTTAAATAGCTTTGATTTAAATCATTGCACTGTGGTTTCTGGGAGTAGAAAGGGGGTGTTTTAGAGATGGGAATGGGAGGTGTCAGAGGGGGGATCAGGGAATGGAGAATGTGTGTGGAGTAGGGGTGAGGGGGAGTAGGGGTGAGGGGGACCTGACTTTGTGTGGAGGGGGTGAGGGGTAGTGTTAGGTAAAAAGCAAGTCCCTACTCACCTCTCCAGCACCCGAGTTCGTGCGGAGTTGGTATGGGGCTCACAATCTGTCAGAGACCAGACACCAATTCGTTGATCAACGGGCTCACACTATCCTTAGCTCAAAAAGCTTCAGAGTAAGTGTGGCCAGTTTATTAGGGGTGAGCATCAATATTTATACACAGAAGTAAACAAAGTGATTAACAGATCATAATGGTCATGCATAATCAATCAAGATTCTACAGGATAAAACAGGTTAAAATGTAAATTCTAAAAGACAAAGGGGAGATGGCTACTTAAGGGGAGGGGGGGTTGTCATGAGTAGTTTGCAGGTCAGAGCTTTGATTAAAAGTTCAGACAGAGACATCAAGTCTGGGTTAAGTTTAAGCTCATCAAAAGTTCAGACTCAACAGTAGGGAAGTACGTATGTGTATGTGTACATACGTGTGTGTGCGCGTGCGTACGTGCGTGTCCATGGGGAGGTGAGGTGATGGGGGGGAGGAGAGTGTGTGATGGATGAGGGTGATGGAAGTGAGAATTCTCTGTAATATTTTTATGAACTATCTGTATGAGGCTGTTCCAATCCTCTTGACATCACTCCCTGTTGGGGAAAATTATATTGATTTTCTCCCTGGGACATGGGAGATCTGGGCTAGGTATTCCAGACATAGCACCACCAGGACTGTCTGGGCTAGAATCAACACATTTGAATGGAAGCCTCAGTGACTGAAGAGAACTCCCAGAGAGAATGACTTCCCCTCCCCACCTCTCTACAGGGAAGCAGGGCAATGCCCCAAGATGGAGAAAAAGAAAGAAGGTGTCAGGGGGCTAAATTTAAAGATTGTTGCTGAGAAAACTGCAGATAAAGAGTACGTCTACACTGCAAGTTAAGGTGTGTTTGTAGCATGGATTAGCGTAACCATGCTAGCTTTAATCTAGCCATGGGTAGCAATATCCGTGTAGACATGCTGGCACAGGCTTCAGCATGGGCTTGTAACCCGAGTTCTGTGTCGGGGAAAGACTGTGGCATCGGAGAGCTGCCAGAACTTTTCCCTGCTCCTCCCCCCCACCCCCCACCCAGCTGGAGCCTTTCCCTGTGACAGGCAAAGACTACCGCAGCAGGGAGGCAGTGTGACACTACACTTTTAAAAATAGCAGGGGAGACAGGAGGCATGGCTTGGATGAGTAGAGAGCGTATAGGGCAGGGGTAGTCAATAGGTGGACTGTGGGGCCAAATCCAGACCGACAGACAATTTTGAATGGACTCTGAAATCTTTTTATTTACTTATTATAGCAGTGTCACACTGTTTAAAAAAATAGCAAACATCATTCTGGGATGTATTAGCAGGAGTGTTGTAAGCAAGCCACGAGAAGAAATTCTTCCGCTCTACTCCGCACTGATTAGGCCTCAGCTGGAGTATTGTGTCCAGTTCTGGGCGCCACATTTCAGGCAAGATGTGGACAAATTGGAGAAAGTCCAGAGAAGAGAAAAAAATAATGAAAGGTCTAGAAAACATGTCCCATGAGGGAAGATTGAAAAAACTGGTGAGGGCAATAAAAAGCATCCTGTTGCTTTCTTAAGTAAAAAAACTGACGCCCAGGGAACAAAATGACTGTGTCACAGAAAAAGACTGTTATGCGACTGTGTGGGCAGCCCGGCAGCTAAGGCCTTCCCTGTTCAGCAGAGAATTCAGGTTTCTAACAGCCCCCTCTCCAGAACAAAGGTACCGACTCCAGACTGCGACGCTGGAGTGAGGAGCTTCAAGAATATGACACCAGGCAAGAGGGCTCTGAGCCAACTCTGCGGATCAGCCAGTGGCTGACCCTGCTGCATCCATGTAGACTGTGAGGTGTGACCCAGGGACGTTTTGGTGCCAAATGACAGAGGGCACAGGGGGTGCAGAGCGTTTTACAAGGATCTCCTGGGTCAGATCTCTGCATTATCGTTCACCAAAGGGTGGCATGTGAGGTCTCTACTGATAGCCAGTGACCCTCTAGCTGTCGTCATCACTGCAAAATGTAGGTAGGGATAATAGTTAGGGAGTTATGTATCTAGTCTGAAAATTATATTCTTGAGGATTTGGGATTAAGGCAGGTTGCCAGGAGGTAACAAACTGCAGGAATGTACCCGCCCCCCCAAGTAGGAAGTCACAGACGCCTATTTTTCTGTCTGGTCATTTGTGTATGTTGCATTGTATGCCTCACACTGTGTGCGTATTTGCATACTGAGCCAGGTGCCGATTAAGAGATTGTGATATCTACAAGAGAGGAAATCTACAAGAAGAACCAGTCAGCACTGGGGTGTCCTGTTTATGAATAAACACATAGGATTGTTCTAATAGACCTAAGAGTGCCCAGGAAGGGTTGATGGGGAGGCTGGGGAAAAGGGGTGCAATGAATAGAGAAGGGGTTCTCAAACTGGGGATCGGGACCCCTCATGGGGTCGCAAGGTTATTACGTGGGGGGTTGCAAGCTGTCAGCCTCCACCCCAAACCCCGCTTTGCCTCCAGCAATTATAATGGTGTTAAATATATTAAAAAGTGTTTTTAATTTATAAGGGGGGTCACACTCAGAGGCTTGCTATGTGAAAGGGGGCACCAGTACAAAAGTTTGAGAGCCACCGGAATAGAGGCAGGTGGTGGTCCAGACGCCGCTGTGTTGCAGTTGTTACTGTGGGTATAATTGTGTCCTGTGTCCCTTCTTTTCCCTTGAAGGGAGAATCATCATCTCAAGGGACATCACTGGTACATAGCTGACGTAGGCTAGGATTGTGTCATTCGCAGGGAGGATGAGCAGGCAGAATTAGGAGAGGGCCGGGTACACACTGGGGCCCTCCTCATTTCCTCTAGCCTCAGGCTGGCTCCCATATCAACCTTCCTGTCTCTCTGTCCCTACTCATCACCCCAGCAGAGGGGATCTCCCCTATAACCCTCTCACCAACTGTTCCCCAGACCAGCCAGCTGGGACCCCTGTCCCACGGATCACTGTGGCAGGACTGGAGGTCATTGTCACCCCCAGCTGGAGAGGCCCTGGAGTGACACTGGTAGGAGCTTACACCCTGGTACTGAACACAGTGTCAGCGTCTCTGAATGAACCTTCACCCGCTGTGCTTCCCGTGCCCTGCCAGAGCCCAGGCCCCTCCAACACCCCCACCCCACAATGGGCCTGCAGCCTGCAGGACACGCTGGGGAGGGGTGAAGAGAGATGCAATTGTTGGATTTTAATGCTGTCAATGTTTGCAGAGGGAGGGGGAGGAGTGAATAGAGGGATGGGAGGGGGAAAGGGACTGTGGAAGAGGGAATACAGGGAAGGGAGGGGACACAGGGAAAGGGAGGAGGGAGAGGAGAAAGCATAGCGGGAGGGGAGGGACCATGGGGAGGAGGACATGGAGGGAGGAGGACATGGGAGCAGAGAGGAGGGAGGGGAGAGTGCCACAGAGGGTCAAGAGGGAATAGAGGGACAAGAGGGGCATGGGGAGGGGGAGCAGGCGATAGAGCGAGGACAGGTGCAGGGGTAGGAGTAGGAGGGTATAATGAGAGAGGAGGGTGATGAGGAAATAGGTGTCAGGGAGAGAGCTCAGGGAGAGGGAGGAGGGAACAGATGGAGGGGAGTGTTCTGAGGGAGGGGAAATAAGGAATAGAGTGAAAGGGGGAACAGGGGCAGAGGTAGGAGGAATAGCAGGATGGGAGGGGGCATGAGAGGGGCAGGAGGTAAGAGAGGTAAGGGAGGGGGCACGGAGAGAAGGAAGAGGGATTAGGGTGGAGGAGGGAGCATGGGGAGGAGGAGGAGGGAATAGAAGGATGGAAGGGGCACAGAGAGAGGAAGAAGATCATACAGAGCGGGGAGAGGCCATGGAGTTAAGAAGGAAGAAACAGAGGGAGGGGAGGCATCATGGAGGGGGCAGGAGGCATTACAGGAATGGGAGGATGCACAGGGAGAGGGCAGAGGGAATGGAGGACGAGAAGAGGGCACAGAGAGGGACAGGAGGAAATAGGGAGTGGGGAAGTTATTTGGGAAGAGCGGATAGAGGGAGGTCGATGGGGAGGCTGGGAAGACGGGGTGCAATGAATGGAGGCAGGAGGTGATCCAGCAGCTGCTGTTCTTGCTGTTGTTACTGTGGGTATAACTGAGTCCTTTGTCCCTTCTTTTGCCTTCTAGAAAAGAGTTCGTTTTCTTGTTACATCGACAGAGGTATGTAGCTGGACCTGGGCTGGGATATTGTCGTTAGCGGGCGGATGCGCAGGCAGAATTAGGAGAGGGCCGGGTACACACTGGGGCCCTCCTCATTGCCTCCGCCCCAGGCTGGCTCCCCTATCTACCTTCCTTTATTTGTTCTTCTTCATCACTCTACCACATGGAATCTCCCATGTAACCATCCATTGACCCTTCCCTAGACCAGCCAACCAGGACCCCTTTCCCACTGATCACCGTGGTAGGACTGGGGGTTGTGACCCCCAGCTGGAGAAGCCCTGTGCTGCAGTGAGCCTCGTAGGAGCTGACACCCCTGGTACTAAACACATTGTCAGAGTCTCAGAAAGACCCTTTGTCCATGGTGCTTTCCCCGGCCTTGCCAGAGCCCAGGCCCCTCCAGCACTCCCACCCCACCACGGACTTGGTGCCCGCAAGACAGACTGAGGAGGGGTGAAGGGAGATGCACTTCTTGGATTTTAATGCTGTCAGTGTTTCCACAGAGAGGGGCAGTAGGGAATAGGGGGAGGGGAGGAGGCATGAGCTGGTGGAAGAGGGAATACAGGGAAGTGCGGGGGCACAAGGAAAGAGGAGCGGAAACAGAAGTAGAGGAGGAAGCATAGGGAGGGGAGCAGGGAATAGAGGGAGGGGAGGGGAGATGGGAAGGGAGAGGAGGTAGGGGAGGGGGAAGAGAGGGGCAGGAGGAAATAAAGGGACAAGATGGGGCACAGGGAGCAGGGAATAAAGGCAGGGGAGTGCTCAGGGGTAGGCAAGAGAGGGAATAGAGGGAGGGGAGGGGACAGGTGAGGGGCAGGAGCAGAGCTTAATTTGTAATGAAAGAGGTGCCGGGGCTCAAGCAATTAGGTGTTGGGCTCAAGACATTTTTTTACATTCATAACGGATGCAGCAAGCCCAGCGGTACAGGGGCTCTGAACTGCCCAGCCCAGAGGTGCTGGGGCTCATCCCCGCCAAGTCCTGGCACAAATTAATCACTGGGCAGGAGGGAGTAGAGGTAAGGGAGGAGATCTGGGGAGAGGGCAGAGGGAATAGGGCGTGGGGAGGTAGCACAGGGGGAGAGAGGGGGTGATATAGGAATGGGAGGGGCAAGGGGAACCAGAGGAGGGAATAGAGGGAGAGGAAGGTTAAGGGGTAGGTGGATGAGGCATAGAGGGAGGGGAGGTGACAGGAGGGAACAGAGGGAAGGGAGGGGAGAACGGAATAGAGGGTGGAGAGAGGATACAGAGAGGGAAGGGAGATGTACAGGGGGCAGAGCGAATAGAGGGATGGGAGGGGGCAAGGAGAGAGGAAGGAGATAATACAGAGAGCGGAAAGGCCATGGAGTTAAGAAGGAAGAAACAGAGGGAGGGGAGGCATCATGGAGAGCTGGGCACTCAGTGAGCAGCCGCTGCTCTCCGGCCGCCCAGCTCTGAAGGCAGTAGTGCAGGAGTAAGGGTGTCAATACCGCTGTCCCCCTAAAATAACCTTGCTACCCCCAATTTGAGAAGCGCTGGTCTCCCTGTGAAATCTGTATAGTACAGGGTAAAAGCACACAAAAGACCAGATTTCACAGTCCGTGATGCGTTTTTCATGGCCGTGAATTTGGTAGGGCCTTAACTATATGAAGGTCCCCAACCACTGGTATGTTGCTGGACCTGGGCTGGGATTGTGTCATTAGCAGGGGGATGCGCAGGCAGAATTAGGAGAGGGCCGGGTACACGCTGGGGCCCTGCTAATTGCCTCCAGCCCCAAGGTGGCTCCCCTGTTTACCTCCTGTCTCTCTTACTCATCAGCCCACCAGAGGGGATCTCCCCTATAACCAGCCCAGCAATCAGCCCAGCAGCCAGCCGGGATCCCCTCCCCCACTGATCACCAGACTCTGGTGATCACCAGACTCAAAAGGCTCTGCCTTTTGTCTCCCAGCTGCTCTACAGACTCTGTCCCAGGCTGCCTTGCTGATCTCGTGCTTCCACCTAGGGCCTGATCAATGGCCCCCAACGCAGGCAGACGTAGCGGGGTCCTTCCCCTGACGCCTGCTTGCGTCGGGGGCGGGGCCCCGCTACATCTGCTTGCCTTCTGAGGTGGTAGAGAGGGGTCACGCTGTTACCTGCAATGTAGGAAGGCCCCACAGCAGGGTTGCACCTCAGACTGTGCATATAAACAGGTTAAAAGTATATCACAATAGTGAAGCCATTGTCAAGATGATATACTGTGCAGAGGAGCCCCTCTTCCTGATTTGATGCCTTAATGCCATAGGGATATCCCGCCAGGGAGCATTGAGGTAGGTGAATTGTTCACCCTAACTGAAAAGACAGAGATTGTGGCCACGCTGCAAAGTCACTGCCAGGTATGATCTAGCAGGCTTGGCCTGACTCACAAAATGGTCCCTACATTTTACTCTGTGGGATCACAACCTGCACCCAGCAGAGCACACTTGGCAACTGATGAAATGCAGCAGTGAGCTCATAAGGGGATGGCAAGCGTGCTGCACATGGGAATAATTAAAGAGTGAAACAGTCTCTGGGCTTTTTCAGTTATTGTGGATCCCAAGAAAGATGGAGCTATAAGGATTTGTGTTGGTTACAGAAAACTTAACATTGTCATGGTTCCTGATACATTCCCTATCCCCAGAATTGATGACACCCTGCACACTTTAGTCAGGGCAAAATTCCTGAGCACCTTGGATTTAATAAAGTGTCAGGCTCTGGTTCCAGGCAGTCAGGCCTGGTGGTTGGAGTGGTGGTCTGGATTGGGCTGAGAGCAGCGCTGAAACAGGGGTCTGGGGACAGGCTGTGGGTCAGAACTGAGGTCAGAGTCCATGGACAAGCCAAATCAGTAGCGTAGTCAGAGTCCAGATGCAGGCCAAGGTCTAAGCTGGGCTGGAGTCATTCCGGGGTTCTGGGGGTCAGGAGGGAGATGCAGGGCAGGAGTGGGTCAGTAACAGGCTGGAGCAAGGCCAGAGACGAGCATGGAGAAGACCGGAGTGGACTGGAACAAGGCGGAAACATAGCAAGGCAACTGGAGGGTTCCTGGCCAGGGCTGTTGCACAGACTAACTTGTAGCTCAGGCGGGGTCAGTGAAATACCTGTGCCTGGGGGTCATGTGACCTGGGCCCTGCTCAGGGACAGACTGCAGCAGCTGCCTGAGGGCTGAGTCACTGCTGGAGGGTGAGTCACGGCAGCTGAGTGAGCAGCCCTGGTCTGACTGCGGGTTTCCCTCACACAAAGGGATATTGGCAAATCCCCTTAGAAAGGGAAGCACAGAAAAAAATCCTCCTTCATAACGGATTCGGGACTTTATGAATTTAAAGTGTTGCCATTTGGGTTAGTTAATGCAGGAGCCACATTTCAGAGACTTGTTAACCAGTTGTTAGTGGGGTCACAGGATGTTGCTGGAGCTTACGTAGATGACATCGCTCTCTTCAGCAATTCCTGGTCAGATCATAACATCAGGGCCAGCCTTACGGGTGGGCGATGTGGTCAGTGGGTCGCCGTCCGAGTGCCACTAGCTGGCAGGCCTGGGCTGCCAGAATGGGGGTGAGTGTGGGCAGGCCTGGGGCTGGAGCCCCTGTGCAGCCAGGTGGGGAGCGGGCGATGCCCTGCTGAGCTGCCACCCCTCCGTGGAGCCCTCTCCATCCCCTCCAAGCAGCGCTAAGGCAGAACCGCGCTCCCCGCTCTCGCCATCCCTGCTCCCCTGAGGGCCACACGCCGAGCCAGGCTCTCCCTGCAGCCTCCCATGGACGCTGGTGGCTGCTGCTGCTGGAGCAGCCGCACCATGGAGGGCGGCCAGTCGGCACTGCCCAGCTTGCTGCTCTTCGGTGCCGGGCTGCGGGGAACTCGCCCCCTTTCCTGCTGGGCCAGCACCAGCTGCAGGGGGCTCCTGCCTTCTCCCTGCGGGTGAGCCGGCTGTCGGTCACTGACCGGCTGGGCAAGGGCCTGCTCCGCCCCATGGTGCCGGTCGCTACGCGCACAACTGGAGCCTCAGCGACCTGGGCTGGGGAGCAGCGGCGGGTGGGGGGAGCTGGGCAGCCTGTGCTGGCTCCTCACCTTCCTCACGGCCTCCTTCGGGCTGCCCCCAGGCTGCTGCTGCTGGCCATGGCCCTGGAGAGCTGGTTCTCCTGGGCCCCCTAAATCTACCAGCCCCACATCAGCCACCACTTGGGGGCCACTGCTGGTCCCGGCTGCCGTCGTGCTCTGCTCCCCCTTCTGCGCCCTGCCACTGCTGGGCTCCCGTACCCCTGAGAGTACGGCCCGGGCACCTGGTGCTTCATCCGCACGGCCGGCAGTGTCACTGCTGTGCTGGGCTGCTCCTGCGCAGCTTCCACCACGTGGCCACTGGCTGCACCGCAGGAGCTGCCCGGTGGCAGGCCAGGGCACAACGCCCCCCCCCCGCAGAGCACAGAGCACATGGAGGAGCTGGATCCCCTCCTCCTGCTGGGCCACGGACTTGTGTTTTTCCGGTGGATGCTCCACTCCCGCCCCACCATGAGGCCCCACTCGGCCTCTTCCCCCGAGGCCCCACCCTTGCTCCACCTCTTCCTGCCTCCACTCTGCCCCCTCACCCAAGGGCCCCCCACCCACCCACCACTCGCTCCTCTCTGCCTTCTCCCCCAAAACACCCCCCCGCCCGCTGCACACTCCCTCTGCCTCCTCCCCCGAACACCTCTCACCATCCACTCACTGGTCACTGGCCAGCCCCGGGGGCCGTCAAACAGCTCTGGCTGGTGGGTGCTCTCAGAGAAACCGGTTCTGGCCAATTCAGACTTTGGCAAACTATTTGTACTGTTCACTGGTGCTGGTAACACAGATCTGGGGGCTTTGCTAACACAAGCTGGTGAAGGCAATAAAAAGCATCCTATTACTTTCTGAAGTAAAAAAACTGACGCCCAGGGAACAAAATGACTGTGTCACAGAAAAAGAACATTATGCAACTCTGTGGGCAGCTCAGCAGCTAAGGCCTTCCCTGTTCAGTAGAGAATTCAGGGTTCTAACAGCCCACGCTCCAGAACAAAGGTACCGACTCCAGACTGCGACGCTGGAGTGGGAACCTTCAAGAATATGACACCAGGCAAGAGGGTTCTGAGCCAACTCATGCGGATCAGCCAGTGGCTGACCCTGCTGCATCAATGTAGAGTGTGAGGTGTGACTCAGGGACGTTTTGGTGCCAAATGACAGAGGGCTTTACAGGGATCCCCTGGGTCAGATCTCTGCATTATCGTTCACCAAAGGGTGGCATGTGAGGTCTCTACCGATAGCCGGTGGCCCACTAGCCATCATCATCACTGCAAAATGTAGGTAGGGATAATAGTTAGGGAGTTATGTATCTAGTCTGAAAATTATATTCTTGAGGATTTGGGTTTGAGGCAGGTTGCCAGGAGGTACCAAACTTCAGGAATGTACTCTCCTGGTAGGAAGTAACAGACACCTGTCTTCCTGTCTGGTCATTTGTGTATATTGCATTCTATGCCTCAGACTGTGCGTATTTGCATACTGGGCCAGGTGCCGATTAAGAGATTGTGATATCTACAAGAGAGGAAATCTACAGGAAGAACCAGTCAGCAGGGTGTGTGTGTCCTGTTTATGAATAAAGACATAGGATTGTTCTAATATACACCTAAGAGTGCCCAGGAAAGGTCAATGGGGAGGCTGGGGAGAAGGTGTACAATGAATAGAGACAGGGGATGGTCCGGGGTCCACTGTGTTGCAGTTGTTACTGTGGGTATAATTGTGTCCTGGGTCCCTTCTTTTGCCTTGAAGGGAGAACCATCATCTCAAGGGACGTCACTGGTACATAGCTGGGCATGGGCTGGAATTGTGTCATTTGCAGGAGGGATGAGCAGTCAGAATTAGGAGAGGGCCAGTGTGACGGGTTGGGTCACAGGGATCCCCTTGGGACTGCCACTTGATGTGCTGAGACTACCTCTGAGCCCATTTTCCCTGCCAGTTTGAGGCTTCAGAACCCTGTCTTGTCAAGCCAGACACGCTAGCCTGCTGCAAACCCAGACCCAGGTCTGAACCACATCCCCCAAAGCTGCAGACTTAGCTGAAGACAGCTTAAGAAGTGCTCCTTTCTCTAGCACCCAGACACCCAGTTCCCAATGGGATCCAAACCCCAAACCAATTTGTTTTACTCTGTATAAAGCTTACACAGGGTAAACTCATCAATTGTTCACCCTCTATAACATTGATAGAGAGATATGCACAGCTGTTTGCTCCTCCTGGTATTAATTACTTTGGGTCAATTAATAAGCAAACGTGGTTTTATTAAGTATAAAAAGTAGGATTTAAGTGGTTCCAAGTAATAACAGACAGAACAAAGTAAGTTACCAAGCAAAATAAAGCAAAACACAGAAGTCTAAGCTTAATACATTAAGAAACTGATTACAGATAAAATCTCACCATCAGAGATGTTCCAATAAGCTTCTTTCACAGACTGGACTCCTTCCTAGTCTGGGCCCAATCCTTTCCCCGGTACAGTTCTTGTTAGCTCCAGTTCAAGTGGTAACTCGGGGATTTCTCATGAATGGAACCCCCTTTGTTCTGTTCCACCCCCTTATATATCTTTGGCACAAGGCGGGAATCTTTTGTCTCTCTGGGTCCCCACCCCTCTTTCTAAATGGAAAAGCACCGGGTTTAAGATGGATTCCAGTACAAGGTGACATGGTCACATGTCCTGTGAGACCCCAAGCCTTCATTCTTCCTGGCCTGACTCACAGGAAGGTTTGCAAGTAAACGGAGCCATTTACAAGCAATTGTCCTAGTTGATGGGAGCCATCAAGATTCCAAACCACCATTAATTGCCCACACTTTGCATAATTACAATAGGCCCTCAGAGTTATATTTCATATTTCTAGTTTCAGATACAAGAACGAAACATTCATACAAATAGGATAAACACACTCAGTAGATTATAAGCTTTGTAATGATACCTTACAAGAGACCTTTTGCATGAAGCATATTCCAGTTACATTTTATTCACACTCATTTTCATTAAATCATATGGAGTGCAACCTCACACTGGGGCCCTGCTCATTTCCTCCAGCCCCAGGCTGGCTCCCGTGTCTACCTTCCTGTCTCTCTGTCCCTACTCATAACGCAGCAGAGGGGATCTCCTCAGAGCAGCCAGCTGGGACCTATTCTGGTCCTCCTCCGTATTAGCAATATTCTCCAACTTTGTGCCATCTGCAAATTTTATTAGCACACTCCCACTTTTTGTGCCAAAGTCAGTAATAAAAATGTTAAATAAGATTGATCCCAGTACTGATCCCTGAGGAACACCACTAGTAACCTCCCTCCAGCCTGACAGTTCACCTTTCAACATGTTGTAGTCTCCCCTTTAGCCAGTTCCTTATCCACCTTTCTATTCTCATATTCATTTCCATCTTCTCCAATTTAACTAATAATTCCCCATGTGGAACTGTATCTAATGCCTTATTGAAATCCAGGTCGATTATATCTACTGCTTTTCCCGTGTCTAAAAAATCAGTTATCTTCTCAAAGAAGAAAATCAGGTTGGTCTGGTGCAATCTACCTTTCGTAAAACCATGTTGTATTTTATTGCAACTACCATGTACCTCTATGTCCTTAACCACTTACTCTTTCAAAATTTGTTCCAATACCTTGGATACAATTGAGGTCAAACTAACAGGCTTGTAGTTTCCAGTTTGACTTTTTTTCCTTTTCTTAAAAGTAAGAACTATATTAGCAATTCTCCAGTCATAGAGCACAACCTGCAAGTGTACAGATTCATTAAATATCCTTGCTATTGAGCTTGTGATTTCAGGTTCCAGTTCCTTTAATATTATTGGATGGAGATTATCTGACCCCTCCCCCCATTTAATCCCATTAACCAAGAGCTTTTCTTTAAAAAAACCCACAAAATTTTATTCTGACTTTGGAACAATTGGCGAGTGATCCCTTCACCACACATACATTTCTATACCCCTGCAGTGCTACCATCGCCAATGGAGACCCGGGGAGGCTGAGCTCCTTCCCTTACTCCTGCCTCTGTCTTTCTCTGGCTCCATGTCTGTGGGGGAAACTGGTTTAAAATATGCCATCACTTCCTTTGGGTGTCTAGGCCCAATGCCCATATTCCCTGCATGGGGAACCAATCCCTCCACCCTGATAAACTTTACCAGGTTTTGTCTGGGGTCAATCTCCTTCCTGCTGTGACTGGCCCAGGTACAATCTAATTAGCATTTGTGACAGTTCCTGTAGCAGGGCAGTTTCCCTGCTCCTGAGAGAAAAGCCTGGGCTGATTGGGGAAGCAACCACAGCTGGGGTCACGCCCCGATCAGACCACAGCTGGCCCTATAAAAGAGCTGGGAGCCAGGAGCTGAGTCAGTCTCTCTTTAGCTCTTGAGGGAGAAGGGTACCAGAGGTAGAGTAGTGCTGGGGGAAAGGCAAGAGGAGCTGGGGAGCTCCAGCCTGGCAACTCCCTAGGCTGCAGGCCTTGTGCAGGGCCTAAAACAGGTACTGAGGTTGCAAAGGGGCAGCCTGGGGTTAGGCAGAGGCAGCTGGTCCAAGCCCCCCTTGCCATTGATGAGTGGCCATTACAGACTGCAGTCTGCCCCAGTGAGCGGAGGCTAGATATTGACTGGCAGTAGCCACTGAGGCAAGGTGGGGATAGAGGGTTGAGGGTTCCCCTGGGAGGGGAGACCCAGATCTGTGGGTTACTGCAGTGGGCAGAACCCTGAGATAAAGGGGCACTGCCAGGGGGCAGCACCCTAAGGTAAAGGGGCACCGGGATCCCGGAGGGACATGGATGCTAGTGGCAAGTAAGACATCAGCCAGCGGAGGGCGCTCCAAGGCTGGTGAACAGCTAATTCCCAGACACCCAGCAGGAGGTGCCGTGGTGGTGAGTCCTCGTGGCGCTACAGTTCCCTATCAGATTATATCCAGGTCCATTTCCCTCTGCATTTATATACCAGACCTACACAATCAGATATGAACTACAGCGTATATGGTATATGGCCATCCAACATCTTGACAGATGAAAGGAGATGCGACAAAGTTGGTCCCCAGTGATACTTAGTGATGGTATGGGGAAAAGAGCCTGATATGCGAGCGGCAAACCTTCCCCCGGTGGCTACAGGTCTTCTCGCCAGAAGCAGGTTTGAGCTGCTTGTGAGCCTCAGCCTGGGCTCTCTGATGGCTCTCCATGGTGACTGCACCAGTCTTAACCCAGCTTCTCCCAGCTGAGCAGTTGTGGGCAGGGTTCTCCCAGTTGTCAGTGGGAATCCTGAATTTCTTAAGAGCTTGCTTGACCCTTATCACTGTATCAGACCTTTGGCCTTTCTCTGCATCACGAGCAGTTCTTACGTTGACCACAGAGCACGGCGTTCGGCAGCCGATCTTGAGGCCTGCGCATCATGTGTCCCAGACAGTGAAGCCTGCAAGCGTCCAGCATAGTCTGCATAGACTGTAGGCTGGTTCTCTCAAGGATCTCGTTATTGATGATCCGTTGGTACTAAGTGACTTCAAGGATTTTTCTAAGACAGCGGAGGTGGGAACTGTTCAATCTCCACTCCTGCTTGGAGTATGTGACCCAGTTTTCACAGCCGTAAAGGAGTGTACTAAGGACACAAGCCTGATAAACAGATACTTATGTGTTCAGGGTTTGCCATAGGCACCGACTCTGTGTGCTCCAGGGCTTGAGCACCCACAGAAAAAAAATGGTGGGTGCTCAGCACCCACCGGCAGCCCCCCAGATAAGCTCCTCCCCGTTGCCCCAGTGCCTTCTGCCCGCTGGCAGCCCCACTGGTCAGCACCTTCACCAGCACCTTCTGTGTGCCTGTGATCAGCTGTTCAGTGGCGTGCAGGAGGTGCTAGAGGGAGGGGAGAGGGCACAGGTAGGGGAAGGAGGGTTAGGGGGAGAAGGAGATATGGGGAAGAAGGAATAGAGGTAGGTTTGATGGGGAGCCGCTGGAGTGTCTTCCAGGAGTCTCCTGGGTTACCTGAGAGTTTCAGCTCCTCGGGGGATTTTAGTTGCTTCATCTCCAGGATGACTCCTTTATTCCTTCACACAGTTCTCTTTCCTCTGTCCTCTCTTCTACTTACCATGTGTTCAACTGTGTATTCATAAGAAGGAGGCGCAGTCTGGACTCTTAGAAGGCTTTTTGTAGAACTAAAACAGAGTTACCTAAGACACAGGAGTCATGTGCTCCCAACTGTGTGCGTCTGGTGAAGTTGACACTAGGCAGCTTTCAACCCATTCTTGCTACTATGTGCTCTGCTCTTAAAGGCACAGAACATACTTTCATGAGGGTCTTTCTACCATTTTTAAAAACAAAGGCCAAAGGCTTTATATAAAAAGAGGTAATTTCATTCCTGGTACAAAACTAAACACAAATAAAGATGTCTGCTATACTCGCATCAAATTTGTAAATAATGAAATCTGCACACATGTTCCTTTTGACTGGTGCTTTAAAAGTTTGTTTATTAAAACTTTACTTGGCTCAAGAGCATTTAGACTTTTTAAAAGTTAGGAAAGAAAAAGCACGTGGGGGAGAAATAGCCTTCTTCTCTCTGGTAAAAAGCATTATGTAAAGCAGCTGATAAACTGTTTTTTATTTTGAGTTAACCTGTGTGTGTTGTATAAAGTGTGTAAGTCTAAAGCTTTCTTTACAGTTAACATGTAATGAGTTTTTAGAGGAGTTTTTCTTTAGGCCAAATTGTAAAAAGCAAGTTAATGCTATTTTTTTAAAGCCTGGTATATTTCCACAAATAACTTGTGTTATGTACAGTGTTTGTCTTTTCATTCATTTGTTTAAGGAGATGCATTTTTTAGCCAGACCAGTAGTCAAAAGCCAAAGTCATGTCCAAAGAAGAGCTTCTGATTGACTCAGCCAAGAGGGTGGCTTGTCCAAGACTGACTGACTTCTGGAATTACTGGCATTTGATTAGTTGCAGCTGCAGAGATAAGCAGCTTTTCTCTTTTCTCCGCCACTTGGCCAGGGTTACAGGCTTTCTTCCTTTCCTGTTTTGAAACTTTCTCTGCAGCCTCTCCCAGTTTATTTTCTTTCTCTGTCTGTAAGAGGCTGAACAGTTTGCTTTTCTCGGCTGTTCTACAGCCTCTCTTTCTTTAAAATGTGTGTTTTTAAAAAAAAATTTCAGAAGAAAATAGGGTTTTCTTCTAACCTTTACAATGGCTCTAAATATGAAAAGCACACACACACAAGCAGTCCTAATGTTCCCCATAAAAAAATTCAAAATGGCCACCACACTAAAACTGTAGAGTCCAAAAATAAGAGTGGAGGACATAAGCCAAAAAGGGGGCATGGAAATCTGTCAAAATTATATCGTTATGAAAGATATAACAGTCTTTACTACCATTAGGAAGGGCCACATCTCCATTGATCACAACTACCAATCTTCAAATCATTAGGAATGTCACATGGTCACATTCTAATTAGGTTTCTGGTTTAGTGAGCATGTGTAAAACCTTTAGTTAAGAAGCCAAGGCATTTCCCAGACTAAAATCGTTGTTACTATGGCATTATGGAGTTATGCCTGGTTGGCGGGGATGCAGAAAGTGGGAGAAGGGGGCACATAGAGCCTTTAGCATGGGGGGAATGGGGGGCAGAGAGAGCCCCTGGCATGGGGGGAAAAGGAGAAATGAGGGCAAAGGACTAATGCAGCTTGTCACAGAGCCCGTGCTATGGGAGGAGAATGGGTTACCTTGCCATGGGAGGAAGGGTGAATGGGGGGCCCACTGAACTCCTGGTTCAGGGGAGATTAGGAGACACTGGAATGGAGAAAGGGGACCCTCACAGAACCCCTGACATGGGGGAAATGGAAAGCACACACAACCTCTGGTGTGTGTGGGGGCGAATTTGGAGAGACTTGCAGGAAGCCCCTGAAATAGAGGGGGGTGGGAGGGTGGTACCCCCAGGGAGCCGCGTGGGGAAAGAGAGGGATGCAGGGAACCCAAGGTGGGTGCAATGAGCTCAGCCTACACGAGTTATGCAATGTGAGAATCTCCCTAGTTTATTTTATATGTTTAAATCCACCTGATAATTAGATCAATTTGATGACTTGATATTGACCCACTTTTATTTGATTTGTTTGTATGTATCATTTATACATTTTGCTTAGTTATTTAGTGTAGTTAATGAAATATAAATTGGAACCTTGAGGAGAGATTAGCCTTTCCCAGACATCAGGACCTGAGGAGCCCCAGGGTAGATAACAGACAGTTCTGTGACCCACCTAGTGATGGCCCATAGGACTGCCCTTGTAGTGCTCACACTATTTCTGCAGGCAAGGCCAGCGGGATCAACAGCCTGTCAGACTTCACACTAGCTTGTTTTATCTGTTTAATGTTCCTTGAATAAAATTTCTCTTTTGTTTACTCTAAACCTACAGGAGCTAACTTCAAAGAGCAATTCAGTAGCAGTAACTGCGAAAGCTGCGATTACTGGCTATCTTCTAGTACTGGTTAGTGTATTTATATAGGTCATAAATAATGGTGCTAATGTCAAAAGGAAATGCAAGATCTGGATTGAAACACCGTAGAGGAGTGGAACTCTCTAGGGCAATTGTCCCTGTGAATAGAAAATACCCCACTAGCTGTGTCTACACCTGTTGATTGGTTACGTCACCCACTGCCATGAGAAAACCCATGGAAGTGCTTGGGGAAGCAGGGGAGGCTGCCACACAGTGAACAAGGTGAAGTTTCCATCACACTGTTGGGGTGATCTGATGGCTAGTCAGTGCCTTTTGACAAATGAGGTGGTGCTCTTGGTCCGCTTCCTAGTGGACAAGTGTCCCTTTAGAAACACCACCAACAGCACTGGCATTAAGTCCCCCTTGTTAATATTGTCAGTAGAGACACCAGGGACTACGTGATCCATGTAGACCTAACTCCTTTTCCCCCCTCCAGAGATGGTCCCATCAGCTCAACAGTAAGGTACATTGGTGTGAGAGTGTGAGTGTGAGAGAGAAATCTGAACTGCCACTGGCCACATCATCCCAGATTTGGGGTTATATATAGGACAGTATCATAGTCTATGATTCAATCACTTCTGCCTTTGCAATGGGCTTAAATGAATTCTTTTAAATGTTTCATTTTTGTTTCCTGTCATTGCAGACAGTGATGTTGATATGCGCTTTTCATGCTGTAAAGATCAAGACAATTCTGAATAAGATGGATGAAGAAGACAGAGCCTCACGGAGGAAAAAATTTAACAGGAAGTGGGAGAAGAAGAAGAATGTGTTGATGCCGAAAGTGGAATCTTTACAAAAAATCATGTCAGGAACAGCATCAGTTATTCGTATTGTATTAGAGCTCAGTGGTTTGGGAAAGGCGCTAAACAATCATCAAATTATGTTAGTGAAGGACACGGCAAACCGAGTTGCTGGTGGAATTCAGAGAGCAAATGATGAAGCAGAAGTAATTGCAGCAGTGCATGAGGCTGTAAAAGAGGGTGCTCTCCAGCTTCCCAGAAAATTTGCTGAACTGCTTGGGAGAGATGAGAGTAAGAAACTAGAGGAAATCATGGTTCAAGTGGCAGATTCATATTCTCCACTAGTCCAAAGTGAAATTAGGGAAACTGAATTTAGCAAGAAATTCAGTGCCTATGCTTACAAGTACAATCCTGAAACTTTTCAGCCTTCAGAGGAGTCCTGCCAAAAACAGGCAGCATTGCTGTGGGCTCTTGAGAGTAGATATACTGTACATGGTGCTTCCTTTTGTAGATAAGCCTACACATCTTTCTGTCAGTGTAATAACATCCCCTCCCCAAAAGACACTAGCTATGTCAACAGATGCTCTGTCTGCACTGGGGGGATTTGTCAGCATAGCTACATTGGTCAGGCCTGTGTTTTTTTCACATTACTGACCAACATAGCTATGCCAATGTAACTTTTAAGTGTAGATGAGGCCTAATTTGAGAGAGAGATTCAATTCATTTTAACTTTTTCCACAACATCAATTTTGAACCCAAGTCCAAATCCAATGATAATTTCATCATTGTTTGAAAAATCAGTTTGACCCTTCTGGAGTTGTACAAGCATGTAAAAAAAGATGGGGGGTTGGTTTGGTTTTTAAATCAGGACATGGTATTCAAGTGGTTGAAACTAACCTGGCCATAGAGAGCCCAAGCAGTGCAAACCCTGTAGCACTTCCTCCTCCCCCTGCAGTTCAAAGCTCCATGTTGGTTGGGGTGCTGGCAGCACCCTCATGTGAGCAGCATTGCCAACCTCATGTTCAAAAATCGTAAATCAGACTCCCCCCTCCAAAAAAATAGGTAGTTTTAAAACCCATGAGAATTAAAAACATAATAAACTTTCTTTCATTTGCATTTTGAAATATGCCTGCTTTGCTCCTTGCTGCATACCTGAAAAAATTTGCAATCAATGCATATATTTACATATATTTGCCTGAATTTGCATATACATGTTGCCGCTTTGTCTCACTTACATTTAACTATTGTTCATGTCTCACCCAATCATTCCACATCCATTTTGTCTTTCCACTTTCCTGAGTACATTTTGAGAGAACTGTTGGAGGCAAGTTACATCCATGCAAAAGTCCTGTGCCTCTGTGTTACATCCTGACCCACTGCAGGTCTCACCTGGATCTGTGAGCACGGCTCCAGATGGACACCAGTAAATAAAATGGGGGAAAATGATATTTAAGACTATTCAACTAAATAGTTGCAGAAAGCTGTTCTTGAACAAAACCTGGACTTAAAATCTGTTCTCACAAACTGTCAGAATGCTTAATAACAAATTAATTAATTTGTAAAAATCAAATAGGCTAAATTAATCATACACTGTTTGTTAAAAATTATTTGACCAGTTTTAGTGCTGTTTGTCTAATTTCACCTATAAAACCCATGTGGTAGAGACAGGAATTGCAAAAATGCCTGGAGCTCTCCCATCATTTGACGCTTGGCTTTGCCACAGCAAGGTGTCAGTCATAGTCATAGTCAGTTAAGCCTAGATCCTCCATGGTGTTTAGGCTCCTAGTTTGAAATCCCTTTTCGGATCTTGGCCTTAGAGACTTGGTCATGATTTTTTTTAAGTTTTGTTGTTTTAATTTTTAGCTTTACGTACATCCAATTTCTGCTTATTCACATCAGACTGACTAGGTAACTTTACAGTTGTTTTCTGTAATGTTTATTAATTGTTTTTCTGAAGATTGTAGTTGCACTTGCACTGATACAACATTGTGACTTTCCTGAATTGAACTGAATGACGGAGTCTGGGGTTTTGCTGTTTGATTTATTTTACATTAATTAAAGTGATTAGTTTAAATCCAGAATCATCAGGACTTTATTCTCTTTGTAAAGGGTGAAAATCACCTTGTGGCACACGCTCACGGTGGGGGAAAGGAAGAACAAAAGAAAATCCTTGTTCTGTAAGATTAACTTGTTCCCTCTTGTCTGGAATGTGGCGTTTTCGGTAGAGAAAAAGTCAGGAGTAAGGCTTTAGGAAAGTTTTGTTCCAGTCCAGGAATTGGACCTAGGGTAGTTCAGCCAGATTCACCCACTGTGTTGTGTCTTTTGTTCTGTTTGCAACATATGTAAAATGAAGGAACCACATGGGCATATTGGGTCCAAAAACCAGTGTTTATGGATGTAACCATGCCTTAGTGGGTCACAGCTGAGGATGCCAAATTCAGGACAAACTGCTGAGAAATAGGGCAACCACCACCCAAAACTGGTGGTTCTTCTTTTATAAGATATACCAAACCAGCCACAAAAATAAACTCCTGTTTCACCACACAGGCATTCCAGTTCTTAGGTCACCACCAAAAACACTGGATTCAGAGATGTGTGGTTCTTTACAACCAGTCTCATCAAATAATAGGTTCTTCTGATCCCAAAGGACCAGCCACACACCCAGGTCAATATGTAACTTAGATCTTACCCAAAGATCATGCTGGTGCCAATCCTTTAGTATCTAAAATCTAAAAGTTTATTCATAAAAAGAAAGAAAAAAAGGTGAGAGTTCAAATTGGTTAAATGAAATCAATTACATACAGTAATGGCAAATTTCTTGGTTCAGGCTTGTAACAGTGATGGAATAAACTGCTGGCTTAAGTCAAGTCTCTGGAGTACATCCACAGCTTGGACAGGTCATTCAGTCCATTGTTCAGAACTTCAGTTTGTAGCAAAGTTCCTCCAGAGATAAGAAGCAGCATTGAAGACCAAATGGAGGTGTTTCCAGGGCCTTTTATAGCTTTTTGCCATGTAGAGGGCATCCCATTGTTCTTACTGTGGAAATTACAGCAACAAGATGGAGTTTGGAGTCACAAGGGCAAGTCCCATGTCCATGCATTTCACCTAGTCACAGCAGGAAATTCAGGGGGGAGGGATAGCTCAGTGCTTTGAGCATTGGCCTGCTAAACCCAGGGTTGTGAGTTCAATCCTTGAGGGGGCCATTTAGGGATCTGGGGCAAAAATTGGGGATTGGTCCTGCTTTGAGCAGGGGGTTGGACTAGATGACCTACTAAGGTCCCTTCCAACCCTGATATTCTATGATTCTATGATTAAATGTAGATAGGCATCCCCCATGGTCCATTGTCAGCTGTTCCACAGTATGCAGGAACTGGGCACGCTTGGGGGAAGGGACAGAACTGAGAACGAGTGGGGTGGGGGTGGGAAGAGGCAGTGGGGGAGGGGAGGGGTGGGGACAGGGTCTGGAGCAGAGCAGGGGGTTGAGCACCCCTGGGGCCCGGAGGAAGCCTGTGCCTGTGCATAGTATCATAAAACATGACATCAAAAGTAACTCTAGAAATCAAAACTCCTTTGTCTCTTGTGTACCTGCCCTGAACCCTGCAGCACACCACCCGAACCTTTACATTGTGTCCCCCTCCCCCACTACCAGCAGTTACCAGTTGCCCATGTTTAGGGCCACTACCCACCTTTATTTCCCACCACCACTCCCATCAGGGCCCTTTTTAAAAACCTCACAAGGGATCCATTCGCCTTCACAGTCCTTTTATTTCTTCTTCACGTGGCTGGCAACAGAACTTATCAAACACAAAACTCCAGAAATCCCAAACGAACCCAAAGTTTTATCTCAATTCCTGCTCTACACAGTTTTCTGTCCCCTTGGTTTCCCTAGCTTTCCTACCAGTCCTGCTGCCTCTGGCAGTTGCACACAGGCGCCGACTCCGTGGGTGCTCCGGGGCTGGAGCACCCACGGGGAAAAATTGGTGGGTGCTCGGCAGCTCCCCGCCAACCCCAGGGCCCGCGCCTAGCTCCGCGCCTAGCTCCCTGCCAGCCCCGGGACCCACGGCAAACTTACCTCAGCACAGGGAGACGTGTCAGGGGCGTGGCCCCGCAACGTCACCTGGTGTTGGGGGCAGGGCCCGGCATCGGGGGCGGGGCCCCGCAATGTCACCCGGCGTCGGGGGTGGGGCCCCCACCGGAAGTCGGCGCCTGTGCAGTTGCAGCTACTTCTCCGAAGCGCCCACACGTGCCCCACCCCTACAGCTTCCTGCTACCCTTTATCCTGGGTTACTCAGTTCCTCCCAGTGGAGGTTTATCATGTATTCATTGTTCTTACTGTGGAAAATTACAGCAACAAGATGGAGTTTGGAGTGACAAGGGCAAGTCCCATGTCCATGCATTTCGCCTAGTCACAGCAGGAAATTCCATTAAGTGTAGATAGGCATCTCCCATGGTCCATTGTCAGTTAAATGTTCTTCTGATGGGCCACTCAATTTGAATAGTCCCTCCAAGATGTGCTGGCTAATTACTTTGAGGGCGTTACCCCAGGAGCAAACATTTGAAATCCAGGTATAGAGCCAATACTTATAACTTTCAATACCAAAATGATACTTGCTTACAAGTAGCATAATCATAACCATCAAATCGTAACCTTTTCATATATGGTCATATTTTAATCAGATAATGTCACATCCCCAATGCAAAATTGATGCAGGTAGGGGTGTCCCAGACATTACTGAATGCATCACAGGAATTTCTCATTCTTGGTTCTATATTACTACAGCTTCTATCCCAATATTAGAAGTATCGGTGTATAACCAAAATGATTTATTAAAATAATGTTTAACAATATTGTTGAATTTCTTTACAAACCCAAGGTAAAACTTGGTTAGACCAATAGTGGATTGGATCTGCTCTTGAAATATAATTCCTGTATGTTTCATGTGACCTTCCAAGAGCTAAAGAAAATAGCTAATTTATTTATATAAACTTTGACAAATGTTTGGAACCCAATTAACAACAAGTCAAATGTAGATATTAATGTGCCCAATAGTGTAGGAATCTTGGCATTTAGCCATGAAAGCTATATGGTAGTGTGCCTCAGTTGCCCTTTTCATACAGCACATTAGGTGTATAATGTATTTTCTCCTGTGTATAGTTTCAAGATTAGTTACAGGCACTGACTGAAATATCAGTGTCACACGGTCTTTTAACATAAAGTGTGCTCTTATGTATCACTCTTAACATGTTCAAGGGTTTTTCCAAAAGATTAGGCACATTGTACATTTTTACAGTTCTTGGTATTAGCAACATAGTCACAAGAGTTAACAGTAGCATTCATATTAAATTCATGGCAGGTGTACATTTACAATCATTTTTGTCATGCCACCCCTTTGGCTCAATACCATTGGGGTTTTGGCATTTTAGGGTTAACCTGTGGCTTTCATCAGCATGATCATAGAATCTCAGGGTTGGAAGGGACCTTAGGAGATCATCTAGTCCAACCCGCTGCTCAAAGCAGGACCAATCCCCAATTTTTGCCCCAGATCCCTAAATGGCCCCCTCAAGGATTGAACTCACAAGCCTGGGTTTAGCAGGCCAATGCTCAAACCACTGAGCTATCCCTCCACCCAACTTTTCCCTTCCCTGGATGGTCAAAATCTGAGCTCTTTTGCTTACCAGAATTCATTGGCTGGCTGGGTGTGTTCTTTTTACTAACAGCTACAGGCAAGTCTTTCTCTCCCCAGTCAGTCAGGAAATTTGCATCAACACAGACACTAGCTTGTTTACTAGTTTTCAGATCCTTAACTGTTACCAATTCCAAGGCTGGACTCTGTCTGAAAGGGATACCATCCATGTTCACTAGCATGTTAGACTCAAGATTCTTTTCTTCCATTACCAACCTCTGCTTCGACATGGAATCAGACGTCAAGACCACCAAGAGACTACAAGACATATCCAAAATATCTAGAGATGAGAGTATACCTGCCGTCCTTCTCGAGAAATTAACTGCACAACTGTCCTGATCTGCAGATTCAGCTGTCCAGCCTTCCCTCTGAACCTGAGATACAGACTGTTTACTCAAAGAATCAACATGGAGACATTCCTCTCCCAACACCATTGTCTCCCTGACAAGCTGGTTAAGCTTACAGGACTGTTTAAATTCCCTAACACTTTTTATTCCATCTGAAATCTTTTCAAAGCTATCCACGCTGGATCTTTCTAAAGCCTCAGAAAGGCTCTGGCAGTTAGGAACTGAGGCCTTGGTTACACTTCCGCGTTATAGTGCAATAAAGCCACTAAGAGTGCTCTACCTCACTCCCCGTCCACACTGGCAAGGCACGTAGAGCGCTCTGACTCCGCGGCTGGAGCACTCCTGGTACTCCACCTCCCAGAGAGGAATAACGTTTGTTGCGCTCTCGCTGGAGCGCTGTGGTGCCAGTGTGAACACCCAATGCGCTCGGATTGGCTCTGATTGGCCTCCGGAAGTGTCCCACAATGCCAGTTCTAGCCACTCTGGTCATCACTTTTGAACACTGCTGCCCTGCCCTCAGGTGACCAAGCGTCAGACCCACCCTTTAAATTCCCTGGGAATTTTGAAAATCCCCTTCCTGTTTGCTCAGCCAGGTGTGGAGTGCTCTCGGTGCATCTTTCCAGGTGACCATGCCTCCACGTGCCAAGAGAGCCCCAGTATGGAGCAATGGCGAGTTGCTGGACCTCATCAGTGTTTGGGGGAGGAAGCTGTCCAGTCCCAGCTGCACTCCAGCTGTAGGAATTACAATACTTTCAAGAAGATATCAAGGGACATGATGGAAAGGGGCAAGCTGGATGCGATACTTGGGGGTGACCCTACCTCCATTCCGAGCACCACCATGGATACGGGAGAGCGGGAGAAGGAGGAGGAGGGGGAGGAGAAGGAGGCGGGGGGGGGAAAGAAAGCAGGAATGACGGTGCTGGGGCGGAGGGAGACACCCCAGAATCCCTGGATTCCCAGCGAAGGCATGCAGCCAGGAGCTCGTCTCGAGCCAGGAGGAAGGGAGCCAGTTACAGCGGCCGGTAAGTGGTGTAGGAGAAAGAGACGAGTAGGTTCGCAGTAAGTGGCTTTTTTTTCGGGAAGGAGTTTGTTCGGTGTGGGCTCTTTGGGCGAGGAGGGTTTGTGCTGCATGCATGCCTAGATGCGGAAGAGCGCATTGATGTGGTCTATCACATCACGGTAATCGGCCACTGTAATCTCTTTTAAAGTCTCATCCAAAGCGTGGGCAATGCGCTTGCGCAGGTTTATTGGGAGAGCCGCCATGGTCCTTGTCCCAGTCGGGCTAACGTGTCCGCGCCACTGTGCCACGAGGGGCGGGGGGACCATTGCTGCACACAGGCAAGCTGCATATGGGCCAGGGCAGAAGCCGCATTGCAGTAGAAGATCCTCCCTTGCTTCCCCGGTCACCCTCAGCAGCGAGATATCTTCCAGGACGAACTCCTGTGGAAAATGTGGGGACAGTGTTCAGTGTAGGTGCCCCCTGCAGCTGTTGGCTCTCCCCAAGGCACAGAAACCCATCGGACAGTACATCCGTGAAACAATCAGTCCCCCTTTACCCTGTGCTTACTCACCATTTTGGGGCTCCCGTGGGTTCTGTGCGCTGTGTTTGGGACGGGAAAATTGTGCTATTGTATAGACTGTGTGCGCCCTCCTTAAGGGTGGGGGAATCCTTGCTCTGACTGGCATAAAACAATGCTTCCTCTGTTAAGTGTTGCATTTTGCCTTCACAGATGCAACCTTGAGATCTCAGCCGTCCGTCTTATCACCGGCTGAGAGACTGCAAAGACTCAGGAAGAGGCCCAGAAAAACCAAAGAAGACATGCTGCAAGAAGTTAGGAGTCAATCTCTTAAAGAGAATCAAAAAGCTCAGGAGTGGAGGGAGAGCGAAAGCAGGATCTGCCAGGAAAATGCATTGCACCGGTGGCAAAGCACGCAGCTCCGGCAGCAAAGCACGGATCAGCTGATTAGCATCATGGAGCGCCAAGCGGACTCTATCCAGACGCTCGTAGCCATGCAGGCGGAGCACTTCCACGTCCGCCCCCGCCCCCCCTGCAGCCATTGTCCCAAAACTCTTTCCCTTGTGCCCCCATGTCACCTCCAACCCCCTTTCCCCAACATCCGGGTTCTTATTGCCCACACCAGCTGCCTCCAACACCTGTAGCTTCACCACCCAGCCCTGGAAACTATGACCCTTACCCACTGCACTCAACCCCCATCCTGAATTATAGCCATCCTGAAGTGCAGCACTCACTGCACAACACTCCAGAGAGGAAGGCTGAGTATGAGAGCAGGACATACCATAACCTGTGATTGAACCGTTCCCCACACCACCCCCTTTCCCTTTCTGTTTCCCAAGCAGTTGTGTTTCTTTTTGATACATGTATTTTTCTTCAATAAATGGATTATTTGGCTTTGAAAACATTCTTTATTATTGCATAAAGTAAAAGATACCTTAGCCTAGGAAAGAAACAGGCACTGCAAGTCAGCTTAGCAAACACAAATCAGCTTAGCAAAGACAGATTCCTAATAACATTGGAACCACTTCACTTCAGTCCCGTGCAGGGCAACAGACATTACTGGTGGTTTTCAGCCTCAAATTGCTCCCTCAAGGCATCCCTAATCCTTGCAGCCCCGTGCTGGGCCCCTCTAATAGCCTGCTCTCTGGCTGTGAAAATTCAGCCTCCAGGTGTTGAACCTCTGAGGTCCACGCCTGAGTGAACATTTCACCCTTCCCTTCACAAATATTATGGAGGGTACAGCACGCGGATATAACCGCAGGGATGCTGTGTTTGGCCAAGTCCAGCTTCCCATATAGAGATCGCCAGCAGCCCTTCAAATGGCCAAAAGCAGACTCCACAGTCATTCGGCACCGGCTCAGCCTGTAGTTGAACCGTTCCTTGAAGGTGTCAAGGCTCCCTGTGTAGGGTTTCATGAGCCACGGCATTAAAGGGTAAGCGGGGTCTCCAAGGATCACAATGGGCATTTCGATTTCCCCTACCGTGATCTTCCGGTCTGGGAAAAAAGACCCAGCCTGGAGTTTCCGGAACAGGGCGGTGTTCCGAAAGATGCGTGTGTCATGCACCTTTCCAGGCCAGCCTGCGTTAATATCAATGAAATGCCCATGGTGATCCACAAGCGCCTGGAGAACCATGGAGAAATACCCCTTCCGATTAATGTACTCGGATGCTAGGTGGGGTGGTGCCAGAATAGGAATATGCGTCCCATCTATCACCGCTCTACAGTTGGGGTGCCCACACACTGTCAGCTCGCTGTCTCCTAAGTTCACAACCCCCTCCCTCTCCCGCCTCTCTCTCACTCAGTGAACGCAAACAGCAGCTGTTTGCTTTTTTCTCATAGACCAGATAAGCAGCCACTCACCAAAATGGACCCCAACCCCCCCCTCATCCCCCGCCACCTCTCTCTTCAAGCAAACATTAGCTGTCTGCACTCCAAACGGAGCCCCCCTGCCTGCCTCCCACTCATTCAAAGCAAACAGTAGCTGTGTTTGGTTTTTTTATAAGCAGCCCCGGAAACAGAGCTCTGAACTCCGGACACGGAAGTGCCCTTTCAAAACAAAACAAGAGAGGAGCCTCAGTTAAAAGGATTATGGGATTATGAAATGAATACACACATATTTATGTCATCAATTTTTTTTGTGCACAAGTCAGCAAAAGGAATAAAAGTCAAACAGTTCGGCTACAAATTTTATTCACACAGATACACACACATGCGGCAATACACACAGCTCCTTACACAAAGACACACAGTCTCTTACACACATACAATGCATGCACACACCTGCCTATGCAAAGACACTTTTTCATACACTTTTCCAGGGGCTGCCTAAATCACCCAGCCGGGAGGAGGGTGGGCTGGAGGGGAAAAGATGGGGTGGGGGAGAGGGAGAGGATGCAAGCAAGATGGGAGTGAGAGGGGGTAGTGAGGGAGAGAGGAGCGGGTGTGGGGGAGTATGTGGGGTGTGTAAGCAGAGTCAGGATGAGCTCTACCCTGACATCTGGTGGTGAGTTGTGGAAAGGGATGTCAGGGGCTAATCTTGTTTGCATGGACACACCCACCCTGCAAAGCATGATGGACTGCTTGCCCAAATGGTCACCTTGACTGCTGTGGGAGCCCCAGTTTCTCTGTTATTGGGGCAGGAAGAATAAAGTGTTGTTACCCTGATTATGTGAATCAAGGACAGTGTTATGATGAAGGGACTCGCCCTTAGCTAAGCAGCACTTGCTAGGCGAGGGACATGGATTCCAAAACCCAGTGAATGAAGAAAGGTTGGGGACAGATGTTTGTAGTTGGTGGCCTGGGTCTCTTTTGAGGGCCTGAAATGTCAATTGTACTTCCTTCTCTCTCTCTTTCTTCCCCCACTGTGGAATATCAGAGCTAATTTTGAGTTTCTTAAGAATCTAACCAGAGGCTGCTGAGTTAGAATCACTCTGGGTCAAGTGTGCAAATGAGCTCACAGGCTCCCCTAACTACAAGCTGAAATTGTTATGAGCTGAAATCACTGAGCACTGTGCTAAGTAGTGGGGGAGCTGGAAGATATATTGCTGAGTGACTGATAGAGCGGAGCTGCTAGCAGAGCAGTTGGCGGGACAGCCGGAGGGGCTTGAGGGGCGGCTGAGCGGAGTGAGTCGTGGGATGGCTGGCAGAGCGGAGCCGAGCGAGGCCCCACAAAGGGACGGGGGAGTCAGCTTTGAGCCACGTAAGGTGCCCCTTACCTCTCCCCTCCCCATTTCTACCCAGACTGGGGGGGCGTGTAACACTCTGCAGATGAACTTTTGAACTCTGGGTCTGGACTTTTGGGTTGTTGGACTTTTGGGACTTTGGGTGATTTTTGGGGTTGCTGGACTCAAGAACCAAAGGGAAAGGACATGGCCAATTTGCTGGGGTGGGTCGTTGCTCACAGTTTGGTTTACAAAACCTAGATGTGGTGTTTCCCCAACAAAAGGCCGCATTGTTTCTCTCTGTCATTAAAAGGTTTTACTACACTCAGACTCTGTGCTTGCGAGAGGGGAAGTACTGCCTCTTAGAGGCGCCCAGGGGGGGGTGATATATATTTGTCCCAGGTCACTGGGTGGGGGCTCGAGCTGGTTTTGCATTGTCATTGGAATGGAACCCCTAGATACGGAACCCGTCCCTTGTTGCTGCCGACTCTGACTGGCAGAAGGGTTACAGGTGGATGGGGATGCAGGGGGAGGCAGAAGGCTAAAGGTGCATGAGAATGTGTGGAGCACAGGGCTGTATAGGGACATAATGGGAGTGCAGCAGTGTATGGAGGTGAATGGGGTGCAAGGGTGTGGGGAGTGAGGGACATGGGGATGGTGACTCTGGGAGGTGGAGAAGATGGGTGGGAGAGAGCTGTAAGAGGTACAGGGTTGGGATGGGTAGCTGTGGCGAGCAGGATGGGATCGGGGGGGGAGATGGAGTATGGGGGGCGGGAGGTAGGACAGGGAGGAATGCAATGATGGGGGGATGAGGTGTGGATCACACTTAGCAGGAAGGAGACCAGGATGCTTTTGCTACTCCCAAATCACTCAGGGCTCCCGGGCACAGCGGGCAGGCTGTTTGTGAGGCCAGGCCAGAAGTGCTAGACTCCACTTCCCGCAGCACCCCCAAGCTGCCTCCTGCTCTCCCACCTGCAAACACTCTCCCTGTCCCCAACACCCAGTGTGCCCCTCTCCCTTTTCCCCTCCAAACACTCCCCTTTCCAGTGCCTCACTTCCGCTGCTCCATCTGCCCCCCTTAAGCCTCCCCCTCCAAACACTCCCCCTGCCCCACACAGAGCCCCCCATCCACAGTCCCCTTCTGTGCCCCCTCTCCCTGCCCTATCTGCACACACCCCATCCGGCTGCAGTCAGACCGAGTCCCTGGCAGCCAGGGGCGGCTCTCACAATTTTGCCGCCCCAAGCAGGGGCGGCAGCCCCGCCCCCGACGCAGGCAGATGTAGCGGGCCCCCGACGCTTGCGGTCCCAGTCCGCGGCAGCAAGGGGAGAGCGGCGGACCTGCCGCCCCATTGCCTCCGCGGCAGGCGAGAATGGGGCAGCAGTCCGAGTCCTGCGGCAGCAATTTGGCAGCAGGAAAAGCGGACCTGCCACCGAATTGCCACTGCGGGACTCGGACTGCTGCCCCATTCTTGCCTGCCGCCCCAAGCACCAGCTTGGAAAGCTGGTGCCTGGAGCCGGCCCTGCTGGCAGCTGCTCCCTTCCTCAGGCCAGAGTCAGCCCATGGTGGCTTCTGCCCGGCGGGGCCTGGCTGCCTCCGCTCCCACGCACTGTTGGGTCCGGACCCCCCCTTACTCATGTGTGCCCTGCGCAGCGCCCAGGATCACAGCCTTGGCAGCGCCTCGGGGGAGGGGGAGAAGGAGGAGCGAGCCAGGGCCAACGCACAATGCAGGCTATCTCAGTCCTGCTGCAGGGACCAGGAGGCAGGCCACCAGGCGCCGCGGTTGCAGCCCCACAGGCCAGAAACAATCGGGAGACGCACGGCACGGCGGCTAGCAGGGAGCTGGCGCAGCGTCAGCACGGCGCCGCCAACCGGACAGTCAACGGCCGCCAGGATCCCTGCTTGACCCGGCGTTCCAGTCCAAAACCGGACACCTGGTCACCCTAGTGATGGGTGATGGGCCCATGCATGAGAGAGAGGCTGTGGGAATGTTGTTAGAAGTGTGTGTGTGGGAGAAAGACGTTGTAGTTATTCTGTGATGCTCCATCCACCCACCCACCACTTCCTGAGGGCAACACTGGTCATCAAAGGGCTTCTCAGACCCTTTCCTATCTGGTGGTGGAGTAAGTATGTCCCGTTCCTAGCAGCCTGTTTCCCTTCTATGGGCTGTTCTCAGGGCTGGGACTCTAGATCTGGTTTCTTGCTGGCAGGAAGGGAGGCCTGTTTGGGTGAACTCCCCCAGGTTAGTGTAGATGGAACCTTTCTCCACATTAGACAGGGGGATCTGGCAGTGGGAATACTGGGATCCCAGCTGCATCCCTCTCAGCCAGCCTTGCCTTTCTCTTCTGGAGGTGCGGGTTGGCTGGGTGATCCTTGCTTGTACCCAGCACAGGCAGTTCCATTCTATGTCTCCTGATGTCCCCACGGGATGCTTATTTTCCAGTTTTGTGTGGACATAAGATCGGATTTTGCTTTCCCAGTGAGACTTTGTCCGTGCCTGGAGATGTGTCCTTTACTCACTGGCTGAGAACCGAGCAGTTTGGGCAGCTGTAACTTGCCAGTCACCTGGGGGCCAGGGAGAGAGTTGCTGGGCACTGACATGAGAAGAGAAGGTTCACACCAGCTTAGATCTAGAGAGGAGCCCTGGGATAGGCTATTCATGTGACCCTGCTTACTCTAGGAGCCTGGTAGCAAAATATTGTTTTATTGCTCTGATTAGTTCCCCTCAGTGTGGGCATTTGGTACATCAGTCACCTCTTGTGGTCTCTCTCTGGGAAAATTCCTCTTTCAGTTATTACCTCGACCATGGCCCCAATATTTATGAGGTCTCCTTTCTCTCTCATAGTGGGGATGTCAATAGTTACAATTGGGTTCCCTTCAAAGGGACCTTTCCCCATATAGATTATTCTTACCCATAATGCCACTGACCTTCCCTTTCTGCTCTCTGTGGTATTTGTTTCTCCCTTACTGAGGGCCATACAAAATTCCTTGGCCTTCCATCACTGGGTCAGGCTGAGCTGATGATTGTGGTTGCCGTGTCAGTCAGCAGATAGTGTTCAGGGCACCCTGGCATAGGGTTGGCCAGTTAAAGGGAGTTAGGTGCCCAGCCTACCTGCGACAGGGTCCACTGAAGGGCATGTGCTAATCCAGCTCCACCCAGGCATAGCAGCATAAGTAGCTGGAAGGCAGTTAATTAAGGATGGAGCACCTGGGCCTAATAAATGTCCTAGGAAGGCTCAGTTGAGGGGAAGCGCAAGAGGAGGGGAGCTTCTAGGGAGCCTGAATGCAGCAAAAGCTCTGCAGGCAGGAAGGCTTGGGAGAGATGCTGAACAAGCAGGGGACAGACTGCAGAGCTCTCCATGCAGTGGAGTATCTGGAGGTCTTACAGCAGAAGGAGCTGCTGCTGGAACATAGACTTTTGTTTTGGGCCTTTCTCATAGGTCAGGTTTTCTAAACCTTTTATCATTTTTATCATTTTATCATTACCCACATCCGATGAAGTGGGTATTAACCCACGAAAGCTTATGCTGAAATAAATTTGTTAGTCTCTAAGGTGCTACAAGTTTTTCTTTCTTATTTTCGTTTTATCATTTTTGTTACTCATAGACTTTAAGGTCAGAAGGGACCATTATGATAATCTAGTCTGACCTCCTGCACAATGCAGGCCACAGAATCTCACCCACCCACTCCTGGAATAATCCTCTCACCTATGTCTCAGCTATTGAAGTCCTCAAATCATGGTTTAAAGACTTCAAGATGCAGAGAATCCTCCAGTAAGTGACCCATGCCCCATGCTGCAGAGGAAGGCGAAAAACCTCCAGGGCCTCTGCCAATCTACCCTGGAGGAAAATTCCTTCCCGACCCCAAATATGGTGATCAGCTGAACCCTGAGCATGTGGGCAAGACTCACGAGTGAGTTACTGTCCTCTGGACTCTCTTCAATTTGTCCAAATCTTTCCTAAAGTGTGCCACTCAGAACTGGATACAGTACTCCCACTGCAGCCTCACCAGTGTCGAGTAGAGCTGGACAATTACCTCCCAAGTCTTACATATGACACTCCAGTTAATACTTCCCTGAATTTTAGCCTTTTTCACAGCTGCATCACACTGTTGACTGATATTCAATTTGTGAACCACTATAACGCCTAGATCCTTTTCAGCAGTACTATCACCTAGCCAGTTATTCCCCATTTTGTAGTTGTGCATTTGATTTTTCCTTCTTAATTGTAGTACTTTGTACTTTTCTTTACTGAATTTCATCTTCTTGAATTCAGATGAATTCTCCAACTCATTAAGGTTGTTTTGAATTCTAATCCTGTCTTTCAAAGTGCTCACAATTCCTCCCATCTTGGTGACATCTGCAAGTTTTATAAGCACACTGTCCACTCCATTATCCAAATAATATAATGAAGATATTGAATAGTGCTGGATCCAGGACTAACTGCTGTGGGACCCCACTAGATGCACCCTCCCAGTTTGACAGTGAACCACTGATAACTACTCCTTGAGTACAGCCTTTCAACCAGTTGTGCACCCACCTAATAGTAATTTCATCTAGACCACATTTCCCTTGTTTGCTTGTGAGAGGTCATGTGGGATTGTGTCAAAAGCCTCACTGACATCAAGATATCTGGATTTTATCTGTGCATTTCCTGGTTTTCTGAGGGTTAAGTTTAGCCACTCTCCACATTCTGTACCACCCATTCACAAAGACTTTTTTATCACTTAGTCATCCGTAACAGTTTCTCTCACATACAGGAAACAAAGCGGTTGGAAGGTGGAAAGGAGCTGAGAGAAGGAAAAAGAAAGACACAAGAGGAGATGGCAAACATCATTGCTCAGTTCAGAAGCTTTCTTGAAAGCGAGGTGATTGAGTGCTTTTGGCTTTCAGTATCTGTGGTGGTAACTTGAGAATGAAACCTGTGCTCCAACCCCTCAGACAGAGTTCAACACCTACAAGATCTTCACCAAGCATTCTCAAAATTACGATACCTGCATGAGGAAATAAGGAAACAGATCAACAGGGCCAGACGTGTACCCAGAAGCCTCTTGCTGCAAGACAAGCCGAAGAAAGAAGCCAACAGAACTCCACTGGCCATCACTTACAGTCCTCAGCTAAAACCTCTCCAGCGGATCATCAGTGATCTACAACCCATCCTGGACAGCGACCCCTCACTTTCACAGGGTTTGGGAGGCAGGCCAGTCCTCGCTCACAGACAGCCCGCCAACCTGAAGCATATTCTCACCAACAACTACACATCGCACCATAATAACTCTAACTCAGGAACCAAGCCATGCAACAAACCTTGATGCCAACTTTGCCCACATATCTACACCAGGGACACCATCACAGGACCTAACCAGATCAGCCACACCATCACCGGTTCATTCACCTGCACATCCACCAATGTAATATACGCCATAATGTGTCAGCAATGCCCCTCAGGCTTGAGTTTGTTCTGCTGCCCCTCCCTGTGTGTGGTCTCCTCCTAATCTAGCCGCACCTTCCAGGTCCCTGGTCAGTGGTGGCTGGGCTGACTGGCCCAGAGCTGACCAGGTGGCCTGCAGCCCTTTATTTGTTCCCACCTGAGCAGGGCTGAGTTCGTCTCTGCAGCGGCATTCCATGGTTTTCCATCCAGCGTGGGAGGAAGATGGTAGCAGGGAGCCAGGGGTGGGTTTTCCTCCCAGTCCTCTAGCCAAGCAGGGCTCGGGGGGAGTGAAGAGGCCAGCTCCCCCTCTCTGCCTGCCCTGTAATCAGCCAGGGCTCTGGGGCCACTGCTGCTAAAACGTGGAGTGTTGCAGGGGGTGTGTGTCACCCCTGAGATGCACGGAGCTGTTTCTCTTCCTCCTTGAGAGATACACCCAGATGCAATACACACCCGCTGATAATGGGGAACTACAGGCAGGCCTAACACTCACTCCCTTCCCTACTGGGAGACAATGAGAAGCACAACTACAAATATTTACGTTGGGTGTTGAGCATCCCTGCCTCGTTGAGTGTGGCAGTGAGCAACCCCAAGCCTTGTTTGTGATCCAGCCTCCTTCTGAGCACTGGTGCTGAGTGCCTCAGACGAGAGAGTCAGCACCTTGCTGGATGAACCCCTAAAATAATAGTAACATTGTGTTGCATCTTTCCTCAGTCCGTCTTCTGGATTTGTCACGTTAGATGGTCAGGTCTTCAGGGCAGGGGACCTGCTTTATTCTATCCCTGTGAAGTAAAGGCTGGGGCCTAATTTTAAAGCCTGACACAAATGTGACCACAGCCATCCCAGGCCTAACAATGAGGTAGCGAGCTGGGGGGTGATTCTAGCCGCACGAGCCTGCCATGAACTAACTGTCTGTGTCACCGTGGACCCTGCTGCCACACACTAGCAGTTTGTCGAGGCTCTCTCAGTCTCTCCTGTTGAAGCTCTTGCACTCTGGATAAATAATTAAAGAGTCATTGGAGGGGGGGAGACCAGATTGTGGGTCTCCCACACTCTGCGGGAGTGCGCTAGCCACCAGAGATTCTCTCACTCAGGAGTGTTTGGAAGGGAGGTTGAGATTGGCTGTTCTCTCGGTGTCTCTGCCTGTTGGGGAAATGGGGTTTGTGTTTATTTAGTTTTGTGGGTTGTGGATTTTGCCTCCAGACTGTGTGGAGGAGTGTGTTCTAGCTGTCGGATAGGAGTTTGCCTCCCGCATGAGCCAGGCAATTGTGTTTGTTGCCACACGTCTTCGTTGAGCAGATGGTTGTGAGGGGTGTTTTTGTCCCCGTAGTGCCCCCCTCAATACCTGCTGACTGTTAAAGTCACTGTCTCAAAAGTTCCTCCTTCTTTTAGGAAATAAGCAGCTGGCGAGAAACCTGGCGAGCTCACTAGCCCTGTGAGGAGGATTCCTTTGGGCCATAAAGCCCCAGAGGTTCAGCATCTCTTGTCCTTTCCTAGGCAGGTTTACATAATATTAGGCAATGCTTCCAAAGTTTTAAGTTTCCCTGGAGTATAGAATTGGGGAGTGTGACTACACTGTGTGCTGCCACTGAGGATATGGCCTGTTTTCATTGTGGGAGTCTTTCACAGGACACGACCACTCACCTCTAGCCTGGCGCCTCCTGCTGGCCGCTCTGGGGATTAGCTCATCAGGTTGGCGCCCATTCCCATGGTTGCACACCGTCACTCTGTCTCTCTCTGGTCTGTTGTCCCTCTCTCGTCCAGGAACTGCAGTGTCCTCTTCATGACTCAGCCCTCCAGCCAGGTCACTCAGCGTTCCCCCCTTCTGGGGTACATCAAAGTCTTTCCTTCAGCAGCCCTCGGCAGCCCTCCCATTCACTGCCTCAGGTGTCACTCCCCCAGTGGCTGGTCAGGGAACTTGGGCCCACCCTCTATTCCGGGTTCCAGTCCAGGGACCCTCAAACTAGCAGCTCCGGGCTTCACTCTCCCAGCCCAGGCCACTCCCTACCACTCTTGGTTCCCCCCACTCTGTGGTCAGGGTGTACCAGCTTCAAACCCTCTTCCCAGGGACTGACTGCCCTTTCCCAGCAGCAGCCCTGGTCTGTTGCCGGCTTCCTGGCATTATAAGCCCCACCTATTCCTGCCCACCTAAACATGCTTGCAATCAATTCCCTGCTCTCTGGCTCTTCCGAGAGAGCAAACATTCATGCTGTCTGCAGGAGCTTCCCCAAAGAGAACCGGCACCGCAAAACTAGCAAGAACCCAGCATGTCGTCAAAGACTGAACACAGCCTGCAAGATAAGAAAAAGAACTTTAAAACTTTCAAAGTAAATCCACACTGGAACTGGGAGCGGCTTCCCCGCTCGGGTGGACAGACGTGTGCTAGCTCTGCTTGGGCTAGCAAGCTACAAATAGCCGTGTAGCCAGGGGTAGCATGGGCAGCGGTTTGGGCTGGACACCTGTGTCATAGAATCATAGAATCTCAGGGTTGGAAGGGACCTTAGGAGGTCATCTAGTCCAACCCCCTGCTCAAAGCAGGACCAATCCCCCATTTTTGCCCCAGATCCCCAAATGGCCCCCTCAAGGATTGAACTCACAACCCTGAGTTTAACAGGCCAATGCTCAAACCACTGAGCTATCCCTCCCCCCCATAGCCAGGGGGTCCTGGCAGGTTTGTACTTGGACTGTGGGTCAGATTCTGACACCCCCCCACAACTCCTCTTCACTGCTTCAGTGGTGGAATAGGCGGTATAAATGGGGTTTAATAGCATTAGGGAAAATTCCTCAGGTGCAGGAACAATATAGAGACACTTGATATGCCTCTATCCATACTCCTGGCATAGGGGTGTGAAGGGGGAAGGTGGTAGCACTTTGTGCTATGATAACGCTGTGCTGCAGACCAACCCATGGGCAGGTAGCTGTGCATTGTACTGTATGGCGGGAGTCACCAGGGGGCACTGTTAACCTGGGGGTACATCCACACTGGAGCTGGTGGAAGCTCTGCTCAAGCTAGCACGCTAGAAATAATTGTAGCTGGGGGTAGCACTGGTGGCAGTTCGGTCCATCTTCCTCGAACACAGATAGTCCAGATTATCAATCAACAATTTCTTCCCAGTTGGGTATTTGTTCCGTTCCTCCTGTTTCACTTTTGCATCCTGTCATTGCAGAGCGCTCTGGGGAAAAGCTATTCGGAAATGGAAGAGACGGTAAATAAAAAGTATGAGTCACTTGTGGAGCGCTTTATCGCATTTGGAGGCTGTGGTCGGGCTCTGAAGAAGCTGAAGAAAGAGTTGAATCGACTTCGACATAGGCGTGCGCACGGCATGTGCTGCTGGTGCACGTGCACACCCTAATGTCGGGGAGGGGGTGGGGCTGCGTGCTCCTGCAGGGCAGCATCTGGCTCCGCGCTGAGCCAAACGCTGCTGAAACGCATGGTTGGGGGTGCAGGGGGTTGAATGGGAGGCGGAGGCAGTCAGGAGCGGACAGGGAGCAAACCCATGCTCCACGGTTCGGGGGCGGAGAGGGGCTCTCACCTCGGGGGCAGCGCTCCCCCCTCCCTGGCATCCCTGTAGCAGAGGCAGGGCTGCTCCACACGCTGCCTCCTCCCCCCTCTCAGGGCTGACCCAGTTCCCAGCCGATTGGCCAGGAACCTGGCCAATGGGAGCTGGGGGGGGGGGGGGGGGGGCAGTACCAGAGCTGCCTGACCGTGCCTCCCCAGCAGGGAGGGGGAGGGAGCTGCAGACACAGAGAAGCAGGAATCTGCCACTATCAGACAGCGAGTGTGAAAAATCCGGACGGGGTGGGGGGGTAATAGGAGCCAATTTAAGAAAAAGACCCAAACATCGGGACTGTCCCTATAAAATCGGGACATCTGGTCACCCTAGAGGGGGCAGACAAACAGATGGAGCTGGGGGCAGGAGAAAGGAGCAGCGATGGGCACCCCGGGGCTGGCATAAAATACACTGTACAGAGAGGGCTTCCTGGGGGGGAGGGGTATAGCAACTCTCCCTTACCCCACAGACCAGACCCAGGCTGCAGCTGGCTCTATCCATCACCCCCTCCCCCCCCCCCCCCACACACAACCCTCTGCCCCCCCCCGAAGATTCCCACCAGCCCCTGTGCCCCATCACCCCTCTCCAGAGAGCCCCCCTTTGTGTCTCCAGAGACAGCTCCCCTCCTCCCACCTCCCCTGCTCTCAAGCTCCCTACAATCTTCCCCTCCCTCCCCCGCATTGGCCAGGAGGCTCCCAGACTGTTGGCTACCAAGGCCAATGGGAGCTGCACCTGAGGCAGGGGGCCTGCTTGCACATGCAGACCTGCCCAGCTGTGCCAGTGCCTCCACAGCACGGGGAGGGGCCCCACAGGTGAGCAAACCCCGCTCATCATCATCACAGGCACAGCAATTCTCTGGATATTTAATTTCACTGAGGCAAGTAGTTTAATCTACTCTCTCTTTTCAGACAGTTTGTGGCTTTTCCTGTAAGGAAACTTACAATTTCTTTGCAAAGAAGTCCAGTTATAGGTTTCACTTGAGAAGTATATTTTCTGATTCATAGACTATCAGGGTTGGAAGGGACCTTAGGAGGTCATCTAGTCCAACCCCCTGCTCAAAGCAGGACCAATCCCCAATTTTTGCCCCAGATCCCCAAATGGCCCCCTCAAGGATTGAACTCACAACCCTGGGTTTAGCAGGCCAATTCTCAAACCACTGAGCTATCCCTCCTCGCCTCGAGAGATAAGAGTCAGTGGATGTGCCACAAGTGTTTAGCCTTAATCCTCTCCAAAACGGATTCTTGTTTAACGTACTTTGGCAACACTACCCTATGTCACAGTATGATTGTTCATAAGCTTATTTATTTTAACTCAGTTTCATAGAGAATTTTAAAAGTCACTTGAATTGTAACTGTTTTTTTCCATTGGTCCAAAACCACATGGAAGATGTGCAGATTTTTATTTCTGTGGGCCAAACCACCCTATGTAGAAATGTAAATGTCAGAGAGCTAGAAAAGCTCTGCAAGGGTAAGAGTCCTTTCAGGAAATTGTCCTCAAGTCATTCATTCTTCTGGGCATTCCATTCTATTGTTCCCTCTTACAGTGATAGAGATCAGTGTCTCCACCCACAGGGGAGATGCAGAAGACTGGGCCAGCCATTCTGCCTCTACCCTTTTTCTCTGTCTGCTACCTCTACCACCCCCTTTGGTCTCCCTGGGATTCCCCCTACCATTATTCCCCTGGGTCTTCTTTCTCTGGAGCTTCTCATGAAGTAAAGTTGTTATTACAGGTTCTTATCTCTGTAATGTATTTAATTTTGATGTATTTATTAAGTGTTAATTAATGCACTATGGGAGTCCCCCTTCAGCCCTCCGTATACCTTGATCCTCTTCTTTCCATATGTTTTGCCCATAGCCTAGGGTTTTCTGCAGCCCTAGGGCAGCCAGCAATAACACCTGCACCTTTGCAATGGGGTGAAGGAAGGGAACCATGAGATCGCTATTTATGTGATTTGCAAGAAGTGTTATTATTACTCAGGGTACCAAATGTGTTTAAATGATATAAGTGCCTTGTAAAATCCCAAAGCAAGCTCATTTTCATTTCTCATATAATCTCATATACATGAAAACTGACTATCTTTGTATACGCCTGGTATCACTACAGCAAAAGTTTGGTATTTTGTGTCTCATTTTTTAAGTTTGTATTTTTAAGTAACGTTTAGTTGTTAATTTTAAAAAAATTAAGTTTAGTTTTAGTTTCTTTATTTTTATTCATCTAACAAACTAATGTCCTTTATGTATTCAATAAATTTCTTTTCAACTTTCCCTTACGGTACTTGTTGACTATCGGTCTCGTGCCAGTATTTAGCCTTAGATGGAGTTTACCACCAGCTTTGGGCTGCATTCCCAAGCAACCCGACTCCAAGAAGACCCCGTCCCGGCGCGCCGGGGGCCGCTACCGGCCGCACACCGTCCACGGGCACCTCTTAACGGTTTCACGCCCTCTTGAACTCTTGAGTTCAAGAGGGCGTGAAACCGTTAAGAGGTGCCCGTGGACGGTGTGCGGCCGGTAGCGGCCCCCGGCGCGCCGGGACGGGGTCTAGGGCATGAAACCGTTAAGAGGTGCCCGTGGACGGTGTGAGGCCGGTAGCGGCCCCCGGCGCGCCGGGACGGGGTCTTCTTGGAGTCGGGTTGCTTGGGAATGCAGCCCAAAGCTGGTGGTAAACTCCATCTAAGGCTAGTCAATAAATGTTTGCCTTTAAAAAATAAATAAATAAATAAAATTCCCTGGGTGCACACCCTAATGAAATGTGCTGCGCACGCCTATGGACTTCAACAAATGTTTAGTAAATACCCTCGCAAGTCTGAGGGCGGGATCTAGATGCTGCTTCCTCTGCCCAGCATTGCTCACCATCAGGAAACATTAGGAAACCATCAGGAAACATCTTAGTTGCAATAGTTATATGTATCCCTGGTTCTGCTGTGTACATAGGTGGTTGGGGTTTTTTGGTGTCTCCTCCATTTATTCACTTATTTCAGTTGGGCTGAGCAAGGAATCATGTGATAAATTTAGAAAGGAAAGAAAGCTGTGTGTGTTCCACCAGTAATAACCAGGACATGTTCTAAAACAGAGTTTGTCATTACAAATGATATTTCTCAGCCTCTCTGCCATTCTGGTGACCAGAGACACCCCCCCTCTCACATGAGCAGTGTGGGAAGAAACCAAACAGCAGAGGCAATAACCGTTTTCACATTCAGATGTGACACCATAGGAAAAAATGGAGACATGTTTTTTCCATTTTATTTTGTTTAAAAGACTTAGTTTCCCTCACTCTGACCATGTTCCCCCTTCTCAGGTTGCTCCACTGGAGTTTACTTTTCTTCCACATAAAATTCAACCTTTTCCTCATTTCATAGGCACTTCACAATCTATTTCTCCCCCCTTGTGTCCTTCCTGCAGAATCTGCCATTCCTTATGCTCCACCAAAGTAATGACTTTTCATTGTTCAGGAACCACCCCTAAATCATGTTTGCCAGACATACTCAGCTCCTTCCAAAGATCCCACTTGTTCCATGGTGTTTGCCATCTGTGAAGACCAGTCCCTAATTTGTGTTATACTTTGTACATGGGATTCCCTCACCATCCTGGACTGCCCATAGTAATGAAGATGTGGGCTCCTCTCCGCCCCTCCCCTCAGTCTCCCTATGTTGGGAGAGAGATAAATGGGGAGGGAAATTTGAATTCCTCCATGCTGCCTATGTCAAAGGTGATGTGTCCTACTCCCATCCACCGGTTCCCCCTTCACACCTACCCCAGGCCTCTACTATGTCCTGCACATTGCTGAAAGTCAGAGTCCTGCATAACAAATGATTAATGGCCAGGTGCACTGTGGATTTTTCACCTCCAAAATGATTTCCCAGTGACTATAGGAATCCAGTATTGCAAGCTTCCACAATATGATTGCCGCTCGCTTTTCCACTGTCAGTGCAGCTCTCATTGTGATGTCCCTGCGCTTGAGGGCTTGGGTGAGCTCGGCCCACAATCCTCGAATGGGCCTTTCACATCCAAAAGTTCTGCAGTCTGCTCATTGGCCTAAGTCTGCATTATGATACCATCCCAATAATCAGTGCTCCTTTCTTGGACCCAGAAGAGGTGCTCCATCATCTGCAGCTGCTCCAGGAAGGCCACTAACAACCATAGGCACCGACTCCATGGGTGCTCCAGCGCTGGAGCACCCATGATAAAAAATTAATGGGTGTTCAGCAATCACCGGCAGCCAGCTCCTCCCCCTCCCTCCCCAGCGCCTCCAGCCCACCGGCGGCCCTGCCAATCAACTCCTCTCCCTCCCTCACAGTGCCTCCTGCCCACCGCGATCAGCTGTTCCGCACTGGGGGGACAGGGCGCACTTGGGGGAGGGGGCAGAACTGGGTGGCAAGAGCTGGGGCAGGGGTGGGGGCTTGGGGGAAGAGGTGAAGTGGGGGCGGGGCCTGGGGCGGTGCAGGGGTTGAGCACCTCCAGGGCAAAAAGGAAGCCAGTGCCTGTGCCGACCTTGAATTGCTTTTTGCCATTGTGACCAGGGGTGCCCGGGGCAGCCCTCACTGGAAATGCCAAGGTCAGGGCAGGCTGCAAAAGGGAGAGCAGATACCCACCCATTTTGGGAGTAACACTGAAGTTAAACATCCCAAACTGTGCTTCTGATCCCCCACGCTCGTTATCAAGAAGCAAAAAAAAAGAAGAAATCACACAGTCCCCTTTATTGCATTCCAGCCTCTGGCTCCCAATCAGCACCTAGGTCCCGTACAGAAGTTATTTTAAACTCTGCTCACATATACAAAATGTTCTTCTGACCCCACAGTGTCAGCCATGTCACCAGGTCAGTATAGGTTTGGATCTTACTCAAAATACGACACTGCCAGCCAATCCTTTCGTATCTAAAACTAAAGGTTTATTATAAAGAAAAAAGAACGAACAAAAAGAGAGATGTTAAATGGTAAAACCGTCACATACATACAAAGACTTCAAAGTCCATATATCATGTTCCTAGCAGTACTGGTGAGTTTGCTGGCTTGAAAGTCCCTCTGGAACACATCCACAGCTTGGGTGGGTCATTCAGTCCTCGTTCAGAGCTTCAGTTTGTAGCAAGGTTCCTCCAGAGGTAAGAAGCAGGATTGAAGACAAAATGGAGAAGATGCAGCTGCCTTTTATAGTATTTTGCCATGCGGCCTGTGCTTCCTTTGTTCCAAACACAAGCTGCCCAGCACATGGCTTGAAAGCTCAGTTCTATCCATAGGCATGCCCCCGCATGCCTTGCTGAATCATAAGGTGTATCAGCCTTCTCTCGATGGGTCAGTTGTATAGCTGATGGTCCTCAATAGGCCATCAAGCAGGCTAGACAGTGCTGATGCCAAGCTGTCTGGGGGTGTCGCTCAGAAACATGGCACAAGTTTGAAATACAGGCATACCTACATATCTATTACTCATAAACAAGGTGATACAAATGCATAAATGAGATGATCATATCTAGCAAATGATATTTTTGCAGATATCTTACATGGCATATCTGGTATAATTCATTGCCATTCTACAATATGGATATTCATAATATCCCTCAAGTGTTCCCTAAATTCCATGCAGCGTCACACCCCCCCACGCGAAATTGATGCGGAAAGGGGTGTTCCTAGACACTGCTGAATGCAGCACACGAATTTTCCATTCTTGGTCTTATATAACAAGTATTAGTGTAAAATAGAAATAGTTTATCAAAATCACGTCTGACTAAATCAGGCTCTTTATATACAGCTGCCTTCATTTTCTGAAAGTCTTCTCATCCGATGATACTTTAATATAGACTTAATGCTCTAAAGAGTGTAATTACCTTGGCATTTAGCCATGACAGCAATATGGTAGGGTGCCTCAGTTTCCCTTTCTGTACTGCAGACTAGATTTGTAAAGGTTTCTCTGCTGTGCCGAGCTTTACAATTGCTTTCAGGTATCAGTTGTAACATTTCACTATTATACAGCTCTCTAGCATACAGTGTATTTTAAGTATTATCCCCAATAGGTTTACAGGCTTTTTATCAAAGTCATACACATTGTATCTTTTTACCAGGGTTGAGGTCAAAATCAAATACATTAGAAGGCTAAACCTTAACAGTAGCACCAAATTTGTTACAAGTTAGTGTTTATAAGTATCTTGGTCATACCATGCCTCTTGTCTCACTGAATCCCTTGGCTGACCAGGTGTGTCCTCAGTGCTACCAGCTATGGGGCAAATCTTGCCCCTCCCTTGTTAGCCAGGTAGATTGTATCAGACACTAGCTTTCAAATTCTCATCTGCTACCAATTTCAAGGCTGGACACTCATTCTTCCCCTCAGCAGGATTGGGTCCACCCCAGGCCCCCTTTCTCCTAGAAGGTTGAAAACTGAACCTCCCTGCTCACAGGGATCCCTTTGCTGGCTAGGTGTGTTCACCAATTGCAGCCCCTCTGTGCTATGAACATCTACACAGACACCCTCCTGCACGCTTGCTTCTGGATCCACCACCAGCTTAGAGACTGGACTCTGTTTTAAAGATACCAAACAAATCCAAAGTGTCTAAGGGTGAGAGTTTGCCTGCTCTCCCCTGCATCCTTGTGGGTTCAGTCATAAGGCTGTTCTGAAAAACCAGTAACCCAATCTTACCTCAGACCCTGCGGCAAAGGCTTCTTACTCAAATGATCAGCATGGAGAACATGATGGCCAAGCCCACCCACTTGGCTACTGGGCCATTCAATTTCTCTAACAATTTCCCCCCCATCTGAAACCTCCTCTGGGCTATCCACACTCAGGGCCAGCTCTAGGTTTTTTGCCACCCCAAGCAAAAACAAATGTTGGCCGCCCTTCCCCACCTTTCTTTGGCTTTTACACGTTTGCACTTTGCAATGGTTTTTGTTTTGACTGTTTAAAATTTAAAAAGAAAATGAACACAGAGAATTTGTAGTTAGTGAAATAAAACAATTTCCTACTAGTGTACTCATTTAATTTTAACAAAATCACAATTACAAACAATTTTGAGTTCAACTATACACTGTAATGAAAAACGTTAGTGTCTTCCGGTGTGCCCAGTTTCTCATAAATTAAAAGAATTTATAGGAACTGAATTTTTCTGGTTTTTATACTTGCGTAGTCTTTAAATGATTCAGTGAAATCTAAATTTTTTTGCAATGGTACTTTCAACTGAAATTAATGTGAGTCCTGACAAACGATTTTGAGACATGGTGGACCTCAAATAATTTTTTAGTAATTTCAGTATTGAGAAACTGCGCTCACCAGTAGCCACCGATACTGGTAATGTTAAAAGAATGTGTAATGCTATAGCAGTGTTCGGAGTGAAAAAATCATTTCTTGCTATAAATTCTAATACTTTTAGAGAAGAAGTTTTAGGACCTATTAGCTCAGATAAAGCTATTAATTCATCACACAATTCTACTCCATCAATGTCAGCAGCGTTATCAGTACTGAACGCTAAATTCAGGTCTTGGCAGTGCTTCATGAAGTCTTCTTTGGAAAACTGATTTTTAATATTTCCAATATCGTATAAAAATTCAAAAGTTTCACAATGACCATGCAACTGATAACATCTTTCTTCAGTGGAAGTTATAGCTACATCCAAAATACAACATTCAACTTTAAAACTTTCTTTTGGACTGAGAATAGGATCACCATGAGCCTCATAACAAAACTGTCTTGGGTTTTTTTCCAGGACGAATGAGAGTTTTTCTAATTCTTTTTGCCGTTTCTCTCTTTGTTGCTGGTAGGCAGCACTGGAAAGTCGTTTTCGTTTCTGTCCCGGCATTTTAGCCCTATAACCACTGGCAACGATGCGGCACGGAAATTGGCGCGAATGGCGCTGATAGGGCGGCACAGTACACACAAGTAATTGTGATTCCTGATTTAATTAATCAATAACCGTTAACGTTAACACATTTACACACGTTCACATTATGAGTGATGCTCCTATTGCACTACTGGAGAATTTTTTGATCTTCATGTTTGTTTGTTTTTTTTGTACATTGGTGGATTTTTCCACACCAAAAAAAAAGGATGGCCGGAATGCCGGCTGCCGCCCCTGGAAATGTGCCGCCCCAAGCACGTGCTTACTTTGCTGGTGCCTAGAGCCGATCCTGTCCACACTGGATCTTTCTAAAGCTGGGTCAATGGATGTATACACCTCAGAAAGACTCTGGCAGATAGGAACTGAAACCAGTCTCCCAAACAAACTGTTGCTTTCTCTATATAATGATCCACCCTGAGTAAACTCACTCAAATCACTTTTACACTCTTCAGTTGCAGCAAACTGTTTGGAAAAACTACCATGAGGATTCTTCTCCCTGGGACCTTCTCTAAGCAACAACCCAGCTTTTTTCTGCTCTACAGAAGCATTGCTCTGTGGAGCCACAACAAACTGCTTCGGAGTTTCACTTACACCCAGAATCACCCCTGGAACATTAAGAGGATTTTCACAGAACCTCCTCTCAGGCAATCTGCTACATTCCATGGTTAAAGGGTTGGAGGCGCTCGATTTCCCTCCGCAGCTTTCCTCACTGGCAATATGCAGGTTACCACACACAAGCTTAGGAACACTTCCTTTTCGGGGTTCAGTCCAGTCCAGAACCACCTCTGGGAAAACTGAAATATCCTCAACCATCATATGCTGTTATACCTAGATGACATCCTGGTGCTTGCTAAAACATCTGAACAGGAACTGAAACATTTTGTCGTGTGGGAGTGTGAGAGAACATACAGATACTGAGGTCACAGCAAGAGGGAGGCAGAGAAAGCGGCAGAAAAGCCAAGCAGGTGCCTGTAAGTACAGTGTGACCTTGGAAAAGGCTAGAGAGAGCTTTTGGGTCTGGTGTTGGCTAAAGAGTCTCAGGGGCTGTGTGCTCAGAAACGGCTCCTTTTGTTCTTGGTTCCTTCTGCGTTCAGAGACACAGAACTTGGTACATTCTTTATAAATGCATGAAACTGCATCAAAGAAATACCAACTATCACCAATTTCTGCTTCTAAATGGAACATCCCCAGACCCCCAAATTTTGACTAGCCGCTTAGGTTGAAAAGGGGCAATGTCCTCTTTAAATCACTGGACAGACTGACACATTCCCCCAAGACAGGGGTTGTTCAATCTCACCCAACTGTCTCCCTGTGCAGAATATTCCCTACGTCCAGAGTGTGTTCACAGACTCCAGCCCCCTTGCAATGAGAGCTCACTCTGACCGGCACATCTCACCATCCCCTTCAGACACAGACACGGGGCCACAGAGGCCCATTGGGCCTAGGAAACAGGGAGATACTGGCCAGGGGGCTGTTTCTGAGTGTCTGTGGGACTGGTTTCTCTCGGTCTCTGTGAGTCACTCTCTTTTCTGAAACACCACTCTCCCGACTGTCCCATCCCATGCAGGATCCCAGATCTGTCTCTCCCACGCTACTCCTGGCCATTTCATACCCACGTCATGCTCTGGGCAGGCCCTGTGACTCCAAGGGATGTTTGCAGAGAACACTTACAACTAGCAGAAAACATGAGTCTCAGCCCCAAAAGGTGCCGAGAGATAATGCCTCCCTACTCCTTGCTGTGGGGATCAGGGCTGCACCCTAGAGACATCTCAGTGTTAGTAACATTAAGTGCTTCCTCCTCCAGAAACTAAGACTCGAGTTATTCAGAAAAAGAGCCATTAGAATGGGAAGCAGCTCTCTGACCCCTGTAATGTATTAATCCCCAGTGAGGTGAGGGGCACAAATGGGGCACCGCAGCCTTTTGGTTACTCAGGAGGAGGAAACTCCTCTTCAGTCTCTGCCAGAAATGTCGCCCATTTTTCATTGTCCATAATAAAACAATCCATTCCAGCCATAAGGCCTCAGGCGCTGAGTGAATGGCCTGGCAGAAATCAGGGCCTCCAAAGCACAGCCCTGACTCCAGTCATCTCCTCTGTCCAGCTGCAGCCCATAATGCCCATGTGGGATGTTTCGGTGGCTGCTCGGTTCACACTCCCATCCTGGGGCCTACACAAACCATTCTAACAAACCCAGCTCTGGATCTAGTACCTGGTTAATGGAGAGTTTGGAGCATTTTAGGGCAGGGGCAGGGTCTCCCTTCTGTGCACTGGCTGTGGGGAGAAGGGTGAGCTGAGAGCGGGCAGAGGTTCCCCCCCATCAAACACAAGGGTCAGGAGTCCCCGCCCGATGGGTTCTCTGGTGTTTAGCCAGAGATAACGAGTGAGCAAAGCGCTTCTCACACTGAGTGCAGGGATAGGGTCGCTCTCCCGTGTGGATTCTCAGGTGGGTGGTGAGGCCTGACAATTGGGTGAATCTTTTCCCGCACTCAGTGCAGCAATGGGGTCTCTCCCCGGTGTGAATCCTCTGGTGGCTCATGAGATGATGTAGACGGACAAAGCCTTTCCCGCAGTCAGCGCAGCGATGGAGTTTCTCCCCCGTGTGGACTCTCCGGTGTCTAGTGAGATTTTCTAGATAACTGAACGTTTTCCCGCAGTCGGCGCAGTGATGAGGGGTCCCCCCACTGTGGATTCTCTGGTGCCGCTGAAGACTTTGAAGGAGACTGAAACTTTTACCGCACTCAGCGCAGTGATGGGGTCGCTCCCCAGTGTGTATTGTCTGGTGTCTGATGAGATGTTCTTGGAGGTTGAATCTTTTCCCACACTCATGGCACAGGAAGGGTCTCTCTCCACTGTGGATTCTCAGGTGTCTAGTAAGACTTGATGTAAGTTTGAAGCTTTTCCCACACTGGTTACAGCAATGGGGCCGCTTTTCTGAGTGGATACTCTGGTGTCGGTTAAGGGTGGACGAATACATAAAGCACTTTCCGCACTCAGCGCAGGCATAGGGTCTCTCTCCTGAGTGGATTCTCTTGTGGATGGTAAGAGCGGATATTTGGTAGAATCTTTTTCCGCACTCGGCACAGCAATAGGGTCTCTCTCCGGTGTGGATTCTCTGGTGGGCAATGAGATGGGATGCCCGGTTGAATATTTTCCCACATTCAGAACAGGGATGGGCTCTCTCCTTTCTGTGGATTTTCCCATGGGCTTTGAATGCCTTCTTTCTCCTGAAGCTCTCCCCACACTCGCTACAATGATACAATTTATGTTTCCTATGAACCGTCCAGTGGTGGCTTATCAGGTCTCTCTGCATCTTGAATTCTTCCCTGCACACACGGCAGGTAAATAGGCTCTTTCTGGGCTCAGACTGTCCCTCTGCAGGAGGCTTTAGATGTGGCCTGGATCTCCTCTGATGGCCTCTTGGGGTTGCTGGCTCCTTCCTGGTCAGGTTCTTCCTCTGCCTTTGTGGCCTGCGCTGTCTCTTCTGGTGCCTTCCTCGCTCAGATTTCTTAGAATGGTTCTTCCCCGATTTCCCTGGGAAAAGCCTGGGTGGCTCCAGGTTGCCAGGTTCTTCCTCAGGAGTCTGCCCCTCAGCTCTGCTCTGGGTCCTCACCCCTGCTCGGTGGCAAAGAGAATCCAGATGTTATTTTCTGTGCTGCTGACAAAGGGAGACCACTAATAGAGGCAGCCCCATGCCTCTTCCCTCAGAGCAGGGCTGGCTCTCGACACTTGAGTGCAAGAGGCCAAACTCCCAACAGCCCCAGTGCAGGGGAACGAGGAGGTCAGTGTCCCATAGGCCCTGATAATAGCCCCCCAAGCCAATGAACATGAGAATCAGCTCGCATGATTCTCTCCCTACTCCGAGTCCCGTCTCAGTGCGGAGAACAGCATCACCACACACCAGCACTGATACCCCTCTCCCGAGGGACACACAGGGAACACTCACACTGTGATAGCGACAAAGAGTACTGTGGCACCTTATAGACTAACAGACGTACTGGAGCATAAGCTTTCGTGGGTGAATACCCACTTCGTCAGATGCAAACTTTGTTTGCAACAGACGAAGTGGGTATTCACCCATGAAAGCTTATGCTCCAATACGTCTGTCAGTCTATAAGGTGTCCACAGGACTCTTTGTCGCTTCTACAGATCCAGACTAACACGGCTACCCCTCTGATACTTCATACTGTGATGGATCGGAATGGCTCCATGTTCTATGGAAAATGGGGGAGGGGGAGAGACTGGGGGAATCTGCGTAAGGGGAGAGATGGGGTTTCTAGGGGGATGTCAGGGTGAGGAGCTGTAGCACTTCTCATGTTTGGGCTTCAATCCCTGTTGTAATGCTCTGTGAGGGAAGAGTTTGCAGCTGATGGACGATTTGTAATATATCTCCGGCTCCCACTGGTGCAAAGGGCACAGCTGGTTCCCTACCTGCTCCATGGGAAGAGCTTTGTGTGAGGAAGAAGCCCAAGGAGCTTTCAATTGCTGACCAGTCCCAGGTCTCCTCTGCATCTGGAAAATCTGCACCAAGACAAAAGGTCTTTGATTGACAGCACATGGACCGAATGAATATCACTGAGAGACTCCCTTTCCCCAACATCATAAATTATGCACAAGATGGGAGGTTATTTGGGGCTTGATTTTCATTTTGTATTGTGGTAGCACAACTGAGTTTGCGATTACGTAGCACCAGGCGCTGCACAGAGAGATCGGCCTGATGTTGAAGAGTTTATACACTAAATACACAGAGGGTGGGAGAGAACATGAGCCAAAGGAGTAACTTGCTGTTGTAATAATTGGGCTCACAAATTTACGCTAATTGGTCGTTTAATAATAAAAACTGTGAGAATGTTTATAAAGTGTTACAATGTCCTACAAGAATAAATGTGATGGGTAAAGGTGCAAAATATAAACAAGATGACGGAATTAGTCCAAACAAAAAAGGCCTATAATGCAATTCAGGAAGACTGTTAAAATTATGGCTGGTAAACTAAGTCAAGTGTGGAACTGGAAATTAATGAACCAAAATGTATGTCAGAATGTAGGCCTAACTGGAGGAAAACCAATGAGGGGCTGGGCTATTTTGCCCATTACTTCCTTTTGGGGTTTTTCAAAAGAAAACACTTTCGGGGGGAAATAAAGGTGGGGAACTGAATGCAACCCTTGAAAGAAACAGCAACAGCAGGTGCGTGCCAACAACTTCTGCAGCGAGCGATACCATCATGTTGCCACCCTGAACTTCTTTTGGGACCCCAGATCTTCTTCATCCTTATCCAAAAAATGTCCTACCAAGACTGGACCAGAGAGAGGGAGCCGGAGGATACAGCCACCGTTATCAGTTCTGGCTAACTCCCCAAAATAACCTGAATGTGAGACTTTGTTCCCTTCCCCCCGCCACCCCCCCAAGCACCGTAGTTTGCAACATTGCTGTAAGCCTGTGATCAAAGAGGCAGCCAAAAGCACTGCCCAGAACAGCCCAACGCTGGTACACGTTTGCTAGGTTTCTCCAGTTGCAAGTAAGAGTCAGCCAGAGACAGAAGCTGCATGTTCTATCTTTGCTGTTCTTTTCTCTTCCGTCTTGAGTGGGTTTGTCTTGTTTTGTCTTCTAAGAGACAGGGTCAGATTTTAACAACATCACAACAGCTCCAGCCCATTTCAATTAACTGCTTCTCTTTTGCCCAAAAGGACAGTGATTACCATCTTTAATACCATCTAAAATACTTTCAAACAGAGGCTTTTTGTCTAAAGACTCTCCAGCTAAAGGGCAAGGAAACAGGGACGTTGTCAAAATAAAAGTCACACTTAATACTTGACATTTCAGATCCCTTAACTCTTTTCTTTTCTGTTTCTGTATCATTAATAAAAGGTTAGAAAGAATTTGGTGTTTTCCATGGTACTAAGCAGGCTACAGTCTCTGTATTCCAAACCTTATTAAATACTCTTTAACGTTGCCCATGACAGTGTCATGTTAACACCTTTGTCTCTTTGGGCCCATATAGTCTATATGAATTAACCCAACATTGTCCAAGCTCAGCCAGCAGCTCAGTGGCAGAGTGAGGAATACAGTCCAGGTCTCCTCACTCCCACAACATGATGTTGCCTCCCAAGCAGTCCTGGGGAGTAATAAGGAAATCCGCTTATTAATGTCAACTGAGAGCCCAAAAAAACGATGGAACGATGTTGGGTCTCTACAAAACTGGGCCTGAACTCAGAAGGGAAACATGAGTACAGAGTAGTTTGCTTAGGAAGGAAAAATCAGATGCACAACTAGAAAATGGGGAATAACTGGCTTGGCAGGAGTGCAGCAGAAAAGAACATGGTGGTTACAGTGGATCATGAATTGAATGAGAGCCGACAATGTGATACTGTTGCAAAAAAGCCTAATAAGATTAGACTAAAAGACTAACATGCTGGGATGTATTGTCACTTTGGCCAAAATGTATCAGGATTTCGGCTGCCTTCAAGCTACTCATTCATTCCCTGCACATCACTTTAACTCCTTCCTCACCTGGGTGGGTGCCTCTCAGCATGTCCCCATCTTCATCTTCTCTGGGACCCTGGACACACAGATCTTCCCCTCGCTCTATGCTGGAGATCACCACTGGCTTGGGGGTTTGGATTCCTGCTTAGAGAAAAGCATCACCGCCCATTAGATCTAAGCTAAGCACTTCTAGCCACAGAACTGCTGCACTGTGCGCAGCAACATATGCAATGTGGCAATTAAGCAGTGAGCTAATCTACGTATTTGCATTTGTTTTCCATGGAAACATGAACTGCAGCTTATGGTCAATACTACCTGCACATGGCAAACAACCTGGTAGTTATGGAAAGGGGAGTTGGAGAGGACTGCAGTGTCTGAGGGGATTGGGGGGAACAGATGTAGCACATGGTGTATATTTCTCCTTGGCCTAGGAGAGTTAGTCTACTATGGCCCAGCACCCCCCTCCCTCCTGTGGATATGTTTACATAGGAATTAAACACCTGTAGCTGGTCTGGATCAGATGACTTGGGCTTGAGGGGCTTGGGCTATGGGACTGTAAAATTGCTGAGTGGATATTAGGGGTGGGGGATAGGGTCCCTAAGCAGAGGCTCCAGCCCAAACCTGAACATCTACACTGCAATTTTTAGCCCCGCAACCCGAGCCCCACATCCTGAGTCAACTGATCCAGGCCAGCCATGGCTGTGCCGTGGGTCGTTTATTCCAGCATAGATGAACCCAGTCTGTTTTTCACCTTAACTGTGGTGTTGGCTGGCCTTTCATCCTGTAGCTCTGCAGAACACACGGCCCTTTTCTGCTCACGTGCTTGGTCTGGGGAACAACAAGAGCCAGAATTCTCTTGCCTTAAACTATGGAGCCCTAGTGACCATGGGTGGAAGTGCCTCCCCTTGAAGATATGCAGCGTAGGTGTAGCTGTATCAGTCCAAGGATATTGGAGAGACCAGGTGAGTGAGGTAATATCTTTTATTGGACCAGCTTCTGTTGGTGAGAGGGACAAGCTGTTTCCCAGACCTGAAGAAGAGCTGTGTGGCTCACAAGCTTCTTTCTCACACTCACCTTATCTCCCCATGAAAGGGCTGCTCTGCTCCATTAAACACACCTCTATCCATCTACACCCACACACCCCTCCATCGAACCCCATAGACACCGTTCCACCCAACCACTCACACCAATGCTCCATCTCAGTTACTGTGTCTCTGTGCAGCAGCCAGTGCACTAGGGCCCTGATCTCACAGACGCAGCTCCTCACCTAACGAGACCAGAGTCTGGTAATTTTCCCACATGACGTGTCTGTAAAGTTGCCTTTGCTCCTTGCCCAGCAGCGCCCACTCCGCTGAGGAGAAATACATGGCCACATCCTCAAACGTCACCGACATCTGAAAGGACAAACAACCCAACTCAGCATGGCAAAGTTCACACACTGGTAGAGGAGTAGCTGTTGCAGGTGATGCAGTTATACAGTGGTCCATGCAACTGGGAAGGCCCTGGGAGGCAGTAGCGTAGCCGGGGGGGGAGCAGGAGGAGAGGCCGCTCCCCCTGTGAACAGAAGCGGTGCCTTAAAAAGGAAGCGGCACCTTTTTTTTAGCAGAGCTAAAAAAAGGCACCGCTTCTTTTTAAGTGCCGCTTCTGCACTCACCCGGCGGCGCTCTGGGTCTTCGGTGGCATTTCGGCGGCGGGTACCACCGAAGACCCGGAGCGAGTGAGGACCTGCCGCCGAAGACCCGGAGCGCTGCCGGAGGTGCCGCTGGGTGAGTGCAGGGGGAACCTGGGGAGAAGCCTTTTTATAGTGCCACTCCCCCTGTGCTCCGGACCTGCCTACACTACTGCTGGGAGGCTTGAAAGTTCATACCATTATTATGGGTGCAGGTTTGCCACCGTGTGAAAAAAGTAATGGACAGTGTTTTCCTGTGACTTTTTTTCTGTCTGTGACTCACTCCATAGTGGTGGCTCCGGCAGCTGGGCCTGGCCTCTGGCTGTGGTGTTGTATCCTGGCACAAAGGGTTGCACCACTGCTGAGGGTTAGTCCTCCTGACCCTCTATCATGAAGGGACAGGCAGGCCAAACTTCAGTGAGTGTTGCTGCAACCCAGAGCACCAGGTCACAGCCCCACTGACATTTAGCCTGTACACCCGACACTCTGTCACCATGCTGGAGGGCTGGGGAGACCAAACCTGGGCAGCACTGCAACCATGTACTGTCATGATGTAATGCCCAGAAGAAGGGCACCAGGCCCAGCCCCTCAAGACCCTGCTGGAGCCACTGCTCAGTAGCGTAGCCAGGGGGGGAGCGGCTGCTCCCCCTGTGGCCGAAGCAGCGCCTTAAAAAGCACCGCTGCAGGGAGCTATCGGAGCCGGGCTGGCGGGGGGGGGCGCACTTTAAAAGGCTGGAGCCGCGGGCCTTTTAAAGCGCCCCGCCCCGCCGCCAGAGCTCCGGCGGCGCTTTAAAGGGTCCGGGGCTCCGCAGCAGCTGGAGCCCTGGGCCCTTTAAAGCGCAGCCAGGTGAGTACAGGGCGAGCGGGGAGGCGCCTTTTTATAGCGCCCGCTCCCCCTGTGCTGCAGACCTGCCTATGCTACTGCCACTACTGTGGAGTGAGCGTGGGGAACTGGACTCAGTCGTACAGAATACAGGAGCTGCTGGAGCTGCACTGTGGGGTGAGTACAGGGTGGGTTCGCTCTTCAGTCGCTCCCTCCCTTGGCTTGCCCTCTGTATTGGGCGGGAATTAGAGTTACATTGTTGTAGCCTTGTCGGTCGCAGGATATTAGAGAGACAACGTGGGGGAGGTAAGATCTCTTGCTGGACCAACTTCTGTTGGTGAAAGAGAGAAGTGCTTGAGCTACGCAGAGCAGGGAGCTAGAGCCAGGCTCCAGCCCGAGTCCAAGAGCCTCTGGGCCCCATGGACCAGCTACAGGCTTTTAGTTGCCCCCTAGACAGACCCCGCGAGCCCCAGCCAGAGAGCTGTCGCTCAGGCAGTAGCAGCCCAGGCTTCTAGCTCCGGAGGTCCCTGGCTGAATCCCCGACACACTGGCCGATGGGGCAGTCACAGAAGGAACCTCCCACCCCCACCGGTACCCACGGGCTCAGTGCAGCCTCCCCCCGCGCCTCCCATCGCCAGTGTGTGCAGCGGCCCCAGCCCGGCCCCGAACCCGGTCTCCCAAGCAGGCTGGTCCAGCCCCAGGAGCACGGGCCGGAGGAACTGTCCGAAAGGCCCCGCCTCCAGCCCCGGCCGGTGCCGGCTCTGCGGGAAGGGGGAAGAACCCGGCACCCCCGTAGCGCCTCCCCGGGGCAGGGACCCGCCTGCCCCCATCAGCGAGCGGGGGGGCTCGGTCGGTCTCTCGCGGGCTGGGGCGCGGACCCTGCCGGGCTCCGCGGCACAAACCGGCCCCGGGGGGGTCTCTCCGGTCCCAGGCGCGGTTCGGCTCCGCCCCCAGCAGCTTCCTCCCCAGGCCGCGATTTGCAGCCTCTGCGGCTGTTTCCCTCCCTCCGCGGGCCCCGCTCACCGCCCCGGGCGCTGGGGCTGCAGCCTGCAGAGGGGGCTCGCTCCCGCACGCGCCGCTCGGGCCGGGCTCGGCTCCCAGGTCTCCGCGGCTGGCGCGAGAAGGTCCCTCCCTGAGCCCGGCCCCCCCCCCCCGCTGTAATTCCTGGGCGTGTCTAGGATGTGGAGGACTCTGAGCTCGGTGGGTTTAACCCTTAATCATCTCGGTAGGGGGAGCGAGTTGCAGAGGGAGCCACTAGGGGAGAGACGGGGTGAAGTCGGTTCCCTGGTTGTTGGTGGCTGAGTCCCATCCCTTATGCAAGGGCGGGTATTGGACCAGTGTAATAGTGGGGGTGCTGGACACCCTGTGTAGGGTGGAAACCACTTCAAACCGGGGGTGCTGCCGCACCTGCACCCCCAGCACCCTGCGTTCTACCCCCCTGTTCAAAGAACATTTCTTAGTAATTCATAAGAGATACCTTTTCAAACATTTCACCATAATAAATAAGCATTGAGTTTCATAGAATCATAGAATCTCAGGGTTGGAAGGGACCTCAGGAGGTCATCTAGTCCAACCCCCTGCTCAAAGCAGGACCAAACCCAATTAGATCATCCCAGCCAGGGCTTTGTCAAGCCTGACCTTAAAAACCTCTAAGGAAGGAGATTCCACCACCTCCCTAGGTAACCCATTCCAGTGCTTCACCACCCTACTAGTGAAAAAGTTTTTCCTAATATCCAACCTAAACCTCCCCCTCTGCAACTTGAGACCATTACTCCTTGTTCTGTCATCTTCATAACAGTGTCTATTAGCAATTACATTATTTAATAATTATTAAAATCTGGAACTGGGATCAGCGTGGCTCTGGCTGTAAGTGATAAAATACGTTCTTGGGGGCAGCCTAAGCACTGGGGTGAGAGAAGAATATGCCATTCCCAGAGTTGAAATTCACTGTCTGGGCTACATTCTGCCAAATATCATTCCCCTGTTTCTGTTTTGTATCTATTTGACAGTAGTCATACCACATGCACGAAAAAAAATCAACCAACTGGTCAATCAAATTGTTGCAGATCCAGGGGTATTGTTTTCACATAAATTACATGGACAACAGTTACAATTTAAGAAATCTATAGGACTAACCCTGCTCAATTCTTAGACAAATTAAGAACAGGGAAAATGGCTACATTTATCAGAACTTGTTTCGTTGTGTTATACATATTTTTAAAATGTTATAATTAGTGTCACATCTTTTGCTTGGTGCACAACAGAAATTATATGAAGAAACTACACAGGCACAGTTGGCCCGCAAAAAACATGTTTATTATAAACGTACAAGACTTCTCTTGGTGCACACTGTGCTCAGACTGATTTTAGGTGGCTTCTAAAACATAGATCACAGTGAGCACCATTAAAGGACTCACAAATAACTTAGAGGGATACTACCCTATTCCCACACACATTACAACTAGTTAAACCCGTCTTTAATGTTGCTGTGAGAATTGCACAGTAGTACTGTGGCTCTTGGTACACTTTACTTTTCAAAATGAAAATAAGAAAGAAAAACTTGTAGCACCTTAGAGACTAACAAATTTATTTCAGCATAAGCTTTCGTGGGTTAATACCCACTTCAGATGCATACTTCAGATGCATCCGATGAAGTAGTGGGGGGTTTTACCCACAAAAGCTTATGCCCAAATAAATCTGTTAGTCTTTAAGGTGCCACCAGCCTCCTCATTGTTTTTGTGGATACAGACTGACACGGCTACCCCTCCGATACTTGGCCTACTTTTGTTGTTACTGCTGAACACTAGTGAAACCTATATTTACTCATTCCCAAAGGTTTTTATTATAAGACGCCGTTTTGTACAGAAGGGAATTTTCTTCATGAATTACTGCAGAGAATTCCTGTATATTTTGGTCCTGTGTCTGCCTCTCCATAAAAAGCTCTCCTGGTCTGTAAACTTGACACAATCAACTACTGCACCAAACATCCATGTGTAGGGGGAACACTGGTAAAGGTGAACGTGCAGAAGGGTCAAAAAAGGGCATCAGAAATTCATAGATTTGAACCAGTCAATCATCTACATCAGCTGCATAACACAGGTCATGAAATTTCAATGAATTATCCCTGTATGGAGCCCAATAACTTGTTTGTCTAAAGCATCTTCCATGAAGGTGTCCCGGTGGGTTTTGAAGACATCACTTCCCTTGGGAGTTTGTCCAAATGGTTGATCACTCTCACTGTAGAAAATTTGTCCTTATTTCTAGTTTGAATTAGTCTTTCTTCAGCTTCCAGACATTGGGTCTTTTTCTGCCTTTCTAGGAGCATTTTGTGGGGGAGAAAGAAGGTTTTCAGGCACTGACCCTGGATACAAATTTTTATTAGACAAGGATGTAGAAGTCTACTTTATGTGGGAGCCATTTCCACCCCACCCACCCCCTCCCCATACAGGGCTGTATTTGCAAAAACAACGAGGAGTCCTTGTGGCACCTTAGAGTAACAAATTTATCTGGGCATAAGCTAAATTTGTTAGGCTCTAAGGTGCCACAAGGACTCCTCGTTGTTTTCGCTGATACAGACTAACACGGCTACCCCTCTAAGGGCCGTATTTATTTCCCAACCCCAGGTTCAACTGCCATAACTGCCACTTTGGAATGTCCAGTTCTCCTACCTTCCCCACCACAATATGGTGGATTTTGGGGCACTTCTATAATAACCTGCCTATTGCCCCCTTAGTCTGTTCTTCCCAAGGTAAAAGTTCCTGGGGTTGTTAGGGAAACACTGAAGGACACAGATACAATTTTCTGATAAAGTAATTGACACAGGCAGTATTCTTTCCAAAGCAAAGTATCTTTTTATTATTAGTTATTAATAATATAACTAATAATCCCTAATTAAGTGTATCCTAAAACTCCTAAATAAGGCACAAAATCCCTGAGACACACATCCCATATTGCAAGTTAAAGAGCACTTATACTACAATAGCATATAGTTCAAATGATTCTAAGCAAAGCAATTTGTTGCAAGTAGCCAGTTTAGAACAAATCACTGACAGCAGATCTTAAATTGCTTTAAAGTTTACATAAGTATAATTAAAACTAGGGTGACCAGATGTCCCGATTTTATAGGGACAGTCCCGATTTTGGGGTCTTTTTCTTATATAGGCTCCTATTATCCCCCACCTCCGTCCCGATTTTTCACACTTGCTGTCTGGTCACCCTAATTAGAACACACCACACACTACAAGCATACACATTCTAACCCTATATACTATACTATACTATCCACTAAACTGTAATTAAAATAATATTAAGCTTACGCTATAAATCTGTTGCTGTTTTCTTTTAAATCAAATCACTTCTGCTGCTGCCGGAGTTCTTCTTTGGCTTCTCTTGCTGGCTCCCCGGCTCTTCCTGCACGTCTCTCTCCTTGTCAGACACAGCCTCCGGACTCCGAAACGATTGCTGGCAACTGGCCTTTTACGGTTATGCTGCATTGTACCTCTTTCTTTAGATATTTTCCTATTCTTAGAAACAGTTCCCTCACTTGTTGCCCATGCTCAGTCTTGACCACTACCCCAGAATTCGGATTGACAGCTCTGACCACGGGGAGGGATAGCTCAGTGGTTTGAGCATTGCCCTGCTAAACCCAGGGTTGTGAGCTCAATCCTTGAGGGGGCCATTTGGGGATTTGGGGCAAGAATTGGGGATTGGTCCTGCTTTGAGCAGGGGGTTGGACTAGATGACTTCCTAAGGTCCCTTCCAACCCTGATATTCTATGACCTTTAACACAAGGTGTGACCAGGACGAGCGGCTTCCGACCAACCAGGCTGGGGTCTAAGCTCCCTGCCCCCCGGAAGGGCCCGACTGAGGGGTCCTGGTTGTACTGACAAGCTCTGTTTGGACTGTGTTCCTGGCATCTCTAATAAACCTTCTGTTCTACTGGCTGGCTGAGACTCCCAGGGAAGAGGGGTGCAGGGCCGGACTCCCCCACACTCTGTGACAGCGGGGACTGTGGGATAGCTACCCACAGTGCACCACTCCGTGAGTCGATGCCAGCTGTGGTACTCAGGATGCACTCCGCCGACCCAATGCACTTAGTGGGGACATGCATCCTCGACTTTATAAAATCAGTTGCTCAAGGTCGACTTCTATAAAATCAACCTAATTTCGTAGTGTAGACATGCCCTTAGAAACAGTTCCCTCACTTGTTGCCCATGCTCTGTCTTGACCATTGCCCCAGAATTCGGATTGACAGCTCCGACCTTTAACACAAGGTGTGACCAGGACGAGCGGCTTCCAATCAGCTGACGGTTTAACTGACTGACCATCCGTCACCCCTCACTGTGCCCGCCCCATAGTGGCCGATCTCGCACATGCTCCCGGTTCCCCTTCACCCCCGAGCTGTGACTCTGCACAGACACGGCCACACACACTTGGCTCTTTGCCAGCAGGCAGGGCAACTTTTTTTTTCTTCTTTTTTCTGCAGAAATCCAAAGTTCTCACTGAGCCGGCTCAGGGCCCGCAGCAGCCGCCGCAGGGCGGAGTGACGTCTCCTTACTCGGAGCGGAGACCAGACCTACAACGCCGGGACTGGAGACTCGTCTCTAGTGACACCGTGTTTACTCCCTTCGCCCGCCCCAGCCACCCCCATGGGCAGGAGAACAGGGAACTGCCCGCCTGGCCTGGGGAGGGACCATTCGCACCCTCAGACGGGGGGGGGGGGGGCAAATTATTCCCTGACTCAGGATTTTTAATCCCCAGATTAAAAGGAGCCTATAATTCCTGACAGCAAAATAAAAACAAAAATAAAATGGGCTCCCCCGTTACTTTATCTTCCCTCCTCCCGCCACCAGCGAGATGGTTCCATCCAGAGCAGAGCCAGGCACTAAACGCCCAGCTCATGGAACGAACCATTTCCCTATTGGGAGGGGGAGCTCTCATGCAGCATAAAATGCCAAAGGTTCGAAACTGACCTGTTCCATTTTGTTCCTCTATATATTTAAATTCAGATGCTTTAAAAGTTTTCTTCTCTCTTTAGTGACGGGGGGAGTGTTCACCAAATCAGTAGCTTTGAGGATTTTGTTAGGGATCCCTCCCCCCCCCATCCAGCTGAGAATGGACCCTGCCAAAGGGGCAGTTGGTCAGACCCCTCCCCCACCCGAACTGCCCCCTCAGATGCCAAGCGGGAAGGGGGCTCAGAAGCCGTGGTCAGGCCTGGCCTGGGGGGACTTTAATCCCTTCACTCTATGGCAGGGTGGGGGTTAATTGGGTCTGTCTGTCCTGTCTCCACTGGGGCAAGTGGGGGGTGATTCTGGGATCCGCTAAGGGGTGAGGAGGGGGAATCCTCCATCGACAGATCCAGGCCCTGAGCGAACTGAGACAGGACAGACAGACCCGAATAACTCCCAGCCCCACCACAGACTGAGGGGATGAAAGTGCCCCAGGCCAGGCCGGTCAGGGCGGCTGATCCCCCTCACCCTCTGAGGGGGCACTTAGGGGTGGAGAAGACTGGCCAACTGCCATAACGGCCGCTTTGGAAGGGGATTTCCCAGACACAATCTCAAAATTGGTCACTTTGGTAAAAATCCCCCTTTGCTAAAGAAAAAAGGAAAAATTAAAAGGGTCTGATTGTTCAGAAACCCCCAAACCAACCAAATTAAACAGGTGACATTTCAGCCATTGGAGAAGTCACTGCCCTCCCACGTCCTATGGGGCTGATCACACTCCACAGGGATTTATGAGATCACCCCCATTTCCTTTCCTGCCCATTTTCACCATTTATGGCCAGGCAACCCTACCCCATCTCGCTAGAGGGGCACCCCAGCTGAAGCTCCCGGGGAAGAGAGGACTGTGACTCAGGATCAGGTTCCTAATAGGCTGTCAAGCGATTAAAAAAAATAATTGCAATTAATAGTGTGATTAATTGCAATGTTAATAATAGAATACTATTTATTTAAATATTGTTGATGTTTTATACATTTTCAAATATATTGATTTCAATTATGACAGAATACAAAGTGTACAGTGCTCACTTTATATTTATTTTATTGCAAATATTTGCACTGTAAAAAACAAAAGAAATAATATTTTTCAATTCACCTAATACAAGTACTGTAATGCAATCTCATTATCATGAAAGCTGAACTTACAAATGTAGAATTATGTAAAAAAAAACCCTGCATTGAAAAATAGAACAATGTTAAAAACTTTAGAGTCTACAAGTCCACTCAAACCTATTCTTGTTCAGCCAATCTCTCAAACAAGTTTGTTTACATTTGCAGGAGATAATGCTCACCATTTCTTGTGCACAATGTCACTTGAAAGTGAGAACAAGTGTTCTCATGGCAGTGTTGTAGCTGGCATCTAAAGATATTTACATATCAGATGCGCTAAAGATTCATATGTCCCTTCATGCTTCAACCACCCTCATTAGTGTTCCAGTAAGCTTCCTTTTACAAACTAGTCTCCCTCTAGTCTGGGTCCAGCAATCACTCACACCCCTTGTAGTTACTGTCCTTTGTTCCAGTTTCTTTCAGGTATCCTTGGGGGTGGAGAGGCTATCTCTTGAGCCAGCTGAAGGCAAAATGGAGGGGTCTCCCAGGGATTTTTATAGACTTTCTCTTCTGGGTGGACACCCCTCCCTTCCCCTGTGTAGAATCCAGTTACAAAATGGAGTTTTGGAGTCACATGGGCAAGTCACATGTCTCTGCAAGACTGAGCTTCTTACCAACCAAGCCACATTCCTGGGAAAGCTCAGATGTGGATTGGCGTCTCCAAATTCATTGTTGGTTTAAGTGGTTCTTGACCGGGCACTTACTGAGAATAGTCTTTTCTCAGAAAAATGACCAAATACTTTTACTAAGGCTACTTAGAAATCAAGCAAGTACACAGCCAGTATTCTATAACTTCGAACACAAAAATGATACATGCATACAAATAGGAGGAATATATTCAGTAGATCATAACCATTATAGAGATATGTTACGCGGCATATGTAGCATAAAACATATTCCAGTTATGTCATATATACATTTATAAGCATATCCCCATAAAGCCTTAAGGGGTTCACCGTCACAACGGGAACTGCGATAGCTGACAGGAGAGGTCAGGGCTACAATAATGGTGCCAACATGAGAGGAAAGAACAGAGGACCACAGACACGGCTCTGAGTTAAACCCTCGAGTTTTTTTTGTCCCATGCAGTTCTCATTCATTGAACTTGGTGGTCAGTGAATGTAATTCAAAGCATCGATGTATTTTTCTCTGCATCAACTCATCAATGGCAAATTATGAAGCAACATCTGGGAACATCCTTTCTGACACTGAAACCACTGAGTGCCACACGATGGGAACGTCGAGTGGAGGCGATAAAGCCTATCAAACAGCAAATTGGGAAGATAGATGATGCCATAGTTGCCATTATGGAGGATAATGCTATGACAGGAACTGTTCATGGGAGAACAGTGGCAGAGGGAAATGGAATCACCAGAAACATACATAACTTCAAATTTCAGTGTGGCTTAGTGTTGTGGCATGACATACTGTTTGAAATAAATGTTGTAAGCAAGAGACTCCAAGGTGTTGACCTTGAAATATCTGGACCAATGGAACAACTGGACAAAGCAAAGTCATACCTACAGTCTTACTGGTCAGATGAGGGATTTCAAAATGTTCTGAAGAGTGCACAGAAGTTGGCAGAGGAACTTCACATTGAAGCTATTTTCCCACCCATTCAAGAATACAAGAGTCACCGAAGAAGAAGACATTTTGATTACGAGGCACGGGATAATCCCATAAGAGACCCCAAACAACAATTCAAAGTTGAATTATTTAACCAGGTGCTCGATTGTGCAATAGTCAGTTGAAGAACGTTTCATGCAGCTCAAGGAACACAGCAGTATATTTAGGATGCTGTATGATATTCCAAAACTCCTCACTATACCTGAAGAAGACCTACACCAGCAATGCAGGGCACTAGAGACAATGTTGACCCATGATGACATGCGCGATATTGATGCGAGTGATTTAGGTGATGAACTGAAAGCCCTTTCAAGATACATTTCAGCAGGATCAAATCCAAAGGCTGTTCTGGAATATATGTGCACAAATAAGATGACCACCCTCTTTCCAAATGCTTTTGTTGCTCTGCGCATACTTCTAACACTTCCTGTAACAGTTGCCAGTGGAGAACGCAACTTCTCCAAGCGGAAGTAAATAAAAACACATCTACCCTCCACAATGACACTGGAGAGGCTGGTCGGCCTTGCAACCATCTCAATAGAGCATGAGCTGGCCCAAACTGTGGACCTTCAGGAAGCAGTTCAAATCTTTGCAACCAAGAAGACAAGAAAGCACCACTTTGATTATTCAAACAGATAAAAATGCCAGTGTTTACTATGCAGACAAGAAAAGTTACCCTTGCTGTTCAGGCATTTGAAAGTTAAGTGTGACTTAAAATTTTTGAACAAGGCATTTTACGTTGTTAGTTCTCCTTCATTGGGGTAGGTAGCAGAGCAGTACCATGAGAATAGTAGAACAGGAAGAAGGCAGAATTGAGACCTTTCAAAGTTTTGGCCCAAGCAAGGGGGCATGGAGACATCATTTGAGCTCCCCACCTCAGGTGCTAAAATGTTGTGGGCCGGCCCTGGTTCCCTGCCTGCTCCAAGGGAAGAGCTTTGTGTGAGGAAGAAGTCCAAGGAGCTTTCAACTGCTGGCCAGTCCCAGGTCTCCTCTGAATCTGGAAAATCTGCACCAAGACAAAAGGTCTTTGGTTGAAAGCACATGGACCGAATGAATATCACTGAGACGCCCTTTCCCCAACATCACAAATTATGCACAAGATGGGAGGTTATTTGGGGCTTGATTTTCAATTTGTATTGTGGTAGCACAACTGAGACCATGGTTCCATAGCACCAGGCGCTGCAGAGAGAGATTGTCTTGATGTTGAACAGCTTATACGCTAAGTACACAGAGGGTGGGAGAGAACCTGAGCCAAAGGAGTAACTTGCTGTTGTAATAATTGGGCCCATAAATTTACCCTAATTGGCCGTTTAATTGTAAAAACTGTGAGAAAGTTTATAAGTGTTACAATATCCTACAACAATAAATGTCAATGGGAAAAGGTTCAATAATATAAATAAGACAAAGGCATTAGTCCAAACAGAAAAGGTCAGGTTTTCTAAAGCTTTTATCATTTTTGTTGCTCTCTTCTGGACTCTCTTCAGTGTGTCCACATCTTTTCTTAACTGTGGCACCCAGAATTAGTGGGTGTTTAGCACCCACCATTAGCCAGCTCCTCCCCCTCCCTCCCAGTGCCTCCTGCCCGCCGCAATCAGCTGTTCTGCTACATGAAGGAGGCGCTGGGGGGAGGGCGAGGAGCAGGGACAGGGTGCGCTCACAGGAGGGGGTGGAACTGGGTGTGAAGGGGTGTGGGGGTGGGAAGAAGTGGGGTGGGGGAAGGGGTTTGGGGAAAGGGGTGAAGTGGGGGCGGGGGCGGGGCCAGGGGCCAGAAGAGGCGGGGCAGGGCGTGAGGAAGGGGTGGAGTGGGGGGGAGGGGTATGGGGCGGAGCAGGGGTTGAGCACCCCAGGGCAAAGAGGAAGCCGGCGCCTGTGCCAACAACCTTGAATTGTTTTTTTGCCATGTCCCTCAGAAAACAGTCCTCAAGGAAATGTTCATATCCCCGGTTGTTGCGAAATTTCCTGAAGGTCAGCAACTACAGGAGAATCGTGTGTCCTGTATCTGCAACATTCAAATAGACCTGAGCTCTGTGGGGTCCATGCTCCTGTCACAGATGGCAAAGACCAAAAGGTGCCATGTGAGTTTGGGGGATTTTAAAAAAAATGATACAAAAATTATGGAATATGAATGGCATTATGGGATGGAGAAATTGCATGCTGGGTACTTGATCACTAGCTGCCAAAGATCATGGGGCGAATCATTACTACCCCACAAAATATTGCAAAAATGTTCCCAAAAGCATTGTGCTGGACAGTGTAGTAAGAGGAGGCCCTGAAACATAAACTCTTGTATCAGAGGCCCACGCTGAGGCCTGAAGCCTGAACCAAAGCACTTCTAGGCAGTGTTAAGCAAAAGCTGGGCTGTGAGCCAGAGGCAGGTCCCACTCACAGAAGTTGGCAAGAAAAAGTTGTTAGAAGCACGCGCGCACACACACATAAGCGCTAATGAGAGGAACTTGTGCCAAGGCAGCATCAGAACACTCTGCAGACATAACAAGGAACGAGCAGGTGCATCTTAAAGACAGGGTCAAAAGGACAGCATGATGGACAGATTCGTTTGAACTATGATGAATAATCTGTCCTGCAACGGTATAAAAGTAGGTCCGGGAGCACATATCTTCGTCCAGCCTAGGGGGCAGTGGAGTGTCCCGCCGCTGACTGAGCTGTGTCCATTGCCAGGGAGCACAAATTCGTAGTATGCCCCGTAGAGTCTATAGGAAACTATTACTGTGCTTCGTTTGACAATAAACCTGGCTCTGGTTCCTTCGTATCTTACTAGAGTCTGTGGTCTTTGGGGGTTCTCTCAGGGTCTGCTGTGTTAGCTATCTTTGCAGAGCTGGGGCAGCACACAGAGGGAACACGCACGCAGCCGACTGTTATCATCATCAAACAAGAGCGGAGCACCACACCGGTAGTTACTGACAACAGACAGCAACAAAGCACACTGGGATATCTACCCATGATGCACTGCACCTTATATCAGCGCCCCTGGTGAGTATGCACAGCCAATGCAAGCAGCCAAGTATGCATGTGTCTGAGCAACAGATGAACTTTGGCAGCTGTATGCTGACCATAACTTACATCAACCAAAGTGTGGAGTGTAGATATGGCCTGAAACAAGAGCTGGGGGTTTCCCAGAAAGGGCTCAGAGAGGACTTCCTGGCTGAGATGAGATGCCTGTTGGAGCAGCAAAGTGCCCACACAGATTGGGATGCCCAGGTGCAAGACACTCAGGCTTCAATGGTAAAATGGATTGATGAGGTAACCAACAATAAGTGCCATAGACCAGAGGTTTTCTATGAAATAGTAGAAGCGACAAAGGGTCCTGTGGCACCCTATAGACTAACAGAGGTATTGGAGCATAAGCTTTTGTGGGTGAATACCCACTTCGTCGGATGAAATAGTGGAGACCAAGCAAACCTGAGCCAATCCAGAACTTGCCAACCGAGATGAGCTGCAGCAAGGGCTTATGGAGCTAAAATCTCAGCTACAGAAGGAAATTAAAAGGTCACTGACCATAAGGAAGGCAGCCACCTGGATGAGGAATTGAGCCAGGCAGAAGACTTGGGTAAGACCAGACATTTACAACTGTTTTTTGTCCTGTTTGGAACACAGAGACCCAGAGGGGAGAGGCTGGGCTGTCCCAGCTCAAATAATGCACTCCTTGGGAGACGTATTTGACTCAGTTCAACATTATAGCTCTACGGAAAGTAAGGATTGCTAGCTGCCAGCTTGGATGGCCCAACTCTGATGGTGCTGCAGAAAAGACTCTTGGATGGGGAAATGGGGGAACACCAAACTGAAGGGGCAAAGTTTGAAAGGGTACCAGGATCAGCCCCTCTGTATGTTCAGATCTGTGCAGGGACACAACAATGGGAGTTTGGCTATTGAGTGTGAAATAGGACCTGTGATAAGCATAGGGATAAGTCGCACAGGCTCAAACATAACAGTTATTAGACCAAACATGCTAAAAAGGCTAGGGAATAGGGGACCAAAAAGATAACCGCCCAACTGATCTCAGATAGAGATAGTGACTGAGGCAAGGGCACTCATCCAAAGAGTGGGATAATTGGGTTTAAAGATTGGACCTCTGAAATTTGAGCAAGAAATCTGGAGGCTGAAGTAGTGGATGAATTAATCGCTTGGATTTCATTATGTCTAAGGCTACGTTTTAGTCACAGGTATTTTTAGTAAGTCATGGACAGGTCACGGGCAGTAAACAAAAATTCACGGCCCGTGACCTGTCCATGACTTTTACTAAAAAAACCTGTGACTAAAACTAAAGCGGGGGAGCTGCTCTGGGCAGTGGTCCGGGGGTGCCACGGGTGCTAGGAGAGGTGGCCTGGGACCCTGCTGGTGCTGGTGATTGCCCGCTCCCATGCAGGATCCCAGATGTGTCCCTCCCACGCTACTCCTGACCATTTCACACCCACGTCATGCTCTGGGCAGGCCCTGTGACTCAAAGGGATATTAGTAGAGAACACTTACAACTAGTAGAAAACATGAGTTTCTCGGCACACAATGCCCCCCTACTCCTTGCTGCAGGGATAAAGGCTGCACCCTAGAGACATCTGAGTGTTAGCAACATTAAGTGCTTCCTCCTCCAGAAACTAACACTCAAGTTATTCAGAAAAAGAGCCATTAGGACAGGAAGCAGCTGTCTGACCCCTGTAATGTATCAATCCCCAGTGAGGTGAAGGGCACAAATGGGGCACCGCAGCCTTTTGGTTACTCAGGAGGAGGAAACTCCTCTTCAGTCTCTGCCAGAAATGTTGCCGATTTTTCACTGTCCATAATAAAATAATCCATTCCAGCCGTGAGGCCTGAGGCACTGAGTGAATGACCTGGCAGAAGTTAGGGCCTCCAAAGCGCAGCCCTGACTCCAGTCATCTCCTCTGTCCAGCTGCAGCCCATAATGCTCATGAGGGATGTTTCCGTGGCTGCTCAGTTCACACTCCCATCCTGGGGGCTACACAAACCATTCTAATACAGTAACTCCTCACTTAAAGTCGTCCCGGTTAACGTTGTTTCGTTCTTACGTTGCTGATCAATTAGGGAACATGCTCGTTTACAGTTAGCTCCCTTCTAACGTTGTTTGCAGGCTATCAATGGCAGTTCAGCTGTCCCTTCCCCCACTGCCATGTGCTGCTCCCCGAGACTCCTGCCTGCTTGCTGTGGGGGAGGGGAGAAGAGGGGGGCTAATGTCCCCCTGCACCTTGCTTACCCCATCTTCCATAGAGCAGGGGGGACACACGAGGGAGGGAGCTGCGGCCTTAGGCAGAAGCTGCAGCTGCGGGGCTTGCTGATCTAATTAACAAGGCAGTGTACTTCTGACCCCAGTCTTGATACCTAATTGGAAATGCGCATCTTTGAAACACATCTTTCCTGCTGGCTTGTAGAGTGTGAGCTCAATGGAGTGCTGGCTCATTTAGTAAGGCATTCCCTGGGAAATTCCCACCCTCTGACTCCTCCACCTCAACCAAGCTTCACTATCATCGCTGTGTACCAGTATTCAATTGTTTGTTTAAAACTTATAGTCTGTGTGTGTGTGTGTGTGTATATATATATATAGTGTGTGTGTGTGTACGCAGGGATAAGGGCTCTGCACTCTAGAGACATCCGAGTGTTAGTAACATTAAGTGCCCCTTCCTCCTCCAGAAACTAAGACTCGAGTTACTCAGAAAAAGAGCCATTAGAACAGGAAGCAGCTGTCTGACCCCTGTAATGTGTCAATCCCCCAGTGAGGTGAGGGGCACAAATGGGGCACCGCAGCCTCCTTATATATATAATAATGTCTTTTGTCTGGAAAATTTCCCTGGAACCTAATCCCCTTATTTACATTAATTCTTATGGGGAAATTGGATTCGTTTAACATCGTTTCGCTTAAAGCAGCATTTTTCAGGAAGATAACTACAACGTTACGTGAGGAATTACTGTAAAACCCTAATCTAGTACCTGGTTAATGGAGAGTTGGGAGCATTTCTGGGCAGGGGTAGGGTCTCCCTTCTGTGCACTGGCTGTGGGGAGAAGGGTGAGCTGAGAGCGGGCAGAGGTTCCCCCCCATCAAACACAAGGGTCAGGAGTCCCCGCCCGATGGGTTCTCTGGTGTTTAGCGAGAGACAACGAGTGAGCAAAGCGCTTCTCACACTGAGTGCAGGGATAGGGTCGCTCTCCCGTGTGGATTCTCAGGTGGGTGGTGAGGCCTGACAACTGGGTGAATCTTTTCCCGCACTCAGTGCAGCAATGGGGTCTCTCCCCGGTGTGGATCCTCTGGTGGCTCGTGAGATGATGTAGACGGACAAAGCCTTTCCCACAGTCAGCACAGCGATGGAGTTTCTCCCCCGTGTGGACTCTCCGGTGTCTAGTGAGATTTTCAAGACAACTGAATGTTTTCCCGCACTCCGCGCAGTGATGGGGGGTCCCCCCATTGTGGAGTCTCTGGTGTCTCCGGAGACTTTGAAGGAGACTGAAACTTTTCCCGCACTCAGCGCAGTGATGGGGTCGCTCCCCAGTGTGTATTGTCTGGTGTCTGATGAGATGTTCTTGGAGATTGAATCTTTTCCCACACTCATGGCACAGGAAGGGTCTCTCTCCACTGTGGATTCTCAGGTGTCTAGTAAGACTTGATGTAAGTTTGAAGCCTTTCCCACATTGGTTACAGCAATGGGGCCGCTTTTCTGAGTGGATTTTCTGGTGATTACGAAAAGTTGACGAATCCATAAATTGCTTTCCACACTCAGCGCAGGCATAGGGTCTCTCTCCTGAGTGGACTCTTTTGTGGATGATAAAAGCTGATAAGTATAAGAATCTTTTTCCGCACTCGGCACACTGATAGGGTCTCTCTCCAGTGTGGACTCTCTGGTGGGCAGTGAGCAGTGATAACTGGGTGAATATCTTCCCACATTCAGAACAGGGATGGGCTGTCTTTCTGTGGGTTTTCCCATGTTTTCTAAACTCCTTCTTTCTCCTGAAGCTCTCCCCACACTCGCTACAGTGATACAGTTGATGTCTCTTATGAACCATCCAGTGGTGGCTTATCAGGTCTCTCTGCACCTTGAATTCTTCCCTGCACACACGGCAGGTATATACGCTCTTTCTAGGCTCAGATTGTCCCTCTGCAGGAGGCTTTAGATGTGGCCTGGATCTCCTCTGATGGCTTTTTGGGGTTGTTGGCTCCTTCCTGGTCAAGTTCTTCCTCTGCCTTTGTGGCCTGCGCTGTCTCTTCTGGTGTCTTCCTCGCTCAGATTTCTTGGAATGGTTCTTCCCTGATGTCCCTGGGAAAGGCCTGGGTGGCTCCAGGTTGCCAGACTCTTCCTCAGGAACCTCAGTTCTCCTATGGGTCCTCGCCCCTGCTCGGTGGCAAAGAGAATCCAGATGTTATTTTCTGTGCTGCTGACAAAGGGAGACCACTAGTATTCCCAGCATGGGGGATGAGCCTGAGTCAGCCCCACATCCCCTCCCCTCAGAGCAGGGCTGGCCCTCGACACTTGAGTGCAAGAGGACAAACTCCCAGGGGCCCCAGTGCTGGGGAAGGAGGAGAAGGTCAGTGTCCCATAGGCCCTGATAATAGCCCCCCAAGTCAATGAACATGAGAATCAGCCCCCATGATTCTCTCCCTACTGTGTGCCGTCTTAGTGGGGAGAACAGTACCACCACACACCAGCACTGACACCCCTCTCCCGAGAGACACACCCAGAACACTCACACTGTGATGGGATCCCAACGGCTCCATGTTCTATGGAAAATGGGGGAGGGGGAGAGACTGGGGGAATCTGCGTAAGGGGAGAGATGGCGTTTCTAGGGCGATGTCAGGGTGAGGAGCTGTAGCACTTCTTGTGTTTGGGCTTCAGTCCCTGTTGTAATGCTCTGTGAGGGGAGAGTTTGCAGCTGATGGACGATTTGTGAAATGAGCTCTCCAGCTCCCACTGGTGCAAAGGGCACAGCTGGTTCCCTACCTGCTCCATGGGAAGCGCTTTGTGTGAGGAAGAAACCCAAAGAGCTTTCAATTGCTGACCAGTCCCAGGTCTCCTCTGCATCTGGAAAATCTGCACCAAGACAAAAGGTCTTTGGTTGACAGCACATAGACTGAATGAATATCACTGAGAGACGCCCTTTCCCCAACATCATAAATTATGCACAAGATGGGAGGTTATTTGGGGCTTGATTTTCAATTTGTATTGTGGTAGCACAACTGAGTTTGCAGTTGCATAGCACCAGATGCTGCACAGAGAGATCACCCTGATGTTGAAGAGCTTATACGCTAAATACACAAAGAGTGGGAGAGAACCTGAGCCAAAGGAGTAACTTGCTGTTGTAATAATTGGGCCCACAAATTTACCCTAATTGGCAGTATAACTGTAAAAACTGTGAGAAAGTTTATAAAGTGTTACAATGTCCTACAACAATAAATGTCGATGGGCAAAGGTTCAAAATATAAACAAGAAGACAGAATTAGTCCAAACAAGAAAGGCCTATAATGCAATTCAAGGACAGTGCTGCAATCATGGCTAGTAAACAAGAGAAGTGTGGAACTGGAAATTAATGAACCAAAATGAATGTCAGAATTTAGGCCTAAGTGGAGGAAAACCCAATGAGGGGCTGGGCAATTGTGCTCAATACTTCCTTTTGCTGTTTTTCAAAAGAAAACACTTTGGGGGGAAATAAAGGAGGGGAACTGAATGCAACCTTTGAAAGAAGCAGCAACAGCAGGTGCGTGCCAACAACTGCTGCAGAGAGCGATACCATCATGTTGCCACTCTGATCCCCTTTTGGGACCCCAGATCTTCCTCATCCTTATCCTAAGAAATGTGCTAACAAGACTGGACCAGAGAGAGGGAGCTGGAGAATACTGCCACCATTACCAGTGCTGGCTAACGCCCCAAAATCACCTGGAATGTGAGACTTTGTCCCCTCCCGCCCCAAGCACTGTGAGTTCTTTTCCTTCCCCAACTTATTTCTTCTCTTCCCTATTCTTCTCCCTTTGCTTTATATTAAATAAAAGTCTGGCTTAGCTGGCCAAAACTGTCATAGTCTGCAACATTGCTGTAAGCCTGTGATCAAAGAGGCAGCCAAAAGCACTGCCCAGAACAGCCCAACGCTGGTACACCTTTGTCAGGTAGGCCTCCAATTGGCTGATCAGACCGTGTGCTATGCCTATATTTCTCCAACCACAATGCAGCTCCAGCCCATTTCAGCTAACTGCTTCTCTCCTCTGCAAAAGGACAGTTATTACCATCTTTAATATCATCAAAAGACTTTCAAACAGAGGCTTTTTGTCTAAAGACTCTCCAGCTAAAGGGCACGGAAACAAGGGACGTTGTCAAAATAAAAGTCACACTTAATACTTGACATTTCAGATCCCTTAACTCTTTTCTTTTCTGTTTCTGTATCATTAATAAAAGGTTAGAAAGAATTTGGTGTTTTCCATGGTACTAAGCAGGCTACAGTCTCTGTATTCCAAACCTTATTAAATACTCTTTAACGTTGCCCATGACAGTGTCATGTTAACACCTTTGTCTCTTTGGGCCCATATAGTCTATATGAATTAACACAACATTGTCCAAGCTCAGCCAGCAGCTCAGTGGCAGAATGAGAAATAGAGTCCAGGTCTCCTCACTCCGACAAGATGATGTTGCCTCCCAACCAGTCTTGGGGAATAAGAAGGAAATCCGCTTATTAATGTCAACTGAGAGCCCAGAAAACCGATGGAACGATGTTGGGTCTCTACAAAACTGGGCCTGAACTCAGAAGGGAAACACGAGTACAAAGTAGTTTGCTTAAGAAGGAAAAATCAGATGCACAGCTAGAAAATGGGGAATAACTGGCTTGGCAGGAGTGCAGCAGAAAAGAACATGGTGGTTACAGTGGATCATGAATTGAATGAGAGCCGACAATGTGATACTGTTGCAAAAAAGCCTAATGACATTAGACTAAAAGACTAACATGCTGGGATGTATTGTCACTTTGGCCAAAATGTATCAGGATTTCAGCTGCCTTCAAGCTACCCCTTGGATTCCTGAAAATCACTTTAACTCCTTCCTCACCTGGGCGGGTGCCTCTCAGCATGTCCCCATCTTCATCTTCTGTGGGACCCGGCACACACAGCTCTTCCCCTCGCTCTATGCTGGAGATCACCACTGGCTTGGGGGTTTGGATTCCTGCTTAGAGAAAAGCATCACCGCCCATTAGATCTAAGCTAAGCACTTCTAGCCACAGAACTGCTGCACTGTGTGCAGCAACATATGCAATGCGGCAATTAGGCAATGACAATTAGGCAATGAGCTAATCTACATGTTTGTAATTTTTTTCCATGGAAACATGCACTGCAGCTTATAGTCAATACTTTCCGCGCCTGGCAGTGGCAGAATATTGAGTTGCAAATAACCTGGCATCTGTGACAAGGGGAGCTGGAGAGGAATGCAGTGTCTGAGGGGATTGGGGGGAACAGATGAGGCACATGGTGTATATTTCTCCTTGCCCTAGCATAGTTACTCTACTATGGCCCAGCACCCCCTCTCCCTCCCGTGGATATGTTTACATAGGAATTAAACACCTGTAGCTGGTCTGGATCAGATGACTTGGGCTTGAGGAGCTTGGGCTCTGGGACTGTAAAATTGCTGAGTGGATATTAGGGGTGGGGGAGAGGGTCCCTGAGCAGAGGCTCCAGCCCGAACCTGAACATCTACACTGCAATATTTAGCCCCACAGCCTGAGTCCCACGTCCTGAGTCACGGCCATGCCGTGGGTCGTTTATTCCAGCATAGATGAACCCAGTCTGTCTTTCACCTTAACTGTGGTGTTGGCTGGCCTTTCATCCTGTTGCCTGCAGAACACATGGCCCTTTTCTGCTCATGTGCTCGGTCTGGGGAACTACAAGAGACACAATTCTCTTGCATTAAACTGTGGAGCACGAGTGACTATGGGTGGAAGGATCTCCTCTTGAAGATATGCAGTGTAGTTGTAGACCTATCAGTCCCAGGATATTAGAGAGACCGGGTGAATGAGGTAATATATTTTTATTGGACCAACTTCTGTTGGTGAGAGAGAGAAGCTTTCCTTTCCCAGACCTGAAGAAAAGCTCTGTGTGGCTCAAAAGCTTGTCTCTCTCACCAACAGAAGTTGGCCCAATAAAACATATTGCCTCACCCACCTGGTCTCCCCATAAACTGCCTGCTCTGCTCAATTAAACATGCCTCTATCCATCCACACCAATGCACCCCTCCTGCAAACCCCATAGACACCGTTCCACCCAACCACTCATACCAATGTTCCATTTCAGTTACTGTGTCTCTGTGAAGCAGCCAGTGCACTGGGGCCCTGATCTCACAGACGCAGCTCCTCACCTAAGGAGACCAGAGTCTGGTAATTTTCCCACATGACGTGTCTGTAAAGTTGCCTTTGCTCCTCGCCCAGCAGCGCCCACTCCGCTGGGGAGAAATACACGGCCACATCCTCAAACGTCACCGACATCTGAAAGGACAAACAACCCAACTCAGCATGGAAAAGTTTACACACTGGTAGAGGAATAGCTGTTGCAGGTGAGGCAGATGTACAGTGGTCCACGCAACTGAGAAGGCCTGGGAGGTTTGAAAGTTTGTACCATTATTATGGGTGCAGGTTTGTCATAGTGTAAAGAAATGGACAGTGTTTTCTGTGTCTGTGACTCCCCCCACACTGGGGGCTCCAGAAGCTGGGCCTGGCCCCCTGTTGTGGGTGTTGTATCCTGGCATAAAGAGTTGCACCACTGCTGAGGTGTCATCCTCCTGACCCTCTGTCATGATGGCTCAGGCCGGCCAAACTTCAGCAACCTGAAGCATCAGGTCACAGCCCCACTTACATTGAGCCTGCACACCTGCCCCTCTGTCACTATGCTGTGGGGCTGAGCAGACCAAACCTGAGTAGCACTGCAGCCCCTCCAGCCATGATGAAATGTCCAGAGCAGGACACTGGGCCCACTCAGCCCCATTGGACCCTGCTGGAACCACTATTGCAGGGTCATAGTGGGACACTGGGGCAACATTGTGGGGGTGAGTACAGGGTTGGTTCACTCCCCAGTCGCTCCCTCCTAGGGCTTGCCTTCTTTCTTGGGCGGGAACTAGGGTTACAGTGTTGTAGCCGTGTGGTCCCAGGATATTACAGAGACAAGGTGGGGGAGGTAACATCTCTGACTGGACCAACTTTATTTGTTCTTGAGCTACACAGAGCATGGTCCTAAAGCCCAGGCTCCAGCAGGAGCCTAAATGTCTGCACCGCAATTAAACTGCCCCTGGGCTGAGGCACATTAGCTGGAACAGCCGGGCTGCAGGTTTTAGTTGCCCCCAGACAGCCCCTGGGAGCCCCAGCCAGAGAGCTGTTGCTCAGGCAGTAGGAGCCCAGGCTTCTAGTTCTGGTTGAATCCCCAACACTCTGCACAATGGGGCAGTCACAGAAGGAACCTCCCACCCCCACCGGTACCCACGGGCTCAGTGCAGCCTCCCCCCGCACCTCCCATCGCCAGGGTGTGCAGCGGCCCCAGCCCGGCCCCGAACCCGGTCTCCCGAGCAGGCTGGTCCCAGCCCCAGGAGCACGGGCCGGAGGAACTGTCCGAAAGGCCCCGCCTCCAGCCCCGGCCGGTGCCGGCTCTGCGGGAAGGGGGAAGAACCCGGCACCTCCCCGGGGCAAGGTACCGCCTGCCCCATCAGAGAGGGGGGGGGGGGCTCGGTCGGTCTCTCGGGGGAGGGGGGGGGTCTTTCCGGTCGCAGGCGCGGTTCTATTCTGACCCCGCCCCCTTCTTCCCCAGGCTGCGATTTGTAGCCTCTGCGGCTGTTTCCCTCCCTCCGCGGGCGCCTCTGGCTGCGCCTCCCCGGGCCCCGCTCACCGCCCCGGGCGCTGGGGCTGCAGCCTGCAGAGGGGGCTCGCTCCCGCACGCGCCGCTCGGGCCGGGCTCGGCTCCCAGGTCTCTGCGGCTGGCACGAGAAGGTCCCTCCCTGAGCCCGCCCCGCCCCCCGTAATTCCTGGGCGTGTCTAGGATGTGGAGGACTCTGAGCTCGGTGGGTTTAACCCTTACTCACCTCGGTAGGGGGAGCGAGTTGCAGAGGGAGCCACTAGGGGAGAGACGGGGTGAAGTCGGTTCCCTGGTTGTTGGTGGCTGAGTCCCATCCCTTATGCAAAGGCGGGTATTGGACCAATGTTATAGTGGGGGTGCTGGACACCCTGTGTAGGGTGGAAACCACTTCAAAGCGGGGGTGCTGCCGTACCTGCACCCCCAGGCCCCTGAGTTCCAGCCCCCGTGTTCAAAGAATATTTCTTGTCTACACTACAAAGTTAGGTCGATTTTACAGAAGTCGCTCTTTAGAAAGCGATTTTATGCAGTCAATGGTGCATGTCCCCACTAAGCGCAGTAGGTCAGCGGCGTGCATCCTCAATACCATGGCTAGCATCAACTCACAGAGTGGTGCACTGTGGGAAGCTATCCCACAGTCCCTGGTGCCCATTGAAATGCTGGGTTAAGCTCCCAAATCCTGATTGGGCAAAAACATTGTCACGGGTGGTTTGGGGTACATGTCATCAGTCTCCTCCTTCCTTCCCTCCTTCCTTGAAAGCAACAGAAAACAATCGTTTTGTGCCTTTTTTCCTGGGTTACCCGTGCAGACACCATAGCACGGCAAGCAGGGAGCCCGTTCAGCTGCGCACTGCTGTTGTGAACATTGCAAACACTTTGCGCATTATCCTGCAGTACGTGCAGAGCCTGACTAGGAGCCGCCAGCACGAGGAAGATTGTGAGGAGGACATGGACCAGGGCCGTAATGAGGGCGAGGCGAGTGAGGCACTCGCCTCGGGACGCACTGCTGGCAGGGGCGTAAAAACCTGCTGCCAGGGGCGCGCCCGTCCTCCCCCGCCGCCGAAGCCGCCCCAGCTTACCTACGGGTGGTCCGCCGGTGTGCGTGCAGGAGGCCCCCCTCCACCGAATTGCCACCGAAGCCGCGGCACCAGCGGAGCTCCCGCAGGTAAGCGGAAGTGGCTTTGGCAGCAGGTAGCAGCACTTCCGCCCTGCCACCGAAGCCGCTTCCGCTTGCCTGCAAGACGTCTGCCGGTGCTGCGGCTTCGGCAGCAATTCGGCGGAGGGTAAGCCCCTAGGAATTTCTGCGCCCCTGCCTCGGGCACAGAAATTCCTAGTTACGGCTCTAACATGGACACAGATGTTCCTGAAAGCACAGGGTGTGGCAATTGGCACATAGCATCATTGGGCCATGTTGATACAGTGGAACGCCGATTCTGGGCCCAGCAAACAAGCACAGACTGATGGGACCGCATAGTGTTGCGGGTATGGGATGATTCCCAGTGGCTGCAAAACTTTCGTATGCATAAGGCCACTTTCATGGAACTTTGGGAGTTGCTTTCCCCCACCCTGAAGTGCAGAAATACCAAGCTGAGACCTACCCTGACAGTTGAGAAGCGAGTGGCGATAGCCCTGTGGAAGCTTGCAACACCTGACAGTCGGGAATCAATTTGGAGTGGGCAAAACTACTGTGGGGGCTGCTGTGATCCAAGTAGCCAGGGGAATCAATAACCTTGTGCTAACAAGGGTAGTGACGCTGGGAAATGTGCAGGTCATAGTGGATGGCTTTGCTGCAATGGGATTCCCTAACTGTGGTGGGGTGATAGACTGAACGCATATCCCTATCTTGGCACCGGACCGCCTTGCCAAACAGTACATAAATCGCAAGCGGGATTTCCCGATGGTGTTGCAAGCACTGGTGGATCACAAGGGACATTTCACCGACATCAATGTGGGATGGCCGGGAAAGGTGCATGACACGCGCATCTTTCGGAACTCAGGGCTGTTCAAAAAGCTGCAAGAAGGGACTTTCTTCCCAGACCATAAAATTACCGTTTGGGATGTTGAAATGCCAATAGTTATCCTTGGGGACCCAGCCGACCCCTTGCTCCCATGGCTCATGAAGCCATACACAGGCACCCTGGACAGTAGTAAGGAGCAGTTCAACTATAGGCTGAGCAAGTGCAGAATGGTGGTAGAATGTGCCTTTGGAAGTTTCAAAGGGCGTTGGCACTGTTTGCTGAGTAGGTTAGACCTCAGCACAACCAGTATTCCCATTGTTATTGCTGCTTGCTGTGTGCTCCATAATACCCGTGAGAGTAAGGGGGAGACGCTTATGGCGGGGTGGGAGATTGAGGCAAATCGCCTGGCGGCCAATTTTGAGCAGCCAGACACCAAGGCCATTAGAAGAGCACACCGAGGTGCGCTGCACATCAGAGAGGCTGTGAAAAACAGTTTCATGACTGACCAGGCAATGGTGTGACAGTTGTGTGTGTTTGTCCTTGATGTAAAGCCGCCCCCTTTGGTGAATGTACTTCCCTGTAAGCCAATCCCCCCTCCCTGCTTCGACCACAGCTGGCACAGGAAATAAAGTCCCTATTGCTCTGAATCCATTCATTCTTTCTTTTCTTTTTTTTAAAAATAAGATCACTAACAAGGTAGCCCAGGTGGGGTTGGGGAGGAGTGAAGGACAAGGTCACATTGCTTATTGTAGCCAAACTACAAATCAAAGCTCTTTGAATGACAGCCTTCTGTTGCTTGGGCCATTTTGTGAAATTGAGTGGCTGGGTGCCCGGAGCCTCCCTCCCTCTCCCTCCCCCTCCCCCACCCCCTGCGTTCTTGGGGGTCTGGGTGAGGAGGATATGGAACTTGGCGAGGAGGGCAGGTGGTTATACAATGGCTGCAGCAGGGCTCTGTAGTCTAGCTGCCTTTCCTGCAGCTCCACCAGATGCCTCATCATGTCCGTTTGCTCCCCCATTAGCCTCAGCATCTCCTCCTGCGTGTTACAATCACGCTCACTGAATGTTTTCCTGGCCTCTGCCACCGAATGCCTCCATGCAGTCAGCTGTGCCTATGAGTGTGGGATGATTGCTTGAGCTCTGAAAACGTCATTGCGAGTGTGGTTTTTTCGCCTTCTAATCTGTGATAATCCCAGGGACGGAGATGATATGGGGAGCATAGAAACATTTGCATCTGCAGGGGAGATGAAAAGGGAGAGTAAAATTTAAGATACATTTCTGAGAACAAAAGGGAGACTCTTTCACAGTGAATCAAGCAATTCACAGCAGACAGCACATGTGTTTTAGGTACAAGGTCGCATTTTGCTTTTTATATTGAGCACCTGCTGGTATGGTGACACAACACACATGGCTGGGCAACAGAATTCGGTTTCCAGGCAGCCATGGTAAGCCAAAGGGTTGGCTTCTTCCGCCTTCATAACATGTGGGAATGGTTTCAAACTGCAGCACTCCCCTTTCCCATAGCAAGCAATGCCAATTGGGTTTGCCATTTAAAAGGGGGGGCTGCAGTTTTGGGGTGGATGTGCAGCACACCCCTCCCCCCAACACGTGGCTATTCTCTGGGAAGATCCCTTTTAGCTAAGTGCAAACAGCCCAGCATGAACAGGGTCTTTTTACTGTTCCCTTACAAAAATTCCCCTATTTCAACCAGGTGACCATGAATGATATCACTCTCCTACGCCTGACACAGAAAGATAAAGACCGAATGTTGCATGAATGTGACCAAAACCCAGGAGCATTCGCTGCCATGCTTTGTGCTGCAATGATTCCAGACCACTTGCCACTGGCTTGGTGTGATAAAGTGTCCTACCGTGGAGGACAGAATAAGGCAGCCCTCCACAGACACCTTCTGCAAAGGCTTTCAGAGAACCTCCAGGAGAGCTTCACGGAGATGTCCCTGGAGGATTCCCGCTCCATCCCCAGACACATTAACAGACTTTTCCAGTAGCTGTACTAGCCGCGAATGCATCCCAAGTCTTCAGGGCAAATCAAACATTAAATACAATTGCTTTTAACCCTGTAGTGTAGTTACAAATGTGCACTCACCTGAGGTGCCTTCTCCGGCTTCAGAGTCCGGCAACAATTCACCCTGGGAGGGTATTGACTCCAGAGTGATGAAAAGGTCCTGGCTGCTGGGGAGAACGGATTCTCTGCTTGCCTGCTGCGCATTCTCCTCCTCTCCTCTTCCTCGTCCACAAAATCCTCCTCCATGTTGCATAAGACTTCCCCCTTGCAGGTGTCCACAGACAGTAGTGGGGTACTGGTAGGGTCCCCCCCTAGAATGGCATGCATCTGATCATAGAAGTGCCATGTATGGAGCTCTGATCCAGAGCAACCATTTGCTTCCTTGTCTTGTGGTAGGCTTGTCTGAGCTCCTTAACTTTCACGTGGTACTGCTGTGTGTCCCTGGTGTAGCCTATGTCCACCGTGCCTGGTGCAAATTTGGCATATATATCAGCATTTCTTCTGCTGGTTTGGAGTTCTGCCTGCACAGATTGAGGGATAGCTTAGTGGTTTGAGCATTGGCCTGATAAACCCAGAGTTGAGAGCTCAATCCTTGAGGGGGCCATTTAGGGATCTGGAGCAAAAAAATTGGGGATTGGTCCTGCTTTGAGCAGTGGGTTGGGCTAGATGACCTCCTAAGGTCCCTGATATTCTATGATTCTTCTCCCCATAGAGCAATCAGATCAAGTGTCTCTGGTTTGCTCCATGCTGGAGCTCGTTTGTGATTCTGGGACTCCATGGTCACCTGTTCTGCTGTGCTTGCCACACTGACCAAACAGGAAATTAAATTCAAGTGTTCCTGGGGCTTTTCCTGTATACCTGGCTAGTGCATCGGAGTTGAATGTGTTGTCCAGAGCAATCACATTGGAGCACTCTGGGATAGCTCCCAGAGGCCAATACCGTCAAATTGCACAATGCTGCATCTGCACTACCCCAAATTCAACCCAAGAAGGTCAATTTTAGCGGTACTCCCCTTGTCAGGGAGGAGTACAGCAGTCAATTTTAAGAGCCCTTTAGGTTCGTGGAATGGGGTTGGTTGTGTAGCCGCATTGCTTATAAAATTGACCTAACATGGCTAAATTCGACCTAACCTCGTAGTGTAGACCAGCCCTTAGACCGGTGGAAAAAAGACTGTGGTGTGTACACTGAAAAGCTCCCTTATATTGACCTATGGCTGTAGTGTAGACCAAGGCTTAGTCTAAGAACCTTCATGGGGAGAAAATACCAGGTAATAAAGGGCTCTTTTTTAATGTAGTGGAGAAAGGCATAAGAAGAACCAATGGCTGGAAGTTAAAGCCAGACAAATTCAAATTAGAAATAAGGCACAATTTTTTAGCAATGAGGCTGATTAACTGTTAGGACAAACTACCAAGGACAGTGGTAGATTTTCCATATTTTGATATTTTCAAATCCGGATTGGATGGTCAAAGCGGTAATTAAATGAACCATTCGATAATAGTGACTATAATGTAATTAAATAAATATAGCATCCTTGTAGGGGGGAAAATACCAAAAAAACCCACTGTGGTAACATGTAACTTTAAAAAGGGGAACTGCAAAAAAAATGAGGACTGTTGTTAGTAGGGTGACCAGACAGCAAGTGTGAAAAATCAGGACAGGGGGTGGGGGGTAATAGGAGCCTATGTAAGAAAAAGACCCAAAAATCGGGACTGCCCCATAAAATCGGGACATCTGGTCATCCTAGTTGGTAGAAGGCAATTAAAAGGAGCTGTCACAAGGGTTAAACGCCTGCAAACAGCCTGGGATTATTTAAAAACACCATAACACAGGCTCAGATTAAATGTATACCCCAAATCAGAAAAGATCATAAGAAGACCAAAAGAATGCCACCATGGCTACACAGCAGAGTAATGGAGGCGGTTAGAGGCAAACCAAACAAACAACCCCTCCCAAAAAACAAAAACAAAACAAAGTAAAACCTTTAAAATTTGGAAGTCAAAACCTAGTGAGGATAACAGGAAGGAGGACAAATGCTGGCAGGTGAAGTGTAAGAGTATAATTAGGCAGGCCAAGAAATAATTTGAGACGCAAAAGATGCAAAAACTAGCAATAAGATTTTTTTTTACATTTGTCTGAAGCAAGAAGCCTGTGGAATAGCCAGTGGGCCACTAGATAACAAAGGTGCTAAAGGAGCACTCCAGGAAGACAAGGCCACTGCAGAGAAGCTCACTGAATTCTTTGCATCGGTATTCACTGCACAGGATATGGGGGGATACCCCAAAAGTACAGCTGTGATGTGGGTGACAGATCTGAAGTACTGTCCCACGCTGATGTGTCAATAGAAGAGATAAGTTAAACAGCAGTAAGTCACCAGGACCAGCCAGTATTCACCCAAGAGTTCTGAAGGAACTCAAATTTGAAATTGCAGAACTACTATCTGCAGTATGCAGCCTATCACTGAAACAAGCCCAGTGGTGCTGGAACATTTTTTTGGGGGGGGGGGGGGGGGGTGGGAGGGGGCGGAAAGTCAGCTAACGAAACTGTAAACCATGTGTGTTCAAAAGCAAAGTGAAAAGGCGCAATTCCTGCTCACACCACAGGGGTGCAGCACAGCTCCGGGATTCTCAAGAATTGCAAAATAATGCCAGGTTCCTTCTGATAACACCAGCAAACATTTCACAGTGACACGTGGGGGTGCTGCAGCTAAACCCAAAGCGAGCTGTGAAGAGTTACAGAGGGAGCTCACAAAACTGAGTGGCTGCGCTACAAAATGGGAGGTGAAATTCAGTGCTGATAATTGCTAAGTAATGCACATTAGGAAAAATAACCCCAACTACATATATATAATGATGGGTTCAAAATTAGCTGTTCCACGTGGAGTTGTCGTGGATAGTTCTCTGAAAACTTCAGCTTAGTGCACAACAGCAGTCAAAAATCGTAACAGAATATTAGGAACTATAGGAAAGGGATAGAAATTAAGACAAAAAATATCATAATGCCACTATATAAATCCACGGTGCTCCCATGCCTTGAATACGGTATCTCGTTCTGGTCGCCCCATCTCAAAAATGATATAGTGGACTTGGAAAAGTTTCAGAGAAGGGCAATAAAGATGATCAAAGGTATGGAACAACTTCCCTGTGAGGAGAAACTAAAAGGACTAGAAACGACAAAGGGTCCTGTGGCACCTTATAGACTAACAGAGGAGCATAAGCTTTTGTGCAAGCATCCGACAAAGTGGGTATTCACCCATGAAAGCTTATGCTCCAATACCTCTGATAGTCTATAAGGTGCCACAGGACCCTTTGTCGCTTCTACAGATCCAGACTAACACGACTACCCCTCTGATACATAAAAAGATTAGGGCTGTTCAACCTAGAAAAGAGATGATTAAGGGGGGATATGATAGAGATCTATAAAATCATGACTGGTGTGGAAAAAGTGAATATAAAAGTGTTATTTGCCCTTTCCCATAGTACAAAAACCAGAGGCTCCCAATGAAATTAATAGGCAGCAGGTTTAATACAAACAAAAGGAAGCACTTTTTCACACAACACACAGATAACCTTTGGAACTTATTGCCATAGGACGCTCTGATGGCTGACAGTAAACTGCATTAAAAAACGAACTAGATCAGTTCATAGAGGACAGGTCCATCAATGACTATTAGCCAAGATGGTCAGTGATGTAACCCCATGCTCAGGGTGACAATAGACCTCTGACTGCCAGAAGCTGGGAGGGGACTGGGTGGATCTCTCCAGAATTGCCCTGTTATATACACTCTCTCCCTGAAGCTGTTCTGGCTGGTTACCGTGCTGACACCGATCAAATGAGACACCACTAGGAGCACCACAATGACCAACAGTTTGAGGCCATTCTGACCAGCCAGTCTGATCTCCCACATAACCCAGGCCAGAGAATCTCACCCAGTGATTCATGCATCCTGACCGGTAACTCCTGGCTTAACTTATTCATATCAGCTGAGCTGCTGTATGAACTTGTGCAATGGTGTATTAATTCAGGTAGAGTGTATGGCTCCAAGGAGTCAATGGTATTAACATGAGCCTTCACTGTCTAAGAATGTATGCAGAGATCTCAGCCTGCTTAGTACCATGGCAAACACCATGAAAAATTCTTTCTAACCTTTTATTAATTATACAGAAAAAGAAGGAAAATCAGTTAAAGCCTTTGAAATGTGAAATATTAAATAAGGCTCTTACTTGAACAATGTCCCTTGTTCTCTTTCCCGTTAGCTGGAGAGAGTCTTTACAAGAAACCCCCATTTAACCATCTTTTAGATGCTATTAAAGATGGTAATCACTGTCCTTTTGGGGAAAAGAGAAGCAGTGAATTGAAACGGGCTGGAGCTGTTGTTGATGTTATTAAAGTCTGTTCCTTTTTCCTAGGAGACGAAACAAGACAAATCCACACAAGAGGGAAGAGAAAAGAACAGCAACGAGAGAAAATGCAGCTTCTAGAAACAGAAGCTGCAAGAGTCAGAGACAACTCTTACTTGCAGCCTCAGCAGCTGGAGAAATACAGGCATGGCACATGGTCTGATAAGCCAATTGGAGGCTTACCTGCAGAGGTGAAAGTAACCCGGTCCGGTCCGGTATGGCGTACTGGCTAGAGCCGGTACACAGCCGACCGTACCGGCCGGGGGCAGCTTCCCCAGGCCGACAATTTAAAAGGGCCCTGGGCTCCCGGCAGTGATTTAAAGGGCCTGGGGCTCCCGGCCGACACTACCGCAGCTGGAGTCCCGGGCCCTTTACATCGCTGTCGGAGCCCCAGGATAGCAGCAGCAGCTGCTGGGAGCCCGACGCCCCGCCCCTTCCACCCGAGCGCCACGCCCCCTGCTCAGGACCCCAGCCCTGCGTACCGATGAGTCCCTTATGTTACTTTCACCCCTGCCTATCTGGCAAACGTGTACCAGCATTGGGCTGTTCTGGGTGGTGCTTTTGGCTGCCTCTTTGATCACAGGCTTACAGCAAGGTTGAAAACGATGGCAGTTTTGGCTGGCTAAGCCAGACTCTTATTAAACAGAAGGTAGAAGCAGAGGGATAGGACAGAGAAGAAATAAGGTAGGGAAGGAAAAACACACACAGAGAGAGGGCGCATGAGAAAGTCTCACGTTCCAGGTGGTTCTGGGGATTTAGATGAAGAAGATCTGGGGTCTCAAGTGATGGTGGAGTTTGCAGCCATGGTAGAAAAGTTCACTGGAGCAGTTGTTGGCAGACAGCTGCTGCTGCTGCTTCTTTCGGTCAGCAGTTGTTGCGTTCCCCCCCCCCCCACCACCACTTTGTCCCCCAAAGTTTTTTCTTTTGAAAAACCACCAAGAGGAAATAAAGTGCAAAATAGCCCATCTCCTGATAATTGTTTTCACCAATTAGGCCTAATTTCTGACACACCCATTTTGTTTGCTGTGTTGTTGTAGCCGTGCTGGTCCTAGGATATGACAGAGACGGGGTGGGTGAGGTAGTATCTGTTATTGGACCAGCTACTGTTGGTGGATGGAACAAGCTTTCAAGCTTCACAGAGCTTTTCTTTCCTGTCTGGACTCTGGAGAAGAGAACCAGAATGTACAGTGACACAATTTAGCGACAGATTAAACATAAAGGGTTCACACATTGCAGGGGACCACTTACATTGAAGTGGACGGTTGACACCTCATTCAGTCTTTTAGTTTGCATTTACATCTTTTCCCAATAGCATTTATTGAATGAGGTTATTGTAACACGTTAGAAACTATCTCCCAGTTTTTACAGTTCAGCTGACAAGTTTCTTCTTTGCCTAAAGTTCCTTTCCCACCCTTTGTCCCTACTGTGAAGAGCTTGTATTCTAAAGAGACAACCTCTGCTTTTTGTGCAGTGCCTGGTGCAATGGGGCTACCATCTCGGTTGTGCCACCATAATACAAAGTAACAATCAAGCCTCAAGTAGCCTTCCTTCTTATGCATTGTGGTACCCACTGTCCAACAGTGACTAACAATCGTGTTGGGGAAATTGCTTTGCTCCAGTGCCCGTGTGTGTTAACCATAAGACCCTTTGTCTTGGTGCAGATTCCCCAAACACTGAGGAGACCTGGGACTTGTCAGCTGAGGAGTCTTGATTACAGAGGACATGTCTACACTAAAAATGTAAGTCGACCTATGTTAGGTCAATGTACAGCTACCCCAGTAATTCCTGCGGCGGTTCATGTTCACACTGACCTTTTTCTGCCGGTGGTGCACGGCCTCACCAGGAGCACTTCCACTATCTAAAAAGGGGCACTAGGGTGGGGGGAGGGAGGGTGATTGCTGCCCGGGCTCCCTGCTCCCAGCTGGGCTGTAGCCTGGGGCTCTGACTCCCCACCGGGCTGACCCCCAGGTTCCTGGCTCCGCATTATCTGCTAGGAGCCCAACTGCCAAGGCTCCCTGCTCCCCACCAGCAGCACAGGTGCTGCCCCGAGGCTCCCAGCTCCCCCAGGTGTCTAGGGGGCTGCTCCCTCGGCTCTTAGCTCCCTGCTGGGCGGGTCCATGGACGGCAGGTGGAACCCCACTTCAGGGAGGCTAGCCCCTGGCTATGCCCCTTCCGCCCCCCCACCCCAGCAGCCTGAGCCCCCCCGCTCCTCCCTGTAGCCAGAGCCCCCCTGCCCCACCCCACAGCCAGAGCCCTGAGACCCCCTGCCCCCTCGCAGCATGAGCCCCCCCCCCAAAGCCAGAATCCCAAGCCCCCCTGCCCCCCACGGTGCCTGAGCCCAGCTCCCACTCCCACAGCCAGAGCCCCGAGACCTCCTCCCCCCCGAGGTCTGAGCCCCCCTGTCCCACCTCCGTGGTCAGAGCCCCGAGACACCCTCCCATGGCATGAGCCCCCTTGCCCCCTCCATCCGGAGCCCGGAGCTCCTACCCCCAACCTGCTTGGAGGAGCCCGGGTGGGCCAGAGCCCCCCCAGTCATGCCTCCCCTCTGCAGACCCCAAGCCGCCCCATGAAAAATCAAGAGCTCTTCTCTTCTTGTCTCTCCCAGAAGAAGCACCTGCACCTCTGCTCTGCCCCATAATAAAAAGCAAAAATTTTCCCTGCCAAACCCGCAACCAGGGTCCTGCGGCAGCGGCTGCGCTAGGTCTATTATACCCGCCACTCATGGGTGGCTCCCAATGCTTGGGGCGCCTCAGTGCAGCCAGGCTCCCAGCCCATGAAATTGGCCAGTAAGACAGCCAGCAGCCAATGTAAGTAACCCGCAGTGTCCACATAGACATCACCCTAACTAAGCCCTACGCCTCTTGTGGAGGTGGAGTTATGTTGATGGAGCAGGACACTTAGATTGGTGGGAGCAAATCTGTAGTGTACACGGACATAATTAGGTTGACATAAGCTGCCTTATATCGACCTATGGCTGTAGTGTAGAACAAGCCTTAGTATAAGAACCTTCATAGGGAGAAAACACCAGATGCTAAAGGGCTCTTTTTAATGTAGTGGAGAAAGGCATAAGAAGAACCAATGGCTGGAAGTTAAAGCCAGACACATTCGAATGAAAAATAAGGCACAAATTTTTAGCAATGAGGATGCCGTAGTTAGGGCCAGAGTCATTAAGGGAGTCAAGGCGTAATTTGTTCCTCGGGCCCAGGTCCTTATTCGTGGCCCCCATTCCTTATTCAAAGAACATGTTTTAAAAATGCAGCATTCTAAGATTACATTTTAACCCATTGAACCATCATACACGTGACAGCATTTTATAATGTATATTAGTATTTAATACATTGTGTGTTTAATAATTCAATAGTCAGATATGGAACTGGGATTTGACTGGCTGGAAGTGACTCAATACTTCTCAGGTCATCCCAATTAACATGTCCCTGAGAATCATAGAATATCAGGGTTGAAGGGACCTTAGGAGGTCATCTAGTCCAACCCCCCTGCTCAAAGCAGGACTAATCCCCAGTTTTTGCCCCAGATCCCTAAATGGCCCCCTCAAGAATTGAACTCCCAACCCTGGGTTTAGCAGGCCAATGCTCAAACCACTGAGCTATCCCTCCTCCAATGTTATGCCATTATGAATTGATGAGGACATACCACTCCTGGAGCTGGAGCTGGAGCATCACATCTGGCCTAAACTATGTCAACAATCAGACCCGTTTCTATTCTGTATTTGCTTTGATTTTTACATGCGTATGGGATAATTAACAATCAAAAGCAACAGTCAAGCAAATCGTTGCAGATTCAGCTGTATCAGCTGTACACGTCTGAAATAGGGTTAAAAAAAGAACTAGATAAATTCATGGAGGATAGGTCCATCAATGGCTATTAGCCAGGATGCGCAAGGATCCAAATGCATGCTCTGAAGTGTCCCTAGCCTCTGTTGACCTGAATTTTATTGGGAGAGGACTCTCGGGGTGCTTGGCAAAAACACTTACACTAAAGACAATACCAAATTGATAAAAACTTTATTGAGATTAACAAAAGAATAATACATGCTATGAAATTTATGACTGCAAAACAGTAAAAGAATTCCAAAACTCCTGGTGGTAACATTCCTATTATAAGTACCTTAACCTAACATACTCACACCCTTCCTTGAGGACCTGATAACACGATGGTTCTGGCTTCCCCAATAGTTAGGATTGTTGAGTGGTTATACTATACTACACAAGCTGAGCTGATAGTGTGATACAACATAGAATGATAGGTAGATACAGAATATAGGAGAACAAAGAAAAGGAAAAGCTCCCTAAAATATCCTTACATTATATTAATAGGATCCTGACACTATACCCAAATCTTATTTCCATACCCTAAGAAATGTATGGGTACCCTTCTCCTATAGGTGAGTGGATTATGACACTTACTTTCTCTATATTAATAAGGATTGTCTCGCTCCAAAAACTGCCAATCTAGGCTCTCTTGGCGATTTCCAGGTTTGTGGTATACCCTTCGGTTACCAAACGGTGGCAGAGGCCGGATGAACCTGTTCAGTGTTGTGTGTAGTTTCTCCCTTCAGTTCCCCAAAGTTCAGGAAAAATTTCTATCTGTGCCAAAGGTTGCCAGCTTTTATGCTGAGTTACTCTTAATTGATCATACTTTTAGCTACTTAGCAGATCTTACCAGATACAGGCCGGTAGCTTCTTGCATTTCTGCAAAACTTATTCTATATATAATTATTAGGGAACACATATCATATGCCTCAACACATCCTCATTTCATAGGAATTAACACTGATCAAATATATTTAAATCATATATGAAATGGATTAATTCAGAAAGAGAAACATATTATTTGATATGGCTGCCTGGATTAGTAGGATATAATAGCTAGCAAAATAATCCTATGGGCTACACCTCTGTTTGCCATAAACTGGGAATGGGCGACAGGATGGATCACTTGATGATTCCCTGTTGTGTTCATTCCTTCTGAAACACCTGGCATTGGCCACTGTTGGAAGACAGGATACTGGGCTAGATGGACCTTTGGTCTGACCCAGTATGGCAATTTTTGTGTGATACTTTCACAGAAATTATATGGACAGTTACAAATTATGCCGTTTATAGGAACCATACTTGGTTTTCAAACAAATTAGGAACAGGAAAACAGCCACATGTATCAAAACTTGTTTAATTGCGTTACAAATTAAAAAAAATTATAATTAGTGTTGTGTCTTTTGCTCATCACACAACAAAAAAATTTTCAATGCAGGCTGAGTCTCATAGAATCATAGAATCATAGAATCTCAGGGTTGGAAGGGACCTCAGGAGGTCATCTAGTCCAACCCCCTGCTCAAAGCAGGACCAAACCCAATTAGATCATCCCAGCCAGGGCTTTGTCAAGCCTGACCTTAAAAACCTCTAAGGAAGGAGATTCCACCACCTCCCTAGGTAACCCGTTCCAGTGCTTCACCACCCTACTAGTGAAAAAGTTTTTCCTAATATCCAACCTAAACCTCCCCCTCTGCAACTTGAGACCATTACTCCTTGTTCTGTCATCTTCTACCACTGAGAACAGTCTAGATCCATCCTCTTTGGAACCCCCTTTCAGGTAGTTGAAAGCAGCTATCAAATCCCCCCTCATTCTTCTCTTCTGCAGGCTAAACAATCCCAGTTCCCTCAGCCTCTCCTCATAAGTCATGTGCTCCAGCCCCCTAATCATTTTTGTTGCCCTCCGTTGGACTCTTTCCAATTTATCCACATCCTTCTTGTAGTGTGGGGCCCAAAACTGGACACAGTACTCCAAATGAGGCCTCACCAGTGCCGAATAGAGGGGAATAATCACGTCCCTCGATCTGCTGGAAATGCCCCTACTTATACAGCCCAAAATGCCATTAGCCTTCTTGGCAACAAGGGCACACTGTTGACTCATATTCAGCTTTTCGTCCATCGTAACCCCTAGGTCCGTTTCTGCAGAACTGCTGCCCAGCCATTCGGTCCCTAGTCTGTAGCAGTGCATGGGATTCTTCCGTCCTAAGTGCAGGACTCTGCACTTGTCCTTGTTGAACCTCATCAGATTTCTTTTGGCCCAATCCTCTAATTTGTCTAGGTCCCTCTGTATCCTGTCCCTACCCTCCAGCGTATCAACCACTCCTCCCAGTTTAGTGTCATCTGCAAACTTGCTAAGGGTGCAGTCCACACCATCCTCCAGATCGTTGATGAAGATATTGAACAAAACCGGCCCCAGCACCGACCCTTGGGGCACTCCACTTGATACCGGCTGCCAACTAGACATGGAGCCATTGATCACTACCCGTTGAGCACGACCATCCAGCCAGTTTTCTATCCACCTTACCGTCCATTCATCCAGCCCATACTTCCTTAACTTGCTGGCAAGAACACTGTGGGAGACTGTATCAAAAGCTTGGCTAAAGTCAAGAAATAGCACATCCACTGCTTTCCCCTCATCCACAGAGCCAGTTATCTCATCATAGAAGGCAATTAGGTTAGTCAGGCATGACTTGCCCTTGGTGAATCCATGCTGACTGTTCCTGATCACTTTCCCCTCCTTTAAGTGGTTCAGAATTGATTCCTTGAGGACCTGTTCCATGATTTTTCCAGGGACTGAGGTGAGACTGACTGGCCTGTAGTTCCCCGGATCTTCCTTCTTCCCTTTTTTAAAGATGGGCACTACATTAGCTTTTTTCCAGTCATCCGGGACCTCCCCCGATTGCCATGATTTGTCAAAGATAATGGCCAATGGCTCTGCAATCACATCGGCCAACTCCTTTAGCACCCTCGGATGCAGTGCATCCGTCCCCATGGACTTGTGTTCGTCCAGCTTTTCTAAATAGTCCCGAACTACTTCTTTCTCCACAGAGGGCTGGTCACCTCCTCCCCATACCGTGCTGCGGAGTGCAGCCTCCTGGGAGCTGACCTTGTCTGTGAAGACAGAGGCAAAAAAAGCATTGAGTACACTAGCTTTCTCCACATCCTCTGTCACTAGGTTCCCTCCCTCATTCAGCAAGGGGCCCACACTTTCCTTGACTTTCTTCTTGTTGCTCACATACCTGAAGAAACCCTTCTTGTTACTCCTAACATCTCCGGCTAGCTGCAACTCCAAGTGTGATTTGGCTTTCCTAATTTCACTCCTGCATGCCTGAACAATATTTATATACTCCTCCCTGGTCATTTGTCCAATCTTCCACTTCTTGTAAGCTGCTTTTTTGTGTTTAAGACGAGCAAGGATTTCACTGTTAAGCCAAGCTGGTCGCCTGCTATATTTACTTTTCTTTCTACACATCGGGATGGTTTGTTCCTGCAACCTCAATAAGGATTCTTTAAAATACAGCCAGCTTTCCTCGACTCCTTTCCCCCTCATGTTATTCTCCCAGGGGACCTTGCCCATCAGTTCCCTGAGGGAGTCAAAGTCTGCTTTTCTGAAGTCCAGGGTCTCTGTTCTACTGCTCTCCTTTCTTCCTTGCGTCAGGATCCTGAACTCAACCATCTCATGGTCACTGCCTCCCAGGTTCCCATCCACTATTGCTTCCTCTACTATTTCTTCCCTGTTTGTGAGCAGCAGGTCAAGAAGAGCTTTTCCCCTAGTTGGTTCCTCCAGCACTTGCACCAGGAAATTGTCCCCTACACTTTCCAAAAACTTCCTGGATTGTCTGTGGACCGCTGTATTGCTCTCCCAGCAGATATCGGGGTGATTAAAGTCACCCATGAGAACCAGGGCCTGTGATCTAGTAACTTCTCCCAGAATCCCGTGACTCCAGCGGCTGGGAAACAAACGGAGAAGGAGTTGTGTTTGTAAAATGAACAATCACAGAATAACATATGGACCTGAAAGCTGAAGGACACTTACTGTGTAGTTGTCTGGGAATCTTGCCTCAAAGCCATACAGCAGTCGATAGGGTGACAGTTTGGTTTTCATGTTTGATTTCATTCGCAAAGAAAATACAATGTCACCAAGAAATTCATCCCAATTAGTCGCATCAACCAACTTCTGCAATGCGCTATAAAAAATGGTGATGGATTATTTGTGGGGGGGAGGGGAAAGGACTGTCTTTACTGAGAGAAATTGCATGCTATCGAAAAGGCATAAAGAGGCCATCCTAGTGCAGTGGGATAATTCCTTTTACTTGAAATAAAAGACAAGTTGAGTTTCAATGTACTAAAAATTTGAAGCAATTTGTAGCTTCTGTCAAAGTGCATTCTCCTTTCTATTAATACTGTAATTTTCCCTGCCCTAAAATTACCTTTTGATGGATTCCTTTGTGTTGTCAGCTAGTCCATCGGTTTGTGGATGGTATGGGACGGCAACGCTACGTTGTATTCCCAATATTTTGCACATCTCTTGGTTATACTAAAAGGAAAAAACGTATGCCATAAACTTTCCTTTGGACAGGTTTAGTGGGTAAAAAGAAAATAAAGAATATAAGGTTATAGCAGCTCTGTTGGGGTGACCAGCAGTAATCCTTGTCAAAAGCTCAGTGGGAGTTCATAGAGACTTGTCAGCAAAAATGGCCATAAAGAAGAACTCACAAGGACAATGAAGCCCATGTTCACCGTAAACTATCTATGGTCTGAAAGTGTGGTTGAAGACATAGTCAAAAACAACCTCAGAAATTAAGTATTTACCTCATTATTGAATTCTGGCCCTTGATCTGTCAGTATACGCTGTGGACATCCATATTGCTGAATGAATTTGTACATTTTCTTTGCCACCTCAGATGCCGACTTATTTTTAAGTGGAAATGCATGAACCCATCTTGTCAGATAGTCTGTGGCTGTCAGTATATACCGGTATCCCTCCTTTGTTGCCGGTAATGGGCCCATTAAATCCACTGCCACCAATTCAAAGGGCTGACTGACCTGTATGCAAGGGAACCGGTTGGAGTCATACTTTGGATTTCTAGTATTTCATATTCTCAATAAGCCCATAAGTAATAAGCATACTGAACACTGATGTGGGTTCCACAACCGCACTATCAATCATAACAATTCAGAACAAAAAGAAATAAAGCAAATGAAGTAAAAGAAAAATGTACAGGAAAACTTGTGGGAAAAATAATAGAATAATAAATCTGTGGAAATATGGCATTGCAAGGAGCAATACAGCTCATTGTTGCACTGTTGTGCCACTCACATGCATTGCATTCGTTGGGAATTAAAGGCCTCATGTAGCAATTGTAAAAATGCACAATGCTAAGCAATTATCTGGAACACTCTAGTTTTAAGATTTCTTAATGGTTTTCCAGGGCAGAGAACGAGACCTGCTAGAATGTATAAGCAATCCACACTAAGAGCATTCCTAATGCTTTGACACTGGAAGGAAGGTAAAAGGAAATTCTGAAGAAAGTTTGTAGATGTGTCAGAGTCCAAAACTCACCTTTACGCTTTTCAAGGTGGTATCCAGATTTATTTCTTTTCCCACTTTCTGGCATTTCAGACATCGCAAAACCTACATAGTGCAGACAGAATAAAAGGATGACATTAAATTTCTTGTTTGAAAATATTATTGCAAGGGAAGGGATTGTACATTTTGCAGCAAATGTCTGATTACTGTTCTTTACAATGTAAATGTAAAACTTGTATTTAAAATATAAAGTAAATATTCCAGGAGTTAGTTTTATTCCAGTACAGACCCAATCGGCGATGTCTTTTGTCATCCCAGGCCAATAGTATCTTGTGCTCAGGGCCATTGTAGTCTTGACTATTCCTTGATGTTCACCCCGTGGACTGTCATGATACTGCTCAAAGAGTTGTAGGGCTTCTTTCATGGTGTGCACAACGACAACCTTTCTTCCCTCGGCAGAATGGAAAAGTGTCCCCTCTGAGAACCAGAGAAGATGGAGACGTGATGATGACATAACCTGCTGCCCTTAAGCAATGATCAGATATTTTATAAGTCATAGATTCATCATAAGGCAAATGCATATCCAAGATATCTGAATACAGCACGGGTCATCCTGCCTTTGATATTGGGGTGTGTGATTTCAATATATGTTAAATCTATACGAATAGATGTTAAATAAAAATTTAAATACTGCAATTCTTTGCTCAATGAACATTTATGGGCTTTGGTTTGTAGGATACACGGGATACATTACTTGAGAAAAAGATAAAAAATCAGGCTTGTTTGCTAATATTTATATTTCACACACTTCTGTCATGTGACTGAGAAACACATCCTTATAGTGCCTACATAGGGAGGTGCGACAGAGTGCTGGGTAAGACACCCCAAGTCAGCACTCTATTCACAGCCCCCCCAATCAGGCAGAGCAGATTGGAGCTGAGGAGGCAGCCCCGTGCCTAGTTTGTGGGTGGGGCAGGGCAGAAAGTCAAAGGCCTTCGCCAGGGCTCACAAATAGGGCCAGGAAGGAGGTGAAAAGGGGGGAAAGCCGGCAGTACGAGGGAGCGCGAGATTGCTTTCCCCGTGCTGGAAAGGCACTAGGTACGCTGTAAAACCAAACACCCTTGCACCGCTCTGCCCCTGCTGTGAGGCCTCACCCCGGCTGAGCCCCTTTCCCAAGGCCCCTCCCCCTTCTCACTACATCCCCCCTCCCTCTGTGGCTTGCAGTCCCCTACCCTCCCTCCCTCTTTTCACTGGGCTGGCTCAGGGGGTCGGTGTGCAGAAGGGTGTCCGGGCTCCAGGCAAGGGATGTGGGTTCCAGAGTGGTGCAAGAAATGAGGGGTTCAGGGTGCAGGAGGGGTCTCAGGGCTGGAGCCATGGAGTTTGGAGAACAGGAGGAGGATCAGGGCTGGGGCTGGTCATGGGAGGGGTGTAGGCTCTAGGTGGCGGTTATGTCAGGTGCGTCCTGGAAGCAGCAGCATGCCCCCCTCCAGCTCCTATTCGGAGGTGCATCCAGACGGCTCTGTGCACTGCCCCATCCATAGGCGCCTCCAATGCAGCTCCCATTGGTCACGGTTCCCGGCCAATGGGAACTTCGGAGTCGGTGACTGCGGAAGGGAAGGCGCAGCGCACGGAGCCACCTGGGTGCCCGTGAGCCTAGGAGCTGGAGGGCGGACATGGTACCGCTTCCGAGACGTGCGCAGAGCCACAGAAGCCTGGGAGTCTGCCTCAGCCCTGCTGCGCCACCAACTCGCCTTTTACCCGCCCGGTCAGCATTGCTTTCAGAGTCCCTTTTCCACCAGGTGTTCTGGTCAAAAACTGGACAGCTGGCAAACATAGGTGGGACTCAATTATAAATAAACTGCACAGGGTGTTGAACCAGAAGCAGGATTGCGGCAGGGTTTGTGTACTGACACAGAAGTGGGACTGAGGAGGCCCTCTTGCGGTAGGGCAAAGGAGATTTTCTTGGAAATGTGTAGAAAACTAGTGATCGTAATCCTGGTCCCAGTTAAGGTAAATTAAACACCTCAGGTAAACCCTGTGTCGGGAGATCAGCAACACCATGTATATGCTGACGATTTCCATTGAAGAAAAATAATTGCTTACCTTCCAGGGAAAAGTTGGCAGCAAATCGACACAGGTTGAGTCTGCCTGCTTTATTCATTCCTTCTGGATAGGTGTTAGTCCTTTTATAGGCCAATACCTCTGCAATTTTATCCTCAAAAGATTTCACTGAGTATTGATCACAGAACAGAACATTACACGCTGTTAACAGTCACAAAATTGCAACCATCAAATATCAATGCATAGAATAATCAGTGTTTATGGTGTAGGCATGACATGCAAATAGCAGACATATAAGCAGGGAAAGCCGAACTCCGCAAAAGCTACATTGTTGCATCAGTCATGGGCCAATCACAAGGGCTCCATAAATACATTTGAGCGATGTACATAACTTCAAAGTATTTCCAACTTACGAAGTCTGGCAGCGTTAGATCCATGGTAATCACATTTCATTTGAAATAATGAGATCACCTGTAACATTTTAACACAGTAAAATCATAGTAACTCAGGATAGGAAACAGAACAGCACGAGAATGAGAATTTTTAAAAAAGCACAAGCAGGGGTATTTGCAGACACTGTGCCCTATATTTGGAAAACAACAGAATATCTGTCTCTCTCGTCTTACCTGCCTTCTCTGCCATACTGATGTGTAGAACAGGGAGTTCCTTTCCTAGTCAAGGTGTCTGTGAAAAAAAATCAGGTTTCTGAAATTCTGGAGAATCTGAAATACTTAAACCCAGTTAACACACACATTTATGTATCTCAGTGATAACAGGCATGAAAACCTTGTTAAATCAAAAGCATGCATTTGAACAAAACATCTCATAATCATGACAATTCTTAATTGTAGGGGGTTAGGTCAGGGTGGATAAACATTTTTTTAATTAAACCCCCCCCCCTTTTTTTTATTTACATGGGAATTTTTTTATAAAATGCTTTTTGAGGAAAAAAACTGGGCAGCAACTAGTTTAGGCAGTTTCTCACCCCACTGGATATTGCAGTCCTTAATAGATAGGTTTCTTCCTTAAACCTGGGCCAATCTCCTGTGTTGTAGTCTTGTCTTCTTCTCAATGTCTTGGTTGCAGCCAAGGTGGCCAATGGGGCTAGTATGTGCCCTCTCTGTCTTTTTTATATGCTCAGTTCATGTGCTGTTAAAACATAAGTCCAGGCATGTCTGGGGGGGTATTGCTGAGTTTCTAAAAGCAAGGTTGAGGGATTGTCTACACTGACATTTTATAGTGCAATAACTTGCTGGCTCAGGGGGTCAAAAACCCTAAGCACTCTCTCCCAGCGCTCACGCCACCAGTAGCGTTCCCAAGACAACGCTTTGAAGTTTCCAGTGTAGCCAGGCCCTAAGGAATTAAGCTGGTGAGGCCTCATGCAGGTGAGTCATTGCTCCATTGCTGGACAATGGCTGTTGATGGGCTGGCTCACACCCCGCCCGGGCGTTGGATACTTTCCTTGCTGTTGCCTTTGGGGAGACAATATTGGGCTGATTCCCCCAATTTACAGCATGCTTTAGTGACCACCATACAACACAAGTCTCATAATTTCATATGCATTAATGAAACACATAAATGGATAGAGAAATGACTTTCAACAGATCATAACCTTTCCCCTGATCATAGAATATCAGGGTTGGAAGGGACCTTAGGAGGTCATCTAGTCCAACCCCCTACTCAAAGCAGGACCAATCCCCAATTTTTGCCCTAGATCCCTAAATGGCCCCCTCAAGGATTGAACTCTCAACCCTGGGTTTAGCAGGCCAATGCTCAAACCACTGAGCTATCCCTCCTCCTAAATAGCCCTCCCCCTGGTACCTTACAAGTCAGGCTTTATATGTGAGATCACAATGATATGAAAATGAGGAATATGGGGGTTACAGTCTGCTCCCCCAAGGTATAGAATGTCACACATTCATTTTCTGCTAAAGCTGTAAAACTACTCTTAAAAGTTTTCTAAATAAATCACTGTTTAAAAATGGATAGTGTGTATCTTCTAGAAATGAAATTAATAACTAACTCTGAGTTGTGAAGAATATGTATTAAGGCTATAACAACCAACAAGAATGCACTTATGTAGAAAACCAAGATTAAATCGAGTCTTCCTGACTAGTGATTTAAATCAAATCCACCCTCATTTAGGGCCAGTGTCACAGCCTTATGTACATGTTTATTGCTAAAGAAATCTTAAGTGACACTTTAGCTGTATGACAAGATGCTTAGTTGCCATCCTCAAAATACCATGACCTGGGTCAAACAGCACCCACTGTGTAGAGGTATCTGATCTTGGTCAAGTGGTCCCCATTATAGAGCACTATCGTTCAGAGGTTTCTTGCACACAGTTCCTGGGGTAATCTATGTCTTTGTGCATTCCTTCAAGAAGCCACTAACATTGTCTGGCCTCATCCACCAGAGCACATTTGAAATACAGAGACATGGTCAATATTTCTAGCCTCAGATATAAACATTACATGCATACAGATTGGATAAACACAGTCAATAGGTCTTCAGTTTTGCAATGCTACCCCACATCAGCCATCTTGCATAAAGTATATATGAGCTATGTCATATCCAGATCATAAGCACATTTTCATAAAGAATATAGAGTATAATAACCCACCCCACATGTATATTTGCTCCTTTGCAAATAGTAAAAGAGCGTGCACCTCTGGGTGGAAACGCTCATGACAATAGGGCAGAGCCATGCAAGCCCCATGAGTCTGTGTGAGATGGCAGACAGCGAGGAGGGCCAGGCAGGTTTGTGAATTTAGAAAAAAGGTGTAAACATTATGTATACATTTATGTATGGGATGCATATGAAATTAGCAGATGATTAACAATGCGTTATGGGAATTTGGATCCCATGGTCACAACCACCCCGCCTGACCTGTTTGGTACCCAGCATACACTGCCAAACCAAAGCTTCCCAAAATACAGTGGGTGGATGGTGGGACATCTATTCATGGTGCTTCCATTGAGTACCCTGACTGCTGGGACAAGGAGTCTAGGAGGAATGCATACAAGTGACATAGTAACCGTAGTGACTCTATGCTGACATAACTTGAGTTAACCCACACTTAAAAGTGTAGATCTGGCCTTAGGTATATGAAATGTTTGGGAGAGGTAACAGGAACAGTATGAGGGTAGACTAAGATTCATTCAGATGTTTAAGATCAAGGAATTGGAACTGGCCTTACTGCACCCTACAGGCTCAGGAACAAAGAGGCACAGAAAAGGGAGCATTTATTTATTAAAATATCTTGACTCCAGGGTGTAGAACTCTTGATTTCAGAATTCTTGTGGTTGTCAAGGTATCTTGGGGTTGTAGATGTGTGTTCATTATATTTTGAAAGGCAAAACTATGAATGGATTGATTTTTTTCCAGTGAGAAAGACGTTATAGGAGATCATAAACGGCCTTTACTGAATATTTGAGAATCAAGTTCTACACACAAGCGGTGGCATGCTGAAACACATTAAGTGCTGGACTGAGAGGCAAAATAACAGTTACAAAAATTCAATACTCATTGTATCATGATGATCATTTCCAGCAGATCGAGGGACGTGATTATTCCCCTCTATTCGGCACTGGTGAGGCCTCATTTGGAGTACTGTGTCCAGTTTTGGGCCCCACACTACAAGAAGGATGTGGATAAATTGGAAAGAGTCCAACGGAGGGCAACAAAAATGATTAGGGGGCTGGAGCACATGACTTATGAGGAGAGGCTGAGGGAACTGGGATTGTTTAGCCTGCAGAAGAGAAGAATGAGGGGGGATTTGATAGCTGCTTTCAACTACCTGAAAGGGGGTTCCAAAGAGGATGGATCTAGACTGTTCTCAGTGGTAGAAGATGACAGAACAAGGAGTAATGGTCTCAAGTTGCAGAGGGGGAGGTTTAGGTTGGATATTAGGAAAAACTTTTTCACTAGTAGGGTGGTGAAGCACTGGAATGGGTTACCTAGGGATGTGGTGGAATCTCCTTCCTTAGAGGTTTTTAAGGTCAGGCTTGACAAAGCCCTGGCTGGGATGATTTAGTTGGGGCTGGTCCTGCTTTGAGCAGGGGGTTGGACTAGATGACCTCCTGAGGTCCCTTCCAACCCTGAGATTCTATGATTCTATGATCATGGGCAGGTCAGGAACAAACATTTTAAAAGCAAAGCGTGACTTGAGAGTTTTTGTGAAGGTCCTTGACTATCCTGCTCTCAGCCAGGAGACCCTAAACCTTTGGGTAGTCAGACTTCTATTGAAGGGTGCAAAGTGCTGAGGGAGAAGTGGTCATGGCAGGATTGTTGTTATCTCACTGGAGAATGAGAAGCGGAAACACTTGAGGTGTTTACCACAAATAAGCAAGGTCAGTAGGTGCACTCTTGGAAGGGTTCACCAACCCTGGCTTATCTCCAAGTAAAACTAACCTTATGTCCATGATGCTTCTAACTCAAAAATCATAAGTGATACTTTAGCTTTATGACAAGCTGCCTAGGCAAGATCATCGCAATACCTGCTAGAAAACATTTGATAAAAAACAACTTTTGGGAGCAGAGAGGACCCAGCCCACATTTCTGTGTTTTCAGGACTTTTTAGAAAGCATTCTGCAGAGTTGAATTTCAAGACTATTGTATGTAAAATCCTGAAAGTTTGAGTAGTTCTTATTAGCCCCTTTCCACTGCAGATAATACTACAGTGTATTAGTAAAGAAACATTGAATGCCCACAAAATACTGGAAATAGCATAAGCCACTGTAAATAGTATTTGAAATACTTATGAATCCCCTGTTGAAAACAAGCTACTAAGCAGAAAACCTACCACTGTGCTGTATACAGACTCCCCCCTTTTGTCACTGCTACACAGACTGAGCAACAAGGTTTTTAAAAAAAGAAGACATTTCTGTACCACGGCATGTCAGCGCTTTGCTCGCCAATCTTATTTTAAAGATGCTCTCTTGAGCCTTTTCCCTCACTGCTAAAAGGCAAGTGCCTTGTCCTCACTGTGTTGTGAGTTCAGAATGGCTCAAACCCCCTTGTTACTGCAAGGTGGCCAAAAATCCAACTTATTTAGCAGTGAGGAAAAGGCCTAATGTGGGCATAAGAGCTACTGTACACACCTGGCTTCTTCAGTTGTTAACAGCACCAGCTCCTCCTTCTTTTCAAAATACCTCCCTGTGGTCACCCAGTGCAGCTCTCACAGCAGACACCGACTTGCTCCTGCAGGGAAGAAGAGCCATTAATGTGACTGCGACAAAGGGTCCTGTGGCACCTTATAGACTAACAGAGGTATTGAAGCATAAGCTTTCGTGGGTTCACCCACGAAAGCTTATGCTTCAATACCTCTGTTAGTCTATAAGGTGCCACAGGACCCTTTGTCGCTTCTACAGATCCAGACTAACACGGCTACCCCTCTGATATATTAATGTGACTGGGCTCTGTTCAGATGCCTTATTTAGAACATTTCCCCCCTTGAGACCTGATTGGCTCAGCTGTCAGGTGACTAAAAAGGGAATGACCTGACAGAGGGATCGCCCACAACAAAAACTGTCCATGCAAATAACAAAATGGGGGAGGGGGGGGTGAAGAGGCCTGGCTAGTAACTGCCCCCTCCCACCCAACTTCTGGATGTTACTGGGATACTGATTGCCTTGTATTCCGCACATGTGCAAACACACAACATCACAGAGTTATAAGTGAATTGAAAATATCTTCTTTCGGGCTATGGCCATCATGAACTCAGAAATATTGCTATGGCAATTTTAGAAAGTTGTAAGAGACAAACCCTTTGTTGCCTACTAACACTGCCTTTTTGTCCTATGACTGGAGAGGTGTTAAGAGGCCATTTAACATAGAATGGTCTCTTACAATACCTGTTAACTACTCATACTAAAGACATCTGCTCCACTTTGTATTTAGCTGAGACCTGTTCTCTGCCTGACTGGTAATAGCTCAGTGGTTTGAGCATTGGCCTGCTAAACCCAGGGTTGTGAGTTTAATCCTTGAGGGGGCCATTTAGGGATCTGGGGTAAAAATCTGTCAGGGGACAGTACTTGGTCCTGCTAGTGAATGCAGGGGACTGGACTCGATGACCTTTCAAGGTCGTTTCAGTTCTAGGAGATTAGCATATCTCCATTTAAAAAAACAATCTAAAAAGAAAAAAGCTGCTTACCATGAACCTGTTCTTCTCTTTCTTCTCCACCGCTGCTGTGACTGGCTCCCTTCCTCCTGGCTCGAGAAGAGCTCCTGGCTGCATGCCCCCAGGGAGTCAGGGGTGTCTGCCCCAGCACCCTCTCACTCCTGCTTTCTTCCACCTCCTCCTGCTCTCCCGTGTCCACGGTGGTGCTCAGAATGGAGGTGGGGTCACCCCCAAGTATCGTGCCCAGCTCTTTGTAGTGTAAGCAGAGTCAGGATGAGCTCCACCCTGACATCTGGTGGTGAGTCATGGCAAAGCACTCCAGGGGCTGATCCAATTTGCATAGGCACACCCACCCTGCCTGGTACGAACCATAGTGGCCCAAATGGGCATTTTGGGCTGCTGTAGGATCCTCAGTTTGCTGTATTGGGGCAGGAATTTCTGTTACTGGGGCAGGAAGAATAAACTGTTATACTGCTTATGTAAATCATGGCCAGTGGAACTGTACTTGGCCTTTTGTCATGTTAAAGGGGAACTTGCCATGAACTAAACAACACTCGTCAGCCAAGGGACATGGGTTCCAAAGCCCAGTGAATTGAGAGAGGCTGGGGACAGGGGATTGCTTCTTGGCCTTTTGGCTAAGATCAAGCATAATACCTGGTGGTGTAGGACCCTTGTGAGGGTCTGAGACACCAATTGCAGCATCTCTGCCTCTCTCCACTGTGGAATATCAGAGCTAATGTTGAGTTCCTTGAGAGTCTGGTTTCAGACTGCTGAATTGAAATCACTCTGGGCTAATAGTGCAACTGAGCACTAGGGCTCCCCTAAACTACAAGCTGAAATCACTAAAGTGCTAACAGCCTTCTGAGCTGAAATCACTAAGCTGAAATCACTGAGCACTGTGTTAAGTAGTGGGGGAGCCTGAAGATAAGTGGCTGGTGGAGCAGTTGGCAAGACAGCTGATGGTGTGGTGCTGCTGGCAAAGCAGAGCAGTTCGTGAGGACAGTCGGAGTGGTGCTGCTGGCAGAGCGGAGCAGTTCGTGGTTGCAGTTGGAGCAGCTTGCAGGACGGCTGGTGGAGCGGCGCTGTTGGTGGGACAGAGCAGTTCGTGGGGACAGCGGTAGCGGCTTGCGGGACAGCTGGCGGAGCAGAGCGGCCAGTGAGACGGCTGGCGGAGCAGAGTGAAGCCCCACGGAGGGGTGAGGCAATCATCTTCACGCCACGTAAGGTGCCCCTTACCCCCCGCCCCTTCCCATTGCTGCCCAGGCGGGTGGCGTGTAGCACCCTGCAGATGAACTTTTGAACTCTGGGACTGGACTTTTGGGTTCGTGGACTTTTGGGGACTTTGGGTGACGTTTGGGTTGCTGGACTCAAGAACTCAAGGGACGGGGCATGGCCCAATTGGCTGGGGTGGGTCTTGCTCACAGTTTGGCTTATAGATCCTAGTTGCGGTGTTTTCCCAATTTAAGGCTGGTATCGTTTACCTGCTGCTATTAAAGATTTCTGTTACACTGAGGCTCTGTGCTTGCGAGAGGGGAAGTATTGCCTCTTTGAGGCGCCCAGGGGTGTGTATAAGATTTTCCCAGGTTACTGGGTGGGGGCTTGAGCCGGTTTTGCATTGCATTGTTGAGAAGGGAACTCCTATGTACTGAACCTGGCCCTTGCTGCTGTCAACTCATCCTGGCAGAAGGGTTACATTTTTGGGGGCTCGTCCGGGATCTGGGTCAGTACCCCTCGTAAGCACATCTTGGGTGAGCCATTAAATTGGGAAAACCCAAAATTTTGTTGTTGTCTTGATCTGTTAAATTTGGAAAAAATTACAGTTTGTATAATGGCCCTACACTTGCTAGAGGATTGGTGCAAAGGGATGACTATTGACCCTAAGAACTGTCTTCTGGTGACGGGGGTGTCAGAGGCGTTCAATGAGGGATCAATAGAACCTATATTAAGGACATCCACTGAGTACCTGAGTAAGTGCAAAATGCGTGGGCGCATGTTTGTGAGGGAGGAGGGGGCTTTTGCTGTACTGTGTGAGCTGCCATCGGCTGTGGACCCTCTACAGGTTCCAGGCACGATAGCAGTGGAAGATGGTGTGTGGAGGGTAATAGCCACTGGGAGTCAGCCCTCACCAGCCCCTGCCTCCAATGTAGAGTTTTTAAAGAAAATGTCAGCCTTTTTGGGGAAAGAGGGAAAGACTTTGGCTGATATGCCGGGTCTGTTGGGCCTTGACCCAGGAGCCCCACACCTGGAGCCTGCTCCTTCACCTGATGAGTGGGTGAAGGCTTTGGGGAAAGCATTAGAGAAGGTGGTGCTACCCCACCCTGAGTCAAGCCCGTATCGTAAACTGAGGTTATTTTCTGGGGGTCCCACCCCAATACCGGGGGAGGAAGCATTTGAACCCTGGCTTGAACACACCACTGAAATGCTGCAGGAGTGGGCAGTGCCTGATGCTGAAAAGAGACGGCGACTAGTAGAGTGCCTCAGGGGGCCAGCCCTAGATGTGATTCGCACCCTGAAGCTCAGTAACCCTGGGGTCAAGGTGAAGGATTGCCTAGAGGCCCTTGATCACGCCTTTGGGAGAACCGAGGGCTCAGAGGATGTTTACTGCAAGTTCCTCAATGCCAGGCAACAAAAGGGAGAGAAGGTTTCTGGCTATATCCAGAGGTTGGAGAAATTACTACAGAGAGCCATCATGAGGGGAGCGGTAGTGGTTGAGCAAATGGACCGGACTAGATTGGCCCAGATTGTGAGAGGAATTCAATATCAGAACCCAATTCTTCTCCACCTTCGGTTAAGGGAAAGGCAAGACAATCCACCGAGTTACTCTCAGCTGATAAAAGAGGTCCGAGAGGAGGAGGAGAGGCAGGCAGCTAGCGAGGTCTGGGAGGCTCAGCCACACCAGGCGACTGGATCAACATCCATACGAACGCCCAAGGCACTGATGGTGACTCCTCAAGAGGAACTTACTCAACAAGTGCAGGTCCTGACACAGAAAGTGGCTGAACTAGCGAATACCATCGATTCAGCAAAGACTTCAGGGTACAAGGAACCCCCCACTACTTCAGTCCTGAAGACCACATTTGGAACCTCTGCCCCACCCAGGCGACAAGGGAAAGGACAATCCTTCTTCTGCTACCGGTGTGGCCAGGGTGGGCACATTGCTGCAAGGTGTCAGAATACAGAGAATCCCACGCTAGTATATCAAAAGCTGAGGACCACCTGGGGGAAGTCGGGAAACGGCCCCAGGGCCTGGGAAGGGAGCCGCCTAGGCCTGCAGGATTTGGAGGCTCCCCCAGAGAGAACCCTGCCGCCCGAATCCCACCAGGATTGATAGGACCTCGAGCGGAGGTCACTGTAAGGATTGAAGGGACAGAATGTAGAGCAGTGCTTGACACGGGATCCCAAGTGACTATCATATTCCAGTCTTTCTACCAGCAGATGCTTGGGCATCTGCCTATACAGCCCCTGACAGGGCTTGGCCTATGTGGCCTCAGCATGGATGACTACCCCTATCAGGGGTATGTCATAGTACACCTGGAATTCCCAGAAGAGATCGCTGGAGTAAGACAGGAGGTGGACACTGCTGCTTTAATTTGCCCCGACCCTAAAGGAGTCTCTGACGTGTCCGTGCTCATAGGGACCAACTCCAGCCTCTTTAAGGTACTGGCAGATTACTGCAGACAGCGAGCAGGGGAACAATACCTGAACACCTTGGTGATACACACACATTGTGCCGCAGCCTACAGGAAAATTGAGGACACAAGAAAAGTGATGCCTGATTTGCCGGTGGGAGCATTGAAGTATGCGGGCCTGGTCCCCTTAGTGGTGCCTGCAATGACAGAAAAGGAGGTGATTGTCATGAGTACCTGCCTGAAAGGCAGTAAGGGAACATTAGCAGTGGTAGAGCAGCCGACCCAGGGAGGGCTCCCTGAAGGAGTGCTGGTCCTCAGTGGAGTCATAACCCTACCTGCTGAAGCCCAGGAAGAGGTGACTATACTTATTGCTAATGAAACAAGCCAGAGTGTGCTCGTAAAACCAGGGCAGAAGATTGCAGACATCTTTGAGCCTGAAACCATTGTGAGACCCCAGTGTGAAGCTGAAGTTCCGGCGATGGATCCTGCAAAGTTAGACTTCGGTGACTCACCGTTGACTGAGGAGTGGAAGGATCGCCTGAGGAAGAAGCTTTGTGAGAGATCCAAGGTATTCTCACTGCATGAGTGGGATGTGGGATGTGCCAAAGGAGTGGAACACCACATCAGGCTACAAGATCCCCGACCCTTCAGAGAGAGATCTAGGAGGATTGCTCTCTCTGAGATGGAAGACGTACGTCATCACCTGCAAGAACTGATCGCGAACGGTATCATTACAGAGTCCTGTAGCCCCTATGCCTCTCCCATTGTGGTGGTTCGTAAGAAGAGTGGGAAGATCCGGATGTGTATTGACTACCGCACCCTAAACAGGCGCACTATAGTGGATCAGTACACCATGCCTCGAGTACAAGATGCCTTGGACTGTTTGCTGGGTAGCCAGTGGTTCTCTGTGTTGGATCTTCGGAGTGGATACTACCAGATCCCTCTGGGAGAAGAAGATAAGGAGAAGACAGCCTTCATCTGCCCATTAGGGTTCTACCAGTTTGAACGCATGCCCCAAGGGATTTCTGGGGCACCTGCTACATTTCAACGTCTTATGGAGAAAGTTGTGGGAGACATGAATTTACTGCAAGTGCTAGTTTATTTGGACGACCTGATTGTGTTTGGAAGAACCTTGGAGGAGCATGAAGAAAGACTTCTTAAAGTGCTTGATAGGTTGGAGGCATATGGTTTGAAGCTTTCAATTGACAAATGCCAGTTCTGCCGAACCTCTGTGAAGTATGTGGGTCACATTGTGTCCCAAGAGGGTGTGAGTACTGATCCCGATAAAATAGAAGCACTCACTACCTGGCCATGCCCAAGTAACTACAGAGAACTCAAGACCTTCCTTGGATTTAGTGGCTACTATCGTAGATTTGTGAAGAACTATGCTACGATTGTAAAACCTCTGAATGATCTTACCAGGGGATATCAGTCCAACAAGAACAAATCTAAGACCAAGAATAAGAGGGGCCCCCGAAAGCCTCCTGTGCAGAGACACTATGGCCCCTTCGAAGCGTTTGGGCCACGGTGGAGTGAGAGATGTGAAAGGGCTTTTCAGGAAATCATTACTCGCCTAACTCAGGCTCCAGTCCTAGTCTTTGCTGATCCAAGCAAACCCTTTCTCTTACATACTGATGCCAGTTTGGAGGGTCTGGGGGCAGTACTGTACCAGGAAGTGGAAGGCAACCGTAAACCTGTAGCCTTTGCCAGCCGAGGACTGTCTGACAGTGAAACTCGCTATCCCATCCACAAGCTGGAGTTCTTGGCCTTGAAATGGGCCATCACTGAGAAATTTCGAGACTACTTGTATGGTGCTCAGTTCCAGGTGTGGACAGACAACAACCCACTGACATATGTGTTAACAAGTGCTAAGCTGGATGCTACAGGACAAAGATGGGTGGCCGCCTTGGCTGGCTATGAGTTCAGCATCCAATACCGATCGGGGAGAAGCAATGTAGATGCTGATGCATTGTCCAGGCGTCCGCAGGCTCCAGAAGTTGCTGTGATACCCACGGATGGAGTGAGAGCTATTTGCAGTGTGAGTCGTCGAGAGCCACAGGCCCAGGAGAGCCTTCATGGATGTGTTGCAGAAGCTCTGGGCCTGCCCCCTGAATGCGTGCCTTCTGCTTCAGTGAACTATATTGCATTGGACCAATCTCCTTTGCCCATGCTTAATGCGGCTGACTGGCAAGAGGCCCAGCTGCAAGATGTTGACATTTGTGATACCCTACTGGCCAAAAGGGAGGGGCGAAGCCCAGCTGTGGTTATCCCACCTAGCCCCGAGGGTAAACTACTATTAAGAGAATGGACCAAACTAAAACTGATTCAGGGAGTGCTACACCGAATGACCACTGACCCTTTACAAAAGCAACGAGCACAACTAGTGCTGCCAAAAGAGTACAGAGCCCTGGCCATGAGGGCCCTGCATGATGACTTTGGACATTTAGGGATGGAAAGGACCCTAGAACTTATTCGTAGTAGGTTCTATTGGCCCCGGATGGCTGAAGATGTTCGCAGGAAATGTGAGACTTGCGCTCGATGTGTTCAAAGGAAAACTCTGCCCACAAGGGCTGCATATCTCAAGAACATCACCAGCACCAAACCTTTGGAGTTGGTATGCATTGATTTCTTGTCCTTAGAAGTAGACAAGAGGAATGTTGGGAACATTCTAGTAGTGACCGACCATTTCACGCGGTATGCACAGGCATATCCCACACGTGATCAGAGGGCCACCACTGTCGCTCGAGTACTGTGGGAGAAATATTTCTCAGTTTATGGATTCCCAGCCCGGATACACTCGGATCAGGGGCGGGACTTCGAGAGTCACCTTCTGAAGGAGATGCTGAGGATAGCGGGAATTAAGAAGTCTAGGACAACACCTTATCACCCCCAAGGTGATCCTCAGCCAGAGAGGTTCAACCGAACCCTATTAGATATGTTGGGGACTTTGCGACCAGAACAGAAGGCAACCTGGAGCCAACATGTCGCATTTCTGGTGCATGCCTACAACGCCACAAAGAACGATGCTACAGGAGTCACCCCATATCTCTTGATGTTTGGGCGAGAACCAAGATTACCCATAGACTTGTGCTTTGGTGTATCAGAGGATGGTGATAGCTATGAAACTCATCAGCAATATGTATCCCAACTACGAGAAAAGCTGCGGGATGCTTATCACTTGGCTACATCTGCAGCTCGGAAGAACGCAGACCGCAACAAACATCGATATGATGCTAGGGTACGTTTGCAGGAGCTCCAGCCAGGGGACAGAGTCCTGCTGCGGAATTTGGGTATTGCTGGCAAACATAAGATAGCTGACAGATGGAAGGCAATACCCTACCTAGTGATGGAAAAGCTAGGAGATCTGCCGGTCTACAAGATCAAACCTGAAGAGGGTCCAGGGCAAATAAAGACGGTGCATAGAAATCTTTTGCTCCCTGTGGGGGAGTTGGTTGGCACCCCTTATGAGATGGGCCACGACAGGGCAGCCAGGCAGAACAGAAGTGCCAGGCCACAGCCGCCATCCAACACGGACAACAGGTCCTCCGAAGCTAACCTACCCCCATTCAGCACGTCAGAGAGTGAGACTGAGGAGGAAGACATGACCCTGGTGTATCCTGGAATGAAGACAAGATTTCAGTCTCGATCAGCTGAGCCAATAGAGAGCTCCCCCTCTCCAGCCCTCAACCCCATGGCAGAGATATTTAGGCCTGTTCCGGGCACTCCTGTGCCACCGATGGGACCCCCCGTTGATGACACCCACAGGTTATTGGACAGTGGAGAATTCCAGGTGGAGGGGGCCCTAGACACGGTGGACCTTCCACTGTCGGAACCAGAGATGCAGGGGCCTATGCCAGTAGCCGAGGGACCCTCACAGGAAACCTCTCTATCCATCACTCAAGAAGATGTCCCTCCTACCCCTGCAACAGAGATTCTCAATAGAAGGGACAGGGTAATAAGACCAGTAAAACGGTTAACTTATGACGCACCTGGGGTGACTAGTGAGGAGCCAATACATTTAGCACACAGGCTGGTGGAAGCTAAAGTGGGCTTTCTGAGGCCCTTTGGAGGAAACCAATGAGTTGGTATAAGGGGAGTGTGATTTGTCGGGACGACAAATTCTCGGCTGGGGGGAGGATGTAAGCAGAGTCAGGATGAGCTCCACCCTGACATCTGGTGGTGAGTCATGGCAAAGCACTCCAGGGGCTGATCCAATTTGCATAGGCACACCCACCCTGCCTGGTACGAACCATAGTGGCCCAAATGGGCATTTTGGGCTGCTGTAGGATCCTCAGTTTGCTGTATTGGGGCAGGAATTTCTGTTACTGGGGCAGGAAGAATAAACTGTTATACTGCTTATGTAAATCATGGCCAGTGGAACTGTACTTGGCCTTTTGTCATGTTAAAGGGGAACTTGCCATGAACTAAACAACACTCGTCAGCCAAGGGACATGGGTTCCAAAGCCCAGTGAATTGAGAGAGGCTGGGGACAGGGGATTGCTTCTTGGCCTTTTGGCTAAGATCAAGCATAATACCTGGTGGTGTAGGACCCTTGTGAGGGTCTGAGACACCAATTGCAGCATCTCTGCCTCTCTCCACTGTGGAATATCAGAGCTAATGTTGAGTTCCTTGAGAGTCTGGTTTCAGACTGCTGAATTGAAATCACTCTGGGCTAATAGTGCAACTGAGCACTAGGGCTCCCCTAAACTACAAGCTGAAATCACTAAAGTGCTAACAGCCTTCTGAGCTGAAATCACTAAGCTGAAATCACTGAGCACTGTGTTAAGTAGTGGGGGAGCCTGAAGATAAGTGGCTGGTGGAGCAGTTGGCAAGACAGCTGATGGTGTGGTGCTGCTGGCAAAGCAGAGCAGTTCGTGAGGACAGTCGGAGTGGTGCTGCTGGCAGAGCGGAGCAGTTCGTGGTTGCAGTTGGAGCAGCTTGCAGGACGGCTGGTGGAGCGGCGCTGTTGGTGGGACAGAGCAGTTCGTGGGGACAGCGGTAGCGGCTTGCGGGACAGCTGGCGGAGCAGAGCGGCCAGTGAGACGGCTGGCGGAGCAGAGTGAAGCCCCACGGAGGGGTGAGGCAATCATCTTCACGCCACGTAAGGTGCCCCTTACCCCCCGCCCCTTCCCATTGCTGCCCAGGCGGGTGGCGTGTAGCACCCTGCAGATGAACTTTTGAACTCTGGGACTGGACTTTTGGGTTCGTGGACTTTTGGGGACTTTGGGTGACGTTTGGGTTGCTGGACTCAAGAACTCAAGGGACGGGGCATGGCCCAATTGGCTGGGGTGGGTCTTGCTCACAGTTTGGCTTATAGATCCTAGTTGCGGTGTTTTCCCAATTTAAGGCTGGTATCGTTTACCTGCTGCTATTAAAGATTTCTGTTACACTGAGGCTCTGTGCTTGCGAGAGGGGAAGTATTGCCTCTTTGAGGCGCCCAGGGGTGTGTATAAGATTTTCCCAGGTTACTGGGTGGGGGCTTGAGCCGGTTTTGCATTGCATTGTTGAGAAGGGAACTCCTATGTACTGAACCTGGCCCTTGCTGCTGTCAACTCATCCTGGCAGAAGGGTTACATTTTTGGGGGCTCGTCCGGGATCTGGGTCAGTACCCCTCGTAAGCACATCTTGGGTGAGCCATTAAATTGGGAAAACCCAAAATTTTGTTGTTGTCTTGATCTGTTAAATTTGGAAAAAATTACAGTTTGTATAATGGCCCTACACTTGCTAGAGGATTGGTGCAAAGGGATGACTATTGACCCTAAGAACTGTCTTCTGGTGACGGGGGTGTCAGAGGCGTTCAATGAGGGATCAATAGAACCTATATTAAGGACATCCACTGAGTACCTGAGTAAGTGCAAAATGCGTGGGCGCATGTTTGTGAGGGAGGAGGGGGCTTTTGCTGTACTGTGTGAGCTGCCATCGGCTGTGGACCCTCTACAGGTTCCAGGCACGATAGCAGTGGAAGATGGTGTGTGGAGGGTAATAGCCACTGGGAGTCAGCCCTCACCAGCCCCTGCCTCCAATGTAGAGTTTTTAAAGAAAATGTCAGCCTTTTTGGGGAAAGAGGGAAAGACTTTGGCTGATATGCCGGGTCTGTTGGGCCTTGACCCAGGAGCCCCACACCTGGAGCCTGCTCCTTCACCTGATGAGTGGGTGAAGGCTTTGGGGAAAGCATTAGAGAAGGTGGTGCTACCCCACCCTGAGTCAAGCCCGTATCGTAAACTGAGGTTATTTTCTGGGGGTCCCACCCCAATACCGGGGGAGGAAGCATTTGAACCCTGGCTTGAACACACCACTGAAATGCTGCAGGAGTGGGCAGTGCCTGATGCTGAAAAGAGACGGCGACTAGTAGAGTGCCTCAGGGGGCCAGCCCTAGATGTGATTCGCACCCTGAAGCTCAGTAACCCTGGGGTCAAGGTGAAGGATTGCCTAGAGGCCCTTGATCACGCCTTTGGGAGAACCGAGGGCTCAGAGGATGTTTACTGCAAGTTCCTCAATGCCAGGCAACAAAAGGGAGAGAAGGTTTCTGGCTATATCCAGAGGTTGGAGAAATTACTACAGAGAGCCATCATGAGGGGAGCGGTAGTGGTTGAGCAAATGGACCGGACTAGATTGGCCCAGATTGTGAGAGGAATTCAATATCAGAACCCAATTCTTCTCCACCTTCGGTTAAGGGAAAGGCAAGACAATCCACCGAGTTACTCTCAGCTGATAAAAGAGGTCCGAGAGGAGGAGGAGAGGCAGGCAGCTAGCGAGGTCTGGGAGGCTCAGCCACACCAGGCGACTGGATCAACATCCATACGAACGCCCAAGGCACTGATGGTGACTCCTCAAGAGGAACTTACTCAACAAGTGCAGGTCCTGACACAGAAAGTGGCTGAACTAGCGAATACCATCGATTCAGCAAAGACTTCAGGGTACAAGGAACCCCCCACTACTTCAGTCCTGAAGACCACATTTGGAACCTCTGCCCCACCCAGGCGACAAGGGAAAGGACAATCCTTCTTCTGCTACCGGTGTGGCCAGGGTGGGCACATTGCTGCAAGGTGTCAGAATACAGAGAATCCCACGCTAGTATATCAAAAGCTGAGGACCACCTGGGGGAAGTCGGGAAACGGCCCCAGGGCCTGGGAAGGGAGCCGCCTAGGCCTGCAGGATTTGGAGGCTCCCCCAGAGAGAACCCTGCCGCCCGAATCCCACCAGGATTGATAGGACCTCGAGCGGAGGTCACTGTAAGGATTGAAGGGACAGAATGTAGAGCAGTGCTTGACACGGGATCCCAAGTGACTATCATATTCCAGTCTTTCTACCAGCAGATGCTTGGGCATCTGCCTATACAGCCCCTGACAGGGCTTGGCCTATGTGGCCTCAGCATGGATGACTACCCCTATCAGGGGTATGTCATAGTACACCTGGAATTCCCAGAAGAGATCGCTGGAGTAAGACAGGAGGTGGACACTGCTGCTTTAATTTGCCCCGACCCTAAAGGAGTCTCTGACGTGTCCGTGCTCATAGGGACCAACTCCAGCCTCTTTAAGGTACTGGCAGATTACTGCAGACAGCGAGCAGGGGAACAATACCTGAACACCTTGGTGATACACACACATTGTGCCGCAGCCTACAGGAAAATTGAGGACACAAGAAAAGTGATGCCTGATTTGCCGGTGGGAGCATTGAAGTATGCGGGCCTGGTCCCCTTAGTGGTGCCTGCAATGACAGAAAAGGAGGTGATTGTCATGAGTACCTGCCTGAAAGGCAGTAAGGGAACATTAGCAGTGGTAGAGCAGCCGACCCAGGGAGGGCTCCCTGAAGGAGTGCTGGTCCTCAGTGGAGTCATAACCCTACCTGCTGAAGCCCAGGAAGAGGTGACTATACTTATTGCTAATGAAACAAGCCAGAGTGTGCTCGTAAAACCAGGGCAGAAGATTGCAGACATCTTTGAGCCTGAAACCATTGTGAGACCCCAGTGTGAAGCTGAAGTTCCGGCGATGGATCCTGCAAAGTTAGACTTCGGTGACTCACCGTTGACTGAGGAGTGGAAGGATCGCCTGAGGAAGAAGCTTTGTGAGAGATCCAAGGTATTCTCACTGCATGAGTGGGATGTGGGATGTGCCAAAGGAGTGGAACACCACATCAGGCTACAAGATCCCCGACCCTTCAGAGAGAGATCTAGGAGGATTGCTCTCTCTGAGATGGAAGACGTACGTCATCACCTGCAAGAACTGATCGCGAACGGTATCATTACAGAGTCCTGTAGCCCCTATGCCTCTCCCATTGTGGTGGTTCGTAAGAAGAGTGGGAAGATCCGGATGTGTATTGACTACCGCACCCTAAACAGGCGCACTATAGTGGATCAGTACACCATGCCTCGAGTACAAGATGCCTTGGACTGTTTGCTGGGTAGCCAGTGGTTCTCTGTGTTGGATCTTCGGAGTGGATACTACCAGATCCCTCTGGGAGAAGAAGATAAGGAGAAGACAGCCTTCATCTGCCCATTAGGGTTCTACCAGTTTGAACGCATGCCCCAAGGGATTTCTGGGGCACCTGCTACATTTCAACGTCTTATGGAGAAAGTTGTGGGAGACATGAATTTACTGCAAGTGCTAGTTTATTTGGACGACCTGATTGTGTTTGGAAGAACCTTGGAGGAGCATGAAGAAAGACTTCTTAAAGTGCTTGATAGGTTGGAGGCATATGGTTTGAAGCTTTCAATTGACAAATGCCAGTTCTGCCGAACCTCTGTGAAGTATGTGGGTCACATTGTGTCCCAAGAGGGTGTGAGTACTGATCCCGATAAAATAGAAGCACTCACTACCTGGCCATGCCCAAGTAACTACAGAGAACTCAAGACCTTCCTTGGATTTAGTGGCTACTATCGTAGATTTGTGAAGAACTATGCTACGATTGTAAAACCTCTGAATGATCTTACCAGGGGATATCAGTCCAACAAGAACAAATCTAAGACCAAGAATAAGAGGGGCCCCCGAAAGCCTCCTGTGCAGAGACACTATGGCCCCTTCGAAGCGTTTGGGCCACGGTGGAGTGAGAGATGTGAAAGGGCTTTTCAGGAAATCATTACTCGCCTAACTCAGGCTCCAGTCCTAGTCTTTGCTGATCCAAGCAAACCCTTTCTCTTACATACTGATGCCAGTTTGGAGGGTCTGGGGGCAGTACTGTACCAGGAAGTGGAAGGCAACCGTAAACCTGTAGCCTTTGCCAGCCGAGGACTGTCTGACAGTGAAACTCGCTATCCCATCCACAAGCTGGAGTTCTTGGCCTTGAAATGGGCCATCACTGAGAAATTTCGAGACTACTTGTATGGTGCTCAGTTCCAGGTGTGGACAGACAACAACCCACTGACATATGTGTTAACAAGTGCTAAGCTGGATGCTACAGGACAAAGATGGGTGGCCGCCTTGGCTGGCTATGAGTTCAGCATCCAATACCGATCGGGGAGAAGCAATGTAGATGCTGATGCATTGTCCAGGCGTCCGCAGGCTCCAGAAGTTGCTGTGATACCCACGGATGGAGTGAGAGCTATTTGCAGTGTGAGTCGTCGAGAGCCACAGGCCCAGGAGAGCCTTCATGGATGTGTTGCAGAAGCTCTGGGCCTGCCCCCTGAATGCGTGCCTTCTGCTTCAGTGAACTATATTGCATTGGACCAATCTCCTTTGCCCATGCTTAATGCGGCTGACTGGCAAGAGGCCCAGCTGCAAGATGTTGACATTTGTGATACCCTACTGGCCAAAAGGGAGGGGCGAAGCCCAGCTGTGGTTATCCCACCTAGCCCCGAGGGTAAACTACTATTAAGAGAATGGACCAAACTAAAACTGATTCAGGGAGTGCTACACCGAATGACCACTGACCCTTTACAAAAGCAACGAGCACAACTAGTGCTGCCAAAAGAGTACAGAGCCCTGGCCATGAGGGCCCTGCATGATGACTTTGGACATTTAGGGATGGAAAGGACCCTAGAACTTATTCGTAGTAGGTTCTATTGGCCCCGGATGGCTGAAGATGTTCGCAGGAAATGTGAGACTTGCGCTCGATGTGTTCAAAGGAAAACTCTGCCCACAAGGGCTGCATATCTCAAGAACATCACCAGCACCAAACCTTTGGAGTTGGTATGCATTGATTTCTTGTCCTTAGAAGTAGACAAGAGGAATGTTGGGAACATTCTAGTAGTGACCGACCATTTCACGCGGTATGCACAGGCATATCCCACACGTGATCAGAGGGCCACCACTGTCGCTCGAGTACTGTGGGAGAAATATTTCTCAGTTTATGGATTCCCAGCCCGGATACACTCGGATCAGGGGCGGGACTTCGAGAGTCACCTTCTGAAGGAGATGCTGAGGATAGCGGGAATTAAGAAGTCTAGGACAACACCTTATCACCCCCAAGGTGATCCTCAGCCAGAGAGGTTCAACCGAACCCTATTAGATATGTTGGGGACTTTGCGACCAGAACAGAAGGCAACCTGGAGCCAACATGTCGCATTTCTGGTGCATGCCTACAACGCCACAAAGAACGATGCTACAGGAGTCACCCCATATCTCTTGATGTTTGGGCGAGAACCAAGATTACCCATAGACTTGTGCTTTGGTGTATCAGAGGATGGTGATAGCTATGAAACTCATCAGCAATATGTATCCCAACTACGAGAAAAGCTGCGGGATGCTTATCACTTGGCTACATCTGCAGCTCGGAAGAACGCAGACCGCAACAAACATCGATATGATGCTAGGGTACGTTTGCAGGAGCTCCAGCCAGGGGACAGAGTCCTGCTGCGGAATTTGGGTATTGCTGGCAAACATAAGATAGCTGACAGATGGAAGGCAATACCCTACCTAGTGATGGAAAAGCTAGGAGATCTGCCGGTCTACAAGATCAAACCTGAAGAGGGTCCAGGGCAAATAAAGACGGTGCATAGAAATCTTTTGCTCCCTGTGGGGGAGTTGGTTGGCACCCCTTATGAGATGGGCCACGACAGGGCAGCCAGGCAGAACAGAAGTGCCAGGCCACAGCCGCCATCCAACACGGACAACAGGTCCTCCGAAGCTAACCTACCCCCATTCAGCACGTCAGAGAGTGAGACTGAGGAGGAAGACATGACCCTGGTGTATCCTGGAATGAAGACAAGATTTCAGTCTCGATCAGCTGAGCCAATAGAGAGCTCCCCCTCTCCAGCCCTCAACCCCATGGCAGAGATATTTAGGCCTGTTCCGGGCACTCCTGTGCCACCGATGGGACCCCCCGTTGATGACACCCACAGGTTATTGGACAGTGGAGAATTCCAGGTGGAGGGGGCCCTAGACACGGTGGACCTTCCACTGTCGGAACCAGAGATGCAGGGGCCTATGCCAGTAGCCGAGGGACCCTCACAGGAAACCTCTCTATCCATCACTCAAGAAGATGTCCCTCCTACCCCTGCAACAGAGATTCTCAATAGAAGGGACAGGGTAATAAGACCAGTAAAACGGTTAACTTATGACGCACCTGGGGTGACTAGTGAGGAGCCAATACATTTAGCACACAGGCTGGTGGAAGCTAAAGTGGGCTTTCTGAGGCCCTTTGGAGGAAACCAATGAGTTGGTATAAGGGGAGTGTGATTTGTCGGGACGACAAATTCTCGGCTGGGGGGAGGATGTAAGCAGAGTCAGGATGAGCTCCACCCTGACATCTGGTGGTGAGTCATGGCAAAGCACTCCAGGGGCTGATCCAATTTGCATAGGCACACCCACCCTGCCTGGTACGAACCATAGTGGCCCAAATGGGCATTTTGGGCTGCTGTAGGATCCTCAGTTTGCTGTATTGGGGCAGGAATTTCTGTTACTGGGGCAGGAAGAATAAACTGTTATACTGCTTATGTAAATCATGGCCAGTGGAACTGTACTTGGCCTTTTGTCATGTTAAAGGGGAACTTGCCATGAACTAAACAACACTCGTCAGCCAAGGGACATGGGTTCCAAAGCCCAGTGAATTGAGAGAGGCTGGGGACAGGGGATTGCTTCTTGGCCTTTTGGCTAAGATCAAGCATAATACCTGGTGGTGTAGGACCCTTGTGAGGGTCTGAGACACCAATTGCAGCATCTCTGCCTCTCTCCACTGTGGAATATCAGAGCTAATGTTGAGTTCCTTGAGAGTCTGGTTTCAGACTGCTGAATTGAAATCACTCTGGGCTAATAGTGCAACTGAGCACTAGGGCTCCCCTAAACTACAAGCTGAAATCACTAAAGTGCTAACAGCCTTCTGAGCTGAAATCACTAAGCTGAAATCACTGAGCACTGTGTTAAGTAGTGGGGGAGCCTGAAGATAAGTGGCTGGTGGAGCAGTTGGCAAGACAGCTGATGGTGTGGTGCTGCTGGCAAAGCAGAGCAGTTCGTGAGGACAGTCGGAGTGGTGCTGCTGGCAGAGCGGAGCAGTTCGTGGTTGCAGTTGGAGCAGCTTGCAGGACGGCTGGTGGAGCGGCGCTGTTGGTGGGACAGAGCAGTTCGTGGGGACAGCGGTAGCGGCTTGCGGGACAGCTGGCGGAGCAGAGCGGCCAGTGAGACGGCTGGCGGAGCAGAGTGAAGCCCCACGGAGGGGTGAGGCAATCATCTTCACGCCACGTAAGGTGCCCCTTACCCCCCGCCCCTTCCCATTGCTGCCCAGGCGGGTGGCGTGTAGCACCCTGCAGATGAACTTTTGAACTCTGGGACTGGACTTTTGGGTTCGTGGACTTTTGGGGACTTTGGGTGACGTTTGGGTTGCTGGACTCAAGAACTCAAGGGACGGGGCATGGCCCAATTGGCTGGGGTGGGTCTTGCTCACAGTTTGGCTTATAGATCCTAGTTGCGGTGTTTTCCCAATTTAAGGCTGGTATCGTTTACCTGCTGCTATTAAAGATTTCTGTTACACTGAGGCTCTGTGCTTGCGAGAGGGGAAGTATTGCCTCTTTGAGGCGCCCAGGGGTGTGTATAAGATTTTCCCAGGTTACTGGGTGGGGGCTTGAGCCGGTTTTGCATTGCATTGTTGAGAAGGGAACTCCTATGTACTGAACCTGGCCCTTGCTGCTGTCAACTCATCCTGGCAGAAGGGTTACAGTAGAATCAGCAGGTTGTGGGGGGGAGCACCCGAGCAGCTGTTTGCCTTGTGGGCACTCCGCAGCTCCTTGATTTTTATCCTGCACTGCCGTGCATCCCAGTCATGGCCCCTTTTTATCATGGCCCTTGATAACTGGCCGAAAGTATTGAAATTCCTCCGGCTGGATCACAGCTGGGACTGGACAGCTTCCTCCCCACAAACACCGATGAGGTCCAGCAACTCGGTATTGCTCCATACTGGGGCTCGTCTGGCATGTGGAGGCATGGTTAGCTGGAAAGATGTGCTGAGAGCACTCCATGCCTGGCTGAGCAAACAGGAAGGGGATATTTAAAATTCCAAGGGAATTTAAAGGGTGGGACTGGTGGTTGGTCACCTGAGGCCAGGGCAGTAGAGTTCGAATTGATGACCAGAGTGGCTAGAACAGGCATTGTGGGATACTTCCAAATACTTCTGGAGGCCAATCAGATCGCATTGGGTGGCCAGACTGGAGCCGCAGTGCACCAGTAGCAGCGCAACAAACGTTATTCCTCTCGGGGAGGTGGAGTACTAGCAGCGTTGTAGCTGCGGAGATGCAGCGCTGTACGTGTCTTACAAGCGTAGACAGTCAGTGAAGTACAGTGCTGTGGGCGGTTTTATTGCGCTGTGACTCGTGCGTGTAGCCAAGGCCCTAGTGTTGCAAGTTTCCCCAGTGTAATCTAGAATCCCTTCTCCACTGTCAGTGCGGGTCTCACTTTTGGAAATTTGGCACAGACCCAGGAATGTGGCCTCGCGCATCCAAAAGTTCTGCAGACGCTGCTTGTCTTCCCAAACCTGCATTATGAGGCCATCCCACCAAATTGCACCAATTGGAGCTTGTTGCTCGGCTCCAGAACCGTTATTCCACCATCTGCACCCACTCTGTGAGTGCCCCCTACAAGTCTGAAGTGGTTGTCACTATGTCCCACAGCAATCTGTTCTGCACAGCAACAGCATCTCCTCCCCCACGTCTATCCTTGCAGCTCTGCAAATACAGCAGGATCCTGCACCCTGGGCTTGCAAATCTCATGACAATAGTGTAGAGCAGTGCAGGCTCCATGCGTCTGTCAGAGACAGTAGACAGTGAGGAGGGCCAGGCAGGTTTGTGAGATTTAGGGAAAAAAGGTGCAAAAATGATGTATAATTTCACATATGGGATACATATTACATTAGGGGATGGTGAACACTGCATTATGGCAAGTTGATCCCATGATCACAGTCACCCCCTGTGCAACCCTTGTGGGCCCCAGCCTGCATTGCCAAAACTTCCCAAAATACAGTGCAGTAGATGGTGGTGAGTTGCATGCTGGGATACCTAAGTCTCCACGGTGCACCACGCTCGGAATCAATACGAGCGCGTCCGGTGAGCACCCTCAGCGCTGAAACCAGGAGTCCAGTCGGCATGCGCACAAGAATTGGGGCGATTCTACGCTGACGTAACTTTGTGGTGTAGATCTGGCCTTAGGTGTATGAAGTGTTTGGGGGAGGTAACAGGAACAGTATGAGGCTAGGCCAAGATTCATTCAGAGGTTTAGGCTCCTGCTTTTGTGGAACTGGACCTGTCCACCCCCCACCCCATCACAGACTCCCTCCATGCCCCCAGCTCCCTGACCCCCCAGCACAGACCCCTCCCTGCCCCCCATTCACCACCTGCCCAGGGCAGGAAGGTGCTGCTGCAGCTCAGCTCCCTCCTGCCACTCTCCTGATCCAGCATTGTATCCCCTGTCCCCTTCACTCCCCACAAACCCTGGATTCCCCTGCCCTGAGGGCCTGGGAGCTGTTCGGGCTACAGAGGGTGGGTGGGCGAGTGGGGTCCCTAGGTGGGGAGTGGCGGCTGGGAATTCAGTGTCCTCTCCACACACACATTCTCCCCTCAGACACACCCAGCCGCAGCTCATGAAATCCCTTCCTGCCCCATAGCAGTACCCAATACAGGTGTTGAGTATGCCCCTTCCCACCATAAACAATCATGTTTACAGAAGGATCATACAGGTTGGGGGTTTTTTATGTAAGTGGTGGTCAGGGGAGGGGTTGTAGGGCAAGGGGCTCTGTTTTCTGATTTTCAAACTTCTCCCAGGAATCCCCACCCATGTGTGCATTTGTGGCAGGATCATAATTCAACCAGACATGCACAAGAGTGTCCCGCTCCCCCATACAAATGGGAACGGACCCTCCTGACATAGATCGCTTCACTGCTGGGATCCTCTCTCCCCGTTCCTAGCACAATCAGCTGAGGGAGGGTGTGGTAAGCCTGCCGCTCCCCGCAGCAGCAGTTGGAAGTTTCTAGTTTCCCCTAAAAAGTTGATATTTTTTCAATGCAGGCTGTGAGTCTCCCGGAATCACAAGACTCCAGCGGCTGGGGATTTACAGGGACCCCCCCCAAATCTCACAGTAGCACCAGCGCTGGGAGTTCAGCCATGATGTAGCTGGGGAAGCAGCTGCCTGCCGCCCCTGACTCACCTGCCGTCCCAGTGCTGGGTGCTGTGCAGGGAGGGCTCCCGGCCCCACCCAATCCTTTCTGGCGCCTCATAGCCCAGGGTAGGACCCCACCCCTCTCCCCCCCCGGCACGTGTGGCGCAGTCACGGGTGGAGGCGAGGAGCAGTCGGGCGCTGAGATCCCCCAGGGCCCAGCACGTGGCGCTTCCAGGATCAGCTGTTCCGTCCCCCGAGCCTGCTACAGGCCTGGCCTGCCTCTGGGTAATGGGATGCTGGAAGGGATGTTAGGTAAAAATAAGCTTGTCCTACTTACCCCCCTCACTGCCCAGGTAGGGTGGAGTTGGCTTGGAACTCTCAAGCTGTCAGAGACCACCAAAAGAAATTACGCGTACAAGAGGTTCTTTGATCAAAGGGCTCATACCGCCCCCCCACTCAGCCTTAGGTAGCTGTAAGGGTGTATGGCGGCTTTATTATGACAGAAGCTGAGTATTTATACACTTTAAACAGATAGGGGTCGTCCCCCCTACTGAAAAGAAACACTTACAAGGAAATGATAAATAACAGGCGCTTTCTGGAAAACATTCTTATGAAGGGGGGCGCATGGGGACCCCATTCTTAGAACAAGAACATCCTGCCCCTTATCTGTGAGCATCCTGTCCCTTTCAGAAGCAGATGGTTTAACTTACCCCCATAGCAGGGGAAGAGAGAGACCAGGCCTATCCTTGGGACCGAACCCAAATATCACTCAGCAAGGCCTAGCCTTGGGACCTGGCCCAAATATCACTCAACAATTCCCCCCTCTGGCACCCGATGGCTTAGGCCAGACAGGCGCCACTTAAACAGGGGCAAAGCGGGGTTGTGAGAACCGGGCAATAAGGGCAGAAAAAACACTGCAAGCAAATACAACAGCCGAGAAGAACAGCAAGTCCTAGGGCCAGGAGGAGGACAATGCGCCGACCCCAGGCTCCTAAATCTGGGAGCCAGGAGGTCAGCCAATTCCAGGCCTCCTGGACCCCAGTACTAGTGTCATCAGTGGAGACGTGGTGGAATAAAGCAGACTGTTGTCGGAGGGTATGAATGTCTGTGACTATCCTGCAATTTTGATTAACAAAAACACAGCAGCTGGAGTTAACAAGAGCACAGACTCCACCCTGGTTAGCAAGGAGATAATCTAAGGCTAAGCGATTCTGTAAGGTGGTGGCTGACAACTGAGTTACCTCAGTTTGGAGAGCAGAAAGGGCATCTGCAGTGGCATTAGCCATGAGCTCAAGGCTGGCAGAAATATTGACTAGGGCTTTTTCCAATTCACTAACTCCCAACCAGGGCAGAAACCAATGGGCAAAAGAATGAAAGCCCGTAGGGTGTTCAATGAGGGGATTTAAAGGGACATTGCGTCGTTTCTGACGTGGTTTCCACCCCAAATTCCGGATGTCCCCGTGGGTAAGGGTTTGGTGGACGGTGACGGCGGGGGCAATGGTGCCCAAGGTACAGGTACCGAACCATCCAGCAGGGAGGCTTTTATAAGCAGTGTGGTTACATAACCAGTACCAGCCAGAGCCCACAGGGACCGGCCAGGGGGCTGAAATATAGGGATAGGGATAGACCAAGCCTGAAGTAAAGCGGGTGGTGTGATTACATCGCGAGAAATTTCCCGCAAACACGGGTTTTGTGCAATTAAAAGTAGATGCCCATCTATGGGATATACAAGAAGCATAATTGCCTTGAGCCACCATATCAACGGACCATGTTAAGCGTGGAGTGATTAGCGGGAATGTAGTATTTGCCCAAAGGCGAGAGCCTATGAAAGAGCGGAGCGGGAGAGGAATCCCTACTAGAGGGATCCCTTGGCCAAGATGGGTGGGGGTATGGACGCAGACCCAACATTGTGTCTTGTTTACCCCCTGGACAATGGCATGAGTAAGGTTTAAAAAACTGTTATCGGTCCATCCCCATACTGAACCCGAGGATAAAAGTAGGAACACAAAGGTCACCCCCACCTGAGTCGGCATCCTGGAGTATATCATACAAAAAGAAATATTACAAGAGGAAACAAAAGCAGCATAAAAATTAAGAGTCCCGGTCCGGTGTCAAGGTTCCAATAGTTAGAGGGTACAGTCCAAGGAGAAACAGTGTCATTTATGTGGAGAAAGTCTGCTTTGATAATTTCGTTTTATGCCTGAGAGGGGCTGGCAGATCCACCGGTTGGCCGTGGAACCCTCGGGAGCGACAGGGACTGCTGGTCCGTTGCTGAGATCCACTACAGCTGGCTTAATGTGGGAGTGATGAATTCAGGACTTCCGTCCTTCCAAAAAGACAGCGGTTTGAGTTGTCAAGAGTACTTGGTGGGGTCCAGTAAACCTCGGCTGGAGGGTGTCACCGCGAACAAACTTTTTGGCCCACACAAAGGCTGGAACGGGTGAACTTGATCCTCCAGAGGCACGGTCTGGGAGAGCTGCGAAGCTTTCCAGAGAACACGAAGGCGAGCCTGTAAGGAGAGAAACTGAGAAGCAGTTATGTGATCCCCCCACGAATAGTGAAACGTCAACACGGGGCAACGAACCACCTTTAGCGGGCGGATGCCCATAAAGCAATTCAAAGGGGGAAAGGCCCAGCACCCGAGTCGGGCGCGTACGAAGGTGGAACAAAACAATTGGAAGTACCGGTGGCCATTTTAACCCGGTCTCCTGGCAGTATTTAGACAAAGTTGTATTTAGCTCCCTATTCATTCTCTCTACCTTCCCGCTAGACTGAGGGTGATACGGGGTATGGAACGAGTGACTGATTCCCAATTCCAATTCGAGCTGCTTAAGAACACGGCTGGTGAAATGTGCGCCTCTGTCTGAGTCAATGCTGGCCGGAACCCCAAAATGAGGAACGATGTCCCGAAGGAGGACTTTGGCAACGGTGGAGGCGGTACAGTTCGCAGTAGGGAAAGCCTCTACCCAGGAGGTAAGAGAACAGACAAGGACCAGGAGATGCTTTTTCCCAAATGCCTTGGGCAAGTCGGCGAAATCAATTTGGAGGTGTTGGAACGGAGCAGCGGGCAAGGGCCGCCCCCCCAGGGGGTGCCGGTGAGGAGGGGCAGGTCCATTGCGTTGGCACGTGTTGCACGATTTCACTATTGCACTGCACACAGTCTGAATGCCTGGGGCGAACCAAAGGCGGGTGATGGTTTCCACCAAGGCATGAGTGCCGTAGTGGCCCCCCTTGTCGTGGTGCCAGCGTGCAGCGATCGGATAAGCTGCTCGGGGGAGGCAGAGGCGGCCGTCTGGCATTTGCCAGGCCCCCTTTTCCCAGGTTGCCCCTAAATCCTGCCAGCGTTTAAGTTCCAGTGAGGGGACAGTCAGGACTTGCTGGAGTGGGAGGAAAGGTGTTGAGGTCAGGGCTAAGGTGGGTAAGGCGAGGGGCTGGATGGCAGTGGCTTTTGCAGCTTGATCAGCCAGGGCGTTTCCCCGGGTGACAGGCGTGCTTTCCCGGGTGTGGGCCCTACAGTGAACAATGGCGACCGCGCGTGGTGCCTGCAGAGCGTCTAAAAGGCGGTGCACCAGCGCGAGGTGCTGGATGGGCCTTCCTGTGGCAGTCTGGAAGCCACGGAACTTCCAGAGACGAATGTGGCAGTGAATGACCCCAAAGGCGTAACGGCTGTTCGTATACATGGAAACGGTTTTACCTGTCGCCAGCTGGCATGCTCGGGCCAGGGCATAAAGTTCAGCTGCTTGGGCTCTCCAGTTGCCTGGCAAGGAGGCTGCCTCGATGACATCCCACTGAGAGGTCACCGCGTAGCCGGTGAAACGCTGTCCCTCAGAGTAGAAGGAGCTCCCGTCCGTGAAGAGGATGAGGTCCGGATTAGCGAGGGGCACGTCAAAGAGGTCTTCTCTTACGCGGAGGACGCTGGAAACGACTTCCACGCAGTCGTGAGAATCGGGTGGAATGGAGAGGTCAGGAAGCAAGGTGGCCGGGTTGAGTGGGCCGCACCGCACGAATGTCAGGTTGGGGTCCTCAAGGAGTTCGGCCTCCAGTTACTGCTGCCGGTGAGCGGAGAAAACCTGTGTGGTACCCTTTCGTAGGAGGGCAGACAGTGCATGAGATGTCCACATGGTAGTGCAGTGTCCCAGGGTGAGGCTTTTAGCCTTGGTCAGGAGCAGAGTGGCTGCCGCCAATGTGCGAGTGCAAGAGGGTGTTCCCTGGGCTACCGGGTCAATTTGCTGTGAGTAAAAAGCCACTGGGAAGTGGTGGGGTCCGCTCATGTGGGTGAGGACTCCGCTAGCCACCCCCCCTCTCTCATGTACAAACAGGTGGAACGTCTTGGTGTAGTTGGGGGGTCTGAGGGACGTGGAAGTGGCAACACTGTCTTTAAGTAAAGTGAAGGCTTGAACAGTCTCTGGAGACCACTGCAGAGGCTCCGGGGCAGAGTTAGAAGTGAGTGCATGGAGGGGCTTACTCAACTCCCCACAGGATGGCAGCCAGGGGCGGCAGAAGCCAATAAGTCCGAGAAACCCCCGCAGTTGCTGTTTTGTGGAAGGTAATGGACACCGCTGAATGGCCTGAATGCGTGCAGGATCCATCTGCCGGCCCGCAGGGGTCAGGATGAATCCCAAATAGCGCACCCCTTGTGAAACCCACTGTACCTTCGAAGGGTCCACCTTATGTCCCCGGGAGTGTAAGTAAAGCAAAAGGGCCTTACCGTCCTGACGGAGGGCTTCCTGATCAGAATGGCCTACCAGAATGTCATCCACGTAAAGGACCAAAGTTGATCCGTGGGGACTGGAGAATCCCTCCAGGTCGCGGCGGAGGCATTGGCTGAATATAGTCGGGCTGTCGCGAAATCCCTGAGGCAGGCGCATCCACACGTAGGATTGGCCCTCCCAGGTAAATCCGAAGAAGTACTGAGAGTCAGGGTGAACGGGAATGCTAAAAAAAGCTGATTTTAAATCAATAACAGTAAACCATCGAGCATCCCAAGGGATCTGGCTGACAATGGTGGCAGGATCCGGCACCACGGCATGGAGGGGAACAACATACCTATTGACCAACTGCAAGTCCTGAACAAAACGCCACTTCACGGGGTCTCCCTCCTTCTTGGGTGGCTTTTTGACTGGAAGAATAGGGGTGTTGCATGGGGTGCATGGGGAGCACTTACAAGGAAATGATAAATCAACAGGCGCTTTCTGGAAAACATTCTCATGAAGGGGGGCGCATGGGGACCATCCTGCCCCTTATCTGTGAGCATCCTGTCCCTTTCAGTAGCAGATGGTTTAACTTACCCCCATAGCAGGGGAAGAGAGAGACCAGGCTTAGCCTTGGGACCGGACCCAAATATCACTCAACAGGGACACCCACCCGCCAGTCTGCCCCCCGCTCTGTGTCCAGGGGCTGGACCCGCCTGACCCCGTGCAGGGCCGGGGGCAGAGCAGCTTCAGCCTGAGCCCACGGCTCCAGCACTGAGCAGAGGAGGGAGCAGAGCTGCAGCAGCACCGCCCTGCCCTGGGCAGGCAGGGGATGGGGGGCAGGGAGCTGGGGGCAGGGAGCTGGGGACAGGGAGGGGTCTGTGCTGGGGGGGCAGGGAGCTGGGGGCAGGGAGGGGTCTGTGCTGGGGGGGCAGGGAGCTGGGGGCAGGGAGGGGTCTGTGCTGGGGGGGCAGGGAGCTGGGGGCAGGGAGGGGTCTGTGCTGGGGGGGCAGGGAGCTGGGGGCAGGGAGGGGTCTGTGCTGGGGGGGCAGGGAGCTGGGGGCAGGGAGGGGTCTGTGCTGGGGGGGGCAGGGAGCTGGGGGCAGGGAGGGGTCTGTGCTGGGGGGGCAGGGAGCTGGGGGCAGGGAGGGGTCTGTGCTGGGGGGGCAGGGAGCTGGGGGCAGGGAGGGGTCTGTGCTGGGGGGGCAGGGAGCTGGGGACATGGAGTGGTCTCTGCTGGTGGCAGGAACAGGCCCAATTCCACAAAAGCAGGAGCCTAACCCCCTGAATGAATCTTGGCCTAGCCTCCTACTGTTCCTGTTACCTCCCCCAAACACTTCATACACCTAAGGCCAGATCTACACCACAAAGTTACATCAGCGTAGAATCGCCCCAATGTCACTTGTGCGCATGCCGACTGGACTCCTGGTTTCAGCGCTGAGGGTGCTCACCAGACGCGCTCGTATTGATTCCGAGCATGGTGCACCATGGATACTTAGGTATCCCAGCGTGCAACTCGCCACCATCTACTGCACTGTATTTTGGGACGTTTCGGCAATGCAGGTTAGGGCCCACAAGGGTCGCACAGGGGGTGATTGTGATCATGGGATCAACTTCCCATAACTCAGTGTTCACCGTCCCCTAATGTAATATGTATCCCATATGTGAAATTATACATCATTTTTGCACTTTTTTCCCTAAATCTCACAAACCTGCCTGGCCCTCCTCACTGTCTACTGTCTCTGACAGACGCATGGAGCCTGCACTGCTCTGCACTATTGTCATGAGATTTGCAAGCCCAGGGTGCAGGATCCTGCCGTATTTGCAGAGCTGCAAGGATAGACATGGGGGAGGAGATGCTGTTGCTGTGCAGAACAGATTGCTGTGGGACATAGTGACAACCACTTCAGACTTGTAGGGAGCACTGACAGAGCGGCTGCAGACGGTGGAATAGCGGTTCTGGACCTGAGAAACAAGCTCCAATTGGTGCAATTTGGTGGGATGGCCTCATAATGCAGGTTTGGGAAGACAAGCAGCGTCTGCAGAACGTTTGGATGCGCGAGGCCACATTCCTGGATCTGTGTGCAAAACTTGCCAAAATGAGCCCTGCACTGACAGTGGAGAAGGGATTCTAGATTGCACCGGGGAAACATGCAACACTGGATTGCTACCAGTCACTCAGAGCAGAGGTATCTCAGCTAAATAGGAAGTGGAGCAGGTTTCTTTATTTGGAGTAGTTAACAGGTATTGGGAAGAGACCATTCCATGTGAAATGGCCTGTTAACACCTCTCCAGTCATAGGACAACAAGGCAGTGTGAGTGGGCTACAGAGGGTTTGTCTCTTACAACTTTCATAAATTACCATAGCAATATTTCTGAGTAGATGATGGCCATAGCCCCAAAGGAGATGTTTTCAACTCACTCATAACTCTGTGATGTTGTGTGTCTGCACATGTGTGGAATGCAGGGCAATCAATATCCCAGAAACATCCAGAAGTTGGGTGGGAGGGGGCAGTTAGGAGCCAGGCCTCTTCCCCCTCTCCCCCCTTTTGGTATTTGCACAGACAGTTTTTGTTGTGGGTGATCCCTCTGGCAGGTCAGTCCCTGGTTAGTCACCTGACAGCTGAGCCAATCAGGTCTCAAGGGGGGAAATGTTCTAAATAAGGCATCTGAACAGAGCCCAGTCACATTAATGGCTCTTCTTCCCTGCAGGAGCAATTCTGTGTCAGCTGTGAGAGCTGCACTGGGTGACCGCAGGGAGGTATTTTGAAAAGAAGGAGGAGCTGGTGCTGTTAACTGAAGAAGCCAGGTGTGTACAGTAGATCTTATGCCCACATTATAGAGATCTAGGCCTTTTCCTCACTGCTAAACAAGTTGGATTTTTGGCCACCTTGCAGTAACAAGGGGGTTTGAGCCATTCTGAACTCACAACACAATGAGGACAAGGCACTTACCTTTTAGCAGTGAGGGAAAAGGCTCAAGAGAACGTCTTTAAAATAAGATCGGAGAGAGAAGCACTAACATGTGCCATGGTACAGAAGTGTCTTCTTTTTTAAACCTTGTTGCTCAGTCTGTGTAGCAGTGACAAAAGGGGGGAGTCTGTATGAAGCACAGTGGTAGGTTTTCTGCCTAGTAGCTTGTTTTCATCAGGGGATTCATAAGTATTTCAAATACTATTTACAGTGGCTTACACTATTTTCAGTGTTTTGTGGGCATTCAATGTTTCTTTACTAATACACTGTATGACCTATTCTGCAGTGGAAAGAGCCAAAAAAAGAACTACTTAGATTTTCAGGGTTTTACATACAATGGTCCTGAAATTCAACTCTGCAGAATGCTTTCTAAAAAGTCCTGAAAACACAGACATGTTGGATGAGTCCTCTCTGCTCCCAAAAGTTGTTTTTTATCAAATGTTTCTTAGCAGGTATTGCGATGATCTTGCCTAGGCAGCTTGTCATAAAGCTAAAGTATCACTTATGATTTTTGAGCTAGAAGCATCATGGACATAAGACAGCCCCCCAACCTGAAGCAAATACTCACCAGCAACCACACACCATACAACAAAAACACAAACCCAGGAACCTATCCTTGCAACAAAGCCCGATGCCAACTCTGTCAACATATCGATTCAAGTGATACCATCACAGGGCCTAATCACATCCGCCACGCCATCAGGGGCTCATTCACCTGCACATCTACCAATGTGATATATGCCATCATGTGCCAGCAATGCCCCTCTGCCATGTACATTGGCCAAACCAGACAGTCTCTACGCAAAAGAATAAATGGACATAAATCTGACATCAGAAATCATAACATTCAAAAACCAGTAGGAGAACACTTCAACCTCCCTAATCACTCAGTGACAGACTTGAGGGTAGCAGTGTTGCGACAGATTAACTCCAAAAGCAGACTTCAAAGAGAAACTATTGAACTCGAATTGATATGCAAACTAGGTTGCATTGCGTCCGGATTAAATAGAGATTTGGAATGGCTCAGCCATTACGTTAATTGAATCTATTTCCCTTAAGTTAACGATCCTCATTCACACCTGTGTGACCATCATGTTTATCACTTCAAAGGTTTTTCTTCCCCTGCTGTTATGGTTCCTCTCAACTAATTAGCCTCTTAAGATTGGTCTATACACCTCGACCTTATCATGTTTCTCTGACTGTATAAATATCTGTGTACTGTATGTTTCATTCCATGCATCCGATGAAGTGGGTAACAACCCACGAAAGCTTATGCTGAAATAAATTTGTTAGTCTCTAAGGTGCTACAAGTTTTTCTTTCTTATTTTCGTTTTTCATGGACATAAGGTTAGCTTTACTAGGAGATAACCCAGGGTTGGTGAACCCATACAAGAGTGCACCTAGGGATCTTGCTTATTTGTGGTAAACACCTCAAGTGTCTCCACTTCTCATTTTCCAGTGAGATAATAACAATCCTGCCATGACCACTTCTCCCTCAGCACTTTGCACCCTTCAATAGAAGTCTTGACCACCCAAAGATTTAGGGTCTCCAGGCTGAGTGCATGATAGTCAAGGACCTTCACAAAAACTCTCAAGTCCCTTTGTGCTTTTAAAAGGTTTGTTCATGCCTGCGATCATCATGATACTGAAATGTGTATGTTATATGGGTTTCTTTATTTCAGATTCTTCAGAATTACAGAAAACTCCTTCCCCCCCCCCCCCAAAAAAAAAAAAAAGCTGTACTAGGCAAAAAAATTCCCTGTAATAAACATCAGTATGGCAGGTAAGGAGAGGGTTTCCTTTCCATACATATTTTGTTGTTTTCTGAATATATTATACAGTATCTTCAAACACCCCGGCCTGTGCTTTTTTTGAAATTCACATTTTGGTGCTGTTATATTTCCTGTCTTGAGTGACTATGTGTCACGGAGTCACCGGGCCAGTGCTCTAGGACTACTCCATACAAAGCCAGTTAGGACTCTGGGGGAGCCTGCTCTCTCTGAGCAGACCGTCTCCAGGGCAAGAAGGTTACACAGCTTTGACCTTCCTAGGTCTGACCTCGGAGCTCCTGGGGAAGCCAGAGGGCCCTGCACCCCAACTCCGCAGTCAGACGTGACTCTCAGCCAGCTGGTAAAACAGAAGGCTTATTAGTCGACAGGAACACAGCGTAGGACAGGACTTGTTAACACAGAAATCAGTGACTTTCAGCCAAGTCCATATTAAGAGGAGGGGAGCCCAGAGCCAGGGTTCTGGACCTCCCCCTGCACCCCAAGCCAGCCGAGACTGACTCGCTTCCAGCTGCCTGGCCCCTGCCCTGCCTGTTGCTCCTCTGGCCTTTGTCTCACTTCCTGGGCCAAGATTCACCTGGTCACATCCCCTCCTGGGTCTCAGGTTCCAAAGGGGCGTCTATAGCATCCATGCAGGCAGCTGGAGCAGCCCCCACAAAAGTCACACCCCCCCCTTATTCCCACCACCTAGATATTGGTGCAATACACAGGGAAACTGAGGCACACACAACAGTCATGCAAAACTGTAAGGCTCACATACAACATAACAAGGGAAATTCCCCACTATGTCACACTATGACTTTACGTGGTTAAAATCTTATAGGTGTGATCTAATTATTTCAAAAGAAATTTGATCTCATTGCTCAAATACAGCCAGATTTTGTAAGCCACAAATACTTCAAATTTATGCACCTAGCTCAGACTGACTTATGCCACTCTTGTGATTGGCCTATGAATGCTGCATTGTTGAATTTGGCTTCCCTTGCTTATATGTTTGCAATGTACATGTCACACCTCACCTACAAAATAAAGTCTGATTGTTATACGGGTAGATATTTCTTGTTTGCAATTATGTAAATGTTAACAGTGTGAAATGTTTTCTTCTGTGAACAATACTCAGGGATGTCTTTTGAGGAAAAAGTTGCAGATGTTTTGGCATATAAGAGGAGTAACACGTATCCTGAAGGAATGAATAAAACAGACAGACATAACCGGTGTCGATTTTCTGCCAACTTCTCTTTGGAAGGCAAGCTATACTTGTTTTATTATGTAATGAAGACACAGAATACAGTGGACTCTTACGCATATAAGAGTGTTAACCTTACCTTCAATGGGACCCTGATTAGGATCACTAGTTTTCTTCAGATTTCCTAGAAAATCTCCTTGCTACATATATAGGCACTGTAACAAACATATGTGTCAGTTACATGACAGATGACTATAAAGTATAAATATTACCCAAACTCCTATGATTTAACTTTATTTCTCAAGTATGTTATCCAGTGTATCCTACAAACAGCAACAACAATGATTTCTAGTTTAAATTTTTTTTTAACATCTAATTATAACCATATAGTGAAATTCCCCTCTTTTACTCAAGTTAAGATGACCCATATGCATACAGATATCTTTTCTATGCATATGCCTTATCATGAGTCTGTGACTTTGAAAATATCAGATAATTGCTTAAGTGCCACACTTGATGTCATCATCGCGTCTCCATCTTCTCTGATTTGCAGAGGGGACACTTTTCTATTCTGCCAAAGGAAGAAAGGTTGTTGTGGTGCACACCATGAATCAAGCCCTACAACTCTTTAAACAGCATCATGACAGTCCCCAGGGTGGACATCGAGGAAAAGACAAAACGAGAATTGCGCTGACCTCAAGATTCTATTGGCCAGGGATGACAAAGGACATCTCCAGCTGGGTATGTAAAGTAATGAAACAAAATCCTGAAATAGGTGATTTAAATTGTAAACACACATTTGAAATGTACAGCGCAGAGAACGATATTAATACATTTGGTGTGAAAATGTAAACTCCGTTCCCTTGCAATAATGTTTTCATTCAAGAATGTTCATGTCGTCATGTTATTCTGTCCAAACTAGGTTGAGCAATGTCTGCATTGCCAGAAAGCAGGAAAGGAATTAAATCCAGATACCACCTTGAAAAACATAAAGGTAAATTTTGGACTCGGAGACATCTACTACGTATCTTCTTTTACATCCTTTCCATCGTCAACGCATGAGGAATGTTCTTAGTGCAGACTGCATATACATGATATAAAGTCTTATTCACTTCCTTAAAAAGCAGTAAGAAATCTTTGAAAGAGAGAGTCAGAGATAATTGTTTATCATTATTCACTTTTATTATTGCTACACAATGAGGCTTTGAATTGGCCACAACAAGCGCACTGTGTGTGAGTGGCACGATGGAGTGCAACAAAGACCTCTCTTGTTCCTTGCACTGGCGTGGTCTATTTCTGCAGGTTTATTCTTGTATCTTTTTTCCTACCCCTATTCTTGTATTTCTTTTTTGTTTGTTTGCTTCTTTTTGTTCTCTGTTTTAAAAATGGAAATTAGATTCTGATTGTGTTGTTGTGGAAACCACATTATAGTGATTCCTCTGCTTACTATATATGGGCTTCTTGAGACCATTTAATAAGAAAGATCCAAAGTATGACTGTAACCTGTACCCCTGCACACAGGTCAGTCAGCCCTGGGAACTGGTGGGAATGGATTTAATAGGGCCACTACCAGCAACAAAGAAGGGATACCAGTACATAGTGACAGCCACGGATTATTTTACAAGATGGGTGGATGCATTTCCACTTTGAACTAAGTCAGCCTATGAGGTAGCAAAGAAAATATACAACATTATTATTCAATATGGATTTGTACAGCGGATACTAACAGATCGGGATCCTGAATTCAATAATGAGGTAAAGATTTATTTTTGAGGTTATTTTTACTATTTCCTCAATCACACTATCAGGTCACTTCACTTGTGAGGGTTTTTTTTAATGTAAATTGTTGCTGACAAGTTTTTCTGAACACCCACCCTATTTTTAAAAATACTGTAGTTGGTCACCCCATCAGGGGTGTGTGTGTGTGTGTGTGTTCTTACCTGCCAAAATACCCCCCAACCAATGTTCCCTCTACTTTTTGACAGGCTGTGTGCACAAAAAATTTCTTCTATGCAACTTGTGCTTCTGTGCAAATTTTTGTGCGCGCGGTGTTTCGCTGTGTGCTTAGGGTTTAGGATCTGTGTGCACACGTGCACAGCTTAGAGGGAACAGTGCCCCCAACATATTATTCTGGGTAGTAAAACTAAAATTAAACCACAGTAATCACACACAAACTCAATAGCAGATATGGGAAGGAACATAAATACAGACCTGTCCAAAGGAAAGTTTGTGGTGTAACTTATTTTCTTTCGGTTTAATCTGGAAATGTGCAAAATATGGGGAATAGAACGTATCTTCACCAGCCCATGCCACCCACTAACCAATGGATTTGCTCACAGCTCAATCAAATCCATCAAAAGGTAATTTTAGGGGTGGGAAAACTACAGTACTAAAGGCTAGTAGAATGCACCATGCCAGAAGCTGCAAATTGCTTCTAAATCTTGCAAGTCAATTTATTACATTGCAAGTCTTTGCTGGAGGATTCTCTGCATCTTGAAGTCTTTAAACCATGATTTGAGGACTTTAATAGCTGAGAAATAGGTGAGAGGATTATTGCAGGAGTGGATGGGTGAGATTCTGTGGCCTGCATTGTGCAGGAGGTCAGACTAGATGATCATAATGGTCCCTTCTGACCTTAAAGTCAATGAGTCTGAGTCTTTTTACCATGTCACATGTGAAATGAAGAATAATCATAGCAATGCCCTGTGATGACCTCCTCCTGGTGCCTTTTTGATTCCATATAATCTGTCTCGGTCATTTACTTGTCCCCCCCCCACAAACTAATCAATCACCATTTGTTACAGAGCATTGCAGAAGTTGGTTGACACTGGGAGTAACTGGGATGAATTTCTTGGTGACATTTTATTTTCTTTGCGATCTCAAGTGAACATGACCACCAAAATGTCACCCTTTCGACTGCTGTATGGCTTCGAAGCAAGATTTCCAGACCAACTCTCAGATAATTATACGGTAAGTGTATTTGAGTACCATCTGCTTTCGTGTCAATGTCTTATTCTGTGAATCCTCACTTCACAAAAACAACCCCTTCTCCGTTTGTTTCAAAGCTACCAAATTTGGAGGAACTCGATGAACAATTCTACAAAGAGCACAGCGTAAATTTGAAATTGAGAAAGGATGCTGACGCTGCACTGGCTCTTAGTAATAGTGCTAAAGCCCGAGAAAAACAACAAAACCGGCCCGCTAAAAGAGAGAGTTCTAAATCTGGAGAAATAACATTTGAGGTTGGGGACAGTGTCATGATACTGAATACGAGAAGGAAAACAAGAACGGGAGGACTGCCGCAACCTACCTATCGTAGCCCATACAGAGTTACTGCTGTTGTGGGTAAAAGAGTTAAATTGGAAACAATCTCAGGGAAACTGTTGGGGTCTAAGTACAGTATCTCCCACTTAAAACCACTTCAAGAGCCACCAACATTAGAGGTTGAAAAGAGATCAGAGGAAAACACAGAAATGGAAACTGCTGTGGATGAGATTGGGAACATGGGGGACAATATATCTCGCGAGCCTCCTGAGAGCCAAGTGATAAATGTGGAGCTCACGGATGTGGCAGAAGAGGAGTGTGTAGTGGAAGAAGTTGCAAGCAGCGATGTTGGTGACATGCTTGTGGAGGATGGGGAAGACAGAGAATGGCTGCTCAAAGGTAATTGCTTACCTCATCTTTTTAAAAAAAACAAACAATTGGTTAAAAGTTTTCATGTCAAAATGGCCGCATTCACAATGGTAAAACCGAGACAAAGGAAACTATTACCAGGCATGTCATGTGTTACATTTTTTTCTCTCTAGTAAACTTTGTACAGACCCACAAGGTTACACAGAGACTGGAGGCCAAAGTGAGAGAAATCCATTTGTATGACACTTCATTTTACGGCCTGATGCCAAGGAGCTGTCTGGGTGTTGAGGTACATTTAAATAGCAGTAAACGTTGCTGGCGACTGGATGGATTCGTCAGCTGTGTTTTTAAATTTGAACGATTCGTTCATCTGTTGCAGGTGGTCGATGCGTATTTGCGTTGTGTGGCCGAGAAAGCCAGTGGCAAGGTAGGTTGCTTTTTGTGACGCTACATGGGAATAGCAAAAATTAACTCGTCAGATGAATATGTGGTTAACGCTACATAGCCTGGAAGTGTGAATACAAACCTCTAATTGCAGCATTTGGCAGTACGTACTGCTGCCAAACACGTATTTTGAGGTCTGTAGCTGAGATACAATCCTTGGCCTGTTGAAAACTACATTTGTTTTGCTATACAGTTCTGTGGGGCTGCGACTTCAACACTGGTACGTGGTTAGTCAGTTTTTAAAGTAAGACAGAGCAGATGGGGGCTTAAAGAAAAGGTTTGTAATCCATTTTACATCCTTTATTTGTAACAGCAAGGATCCCTTCCACGTATGTATTTATGAACTACATTATGGTCTGTGTGTGCCGCCAGGATTAATCCATTAAAAACTTGCTTGCGTGTCAACAGGTACAAGCCGTCTCGTCAGTCATTGCCACTAGCATTCTGTCAGGCAGAGCAAGACAAATGAAACTGGAGAAGGTAAATGTTCACACGCTTTCACGTCCCACAGGGGCAAAGCACATTTTCATAAAGGTCTGAAGAAATAGCAAACACAGTGCTGTGTTGGGGGAAGGAAATGTACTGAAATTGGGGGAAACAGTATAATTTACATTGCATGGTTTGCTTCATTGACGAGAATAACTGCATTTTTCATTCTTTTTTTTCAATGAACACAGAGTGGAATTATGCAAAGTGATCTCTTATTGCTTCCTTTCAACGCACCAAAGCATTGGGTTCTTGTGGTAAGATCTTTTCCGTTGTTATATTTTGGGATTGTCTGCACTAAGTGTAGTCCTACTAGGGCAGTCGATTAATCGCAGTTAACTCAGCGATTAACTCAAAAAAAGGAATCCTGATTTAAACAATCACACTGTTAAATAATAGAATACCAACTGAACTGTATTAAATATTTTTGGAGGCTTTTCTACATTTTCAGATATATCGATTTTAATTACAACACAGAATAACAAGTGTACAGTGCTCACTTTATATTTTTTATTACAAATATTTGCACTGTAAAAATAAAATAAATAGTATTTTTCAATTCACCTCATATGAGTATTGTAGGGCAATCTCTTTGTTATGAAAATGCAACTTACAAATGTAGGTTTTTTTGTTACGTAACTGCATTCAAAAATTAAAACAATGTAAAACTTTAGCACCTACAAGTCCAATCAGTCCTACTTCTTGTTCAGCCAATCGCTCAGACCAACAAGTTTGCTTATATTTGCAGAAGATAATGCTGCCCACTTCTTAATTACAATGTCACCTGATAGTGAGAACAGGTGTTTGCATGGCACTGTTGTAGCTGGTGTTGGAAGATATTTACATGCCAGATGTGCTGAAGATTCATATGCCTCTTCATGCTTCGGCCACCATTCCAAAGGACATGCTTCCATGCTGATGACGCTCGTTTGAAAAAATAATGTGTTAATTAAATTTGTGACTGAACTCCTTGGCAGAGAAACACTTTCACTGCAAATTTGACAAAATGCAAAGATACCAATGTGAAATTTCTAAAGATAGCTATAGCACTCGACCCAAGATTTAATAATCTGAAGTGCCTTCCAAAATCTGAGAGGGACGAGGTGTGGAGCATGCTTTCAGAAGTCTTAAAACAGCAACACTTGGATGCAAAAACTACAGAACTCGAACCACCAAAAAAGAAAATCAACCTTCTGCTGGTGGCATCAGACTCAGATGATGAAAATGAATGTGTGTCAGTCTGCACTCCTTTGAATTGTTATCGAGCATAACCCGTCATCCAGCATGGATGCATGTCCTCTGGAACGGTGGTTGAAGCATGAAGGGACATGAATCTTTAGCGCATCTGGCATGTAAATATCTTGCAACACCGGCTACAACAGTGCCATGTTCTCACTTTCAGGTGACATTGTAAACAAGAAGCAGGCAGCATTATCTTCCGCAAATGTAAATAAAGTTGTTGGTCTGAGTGATTGGCTGAACAAGAAGTAGGATTGATTGGACTTGTAGGCTCTAAAGTTTTACATTGTTTTATTTTTGAATGCAGGGTTTTTTTTGTACACAATTCTGCATTTGTAAGTTCAGCTTTCATAATAGAGATTGCACTACAGTACTTGTATTAGGTGAATTGAAAAATACTATTTCTTTTGGGTTTTTTTATGTTGCAAATATTTGTAATAAAAATAAATATAAAGTGAGCACTGTACACTTTGTATCCTGTGTTTGTAATTGAAATGAATATATTTGAAAATGTAGAAAACATCCAAAAATATTTTTAATTGTATTCAATTTATTGCTTAACAGCGCGATTAATCACAATTAATTTTTTTAATCGCTTGACAGTCCAAGTACTACATAAGATGTTTCAAATACAGTTGTGTAGCAGTGATATAATTTCCTTTATTGTGGGTTTTCAGTAAGTTTAATACACACAAATGAAAATGGAACTTCAATGTAAGTCTTGAAATTCAGAGGACTGCAGTTTAAAAAATAAAATGCTAGTGTGAAGAATATAGTGTTGGTTGTTGTTAGCGTCTGTTAGTCTCGAGAGACGATGGATATGCGCCCATGGGGAATGTTTAGTTGATGGTTGTGCAGTGTCTGTTGTGGCTGTGAAGCCCCACACGAGAGTGGCAGTCTCGATTGCATTTGAAGGCGGTGTCAGCTGTGGGTTGGAGCCGCTGCTTCCTTTTTCGTTCAACAACAACAAGATATTTACATGCCAGATGTGCTGAAGATTCATATGCCTCTTCATGCTTCGGCCACCGTTCCAAAGGACATGCTTCCATGCTGATGACGCTCATTAAAAAATAATGTGTTAATTAAATTTGTGACTGAACTCCTTGGGGGAGAAACACTTCCATGCCGAGGAAAAGCGGGTTCAACGAAAAAGTGTTGGTAATGTGTATATGTAAAGAATATAGTCTGTAGTGTTTGAATCAAGAAATTCACGATATGATTTTCTATTGTGTGTTAGTCAGACATTACAAATGAGAATATCTGCATGCAGTGTTTTGAAAAATCATTACACAGTTGCTGAAATTATCATATTACCAATAACATATGTATATGTATTTACACTTACAGATCACATTAATGGAAACAAAAGAATTGTTAATCATTGACCCCTCGTGTGATGAGACGAGATATGAAAGAACCTTCCTGAGGAATTGGAGGTGATTTTTTTAGATACTTATTTCCACAGTTTATATGTAGTGTTAGTGTGAAACTATTTTCAATCAGTGTAACAACGGTGAGGAGAATATCTTCCTGATAGCTACAAAGAAAAATGGAAATAGCATGTTCTTGTACTCACTGTACTTAATAACGGACGTTGGGTGAACTTATGCGATTTGCATGTGACTAACTACTTCATTGCCCGTGGGCACAAAACACTAGCATTTAGTGTGAGTGAGAAGGTGGCAACCCGGGCCATAGCAAATCAAGTGATATGTAGCGTAAGACTCTGATACGATAATGTGAAACCAAGTGTATATACACCGCACCCTCGCTAGAACACGGGGTTTGGGAGCCATGCACGGTACCACATTAACGCGGGGACCGCGTTATAGCGGCGCCAGTGGGGGGTTGCGCTTTACCATGGATCCTAATGTAAATAATTTATTTTGGGATCCATGGTCACCCCCGCGCTAATACCAAATTTGCGCTATGTTGACGCGCGTTCTAGCCTCCTGTATATATGAGCATTCAGTCATTGAAACCAGTCATTAAATAGAAAAAGAAAGGATTACTAAACATGTACAGAAATTGTAAGAAAAAGCAAAATCCTCTTATACAGAGGGCTACTGTACTCCCTTCAAATTTCAGATCCTTCATCTACCAAGGAACTAAAAATCCACCATTGGTTGGAAAACAAAAATATTGGAACACAAGAGACAAAGTGATGGGCACAACTGTGGACCACTAATCCTAAAGGTATTCAATACCAAATTTTCATTCTTATTTGTTAATGATGTGTAATTATTATTAAGGCTACAATTTAGTCATGGGTATTTTTTAGTAAAAGTCATGGACAGGACACGGCCCGTGACCTGTCCATGACTTGTACTATAAACCCCTAACTAAAACTTGGACCAGGGGGCTGCAGGCACTCTGGGGGCAGTCAGGGGGCACCATGGGTGCTGGGTGGGGAGGCAGGCAGCAGCACATGGCCTGGGGCCCGCTGGTGGGGGAATGGGTGGCGGCCCGGGACCCCTGCTGTGGGGGTGGGGGCAGGCAGCGGGGCTGGCAGGTTCCCTACCCGGCTCCATGTGTCCCTGCAGCTCTTAGGGAGTAGGGAAGGCTGGGGGGCTTCCCCACACTGCCCCCACCATGAGTTCTGGCTCAGCAGCTCCCATTGGCCAGGAACCACAGCCAATGGGAGCTGCAGGGAAGGCACCTGCAACCACAAGCCGCATGCGGAGCCCCCTGGCCTCTCTGCCTAGAAGCTGTAGGGACATGCTGGCCACTTCCGAGGAGCCCCCTGAGGTAAGCACCGCCCTGCACTCCAACCCCCTGCCACAGCCCTGAGTCCCCTCCCACACCCAAACCATATGGGCTGCTGCAGAAGTCACGGAATCCATGACCTCCGTGACAGGCACACAGCCTTAATTATTATGTTTTCTAATTAGAAATGTTATTAGTTTGCAGAAACGTATCTACAGCATAAAGACATCAGTGCTGTAGAAACCACACAAGAGGCTCTAACTACGTTCAGAAGAAAAATAGCAATTATTTTAATGAGAGAGTCAGGTAATAACGTTGTTACATATTACCTAGTCAGCCCTTAGTATATGGGAAGATAATAGGAAAAGTGGAATAATGTCATATCACAAATGGTTACCTTAATACATCTACAGTGGGGTATGTCACAAGTTTGGTTCTCTAATGGTGACTCTGTATGAATAATTTCTTTATGTAGTGAAAAATGTGGAGGGGCTGAGTGGTTGCTATGGACCGAGCAGTGAAATGTAATTGGATATCATTATATCCAGCAGCATGAAATTAAAAGTTTGAAAAACATAGACTGGGGTACAAAATATCATTTAAAATATGACACACATACACCCCCCCAAAAAAAAGAAAAAAACAGTTTAATTAGTTGGCATAATTGATATTAATGAATAAATCAAGATTTGTATTTAGAGTTTTGATCACAATGTAATCACCATTTGAGTACATTGCATTGATTTTTCAGAGAGCGTGGAGGAGTACTGCATGTACTGCAACTTGGTCACTTGCAAAAAAGAAAGTGAAGATTGCATGATGGTAAGAAACACTAAAACACACTCACGAAAGCTTATGCTCCAATACTTCTGTTAGTCTATAAGGTGCCACAGACTCTTAGTCTGGATCTGTAGAAGCGACAAACACGGCTACCCCTCTGATACTTGACACCATATGTTGGAGCAGATAAATAATTAGAATATGATTATTTATAGTACAAGAACAAAAGTCATGGCCCAACATCTAGCTAATTACATTTAGAACCAACGTAATAACCTTCCTAAGGAGCAGGATTCTTGTAATAATTCCACAGTAGTAAATATTTCTATAAGAACATAAGAATGGCCATACTGGGTGAGACCAAAGGTCCATCTAGCCCAGTATCCTGTCTTCCAACAGTGGCCAATGCCAGCAGCCCCAGAGGGAATGAACAGAGCAGGTAATCATCAAGTGATCCATCCCCTGTCGCCCATTCTCAGCCTCTGACAAACAGAGGTTGGGAACACCATCCCTGTGCATCCTGGCTAATAGCCATTGATGGACCTATCCTCCATGAACTTATCTAGTTCTTTTTTGAACCCTGTTAGTCTTGGCCTTCACAACATCCTCTGGCAAGGCTGTTGATAGTCATAGCTTGACTAATAATTCAAGGAATATTTTATAAATTTTATGAGTTAATTGAAATTATATTTAGCATTATTAATTCTGTGATTTCATTTTCTCATCTCGTACTTATCAAAGGTCCAGTGTGACTCTTGTGAGAGGTGGGCCCATATGCCTTGCCTGCCAGAGGAAATCAATGAAGAAAACGGATGAGGAGAAAAAGTACAGCTGCACAAAATGTGCCTAGTTCAGTTGTTTATAAAAGATGATGTACATTGTGTCATTGTTTTGTAAAGAGAGATATTTTGGTTTTCTTGGAATAACACAGCTGGAATATAAATGAGTAAGAGAGAAGTTTAATTTTAATGTACATTTCAGTTAAGAACAAAACGTGTTAACTCTGTATCTGTAAATATGTTTAGATGCTTGTTTTTGAAAAAAATATTGAAATGAAACGTAAGCTATTCTTGTTTTATATACCTTGTTAGAATAATAAAGTTTTTACATTTTGAAAAATACCTGTGTTTATTTGTGTCCACATTTACAAGGGAGATTTCAAAATGGTAGCAAATTCCCATCACAGTTTGCTACCGCTCATCTTTGTCACCCTTCCGGCCAGAGGTAGCAAAGTGTGATGGATGGGTGATGCTCTGTCAGAATTTGCTACACATGGGCCAGAGACTGAAAGGGGAGAGGTTGCAAATTCTGACAGAGGTGCCTCTGGTATAGCGTGGCTACATGGAAGACTTTACAGCAGCTGCAAGCAGTACAGCTGTAAGGTGTGTAGGGTAGAAATAGTCTAACTCTGCTCCCTTTGAGGTCAAGGGGAGGTTTACCTTTGATTTCAGTGGGAGAAGAACAAGCCAGCGCCGAGTGCTTTTAAAATTCCCGTGCTCTGTGCATTCAGCAGCTAAGGAGTTTGCCCTACAAGTGGATTTGCAGGGTGCCGGCTCAGAAATCGATTATGGACCATATGATGAACTCTGATGGCTCTGGCATTCAGACTGCCATTTAAGAGCCTAACCTGCAACCAAATACCTGTGTGAAATGGGGGGGAAATGACCTGGCTTTGCAAACATTCACGAGGTGGATTTTATTTCTATCCTTTGCATGGTTCATTTCTTAGACAAGTCCAGGTGCAGATGCATGCACTTTGCATTTAATATGTTGATGAGCAGCGCTCCTTTCAGTGTATCTGGGGAAGTGAAAGAAATAACCATAGAGCGCCTAAGCTTTGCCCTGCTCTAGAGAGGACTAGACAAAGCTGTAAGGGGGGAACTCATTAAAGACAGGAACTTCCTGCTCTCAGCTGTTTCCTCTGGAAGTATCAGGCTGGAGTCTCTCAGCACCTTGTGCACTGAGGAGTTGAATCCAATTGATGAGCTGTCCTGGGAACACCTTTGGGAATAACACTTCCAAGCGGTGAGTCTCTGGGCTAAAGGGGAATTACAGCGAGAGGCGGCTCTAGGGGAGGGAGAGAAACAGGCAGGAAATCGCTGTCTGGAGGAACAGGCTGCCAGGGCAAAGGGAGCGCAGCTGACCTGTGGCTGGGGCCAGAGGGAACCCACCCAGGCAGCATGGGCGGGGCTGAGCCCAACAGCCGGGAGAGCATTTGCACAGTATTTAATTTTGTGTTTGCGTCAGGAGTGCATTATGGGGTCTCCCTGGTGAATCAGAGCCACTTGCTATTGTTGGTAGGATAGTGGCACTGAAAGCCCCAGTCAGGCTCAGGTCACCCACTGAACCAAAAAACCCTCAATTATTTACCCAGATCTGCGCTGGTTTCCCTGGCCTGCGTGACGCAGGAGATCAGACTAGACTCTATGAACGCCTGCCAATCCCCACGGCCCTGAGCAAATCACGGAAAATTCTCGATCGGCTGAATTCAGGGGCCAGTTATTGCAATGCTACGCTACAGCTCCTCTCTGCTTTCACACCCTCAGCCAAACCTGCCACAATCTCCTGGATGGAACGCGGGGAGGAGCCGAGCATCCTGATTCTCCAGGACGCCAAGGAAAGGGAGAGCCTGAGAGGTGAGGAGTGAGTGACGCCGGCTCAGAGGTTGTCCGGGAGCGCAGGGGAAAGCTGGGATCCCAGCAAAGCCACTGGGAGCTCCCCAATCTGTCTTGTCTTGTCCCCTGTCCTTGTGGCAGGCATCACTCCCCAGCTCCCCCTTGACCCCTGGCAGGAGCCCTCGCCTCCCCCAGCCTTGGGGGGATTTGCTTCCTGCCCATCAGCTGCATCTCTTTCGCTCTCCCCCAGAAGGTGCCAGGACAGCGAGTGAGAACGAGGAGGAGAATCCCCAGCAGGAAGGGTGGAGAGGAGCCAGCGAGAGCCTGGGCGGGGCAAGTCAGCCGCAGGGAGAGCCCCTGGAGGAGAACAAAGCCGGCCCGGGGCAGAAACCCTACCAGTGCACCCAGTGCCTCAAACGCTTCAGCCGCAGCTCCAACCTGCTCCGTCACCGGCACTGCCACACGGGTGAAAATCTGTTTCACTGCACCGCCTGTGGGAAGGGCTTCACCTAGCGCGGGAACCTCACAGAGCACAGCCAGGTCCACGCTGGGGAGCGCCCCTTCCGGTGCCCCCAGGGCGGGAAGGCCTTCGCCCTGAGCGCCTCCCTGCGCCAGCACCGCCGCAGCCACATGGGAGAGCGACCCTACACGTGCCTAGAGTGCGGGAAGGGCTTTGGGGTGAGCTCGGCGCTCATCGTCCACCAACGTATCCACACCGGGGAGCGGCCCTACCGGTGCGGGGAGTGCGGGCGCGGCTTCTGCCGCAGCTCCAACCTGGCCCGGCACCGGCGCACCCACACCAGCGAGCGGCCCTACCGATGTGCCCAGTGCGGCAAGCGCTTTGGGGAGAGCTCTGCCCTGATCCAGCACCGGCGCACCCACTCCAGCCAGCGCCCCTACCGGTGCCCTGACTGCGGGCAGGGCTTCCGCCAGGGCTCCCACCTGGCCCAGCACCGGCGCACCCACACCGGGGAGCGGCCCTACGCCTGTGCCGAGTGCGGGCGGTGCTTCGGGGAGAGCTCCAACCTCGTCAAGCACCAGTGGGTGCACTCGGGGGAACGGCCCTACAAGTGCCCCCGGTGTGGGAAAGGGTTTGGCCGCCTCTGCAACCTGATGCACCACCAGCGCACCCACGTGGCCACCAAGCCCTTCCAATGCCCTGACTGCGGGAAGGGCTTCACCCAGAGCAGCCGCTACACCTAGCACGGCCGGGTCCACGCCGGCCAGAAGCCCTACCAGTGCCCCCAGTGTGGGAAGGGCTTCAACCAGAGTTCCCACTACACCTACCACCAGTGCAGCCACACAGGAGAGTGGCCCTTCCTCTGTGCCGGCTGCGGGAAGAGCTTCAGCCGCAGCTCCAACCTCATCCGGCACCAGAGGATCCACAGTGAGGGGACCCCTGCCAGCCCTTGACATGGGGCGGGAGAAGGGTGGGAAGTTTGGGTGGAAGATTGACTGCAACTAGACACCAGGAAATCAGCTCCAAGGGGCCCTGCCACGAACCCACCTAGGGGAGAGGGTCTCAGTCATGATTCAGCACCAGGGGACCCCCATCCAAGAAAGCCCCTGCCATTGACCCACAGGCTGTGTGGGAAAGAAGTTGACATGGTAGCTCAGCCTCTGCCATGAAGTGAGTTCCCCGTGTGCTGCGACGGCTGGCCAGGATCCTAGGATCTGTGAGCAGGGGAACGTTGAATAGGAACCAGGAGGTCATCCCCAGAGACTATACCCGGTTCTGGTGCCCCCTGTTCAATCCGGATGGTACATAAGAATGGCCATACTGGGTCAGACCAAAGGTCCATCCAGCCCATGGGCTGAGGGCTTCATGCAGAGATCTCTGGGTGAGGCTCTGGCCTGTGTTACGGAGACCAAACTAGATGATCCCAACGGTCCCTTCTGGCCTTAAAATCACCTTTAAACTAGAGAGTCTCACGCTTGGTTGCTTCTGCAGGCTGAGCCCGTTGCACAAGCCAGGGGCTCCTTGCATTCCTCTACTTCCCCTACTAGCTCCTGTGGGCCACCCTCTCATCCCTTTCTATTTCTGGGACTTCCCTCCTCCGCACACCCTGCCCTATGCCTGGGGCTCTGTGTGCCCTGTATGACTCTGTCCCCCATACAATTATCCCCTGTTCACCTCCCGTTCCTGGGGCTCTATCTGCCTCCCCATCCCCTATTCCCCCTTTCTCCCTACTTATCCCCCCTTCCCCTATATCAGGGTCCCTCATTTTCCCTCTAGCAGGGGTTCTCTATGCCCCCATTCCCGGGTCTCTGTGCTCCTATTCCCCCTGTACCAGGGTTCCTCATTCTCACCATCACACCAGGGGCTCTGGATGCCCCCTCACTCTTTCCCCTTTTGCCCCTTCCCCCTGTTTTTATTTTCTTTCTGTCTGGGAGCTAAGTCATGCAGAATGTCAACCTTTTAAACTGAGATGGGGGTGCTGGTACACAGGAAGGTGTGAACGGCTGTCATCAACCTCTCCTTTGAGCTACGGACAATTACAGAGATGGTGGAAGCCGTAGCTCTGCTAACCAAAGACCAAGGGCTGTGTGCACCCCCCATTTCCCCATTCCTTGTGTTGTTGTTTTTTGCCAGATCCATGGGGTTCTGCCCATTGACGCCTAGAACATCGCCTGAAATTGTGGAATTGATCAGCCATGGCATTCAAAAGTGATCATGTTACAGACCAACAGCGAAATGTCATCTAAGTTGAGTGTAGTGATGTGGGTGGAGATGCTTTGGTGGGAGCTTGAATCTTCTCGGATGCCAGGAAAACCATGTTGAGAGATTTCAGAGTAGCAGCCATGTTAGTCTGTGTCAGCAAAAAGAACAGGATTACTTGTGGCACCTTAGAGACTAACAAATTTATTTCAGCATAAGCTTTCGTGGGTTAGAACCCACTTCATCAGATGCATAGAATGGAACATACAGTGAGCAGATATTTATACATCCAGAGAAACATGAAACGGTGGAAGTGCCTATACCAACTTTAAGAGGCTAATTCATTAAGAGGAACTATAGCAGCAGGGGAAAAAAAACTTTTGAAGTGATCATCAAGATGGCCCATTGCGGACAGTTGACACAAAGGTGTGAGTGAGGATAGTTAACTTAAGGGAAATAGATTCAATGGAGAGAGACCCTGTCCCTGAATTACAGGGCGGGGGAGAAGGTTCAGGGCCTAGACATAATGGGCTATAGAGCCTCTTTGAAATCACTGGAGCGACGCCACTTTCCACCAGCTGAGAGTCTGATCGCATGGAGTCTCCTCCAATTTCTTCCAGAACCCAGTGCCCTTGCTCATTAAGATGTCTTGTAACCTTCACGTGGGGGGTGCCAGGGGACGGGCTGATATGGCAGGGGACCGGGTTTATGGGCTGACATTATTTCGCAATCTGTTTTGGAGACAGGGTTCTCTCAGCCAGGCTGAAAAGGGAACTGAGTTCTGGAATTATCTGCATTAGAAGGAGTTACTTTCCCTTCCCCTGCTCAGCAGGAATCATTAACCCCCAGGCCCAGCCTGTACCCTATAGATCTATGCCTGTCCCCAATTAAGGACATAAGAACAGCCATACTGGGTCAGACGTAAGGTCCATCTAGCCCAGTATCCTGTCTTCCGACAGTGGCCAATGCCAGGTTCCCCAGAGGGAACGAACAGAACAGAAATCAAGTGATCCATTCCCTGCTGACCGTTCTCTGCTTCGGGATTTGGAATCCAAATGCTGCAGGCTCTTTGCTCTGCTGGATCTTGCAGCCTCTTGTAATGATGCCTCTGGCCGGGACATCTGCATGGACTGAACCCAGGAGCTCTGGATCTAAAAGCTTAAGGCTCGGCTGCCTGAGAGATGGGATCCGGGCCCTCAGCTGAGAGGCTGTAGGAAGCTCAGAACCACCCATAAATAGTCTGGCTACTAGATGGGGACACATGAGTCCCCCTGGGTGGGTTATTCTATGGGTCGGGGCGCAAGACCCAAAGGCCACTAAAAACCAGAGCTCCCTGAGAGGCCAGACCGTGGCCTCCTGGCCTCTCCAGCGCCTGGCTCCTCTCTCCAAGTGGCAGGGAGCTGCTCGTTCAGGGGCCAGTGACATCCGGGGAAGGTCCCCTCTGGGGCCAGAGCTGCCCTGGGGGCTCCCAGATGTCTGATCATCCCCACCCCCACTATCTGTTCCCAGTGGGTACCCAGATCCCCCACACTAGTTCCTGGAGCCAGGCCCGGATTTCCAGTTAGGCCCAGGAGGCGGGTGCCTGGGGGCCCTGCCGGCGTAATAGGGGCCCCTAAAAATCAAACGTGGGTTAAACGTTTCATATTTTTATGGAAACACGAAGGCCAACTGTAGGGTGTGTGTGTGAGGATGCTGTGCCTAGGGGCGCGTAAGGTGTAAATCTGGCCCTGCCTGGAGCCCCCACTAGAGGGGCAGGGGGGTTACAACAGCCCAGGATATATCAGAGCCAGGGCCCGGCCCGGGGGGTGTCTCTGAGGGAGGGCGCGAGTGTCCCGCATTGCACAGGGGGGGTGCAGAGTCTCCCCCATCTGCCTGCGGCCGGGGCTCATCCCGGGGGTCCCCAGCGGGGTTAGACACCGGCTCCTCCCCGGGGTCTGTGGGGGCGGGGTGGGGGGGGGGGGATGGCTGAGGCTGGGGGAGCTCAGCGGCTCTAGGCGGGCCGGGGAGGGGGGCCCAGCTGTGCGGTCTCCCGCTTGCCGGCGGTCTGGCGAGCTCAGGGTTAAAACCAGCGAGCCCCGGGAGCCGCCGAGCCGGGGCCGGAAGGGAAGCGGCCGGCGCTGCCCCGGCCCACGTGCGGCGGGAAGCGGGGAGAGGTCGCGGGGCCCCGGGGAGACGCAGAGGCAGGACGTCGCTGTCGGAGCCGCACTGGGACCGGAGAGACACACACCCCCCGGGGGTCCCAGCTCCGGGGGGGTCTGTGCCGCTGAGCCCTGGGTTGCTGCCCTGCCCTGCCCGGGGATGTTCAATAAACCTCCCGTGCTTGAATCCCACGTGGGTGCAGCTCCTCCCTGTGGGCTCTGTCCGGACCCATCGCGACAAGGGGCCAGCTGCCCCCACCCATGTGCCTGGAGATCCCTGACTCCCCTGCAGGGGGCGTGGTCCATCTGCCCCCAGGGCTCTCCCTGCCTCAAAGGGCCCCTGGGAACATCCCCCCCAGCAGAGAGCGGGGCCGGGTGTCAACCCTGGTCGGAGTCTCTGCACGGAGCCCGAGCCCCCGGGGGGGAGATTTCACTGAGAGCCACTCACCTGTTTCTTCCCCTGAACAGGATTCCCCGTCCCTGACCCGGCTGGGATCCCCCGCATGGAGCCAGGGGAAGAGCCGAGGGTCCCGGGTCTCCGGGGCTCTGAGGAACGGGAGATCCCGAGAGGCGTCGGCACAGGTGAGGAATGAGCGACGACGTGGGCTCAGAGACCGTCTGGGAGCGAAGGGAAAAGCTGGGATCCCAGCCAAGCCGCCGGGAGCCCCCCAGTTCTGTCTCCGCTCGTATGGCAGCACGTACACGCCTTGCTCAGGTTCACTGCGCCAGGTGCTGCACAAACACAGAGACCTAGTGCCTGACCTGAACAGCTTTCAGTCTTAAGAGGCAAAGGGTGCTGGGCGGGAAAGGGATGCAACATACAAGGGTTTGGCTTGACTTAGCTCCGTGTATTGGGCCCTAACAGTGTATGGCCAGATCCACAGCTAATGTAAATCAGTGTTGCTTGTTGATCCACACCAGCTGGGATCTGGCCCATTGATTCCAGTGCAGCTATGGGTGATTTACACCGGCTGGGGATCAGGCCCCATTGACTCCGGCCAAGTGATGTCCATTTACACAAGGGTGAGATCTAGCTTGATCCCCACCTTAAATACCAGCTGGTACTCACCGCTTCCTTCGTCCTTGATATAAAGATGAAATGAGCGTTGCAATACGATTTTCAGATATAGTCTCATTATCCAAGGCTCTGAGTTTTCACTCCTACCCTTCATATCACGTACAAATATAAATAATTCCCTACTCATCTCGTCTCACTCTGTATCATCCCTAGCAGGTGCCCTGTCCTCATGGCAGGTGTCACTCCCAGCTCCCACCTGTCCCGCCTGACGCCTGGCAAGAGCCCTCCCTCCCCTCAGCCTTTTTCTGAGGGCTCGGCTGGGTTGTGGGAGCAGAACCTGCCCCTCCTCTCTCTTCAGGGAAGAGTTTCTGGGAATTCGCTTCCTGCCCATCAGGTTTTCTGCTCTGTGACAAACTACTTGGCCTCCCCTCTCTCGCCAGCACAGGGAACAAGCCCTGGCTGGATTCTCTCTCTCTCCCGGCAGGTGCTGGGACAACCCCTGAGAATGAGGAGGAGAATCCCCAGCAAGAAGGGCCTGCAGAACCAGAGCCACCCGGGACATCCTGGAGTCCTGAGCAGGGAGACGTCGGTGGGGCAGGACGGGAGCAAGGAGACCTCCCGAGGGAGAGCTCGACTGAGCGGGAAGGAGATCCCTGGCAGCTCCAAGACTCCTCCGGGCGTCCGGAGGGGAGACTGGCCATATGTGGGCAGTGTGGGGAGAGCTTCTCTCAATACAAAGACCTTTCTGAGCACCAGAGATCCCACAGAGGGGAGAGACCCCATCAATGCCCTGACTGTGGGAAGGGCTTCACCTGCAGCTCCCACCTCCTCCAGCACCAGCGCACCCACACTGGCGAGAGACCCTTCCAGTGCCCCGACTGCGGGAAGGGCTTTGGGGTCAGCTCCCACCTCGTTGTCCACCAGCGGGTCCACACCGGGGAGCGCCCCTACAGATGCCCCGACTGCGGGAAGGGCTTCAGCCAGAGCTCCCACCTGGCCAAGCACCAGCGCACCCACACCGGGGAGCGGCCCTACAGGTGTGCGGCCTGCGGGAAGAGCTTTGGGGACAGCTCCTACCTGATCCAGCACCAGCTCACCCACACCGGGGAAAGCCCCAGCCTGGCCGGTGGCACGGGTGCAGAGGAGAAGCCTTACCCATGCCCCCAGTGTGGGAAGAGCTTTGGCACCAAACTGGCCCTGAGCCGGCACCAGAAGGTGCACAGCGAGGAGCGGCCCTATGGGTGCGCCGAGTGCGGGAAAAGCTTCAAGCTGAGCCGGCTGCTTATCCAACACCAGCGCATCCACACCGGGGAGCGGCCCTACCGGTGCCCCGACTGTGGGCAGAGCTTCGGCCGCAGCTCCCACCTCCGCTCGCACCAGCACGTCCACACCGGAGAGAAGCCCCACCCCTGCCCCGACTGCGGGAAGGGCTTCAGCCACGGCTTCCAGCTGGCTCAGCACCAGCGCGTCCACACGGGGGAGCGGCCCTACAGCTGCCCCGACTGCGGGCGCAGCTTCAGCCACCGCTCCACCCTCATCAAGCACCGGCGCACCCACACCGGGGAGCGGCCCTACCGCTGCACCCAGTGCGGCAAGAGCTTCAACTGGAGCTCGGCGTTCATCAAGCACCGCCGGACCCACTCGGAGGAGCGGCCCTTCCGCTGCACAGCCTGCGGGAAGGGCTTCCGCGAGAGCTGCACCCTCATCCAGCACCAGAAGATCCACTCGGAAGAGAAACCCTACAAATGCCCTGACTGCTGCAAGAGCTTCAGCCTCAGCTCCTACCTCGCCAGGCACCAGAAAATGCACACGGCCTAGGGTCGCCAGCGGGAGGCCTGCCCTGCCCGCACAGGGGCATTGTGGGTACCTTTCTGCAATGGGTATGCATCCCCTGCTTGAACAGAGATGTCCTCTTGCCGTCCCTCTGGTGACTAGGGTGACCAAATGTCCTGATTTTATAGGGACAGTCCTGATTTTATAGGGACAGTCCTGATTTTGGGGGGCTTTTTCTTATATAGGCTCCTATTACCCCACACACCCTGTCCCGATTTTTCACATTTGCTGTCTGGTCACCCTACTGGTGACTGGAGTGTGTATCAGAATTTATGTGGAATTCGTGGCCCTGGAGGTTTTTAAGAACAGTTCCAGATCTCGGACAGGGTCCACCTCTCATTGATGGGCTAGGTGTATTTGATCCTGCCTCAATGTGGGGTTGAGGACTAGATGACTTCTCAAGGACCCTTCCAGCCCTACATTTCTATGACTCTGTGAGTCTGCTGCTAACCCCTAAACGGATTGAATTTCCCATGGGGCGAAAACTTTGAATTTCAGATATTTTAAAATTTTGATTTTCATCCTGATTTGTTGGAAGCTCAGAATTTTTCACAAAATATTATTATTGGCCAAAATAGTTCATTTGATTTATTGGTTTGACTAATTATATCTTTTATTATATGAGAGGCAGTGTGGTCTAGGACAGTGTTTCTCAATTGGGGCCCCTGTGGCCGCATGTGGCCACTGGGGCCTTTTTGTGTGGCCACAGCCTCCTGGGCTGTGATGGGGGCGGAGGGTGCAAAGCAGTTGCCTCTCTCCCCGGGCCGCCAGCAGTGGTTGGGCTCTGCCCCCCTCCAGAGACGCAAACGCTGGAGGTGCAGGCAGCTGGTGAATTCTGCCCTTTCCCGGCGGTAGGGGGGCAGGCTTCAGCCATGGGGCTTTGGTCTCCATCCACGTAGTGGCAGGCTCTGGCCCCAGACTCACCATCCCCTATACTCCCCCGCTATTATTCCTGGGCCCCGCTGCCTCCCTGCCCACCTCCCCATCCAGGACTTAATCTGTCCCAGGGCTTGCCGGGGCTGAGTAAGTCTGCTGTGAAAAGTGATATTAACAAACATACAAAGATCACATTTCACAGCAGAAGTCTTACCAGCTATCAAGTCTTAGGGGGAAAAAAAAAGCGCAACCAAAAAAGCAAAAAGCAACCACAAAAAACACAAGAACGTGCAAAGCACCTTATTTGTGTTTCTATTCTGTTTATGTCCAGTAAAGAATAGAGACAACTGTAAATTATTTTCACTACTGAGCCTGAAAAAACCCTACAAAAATAAATTACAATGATTTGGACATATGTGCATATTTATGTGTTTTTTCCTAAAGTTAAATAAATATTTTAGGAAAAATTGTCAGCACGGCCACCCACAAGAGTTGGTGGCCCCGCTCTGCCACTGGCTTGCTGGGGGGACCTTGGGCATGTCACGTCACCCTTCCGTGCCTCAGTTTCCCCATCTGTAACATGGGGGTGATGATAGTTGATCTCAAAGTGCTTTACAAAGAAGGTCAATCCTTTGTAAAGCACTTTGAGATCAACTTGAGGAAAAGCACTGTATATAAGAGCTTGGCAGTATTATATTATAAATTGTAATATAAAGTAAAAATCAAAATGATAAAGTGATATTCATAGATTCCAAGGCCAGGACCATTGTCATCTGCCTATCTCAACCTCCTGCAAAACACAGGCCATAGACCTTCCCCCCCAAAATTCCAAGAGCAGAGCTTTTTGAAAAACATACAATCTTGATTTAAAAATTGCCAGTGATGCAGAATCCATCACTTCGTAAATTCTTCCAGTGGTTAATTACTCTCAATGTTAAAAACTGACACCTTATTTTCAGTCTGAATTTGTCTAGCTTCAATTTCCGGCCTTTGGAACTTGTTATACCTTCTTCCGCTAGATGGAAGAGCCCATTATCACATATTTGTTTCCCCTGTAGGTACTTAGACTGTGACCAAGTCTGTAACCCTGCATGGAGGGAGGTGGCGTCTGTGCAGCTGAGCCCAGAAGGGTTCTCCTCTCCCCCTCCCCCCCAGCAAGTTTCAGGGCAGCACAGGAGATCTGTGCAGCAGAGGGCCCCCAGCCACATGTGGGAGCCATGGAGTGTGTGAACACAATAGGCTGCTGGGAACAGGAGGGGCTGCTCCCTGAGAGGCCAGACTGACGGATGTTCCCAGGTGGGGGGGCAGCCATCTCCTCCATAAGGCAGCCAGCTCCTCTCTCCACAGCTGCTAGTTGTCCTGGGCCCAGAGCAGCTCGAGAAGCTCCCGGGCATCTGGTCACACCCCATCTCGACTTAAAACGAGTGCTGTGTATGGGGGGAACCCATGATTGGTTGCATATCAGCCCAGAATTGCCAGATTCCAATGGGCTTTTCACCGTCAAACCCAGTCTTTGCAGGGCGGTTTCTCACTGTGTGACTTAAATAAACCGGGATTTTATTTTTTTTAAAGGAAACTAGAAAAAACAATCCTATCCCGTGCGAGCCTAAGAATCTTATCACATGGGTGACTGGTGTGGCCTAAGCCCCTTTTGTTCTGTGGACCAGCCACTAGAGGGGGACGTGGCAACGCTTTTAGCCCACAAACCGCCCACTGAATTGGTCCACAACCACTGAGAGCAGGATCAGCTTCCCTGAGTGCTCTCCCTAGCTCTGGGAGGGGTGTGGGGCCTGGTGGGGCAGAGCGGGCTGCGCTGGGAGCCAGGACTCCTGGGTTCTATCTGCACTGCTGGGAGGGGCCTGGAGTCTAGAGCAGTGGTTACAGAGCAGATCAGACAGGGGAACACAGTGTTTTGCCCTGTTCAGTCCCCTCCTGGCCCTGCCCCAAGCTGCCCACTCCCACTCTGTGTTATCTAGACCCCGCTCCCCTGGTGAGGCTCTAGTTCCCAGCTGCCTGTGGCCCCTGGGGAATAAACCCTCCTCCCCCCCCCGCCACCCCAATGCTTTGCACTTTCCTGGCTCTGGTCCTGGAGCCCCAGTTATAATGGCCTTGGATACATCAGAGAAAGGGCCGCATGGGGTTTCCCTGGGGGCTCTTTGAGGGGGAGCATGGTTCCCTCATTAGGAACATCCCAGTAGATTTTGTGGGGCGCTGCATTAAAGTCCAGCCAGGCCCCTAATGGGTCCCCCAATATCTGCTCCTGCTCTGAGTTCTCTCTCGGACTGTGTGAGAGCCTGCAAGGGTCTGGATCCCCTGCCCCACAGCCCGCGGGCGGGGGGTGTGTGTCTGTATTATCTGCCCCAGGGAATCTGCACCAGTCCCCTGAGCTGCCCCCTCGGGGTCCCAGCTGAACCCCCAAACCAAGACCTGGTGCCAGGGCGGGCATGAATGGGCACTGGGGGGGGGGGGGGGGCTGGGCAGGGCCACCGTCCCGGCGAGCCTGGGGCATCAGAAGATGGGGCAAGAGGAGCCAACGGATGGGGATATGCCAGAGATGGGGGACCGGGGAGTCTCCCCGAACGGTGCATCCTCCACAGGAGAGATCTATACCCCCCGGTCCTCCCTGCAACTTACTCCCCCCGCCCGCCTCCCCCGGGGGACCCCGCATCCTTCCGGCCCGTGCAGCGCCTGCTCCGGGAGCCGCCAGGCCGGGCTAACCCCACCGAGCTCCCGGAGCGGATCTTCCCAGGGTGGAGCTGCCCGCGCCGGCAGCGGGGTTGCAATAGCGCAGGGACCTTCCTGTCCAGCCCCCGCGCCTGCACCCTGGGCGTGGAGACTCGGGCAGCACCTGCTGCCCCAGGGGCCGAGTCCCCTGTCTGCGATGAGACCCCCCCCCACCCCAGGGAACCAGCCAATAACCCCGCGCCACCCCGTGCGGTGAGTGGGGGCGCAGGGGAGGGAGGGAAACGGCCGCAGAGGCAGGAAATCGCTGCCTGGAAGAAGCGGGGGCGGGGACCGGAGGAACCCCCCTCCCAGTCAGCTCTAGGGCAGTACTGGGGGGGGGGTCTGTGCAGCTGAGCCCAACAGACTCCCCGCCCCCCAGCTCAGCAGCGAGCCCCTGGGACACCACTGGAGGTTGGGGTTTGGACCACTTCCTTGGAGCAAAGTTACTGACTCCGGGCTATGAAGGGGAGATTGCGCTGCAGTGATTTCCCTACCCCCCCCCCCGAATTTCCCCAACACCCCCCCCCCCCCAGTTTTGTGAACTAGTTACATGCCAATTTAGTGACACCCCCCCCCCCCCCAGTAAATTCGAACACTCCCCCCCCATTTCAATTCCTGGGGAGGCCACTGGTGCGCTGAGATCTGCCCCCCCCCAGCACCCAGGGGTGCTGGGACAATTTGTACGAGAGCCATTGAACTAAACTGTCAACCCTGGATCTGCTAGAAACCACTCCCCTGGTTCCAGCACCTCCCACTCTGCACGTTTAGGCTGCTGTTTGCAGCACTGACATGGCCTGAAAAGGGTTAACACACTGTGTGGTTTCAAAGCCCTTAGGCGATGTTTGCAAATGAGTTCTTTCTGCTAAGTGTGACTCATTTGTCAAAACACCGCTCCCCTGTGTTATAGGTCAGATCAGTAACGTTGTTCACAGCCCTGGAGTGGGGTTCCCCTACAGCTCAGGGGGCAGGGGGCCTCACTGTGACAGAACTTGGGTGGGTTTATTTTGGATGAGATTATAAATGTGGTTGACAGAGGCAATAGTGTTGATGTCAGACAGACTTCTGTAGGGTATTTGCATCAATACAGCCTGATATTTTGAATAAAAACTAGAACAATATAAAATTAACCTGGTGCACATGAGAGGGACCAACAGCTGGCTAAGTGATAGGTCTGAAAATGTAACTATAAAATCATCATCAAGTGGGTGTATTTCTAGCGGGATCCCACAGGGATCGGTTCAGGGCCCCACCCCCATTTTTATCGATGACCCGGAAGAAAACGTAAAATTGTCACTGATAAAGTGTGCAGACAACACAAAGATGGGGGGAGCGATGGATAATGGGGACAAGTCACTGATACAGAGCGATCTGGATTGCTTGGTAGACTGGGTGCAAGCAAACAATCCGTGTTTTAATATGGCTAAATGCAGGGGTGACAGTAACATTCAACACTTACCGGAGCTGACCCCTGGAAGAGGCGGGGCCTCAGGTGGAAGGGGAGGGGCTGGGGGTCAGCGTCCCCCCAGCCAGTCCATCCACGCTGCCTGGCCCTTGCCGCCCGGGGCTCCGGCTGCCGCTGGCCCCGGGGCAGCTGCTCCTTTTGCCCCCGTTGGGGGTGGGGGGTGGGGCCCAAGCAGGGTCCTTTGCCGCGGCAGCACTTTGTCGGCTTTAATGCCGGTACCGGCGGCCACTTTTTACCAATACTCCATATTGGCCTGTGCAAACTTACTTTCGCCCCTGGCTAACTGTGAATGTATAGAAACAAAGAATGTAGATGATGCTTACAACTTTATCCTGGGAAGCAATGCCTCTGAAGACTTGGGGGTCATGGCGGATAATCACCTGACCATGAGCTCCCAGTACGATGCTGTGGCCAACAGGGATAAGACATGGTTTAGTTGGGGTTGGTCCTGCTTTGAGCAGGGAGTTGGACTAGGTGACCTCGTGAGGTGTCTTCCAGCCCTAATCATCTATGATTCATTGATTCTATGCACAAGCAGATGCATACACAGCAGTATCTTGATTAGGAGTAGGGTGTGGTTATTTTACTTCTATATTTGGCACTGGTTTGACCACTGCCGGAGTACTGTGTGTTCCCTTCTTGTGTCCACAATTCAAGAAGCATGTTGATACATTGGAGAGAGGGTTCAGAAAAGAGCCACGAAAATGATTAAAGGTTTAGAAATCAGGCTTTATAGTGCTAGATTCAAAGAGCTCAGTCGATTTCATTTAACAAAGAGACGGTTAAGGGGTGACTTGATTACAATGTTTAAGCACCTGCAGGGGGAACAAATGTTTGATATTGGGCTTTTCAATGCAGCAGACAAATATATAAGACAATCCCATGACTGCAAGTTGAAGCTAGACAAATTCAGCCTGGAAATAAGAGGTACATTTTTACAGTGAGGGTAATTAACAACTGGAAGATTTTACCAAGGGTCGTGGTGGAGTCGCCATCACTGGCAATTTTAAAATCGATGGGATGTTTTTGCCTAAAAGATCTGTTCTAGGAACTATTTTAGGAACGTGCTTTGGCCTGTGTTAAGTGGGAGTTCACAACAGATGATCACCACGGCCTCTTTTGGCCTTGGAATCTATGAATTGTGCTGGGTGATGCACAGATCTTGATTAAGATCTGGGCCTCCATTATGCCAGGCACTGCATAGACCCAGTTTGAGATCAAGCCCCATTGTACCAGACACCACCCAGACCCCTACCAAGATCGGGGTCCCCCATTGTGGCAGGGGCTGCATAGACCCTGACTGAGATCAGGGCCCCCACTAAGGAGCTGCACGGACACACAGCAAGATACCGTCCCTGCTCTGAAGACCTCACAGTCTAAATAGACAAAGGCAGGATTATTATCCCTATTTTACAGATGGGGAAACTGAGGCCCAGAGGGATGCAGTGACTCGCCCAGACAGTCTGTAGCAGAGTTCGGAATTGAACCCAGCTTTCCTGAGTCACAGCCTAGGGCCTGAGCCGCACGGCTGGCCATTTAGATGAGCCCGAGGAAGTGCAACACCAAACAGTAAATGCTAGTTAGCCATCGATTTGCAGCTTGTGCCCTGCACTCCGAGAATGCATCCCTCCTGACTCCCATCCCTCCTGCCTGACCCCTGGCCAGAGCCCTCCCCTCCCCCAGCCTTTCTCTGAGGGCTCAGATGGGCCATGGCAGCAAAACCTCAGGGAAGGGTTTGGGTGGTTTCACTTCCTGCCCGTGAGGTTTTCTGCTCAGCGACAAACCCCTTTGCACCCCCCTCTCCCCAGTTCAGGGAACGAGCCCCGGCTGGATTCTCTCTCTCTCTCCCAGCAGGAAGGGGCTGCAGGAGCAGAGTTGCAGAGGAGGTCCCAGACCCTCAAGTGGGGAGATGCCGCAGAGGGCAGGGCAGGGCAGCGGGGGGGGGGGGGGGAGAGGACTGGGCAGTGCTGGAAAAGGGCTGTCTGTGCAGCTGAGCCCAGCCTCAGGGGAGATCAGAACTTGAATCTGAGCCATATTGTTTGTGGTTCATTCTCTCTCTCTCAGCAGGTGCCGGGATGGAGGGGTGAGAACGAGGAGGAGCCGGGACATTCTCAGGAAGAGGCATGGCAGGAACCCCCCCTCAAAAAATGTCCCTCTTGCCACCTGAGCTGGGGGAGCCGCTGACTATCTGCAGCCAGTGCGGGAAGAGCTACCGCCTGAGCACCCAGTTCCTGCGGCACCAGCGGACCCATGTCCGTGAAAAACCCTTCAAGTGCGACGAGTGTGGGAAGAGCTTCGGGGACAGCTCGGGCCTGCTCACGCACCGGCGTGTCCACACCGGGGAGCGGCCCTACCGCTGCGCCAACTGTGGCCGGAGCTTCAGCCGCAGCTCCAACCTGATCCGGCACCAGCGCACCCACCGGGGGCTGCGGCCCCACCGGTGCCCCGACTGCGGGAAGAGCTTCGCCGAGGCCTCCGGCTTCCTGCAGCACCGGCATGCCCATGCCGGCGAGCGCCCCTACCTCTGCCCTGACTGCGGGAAGAGCTTCCGCCACCACTCCGTCCTCCTGGCCCACCGCCGCACCCATCTGGGGGAGTGGCCCTACACCTGCTCCGATTGCGGGAGGGGCTTCCACCAGAGCTCCCAGCTCTCTGCCCACTGCCGGGCTCACCTGGGCATCAGGCCCTTCCAGTGCCCTGACTGTGGGAAGAGCTTCTTGGACAGTTCCTCTCTGATCATCCACCAGCGCATCCACACCGGAGAGAAACCCTACAGGTGCCCCGAGTGCGGGCGCAGCTTCAGCCGCAGCTCCAACCTCCTCCGGCATCAGCGCATCCATGCCGGGGAGCAGCCCTTCAAGTGCTCCCAGTGTGGGAGGAGCTTCCGGGATGGCTCGGGTCTGGCTCAGCACGAGGGGTCCCACCTGAAAGCCAAGATGTACCAGTGCACCCAGTGTGGGAAGGGTTTCAGCCAGAGCGCCACTCTCATTAGGCATCAGAGGACTCACACCGGGGAGCGGCCCTACACCTGCCCTGAGTGCGGCAAGAGCTTCAGCCAGAGCTCCACCCTCTTCCGACACCGGAGGATCCACACGGGCGAAAGGCCCTACAAGTGTCCCCAGTGTGGGAAAAGCTTCATCGAGAGCTCGGCCCTGATCCAGCATCAGAGAAGTCACACATGACAGAGGCCACTAGGGGAGCGCATCTGTTGGAAGTCAAAGTCAACCATTGGCCAGTATCAGTGTGGTGCTGGCAGGAGCAGGTGCCTGGAATATTATGGATTCATTGGCGGGAGGAAAACGTTAACCATTGGCCAATGTCAACATGGCATTGGCATGACAGCATGGCTGGAACATCGTAGATTAATTGGCTGGAGGAGAGCATCAACTATTGACCAATATCACCATGGTGTTGTGCATTTGTGTCTGGATTATCATAAATTAATCAGCCGGAAGAGAAGGTCAACCACCGGCCAATGTCAACATGGTTTTTGTGTGAGAATGTGGCTGGATTATCGTAGATTAATCAACCTGAGGAGAAGATCAACCAGTGGCCAATGTCAGCATGGTTTTTGTGTGAGAATGTGGCTGGATTATCATAGATTAATCAACCTGAGGAGAAGATCAATCATTGGCCAATGTCAACATGGTTTTTGTGTGAGAATGTGGCTGGATTATCATAGATTAATCAACCTGAGGAGAAGATCAATCATTGGCCAATGTCAACATGGTTTTGGTGTGAGAATGTGGCTGGACTATCATAGATAAATTGACTGGAATTTTCAAATGACCCTAATGCAGGGGTCTCCAAACTTTAGGAGACGAGGGCCACGTTAGATTTTTCAAGGAGCTTCACGGGCCGGCTTTAGGGAGTGCGGGGCCCCGCCGCTGAAATACCGCTGAGGCAGCAGCAGCCTTTAAACTGCCGCCGAAATACCACCTTGCCGCCGAGGCGACAGCAACAATTGGTTTGGGGGCTGGTCAAATTGAAGCCACGGGCCCGATCCAGCCCCCAGGCCGTAGTTTGGAGACCCCTGCCCTAATGGTGTCAAGTGACCATTACAATCAAATCCCCCCTTGGAAATCCCAACCATAGATGTGGAAGGCCAGAAGGGACCATTACAAACACACAGCCTGTCCTCGTGCCTAGCCCAGTGATATACTGACATTCTTGGCAGTGTGTGGAGGAGGTGTGGAGTCTGCTCAGCGGTAATTGTACTTTCCTGTCTCTGTACGAATTGTCTTTTCCAAGGTCTGTTTGCCGTGGTATTTAACAAGGTGAAACAGCATTTCCTGAAACAAGAACCCATCATTTCTGCCGTGTAAATGGACCAAATGTCAGTGTTTAAAGTGACCTGCAGAGGGGGGGAAATTAAGGCTGGGTTTGGGCCCCTTTTCTTTATCTTTTATGAAAAAAGTCTGGCCGTTTTATTTTTTAAAAAATTCTGCTTGGTTTGGGTGTGTCCCAAAGTAAAGCTGTATCTACACATATGTGTAGCTCTTTCACTACACCAGTCTAGTTAAAGGCATACAGCCCTCATAGTGTGGGCTCAGTTATACTGTTATGAAAGGACTTTTTTTAAATTATTGCTATTCATTTCTATTTACCATAGTGCCTAGGAATCCTTGTTGTGGACCAAAACCTCACTGTACTTGGTTCTGTAGAAACATGGAACAAGACATCAGTCCCTGCCCCAGAAATCGTACAATCTAAGGGTACGTCTATACTACAGAATTAAGTCAAAATTATAGAAGTCGATATTTTAAAACCCGATTTTATGGAATCCATTATGTGTGTCCCCACTAAAGACCATTAAGGCCATTAAGTCGGCGGACTGTGTCCACAGTATCGGGGCTAGCGTCGACTTTCGGAGCATTGCATTGCGGGTAGCTATCCCACAGTTCCCGCAGTCTCCGCCGCCCATTGGAATTCTGGGTTGCGATCCCAAAGCTTGATGGGGCAGAAAACATTGTCGCTGGTGGTTCTGGGTACATGTCATCAAGCCATCCCCCCTCCCTCCCTCCCTCCATGAAAGCAACCTTTTTCGCGCCTTTTTTCCGGGGTTTCCGGGTTTGCTACGGCAAGCATGGAGCCTGCTCGGCTCACAATGACCGTACGTCTCCAGCGTACGCCTGGACATTAGGTCTAGTGGGGATTCAGTCCCACTGTAATACGGGTAGAGAGATAGCTCGGCAGTCTGAGCGTTGGTCTGCTCAACTCGGGGTTGCGAGTTCAATCTTTGAGGGGGCCATTCTACCTGAGGCTGGTAGTCACGGGACTACACAGTAGAAGCTCCTTTCCTTCTAGCAGCAGATGGTGCAATAGGCTTTAAATCAGCATCGTCCCCTGTGTGCAGCAGACGGTGCAATATGCTTGCAAGCCATCATCATTATCCCCTGTGTGCTCGTGGCTAGCCGGGGGCACTTGGACATAAATGGGAGTGACTCTGGTCATTCTCTTTTTTACGTTTTGTTTAATGGAGATTCAGTACTGCCTGGAATACGGGCAGAGAGATAGCTCAGCGGTTTGAGCGTTGGCCTGTTAAACCTGTGGTTGTGAGTTCAGTCCTTGAGGGGGCCAGGAGAGGATGACGGATAGCAAGCATATTGCACCGTCTACTGCCGAGCACCCAGGAGATGATGGCGGCTAGCAAGCATACTGCACGGTCTGCTGTCAACCTACCCCTTGCTCCCCCCTCCCTCTGTGAAAACAACTGAGGGGGGAGCAAAAAATCCTTTCGCGCCTTTTTTCATGCGGGCGCCATATTGCTGACACCATTGTTATCCACCCGCCGCTTCCGCTGCCACTCTGCTGTCCTGCAGACGCCATACCAGGGAAAGCATGGAGCCTGCTCAGATCGCCGCAGCTGTTATCGCCGTTATGAACACCATGCGCATTGTCCAGCAGTATATGGAGAACGAAAACCAGGAGCTGCTACAGCTACAGCAGGCGAGGAGGCGACGGCAGCGTGGTGAGGACAGTGATGAGGACATGGACACAGACCTCTCTCAAAGAAGGCCCCCCCGCAAGATGAACATCATGGTGTTAATGGGGCAGGTTCATGCCGTGGAACGCCGATTCTGGGCCTGGGAAACAGGCACAGAGTGGTGGGACCGCATAGTGTTGCAGGTGTGGGATGATCAGCAATGGCTGCAAAACTTTCGCATGCGTAAGGGCACTTTCATGGAACTTTGTGACTTGTTTCCCCTGCCCTGAAGCGCCAGAACACCAAGATGAGAGCAGCCCTCACAGCAGAGAAGCGAGTGGCGATAGCCCTGTGGAAGCTTGCAACTCCAGACAGCTACCGGTCAGTCGCGAATCAATTCGAAGTGGGCAAATCTACAGTGGGGGCTGTTGTGATGCAAGTAGCAAATGCGATCACCGATGTAAAATGGGTACCAAGGGTTGTGTCTAAAACAAGAGACAACAGACGGAATGATGGTGGAGTACTAGCAAACAATGGGACACTATTGGGCCGCATCACTGACCGTGGTCTCAGCCCCAGCAGCCTAACCAGTTTTTGTAGGACTGATGGCATAGGAGGGATTTGAAGGAGGAGGGGGAGCCCCTCCCCGACGTGAGGGTTCAGCATGGGAGAAAGCCCAAAGGGGCTGGTTTGAAAATGTTAATCCAATCTGGATTGAAAAATTGTCAGTGATGGAGAGTCCACCGTGACCCTTGGAGAGTTGTTCTTATGCTTAATTATTATCCTCACAAAACTTTGCCCCTTATTTCCAGTCTGAAATTGTCTAGCTTCAACCTCCAGCCATTAGATCTTGTTATGCAGTGTAACTGTATCAGTAAAAAAAAATCAAAAAAAAATCACACCCTGACCAACAAAGCTCTGCTGGTAAAAGACCTAGGGGAGACACAATGATACTGGTGAGAAAGTCCTGTTGCTGGGATAGCTTATTCTGCCTAGGGAATTGATATAAGCCAAGCTAAAGGAACTCTTTTGTTGGTATAATCTATGTGTCCACTAGGGGGCTTGCTAGTATAGCAATCCTGCTATAACGGGTTTCTCAAAGCTTTTTTACTGGGACGGGGACCCCCTTTGAAAATATTTCAGGCTGTGATGCCCCCCTCCCCCCGAAAAGTGATGCTCCCCCCTCCCATGCCATCCTTACTTCGGCGCTGCTGCTGACATCGGCGCTGCCTTCAGAACTGGCTCCTGGCCTGCAGCCACTGCTCTCGTGACCCCCCTACAATAGTCTTGTGACTCCCCTTTTGGGCCAAGCCCCCCAATTTGAGAAATGCTGTGCTATGAACTACACATTTCCCAGACCCGAAGAAAAGCTCTGTGTAAGCGCATCTCTCTGACCAACACAAGTTGGTCCAATAAAAGATATTACAGCACCTCACCCACCTCGTCTCTGATATCCTGGGACCGGACCGGCTACAACCACACTGCATAAGCTACACGGCAGACTCCTTCTAGTGTAGACAAGACCCAACTCGGTGTGGCTGGACCACATGGGGAGGGGTTTAGGAGTCTACTCCGTCCTTGCTCCAGTAGCTCATGGAGCAGAGATGTATTCTGTTAGATCGACAAGGCCTGGGGTTCAATCATTCCACTGGCCCTCTGTGGCAGTGCAGTGGGGGTAGGAAATTATTCCCTTGGGGTTGGGGGGGGGCGCGTTATTGACCATCCCCCAAGCGAAATCCAGCAGCAGGTGCTGTTGGTGGGGCTGGTGACAGGCAGGTCTCCGCACTGTTACAGGCCTGCTCTGGGGAAGTGAGGGGGTTAGGAGTCATAGAATCATAGAACATCAGGGTTGGAAGGGACCTTAGGAGGTCATCTAGTCCAACCCCCTGCTCAAAGCAGGACCAATCCCCAATTTTTGCCCCAGATCCCTAAATGGCCCCCACAAGGATTGAACTCACAACCCTGGGTTTAGCTAGGGTGACCAGACAGCAAATGTGAAAAATCGGGACAGAGGGTGGGGGGTAATAGGAGCCTATCTAAGAAAAAGCCCCAAATATCAGGATAGTCCCTATAAAATTGGGACATCTGGTCACCCTAGGTTTAGCAGGCCAATGCTCAAACCACTGAGCTATCCCTCCCCCCCAAAGTCTACAGTAGATTCCTTGTGAGATGCAGCTGGTGGGAGTGGGGGGTATGGGGGCTGTTTATCCAGGGATCTCTCACCTGGTGCTGAGATGCAGCAGCTTCTGGGGTGGAGTGTGGGGGTGTTTAACAGGAACGGTGCTTTAGGAGGGAAGTGAAAGAGAATCCTGCAGTGAGCTGAAGCCACAACCGGGGGCGGGGTATGGGGGATAGAGGGAAATGAAATGGAATTACCCAACCGGGACGCTATTTTTATTGCTGTTTGTATTGCAGTAGCAGCTGGAGGCTTTAACTGAGGTCAGAACCCCATTGTGCCAGCTGCTGCCCAGACACACAGTGAGACAGTCCCTGCCCCCAGGAACTTAAAGCCGCTAGGTCAGGGGTCTCAAAGTCCCGGCCCGCGGGCCATCTGCGGCCCGAGAACCTCCCCACTGCGGCCCGCGGGAACTTTTAAAAAACTTCTTTCATCCCTCCCTGGGGGAGGGGCGTGGGCAGGAGAGATGCAGCCACGCAGCTCCCATAGGCTAGGGGAGAGGGACAGAGATACCATCACTAGTCACCGGGCAGAGTCAGCCATGGAGGAAGTGTCACGTTTTCCCACAATGAATATAAACAAGTCAAAATACTGGACACAGCGATCGGGCGCACACCTCGCTGCCATCCTGAAGGTTTCAACGGCTCAGTCCCTGAGGCCAAACATCGACAAACGGACAGAGCTGACGCGTTGCCGGGTGGCTGGCAAACGCTAAAAACGCTCTGGCAGGCGAAGAATTGCATCAAGTCGAATGGCAGTTTTATTAGTTCTAAGAAATTCGAAATAAAAAATGCAATAGGAACGTTTTCTTTTCTGAACACCATCTTCAGGGACAGGATTGGCCCGCTGGGAGGATTCGAGGACCGGCCCTAAGATAAATTGAGTTTGAGACCCCTGAGCTAGGTAGAGTGTTTTTCAGATGGGGAGACCAAGACTCAGAGTCTCGGTGACCTGACCAAGGTTGCCCAGGAGCTAATAGCAGAGCCAGGAATTGAACGCAGGTCTCCAGCACAGCACCTTAAGCAAGGCCCTGGTCCTCTCCTGGTTCTGCCAGCAGGCTGCAGGGTCACACCCTGATGTTGGGGGGAAAGATCCTAGCTCAGTTTCTTCCATTCAGTCCATCACAGTGGGATCTTTTGGTGTCAAAGGGCACAACCCCTACTCCCAAAGCAAGGGAACCCCAGTACTACAGTTTACATGTAGCCCCCCTCTTCCAGTCGGGGTCCCCTGACATGATACCCCCCTCCCCGAACCTGCTGCTCAGGGGACACCTGAGCCAAACAAGGCAGGACTTTCTGACACTGCCCGCCCCCCTCCCCCAGCAGATGTTTCGAATTTTGTCACTGGAAATCAGCGCGAACAGCGGAAGGAAATGCTTTCGCTCTGCAGATGCTTCTGCGCTCCTCTCCCCCTCCCCCGCATGCCCGCTGCTGACCCCACCCCCGTGGGAAAAGCAGGTGATAGAAATCTGCATAATCATTTCCCCCAAACTCTGTTTCCAGCACCTCGAGCCGGCTCTTCCCCCCTCTGCCTCCGCCCGGTCGCTGTCTCCACAACGGGCTGGCGAGCCCGCCTTGCCGGATTTCTCCCTTTGCCATCATGCCCCGCGCCATCTAACTCCCCAGATCCCCGGGCATCCATCACACGCCACATCCCGACATGGCCAGGACCCCATGTGCCTCCCCTCTGCTGCTGCTGCTGCTGCTCGGGACGCCTCTCAAAGGTGGGTTGAATTGAGGGAGCCAGGTTGGGTCAGTCTGAGCCCCCTTCCGGGAGCACGTGGAAGGCCCATGGGATGGAGGGTGTCTGGACTGAAAGCACCCTGGTGGGGCAGCAGATTGAAGGGTGAGGCAGCAGGGCGGACTCTGAGCAGTTGGTGTGGCACCTGCCCCAGGGGATGGCATAGATTTGGGGAAGACGTGGATGGGATGAACCAACCCTGGGCACTGCAATTGGTTTGTGGGTTCCTCTCACTCCAGCAGCTGGCCTCGGGGCGGGGGAGCTGCACCGATTGGACAGGAAGGGGCGACGAGAGGGAGAAGCAGACCCATTAGAAATGGCATGGCTGCCTGGCAGCGTCTGGTGTGTCTATAAAGGAGGGCAGTGGGGTTTATGCCATGCTCCGCTTGTTAGATACGCCCCGGGCTGGACCCCCTTGGTCGTGAGGGTCGCCCCGGGCCGGGTGCCTTCGGCCATGAGCGATGTCCCGAGCCAGATGCCTTCAATTGTCAGTGTCACCCCAGATCAGATGCCCTCTGTCCTTAGCGATGCCCCTGTGACCGACCCAGGGTACAATCCAGACTAATGAGTAGCTGTGTCACCCCTGCCCTGTAATCTGGGGTGCCCTTTACAACGCCTTGATGCTGTGGCCTCCAGCCTGGACACTGCTCACAAACAGCCTACAGCATGCAAGTCACTCCCAGCTACGTCTGGGTGATCTGCAGCCAGCCAGCCACTCCTTGGCTCTCACCAACCTTGGTTATCCTGCAGGATGATCCCAACTCACTCCCAGTCTCAGATTTCCCCCCAGAAATCTATGTCCTGTACTGCTCAGCCTCTCCTGGACAATACAAGTTTATATAAAATCTGTCATTTTATTAATAGAAATAATATGCACACACCTTGTTACCCCAAATGGAGTTTCCCCAAACACCTCAATTTAAACACACTGGATTAAACAGAGCAGCAAAACAAGTTTATTAACTACAAAGAGAGAGATTTTAAGCGAGCACAAGTAATGAGTAGGGCCCTACCAAATTCACAGTCCATTTTGGTCAATTTCCCAATCATAGGTTTTTAAAAATCATAAATTTCATGATTTCAGATTTTTAAATATGAAATTTCACGATGTTGTAATTCTAGGAGTCCTGACCAGAACAGGCATGTTGTGTGTCTGTTGGGGGTGGGGTGGGGGGGCGGTGTCACAAGGTTATTCTAAGGGGGGTCGTGGTACTGCTACCCTCACTTCTGCACCGCTGCTGCTGCCGGCGCTGCTGCCATCAGAGCTGGGTGTCTGGAGAGCAGCAGCTGCTGGCCGGGAGCCCAGCTCTGAAGGCAGAGCCGCCGCCAGCAGCAGCGCAGAAGTAAGGATGGCATGGCTTGGTATGGCCACCTTTACTTCTGCGCTGCTGCCTGCAGAGCTGGGCCCTCGGTCAGCAGCCGCCGCTGTCCAGCTGCCCAGATCTGAAGGCAGCAGCACAGAAGTAAAGGGGGCAATACCGCGACCCTCCCAGAAATAACCTTGTGACCCCCGCTGCAACGCCCTTTTGGGTCAGGACCCCCCATTTGAGAAAGGCTGGTCTCTCCTGTGAAATCTGTATAGTGCAGGGTAAAAGCACACCAAAAAACAGATTTCATGGGGGGAGACCAGATTTCACAGACCTGGACACGTTTTTCATAGCTGTGAATTTGGTAGGGTCCTAGTAATGAGACATAAACATCAGAAATGGTTCCAAGAAACAAAGCTAAAATGCAACTGGTGCTCAACTTAACATGCTAAGTTAAATTCAAAGCAAAGTTTTCTCACCACCTGTTCTCAGAAGTCTTGCCAACCAAACTGCTTAGGTCAGGCCCCCTTCTCCGGTTTAATGGCCACTTCCTTTTTCCCTGCTGGTGCGGTGAATCAAATGGCTGTAGAGAGAGTCAGTGTCATTTCCAGGGGTGTGTGTCTATAGGGAAGGATGCTCCCTGCTGCTTTTTCTCACCTGTTGGAGCTTCTTTTGTTGCCCTTCCTGCTTGATGTCTCTGTTTACGGCATAAATGCAAATTAAGCAGAGCACCCATCTCTTTGTTTGAGACAGGCTTGTCTGCCAACCTCAGTTTGGAATAGCTGTTAGTAACGCCAAAGAGTGGAATCTTATAACTTCACATACAATGCTGCCACACCTATTTTATCAGGACAATATTGACTAGCAAATTATGACTTTTCAAATGATACCTCACATGGCATACTTTGTACAAAGATTATTCCAATAGGGGTGCAAGGGGTGGACATAGGGGTGCATTCTGTCACACACTCCAGCCAGATGCCCTCAGTCATCAGCATTGCCCCACATTGGATGCACTTGGTCGATAGAGATACCCCGGCCTGGACACCCTCGATTGTTAGAGACATGCTGGGCTGGATCCCCTTGTTAATTTCCGCCATCCTGGGCTGGATGCCCTTAATCATTAGGGATCCTCCAGGCTGGACACCTGTCATTGTCATTGTACCCAATCAGTTTTCCCCTAAACACTGCCCACCTTTTCAATCCTTTTTAGCGTGTGTTTGGGGTGGGCGGAGGGAGGAGGGCTCCCCTCCTGCCAGTGAAACGAGCCACTGCAGTGGGGAAACAGCTGCCCCTGGGGACAGCTCAGATTTCAGGCTGGGTGTCTCTCAGCCCTCCGAGTGCATGCGGCTCCCTCTATGTAGGGATGCCCGGCCATGAGCAGCCTGTGAACCCCAGAGATCATGGGGCACAGGGGCAAATCCTTCCCACACTCCGAATCTACCCTGGTGAGTCAGCGGGTTACGAATGGACTCCTCTTCCGAACGGTCCAGCCCCCACCTAGCTCTCCTGCCTGCCACGGTCCCCACTGGCCTCCCTGCTGCACTGTGTCCACCCCCCGTTCCTGCTCACACAAGTGCCCCCACCGGTGCTCCCTCCCCATTGCGGGAACCCCTCCCCCGCCACCCCAACTAACACTCCTGATCTGTGATCCCTCCTCATTGTGGGAACCCCTCCCTCTGCCCCCCAACTAACATCCCGTAATCTGTGATCCCTCCCAATTGCAGGAACCCCTCCCCCACCATCCCGACTATCACCCCTAATCTGTGATCCCCTCCCATTGTGGGAACCCCTCCCCCACCACCCCGACTAACACCCCTAATCTATTATCGCTCCCATTTGCGGGATCCCCTCCAACACACCCCAACTAGCACCCCTAATCATAGAATCATAGAATATCAGGGTTGGAAGAGACCTCAGGAGGTCATCTAGTCCAAGCCCCTGCTCAAAGCAGGACCAATCCCAACTAACTCATCCCAGCCAGGGCTTTGTCAAGCCTGACCTTAAAAACCTCTAAGGAAGGAGATTCCACCACCTCCCTAGGTAACCCATTCCAGTGCTTCACCACCCTACTAGTGAAAAAGATTTTCCTAATATCCAACCTAAACTTCCCCCACTGCAACTTGAGACCATTACTCCTTGTTCTGTCATCTGCTACCACTGAGAACAATCTAGATCTGTGATCCCTCCCCATTGCAGGAATCCCTCCCCCTGTCTCCCAACTAGCACCCTTAATCTGGGATCCCTTCCCATTGCGGGAACCCCTCCCCCTGCCCCTCAACTAACACCCCTAATCGGTGATCCCTTCCCATTCCCGTGGCTTGTGTAGTCGCGGCGTAGCGCCAGCGTTCTAAAGAAACCCACCTCCACGAGGGGCGTAGCTACTGTCTCCACAGGTGCTTTACAGAGCTGAAACTTACAGCACTCAGGGGGGTGTTTTCCCCCCCCCGCCTGCCCGCCCGCCCGCCCGAACGAGAAAGTTGCAGCGCTGTAAAGTGCCAGTGGAAACAAGCCCTAAAGAATCATACCCCTCCAGCCTTCAGGACACCTGGGTTCTTCATGCCTCAGGCCGAGAGCTATGCAGTGTTGTCAACTCAGGATATTTGGCATTTCACATAAAGCCCCAGCTGCTCGGGTCATGTTTAGAGGCGAATCGTGTCTTTTGTAGTGTAAAACACAGTGCACCTCTCCAGCCCTTGTCCTGGGGAGAGACACTAGCAACCGTGACCCTTGGCGGCTCAGAAGTCAAAGAAGGAAAACCACCAACTTTGGGGATTGGTCCTGCTTTGAGCAGGGGGTTGGACTAGATGACCTCCTAAGGTCCCTTCCAACCCTGATATTCTATGATTCTATGATTCTTTGACTTATCATTGTGAAAAAAAAAACCACCCAGGATATTTTAAGCCAATCGTATGGTTTCAGGGACCTGGTGTAAGATTTTTGAATGCTTGGGAATGGCAATACTGCAGCGGGACCCCAGAGGTTAATACAAAAAAACACCCTAGCTTTCTGTCACATTGTACTAAGGTATCAAAAACAGCTATTTCCTTGTGGCCTGTGGTTTGGAGTGTGTGAAGAAAGCACACCAGCAGAACCTCTGCTTTCTCCACACTGACTTCCTGCTAACTGCACTGGGGCAAACCGGGTGGGAGGGCCGATGGGTTGGAGCCAGGACCCCTGGGTTCTGTCCCCAGCTCCGGAAGGGGAGTGGGGTCGAGTGAGTTGGAGCAGGGGGCTGGGAGTCAGGACACCTGAGTTCTACCCCTGCTTTGTCTCCCCTTGGCCTGCGATGGAATGAAAATGCCTTTCACGGCCTGCAAGGCCGCATCTCGCTGCACAGTGGCACCAATGTAGCTGCGTCTGGTGAAGATGCTCAATCCCAGGGGCTCTCAACCTTTCCAGGCGACGGGACCCCTCTCAGGAGTTGGATTTATCTTGCGTACCCCAAGTTTCACCGCCACCTAAAAACAACTGGCTTACAAAACCTGACGTAAACATAGAAAAGTGTCCCAGCCACACTAGTACTGACCAACGGCTGCCTTGCTCATTTTTACCATATAATTATAAAATAAAGCCATTGGGATGTAAATATTGCACTTACATTTCAGGGTATAGCGCGGTATAGACGAGTCATTGTCTGTGTGATGTTTTAGTTGGTCCTGACTTCGCTAGAGTTTTTTATGTAGCCTCTTGTAAAAATAGGCAAATCTCCAGATGAGGTGATGTACCCTCCGGAAGACCTCTGCGTACCCTCAGGGCAGGGCTGGTGCTATAACAAGGCGACCCTAGGCGGTCACCTAGGGCACCAGGATTTGGGGGGCGGCGGGCGGCTGCCTCCCAGCTCCCTACTCAGCCGCTGAGCAGGGAGCCGGGAGGCAGCTGCGGCGAGCCGCCTCCCTGCCCCATGCTCAGCGGCTGAGCGGGGAGCCAGGGGGCAGCTGCGGCGAGCCGCCCCCCTGCCCCCGGCTCCCCACTCAGCTCCTGTGGCCCGCAGGTGTGTGTGTGTGGGGGGGCTGAGCACCCGGGGGCGGGGGAGCTGGCTGTGTGGGGGCGCAGGGCTGGTGCAAGGAAGTTTTGCCTAGGGCACAAAACTTCCTTGCACCGGCCCTGCCTCAGGGCTATGCGTACCCCTGGTTGAGAACCACTGTCCCGTTGTCATTAAAAGCTAGGGTGACCAGACAGCCAGCGTGAAAAATTGGGACGGGGGCGGGGGCGGGGGGGGAGTAATAGGAGCCTATATAAGAAAAAGACCCCAAAAATCAGGACTGTCCCTATAAAATCGGGACATCTGGTCACCCTATTAAAAGCCCACCTCCGCAAGCGGCGGACTCACATCCCGGCATGACGTAAGTTATGCCAACAGAGGCGGTAGCGTAGACAGCGCTTCTCCCATAGACTAGCCCGTTGCTTATTTCACACGCGGGCTTTCGACATAGCAGGGCCTCTTCCTCTTTCAGTTATTATCACCTGCAGTTAGGAAACCAGCCGGGGCTGGGGGCAGGCGGTTAACGCAGAGGAGCGCGCTCAGAAATGTGAGGGAGTGTAGAAAGACAGATTATAGTGGGGCGGTAGGCCCACCCCGCAGCTTGACAGCTGATTTCTCTAAATGCTCTAAAATCCCCACACCGACTGGGTTTGGCTTGGAAACGGCTCTGCCCCGAGGGCTGCAGGGTAGGGAGAATGGTCCAGATGTGTGTGTGGGGGGAGGAGTTTTCTAATGTTTCGGGGGCTCGAACACGCCCCAAACGGATTGCACGTGGAGCCATGATCTCTGCCAGCATCCTGGGTAAAAGCTAGCTCTTTAATCCCTTGAGACCAGCGGTACAAGGCACTTGCTGCCTTGTGGCTTTTGAAGCTAAGCAGCACCCACGGGTTGTGAGTTGGAGGCTCTTTGTACACTACAGTGTAACTGACAGAGCTCCCGCCCGTCAGTGTAGAGCAGCCAGATTAGAGAGATTACGGCGGTGGAGCTGCACGGCTGTGAGCTCTCCAGGGCAGCCGTAGCCTGAGTCGGACCTGGGGGAGAAGTCTGAGCAACGCGTGTGGTGTGCACTAGCCGTTCTCAGTCTGCGGGGGGCTCCGAATGGAAGTTTGGCTTCAGGTTAAGAGCTGGTATTTCAAAGTCCTCAAGCAGATTCATATTTTATTCCAGGAAATTCACTGACAGCCACCTTAGAATCATAGAATCTCATGGTTGGAAGGGACCTTAGGGGGTCATCTAGTCCAAACCCCTGCTCAAAGCAGGACCAATCCCCAATTTTTGCCCCAGATCCCTAAATGGCCCCTTCAGGGATTGAACTCACAACCCTGGAAATACAGGAAATACAGAGTTAAGGTAAACGCCCACATAACCTTAACTCTGCCCTCTTTGAGTGATGCCCCAACGTCACGGGCGGCGGGTGGCATAGGCAGGGGAAGGCTGTGCCTCCCCAAACAGCCTGGCGTGGCCCCGCCCATGCTCCGCCCCCAGGCCCCCTCCTGCCTGCTTCAGTTCCCATCCCGCCGGTGCTCTTCTGTGGCCGAGAGGCCGGGGTTGGGGACGTGTTGTGGGGAGGGGCCAGGGGCTGTGGGGGCGTGTGTGCTCCTGGCTCCAGCAGGGGAAGAAGGATGGGAGGGGCGGGGCCTCGGGCAGAGGGGGAGGGGATGGGGGCTAGCCTCCCCCAATGGTGCATTCGCCCATTGCCCTTGCCCAGCGTGCTCATAACACACACACTGACCCTCTGCCTTTGTGCCGTACTGAACAGGAGTTCCCCACACCTGCCCTACGCTCACTTAGCCTAGTCCACCGAAAGCCCCTCCCCCCATCTGCTAAATTTTGCAACCCCTTTAGCACCCGTGTCACCTTCATATGCACGGTGCTGTCTGGCACTCTGCTTTCACTTACCCTCCATTAAACCCCCAGAGCACGCTCACCTCCCAGCTCACGGCTGACAAGCTCCCGGGCAAGAAGATCCCTGTGCCCTGCCACTGACAAAGCCTACACCACACAGGGCTGAAATAACTGGATCTCCCAAGACACACATGCACTTCTTTGATCACGTACACGGGGGTCAGGGAGAGGGGCTCACAACTGCTCCCCCTCGCCCGCAGATCAGCTCAGACCATCACGCCGCTGCCAAGCTGCTCCAACTAATCCCTCCCTCATTCAGCATAGCTACTCCTAGTAGAGGGAATGCAGCTGCAGTGCATGTAGATAATTCCCAGGGGCTCTTGCCAGCCCCGGGGGGCGGGCACAGTTAAGGTTACGGGAGCATTTGCCACCACTTTGTATTTCCTGGTTTGCAGAGGTTCAGGTTTTACTGACCTCGACGTGCAACTTTCCCTCTGTGTTTAGGAAGTTTTTTGAACAGAAAGAAGCGTTATTAATAGGAGCTGGTGGTCATTTAGGCAGCTGTAATGCTACTGTGGTTAATGAATATAATGACACCACCTAGCTCGCGCACGATGCTTTAGCTCAGTAAATTGCAAAGTGCTTTAGAAAGGAGATAAATATCTTTAGCCCCATATTAGAGGTGGGAAAATTGAGGGACAAAGAGGTGAAGTGACTTGGTCAAAGTCACTCAGCAGCCAAGCCAGGACTGGACCCCATGACTCCTGAGTCCCACGGGTCTCACTGCATGGCCACACAGTTGCTATGTGATTCCCACCCCCGCACCTCCCCCCCTGTATGTTTTGTGTGGGGGCAGTACCAGGTTTACAACGGCACTGGCGCGCCAGGCCCACACTCAGAAGGGGCCCTGGCACCCGGACTGTGGCCCCGCCCCCACTCCACTCCACCCATGCTGCACCCCAAGGCCCCGCCCACACTCGGCCTCTTCCCCTTGAGGCCCCACCCACCACTCGCTCCTCTCCACCCTCTCCCCCAGGGCCTCGGGGCATAGTGTGGGAAGCCTTGTGGGGAAGAGGCCGAGCAGGGGACAGAGTCTTGGTGGGGAGCATGGGTGGGGCTCTGCGGGGGAAGAGGCTGAGCGGGGGCAGGGCCATAGCCTGGGTGCCCAGGGCCATACAAGATTAATCTGGCCCCGTGTGAAGCACTGGGGTTAATGGTCCTGCTTTGAAATGTTTGCAGTGTGTAGTTGCTAAGAGGGCGGGTGAGAGAAACCTGACATGGGCCATGTCCCAAATACCGTATGAAATTAGTCATCAGTGAAGGCACCGAAATGGACACCGTGTAGCGTCAAGCACGAGGGTTTATTACGCTCCGCGCTGGCGGAGGGTTACTTTGCTTATTAGGCTCAGAGACACTGCTAAACAATTGATTACAATAGATTATATAGGGTGCTCGTGGGTGGAGGGAAACGACGGGGTGGGAGGTTCCGAGCCCCTGGATAGTTTTTAGCAGCAAGACAAGGGTAGCACAATAAGCCAATAGTCTAAAAGATTACATAACGGCTCCGCCCATGGTTCAGGTTAGCGTACAACATACTGCTAATCCACAGGTGTTTTGCCTTAAACTGTTTTTATGACAATGTATAAGTTGAATCCTGATGTGGGGTTCATAGGAATGAAGTAGCTCTTCCGGTTGGCCAACAGGTACATTCCTGGGGGTAAAGCCAAAAGACATTAAAAAGTACATGGTAATAGAAATTGTTTACCATTGTGCTTTTAAAAACTAGCGTTGGCATCTATGAAATAGAATATATCTGTGAAGGGGGAGGATGTCATATCTCATAGGCGCCGACTTGAGTTGGCACTGGTGGGTGCTCGCACCCCTCCCCCCGCCCCCGGCTCTGCCCCAACTCCACCCCTTTCCCAAATCCCCACCCCCGCCTCCTTCCCCGGGCGCTCCACATTTCCCTTCCACCCCCCACCCCAGGCTTGCAAGCCTGGGAGGGAGGGAGAAGAAGCAGAGCACCCACGGGCAGGTCCCCGCCGGCCCCCCCGCCCAGCTCACCTCCACCTCCGCCTCCTCCCCCGAGGCGCCGCTGCTTCGCTTCTCCCCCCGCCCTCCCAGGCTTGCCGCGCGCCAAACAGCTGATTCTCACGGCAAGCCTGGGAAGGAGGAGGGGAGAAGCGGAGCAGTGGCGCCTTGTGGGAGGAGGCGGAGCGGAGGTGAGCTGGGGCAGCGGGGTGCAGGGGAACCGCTCCCTGCCCCAGCTCACCTCCGCTCCGCCTCCACCTCCTCCCCCGAGGCGCCGCTGCTCCGCTTCTCCCCCCTCCCTCCCAGGCTTGCTGGAGAATCAGCTGTTTGGCGTGGGGCAACTCTGGGAGGGAGGGGGGAGAAGCGAAGCAGTGGCACCTCGGGGGAGGAGGCGGAGGTGAGCTGGGTGGGGGGGCTGGCAGGGAGCTGCCGGTGGGTGCTCTGCACCCACCAATTTTTCCCCGTGGGTGCTCCAGCCCCGGAGCACCCATGGAGTCAGCGCCTATGTCTCGTACTAACATGTTGGACCTCTCCCTCAACTCTAGGTTGGTATTTGAGGAGGGTGTTTGCTATCTCCTTCCTGCACCGGGGAGTAGACACTGAGGCCCCTCGCAATGCTTTGTGCGTCTGTAACTTCTGATAAGGACACCAACTACTGCTCCCCGTTTGGAGTTTTGCTGACTTTGCTTATCTAGTAATGAAGGAAGGTTGTCTCTTGTTTATCCAGGTTTTCTTAGCCCTTATTATTCATAGTTAGCTAGGCCCCAGGCCTTAAACCAAACTGTGGAATTTGGGCTGATGTAAAAAGTTTTTGACAGAAACTGTGGTTAAGATTTTACATACCCATTAAATGGATCATGGCCCTTCAATCAGCAAGTGCTTTGCTGTATCCAGATCAGCAGCGCAGGATAATGCTGAAAGGGGGAAGGCTAGAAGGAAGGGTCTGTACACACCTCAGAGAGGTGAGAAGTGGCATTTCAGGTGAATAAGAAGGGCCCACGGAGATGAATCCAGCCTGAAACAAAAGCTCTGAGACGTGTGAACTGCTCCATTCATGTCAGTGGGTGTCCGCCACCCCCCCCCCCCCGTCCCCCGCACACACACACACTGCTTGGGAGCCTGGGATATGCATCGAGTGTGCCTGTTCTCAGCTCCTCACCCCAGTCTCAGGCCTGGCTGACCTACAATGGTAGGTCGGTATAAGGCGGCTGATGTCAGCCTAACCCTGTAAGCGTCTACTCTGAAATGTTGCTCCCACCCATGTAAATCGCCCATTGCAGCTACTTGCATCGCCTGTTGGCAGTCAGCCCCGCGCGGGGGAGGGGGGCTTCAGCGGTCAGTGCCCCCCAATGCCCCCCACAGTTAAGCCAGTGGAAGCGCTCCGGGTGAGGACGATGGCCAGAGCTAGCGTGGCCGTGAAACGCCGCTTTTATTGCCGCAGTGGCTGTACGGCGACTTAATGTGGCCATGTAGCCACGCCCCCAGCAGCGTGGCCTTGGTGCAGGGTCCCCACGTGCCTGTTCTCAGCTCCCACCCGGAGGGGCAGGCCTGCCCCAGAGGCTGGTTCATATGGGAGCATCAGGGAGAGGGGCTCAGACTTCCATGGAAGAGCAGAGCTTCCCCGGATGGCAGCTCACGGGCCGTGGGGGTGGGGGGATGAGGCAGAGAAAGCGCCTCAGACCCCCTAGAATGGCTCAGACACCCCCAGACCCCAGAACCCAAACAGGAGGGGGAGAATATGGGACAGGCGCCCGCTCCCTTAATCCCACCACTCACTCTGCCACCCAGCCCTATGTCACTTCTCCAGTCCTTGCCCCCTTCCCCGACGTCCCCTTCCCATAATCCCCCCACTCCTTGCCACAGCCCCTCCTCCCCATGCCTTTACCCCTATTTCCCCCTCCCCTCCCAGAAAACATTCACATATTTCATCTTTTTCTTTAAAAAAATAACAGTTTGAGCCCCTGCTGAACTCAGAGTGCCCGTCCCCAAACTAACAACAGCCGTAAGGAATGCTTGGGTTTGGGGGCGGGCGGCACCTCGAAAACGTCTTGCTCAAATGACCCCAAATTTGGATCACGAACTCTATCCAGCACCCCCACAAGACGCACCAGATTTCAAAGCAGTACGAGTCAGCGTGTGGATTTTAGAGCAGTGGTTCTCAACGAAGGGTACGCAGAGGCCTTCCAGGGGTACATCAGGATATTTGCCCAGTTTTACAACAGGCTACATAAAAAGCACTAGCGAAGTCAGTACAAACTAAAATTTCATACAGGCAACGACTTATTTATACTGCTCTGAGTGCTATACCCTGAAATGTAAGGACAATATTTATATGCCAATTGATTTATTTCATAATTATAGGGTAAAAATGAGAAAAGCAGCAATGGATCAGTACTAGTGTGGCTGGGACACTTTTGTATTTTTATGTGTGGTTGTGGAAACAAGTCGTTTTGAAGTGAAGTGTAACTTGGGGGTACGCAGGACAAATCCGACTCCTGAGAGGGGTCCAGTCGTCTGGAAAGGTTTTAGAGCATTGAGAAAAGTCAACCTTCAAAGAGAAAGGAGTTCTCAGCGTTAGCACCATGGGCTCCTGCTGCTGGTTCCTCATCCATTTTCTGGGCAGTGGCACGAGGGGGTGGGGAAGGGATAGCTCAGTGGTTTGAGCATTGGCCTGCTAAACCCAGGCTTGTGAGTTCAATCCTTGAGGGCCATTTAGGGATCTGGGGCAAAAATTGGGGATTGGTCCTGCTTTGAGCAGGGGGTTGGACTAGATGACCTCCTAAGGTCCCTTCCAACCCTGATATTCTGTGAGTGCTGTCAAACAAAGCAAATGGCTGGGACTCTCATCGCGGGTGGGCTGAAAAGGGGGCCGCTGACATCAGGGATCCACCTGCTGCAGAGAGCCCAGTTCTCAGAACTGCCGGGAAGTCCACATAACCAGCACACTGCCGGACTACCGCCCTTGGTCAACCCGGTAACTCTGAACACAGAATGACATTCAGCGTCCTGCGGTGACTGAGCCAGTCTGCACCACTGAGCACTTTCACCCCTGGAGTTCCAGGGGAAAGGAGAGCTGAGAGAAATGTCAAATATTAGAGAATTGGCCCTACTGGGGGCATGTAGGGGTCAGGAGAGGGCTAGAGTCGGTAACCAAGCGGCTGCGCTGTGGTCCCTGGTGTCCACGCTCTACGAACAACTTCCTTAAAAAGCAAAGGAAATTCCTGCCTTGTTAAGGAGAGTTCTGGTCACCCTTGTGCCCTTCCCAGAAGTGGAGAGCAGCTAAATGTCACCCTCTTCCAATGGGACACGCCGCAGTGAAGGGACGCGCCACCCCCCAGAACACCACCTTAACTCTGCCCCCGTTGAGCGATGCCCCCACCTGCCCCTGGCAGGCGTGGTGCCGACCTCCCAGCTGGGGCGGAGCATTGTGGGGCGGCAGAGCGTGTCCTCGCTGAGCCACGTTCGGGGCAGGCTTAGTAAACAGCAGCTGGCTTTGCCCGGCCTGGGCCCGACCACTTCACCTGCTCTGTGCAGGCCACCCCAGTCCTGCCAGATGCGCCAACCTCTGGGAGCTCCCCTTCACTCCCCCCTGCCTCACAATGCATGGCTACATATCTTCTCATCCCCTCAGCAAGATGAAGCAGCTGCGTTCCCCTCCCTTCACAAACCACATAGATCAGCCCAGGAACAAGGGGTCCCTGATCCCCTGTGGACAGATGCCCCTCTCCTCCTATCACGGTGCAGCCTACCTGCCCAGCCAAACCAGCTGGCCCGAGCAAAGAGCATGGACAGACAATAGCACGTTCACAGGCTTACTCTCCATAGGCAGACCCAGTAGCCTAATGGATAAGGCATTGGCTTCCTAAACCAGAGATTGTGGGTTCAAGTCCCATCTGGGGTGAAAAACTACCCTGGTTGGAACTTACTCAGAGGGTAGAGATTGTTGCCTTTTTTCCCCCTTGAAGGTGTGCTGGCCCCTGGCTGGCTTTTGGGGAATGGGACATGGGGCCTTTCACCTCTAGGGGATGCAGGGTCCAAGATGGGGGGACTGGCTGGCTCAGGAGGGACATTCTGACTACACCTGTTCAGTGGTTCCCTGTGTGAGGTGAGTTTGTTGGGTCTCTGCCCAAATTTTGTTGGGTCTCGGCACAAATTTCCCCAGTCCCGCAACCAGTCCCCCTTGTTCCCTGAGGGCTGGATGGAATACAGAGCCCAACCTCCCATCACCCCCTGGGGTGGGGGCTGCCTATGTGGGGGCGCTCTCCCTGGGCCCCCCAGTGAGCTGGAAGCTCTCCTGTCAGCTAGTTGCACACTGACTGCAACATGATGCAAGCAGGGTGGAGAGGTGTTAAATGACACCGGGGGGACCGGGCCGAGCGTGGGGCTGGCCTCAGCCCAGAAGTCACAAACCACATGGCGCAGATGACATAACCAAGGCAGGGTTCCTGCGCAAGAGAGCGAGTGTGAAAGGCAGAGCGAAAGGAGATGGCAGTAGGTCACGGGTCTTGGCAGCCCGGCGTCGCCACTATGGGGGATGAAGGGGGTCAAAGGGTTGAGGTCAAAGGGCAGGGTTAGGGTTAGCAGGGTTGAGTAGCGGTGTCCCCACTGTGGCTGCGCAGAAGGATCTGACCCAGTTTCCTTCAATTCCCCCCTCCCCTGTAGGGCCAGCCCCCACCCTGGGGTACAACATTGACACTGTCCACCCGGAGGTGCTAGCCCCCAAGGCGAGTAGGACTTTCGGGTACCAGGTGCTGCAGTTCAAAGATGCAAGGTAAGAGACCCCCCGCACACACACACTGCAAGAGAGACACGGGGTTAGAGGTGCTGGGGGATCAGGACTCCTGGGTTCCATCCCCAGCTCTGGGAGGGCAGTGGGGCCAGAGCAGGGGGCAGGGAGTCAGGACTCCAGGGTTCTATCCCCAGCTCTGGGAGGGCAGTGGGGCCAGGGCAGGGGGCAGGGAGTCAGGACTCCAGGGTTCTCTCCGAGGTGCTGGGGGAGGAGTGGGATCTAATGGGTTAGTGCAGGTGAGGCTGGTTGTCAGGACTCGTGGGTTCTGTTCTCAGCTCTGGGAGGGCCGTGGGGTTTAGTTTATGATGTAAGGGGCACCATTCTGTAACTAGGCCCCAGCCTGGGGTGCATTTCAGTGTCAAGGATCGCCAGGCCCCCGCCCGCTCTTTCTCGGTGGGATCCCCCCAGCCTGTGTATGGTCCCTGCTGGGTCATGCTGCTCCCTCTTCCCCTTTCACTACCCGAAGCATGCTGCATCCGCCAGGGCTAATTGGGAAGTGAGAGTATGTCAGGGGGCCACAACTGGGCAGCACCGGGGTGGGGTGACCCAATGAAGGACTAACTGGAACACAGAAATCGGGAAGGAGGTGTGTGTGTGTGGGGGGGTCTCGTCACGTGTTAGAGCAGGGAGGGGGTTGGGAGTCCGGACGCCTGGGTTCTTGCCCCACCCTGTGTGGGGTCCCTGGCAAGCGGGTATTTCCCATCCCCAGGGTCTGAGCTGCCTTGTTTTACAGTGTCGTCGTGGGAGCGCCCGGGGACCAGAACTCCACAGGGCAGTTGTACCAGTGTGCTGTGAAGACAGGCTCCTGCCAGGCCATCCCATTGCCGGGTGGGTCTGGGGAGAGATCGGGGGCGGGGGGGAGCGGCAGGGGACACGGGGAACTGGACAGGGTGAAGCACTGACCCCTTTTCCCTCTCCTTGCAGAGAGTGCTCAAATGGCGCATCTCGGCATGGCCCTGGCGAGCAACAGCGCCGACGACAGGCTGATTGTGAGTGTGGAGGGCAGGGGAGGCATGGGCTGCGGGATGGGTCCTGATGGGACGTCTCCAGCTCTGCTGGGGAATAGACAGTTGGGGATGCTCCTGCCTCAGGTGGGGACAGGCTCGATGGGGCGTCACCCTCTCTGCCATCCCCTCTGGGTATGAGCCTGCTGTTGGGCTCATACCCAGAGACCCAGGCCCCGTCCATAGGCGCCGACTCCGTGGGTGCGCCGGGTCTGGAGCACCCACAGGGAAAAATTGGTGGGTGAGGGGCACCCACCGGCAGCTCCCCGCCAGCCCCCGCGCCCAGCTCACCTCCACTCCGCCTCCGCCCCCGAGGCGCTGCTGCTCAGCTTCTCCCCACTCCCTTCCAGGCTTGCCGCGTGCCAAACAGCTGATTCTCGTGGCAAGCCTGGGAGGGAGGGGGGAGAAGCAGAGCAGCGGCCCCTCGGGGGAGGAGGTGGAGCAGAGGTGAGCTGGGCAGGGGGGCCGGTGGGGAGCTGTCGGTGGGTGGTCTGCTTCTCCCCCCTCCCTCCCAGGCTTGCAAGCCTGGGGGGGAGGGCGTGGAGGGGAAATGCGGCACGCCCAGGGGAGGAGGCGGGGGCAGGGATTTGGGGAAGGGGTGGAATGGGGGTGGGGCCAGGGGTGGAGTTGGGGTGGGGCACGAGCACTCACCAAAGTCAGCGCCTATGGCCCCCATCCCCCTCTCCCCTCCCTGTCGGGTATGGTTCATTTCCAGTCCCCTGTGCTCCCCACCCCTGCATCCCATACCTGGCTGGTAACTGCCCTGCTCGGTGCCCCCCATAGGCCTGCGGCTCCGGGTTGAACCGAACCTGCGATGGGAACCTGTACCTGAGTGGGGTCTGCTACCTCTTCAAGGGCCGCCTGGAGCAGCCCAAGGAGATGACGCCAGGATTTGAAAGTAAGGAACTGACAAACTCAAAGCACTGAGCCCCCGTTGCCGTCCCACAGAGCCCAGGAATCCTGGCTCCCCGCTCCAACCCACCAGACCCCATTCCCCTCCCAGAGCTGGGGATAGAACCCAGGTGTCCTGACTCCGAGCCCCACTGATGACCACTAAACCCCACTCCCCTTCCCCGAGCTGGGAATAGAACCCAGGAGTCCTGGCTCCCGCCCCCACCCCAGGCGCCAACCTTCTCTGGTGGTTCCCCACAGAATGCCTGAAGGGGAATGTGGATCTGGTGTTTCTCTTCGATGGGTCGGGCAGCATGAACAAGGACCAGTTCAATGCCATCAAGGACTTCATGATCGACGTGATGGAGAAGCTGGGAACCAGCACTATACATGTATGTGATTGACTCCTGCCCTGCCTGGTGCTAGGGGGCGCTGCCCTACAAACACCGACCAGGCCCCATCTCCCTAGATGGGTGCTACAGGACTCTGCCTTCCATACCCCATATCGGGGGGAGGGATAGCTCAGTGGTTTGAGCATTGGCCTGCTAAACCCAGGGTTGTGAGTTCAATCCTTGAGGGGGCCATTTGGGGATCTGGGGCAAGAATTGGGGATTGGACTAGATGACCTCCTAAGGTCCATTCCAACCCTGATATTCTATGATCCCGGCTATGCCCCATCTCCCAGCTTGGCACTACTGGGTGCTGTGTTACAGGGGGGTCCTGTCCTGGCCAGTCCCTATCTCTCAGCCTGGCTCTAAGGAGTACTGTACAGCAGGGATCCCAGCCCTGCCCTGTCTACTGGCATGGCACTGGAGGGTGATGGGGTGCTGTTCTGACAGCCCCTCTTCCCTGCCAGTTTGCCGCAGTGCAGTTTTCCATGCACGTGAAGACAGAATTTGACTTTAACGATTACAAACGAAACCAAGATCCCCGGGAACTCCTGAAGAATGTGACGCACATGGACAGCCTGACAAACACCTTCAAAGCCATCAACTACGTTGCGTGAGTAACCGGGGGCGGGAGGGAGGGATGGACCCGTGATAACCAGCCGTCCCGTGCCCCACCCCAGAGGTGGCTGCATCTCAGTGCTGGGGGGAGGGAGCCTTGTAGAAACAGCTCCTGTACCCAGTTCTGGAAGTGGCTGCTTCTGAGTGCGTCTGCCCTGTTTCCCCGTGTCCTGCAGAGACAAGGTTTTCACCCCAGAGCGTGGTGCCCGGGAAGATGTGACGCGAGTGATGATCATTATCACGGACGGAGACCCCACCGACAGCGGGAATGTGACGGCTGCCAAAGAGAAGAATATTGTTCGCTACATCATTGGGGTAAGGAACCCAGGAGTCCTGGCTACCAGCCCCCCACTGCTCTAACCCATTAGACCCCACGCCCCTCCCAGAGCTGAGGAGAGAACCCAGGCGTTCTGGCCCATTGGGACTGACACAGGCTCCAACGTCCTCTCTTGCTCTCTCCAGATTGGCAATAACTTTCAGCAGAACGATTCCAAGGCCTTGACACAGTTCGCCTCCGAGCCCACTAGCCAGTTTGTCAAGGTGCTGGACAACTTCGAAAAGCTTAAAGGCCTCTTCAGTGAGCTGCAGGCCAAGATCTACGCCATCGAAGGTACCGGCGCCCGCTGGTGTGTGACCAGGATTGTGGAGGACACAGCTTGGCAGCACCCCCTGGTGCATGCACTGGACATGCACAGCCCCCCCGCCCACACACCTGGTGCATGCATTGGACATGCACAGCACCCCCCCTCACTTGGTGCATGCACTAAACATGCACAGCCCCCCCAACACCCCCTGGTGCATGCACTGGACATGTGTAGCTCCCCAGCGCCCCTGGTGCATGCACTGGACATGAGCAGCCCCCCAGCATTGTGGATGTACTGGACATGGACAGCAGCCCAGAGCACACACTGGACACAGAACTCAGCAATTCCCCTATGGGTGAAAAGCTGAGGCACATAAGCAGAACCCAGGAGTCCTGACTCCCCTCACCCCGCACTTCTCTAACCCACTAGACCCCCCCACTCCCTTCCCAGTGCCCGGGATAGGACCCAGGAGTCCAGCCTCCCAGCCCTCCCTGCTCTAACCATCCATTCTGTCAGCTGTCACTGAGATGCAGCTGCCTCTGGGATGAGGCATGGGGGCTCGTCACTGCTCTGACCTCCCCCCCTACCCCCCGTCTGTCTTGCAGGTACCAGCAGCCGCAGCTCCTTCCACCTGGAGCTCTCGTCCAGCGGGTTCAGTGTGGATCTGGCCAAAGTGAGCCACAAGGAGCGGGCCTGGGCTATAGTGGTTTGGGGTGGGGGAGGGGTCTGAGCTAGTGAGGTTCAGGAGGGTGGGAGAGGGGCCAGGGCTGTGGGGTTCAGAGGTGGGGGGTGGCTTGGGGGGGGGTTGAGGAGGGGCCTGGGCTATGGGAGTTCAGGAATGAGCTGGGGCTATGGGGATTTGTGGGGGGGAGGCTGGGCCATGGGGGTTCAGAGGGGTCATGGAGGGGCCAGGACTATAGGGGTTCAGGAGGGGAGGGACCTGGACAATGGGGGAGGGGCTGGGCTATGGGAGTTCGGCGGGGGGGTCAGGGAGGGACCCAGGCATGGGAATTGAGGGGCTCCCCATTGCCTCTGCCCTCCCCTTTGCCCCATGGTGTGCCTCTCACCCCCTGCAGGAACGGGTGGTGCTGGGGGCCGTGGGGGCAGACGATTGGGCGGGGGGCCTGATTGAGCTGCGGGGCAACTTGGCGCTGGAGACCTTCATCGGGAGCCCCTCAGCCAGTGAGCAGATAAAGGACGCCTACCTGGGTACGTCACCCCCCAGCCCCTGGGCTGTGGTGTGGGGGCCATTTATGCAAGGATCCCTCACCTGGCACTGAAATGCGGCTGCCTCTGGGGTGGGGCGCGGGTGCCATTTATACAGGGATCCCTCACCCAGTTCTCACAGCTCTGGGGTGAGGGCCTCTGCAGCTGGGTGGCTCTCCGGCTACTGAAGCTTTGGAGGGCTGAGCGGGGCACACCCGGCGAGGCCTGCCCATCCCCCCTCTCATCCCAAGACGTTTCCGGCCCCCAGGCTACGCGGTGAAATCCATGCAGCACCGGAACAGGATACTCTACGCCGCGGGAGCCCCCCGCTATCAGCACGTTGGGATGGTCATTGTGTTTGAAATAGACCCCGGCAGCAAAAACTGGACAGATTCTCAGCACATCATGGGCACGCAAGTGAGAAGGGGACCGCCGTGCTTCAGGGAGTGGGGAGGGGGCTCAGCAGGGGGCGCTGTGCTGCAGGGGGCGGACAGGGGGCTCAGCAGGGGGCGCTGTGCTGCAGGGGGTGGGCAGGGGGCTCAGCAGGGGGCGCTGTGCTGCAGGGGGCGGGCAGGGGCTCGGCAGGGGGCGCTGTGCTGCAGGGGGCGGGCAGGGGCTCGGCAGGGGGCGCTGTGCTGCAGGGGGCGGGCAGGGGCTCGGCAGGGGGCGCTGTGCTGCAGGGGGCGGGCGGGGGGCTTGGCAGGGGGCTCGGCAGGGGGCGCTGTGCTGCAGGGAGTGGGCAGGGGCTTGGCAGGGGGCGCTGTGGTGCAGAGGGCGGGCAGGGGCTCGGCAGGGGGCGCTGTGCTGCAGGGGGCGGGCGGGGGGCTTGGCAGGGGGCGCTGTGCTGCAGGGGGCGGGCGGGGAGCTCAGCAAGGGGCGCTGTGCTGCAGGGAGTGGGCAGGGGCTCGGCAAGGGGCGCTGTGCTGCAGGGAGCGGGCGGGGGCTCGGCAGGGGGCGCTGTGCTGCAGGGGGCGGGCGGGGGGCTCGGCAGGGGGCGCTGTGCTGCAGGGGGCGGGCGGGGAGCTCGGCAGGGGGTGCTGTGCTGCAGGGAGCGGGCGGGGGGCTCGGCAGGGGGCGCTGTGCTGCAGGGAGCGGGCGGGGGCTCGGCAGGGGGTGCTGTGCTGCACGGAGTGGGCGGGGGCTCGGCAGGGGGCGCTGTGCTGCAGGGAGTGGGGAGGGGGCTCGGCAGGGGACGCTGTGCTGCAGGGGGCGGGTGGGGGCTCAGCAGGGGGCACTGTGCAGCAGGGAGCGGGCGGGGGGGTCAGCAGGGGGCGCTGTGCTGCAGGGGGCTGTGCAGCACGGGGTGGGCAGGGGGCGCTGTGCTGCAGGGGCTGGAGAGGGGCTAGGGAGGGGGCGCTGTGCTGCTGGGTGCAGTGCGAGGCTCGCTAGGGGGCACTGTGGTTGCTCCCTACCTCTCTGACCCCCACCCCCCTTTGGTTTGCAGATTGGCTCCTATTTCGGGTCAGTTCTGTGCTCAGTGGACGTGGACGGGGATGGGGACATGGACGTGCTCCTAGTGGGGGCCCCCCTGTACTATGAGGAGAGGAGTGGAGGCAGGGTCCACATCTATCGCTGGGGCCAGGTGAGTAAGGGGCATAGACAGGGGCTAAGAGCACGGAGGATGGGGGGGGTCTCCCCAGCAGGGGGGTCTCCCTAGGGTGTTCCCAGGGCAGTGCTGGGGTCCCTGCAGGGGATGCTGACTCTGTATCTAACCTTTCCGTGCTCACTCCCCAGGCCGGGCTCACCAGCGCTGCGGTGCTCCAGGGAGCCACGGGGAACCCCCTGGGCCGCTTTGGCGCAGCCATCTCGGCCCTGGCTGACCTGAACGGGGACGGCTGGGCGGATGTAGCCGTGGGGGCACCGCTGGAGAGCAAGGAGCGGGGCGCTGTCTATATATACAACGGCCACCAGAGGGAGCTCAACACACACTACAGCCAGGTCAGGAGAGGCAGTAGGGGGCGCTGTGCCCAATGTCCCATCCTGGCACTAGGGGGCGCTGTGCTGTGAGGGGTCCCAGCCATATCCCATCTACCAGCCTGGCACTAGGGGGCGCTGTGCTGTGGGGGTTCCCAGCCATGCCATGTCTTCCAGTTGGGCGTTAGGGGGCGCTGTGCCATGGGGGAGGTCACAGTCATGTCCCATCTCCCACCCAGCCATGTCCCATCTCCCAGCCTTGCACTCGGGGCAATTTGCCATGTGGGGGGTCCCAGCCAAGTCCCTTCTCCCAGCCCAGCTCTAGGGGGCACTGTGCCATGGGGAGTCCTGGCCACGTCCCATCTCCTGGCACTATGGGAGCCCTGTCCTGCAGGAATCCAGCATTCACATTCTCATTCTGTCGTGATTTCCCCCCGCTCCGTGTCCCACAGAGAATTGAGGGCGCAACACTCTCTTCTGGTGTGCAATACTTTGGCCAATCCATTCATGGACAGATGGACCTCAGTGGGGACGGGCTACCAGACCTCACCGTTGGGGCTCTAGGAGAGGTGATCATGCTGAGGTGAACCTGTTTACCGGACTCCTGGGTTCTCTTCCTAGAGAGTGGGACATGGGGGGCCTTTCCCCTCTAGGGGCTGCTGGGTCCCGTCTGGCCTGAGGGCAGGGGGACTGGTTGGATCAGGGGGTGGGGAATGGGCCACCAGACCTTTCTCCTCTAGCGGGTGCTGGTTGACACTGTCCCTTGTTTCCCCAGCTCCCGGCCCATCCTGATGGTGATCCCCACGATGTCGTACTTGCCAAAGGAAATCCCAGTAAAGCAGGTGGAGTGTTCAGGGAGTGTTTCCTCCCGGCAGGGTGTTCAGAGTAACCTTACCGTCTGCTTCAATGCCAGCCAAGCCACCACGCGCCACCGAGGTCAGAGACAGGGTCTGAACCACTTCCTCTAACCCATTAGATCCCAGCTCTTCCTTTTCTAACCCACTCGCCCGTACTCCAGACTTTATGCATTCCCCCGCTTCGCTCCCCACAGAGCCGCTCTCTGCCAACCTCACCTACTGGCTGGAGATTGATCCCAATCGCATGAGGAGCCGAGGGGTGTTTGGGAACGGGCAGAGGAACATGTCTGGGACTCTGGAGATCTCGGAGGGGGAGCACTGCAAAGCAGAGATGATCCAGATATCAGTAAGGTCCCGCAGCGGGAACTGGCGTATCCATTGGGGTAATAGCGCGCGGCTGCCTCGGGAGCGGGTCACGGTGGCTGTTTATACAAGGGACCCGCACTGTGGGGTGGGGTGCAGGGACTGGTTATACAGGGATCCCTTGCCTGGCGCTGAGCTGCAGCAGCCTCTGGGGTGGAGCGTTGACATAGCGTTCACTCTCTGTCCAGAACTGCATTGAGGATTACGTCACTGAGATCAAGATCTCGCTGCACTTTGCCCTCCAAGAGGCCGATGGCCCCCGCAGGACCCCGCGCCCGATGCTGAACCCCTTGTACAACTCATCAATGACAGAGGTGAGGGGAGCCCAGACTGGCCGCGCTTGGCACTGTGGGGCTGGCTGGGCTCCGGGGCTGATCTGGGAGGAGGCCAGCCCAGTCCAGCTGATCTGGGATTAACCTTCGGGCTCTGGTCTCTGTTGCAGATCCCCTTCGAGAAGAACTGTGGGGAGGATGGGGTGTGCGACGCCGAACTGCAAATTCGCTTCCACCAGAATATGTATAGCAGGGGGCACCGTGCTGCAGGGGGCGGGCGGGGGCTCAGCAGGGGGCGCTGTGCTGCAGGGGGCGGGCGGGGGCTCAACAGCGGGCACCGTGCTGCAGGGGGTGGGCGGGGGCTCAACAGTGGGCACCGTGCTGCAGGGAGCGGCCGGGGGCTCAGTAGGGGGCGCTGTGCTGCAGGGGGCAGGCGGGGGGGGGCTCAGCAGGGGGCGCCGTGCTGCAGAGGGAGGGTGGGGGGGCACAGCAGGGGGCACTGTCAGGGGCTTGGCAGGAGGAGCTGTGCTGCAGGGAGCGGGCGGGGGGCTCCTCCCCAGCTGTCCCAACCCACCCCAGCTTCTGCTCCGTCCATCTCCCAATGGCTCCTTCCCCACTGCCACCTGCCCTATTCCCCTCTCATCCTGCTCACGGATTTGGGGAAGGGGCGGCAAATCCGGTCGCGGGGGTGTGTGTCTGTTCCCATGTACCGCCCATTGCCCGGACACCTGGGTCCTTTGCAATCCCCCTGCCCCTCACATTATTTGGTGCCCCATGCGGGGAGTTGCTGCTAACCGGGTCTCTCCCCGCCCCTGCCCTCTTCCCGTAGGTCGCAGCATCTGCTGGTGTCGCCCTCTACTGAGCTGCAGGTGGTGGTGGAGCTCACCAATAGCGGGGAGGATGCTTACCACACCGCTGTCCACCTGCCCCAACTGCCAGGCCTGTCCTTCCGCAAGGCCTCGGTGCTGGAGGTAGGCGGGGCTCAGGCTCTCAGCAGACTCAGGCAGACACCCCTGCATTGGTGACACTTGGGACAGCTTTAAGCTGGACCAATCTCAGGGAGGCCTGGTTGCCTCAGGGGGAAGGGGAACAGGCCACATGGGGCCTTTCTCCTCTAAGGGGCGCCATTGCTGATTGGGCCCCAGGGCAGGGGACTGGCTGGCTCAGGCGGGTGGGGAATGGGCCATGGTGCCTTTCACATCTAGGGGTGCCAGCTCTGATGCGGCCCCAGGGTGTCCGGGGACTGACTGTCTTGGGGGCTCTCGTTTCCTGACTGGTCTCGCAAGCATTGCTGGCCGGGATTGGGGGGGTCCTCCCCCGCTTACTTCTCACTGGTGTTTCCCCCCCACAGTCTAGCGTCCAGGCCAAGGTGAGCTGCAATGGCCTGGAGACTCCAGACACTAATGCCAGGAACCTCTCCTGTAACGTCAGCCACCCCATCTACTGGGGGGACAGCCGGGTGAGTCAGTGCCGCCCCCGCCATGGCCCAGAAGGGTGCTAGGGGGCGCTGTGCTGCAGGGATCAGGGTGCTCAGTAGGGGGCGCTGTGCTGCAGGGATTGGGGCACTCAGTAGGGGGGCGCTGTGCTGCAGGGATCAGGGGGCTCAGTAGCGGGCGCTGTGCTGCAGGGATCGGGGCACTCAGTAGGGGGCGCTGTGCTGCAGGGAGCAGGGGGGCTCAGCAGGGGGCGCTGTGCTGCAGGGAGCGGGGGACTCAGCAGGGGGCACTGTGCTGCAGGGAGCAGGGGACTCAGCAGGGGGCACTCTCCCCTCGCAGTCAGTCCTGACTCGATTCTTTCTTGCCCTGCGCAGGTTCTGATCCAGCTGCTGTTCGACATTCTCACCAACAGCTCCTGGGGGGACTCTTTGGAGCTGGACGTCATGGCCAGCAGGTGGGAGCCGAGCTCTGGACTCGCCTCTTAATTACTGGGACCGAGCTGCCGCTGGGGCCATCCCTGTAGATCCTGGCTGCATGGGCCACAGCCCGCCCCTCTCCCCGCCAGCTGCGCGGGCCACAGCCCCCATTTCTTGGACACTGAGAGGTTGGGGGGGGGGGGGTTGTGTCCTGTGTCACGGGGAGCATAGTTGTTCCTCAGCTACACCTCCCAAAGCAAGCTGGGTTGTATCCTTGCACCCTACCCCAGAGGCGGCCGCATCTCAGCGCCAGGCGAGGGATCCCTGTATAAACATCCCCCACGCCCCACCCCAGAGGCAGCTGCATCTCAGAGCTGAGCAAGAGATGGAACCTGTAAAGCACTTTGGGATGTCTGTGGTTTAAGGGGCTATAAATATCTGTGCCTGCCAGGAGGATGTAGCTGGCGTATGGGGCGGGAAGCCCAGCACTCATTCGGGACTGGGGGTGGCTGCCGGGGGCTGTAACGTGTTTCCTTCTCCCCTGCAGTGACAATGAGATGAACGGGACCCTTGAGGATAACAGACACTCTGTGTCGATCCCAGTCCTATACCCCATAAACATCATCACCAAGGGGTAAGACACCAGCCCCCTCTCCCCTCCCAGAGCTGGGGCTCCTCATGCCTTAAGCTCCCTCTTCCCCTCTCTGCGTCCCTGACCTGTGGGGCGGTGCCAGCCCTGCTCTCTCTTCTCACCCATGTCCCTCCCCCTCGCAGAGCGGAGGGGTCCAGCCAGTATGTCAACTTCAGCTCCCTGAGCCCAGAGAACAAGACTGTGCAGCATGTGTACCAGGTGAGGGGCTGGGCAAGGTGTGGGGGGGTGCCAGGCTGGCCAGGGGGAAAGGCCGGGATCCGACAGGGGGCGCCCTTCCCTCCTGCCCCATGACACTGCCCCCAGACTTCCACAGCCCTCTCTCCACAGCTCCCTTCCCCACCTCCTGCCTCGCCCGCCTCCCATGTCCCACTCCCCGGCCTCCCGTGTTACCGCCCGCCACGCCCGACTTGAATGCCCCACCCTCCCCTAATGCCCCATGTCTCCTGTGGCCCGGGTCATGGCCCGGCCATAAGGGCCTGGTCCGTGGCCTTGGCCCCATTGCTCTCGGCGCTTCTCTTTGGCAGGTGGAGAACCTGCTGCCAGGGCGTTTCCAACAGCCAGAGGTGACGGCATTTGTGATGGTGCCGCGGGTTTTCCCGGCCGGTGGACTAGCCTGGGAGCTGCAGGCCGTGCAGACGGTGAGTACAGCGTGAAGGAGCAGAGACGAGGCACAGGGGACGTCACACAGCACCCCTAGTGCCAGAGGGGGAGGCGGGACACAGCCGGGGCCCCCACGGTACAGCACCCCTAGTGCCAGAGGGGGAGGCGGGACACAGCCGGGGCCCCCATGGTACAGCACCCCTAGTGCCAGCGGGGGAGGCGGGACACAGCCGGGGACCCCCACGGCACAGCACCCCTAGTGCCAGGGGGGGAGGCGGGACACAGCTGTGGCCCCCACGGTACAGCACCCCCAGTAGCATAGCCAGAGGGGGAGCAGAGTGAGCGGCCGCTCCTCCTGTGAGCAGAAGCGGCGCCTTAAAAAGGAAGCGGTGCCGCTTCTTGCACTCACCCGGCGACGCTCTGGGTCTTCAGCGACATTTCGGCGGCGGGTACCACCGAACCCCCGGAGCGAGTGAGGACCCGCCGCCGAAGTGCTGCCGAAGACCCGGAGCGCCGCCGGGTGAGTACAGGGGGAGGCGCCTTTTTATAGCGCCGCTCCCCCTGCGCTCCAGACCTGGCTGCGCTACTGAGCACCCCTAGTGCCAGGGCAGGAGATGGGCCATGGCTAGGCCCCACCACGGCGCAGCACCCTGTAGCGCTGGGCTAGGAGACAGGACACAGCGAGGATCTGACACTCAGCTGTTCTACAAGCTCACCATGACATGTGATGGACTCTCCTGGGTTTCCCTTGCTCCCCCAGGACTCCAAGGTGAGCTGCCGTCCTGTCGCCATGGACGGGAAAACTAAAGAGACAGACGCCAGCAGCATCCCCGTCCACACTCTCAAGGTAGGCATCTCTGCCCTGAGTAACGCGTAAGACATGTCTCAGCCCAAAGCCATTTACAAGGATCCCTCGCCTGGTGCGGAGATGCAGCCACCTCTGGGGAAGGGCGTGGGGGCTGCTTATACAGGGGTCTCTCACCCAGGATTGAGGTGCAGCCACCTCTGGGGCAGGGCAGGGGGTCTGTTTCTACAGGGATCCCTCACCCAGCACTGGGATGCCATCCCCTCTGGGGCAGGCATGGGGGCTGTTTACACAGGGATCCCTCGCCCGGTGCGGAGATGCAGCCACCTCTGGGGCAGGGCGCGGTGCAGCGTGCAGAATGCAATGTGGCTAGGACACCTAGGTTAACAGCCCCCACCTTTGGGGAACAGTGTCAGGGAATTTTTAATGCCCAGGATCTCACTCTCGTGCTGAGTTTGAGACACCTTCAGGCAGCACCACCTGGGGTCAGCTCTGATGGCGAGGGGGCAGTGCCCTCTACTGAGTCCCCCTGCCCCGCTCCCTGCAGCACAGCGCCCCCTAGCACCACGCTGGGGCATTGGGACCAGCACTGACTGAAAGGGGCGAATGCCTCCTGTTGACCCTCCAACCCGCTTCTTGGGTTTTCATGCTGAGTCTCCCATCCCAGCACTAACCCAGCCTGCTCTAGGTTGTGCGTGAAACCTGCCAGGGTCCCTGCCTGCCAGGCCATGGCCCATTGGAGCCAACAGCCCCGTTCCTCTCCCTGAGCCAGGTCCCCACCCCTCACTGGCCTCAGGTAGGCGCCGACTCCGTGGGTGCTCCGGGGCTGGAGCACCCACAGGGAAAAATTGGTGGGTGCAGAGCACCCACTGGCAGCTCCCTGCTGGTCCCTCCATCCAGCGCGCCGCTGGTTCCTCACCTCTGCTCCGCCTCCCCTGAGCGCGCCACCCCTGCTCCGCTTCTCTCCTCTCCCTCCCAGGCTTGCCGCCAAACAGCTGACAAGCCTGGGAGGGAGAGGGGAGAAGTGGAGCGGCAGTGGCCAGGGCGGCATCGAGAATGGGGCGGCAGTCCGAGTCCCGCGGCGGCAATTCGGCGGCAGGTCCGCCGCTCTTCCTGCCGCCACGGGACTCGGACTGCCGCCCCATTCTCGCCCACCGCGGCAACAATTCGGCGGTGACTGTTGTGGCAGCAAAATTGTCAATGGAGGCAGAGAGGAGGTGAGCTGGGGCGGGGACCGGTTCCGCTGTCCCCCCCCGCCCCTTCTGAGGGTTACATCCTGTGGCCCTCCCCAGCTCACCTCCGCTCCGCCTCTGAGCGCGCCACCACTTCTCCCCCTTCCTCCCAGGTTTGCACGCGGCAAGCCTGGGAGGGAGGGGGGTGGAGGGGAAACGCAGCGCACCCAGGAGAGGGGGCGGGGATTTGGGGAAGGGGTTGGAATGGGGGTGGGGCCGGGGGCGGGGCGGTGCGAGCACCCACCGGCGCCGGCCAAAGTTGGCGCCTGTGGCCTCAGGAACCCCTTGGGTCCCTTTGTGCCCATATTCCCACACGTCGTCTCTCCGGAGAACCCCCTCCCCACCTTGTGCTGGTGTGTCTTTTCCTAGCACTGCTCACCCAGAGACCGGCAAATCTACGAGTGCAGCCTGGGCCGGATAGACGCCCCCTCCGTCATCACCGTCGTCGGGCAGTTGTCGGTTACCGGCAAAATTGAGGTCAGGGCTCCGTGCGAAGATACAGGGCCTTTCTCCTCTAGGGGACACCATCACTGAGCCAGCCCCAGGGCAGGCTGGCTCAGGTGGGCAGAGAATGGGACACGGGGCCTTTCTCTTCTAGGGGGCGCCAGGTCAGTTGGGAGCTGCTGTAGAGATTGAACCCACAGCTTCTTGATCTGACAGGTCAAACCTCCTCTAGCCCTGTCCATAGCGTGGCCCCTGGCGGGGACCGAGTACCCCCCAGGGTTAGCGTCAGGGTGAGGTGTGATGCCTCCATGCCCCCCAGAGGTGCCAAGAATGGCAGAGAGCGCCAGCGAGGCTGCCCTATGGAGGCGGGATTGACCCATCTCATGCTCTGCCCTCCCATGTGGCGCGTCATCCCCCCCACACCCCACCGCAAGATAACAGGTGGGGGGCCAGGGTGTCTGAGGTGTCTCTCCCTCCAGGCCTCCTCCCGGTCCCAGTTCTGCACTGCCCTGTGGTTCACCTTCAACACCAGCAAATACGTCAGCCAGTACAGCGACGAATTCACGCAATCCCAGGTAATGATCTTGGCCGTGAACCCCCCCACCCACCCCTCCTTCCTTCCCTGCTCCCCACCCTCTTGCCCCACCTGTGTCTGGGATTCAGTGCCCACCACCCAGCCCAAACTGTCTTGTGGGGCTCAGCTCCTGCCCGAGGGCCTCTCAGCCCACATGCCAGGTCCTCCCTCCCCAGAGGCAGGTGGGGTTTCCCCCCTTACAGCCCTGTCTGCATTTCCCGTTACGCCCCGTGTCTGCCCCTGCAGGTCACCACGGAGGTGGAGCTGGTGCACGTGATGAATTACCTCTCCGTATACATAGGCAGCGGGGTCGGGGGGCTGCTTCTCCTGATCCTGATGATCGTTGGCCTGTACAAGGTGAGATGGGCAGGGACTGGCTGGGCGATAGGACCCTGAGGCACTCAGAAGTGGTGCGTTGCAGCCAGCCGGGCCCTGAAGCAGCCAATAAAATCGCTGAATCTTTCTCCAGCAACATTTCCCCCAGGGGATCCCAAAGCCCCACGCAGACATTGGAGGGGGCGCGTCACCTCCTTAGCGCTCGTCCAGAGATGCGTCCACCTCTGGGGTGGGGGGCAACACTCTCCAACAGCGAAGGGGAGGAATTGAAAAAGAATCCCATGTCCCAGTTGAGAGCACAGTGGGGACCTGGCTGTCACAGAGAGGAGAGAATGGGACATGGGGTTTTCCCCACTCGGGGGCGCTGGCTCCAATCAGACCCCAGGGCATGGGAGATGGCTGGCTCAGGGAGGCAGAGAATGGGGCACACGGCCTTTCCCCTTGAGGGGGGGCAGCAGCTCCAATTCGAGTCCAGCATGGGTCAGAGAGAGTTTCTCTAGTCCCCTAGTCAATCAATAGTGGTTTTTCCTTTTCCTGGCAGTGTGGTTTCTTCAAGCGTAATTACAAGGACATGATGGACCATGAGCCAGCGGCTGGGAATGGGGAGGCACCTGCAGAGGCTGGCAAGGAGGGAAAGGCAGATGAAGACTGTAAGGAGGCACTCACCACAGATGCTCCCAGTGAATGACCAAACCCTCCCTACCCCCGGACCATGGATCCAAGACCTCCTCTTCCCTCCATCCCCACCTGCCCCTAGGACTGCCTCATGCTCAGCCGGGGCCCTGCACTCGCCAGCGTCCCCCAGTGGCCCAAAGGAGGATCGCAGCAGCTGGGCCTTTGCAGCCTCATGTCTATCCCTGTCCTCATGGGCGGGCTGGCTCCATACTGCTCCTGGTGGAGCGGGTGCCCCCAGGACCCGAGCCCACCTCGCCGGCAGCCACAGCACAGAGACCAGGGGCTGGGCGGGCCAGGGATACCAAACTCCACTCTCCCCCAGGCTAAGGTGAGGCACGGGGGGCAGCGTGTGTTGGGGAGCTCCCCCTGCGCTCAGGGAAGGACATCATTTCTCCAGGCCTCCTGGCCAGTGCCTCTCCTCAGCAGCCACCCCAGCCATGAAGAGGGGAAAAAATCCCCGTGAGATGTGAACAGCCTCTGCAGTCAGGTGGCCAGCACATCCCTGGATTAGCGCCAGGCTCACTGAGAGCCTGGGACAGTGCTGCTGGGGAGCCAGACAGGGCATGTAACAGAGCATTTGTGGAGCCAGATCAACTTAAACAGGTGCCTGGGAACACGGCTTTAATAGTGACTGTTTACTATTCATCTAGGCCCAGCCCCTAGAGACCTCTCCGTTCCTGGAGCGAACTAGAATGCTCCTCTATTTATCTCTCACCAGCCTACTTGCGCACTTACTTATGTGATGTATCTGTATTCTGTGAGTATGCTACGCTGTACGCTGATGCTTCCATCGCGCCGTGTAGAATTTCACTTTCCCTGTTATTTGCTTGCGGTTGCTCTTGCTCTCACAGACGCTGGGGCCTCGGAGTAGAGAGGTGATTTTACCTGTGTATTCAGCACTGGAGCGACCACAGCTGGAAGCCTATGCCCACAGTTCCAGAAGGATGTTGATACATTGGAGAGGGTTCAAAGAAGAGCCAGGAGAATGATTAAAGGATTAGAAAACCTGCCCTGTAGTGAGAGACTCCAGCTCAATCTATTTAGCTTAACAAAGAGAGTGTTAAGGGGGGACTTGATCAGAATCTATAAGTGGGAAACAAATATTTGTTAGTGGGCTCTTCAATGTAGCAGAAGAAGGTGTGAAAAGGTCCAAAGGCCGGAAGTTGAAGCTAGACAAATTCAGACTGGAAATAAGGTGTCGGTTTTTAACAGTGAGAGTAATTAACCATTGGACCTATTTGCCAAGGGCTCTGATGGATTCTCTACCCTGCCAACTTTTAAACCAAGATTGGATTTTTTTTTTTTAAAAAGATCTGCTCTAGTTTGACCAGGAATTATTTCAGGGAAGGTCTCTGACCTGTTCCCCACCCCTGTGATTTCATAGGTCAGACTAGATGATCACAATGGTCTCTTTTGGCCTTGGAATCTATGGAATCCATCTTGCAGTGGTAGGGTAGGGATCAAGAATTTCCTGATACAGGGAAGGAAAGCTGATCTTCCTTTTGTAATGGACACAGCCCTGCGGGTGAACAGAGCCCCAGCAGTGAGGGAACCAAATGATCCCCCTGCCAGATAGCTTTAGCATCAGGAAGCTAAGGACTAGAATCACAAAGAAGATTTAGTAGAATCCACAACCCTGAGCTGGGGAGAAACAGGCACCTAAAAAAGAGGTTCTCAGAAGCCAACAAGCTGAGCAGGGGCCATCTAAGCGAGCCAGCAGGAAATGGTCAGATGAGGGGCCAGATGCACAAAAGTGCTTAGGTGCTGAAATCCAATGGACCTGAGACTTAGGTGCCAGGCTGATGGGCCAGAGGTAGGCATCTCCCTCCGCTTGGGATTCTCAGCTGGGACTCTCCTGGAGTTAGGTGCCTCAGCCAGGTGAGCCTTTACTCATGAAAACCCAGAGAGAATGATCACCCCATGATAGCCAGCAGCCCAGCACTCACCTGGGATGTAGGAGCCCCCCTGCTCCCTTGACTATTTAAACCAAGTGAAAAGCTTCAGCAGGAGGGATTCCCACACTGAAATACCCTATTGCCCAGTGGCTAAGGAACTGCCCTGGGAAGAGGTGGATTAAGGTCATTGCTGCAGATCAGGGAGTCGGGGATTCAAACCTAGGTCTCCTACATCCCACGGGAGTGCTCTAACCAGTGGGCTGCTAACGAGCGACCAATCCTAAACTGCTCCCCCGAGGTGTCCTTTGTGCAGGTTAGGTGTGCTTTGAGCAGCCGAAGCCCTACATCTCCTTGTAAACCCACCTCCAGAGTACCCCAATTTTGGTGGAATTTCATGGGAGCAGGGCCCTTGCTTTGACACCCAGGCAACTGCTCTGTCCTCTGGCAGGATTGAACCCTGGCACCTATAAGCACCCATCTCTGATGCCTGAGGTAAAGGACCTCAATACTCAGTCCAGACACTAGAGGGGAGTAAAGAGCCCTTCTGGGGTCATGTGGGTTTCTCAGGCACACACTACATTTCCATTGCGATGGGGCTGATTTTTAACCCACACACGGCTAAATACCAGAAAGGGGCCATTCACCCCAATTTCCAAGTGAGGCAAATCTCTTTGCTACAAACTCTGTGGAAATCTCCAGGCCAGGCTGTTTCTTTGACACATACGGGGCTGTTATAACTAGGGCCCTACCAAATTCACGGTCACAGCATTTTAAAAATCTTGTAAGGTCCCGGTTCCAGATATTTCAATCTTAAGTTTCACGGTCCTGTAACAAAACATGAAGGTGCATTTAAAAACAGCAAAAGATAAACATGCAAAGCCCTTAAGACTCAGCGTTTCTCAAACTTGGGGTCTTGGTCCAAAAGGGGGTCGCAAGGCTATTGTAGGGGGTCACGGAATTGCCACCCTTACTTCTGTGCTGCTTTCAGAGCTGGGTGGCCCGAGAGCAGCGGCTGCTGGCCGGGTGCCCAGCTCTGAAGGCAGCGCTGCCGTCAGCAGCAGCACAGAAGTAAGGGTGGCAATACTGTGACCCCTCTACAATAGCCTTGCGCCCCCATTTTGGATAGAGAACCCCAGTTTGAGAAACACTGTGTACTTCTGTATACTGTTACCCTCTAGGATAGGATATTTTATTGCATATAGGGTAAAAGTTCACATGAGATTTCATGGGGGAGACCAGATTTCACGGTCCGTGACATGTTTTTCATGGCCATGAATTTAGGTAGGGCCCTAGTTATAATCCCTGCCCCAGCAATGGGAACTTCAGGGCCAGAGCTGGGTGAATGCAGAGCATTGGGATTGGGGAGGTGGGAAGAGGGGCCCCCAGAGGGTGACACCGATCGCCTAGCCAGGAACTAGAGAGTTATACAAATTACTAGGAAATCAGGAAAAAGGGTCTGGAATGTGCATTGGATACAAAAAGCCTCCCTGGCTGGTCTCTTTAAATGCGGCAATAGTACACTGAGCCCAGTTCTTACTGGGCTAATAAAATACTAGTGATTATATTGCTTTCCACTCACCTAGTTAATGCTCTCAAAGGCACCTGAAAACAGCCATCAGGTAAGCTCTCCAACCCCCGTTAGTTTAGAGCTACAGCCCGAAGAGGGGGTTCCCTTCACAGCTCCACCGAAATGCGGCCACCTCTGGGGCAGTGTGTTGCAAAAAACAATATTAACAGAGCACAGCAATGGTTTGGGACAGGAAGTGGAGAATCCCATATGTCACTGAAACTGCAGGGGGGTTAGGGAAGGTTGATGTCCTGACGCTGGGGATTCTTAATGGCTGCAAACGAGTCAGGATCTCAGTTTGATGTCTCACCTTTAAAACAGCAGCTCCGTGCCTCCTGGCAGGGCTCTGAGATCAGCACTGACTGGAGGGGGGAAAACATCCCCTGCTGAGCGCCCGCTCTGCTCCCTGCAGCACAGCACTGGGGCCAGCACGGACAACATGGGGAGTGCACCCCCTGCTCAAGCCAGGGGTCCAAGGAAGAGGCTGGGCTACTTCAGCAGTGAAGCCAGGCCTCAGCCTAAACAGAGGTTGGGAGCGGGGGTATCAGCTGCAGGACTTGAACATAAGACCTCTGGATCTTGAGGCACAAGACCCCACACTCTGAACTCCGTAACTCAACTCCGCCAGCCAACACGTGCCCTGGCCACTGTTTGTGGGGAAAGAGCACAGCACTCACTGGGTTACGTCCCCCGCCGCCCGTTCCCCCCAGAAACGTACGGCCCTTCCCGTCCCCCTCCAGACAGGTACCGTCCTTCCCGGTCCCCCACCACCTGTTCCCTCCAGAAACGTACGGCCCTTCCCCCGCCCCCCCACAGGTACTGTCCTTCCCATCCCCTGCTGCCCATTGTCCCCAGACACATACGGCCCTTCCCATCCTGCCGCCCGTTCCTCCCAGACACGTACGGCCCTTCCTGTCCCCCGCCGCCCGTTCCCCCCGGACACGTAGGGCCCTTCCCGTCCCCTGCCACCCGTTCCCCCCAGACACGTAAGGCCCTTCCCGTCCCCCGCCGCCCGTTCTCCCCAGACACGTATGGCCCTTCCCATCCCCTGCCACCTGTTCCCCCCAGACACGTACGGCCCTTCCCGTCCCCTGCCACCCGTTCCTCCCAGACACGTATGGCCCTTCCCGTCCCCCGCTGCCCGTTCCCCCCAGACACGTATGGCCCTTCCCATCCCCCTCTGCCCATTCCCAGTCACATACTGTACTTTCCGTCCCCTGCCGCCCGTTCCCCCGTAGACACATACTGTCCTTCCTGTTCCCCGTAGCCTGTCTCCCGCAGACATGTACGCCCCTTCCTGCTCCCCCCAGACACGTACGGCCCTTCCTGTCCCCCGCCGCCCATTCCCCCCAGTCACATACCATCCTTCCCGTCCCCCGCCGCCCCTTCCCCCAGTCACATACCATCCTTCCCGTCCCCTGCCGCCCGTTCCCCCGCAGACACATACTGTCCTTCCTGTCCCCCGTAGCCTGTCCCCCTCAGACATGTACGCCCCTTCCTGCTCCCCGCAGACACGTACGGCCCTTCCTGTCCCCGCCGCCCATTCCCCCCAGTCAGGTACCATCCTTCCTGTTCCCCACAGACACGTTGTGACTTTGCACTCCATATGATTTTATGAAAATATGCTAATGCGTGTGAATATAATGTAACTGTAATATGCTTCATGCAAAAGGTCTCTTTGTAAGGTACCATTACAAAATTTATAATCTACTGAGTGTGATCATCCTATTTGTATGAATGTATCATTCTTGTATCTGAAACTAGAAATATGAAATATAACTCTGAGGTCCTATTGTAATTATGCAAAGTGTGGGACATTAATGGTGGTTTGCAATCTTGATGGCTCCCATTAACCAGGACAATTGACTGTGGATGGCTCTGTTTACTTGCAAGCCTTCCTGTGAGTCAGGCGGGAAGAATGAAGGATTGGGGGTCTCACAGAACATGTGACCATGTCACCTGGTACTGGAATCCATCTTAAACCTGGGGCTTTTCCATTTAGAAGGAGGGGTGGGGACCGAGAGAGACAAAAGACTCCTGCCTTGTGCCAAAGCTATATAAGGGGATGGAACAGAACAAAGGGGGCTGCAGTCATTAGAAATCCCCTAGCTACCACCTGAGCTGGAACAAGGATTGTACCAGGGGAAAGGACTGGGCCCAGACTAGAAAGGAGTCAAGTCTGTGAAAGAAGCTTATTGGAACATCTCTGAGGGTGAGATTTACCTGCATTTAGTTTCCTACTGTATTAGGCTTAGACTTGCGTGTTTTTGTTTTATTTTGCTTAGTAATTTACTTTGTTCTGTCTGTTATTACTTGGAACCACTTAAATCCTACTTTTTATATTTCATCAAATCACTTTTTACTTATTAATTAACCCAGAGCAAGTGATTAATACCTGGGGGAGCAAACAGCTGTGCATCTCTCTCTATCAGTGTTATAGAGGGAGAAAAATTTATGAGTTTATCCTGTATAGGCTTTATACAGAGTAAAACGGATTTATTTGGGGTTTGGACCCCATTGGGAGTTGGGTATCTGAGTGCTGGAGACAGGAACACTTCTTAAGCTGTTTTCAGTTAAGCCTGCAGTTTGTGGGACATAGTTCAGACCTGGGTCTGTTTGTAGCAGGCTAGCGTGTCTGGCTCAAACAAGGCAGGGTTCTGAAGTCCCAAGCTGCCAGGGAAAACAAGCTCAGAGGTAGTCTCAGCACATCAGGTGGCAGTTCCAAGGGGGTCTCTGTGACCCAACCCGTCACACACCTACCACCCTTCCCATCCCCCCCAGACACGTACCGTCCTTCCCGTCCCCCTGCCACCCATTCCCCCTAGCCACATACCGCCCTTCCCGTCCCCCACCACCCATTCCCCCCTGACACATACCGACCTTCCCAACCCCCTCCACCCGTTCCCCCCAGACACGTACCATCCTTCCCATCCCCCCCAGACACGTACCGTCCTTCCCGTCCCCCCCAGACACATACTGCCTTTCCTGACCCCCTCCGACCATTCTCCCCAGACACGTACCATCCTTCACGTCCCCCTCCGCCCATTCCCCCCAGACACATACTTCCTTTCCCATCCCCTGCTGCCTGGTCCCCCCAGACACTTACCGCCCTTCCCATCCCCCTCCACCCGTTCTCCCCAGACACGTACTGCCCATCCTGACCCTCGCAACTTTCCCCCCAAATACGTATCACCTTTCCTGTCCCCCGTTCCCCCCAGACATGTACTGCCCTTCCCGACCCCCGCCGCCTGTTCCCATCGGAGAAGGGCAGAGAAACTAAATGAATTCTTTGCATCGGTCTTCACAGCTCAGGATGTGAGGGAGATTCTCAAGCCTGAGCCATTCTTTTTAGGTGACAGATCTGAGGAACTGTCCCAGATTGAGGTATCATTAGAGGAGGTTTTGGAACCAACTGATAAATTAAACAGCAAGGAACTCAAATGTGAAATTGCAAAACTACTAACTGTAGTCTGTAACCGATCATTTAAATCAGCTTCTGTACCAGATGACTGGAGGTTAGCTAATGTGACACCAATTTTTAAAAAGGGCTTCAGAGGTGATCCCGGCAATCACAGGTCTGTAAGCCTGACTTCAGTACCGGGAAAACTGGTTGAAACCAAAATAAAGAACAATATTGTCAGACATATAGATAAACATAATTTGTTGAGGAAGAGTCAACATGGTTTTAGCAAAGGGAAATCATGCCTCACCAATCTACTAACATTCTTTGAGGGGGTCAACAAGCATGTGGACCAAGGGGATTCAGTGGATATAGTATACTTAGATTTTCACAAAGTCTTTGACAAGTTCCCTCACCAAAGGCTCTTACACAAAGTAAGCTGCCACAGGATAAGAGGGAAGGTGCTCTCATAGATTGTTTCCTATCTTTTATCCAGTTACCAAAGGGTAGGTATAAATAGTCAGTTTTCAGAATGGAGAGAGGTAAATAGTGGTGTCCCCCAGGGGTCTGTACTGGGACCAGTTGTATGCAACATATTCATAAATGATCTGGAAAAAGGGGTAATCAGTGAGGTGGCAAAATTTGCAGATGATACAAAATTACTAAAGATAGTTAAGACCCAGGCAGACTGCAAAGAGCTACAAAAGGATCTCTCAAAACTGGGTGACTGGACAACAAAATGGCACTTGAAATTTAATGTTGATAAATGCAAAGTAATGCACATTGGAAAACATAATCCCAACTATACATATAAAATGATGTTACCATTCAAGAAAGAGATCTCAGAGTCATTGTGGATAGTTCTCTGGAAACATCCACTCAATGTACAGTGGCAGTCAAAAAAGGTAACAGAATGTTGGGAATAATTAAGAAAGGGATAGATAACAGGAGAGAAAATATCATGTTGCCTCTATATAAATCCATGGCATGCCCACATCTTGAATACTGTGTGCAGATGTGGTCGCCCCATCTCAAAAAAGATATATTGGAATTGGAAACGGTTCAGAAAAGGGCAACAAAAATGATTAGGGGTATGGAACGGCTTCTGTATGAGAAGAGATTAATAAGACTGGGACTTTTCAGCTTGGAAAAGAGACGGCTAAGGGGAGATATGATTGAGGTCTATAAAATCATGACTGGTGTAGAGAAAGTAGATAAGGAAGTGTTGTTTACTACTTCTCATAACATAAGAACTAGGGGTCACCAAATGAAATTAATAGGCAGCAGATTTAAAACAAACAAAAGGAAGCATTGCTTCACATAATGCACAGTCAATCTGTGGAACTCCTTGCCAGAGGATGTTGTGAAGGCCAAGACCATAACAGGGTTCAAAAAAGAACTAGATAAATGCATGGAGGATAGGTCCATCAATGGCTATTAGCCAGGATGGGCAGGGATGGTGTCCCTAGCCTCTGTTTGCCAGAAGCTGGGAATGAGCAACAGGGGATGGATCACTTGATGATTGCCTGTTCTGTTCATTTCCTCTGGGGCACCTGGCACTGGCCACTGTCAGTAGACAGGATACTGGACTAGATGGACTTTTGGTCTGACCCAGTAGGGCCATTCTTATGTTCCCCCCAGACACATACGGCCCTTCTCGTCCCACCAAGACACGTACTCCCCTCCCCTTCCACCCTGGAGCTTGAACCAGGCCACCTCGACTCGTCACAGTGATCCTCCTACCACCAATCCCCTCAGCACCCACTGCAGCTTCCACTTTTCCCTTCATTGCCCTGCCAGGCACATATTCCCTTCCTGGTGCCCTGGTCCCAATCACCCCAGCCCGGCGCTCTCCTTGCTTCCTGCCTCATCACCCTCCTCCTCCTCCTCCCCCTGGCTCTGTCCAAATTGGGCCGCACCCCAGTCCTCTAGTGGGATCACTCCGGTCGGCTCCTGGCCCAGGTGAGTCCTCTGGTGTTGGGCCATGGCCGCCTTCTGCCCGAAGCCCTTCCCGCAGTGGCTGCAGCGGTAGGGCCGCTCCCCGGTGTGGGTGCTCTGGTGCTGGAGCAGGGCCGAGCTGCGGCTGAAGGCCTTGCCGCAGTCAGCACAGGCGTAGGGCTTGAGGCCGGTGTGGGTGCGCCGGTGGATGTTGTAGGTGGAGCTGACGCTGAAGCTCTTGCCGCACTGGGGGCAGCGGTAGGGCCGCTCGCCGGTGTGGGTGCGCCGGTGCTGCAGCAGCGCCGAGCTGACGCCGAAGGCCTTGCCGCAGTCGCTGCAGACGTAGGGGCGCTCGCCCCGGTGGGTGCGCTGGTGCTGCAGCAGGTTGGAGCTCTGGTTGAAGCCCTTGCCGCACTGCGGGCAGCGGTAGGGCCGCTCGCCCATGTGGGTGCGCTGGTGCCGGATGAGGTGGGAGCTCTCCACAAAGCGCTTGCCGCACTCGGCGCAGCCGTAGGGCTTCTCACCGGTGTGGGTGCGCCGGTGCCGCAGCAGGTCGGCGCTGAGCCGGAAGGCCTTGCCGCAGTCCGGGCAGCCGAAGGGGCGCTCGCCGGTATGGAAGCGCTGATGCTGGGTCACCTTGGAGCTCTGGGCGAAGCGCTTGCCGCACTGCGGGCAGGGGAAGGGCTTTTCCCCCGTGTGCACCCGCCGGTGCTGCGCCAGGTCCGAGCTGTGCCCGAAGCTGCGCCCGCACTCCCCGCAGGTGTAGGGGCGCTCGCCGGTGTGCGTGCGCTGGTGGATGATGAGGTTGGAGCTCTGCGAGAAGGCCTTGCCGCACTCGGTGCACTTGTAGGGGCGCTCGCCGGTGTGGGAGCGCCGGTGCTGGGCCAGGTGCGAGTCCTGCCGGTAGCTCTTGCCGCACTCGGGGCAGGTGTAGGGCTTTTCCCCCGTGTGCGTGCGGCGGTGGCGGGCCAGGTGGGAGCTGTTGCCGAAGCTCTTCCCGCAGTCAGGGCAGATGGTGGATTTCTGCCCCTTGAGGGGTTTGGGAAGCAGCTCGGGGTCCTCTGACCCTTCAGGTGTCTCCCCCGCCGGGTCTCTCTGCTGCCGTCCCACCCAACTGGTGTCTCCCCATGCAGGGCTCCGGGACAGCCCGTGAGACTCGGTTCCTGCAGGCCCTTCCTGCTGGGGAGCCTCCTCCTCTGTCCCGGCACCTGCTGGAAGAGAGAGAGAGTCCAGACAGGGCTGGGCCGGGGAGAGGGGACGGCAAAGGGCTTTGCTACAAATAAATCAACATTTGTACCAATCCCACAGCCAGAGCCCCCCAGACTCTGCTCTGATGGGCTCTGTCCTGCTCAGTGTTTTAGAAGCTCTCATCAGATGAGACCAGGGCCCCATTACGCCAGGCGCTGCACAGACCCTGATTGAGATCTGGGGCCCCATTGCGTCCTGCACTGCACAGACCCCAGCTAAAATCAGGGCCCCCCTTGTGCAAGGCACTGCACAGACCCTGACTGAGATCTGGGGCCCCATTATGCCGTGCACTGCACAGACCCCAGCTCCCTCGTGCCAGGCACTGCACAGACCGGACTGCGATCTGGGGCCCTATTACACCTTGCACTGCACAGACCCCCCCCCCCCCCCAGCTAAAATCAGGGCCCCCTCGTGCCAGGTGCTGCACAGACCCTGAGAACCATTCCCTGCCCTCACAATCTAAAGAGCCAAGAAGTGACGGGGAAAGGGAGGCCCAGAGAGGGGAAGCGGCTCCCCAAGGCCCCGCAGCAGAGGCCAGAGGCGGAGTTGGGGGGGCGGGGGGATGGAACCCAGGCGTCCTGGCGCCCAGCCCAGCTTCTGAGAGCAGCAGTGACGCTCCCCTGCGGTTCTGCTTCCCTGCGGCCTCTGCCAAAGAGCCCGGGTCCGCACCCAGCTGGAAAAGCCCGGCCGGCCGGCGGGACCCCCAGCTGGGGGACAGGGGGTAACCCAGCCTCTGGCCTCCCCGCCTCACTCCCGGAGCCGCTGGTTCCTCACCCGTGCGGGCGCCGCTGCGGGTCTCCGGTCCCGGGGAGCCCTGGAGATCCGGGACCGTCGGCTCGTCCCCCGGCTCCATGCGGGCGGCCGGGCCGGGAAGGAGACAGCGGCTATTTCCTACGGACACCGCTCCGCGGGTTTAATCCACAGGCCCCCCCCAATATCCCTCCTGCCCCCCGCGCTGGCTGGGGGGGGGGGTCTCGCTGGCCCCCATGTGGCTCCGATCCGCCCCCACCCGGCCCTGCGGCCGCTTCCTCCGGGCAGCGGTTTCCTGCCTCCGCCGGGGCCGCCCCTGGCTGCGCCCCGCTGCGGGCTCCCCTCCCCGGCTCGCTGCGCTCCCACGGGTGCCGGGCGCGCTCGGACCCCGCCGCCGCTTCCCGAGGGGGCAGCTGGGAACAGGAAGGTCCCTGCGATATTCAGACCCCATCGCGGCACTTCCGAGTCCTTGCGAGGAGCCAGTGGCCTCGGGAGCTCTGCTGGCTATGACTTGGGGGGGGGAGATTTTCCCAGGGGTGAGGGGCCAGCGCTCCCCCTGGGGGGCTGGGTGATGGGGGGGGGGGCCTGTCCCCGTCCCCGGGGAGGCAGGTGAAGCCCCATCCCTGCAGAGCTCCCAGTCCAAAAGCCTCCTGTATTTCTTCAACGTCTGCCACAGCAGAGCCTTTGTATCCCCTTGCAAATTCTGGGAATTGAACCAGCCCTGAGATGCAGCCACCTCTGGGGTGGGGGCAGGGTATACAGGGATCCCTCACCCAGTGCTGACAGTAGGGTGACCAGACAGCAAATGTGAAAAATCGGGACGGGGGTGGGAGGGTAATAGGAGCCTATATAAGAAAAAGACCCAAACATCGGGACTGTCCCTACAAAATCGGGACATCTGGTCACCCGGTGCTGACAGTGGCCTCTGGGGTGGGGTGCAGGGGCTGTTTACCCAGCAAGCCCTTCCCAGCAGCCACCTCTGGGGTGGAGCGCGGCTCCTTTCAGCCCCCGGCTCTTGGTTCCAAAGGTTGTAAACTCTGAGGCAGGGTCTGTGTAGTGCAAACAACTAATGTTCCTTTTTTGTCAATTTAGCAAAGCTGGCTGGGTTTATTGTCTGGGAGATTCCTGCGTACCTGACTACCACTCACCTATTACAATAATATATAGAGAGAGAGATACACCTATCTCATAGAACTGGAAGGATCATTGAATCCAGGCCCCTGCCTTCACTAGCAGGACCAAGTACTACTGTCCTTGACAGATTTTTGCCCCAGATCCCTAAATGGCCCCCCAAGGATTGAACTCACAACCCTGGGCTTAGCAGGCCAATGCTCAAACCACAGAATTATCCCTTCCCCCTTGATACCATGGGCAAATCATTCCTCTCTTTGTGGGTATTTCTCTCCTGCCCCTTGTCTATCTCATATTAACCTCTTTAGGGCCTGGATGATTTCTTATTCTATGTCTGCGCCACACCTGGCACAATGGAGCCCTGATCTCACGGGAGGCCTCTAGGCACTACTGTTAAGATTAACTATAATCAGAGTAATTAATTAGTCTTTCCGGTCTTCTCCCAATCTGTGTCACAGTGGGGAGGGTGTGTTACTTACAGGCCTGTTCCAGCACCCATTGGAATTAGTGGAGAGGTTCTCATTTTCCATGTGCAAAAACAAACAGATTTTATTTATTGGGTGTCTTTGCAAACGACAGATACAACCAGCCTGTAGACTGGCCCAAAGTCATTATGGCAGAGCATGGGACCATTTGCATCCCTGATTGGAGTCTCTGAAGCAGTAGCGTAGCCAGGTCCAAAGTAGAGGGGGAGCGGAGCTAAAAAAAGGCGCCTCCCACTGTACTCACCGGGCGGTGCTCTGGCGGTGCTCCAGCTGTTCGGCAGCACTTCAGCGGCGGGTCCTTCACTCGCTCCGGGTCTTTGGTGGTACCCGCTGCCAAAATGCCGCCGAAGACCCGGAGCGCTGCTGGGTGAGTGCAAGAAGCGGCGCCTTAAAAAGAGGAGGCACCTTTTTTTAGCTCCGCTCCAGCTTTTGAAAAAGGCGCCGCTTCTTTTTAAGGCGCCGCTTCTGCTCACAGGGGGAGCGGCCGCTACCTCCGCTCCCCCGCATGGCTACGCTACTGCTCCGAAGATACTAACATCATTGGCCATTGAGATGTCTTGCTGATCTCGTGGACCTGTGGTGAGGCTAGGAGGGGAAAGGACACAGCTCCCCGATCACACAAGAAGACAGAGAATCCGAGAATCATGAGCAAAACAGAATTTAACAGCTGCTTTCAAACAGGGCCAGGCCTGCGTCACAGTGGGGAGGGTGTGTTACTTACAGGCCTGTTCCAGCACCCATTGGAATTAATGGAGAGGTTCTCATTGACCCCGATCCCCAGCTGGTGTGAATGGGCTGTAGATCCACCGGAATCAATGGGGCCATGCCAATTGACACCGGCTGAGGCTCTGGCCCACTGATTTTGATGGGAAGTGGATCAGTCCCTGAATCTCAGGAATCAGCCAACAGTCTTGAGTCTCTTTGGAGTCTGCACTTGGATGCCAAGCCCTGCGCTGGGTCTTTCTTACGCAGCCTTCATTGTCGCCAGTGATATTACAATATGGAACCTGCCCCTCGTGCCCCCGAGCTCAGCCTGTGAGTGTGCTTTCAACACTAGTGGCTCTGTCAGCTCAGAAAAAGAGGCGAAGCAGGATGACCTTGTGGATAAAGGTATGGTACCTCAGGAGAGCTGGGATTGATTCCTGGGGTAAACGCTTCAAAAGTGACCGAGGAGCCTAAATCCCAGTTTCAAAAGTGGATGAGGCACTTACGAGCCTTTCGACGAGACTTAGGTGCCTAATGCACTTTTGAAATGGGACTTCAGGCTTGTCTACACTTCGAGCCTTGGCCAGTATAGCTATAACAGCAGCGCCCCCTAGTGGAAACACCGTGTAAGCTGTCAGAAGAATAGCTACACCATCTACAGAACATGCCAACAGAAGCCGTCTTCTATCAGCATAGTTGTGTCTACACCAGGAGTTCTACTGGCACAGCTATGTCAGCTAGGTCAACAAAACTCCTGCGTGGAGCACGAGGTGGCGGATCATGAGATGATTTTGAAGAAGTTGGAATAGTATTATAATAACATTTTGGCATCAATTTGGGAAAGGCAACATAAGAATTCTAGCAACCACCACTGAACATTCACCATCAGCAACATTAAAAATGAAGTTTACACTTAGAAACAATGAAATTGGTCCTAGTTCCTTCTTAGAAACAAGGCATTTGACAGTAATCTTTTCCTCTGGAACTCTGGTCAAACAGTTTATCTTCCAGAATTTTCATCGTGATAGAGAAAATTTACTTTAACGATTATTAAAAAGTGTGATATTAACATTATTAGAAATTAAAGCAGACTTAAAACATAAAATGTACAGTATATGATCCATGCACCCATAAAAGATATTACTTATACTAACCATTGTCTTGTGAAAATGAACTCTCTTCTTAGCTAATAATGCCATACGCCAGTGAGTGGCATGGTAGAGTCGCTGTGTGGGTGGGGCATCACAGACTTATTCCTGTTCAGCTGTCTCTTGTAGACTTCGCACATTAAGACATGTTTAAAAGACACAAACAGACACACACACACACACACCGAGAGACTTCCCCAGTTTTCAAATGATCCATAGCCCTTATAACAGGCTCTTAGATCCAGCCAACTGTGCCCTTATGCTCTCTCTCGTAAGTCATGTGCCCCAACCCCCTGATCATTTTCGTTGCCCTCTGCTGGCCTCTCTCCAATTTGTTCACATCCCTTCTGTAGTGGGGGGACCAAAACTGGACACAATACTCCAGATGTGGCCTCACCAGTGCCGAATAGAGGGGAATAATCACTTCCCTCGATCTGCTGGCAATGCTCCTACTAATACAGCCCAATATGCCGTTGGCCTTCTTGGCAATGAGGGCACACTGCTGACTCATATCCAGCTTCTCGTCCACTGTAATCCCCAGGTCCTTTTCTGCAGAACTGCTGCTTAGCCAGTCGGTCCCCAGCCTGTAGCGGTGCATGGGATTCTTCTGTCTTAAGTGCAGGACTCTTCACTTGTCCTTGATGAAACCTGTCATCAGATTTCTTTTGGCCCAATCCTCCAATTTGTCTAGCTCACTCTGGACCCAATCCCTACCTTCCAGCGTACCTACCTCTCCCCCCAGTTTAGGTTCATCCACAAACTTGTTGAGGGTGCAATTAATCCCATCATCCAGATCATTGATAAAGATGTTGAACAAAACCAGCCCCAGGACTGACCCCTGGGGCACTCCACTTGATACCGGCTGTCAACTAGACATCGAGCCGTTGATCGCTACCCATTGAGCCCGACAATCTAGCCAGCTTTCTATCCATCATATAGTCCATTCATCCAATCCATACTTTTTTAGCTTGCTGGCAAGAATACCGTGGGAGACCGTATCAAAAGCTTTGCTAAAGTCAAGATACATCATGTCCACTGCTTTCCCCATATCCACAGAGCCAGTTATCTCATCATAGAAGGCAATCAGGTTGGTCAGGCATGACTTGCCATTCGTGAATCCATGTTGACTGTTCCTGATCACACACACATGTTTCAATTGTCCTGTTTGGACTAATTACATTTCACCATAATAGGAAGCCACAAGAAAACGTCAAGAGAAAAAAAATTATATTAAACAGACCATTGAAAAATTAAGTATTTTTTCCACAAAATGTAATTTTAATGTATTATTATATCCGTTATCATTTACAGGTTTCAGAACTGATCCTAAAACATCATCAATATTTACCTTGTTATAACAGCGCAATATCCAGAACATTTTCAAATTCTGTGTTCCCTCTTAACTGTGATGTAATGTGGGAGAGAAAATAAATTAATTGAAGAATCATTTTCAGGGAGAAAAAGCCAAAATTGCTAGTAAAGTTAAAAAAAAAAAAAAAAAGATAACATTTTGGGGTCAAAGCATCAGCATTTTGAGAACAGAAAAACAACCTTTTCGCCTGGTAGGCAGAATGGATTTTAGAGCTTTCCTCAGGTATTAGAACTGAAAGAAAAATAGATGACTCACCTTAGTCTTTGCCCTGTAATGTTAAAACTTCTTGCAAGAGAGAGATCGCTCTTTCTTGAATTCAAATGGATTGTGTAAGGGGTAATTGGAGGCAGGGTTTATTTGTTTTGCCGACAGGAGGGGACAGAATTCCTCAGAGCTCTGAATCTCAGGTCAGGCACAAGTGTGTGTGTGTGGGTCATTAAAATCCCAGTTACGTCTCCCGGCAGCAGCAGGTAGTTAGACACTAATATATGGTCTTCAACTGTTATTCAAGTTCGTGGACATGTTGATGCTTCCCTTTATCTTTCCCTCTGTTCTATGCAGTCCATAAATCTGAAAATCCCCCCTCGCAAGAAGCACGTCCAATCACAAATACACTTAGAAGAGCACAGCACGATTTTAATCAATATCTGCCAGGATTATAGCTGTGAATATGGTTTCTTTCAGAGCAGCGGGACTAGACATCTGTATGTCGCACAGCCAAAGGCATTGAGCATTCTGCAGTTCAGCGCTGAGAGAGAAGGAAACATTTGAAGCAGCAGCATGAGAGAGTCCAAAACTCCAGTAAAAAGGTCAGGAAATGCACCTCCACGCGCCCATCCGATCCAGATCTAGATTGGGTGCTGTCAAGGGCCCTCAGCAAAGGGCCTGTCGTGACACGTGCCATTTAGCTGAGCCCTGGCAGGATCCTTATCAGGCAGGATAACTAGGATGATGCTGCAGCTGGGAAGAATGAAGATCCTGCCAGTGTCCCTGAAGGCCAGGATGTGCCCTCAGATTATATCAGGGGGACCAGTTTGGAGAAGATAGCAGTGAAAACCCTGGAGAGGGGGATGTGCCTGGCCAGAGACTGGAAGTCCAGGCTGGTTACTGCAACTCTCCACCCTCTCCCTCCCATAAATTGTACTTTCAACACTGAGAACTTTGTAAGTTATGGCCAAATAATTGACTATCCTGGATCATATGCCCTGCATTGCTGCGTGAGTGTCTGTGGCGTAGTGCAGACGCCATGACATTTGCACACAGCCTCCTCTCCCTTCCCCTCCTCTCCACCAGCCTCTGCTGGGCACAATCCACAGGGGATGCAGAGCACTGGGGGGAAAAGGTTTCTGAAAAGCCAGCGTTGCTGTTCATCCAAGAGTTCAGCGTACGGGCTGTACAGCTTGTGCTGAAGCCCACGGTCTTGAGCAAGTTCACAAATAGAAATCAGTGCCCCTGTGTCCATTTCACTGCAGGCAGGCAGGTGGGGGTGGAGGGGGTTCAAACACCACTTAGATCAGTGCTTTCCAGCCACGCTCAGGCTATGGCTGGTGTCCTTCATTTCCCCCCAATCCTGGTAGCTTATTCTGGAAAGTTTCTCAGGCAGCATGAGTTCTCAATGGCCTTTCAGAACTGGGAGTGCAAACCTGCTGGAGCCTCCATAATAGCCAGGTCCCTCCCAAATTCACAGCTCACTTTAGCTAATTAAAAAACCCTCTGGCCTTGAAATTGACCAATGTCACCATTTCAGATGTTTCCATCTGACATTTCACTGTATTGTAACCATGGGGGTTCTGACCAAACTGGGAGAATAGGGGAGTTCAGAGGTTGTTGTAGGGGGGTCACAGCATTGCCACCCTCGCATCTGTGCTGCCTTCAGACCTGGGCTCTGAGAGCAGCAGTCACAGGGCCAGCGCTCCCACTAGGTGACCCTAGGCGGTTGCCTAGGGCGCCAGGATTTGGGGGGCGACGACTCCTGGTGGTGATTCGGCAGCCGCCGAAACGCCACTGAGGAGCTGCTGCCGCTGGTGGAGGTGAGCTGCCGTGGGCGGGGGAGCTGGCCGCCGCTGGCGGGGTGCCGAGTCTGCCACCGCGGCCCGTGGGCAGGCGGCCGAGCCTCCTGCCACCACGGGCGGACGGGGGTGCCGAGCTTGCCGCCGCGGGGGGGGGGGGGGTGGAGAGCTGCGGGGGGGTGGGTGGAGAGAGTTAGCTGCCACGGGGGGTGGGGAGCTGGCTGCCGCGGGGGGGTGTTGGCATTAGGGGGGGTCATGGCGGGCTGGGGCAAGGAAGTTTCGCCTACAGCGCAAAACTTCCTTGTACCGGCCCTGAGCAGCCACCAACCTTTCTGAACGTAGAGGAGGTTCCCAGATGTGCAGGTGGGTCCCTGCTGCTGGGAGCTCCTCAGCTGGGGGGACCTACTAGTCCCTGGCAGATTAACGCAAGGGACCTGGTCAATTTGGGGGCATCCAGAAACATGGACACCTGAGCCCCAGAAGGAACTGCAAGGGAAGCCCCGAGTCCCAGCTGCAGATGCCGGGCAGAAGCCCCGAGCCCAGGTACCGAGAGCTCCGGCAGGAATGGGGAGGGGCATGAAAGTCCTGAGCCCAGCGCCCCAGCCCTGGCTGCAGCCATGGGGGCCAGAAGCCCTCAGCCTGGGCACCCAGAGACATGGCTGGAGCAGAAGCTGCCAAGGCCAAAGCCCTGACCCCAATGCCAGGCTGCTGCAATGCCCTCACTTCTGCACTGCCTCTGGAGGTGCATCTGAGATCCCCCCCGGAGAGCAGCCGTGCAGGGGAAATCCTGTCCCCAGCCTGGCAGACAAACAGCTAGGAGGCCCCTGCTAGGGGGCTCCTGGCTGGGGCGCTCCCAACAGGACGAGGAGATCGGATTTCACAGGGCAGGGCTAATTCACTCTAGCCAAGAAAGGCACAACAAGAACCAATGGCTGTCAGCTGAAGCCAGAGACATTCAAATGAGAAGTACGACACACATTTTTTTTTTGGGGGGGTGAAAAACTGATCTTTATTTTCCAGAAATATACAAACGTATTCTCTCATTTCTCCATCTTCTACTCCTCTGCTGTACAGGACATTGTTACATCTTATCAAAACTTCACCAAGGTGTACTGACAATGCACCATCTATGTATTCTTCTGTGTTTGCAAGCTGCATGTTCATGTAGCCCTCGACAGACACCAGGTAGCCCCTGTACTCCATCCCCCACTTCAGCTTCACCATCACCGGCTTTCCCGTCAGCCCGTGTTTTTGACAGTGAGGGAGACTGTAGCGAGGCGGGCTGGTGCCCCACCACCCCACAGAGTGAAGCACCGGCCCAGTGGCCAGAGTGGGCGGAGCCAGGATGCTCTGGGCCCGCCCCGCCGAGAGACAGGCCGCGACCTGGAAGGATAAAGGCGGCCCTCGGAGCTCACTTGAGGAGCAGCCACCGGGGAGACCAGACGCCGCCGGCCTAGCTCGCGACTGGGAAACCCCGGTGGCCCCAGGGACCCGCCATGACTGGCCGGACCTGCCGAGCAGCCACTATCCGGAGGAATTGCCGGACCTGCCGAGCGGCCCCTATCCGGAGGAGTTGCCAGACCTGCCGAGCGGCCCCTATCCGGAGGAGTTGCCGGACCTGCCGAGCGGCCCCTATCCGGAGGAGTTGCCGGACCTGCCGAGCGGCCCCTATCCGGAGGAGTTGCCGGACCTGCCGAGCGGCCCCTATCCGGAGGAGTTGCCGGACCTGCCAAGTGACCACGATTCGGACGAGGAACCCATGAGGCTGGGACCCGCCGAAGACACCCCCTGGACTCAGGTACCACTTGAGGGGGAGTCTGGAAGTAGCCCGGGGGCAGCCGACCCCAGTCTGGCTGCAGCGTGGCCAGAACCCATGTCAGTGTGTTGTGGCCGGGATCCCCACTGACACAGCGGCGGATCCTTTGCCGCTGCTAGGGCCCTGGGCCGGGACGCAGTGGAGTGGGTGGGCCTGCGTCCCCCCTGCCACCCAACCTGTGGGTGGCAGTCTCCCCCTCTCCCAGGTTCTCCAGAGCCAGGACCTGGGCTTGCCACCACCTACATTGATTGTTCAGCCCCTGCTTGAGGGCCTGAGCCCTGAACTACTTATTGCCCCGCCCTGACCCAGGGCCTGGGCCTATTGAACTCTGTGCTCAGCCCCTGCCTGAGGAGCTGAGCCTCAGACTATTTACTTGCTTTCTGCCCGCCCTGACTCAGGGCCCGGGCCTAGCCTCTACTGCTTGCAGGACCCAACCGGAGGCATTCGGGCCCAAGACAAAGGATTCCCCAATCTAACTAAACGGGTACAGCGAGGTGGGCTGGCACCCCACCACCCCGCAGGAGACGAAGACCCCTACAGAGACTAAGGACTGGAACAAATTACCCAGGGAAGAGGTGGATTCTCTGTTTCCTGGTGTCCTCACATCACAACTGGGTGTCATTCTGGAAGGTGCCTTTTAGTGAATTACAAGCGATTGGGCTTAATACGGTGGTAAGTGTGTGAAATTTCATAGCTGTGAAATAGAGGCCGGAATAGGACATCCAATTGTTTGACACTTTATGCCTCTATGAAAAACTCAGTGTGGGGTGAGGAACAGACTCTGCTGTTTTACTGGGTGGTATGCTTGCTCCCCAGAATCAATAATAAGCAAGTGGGGAGATCCGGGATGGAGCTCAAACATCCAACCAGGCTGGCCAGGGGCAGACATCAGGCCTGCAAGGGAAAGGTGAGTGTGGCAGTGACTTCACAAAGGCCTTTGGCAGGAACTCAGCCTATTGGGCAAAGGTGATGAGGCGGCTGTGACCTCACAGAGCAACCTTGACAACAGCCAGGCAGGACAGGGATGCGGAGCAGGGGGAACCTCGGATACCCCTGTAGCCTTGCTGCAGCAAGCCTCCTTCCTGTAGTCTCTCTGTGAGGACCAAGAGAGGACTGGTGTGGAGGAGATTCTGTGGGAGTTTTTTACATTGCTCTGGATTTTGTCGAAAGAAATCATCATCTGTGTAGAAGGTAAGAAAATATAGGCTCTATGTACAAGATGGGGGACTATATCCTAGCAGATTCTCAGGTAGAAGTAGAGAGGTTCTATATATATCTCTGTATTGGGCACTGGTGCAACCACTCCTGGAATATTGTGTCCATTTCTGGTGCCCAGAATTTGAGACAGATGCTGATAAATTGGAGAGGGTTCACGGAAGAGCCACAGGAATGATGAAAGGGTTAGAAAACATGCCATGTGCTGACAGACTACAGGAGCTCAGTCAAAGAGAAGGTTAAACAATGAGCCTGAGGGAACAAATATTTACTAATGGGCTCTTCACTTTAGCAGATATAGGTTATGAGCAGACAGTGGCTGCAAGTTGAAGCAAGACCAATTCACTCTGGAAATAAGAAGAGCATTTTTAATGTCAGGTTTTGGAGCAATTCACTGAGGGTTGTGCTGGATCCTACACAACTGGTCTTTTTTAAAACCAAGATTGGGTGTTTTTCTAAAAAAATCTGCTCTAATTCCTATGGGAATGATTGTGAGGGACGTTCTATGGCCGATGTGAAACAGAAAGTCAGACCAGAGTGGTTCCTTCTGGGCTTGGAATTTATGAATCTGTGACTCACTGGGGGCGTTTGGAATTTGTCCGTTTTTGCTTCCCTCTTCCTCCTTCCCTCTTGTCTCCTTCTCTTTTCTCTGCTGCTCTTCTTCCTGGGGAGGGTGGGGCTGTGCTCCAGCTGGCATTGTAGGAGGCCCTCACAAAGAGGTGGGGCTCGAATTTGTGCGCTGATGGTGATCTTCACCATAGTGCTCTCCTGTGGTGACTGGTGCTGTCTTTTGCCCGTCTGTTGAGAACGCTCGGCCTCCAGGCCTGAGAGTCTCCCCACTGATCGGCCAAGTGTGGGGCTATTGCTGAGTTAATAGAGAGGAGACTCAGGCACCTTTGGCTGAGTGCTGTGAGACCTAAGGCTCAGTTCAACGGCATTTCTTTGTCTGTCTGTAAGGCCATCATTTTTGAAGGCTACATCCAACTGATTCCAAAATTTCAGGGAATTTCTAGGCATCAGTGGAAAGAACCTCTCTGATTTTGGTGACAATTGGAAAATAACACCGCCAGAAAAGCCTGATTTCCACACTGTGCCCCTTACATTGGTGCTGTGAGCTGAAGGGCATTGTGACTTTAGCGTGAATTCAGCCAGTCAGTGCTAACTCTCCACAGGTGATTTGCATATGTCAGCAAATGAGCTTGCAGGTTTCAGTGGGAGCGATGCCCAAAGCAAGCCACAGGCTTAGGGTTTATGCTCAGGGTTAGTGGAGTCAGTGAGCGACAGGTGGCCGAGTTACCTCTGATGTCACCGTGTTACTGCTCAGGTTCCTCTGCCTGCAGCACCACCTGGGCAGTGACTGTCAAGGGGAAGGTTTTGTAGATTTAAAAGGTATAAAACAGGAAGCGCAGAAGAGGAATGGCTTCGACAGTTTGGCAATCAAATGTAGGTTTTGTGGCAATATCCTGTGCAATTGCTACTGGTTCAGGGATGGAGACAACATTCCTGCTCCTCTTACCACTTCTGAGCAGGGGGTTGGACTAGATGACCTCCTGAGGTCCCTTCCGACCCTGATATTCTAAGATTCTATGATTCTTAGCTGGGCCTCCATAAAAGAGACTAACTAGAGTTTTGGACACTTGTTTATTTAAGACTGAGCAATAAGGCACAACAAATTACTGATATGATGAATTTTGCTACCTCCTCTCCTTGAATAGAATATGAGCAGTTTATGATTCTCTCGAATGAAGTAGGTCTTCTAAAATCAAGGTGAATACCAATCAATGGCTGTTTCAAAACCAAAAAAACCCAAAAGAGACTTTTAAAATGTATACTGGATTTTTAAAATGTAAATTTAAAAACAGTTTGTTTTTTTTAACAAACCTATTGGGGATAAAATTTGGAACTATGACATGCTATGTTAAGCCCTATAGTTGCTCTAGCCTATTCAACTAATTTAAATAAATGAATATATGAAGAAGTCCATGTTTGCTGCCAAGTTTCAGAGGAAGTCAAACCACTGAACTCTTGGAAGTCATTGGCTAAGCACCTCTCGGAGCGAAGGACCTGCCGCCGAATTGCCGCCAAAGAGTGGAGCGGTGCGATGGTGCTGCCGCGGCTTCCCCCCCCCCCCCTTGGGATGGCAGAAAACCTGGAGCCTGCCCTGCTCCCCACCCTCTGTTTCTTCCTTCTTAAGTCCATGGCCTCTCCCCGCTCTGTATTATTTCCTTCCTCTCTCTGTGCCCCCTCCCATCCTCCTATTTCTGCCTCCCGCTCCCCAAGTCCCCTCCTCCACCTTAATCCCTCTTCCCTCTCCCCGTACTCCCTCCCTTACCTCTCTTCCCTCCTGCCCCTCCCGTGCCCCCTCCCATCCTATTCCCTCCTACCTCTGCCCCCCTATAACTCTATTCCTTCCCCTCCTCCACAACACTCCCCTCCCTGTTCCCTTCTCCCTCTCCCTGAGCTCTCTCCCTGACATCGATTTCCTCATCGCCCTCCTCTCTCATTATTCCCTCCTACTCCTACCCCTGCACCTGTTCTCCCTCTATTGCTTGCTCCCTCTCCCCATGCCCCTCTTGTCCCGCTATTCCCTCTAGCCCCTCTGTGGCACTCTCCCCTCCCTCCTCTCTGCTCCCATATACTCCTGACCCATCCCCCTGCTGATCCCATCCTCCTCCCCTGGCTCTAGGGAGCAAACTCTGGGTCCCTTCCCTCACTCTGGCACAATCCGTGCCCAGAGTGTCCGAGCCCCTCGCCGACAATGGTACTCTCCTCCCTTCTCCTCCTTGTGGGGGGGGGTATCACCCCCATTTTACAGACAGGGAATGAAGGTGATGAAGTGACCTCTCCAAGGTCACACCTAGCAATGTGGGGGAGAGCTGGGAACCGGACTGGGTTCTACAGGAGTGCCCCTCCCCACAGGGGCAGCTTCACTTTCTGCCCTTCGTTCTCTCCTCCCCTCTTGGCCCGTCTTCGAAGGGAGCTCTGAAAGGGAAATGAGCAGGGGTTTCCTCCCCACTCTGTCTTCCAGGCTCTGGGATCTGTCCATGTCACCAACAGCAATGCAGCCGGCCCAGCTAGGGGAGCCATGACCTCATCCTGTGAAATCGGGAAGTGCTGGCTCTCAGTGATGCTTAGATGGAAAACCATGCACCCCACATGGAGGTAGCAACCACCCATTCCCGGGTTGTCCTGAGGAGCCATGATTCCATCAGGAGCTGGGGAAGGGCACAGTGATCAGTTTGTGAAAGGTATTGGGGATCGTGTAGGGAGAGGGTCTAAGAGAGGAGGAACATGAGCTAGGCTCTGTATTTGGGCTTGGCAGGGATCAAGAGAAGAGACAGGGGCTGTTAGAGGGCAATGGTGAGGTACAAGGGGTGTCAGAGGTGGGGGCAAGGCCTGAAAAGTTCAGCTATTTTCATAGAATCATAGAATCTCAGGGTTGGAAGGGACCTCAGGAGGTCATCTAGTCCAACCCCCTGCTCAAAGCAGGACCAACCCCAACTAAATCATCCCAGCCAGGGCTTTATCAAGACTGACCTTAAAAACCTCTAAGGAAGGAGATTCCACCACCTCACTAGGTAACCCATTCCAGTTCTTCACCACCCTACTAGTGAAAAAGTTTTTCCTAATATTCAACCTAAACCTCCCCCTCTGCAACTTGAGACCATTACTCCTTGTTCTGTCATCTTCTACCACTGAGAACAGTCTAGATCCATCCTCTTTGGAACCCCCTTTCAGGTAGTTGAAAGCAGCTATCAAATCCCCCCTCATTCTTCTCTTCTGCAGGCTAAACAATCCCAGTTCCCTCAGCCTCTCCTCATAAGTCATGTGCTCCAGCCCCCTAATCATTTTTGTTGCCCTCTGCTGGACTCTTTCCAATGTATCCACATCCTTCTTGTAGTGTGGGGCCCAAAACTGGACACAGTACTCCAAATGAGGCCTCACCAGTGCCGAATAGAGTGGAATGATCACGTCCCTCGATCTGCTGGAAATGCCCCTACTTATACAACCCAAAATGCCGTTAGCCTTCTTGGCAACAAGGGCACACCGTTGACTCATATTCAGCTTTTTGTCCACTGTAACCCCTAGGTCCTTTTCTGCAGAACTGCTGCCCAGCCATTCGGTCCCTAGTCTGTAGCAGTGCATGGGATTCTTCCGTCCTAAGTGCAGGACTCTGCACTTGTCCTTGTTGAACCTCATCAGATTTCTTTTGGCCCAATCCTCTAATTTGTCTAGATCCCTCTGTATCCTATCCCTACCCTCCAGCCTATCTACCACTCCTCCCAGTTTAGTGCAATCTGCAAACTTGCTAAGGGTGCAGTCCACACCATCCTCCAGATCGTTAATGAAGATATTGAACAAAACAGGCCCCAGCACCGACCCTTGAGGCACTCCACTTGATACCGGCTGCCAACTAGACATGGAGCCATTGATCACTACCCGTTGAGCCCGACCATCTAGCCAGTTTTCTATCCACCTTACCGTCCATTCATCCAGCCCATACTTCTTTAACTTGCTGGCAAGAACACTGTGGGAGACTGTATCAAAAGCTTTGCTAAAGTCAAGAAATAGCACATCCACTGCTTTCCCCTCATCCACAGAGCCAGTTATCTCATCATAGAAGGCAATTAGGTTAGTCAGGCATGACTTGCCCTTGGTGAATCCATGCTGACTGTTCCTGATCACTTTCCCCTCCTTTAAGTGGTTCAGAATTGATTCCTTGAGGACCTGTTCCATGATTTTTCCAGGGACTGAGGTGAGACTGACTGGCCTGTAGTTCCCCGGATCTTCCTTCTTCCCTTTTTTAAAGATGGGCACTACATTAGCTTTTTTCCAGTCATCCAGGACCTCCCCCGATTGCCGTGATTTGTCAAAGATAATGGCCAATGGCTCTGCAATCACATCGGCCAACTCCTCTAGCACCCTCAGATGCAGTGCATCTGGCCCCATGGACTTGTGCTCATCCAGCTTTTCTAAATAGTCCCGAACTACTTCTTTCTCCACAGAGGGCTGGTCACCTCCTCCCCATACCGTGCTGCGGAGTGCAGCCGTCTGGAAGCTGACCTTGTCTGTGAAGACAGAGGCAAAAAAAGCATTGAGAAAAAAGCTCTCTCCACATCCTCTGTCACTAGGTTCCCTCCCTCATTCAGCAAGGGGCTCACACTTTCCTTGACTTTCTTCTCCTTGTTGCTAACATACCTGAAGAAACCCTTCTTGTTACTCCTAACATCTCCGGCTAGCTGCAACTCCAAGTGTGATTTGGCCTTCCTAATTTCACTCCTGCATGCCTGAGCAATATTTTTATACTCCTCCCTGGTCATTTGTCCAATCTTCCAATTCTTGTAAGCTGCTTTTGTGTGCTTAAGACGAGCAAGGATTTCACTGTTAAGCCAAGCTGGTCGCCTGCCATATTTACTTTTCTTTCTACACATCGGGATGGTTTGTTCCTGCAACCTCAATAAGGATTCTTTAAAGTACAGCGAGCTTTCCTCAACTCCTTTCCCCCTCATGTTATTCTCCCAGGGGACCTTGCCCATCAGTTCCCTGAGGGAGTCCAAGTCTGCTTTTCTGAAATCCAAGGTCTCTGTTCTACTGCTCTCCTTTCTTCCTTGTGTCAGGATCCTGAACTCGACCATCTCATGGTCACTGCCTCCCAGGTTCTCCTCTACTATTACTTCCTCTACTATTTCTTCCCTGTTTGAGCAGGAGGTCAAGAAGAGCTTTTCCCCTAGTTGGTTCCTCCAGCACTTGCACCAGGAAATTGTCCCCTACACTTTCCAAAAACTTCCTGGATTGTCTGTGGACCGCTGTATTGCTCTCCCAGCAGATATCGGGGTGATTAAAGTCACCCATGAGAACCAGGGCCTGTGATCTAGTAACTTCTGTTAGTTGCTGGAAGAAAGCCTCGTCCACTTCATCCCCCTGGTCTGGTGGTCTGTAGCAGACTCCCACCACAACATTACCCTTGTTGCTCCCACTTCTAAATTTAATCCAGAGACTCTCAGGTTTTTCTGCAGTTTCATACTGGAGCTCTGAGCAGTCATACTGCTCTCTTACATACAACGCAACTCCCCCACCTTTTCTGCCCTGCCTATCCTTCCTGAACAGTTTATATCCATCCATGACAGTACTCCAATCATGTGAGTTATCCCACCAAGTCTCTGTTATTCCAATGACATCATAATTCCTTGACTGTGCCAGGACTTCCAGTTCTCCCTGCTTGTTCCCCAGGCTTCTTGCATTTGTGTATAGGCACTTAAGATAACTCACTGATCGTCCTGCTGTCCCAGTATGGGGCAGGAGCCCTCCCCTCTTGCACTCACCTACTTGTGCTTCCTCCCGGTATCCCACTTCCCCACTTACCTCGGGGCTTTGGTCTCCTTCCCCCGGTGAACCTAGTCTAAAGCCCTCCTCACTAGGTTAGCCAGCCTGCTTGCAAAGATGCTCTTCCCTCTCTTCGTCAGGTGGAGCCTGTCTCTGCCTAGCACTCCTTCTTCTTGGAACACCATCCCATGGTCAAAGAATCCAAACCCTTCTCTCCAACACCATCTGCGTAGCCATTCGTTGACTTCCACGATTCGACGGTCTCTACCCCAGCCTTTTCCTGCCACAGGGAGGATAGACGAGAACACCACTTGTGCCTCAAACTCCTTTATCCTTCTTCCCAGAGCCACGTAGTCTGCAGTGATACGCTCAAGGTCATTCTTGGCAGTATCATTGGTGCCCACGTGGAGAAGCAGCAAGGGGTAGCGATCTGAGGGCTTGATGAGTCTCGGCAGTCTCTCCATCACATCATGGCAAGCAGCACACCTCTCAGTTTTCCCGGTCAGGGCGGCAGATAGATGACTGAGTCCCCCTGAGGAGAGAGTCCCCGACCACCACCACCCTCCTCCTCCTCTTGGGAGTGGTGGTCATGGAACCCCCATCCCTAGGACGGTGCATCTCACGCCTTCCAATCAGTGGAGTCTCCTTCTGCTCTGTTCCCTCAGATGTATCATCCACTCCACCCTCTGCACTAGTACCTGTGGAGAGAACATGAAAACGGTTGCTCATCTGAATCTGTGTTTCCGGTACATGGACTTTTCTGGTACTCTTTCCTCTTCTGGAGGTCACATGCTGCCAATTATCCTCACAGGCCTTCTGTCCCTGCTGCGTAGCCTGCTCTGAATCTTCAGAACATTGTGCCTGCTGAAGCCTATCCTGACGTCTATCCAGGAAATCCTCATTCTCTCTTATGGAACGCAGGGTTGATACTCATTTCTCCAGACCTTGAATCTTCACTTCCAATATGGAGATCAGCTTGCACTTTGTACAGACAACGTCGCTTCTATCCTGTGGAAGAAAGACAAACATGGCACATCCTGTGCAGGTCACAACAGTGGATCGCTCAGCATCCATAGTCTCTTCCTTCTAAGAGCTTCCTCACCTGTGGCAGAAGCTACTCAGAGAAACCTGCAAGAGGAAAGCCTCAGTAGGCTCGGAAGGCTCTCTCTAGGCAAACTCCCTCTGTTTGCCACTCTGCTGTTCGCTGCTCAGCTGGTTCGCAGCTGACTGCCTTTTTATAACAGTCAGGCTCACCTGGAACAAAGCACTCCCAATTCACACTGTTCAAACAAGCAAACAAACAATCAAGCACACGGTCAAACTGCCAAACTGTCCCCTCAACAGACACGCAGATACTTTAGATCAACTATGCCAGAGAATCACCGATTGAGGTGACTGAAAGCTCTGAACTAGGCTAGCCAAAATCATCCTCCTCAGATGGGAACATCCCAAAAGTCTGCAGAAGCTCAGCCTCTGAGGTGAACGCTGTGGCCCAAAACTCTCTCTGCTCTGTACCTCACAGGATTCCCGCTGGCTGTTCCAATCCAGGGTGAAAACTCTGCCACTGAAGTCTCACAGCACCTGTGCAGTGAAGTGACACTTAAACCCGCTGTGATGCACAGACCTCGCCCTGGCTGTCTGCACAGGGCTGAATTTTGCCCATTCAGAGTGTAGGAAATAATTGGCTGAAGGCCTTTTTCTGATCGGATTTGGTTCTAGTAGGAAAGAACCATGGGGCTTTTTAACCTGTATTGCTCCTGGGACTGGTGCTTCAATGATGCAGAGAAGTGCTGATGCATTGGTGGATTTTTTTCCGCTTTCAATCTACTGTCTTCCTCTCTTTTAACAGGTATTCTAAGGGCATCTCGTGCTTCATGTGGGCATTCTTGGGTGGGCAGATTCCATCAGACCTGCACCTCAATAAATAATAGCGAATGAAATATGCAGACACTAAAGTTTTGCAGCCAAATTCTCAGAAACTTTCCTCTTCAATGTAGGAACAGGATTTTGTTTTTAACTGATTTTTTTTAAAGTGCTAAGCAGATGCTACACTGTAATAAGAGGAAAGGGAAGTAAAAACTGAAAGAATGTTACTTAAACCAATGAATAGATGCAGAAAGTGGAAACACGGCAAAGCAAACAAATGAATACTGTGAGTAAATAACCCAAAAGCAAATGGGGAAGAAAACTTCATCTGGATAATTGTGGCTCTTGGTTCAAAGATAAGGTTCCTGGTACGTAGCCTGGCTAAAATCGTATCTTTTCCCTGGATCCCAGACCTGGGATTCAGATGTCATTCTCTGTGTGGTATCCTTATTTTTTTCGGGTAGGTGGGGCTCGTCAGCCTTGGAAGGCAGCCCACCTAGGAGAAGGAAAACTCTGATTTAAAACCTCCGCTGCCTTGTGGCAATATCCACTCATGGGAAAGGCCTAAGGGAGTCAACCCTGAAACCAAATCCGGTGTCGGAGTCCCGATGGCGGTCTGACATTGTCCTCAACGTCATTCCGGCAACTCCTGTGACGCCACTGGTGCCAAGTTGTATCGACATTGTCTTTCCCTTGGATCCATCAGTTGCGTGGAGAGGGGGGTTCTGCTGCATGGGCAACAGCTGTTCCTCCATATCACCCTGCCCTGGCTTGCGCCCTGGAGAGGACACTCCAGCTTCGCTTCACAGCGTCAACACAACACGAGAAGCAACAGTTTACCGGTTATAAGCCCCCTGCTCGATTGGCATAGAGCTGGCGCCAGGGGTTGCTTCCGACAGTGGGAGGGATCACCATGTCTCATTGGACAGCTATCGCCCGCCTCAAGCTGGGCAGCCCCCAGCCAATAAGGTGTTGTCCCGCCACAGTTCACCTGCTTCACTGGATGCGTGGGGCTTAGTGTACGTGAGTACCCGACAAGTGGACTGCGAACCATGCACCAGGCCACAACAAAAGAAAACCAACATTTAAGAAACCAGCCCTCAAGTCAGGATGCTGGAACGTACGGACTATGACAACTGGCCTATCACAAGACCTTCAGGCAATCAGCGACGTTCGGAAGACTGTAGTTATCAACGATGAGCTAGCACGACTCCAAATCGACATAGTCGCTTTGCAGGAGACACAGCTGCCAGACGCTGGGACTCTCAGGGAAAAGAACTATACGTTCTTCTGGCAAGGGAAGAGTGCCGAAGAAATCAGAGAGTGTGGTGTTGGATTTACCGTGAGAAATTCTTTACTGGGGATGGTGGAACCTGGTCAACAAGGAACTGAAAGACTTATCACTCCAACTCCACACATCCACTGGACCTGTCAACCTGATCAGCGTGTATGCACCAACACTCGGCGCCAACAGGGATACCAAGGATGAGTTCTATGATCAGTTAGACACGATCATCAGGAGTATCCCTAAAGAAGAGCACTTGATACTACTGGGTGACTTCAACGCCAGAGTGGGCGCTGACCACAACTTTTGGCCAACCTGTCTTGGAAAGTTTGGCGTTGGAGAAATGAATGAGAATGGACAACGACTTCTGGAACTGTGCTCGTACCATGACCTCGGCATCACCAACTCATTCTTCCAGACAAAGCCTCAACACAAAGTGTCCTGGAGACACCCTCGCTCCATGCACTGGCACCAACTCGACCTGATCATCATCAGAAGGTCTGCCTTGAAGTGCGTCCTGCTTACTCGCACCTTCCACAGTGCTGACTGTGACAGTGATCACTCGCTGGTGTGCAGCAAGATGAGGCTACAGCCAAAGAAGATCCACCGCTCTAGGCCAGAGGGCAAACCCCGCATCGATGTGAGCAAGACCGCACAGCCAGACAAGGCAGAGAAATTCACCCATGAGCTCTCCGAGGTGCTGAACTGCATGCCTCCCGGTGGCTGCGCCAAAGAGAGATGAGACCACATCAGAGACGCAGTATACAGCACAGCCCTGAAAGTTTTTGGAAAGAAACAAAACATGAATAATGACTGGTTTGAGGCCAACTCCGCCACACTCACTCCAGCCATTGAAGAACGCTGCGCTGTTCACCTGGAGTACAAGCATTCCCCCAGTCAGAGGACTCTACAAGAGTATCGATTTGCCAGGAGCAAAGTACAGAGACTAGCTCGACAGTGTGCAGATGATTACTGGCTCCAGCTCTGCCGGAGCATTCAACTATCTGCTGACACTGGAAACATCAGGGGAATGTATGATGGCATCAAGAAGGCCATGGGACCCACAAAGAAGTGGAGAGTGTCACTAAAGTCTGCAACAGGCGAAAACATCCAGGACAAGGGCAAGCAGATGGATAGATGGGTGGAGCACTACTCTGAAGTGTACTCCAGGCAAAACACCATCACTGAAGCTGCCCTCAATACTGTGGATGGTTTTCCCGTTGAAACTGAGCCGGACGAGAAGCTCACCATGGAAGAACTGAAGAAAGTCATTGAGAGCTTGTCCACAGGAAAGGCTCCAGGAAAGGATGGCATCCCACCAGAAGTTATCAAGTGTGGCATCAACGTCCTCCTAGAACAGCTCCACGACCTCCTTTGTCAGTGCTGGGACGAAGGTGCAGTACCTCAGGATATGAGAGACGCCAACATCGTGACCCTCTACAAGAACAAGGGTGATAGAAGCGACTGCAACAACTACAGAGGCATATCGCTCCTGAGTGTTGTGGGTAAAGTCTTCGCACGCGTGATCCTGACTAGACTGCAGAAGCTTGCTGACAGAGTTTACCCAGAGTCACAGTGCGGGTTCCGAGCAGGGAGATCCACAACCGACATGGTTTTCTCCTTAAGGCAGCTGCAAGAGAAATGCAGAGAACAGCACAAGCCGCTACTCCTTGCCTTCATAGACCTGACCAAAGCTTTCGACCTTGTGAACAGAGATGGGCTGTTCAAGATCCTGGTAAAGGTTGGCTGCCCACCGAAGCTGCTGAGCGTGATCCAGTCTTTTCACGACAACATGAAAGGCACAGTACTGTATGATGGCTCGTCCTCCGATGCCTTGGACATCCACAGTGGAGTAAAACAAGGCTGTGTTCTCGCTCCTACACTCTTCGGCATCTTCTTTGCAGCTTTGCTGAAACGTGCCTTTGGAAATTCCACAGAGGGAGTCTATCTCCACACCCGGTCTGATGGGAGACTTTTCAGTCTGGCTCGACTAAAGGCCAAAAGCAAGATACGGGAGGCAACAATCAGAGACATGCTGTTTGCAGACGACGCTGCCTTGGCCACCCACACAGAAATCGATCTCCAGCGTCTGATTGACCGCTTTTCCAGAGCTTGCGAAGAGTTCGGGTTGACAATCAGTCTTCAGAAGACCAAAGTTATGGCCCAGGATGCAGAACATCCAAGCATTGCCATCAATGACTATGTGATAGAGGTGGTCAGTCAGTTCACCTACCTTGGATCTACCATCACGGACAACCTCTCACTGGACCCTGAGATCAACCGTAGAATTGGCAAGGCCTTCACAATTTTGGCCAGATTGTCACAGAGTATGGAACAACAACATGCTGACCATCAACACAAAGGTCGCTGTGTACCGTGCATGTGTGTTAAACACTCTTCTCTACACCAGCGAAACGTGGACCCTCTATGCTTCGCAAAAAAAGAGACTGAACGCCTTCCACATGCGCTGCCTCCATCGCATACTTGGGATCACTTGGAGTGATCGAATAACGAACAACGAGGTGCTGGAATGTGCCAAGATCTCCAGCATGTTCACTCTCCTCCATCAACGCCGCCTCAGATGGCTTGGCCATCTAAGTCGTATGGAAGATGGACAGATCCCCAAAGACCAGTTGTATGCCGAACTTGCCTCCTGAAACAGAGCTACAGGACGGCCCCACCTTCGCTTCAAGGATGTTTGTAAGAGGGACCTGAAGACTGTTCAAATCGACATCAACAGCTGGGAAGAGCTCGCCCAGGACAGATGCAGATGGAGACACACTCTGACCACTGGATTGAAAACTGGTGAAGACAAGCTGCGGCAGCTTGCCGAGGAAAAGCAGGTTCAACGAAAAAGGAAGCAGCGGCTCCAACCCACAGCTGACACCGCCTTCAAATGCAGCAAATGCAATCGAGACTGCCACTCTCGTGTGGGGCTCTACAGCCACAACAGACGCTGCACAACCATCAACTAAACATTCCCCATGGGCGCATATCCATCGTCTCTCGAGACTAACGGACGCCAACATCCTTATTTTATTCCTAGGAAAAGGATCCCCAAAGGAGGTGAAAGGATCTTGGACTCTAATGTCTGCAAGAAGCTTCAGCCACCTTCACAGGTAGAAGTCACTTTCTTTCCTACAATGCCACTAGTTCCCTTTCTGCTCTCCAGGTCTACTCCCTGCAGCAGGACAGAGACACCCCTTAGCTCCCCGAGTCCTGATTTCCAGCCATTCAAGGGGCTGGGGGCTTGCATTGCCATCAGATACTTTCCCTATGGGAATCTCCCTAGAGCAGGGGAGAAATCTGTTCTTCCCTTAGAACTAGTCTGCTCAGTAAATCCATCCACACTGACCTCATTTTAGCTGCTTTGTTTGTCTGAGATTAATGGTATCTTTGGAAAACCTTAGCGTGCCGGGATGTGAGGTGGAGCAGGGAATATGGGAGCTCCATCAGATTCCCCGGAAGAACACCACCCTGTCTTTCTCTGGTCAGCTCGGGCTAACCGTCCATTGTGGAGGTGAAGACCGGATGAGACCTGCTGGATTGACCTTGATATGCCATGTCCTTGCGTGCATGAAGGACCCACATCTCAGAGATGGCCAGCAGCAGATGTAAGACATGTGTCAAGGAATAGTCTGAACAACCTACACTGATAAGTAAGTAAAATCATGGCCACATGTAGACACCGCAGGAATTGGTGGGGATTAAACCAGTGTCCTTCAGCACAAACCCCTCTCACTCTTTGTCAACCAATCCAGCTCCACCCACTAGACCACACTCCCTTCCGGAGTCACAGCACCCAGGAGCCCTGATTCTCAGACCCGAGCCTCACATCACAAGGCCAAACCTCCTCCCATTATGAACGACCATCTGCAGAGACTCCTCTACATTCCCCCTGTCAGAGACTGCAGCCACGGGTGACCAATGAAAGAGGAGAGATCTCCCCTCTGGGAATCAGAGGGGCTGCGCATTTGGGGTATCACAGGGAAGGCGTCCAGCAGCCATTTACAGAGTGTTCCTGTGAGGAGATTGAAGGGTTAAAATCCATGTGCTGTTTGCATAACACCTTGGCATATGGACTTGTGTCAACTTTTAGAGGCCCGAAAGTCCAGAGTTTGGCCAAGAGGCCAGAGGCCTAGTGAATAGTGATTAGCTAAGAGAAAACAGAATAAACAAAAGATAACCTCGCTTTGTTTGTCAAGCTTAGTCAGCAATATGCCACATGTTGAACCAATAACTAAATAATTGTATCTTCTCTAAAAGGTGCAAATATGGGACAAAGACATCCTGTCTCTGTTGTGTTAGTTTCTTCTGTAGGGAGAAGATCTTCCCACAGACCAACCTTGAGTTTATGAAAGGTTGGCATGTCAGTATAAGATATGGCTTTCTCCCAAGTTCCCTTTCCCAGGGACCAATGCCCGCCTGTGAAACACAAAGGAGCAACTTGAAAGACAATTCTTATTATCATATACTTTTCACTGTTTTTGCTTTAATCCCTAGGAACGTACCTGTTAGATGATCAGAGGAGCTACTTCATTCCTATGGACCCCAAATTGAATTCAACATATTATATAATTAAGGATACGTCTATACTTACCCGCCTCTTCGGCGGCAAGCAATCAATCTTCTGGGATCGATTTATCGTGTCTTGTCTAGACGCGATAAATCGAACCCGGAAGTGCTCGCCATCGACGCCGGTAATCCTGCTCCGCGAACGGAGCAGGCAGAGTCGACGGGGGAGCCTGCGCGCCGCCGTGTGGACCAGTGGTAAGTACCTTTTCGTTCGAACTAAGATACTTCGACTTCAGGTACGTTATTCACGTAGTTGAAGTTGCGTATCTTAGTTCGAACTTGGGGGGTAGTGTAGACCAGTCCTAAAGTACTAATTAAATGTTAACTTGTTAATTTGAAACCATGGGCGGAGACTTATGTAATTTTTAATCATTGGCTACTGTGCTATCTTGTCTTACTGAGCCAAACCTATCCCTGGGTTGGGGACTGCCTACCCAGTCACTTTCCCCCGCCCATGGAAAATCCATATATTTCATTGTAATCAATTGATTGACAGGGTCTCTGAGCCTGATAAGCGAGGTGACACTCAGTCAGCGCTGTACGTAAATAAACTCCTATGCTTGACCTCTTCACAGTGGAGATTTATGTCCTTCAGAGATTTTCCGTCTCTAACAAAGGGTTTCTGTCCCCCCAGATCTCAGCCGCTCAGCGGGATGCGGGAGAGCCGAGTGCTGATGGGCTGGAGGGGTCACGGGAGTCACCGTGCGGCTGTGGAGCAGGGGCAGTGTCTGCAGTCACCACGGGCCAAACCCTGCGCTCCAGACAACCCAGCCTAAGGTTCCCTGGATTGCGAAGGGGACTTTGACTTGGGGAATCGATTGCTGGTGCCAGTGTCCACAACTGGGATGGTTTCATGAGGCTACTCAATGGCCCATGAAGCGCCATCCAAGCAAGGGGAGAATGGACATTAAAGAGCGAGGCTGGGACCTCCGCGGAGCTGCTGCAGTCGAGCATCCACAGCCAGAAGAGAATTATGATGGGAAACGCGCTTAGATGGCCGGCCACAGCCGCAGCAGCCGTCTCATAAAGCTCTGCTCATGCTCTAGCCAACAGAGGCAGGACAAAGAGCCACAGAGTGAGAGCCTGGGTTGCAATTAGCAATACGTGGTTTTTCAATGGATTATTCTGTCCTGACAGTCTATTTCCTGTAATGTGCACATCCAGCCTCCCTGGCCGATCTCAATGGAAGTTAGGTACTCTGTGCCCACAGGACAGGGCTGGCCTTACCATGAGGTGAACTGAGGTGGCCGCCTAAGGTGCCAGACTGTGTGGGGGGCACCACTAGGGCCCAGAGTGTAGACAATTGTGTCTGCTGCTGGTGCATATGTAAAGGGACTGTTGCCCCCTTACTAAAACTCAGTGGGCATGTTTTGATTGCTAGCTCCCAGTACGAAAAGGGGAAGGGTCTATGGGAAATCAGGACCCTGAGACTGACAGTCCCCAGGGGCAATGGGGAGGGGCCAATGCTCTAGGTCAGCCTGATTGACAGGGTGGGCAGACGAATCAAGGAGTCAGGAGGCCAGGGTGGGTCCCGTCCTCCGTGTGAGCTGGAATTGCCCGGGTCAGACAGAGTGGGGCCGAGCTAAGGAGAGAGCAGGGGCCCAAGCTGAGCTGGGGGAACAGAGCTATGCCAGAGCCAGAGGGGCCAGAAAAGCAGCCCAGAGAGAGCAGATCCTGTGCTGGGAGCAGAGCTGCAGCCCCAAAGCCAGGGCACAGCCCAGAGAGACAGACCTGTCCTGGGAGCAGAGCTGCAGCAACCAGAGCCAGAGGGGCCAGAAAAGCAGCCCATGAAGCAGGTCACTGTTGGGAGCAGAGTCACAGAAGCAGCCTGCAGAGCAGACCTGTGCTGGGAGCAGAGCTGTAGCAACCAGAGGGGCCAGACAAGCAGCCCAGGGAGCTGGAGACAGAGAGGAGCTGGAGCTGAGGCAGTGCGGTGGAGCTGGGGCTGGAGCAGTCCGGAGCCGGGTGTGGGGAGCAGCTGGGGAGAGCGAGGGGGGACCCTGGGCAGTGGGCCCAGCACAGGGAGACACCTCAGCCAAGAGGCTCTGCAGGCCAGACTTGGAGGGGATCGTAACCTTGATGGGGGCAACGCTGGGAAGAAGGGTCCTGCCACCCAGAGCCTGCGAGTGTGTGGCCACCGCCGGAGCAAGTGTCCAACCCACAGCATCACTGCAGCACAGCCAGGGCCTGAGAGAGAGACCTGGGACTTGCAAGGAACAGACTGAACTGCCCTGACGTTCCAGAGACATTGTTTGTGATGTTCCCTGCCACAGAGCGGGGTGATGTGTTTCCGTTAACCTTTCCCATTTTTCCTTATTCCTTTTTAAACTCATTGTTAATTAAACAAACTGCATTGCTTTAAATCGTATGTAATGATCACTGGGTCAGGGAAGCATCCAGTGCAGAGAGAGCACCCCGCAGTGGGGACACCCTAGCCCCTGACCTAGGTCACCACAGCAAGGTTGGGGGTCGAGCCCCCCAGGAATCCTGGGCTCAGCCTTGTTGGAGTTACGAGGACTCTTGCCAGACAGGAGAGTGGAAGGGGAGCCCTCGAGGTCAGGCAGGGATCTGGGTAAAGGAGGTGGGAGCGAGGACTCAGATCCCTTCACTAGCCCATTTCACCGGGGTAGTGCAGAAGCCAGGGAAGTTCCCCACAATAGCGGAACCATTCCGCCGCTTACACATGTAAGAATTGGCCCCCGATAAAAGGGAAAGAGGGATGTTAATCTGAGGTTGGAAGGGGCCTGGAGACTGACTGTGATTGTTGGGCATTGAGTTCCTGTTTGGGATCTGGGATTTATTTCCCTGCTCCCAGTGACTGTGCTTTCCAGGGGCACCGGGGTTCTGCCCGAGCTGATGGATCTCTGCCACCATGTTCATGCGCTGGAGCGACCCCTAGGTGCATTCTCGCCCCTCCAGAAGTGGAGGAGAGTTTGCAGCCATCAAGGGAGCTCCCGCTGCACAAGGCAGCTCTGTCCTCTACCCTGATGTGGCGGGATGGCCCGGGATACAGAGGGAGGTGGAACTGCCTCCTCTGAATCTTTCACTATCATGGGGCAAGCGCCACTGGAGTTCTTCGATAGCAGTTCCCTGTCCTCTCCCCTTCGCCAGGGCCACGACACTGGCAATGCCAATGAAGCTACTGCTTCTTTTGGAGAGTCGTTGCTGGTCGGACCCTAGCGAGAGGTGTGAGCAAGAGGGAGGGAGTTTATACGTAACCGGCCGCTCTGCACTTCCTAACCCGTCTATCTGCATTCACTGGTGCAGGCGACTGTAACATCTTTATGACCTTTTACCCACTTTCCAACCAATTGAGCTCAGAGGAGTGGTAGCCTTGCTAGACCCTGGTTATTACAGCAGCCCCTCCCCCTCCGCCCCATGCCTGCGGATCTTTGCATTCCCTCTCTCACATCCTTTATCAAACCACAACTCAATACACGGCTGCCGCCTCCTCTCGGCTCCCAGTGATGCTGCTTTCTGCTGTCTCCATTCATGCCAAACGTCACCTGCAAGTGCCCCCAGCGATTTCAATGGGACTCAAGTCTCTTCAATCGGAGCAGAACTGTCACAATTGGGCCCTGATTTTCTTCAAATGCTTTTGCTTCTTTCCACAGCTCTATTCTATAGCTGGGCTCTCTTCCTTTTACTGGTCATTTCTGAAACAGATAGTGGATCATTTTCAAAGCACCTGGCCTATGGAATCCTTCATGTCTCAATCCAGAATTTAGGATATTTGCCACAGAGGAGGAAAGGAAGGGGCAGGCCTTTGGGAATTCATATGAAACAAATTTCTGATTAATTCAACTCCCATCCCCCTTCTATCTCCTTTTCATGCAAACATGCCCTGCGATTTGAATGTCAGGTGTGGTACCTGCTACAAAGGACGTATACACCCCACACCAAAGGCATCCCGATGGCTCGGCTATAAGAATGTTCTTATTCATAATGGTAACCATTTTCTACATCTGTCTGAGCCACATCACCAGACTCTTACTGACAGGTGACATCTTATTCCTGCAGTAGTGAATGGGACAGCTCATGTGACTCAGCATTCTCCAACATAAGTTAGGTATTTGTGATGTATCTAAAGCACATATATGGCTCCAGCCAGTGGTGGATTTAGAATTAGTGGGTCCCTGTGCTCAGCTTCATTTTTGGGGCCCCCCCATGGGGGAGGATTCTCTTTTATTGCCTCCCTTTTTCATTCCTTTTTTCCCCTCCATTCTCCTCTTGGGGCTCAGAGCTGGGGGTGTGGGGTCTGGGAGGGAGTTAGGGTGCAGGAGGGGGCTCAGGGTGGGGGTCTGGGAAGGAGTTAGGGTGCAAGAGGGGGATCAAGGTGGGGGTCTGGGAAGGAGTTAGGGTGCAGGAGGGGGCTCAGGCTGGGGGCACAGGGTCTGGGCAGCATGGGCGTGATCAACTGAGGTTAGACCTTCTGCATCCATGGCAATGTCTGGGGCTGGCCTTCTCCTGAGCCCTACAGTCACTGCATGTCCCCCACCACCGTCTGGGGCCAAACTCCAGCAGACTCTGACATTGACAGCCCCTGAGTCTCCAGGTCTCCACAGTTCCCACCAGGCTGCTCCCATGTGCCCCATGGCTCAGGACAGGATTGGCTCACTTGGTGCAGGATCCCTTTCATGAGACCTGCATGCCAGTGGGTCAGCTTGGTCCCCGCTCCTCCCCATATTCTGTGGCCCCCCACAGCCACGGTCCCCATTCAGGGCTGCCGCTGCTCAGGGCCTGTCACCACCTCCTGCAGGGCTCCAGGATGGGGTGTACGAGGCCTGGAGGGACATCACCAGGGCCAAGGGGGGGGGCAGCAGCTGGAGGCATCTGCCTACTTCACCTACCTCCACCTGGATCCCAGCTCCATGCCTGAGAGCTGGTCAGTGTCTGCCTGTGGGTGGGCACAGTGGGGTGGACAGAGTCACGCTGGCCTCATTCCTCACCCCATCTGGGCCCCAGGCACAGGGGCTTGTGATGCCAATGGCAGTATCCCACTGGGATTGGCACTGCCCACACAGCCTGCTCTCTGGCTGCTCGGGGGATGTGGGCGGGGGGTGTTGTGTGCCGGGCTCCTGATTCCCCAACACCAGAGGTGTCATTTCAGAAAAGCTCAGGGGGCAGGAAGAGCAAAGCTGTATGTGAACATTACAGGGGATCCTGTATCCTGCAAAGCCAGGTGGGGCAAAAAGTGGAGCAGACAGACCCATGGGGTGAGGGCAAGCCAAGGTCTAGAGGGGCAATGGACCCCCTTGCTCCATAGCAAGAGATGCCCCTACCCAATTGCCCGACCGGCACCCCTGGAGACCTGCACCCTGGCAAGCAGCCCAGGCAGAGCACGGACAGCTACCAGCCGCTTGCCCCGTGTCATGGCTCCACGAGCCACAAGGTCCCCTGCAGGGGCAGGGGCATTTTCCCTCCCCGAAGCCTGTTCAGTCATTGGCAGCTCACTCCCTCAGGCCCCCAGCAAAGGGCCTGGCTCCCGGGGATGCTCTGGGAATGGGAAGAAGCTTCCCTGCCGAAAGAGACACTCCCCCGGCCCCAGACCTGCCGATCAGGGACATGACACAGCGCTGCTCCCACCTGTGTTAGCCGGGAAAGGCCCCATACCCCCCCATTTCTCTGAGCCAGCCACTTCCCCAGCCCCAGGGCCGGATTGGAGCCAGCACCCATTGAGGGGAAAAGCTCCGTATCCCATTCCCCACCTGTCCCTCCCTCCCCTTGGCTCTACCCTGCCCCTTTGTGCTCCCCTGGCTGGACGCTACCTTGAGGCTCTCGTCCCTGGACGTCTCCCATGCCGACCTGCTCAACACGACACGGCCCTATGGGGGGACTGAGCAGAGCTGGCAGTACCTGGCCAACCTGATTCGCCACTTCCCCAGCTTCTGCCTCCGGGATGCCACCGGCCACCCAGTCAGCTGGTGCCTCATGGACCCCTTTGGTGCCACGGCACATGGCTACACCCGGCCCCAGCACCGTAGGTGCGGCTACATGCGGGTGCTCATCACCCTGACAGCTGAGCAGATGCATGCACAAGGCTGCTCCATCTTTGGCCACGTGGCCCTGGACAACCTCTCCATACAGAGGCTGTAGGAGAGACAGGGCTTCCCGCACCAGCTCAGCCTGTGCCATCATTATCCACATCCCGTAGCCAGTGACGGCTCCCACCTGAGCCCCCTGACCCAGCTCCAGCCACCTCCTACCTATGTCCCCTTTCCCAGAAACCTCAATGGGGCAGGGCTGAGGGCCAAGAGGGTGGCCAGGAAAATCTGGGGCTCTGCATTGGTCCCCATGGAACTAGGAACATCTCCCATCTCTCCAGCACCGCTCTGTACCATAGCACATACCAGCCTCAGGGGGTGGGGCCCAACGAAATTCACGCTCCATGTTGGTCAATATCACAGGATTTTAAAAATCAGAAACATCACGGTTCCAGATATTTAAATCTGAAATTTCAGTGTTGAAATTGTGTGGGTTCCGGACCCAAAATGCAGCTGTGGGGGCAGGTTGCAAGCCCATTCTGGGGGGGGGGGGTTGTCACGGCTCTCAAGGGAGAACCCTTAGTTCTGAGCAGCTGTTGGCAGCGAGCCCAGCTCTGAAGGCAATGCCGCCATCACCAGCAGCGCAGAAGTAAGGGTGGCACGGTAATTGGGGGGGGCGGGGGGAGCTGTCACTTTGGGAGGGGGCGGGACACAGCCAGCCCAAGGCCCCTTTAACCACCGAGCACTAGGTCTGGAGTCGGGATGGGGCAGGTCTGGCAGCCACGTAGCAGGTCCAGAGCACAGGGGAAGCGGAGCTAAAAAAAGGCGCCTCCCCCTGTACTCACCCGGCGGCGCTCCAGCTGCTCGGCGGCACTTCGGCAGCGGGTCCTTCAGTCGCTCCGGGTCTTTGGGGGCACCCGACACCAAAATGCCGCCGAAGACCCGGAGCGACTGAAGGACCCGCTGCCGAACAGCTGGAGCGCCGCCGGGTGAGTGCAAGAAGCGGCGCCTTTTTTTAGCTCCGCTCCCCCTTTTTAAGGCGCCGCTTCTGCTCACAGGGGGAAGCGGCCGCTACCTCCGCTCCCCCCCGGCTACACTACTGGGGTCTGGGGCACCCCAGCCGAGGATTCCTCCTGTGCCCTGGGCTCCACGCTCCAACCTCCAGAACCTCCCCTGGCTGCAGGAAGCTGCTGCTGGCGGCGGCGCAGACGTGAGGGTGGCAATACCACACCACGAACCCTCCCTTCTGGGCTGCTGCTGGCGGCGGCGCTGCCTTCGGAGCTGGGCTCCTGGCCTGCAGCCGCCGCTCTCCGGCCGCCCTGCTTGTAAGGCGGCGCTGCCGCCGCCAGCAGCTGAACAGGACTATGGGTCACAATCCTGCAACCCCCCTACAATAGCCAGATTTCATGGTCCGTAATGCATTTTCCACAGCCCTGAATTTGGTAGGGCCCTACTCATGGGACCAGCCACCGCAGTTCCATAACCAGCCTCCCTGGGTGGAACTTACCTTAAGTCCTATAAACATAGCACCCTGCAGTCCAGCGCCCCTTTGCAGCCCCCTTCCTTGGCTTGTAGACATCCTAGCAACTGTAACAATCTCCCATCCGATAAAGCCACATGCCAGCCACAGCTCACAGGCCAGTGTCAATGTGGTCGAATGGCTGTAAGTTCATATCCAACCGCAGTGGATGCGATGCTCACCAGCGCAGTGCCTCCTGCTGGCTGTCCTGGAATTAGCTCGCTTCCAGCTCAGAGCGCCCTCTGCAGCCGCTATCTCTACTGCCACTGGACCAGTGTCCCTCCTGGACCCTGGAGTCCATTGCCCTGGGATTCTGCCCCAGCAGTATCCCCTCACTCTGGGTCTCCCCTCCCAGGGGAACCCCCAACCCTCCAACCCCACCTTGCCTCAGTGGCTACTGCCAGTCAACATTTAGCCTCTGCTTACTAGGGCAGACTGCAGTCTGTAAAGGCCACACATCATTGACAAGGGGTTTAGGAACTGCTGCCTTTGCCTATCCCCGGGCTGCCCCTCTGCACCCCCAGTTCCTTTTTTGGGCTTTTAACAAGGCCTGTAACCTGGGGCTTTACCAGGCTGGAGCTTCCCAGATCCCTTTGCCCATCCCCAGCACTGCTCTGCTCTGCTCCAGGTACCCTTCTCCCAGGCAGCTAGGTCCTTCTCTCTCTACTGCTAGAGACAGACTCCCTTCAGCATCTAGCCCACAGCCCTCTCATAGGGCCAGCTGTGGCCTGTTTGGGGCATGGATCCAACTGTGGCTGCTTCCTCAATCAGCCTTTCCCAGCCACAGCCCTCTCCAGGGCTGCTTTTAACCCCTGGTTGCCCAGGAGTGGGCCAGCTGCCCCACTACACCAACCCTCGAGAGAAGTCTGAGAACAAACCATTCTTGCTGCTACAACCTGACTCTGCCAAAGGGGTTTTTAATCTTATTATTTGGGGCTGTGGGGGAAATGGAATTGCAGGATGGCAGAAAGCTCTGTAGTAAGATGAGGCCCTGAAACATAAACCCTTGTATCAGAGGCTCAGTATGAGGCCTAAGGCCTGAGCTAAAGTAACGGTCAAGACTTTGCTAACATAAAGCAAAGTTAAGCAGTGAGCCAGAGGCAGGCCCTGCTCACAGAAAATGGCAAGGAAAGGGTTGATGTTGCACATACCTATAAAAAACTGGACACTAGATACCAGAACACTCCAATACTTGCACATTCCACACACATAACAAGGAACAAGGTGACCCATCCTAAAAATGGAGCAAAAGGGTAATATGATGGATAGAGTTGTTTTGTTCAAAACAACGTGTACTAGGTGAGAGGCAGCACCTTGCTACGTAGGGGGATTGCACCTTGCTACGTCAGGAGTGATGTGTAACTTGTTTGTAGCTGTGTATAAGAATACAGTCCTGGGGCGGTGTCTTTCTCCGGCCTAGGGGGCAGTGGAGTGTCCTGCCACTGACTGAGATGTGTCCATTGCCAGGGGGCACATATTCGTAGTATCTCCTGTAGAGTCTGCGGGAAATAATTACTGTGCTTTGCTCGACAATAAACCTGGCCATGTGCCTTCGTACCTTATCAGAGCCTGTGCTCATTGGGGGTTCTCTTGAGGTCTGCTATGTCAGTGATGTGTGCAGAGCCGAGGCAGCACACAGAGGGAACACACTCACGCAGCCGACATACAACACTGGTGAACCTGACTGCTGATCTGATTTTATGGAATCGATTGTGTGTGTCCCCACTAAAGACCATTAAGGCCATTAAGTCGACGGACTGTGTCCACAGTATCGGGGCTAGCGTCGACTTTTGGAGCGTTGCATTGCGGGTAGCTATCCCACAGTTCCCGCAGTCTCCGCCGCTCATTGGACTTCTGGGTTGCGATCCCAAAGCCTGATGGGGCAGAAAACATTGTTGCTGGTGGTTCTGGGTACATGTCATCAAGCCATCCCCCCTCCCTCCCTCCGTGAAAGCAACCTTTTTCGTGCCTTTTTTCCGGGGTTTCCGGGTTTGCTACGGCAAGCATGGAGCCTGCTCAGCTCACAATGACTGTACGTCTCCAGCGTACGCCTGGACATTTGGTCTAGTGGGGATTCAGTTGCACTGTAATACAAGTAGAGGGATAGCTCAGCGGTCTGAGCATTGGCCTGCTAAACCCGGGGTTGCGAGTTCAATCTTTGAGGGGGCCAAGAGATGATGACGGATAGCAAGCATATTGCACCGTCTACTGCTGAGCACCCAGGAGATGATGATGGCTAGTAATCATACTGCACCGTCTGCTGTCAAGCTACCCCTTGCTTCCCCCTCCCTCTGTGAAAGCAACTGAGAGGGGAGCAAAAAATCCCTTCACGCCTTTTTTCATGCGGGCGCCATATTGCTGACACCATTGTTATCCACCCGCTGAGTCTGCTGCCACTCTGCTCTCCTGCAGACACCATACCAGGGAAAGCATGGAGCCCACTCAGATTGCCACGGCTGTTATCGCCGTTATGAACATCACACGCATTGTCCAGCAGTATATAGAGAACGAGAACCAGGACCTGCTACAGCAGGCGAGGAGGCGACGGCAGTGCCCTGAGGACAATGATGAGGACATGGACACAGACCTCTCTCAAAAAAGGCCCCCCCGCAAAGGTGGACATCATGGTGTCAATGGGGCAGGTTCATGCCATGGAACGCCAATTCTGGGCCCAGGAAACAGGCACAGACTGGTGGGACCGCATAGTGTTGCAGGTCTGGGACGATTACCAATGGCTGCAAAACTTTCACATGCATAAGGCCACTTTCATGGAACTTTGTGACTTGTTTCCCCTGCCCTGAAGTGCCAGAACACCAGGATGAGAGCAGCCCTCACAGTAGAGAAGTGACTGGCGATAGCCCTGTGGAAGCTTGCAACGCCAGACAGCTACCGGTCAGTCGCGAATCAATTCGGAGTGGGCAAATCTACAGTGGGGGCTGTTGTGTTGCAAGTAGCGAACGCGACCACTGAGCTGCTGCTACCAAGGGTTGTGACTCTGGGAAATGTGCAGGTCATAGTGGATGGCTTTGCAGCAGTGGGGTTCCCGAACTGTGGTGGGGTGATAGATGGAACCCATATCCCTATCTTGACACCGGACCACCAAGCCAGCAGTACATAAACCGAAAGGGTTACTTTTCAATAGTGCTGCAAGCACTGGTGGATCACAAGGGACGTTTCACCAACATCAACGCTCGCATCTTCAGGAACTCTGGTCTGTTTCAGCTGCTGCAGCAAGGGACTTTCTTCCCAGACCAGAAAATAACCGTTGGGGATGTTGAAATGCCTATAGTTATCCTTGGGGACCCAGCCTACCCCTTAATGCCATGGCTCATGAAGCCATACACAGATAGCCTGGACAGTAGTCAGGACCTTTTCAACTATAGGCTGAGCAAGTGCAGAATGGTGGTGGAATGTGCATTTGGATGTTTAAAGGCACGCTGGCGCAGTTTATTGACTAGGTTAGACCTCAGCAAAACCAATATTCCCATTATTATTACTGCTTGCTGTGCGTTCCACAATACCTGTGAGAGTAAGGGGGAGACATTTATAGCAGGGTGAGGCAAATCACCTGACCACTGGTTATGCGCAGGCAGACACCAGGGCAATTAGAAGAGTGCCTTGCGCATCAGGGAAGCTTTGAAAACCAGTTTCATGAATGGCCAGGATGCTGTGTGAAAGTTCTGTTTTTTCCCCTTAATGAAAAGCCCCACCCCTTATCATAGAATATCAGGGTTGGAAGGGACCTTAGGAGGTCACCTAGTCCAACCGCCTGCTCAAAGCAGGACCAATCCCCAATTTTTGCCCCAAATCCCTAAATGGCCCCCTCAAGGATTGAACTCGCAACCCTGGGTTTAGCAGGCCAATGCTCAAACCACTGAGCTATCCCTCCCCCTTGATTCACACTACTTTCCTGTAACCTAACCGCCCTCCCCCCTCAGTCACCGCTTGCAGAGGCAATAAAGTCATTGTTGCTTAAAATTAATGCATTCTTTATTAATTCGTCACACAAATAGGGGGATAACTGCAAAGGTTGCCCGGGATGGGTGGTGGAGGAAGAGAAGCACCAGGACGGGTGGTGGAGGAGGGGATGAGGGAAGGACAAGGACACACTGCACTTTAAAACTTATTGAATGCCAGCCTTCTGTTGCTTGGACAGTTCTCTTGGCTTGAGTGGTTGGGTGCACAGAGCTCCCCCCCGCGTTCTTGGGCGTCTCGGTGATGAGGTTACGGGACTCAGGGAGGAGGGCTGTTGGTTACACAGGGGCTGTAGCGGCGGTCTGTGCTCAGGCGGCCTTTCCTCAACCATACGCCTTTCCTCAGTCATAAGCCGGAGGATTTCCGTTTGATCCTCCAGTAGCCTCAGAATTGCATCCTGCCTTCTCTCAGCATGCTGACGCCACCTACTCTCTTCAGCCCGCTGCTGTCTCTCTTCCTCCTGTCACTCATTGTCTTCAGCATGCCGCCTGTCCTCGCGATCAAATTGTGCCTTTCTGGACTCCAACAGTGTCTGCCTCCACGCATTCTGCTGGGCCGTTTCAGTGTGGGAGGATTGCAAGAGCTCTGTGAACATATCGTCTCAATTCTTTTTTTTTTTTTTTACTTCTAATCTTCGCTAGCCTCTGGGACGGTGATGAAAGGGGGAGCGTTGGAACATTTGCAGCTGCGGGAGGAAACATTACATAGCACATGTGCATTCTGTCCAAGGTCGCACTTTGTCTGTTATATTGAGGGTCTGCCGGTTTGGTGTGAGAGATCACACAAGCAGGGCTGGCGGGCAACAGAATTCGGCTTGCAGGCAGCCATGGTAAGCCACAGTTTATTGGCTTCTTTAACCTTCATAACATGTGGGAATGGTTTCAAACAGCAACCCCCTCATTTCCCATAACAGACAGCCGTTGGGTTAGCCATTTAACATGGGTTGGCAATTGAAAAGGGAGGGGTGGCAGTTTTCGGGTTAATGTGCAGCGCAAACCTAATCAACCCCCCACACACACACACACATCCAAGATGATCGCTGTTCCCCCTCCCCCCACCGCGTGGGTAACAGCAGGGAAGATTTCTGTTTAGCCACAGGAAAACAGCCCAGCAGGGACGGACCCCTCTGAATGCCCCCTTAATAAAATCCCCCTATTTCAACCAGGTGACCATGAATGATATCACTCTTCTGAGGATAACACAGAGAGATAAAGAACAGATGTTGCTTGAATGCCAGCAAACACCGGGACCATATGCCACCATGCTTTGCAATGCAATGATTCCAGACTACGTGCTACTGGCTTGCCGTGGTAAAGTGTCTTACCACGGAGCACGGGATAAGGCTGCCCTCCCAGAAACCTTTTGCAAAGGCTTTGGGAGTACAACCAGGAGAGCTTTTTGGAGATGTCCCTGGAGGATTTCTGCTCCATCCCCGGACATGTTAACAGACTTTTCCAATAGCTGCAGCTGTACTGGCCGCAAATTAATCATTAAACACGCTTGCTTATAAAACATGTATTAATTTAACAGAGGTACACTCACCAGACGTCCCTTCTCTGCCTTCAAGGTCCGGGAGCACGCCTTGGGTGGGTTCGTAGGGTACTGGCTCCAGGGTGACAAAGAGTTCCTGGCTGTCGGGGAAAAGGGCTTCTCCGCTTCCTTGCTGTGTCTGTGCGCTATTTTCAGCATCATTATCATCATCTTCCTCTTCCCGAAAATGCTCCTCGCTGGTTTCTGATGATCCACATATGGAGTCAAACCACATGGGTGGGTTAGTGCTGGCTGCACCCCCTAGAATGGCATGCAGCTCATCATAGAAGCGGCATGTCTGGGGCTCTGACCCAGAGCGGCCGTTTGCATCTCTGGTTCTTTGGGAGGCTTGCCTGAGCTCCTTAATTTTAATGCGGTACTGTTGCGCGTCCCTGTTGTAGCCTCTGTCCTTCATGCCCTTGGAGACTTTGGCATATGTATTGGCATTACTTCTTTTGGACCGTAGTTCTGCTAGCACGGTTTCGTCTCCCCATACAACGATCAGATCGTGTACCTCACGCTCGGTCCATGCTGTAGCTCGTCTTCGGTCCTGGGACTCCATCATGGTCTGCTGATGAGATCTGCACTCACCTGCAACTCGCCACGCTGGCCAAACAGGAAATGAAATTCAAAAGTTCGCGGGGCTTTTCCTGTCTACCTGGGCAGAGCATTTGTGCTCAGACTCCTGTCCAGAGCGGTCAAATGTTGCACTGTGGGATAGATCCAGGAGGCCAATACCGTCGAATTGCGTCCACACTAACTCTAGTTCGATTCGGCAATATCGACTTTAACGCTAATCCCCTCGTTGGGGGTGGAGTGGAGAAATAGATTTAAAGAGCCCTAGAAGTTGATGTAAATGGCTTCGTCGTGTGGACGGGTGCATGGATCAATCGAAATAACGCTAATGAATTCGACCGAAACTCGTAGTGTAGACCAGGGCTAAGTGAAATTAACAAGGATGACAGAAATAGCCCCTAGTCCCGCGGTCTGAACCGCGGGGGTGAACAGCTAAGTTTAAACTGTTCCTATACAGGCAGCAGGCTACCTGGGGAGTCTTCTCCCTCAGCCAGTCCCCCCTGATCCCTGCTGCAAGCTAGAGGGGAGCCCCTGCAGCCCCTGCTGAGTGTGTGGGTCGGGGGAACGTGGAGCCTAGTCCCGTCGGCAGCCTGGCTGGAGGAGGAGAGGGAGAGAAACAACAAACAAATGTGCCAGTAAGTTTTCCCTTTCCAAGCTTTTATTAGCTTTGAGTTTGAACTTTTTGTTATGCAGCCAAAAGAGGCGAGAGTAAGCCAGCAGTGAATGCTCCACTTATTTGCTGGAATGCTGCGCACCTTTTTTTACCGGTACACCATACCGGGCCATACCGGCTTAGTTTCACCTCTGGACCTCACTCACATGAACAGCTGCTGGGGCTTCGGTGAATGTCTGACCCTGTGATCTGCACCCCCCCACCCTGCCCACAGCCACCACTCCTGAACCACGCTGGGCAAGGGGCAGCCCCATCCCCCACCCGCAGAGTGTGCTGCCGGGGGGGACCGCTCTCCCAGAGCTTGCTGCTGCCGGCGGGGAAAGGGCTTGGGGGAGTCCTCCTCTCTGGCCCCAGTCCCGGGGCAGCCTGCACCCCAAACTCATCCCCAGCCCTGCCCAAGCCCAGAGCCCACACCCCCAGACAGAGCCTTCACCCCCCCGCACCCCAACACTCTGCCCTAGCCCTGAGCCTCTCCAGCACCCCAAACCCTTCATCTCCAGACAGAGCCCTTATCCCCCTCACCCTAACCCTCTGCCCCAACCCTGAGCCCCCTCATACATCATGAATCCAGGGGGGAGGGATAGCTCAGTGGTTTGAGCATTGGCCTGCTAAACCCAGGGTTGTGAGTTCAATCCTTGAGGGGGGCCATTTGGGGATATGGGGCAAAAATTGGGGATTGGTCCTGGTTTGAGCAGGGGGTTGGACTAGATGACCTCCTAAGGTCCCTTCCAACCCTGATATTCTATGATTCTATGAATCCCACAACCCTCGGCCATAGCCCTGAGCCCCCTCCCAAACCTCTCATCCCCAGCCACACCCCAAACCCATCCCCAGCCCCACCTGAACCCCCTCCCTCCCATCCCCAAACTCTCTCCCAGATCCTGCGCCCCAATCCCCTGTCCAAACCCAGGGCCTGCACCCAAGACCTCCATCCCCAACCAAACTACCTCCCAGAGCCTTAGGGAGGTGAGAGGCGGAGTTTGGGCAGGGGCAGGTTCTGTGCACCACCAAAATTTCTACAAACCTCCCACCCCTGCCAGCAGAGTTGATTTGCCTAGGCCCCACTCCTGGCTGTGCTTGTGTTTCCTCCGAATTCTTCTCCACTGGCCCCAGGGAATCGTTTCCCCACTCGCTGCCCAGGGAAGGAACCTGATGGTGCCTTGCGACGGCAGGGACATGACTGCCCCAGTTCCGGGGCAGGCATAGACTCTGTTAATGGTTCATTCTCTCAGGGATAAGAGGCTGGAGCAGCCCTGAGGGAGAGCGAGACCCAGCGGGGACACGACCAGCCGCTGCCAGGCAGGGACCTCACTGCCCCCCAGGCACCCTGTCTGCCAAATTCTCCAGGGTGCCCCTTATCCGAGGTAAGTGGGAGCTACTGGGGCCACCTGAGTCCTGCACAGACCTGCCCTGGCATGGCTGGGGCCAGACAGACCAACAGGGATTGCTATTGTAGGATCCTTGGTGAGTACAGAGACTGGCTTCTTATTGCAGAGTCTCTTGGGAGCACAGGAGCTGCACCCAGACTGCTTTGTTATTGCAGGGCTGTTATTGCAGGGGTGGGAGGTTACACACACCCTGCCTGCTTCTGGGGTGACGTGGTGGGGACAGACACAGGAACTGATGGGTTTCTCTCCTCCACTCACGCAGGTGACCCCCACTCCACACCCCTGGTAATCTGCTGAGGGTCCATCCCCATCAGAGATGCTGATCCTGAGCTGCACCTCCAAGCTGCAGCTGCTGGAGGGGACACTACAGAGGCGCTTGCCTGAGATGCTGCCGGTGACATGGCTGTGCCTAGCCCCACTGCCTGCACCCCAGGGATGGGACTCAACCCTCCCCCACCTCCATGGGGCAGAGAGCAGGGGAAGGTCCCTCTGACTCCCCTGGGAGATGGGTTAGAGATTAGGCCTGAGGGGTGGCCCCTCCTCACCAGGCGCTGGCTGCTCTCCCAGCCGCCCGCTGCCCCCTCGTGTCTCCCAAACTCCAAACCCAGCACCAATTACTGCTGCTCACCCAACGTAGCCAGCGGGACCTTCCCAGCCAATCACAGGGAAAGTGGCTCCTTATCAGCCAATCAAACCACAGGCAGGCAGCATGCCAGCCAATCACTGCATGGGCGGGCTCCGTGACAGCAAATCAGAGAGCTGGGTAGCTCTGGCTCCCTCGATTGCTCCATGCCTGTCACATGGCTGAAGTTTGTGTGGGAGTCACCAGCCTCCTTGTTTTCCTCCACCCCCAGCCCCCTGCGCTTGAAGTATCTCCTGTGATACCGGTCCAGGGGGCACAAATCAGGGGTCAGACCCCAAAATCAGGATAGTAAACCCATGGTGAGTGCCCTGCCCCATGTCTCATAGAATCATGGAATATCAGGGTTGGAAGGGACCTCAGGAGGACATCTAGTCCAAAGCAGGACCAATCCCAACTAAATCATTCCAGCCAGGGCTTTGTCAAGTCTGACCTTAAAAACCTCTAAGGAAGGAGATTTCACCACCTCCCTAGGTAACCCATTCCAGTGCGTCAGCACCATGCTAGTGAAAAAGGTTTTCCTAATATTCAACCTAAACCTCTCCCACTGCAACTTGAGGCCATTATTCGTTGTTCTGTCATCTGGTTCCAATGAGAAAAGTCTAGATCCATCCTCTTTGGAACCCCCTTTCAGGTAGTTGAAAGCAGCTATCAAATCCTAAGTCATTCTACTCTTCATAGAATCATAGAATATCAGGGTTGGAAGGGACCTTAGGAGATCATCTAGTCCAACCCCCTACTCAAAGTAGAACCAATCCCCATTTTTGCCCCAGATCCCTAAATAGCCCCCTTAAGGATTGAACTCACAACTCTGAGTTAAACAGGCCAATGCTCAGACCTCTGTGCTATCCCTCCCCCCCAACTAAATAGACCCCTCAAGAACTGAACTTACAACCCTGCGTTTAGCAAGCCAATGCTCAAACCACTGAGCTATCCCTCCCCAACTTCTGCAGACTAAACAGTTCCCTCAGCCACTCCTCATAAGTCATGTGCTCCAGCCCCCTAATCATTTTTGTTGCCCTCCGTTGGACTCTCCAATTTTTCCACATCCTTCTTGTAGTGTGGGGCCCAAAACTGGACACAGTACTCCAGATGAGGTCTCACCATTGCTGACTAGAGGGGAATGATCACGTCCCTTGATCTGCTGGAAATGCCCCTACTTATGCAACCCAAAAGGCTGTTAATCTTCTTGGCCACAAGGGCACACTGTTGACTCATATCCAGCTTATCATCCAGTCTAACCCCTAGGTCCTCTTCTGCAGAACTGCTGCCCAGCCATTCGGTCCCTAGTCTTTAGCGGTACATGGGAGTCCTTTGTCCTAAGTGCAGGACTCTGCACTTGTCCTTGTTGAACCTCATCAGATTTCTTTTGGCCCAATCCTCTAATTTGTCTAGGGTCCCTCTGTATCCTGTCCCTACCCTCCAGCATATCTACCACTCCTCCCAGTTTTGTGTCATCCACAAACTTGCTGAGGGTGCAGTCCACCCCATCCTCCAGATCATTAATGAAGATACTGAACAAAACCTGACCCAGGACCGACACTTGTGGCACTCCGCTTGATCCTGGCTGCCAACTACACATGGAGTCATTGATCACTACCCGTTGAGCCCGACCATCTAGCCAGTTTTCTATCCACCTTACCGTCCATTCATCCAGCCCATACTTCTTTAACTTGCTGGCAAGAATACTGTGGGAGACCGTATCACAAGCTTTGCTAAATCAAGGAATAACATGTCCACTGCTTTCCCTTCATCCACAGAGCCAGTTATCTTGTCATAGAAGGCAATTAGGTTAGTAATCCATGATTTGCCCTTGGTGAACCCATGCTGACTGATCCTGATCACTTTCTTCTCCTTTAAGTGCTTCAGAATTGATTCCATGGAGGACTTACTCCATGATTTTTCCAAGGACTGAGGTGGGGCTGACTGGCCTGTAGTTCCCCGAATCCTCCTTCTTCCCTTTTTTAAAGATGGGCACTACATTAGCCTTTCTCCAGTCATCCGGGACCTCCCCCGATTGCCATGATTTTTCAAAGATAATGGCCAATGGCTCTGCAATCACATCGGCCAACTCCTTTAGCACCCTCAGATGCAGTGCATCCGGCCCCATGGACTTGTGCTCATCCAACTTTTCTAAATAGTCCTGAACCACTTCTTTCTCCACAGAGGGCTGGTCACCTCCTCCCCATACTGTCCTACACAGTGCAGTAGTCTGGGAACTGACCTTGTTCGTGAAGACAGAGGCAAAAAAAGCATTGAGTACATTAGCTTTTTCCACATCATCTGTCACTAGGTTGCCTCCCTCATTCAGTAAGGGGCCCACACTTTCCCTGACTTTCTTCTTGTTTCTAACATACCTGAAGAAACCCTTATTATTACTCTTAACATCTCTTGCTAGCTGCAACTCCAAGTGTGATTTGACCTTCCCGATTTCACTCCTGCATGCCTGAGCAATAGTTTTATAGTCCTCCCTGGTCATTTCTCCAATCTTCCACTTCTTGTAAGCTTCTTTTTTGTGTTTAAGATCAGCAAGGATTTCACCGTTAAGCCAAGCTGGTCGCCTGCCATATTTACTATTCTTTCTACACATCGGGATGGTTTGTTCCTGCAACTTGCAAACACTCACCCCCTCCACATGCCTGCCCCCTCCCTGCCCCTCAAAACAACTGCTAGTGTCACCCCACATCCCCCCACTCACACCCCAATCCCCTCTCCTTTCTGCTCCCTACATTCTCCTGAAACCCCCCAGTCTCTGCTCCCCAGATCCTGTGGAAGTCATTTTCCCTGGCCTCGGCCCCCTGAAATCATTGTGAGGTGGCAGCCATCTTGACTAAGGGCAGCCTGTGGTGTCTGCCCCATTGGCAAGGGCAGCCATTTTTGAGAAGGGCAAAATACTTCCCAAAGGCACAGAAGATCATGAGACACTGAAACCCACTGAGAAACAATGGGAGGCTCCTGACCGAGTAATGAGAGTAGGAATTTCTGCCCCTCCACCAGCTCTGACCCATGCCCCATGTCTCTGGCAGGTCCTTGGTGCAGTGATGACCATAAACCGTGGGAATCTGGCTGCGTATGAGGTGGTGGTGGAGTTCAAAGCCGTCCTCAACCGGCCACACAGAGAGGTGCTGCCCCTCAGCCACCACGCTGCAGCTGGGGGCCTGTGGGTATTGCGGGGTGGGGAGTAGGACATGGAGCCTTTCTCCTCTAAGGGACCCAGGCAGGGGCCAGTCTGGCTCAGAGGAGGGGGTACTGGGATTTGAGGCCTTTCCCTTCTGGGGGGCCCCAAGGCGGGGGCCAGGCTGGGTCGGAGGGGAGGTCGTGGGGGGAGTCAGATCAGTCATTCCATTGGGAGTTCCATACTCTGCTCCATGTCTCCCCCGGCAGGTGGCATCGGACGACTCTGATTTCTACACCAACACGTACGCGGCGTACTACCGGGACCTGGGCGCCTACCGGGCCCTGCTGGACAGTGCCATCAACCGGAGCCAGGCCTTCTGGATCTTCAGTAACATGGTCCCCACAGCACTAGGGAGAGCCCAAAGGAGACTAAGCATACATGTTCTGTCTGGGCCAAACCCCAGGATCCCGCCCTACAGTGCCAGCCCCAAAGTACTCAGGTCCCCCCAAGCTGCCAGATCTATGGGGGGCAGGAACATATGGGGTTGCTCCTTGCCAGGGCTGGGCTGGAGTCGGCTCAGCTGAGCACATCCTCTTCCCTGACGGCTGGGGCTGGTAGGTTTGGAAGCTCAGACTCCTGCCCCTCCCGCCTGCTGTGCCAGGTTGGGCTCCCCACACATATGGGCGCTTTTCTCACCACCATTCAGTCCCCATCCCCACTGCTCACAGCTCGTCGCTGCCCCCTGCAGGGCTCCAGGACGGGGTGTACGAAGCCTCCAGGGACATCGCCGAGGCTAAAGGAGTCCAGCTGGAAGTGTCCCGCTACTTCACCTACCTCCACCCGGATCCCAGCTCCATGCCTGAAATCCGGTCAGTGTCTGCTTGCGCCACAGGGCCCCAGGCCAGCGTGAGATGCCCAAGGTCTGGCTGGCTATTCCCCATACAGAGCCTGGGGCACTGGGGGCTTGTTGCCACCAGCAGAATCCTAGAGGGGTTAGTACTGAACTCAACCTCACTCAGGGAACCTGCAGGGACTGGGGAGCGTAGCCATAGGGGAGGGAGATCCCTCTTCAGCCTCTGCCAGGACGCCCTGATGGAATGGGCTTCTGTGCCACCAATGGGGCCCCACCAAAAGCCCATAAGGTCCGGGCACTCCTGTAATCAGCCGTCAACCCTGGTAGGGCTTGGGCACCGAGCACCCATGCTCCCCCCGTCCCTGCACCACATCTCTCCTGGCCCAGGCTGGAGAGGAACCTACCCTGCCCACAGTCTGTTCAGACCTCGGCTCCTCACCCTGGACCCAGGGAGGGAAACGTACCCTAGGGCTGGTTTGGGGATGTGAGGTATCTATCAGGAAGGGGAATGAGACACTCAGTTCTAATGAGAGGGGACAATAGGCAGAGCTGCCCACTGTGTGGGCTAGTGGGGAAAGGCCCCATGTCCCATTTCCCCCCCACACCCAAACCAGCCAGCTGTCCACTTCACTTGGCTCCAGTGTCCCCATTTCCTGAATCCCATGAGTTTGGCTGGGTCCCACAATGACCTTCATGGGAATCCCACCCTGCCTGGTGGGGGGGAAGCCCCTTCTGATTGGCTGCCTCTCAGAGCTGCTGCAGTAAGAGCTCCCTGCCCCTGCCAATCAGTAATGTGACACCCTTCTCATGGGAGGGAAGAGAAGGGTGGGGAAGAGGCAGCAGGAATTGCTCAGCATCTCAGGGTGACATCGCTTCCACTCCCCATCCCTTCCTGTGAGCAATGGGACAGGACGGTGCTTGGGATCCCCCTATCCCTGGGACACCCAACCTGGGAAGGGCAGAGGGGAGCCTGCTGCAGCTGCCACAGGGTTGGGAGGGGTGGAAGAATATCAGGAGGTAGAGACGGGAGGCTGTGGGGTCTGGGAACAGGGTTGATGGTTCCCTGTACAGGAGCAGAACTGATGGGCAGAATGAATTGCTGTGTGGGAGATGGAGAGATGTTGGAGTAGGAGCTTCTGCAGGGAGGCCCATATCACCATAATAAATCTGGGACTCTTGGCAACAATGATTGTAACACCTAGAGGGGGGGCTGGGGGAATTCAGCTGTCAAGGGAGGACCGCAATTACAGCGTAATCTTTTTTAAAAGCCTCATGATCTTAGGGCCAATCTCATGTTTCTGAGCTATCACTCCTGATCGCTGACATTTGGGGGTTGATCTGCTGATCTCTGCCCTCCCACCCCCCAGGCTGGACCCGGCCGTGAGGCTCTCGTCCCTGGACATCTCCCATATCGACCTCCTGAATAAGACGTGGGCCTTTGGGGGGAATGACAGGAGCAGGAGGTACCTGACCAGCCTGATCCGCTACTTCCCCAGCATCTGCCCCCTGGATGCCGCCAGCCGCCCTGTCAGCTGGACCCTTTCAGACCCATTTGGTGCCATGAGCCAGGGCTACACCCTGCCCCAGCACCGGGGACGTGGTTACAATGGGGTGCTGAACAACGTGCTTGCCAAGCGGCTGCACGCACTAGGCTATCCCAGCTGCAGTCACGTGGCCCTGGACAACTACTCCATGCAGAGGCTGCGGGAGAGGCAGGGCTTCCAGCGCCAGCCCACCTTGTGCCACGTCATGCTCCACAACGCAGCACTGCATAGAGCCCCAGTTTAACTCCCAGCCCAGCACTGGGCACAGCCCCCGCCTGAGTCCCCAGCCCAGCCACCCAGGGGACCTGCCAGGCTGGGGCTAAGGGAAGCCAAGGGAGGAGGGTGGGGGAGTCTGGAGATCAGTTTTAGGCCCAATGGAACCAGTAACATCTCCCAGCTCCAGCCTCACATGGTGTCTGCTACCCACAGCCTCACAGCACCATACGCAGCTTTCCTGGGTCTTTCCTAGTCTCCCAAGCCCCATTACCTGCCCTCCTGGGTGGACCCCAGTCCCCCAACCCCATACATGTAGCACCCCCATCCCAGTTCCACTTTCAGCTCAATGATCTTCCATCCAATTAAGTTGCATGCTCACCTGCCTCCTGCTTCTGCTCTGCTCCTTCCCCTAGGACATCCTGCTCAGCGTATTGCATCTCTAACTCCTCCACAATTAGTGTGTCACCCTCCCACAACCCTGCCAGAGACATCTCCCCCCGGATCTCTCTCTCCAATGCTTCCCTGAGGCTTTTCACATCTCTCCCCATTGCTGCCTGCTGTAATCAGCTCTTTTCCCTTCTACTGGACAATACAAGCCACAGCAGCTTTTATGGGGCAGAGGGGCGGGGGCTGGGCAATCGATCCCAATTAGGCAACATCTCTTTGAGCACAGCGTGCTGGCCATGATGCTTATAACCCATGATGCATCTGGCTGTTCCGCATTGATAGTAACCAGCACGAGAGTTGCTATGCCAAGGACTCTCTCAAGGGCCAGTCTGTCTCAGTAACTCAAGGGTTAAATACCTCCCGGGGACGTTGATTATCTTCAAACCAAACTTGACTATCCCCAAGGGCTCCCGGCCTGAGGTCACACCCAAAAGCAGTCTAGAGCCAAAAGCAATCCAGACGTGTTAAATTCAGCACCACACAGCCAAGACACCCAAATCCCCTTAATTCCACCCACCAGCATTGATCGATAGCAGGAAGCATTTCAGGCTTTGTGATCCCATCTGCGATTAAACTGATTCTACACCAACGTGTATACGGTGTTCTATAGAGTACGAGCTGGGCATCATGCGCACTATCAACTGGGGCCAAGCCTTCTGTATCCACAGTAATGTCTGTGTGTCTTCTCCTGAGCCCCACAGCCATTGCATGATCCCCTACCATCTGGGCCCAAACCAGAGCAGGTCTCCAGGTCCTCCCCGGCTGCTCCCGTATGCCCCATGAGGTCAGGCTGCTGGGCTGGGATTGGCTCACTTCATGCAGGCCCCCTTTCATGAGACCTGCATGCTGGTGGATTGGCTTGGTCCCCTCTCCTCCCCACCTGCCGCTCTGGGCCTCCCAACAGCCACGTTCCCCATTCAGGGCTCCCACTGCTCAAGGTCTGTTGCTGCCCCCTGAAGGGCCCCAGGACGGGGCGTATGAGGGACATCACTGGGGCCAATGGTGTGCAGCTGGAGGCATCCAACTACTTCATCTACCTCTGCCCGATCCCAGCACCATGCCTGAGATCTGGCCAGTGTCTGCCTGGGGGTGGGCACAGGGGTTGGACAGCTTCACTGGAAGGCAGCTGGCCCCACTCCTCCCCCTGTCTGGGCCCAAGGCCAATGGCAGGATCCCACAGGGACTGACACTGCCCACACAGCCTGCTCTCTGGCTGCTCAGGGACCCTGCAGGCACTAGAGAGCTCAGGCACGGGGTGTTTGGGGTGGGTGGGTGACATTACACTCCATATTCTTTCTGAAAATATGCTTATGATATGGATATGACATTACTGAGATGTGCTTTATGCAAGATGGCTCATGTGAGATATCCTTGGAAAGGTTATGATTTACTGAATGTGATTTTCCAATCTGTAAGCCTGTATCATTTCCGTATCTGAAGTTAGGAATATTGACTCTGTATCTGTATTTCAAATGTGATACTTTGGTTGTCGCCCCCATTAGCCCTTAAGGTACAACAATGGAAAAGCCAGACAGGGCTAACGGCCCATTAGCAAAGGCAATGGACTGTGAAAGAGCTTAGTCTTCCTGTGGACGCTCCAGACAGCCTACGAGTAATGGCTACCACAGCCCTGCAGAGACATGGGTCTGAGTCATCTGGTACTGGACCCTCCCCTTTGAAGGCCAGTGTTCTTCCACTGGGACACAAAGGGTTCCCGCCCTACACAAGACCTATATAAGGCATGGGAGTGACATGATCATGGTTCTCCTCTCCCTCCCCACCCAAAGAGACACTAAAAAACACCTGGAAGCAAGAACTGAACTAAGGGGAGAAGGGTTGAACCCAGGTTGGGAGGGCGTCCAGTCTGTGCATGGAAATACCTGAAGTCTCAAGCTGCAGGCCAGTTCAGCTGCTTTTCAAGACTTTCTCCAATCTACCTGTGACAATATTTAGAGTGAGAAATTACATTTTATAACCCGTTTCTTTAGTGAATCAAACTTAGTTTGCGGGATTTGTTTTAGTTGCTTAGTAATCTGCTTTTTTCTGTTTGCTACCCCTTTAACCACTTAAAATCTGCCCTTTAGAGTTAATAAAATTTTCTTTTTTATTATTAAACCCAGTTTCTGTAATTTCTAACTGCGGGGTAGGGAAGGGGAAGAAGTTGTGCATATCTTCCGCCACATTCAGGGAGGGGGTGAATTTATGAACTTGCGTTGTACAGATTTCTCTACAGTGCAAGACAATATGGCTTTGGGTCTGCACTCCAAGGGAGGTGGACACCTGAGTGCTGGGGCAAGTCCCTTAAGCTGAGGCTTCCCAGAGCTGATCTCAGTGTCTGTGTCATTCTGCAGTTGGGTGTGGCCCTGCCTGTGTGTGCTGGAGGAGGCTTACTAGCCTGGCTCACGAAGACAGGTAAAAATGAAGCCCATGCAGGCAGAACAGGTGAGCTCAGTGGTTTCCCAGCACACCAGGTGGCATCCCAAAGGAGGGCAACCCATATCAGAGGGGCCCTGGTTCAGCCCCCACATAGGGAACCCCCAACAGCAGGGCTGTCATTTCAGAAAATCCTGGCAGGTCCAGGGAGCAAAGCTGTGTTGGAACATTTCAGGTGATCCTATATCCTGAAAAGGCAGGTGAGGCAAAAAGTGGAGCAGACAGACCCATGGGGGCAGGGCAAGACACGGTCTAGAAGTACAATGGCCCCCCTTGCTTCATAGCAAGTGATGCCCCTGCCCCACAGCTGCCCGACCCACAGCCCTGGAGATCTGCACCCTGGCAAGCAGCCCAGGCAGAGCACGGACAGCTACCGGCCATGCTTCCTCCACCGGCCATCTGCCCCGTGCCACGGCTCCGCCAGCCAGAAGGCTGCAGGGGCAGGGGCATCTTCCCTCCCCAAAGCCCGTTCAGTCATTGGCAGCTCACTTAGGACCCCAGCGAAGGGTCTGGCTCTGGGGTCACTCTGGGAATGGGGAGAAGCTTCCCTGAGGAACGAGATTCCAGGAGTGGGTGGGTGAGATTCTGTGGCCTGCATTGTGCAGGAGGTCAGACTAGATGATCATAATGGTCCCTTCTGACCTTAACGTCTATGAGTCTATGAGTCTATGAGATGCCCCCTCCGAGACCGCTGAACAGGGACATGACCGCAGGGATGCTCCAACCTGCAGGCTTACCTTTTATTAAAACACTTATGCCCATGGGGCTAAATGAAGGTGTTTGTTTTTTATTCCTTTACAAGACTTTCACCTCTCTTTATTAAAAAGTGGGGAAAGAAACAAGCTTCTTCAAGTCACTTACTAAACAGGTTTTGCCTTAGTTTTTAATATTGTTTAATGCTTTTTATTCACTTTTTTACTAAACTTCCTTTTTAATCCTGTTTTTATAATGTAAGGTAAAGATTGTGTCTAAATCTTGGGCCGACAGGATTGGTTCAACAAGTGCATTCTGTGACCTAACTGTAAAACATCCTCTGATTGATCCACCGAAAGGAGGGGCTAGCTCCCTAGGAGCGCCACCCAAAACAGCTATCATTTCACTACCAACGGACTGTGAAATAAAATGTTTCGCTCTGCATGTGTTCAGTAACACAAACACTCTTTTCTTTAAGAACCTGCCCTTTACCCACAGCTCTCCTTACTCAATCACATCCAATCACCTTTCTCTCCTTTTTTTCTCTAAACCTTACCCAAACTTTCTTTTTCAGCTTTAAACTTCTCCCACTCTAGACTTTCAACCTTTTCCTCTCAATGTATCCAAGCACAAACACACACAACACTTCCCCCAATCAAACACACACACAAACGTTTTTTTCAAAACGGCCAACTGCACCAGACTTCATAGAATCTCCGGGTTGGAAGGGACTTTAGGAGGTCATCTAGTCCAACCCCCTTCTCAAAGCAGGACCAATCTCCAATTTTTTCCCCAGATCCCTAAATGGCCCCCTCAAGGATTGAATTCATAGCCCTGGGTATAGCAGGCCAATGCTCAAACCACTGAGCTATCCCTCCCCCCTAAACTTTGCCACCAACGGAAATGGAGTGGGAGGGTGAGACAAAAGCCCCAAACAGGGTGTGGAAACCTGTCAAAAATGCATGGTCATGAGTACTATCGAGGCCATTACTACTCAGATTAATAGGGGAGTACAAGGAAACAAGGAGTTAATATGGTCAGCATGAAAGGCAGTGACCTCAGCACACCACAGTGAATCTCTGCTGAAGTGGAAGCAAACTCGGCCTTATCTGTGGCACTACCTCGGCGCTATGCAGTACATACTTTGTACTTGCAGCCACATGTACACTTTTTTCAGCGTTACAGAAAGGTTACTTTGTCATTTAGTTCTGCTTTATTGGTTAGAAATGTATCGATAATGCTCATGTCAGCTACATACATGGATATATTTTGCACTAAATCCTGATCTTATTAAAGACAAGTGGCAAAACTTTGACTTCAAACTACCTGAACTCTAGCAATGCATGTGCAGAAGGGGACAGAGTTAAGATTGAACCTGAACGTTTAACTTTGCTGTTTCCTAACTCTTGTGTAGAACTAGTAAAACTGTTTGTCACCTATGTAACTCCTTCTGATATATTGTTCTATATTGCCCTCAGGTATATTGTTCTTTTGACAGCTGGTGTGCGAGAAGAGATTTTTACTCATATGCCCACTATTTCTCTTCCTGTTTTCTTTCACGGGGATAATTGAACTTCCACTTTTGGGTGGAAGGAGGTCCAAAATAAAGCTCCAGTTTCTGATTCTAGTCTATACAGACTTATATCACCATAATATCGGCGCATCTTCCAGACGTGTGTTGAATGACATGATTGGTTGTTCCCCCCTCTTCTCCCCTTTACTCCTGGGGGAATTCTGCACCATTGCACAATGCACAATTCACACCGCATTCATATTCTGTGCAGAATTTCCTCCACCTCCCCCCGGTTTGGCATTGCAGAGTTGCTGGCTGCCACTAGGGGCCACTGGACCTGGCAGAGCCCAGCTCCCAGGTTGAACATAGAAGATGCTGCCAGGGTAGGGAGATGGAGATGAAGGGTTCCTGGCACACCCTGAAAGAAGTAGGTGACATGCAGGTAACTCCATACGAGCACAGGACCCAGCATCAGGTTCTTTCTCCCACTGGACCCCTGGACCGTGGAAAGGGAGGGGTGTGAGTGTCTGGCCTGGGAAGGCTGCAGCTGGGCTCTGGGGGACGCTAACAGGTGCAGTTGCCTGGGCCGGGGGGCCTTGTGGCTGGCAGGTATTTTGAAAAATTACCAAAATAATTCAAACCAATGTGATTGTAGAGTGTTATTTTGACAAATAAAATATGCAGAATTTTAACATATTGTGAGTGGAATTTTAATTTTTTCGGTGCGGAATTTCACCAGGAGTAACCCATGGAAAAAGCTCAGTGCAGTGGAGTATATGGTGGGGATAGAGGATTTGATGGTGATGATGATCTGGTTTACAGAGGTTCTACACAGATGCAACTCCAATGGATTTCAGTGCAGTTCCTCTTAATTTGCATCTGTTTATAGCTGGATAAGAGAGGCCTGAATCAAACCTGACTTCAGATTTCAATTTTCAGTGTAACGGCCTCGGCACCTGCCTGTCTCGAGCACCCCCTCTCTGGCTGATAAGTGCCTACAGTCACTCAGTTTGGAATAGGGCAGCACTCACTGGTTCAGATTCTCTCTTTAGAAGGAATTTGGTCTGCAGAAGCATTTGGATTCACTGGTCTTTTTATGAGACACTGAATAAACACACAGAAATTGCCAGATTGGATCAGACATGAGCTCCATCTAGACGTGCTGGGGGATGGACTAGATGACTTCTTCAAGCCCTACATTTCTATCATTCTATGAAAAGGTATCCAGCTGCTTAAATGTTCTGCTGGACTGAGGCAAGAATGCTCAGATCCATGCAGGATCAAGTCCTAAATGACCTATCGTTCATTGCATGGATGCATTTGATGAAAGAAGTCAAGTCCTTCTTCCTTGGAACTGTTTAGGAAAATCTGGGTGGGGCCCAAGACTTTGGCCAAGCTGTGTAGGCCTTAAAACTTTGGATAAGCTTGTTGCTAGGCTGTGTTGATTCTGTGATTTGGTTCTGTGTATAGGAGGAAGGAGGGGGAGGCAGAAGTGGAAAAGTCCCCAAACAGAACAATTTGCAATAGCAGAAGCTTAAGAAATAGATAACCACAGTTAGGCAAAAGGGTAGACAGTGAATATCAGGAAAAGCCTAATATAGAAAATGCTCGTTTTGCTGGCTTTGCTTTTGACCTGTTTTAATTTTGCAATGTGTTCAAAATAAGGTAACTGATACGGAAGCATGTGTAATTTGTCTGCGGTTTTAAGCTTTAAAAGGCCCGAGTGTTACTTGCATTGCGGGGGCATTTCTGTCATCTGCCACCCCCTGTGCGGGTTTATTGTAATCAATAAAGGAGCCTCAGGTGATTCTGATCCAAACACAATGTGTGGTTAATTTTCCACAACAGTGACATCTTATTCCTGCAGTAGTGAATGGGACAGCTCATGTGACTCAGCATTCGCCAACAACCTGGTCATAGGTAGAAATATGCCCAGCCAGGACCCCTTGGCTTCTCCCCAATGCTGATAGGGACCCATGCAAGATCCCAGCCAGAGCATGAGCAAATCAGGCACAGAGCTTCCAAGGGCCCACATGCCTCGGGGGACAGGGCTGGGAGAGACACAGAGCAGAGGAAGCACAAAGCCAAGGAGAGGGGCCCAGACTGTGGGCTCCCAGCACAACCCTCAAATCCAGGGGTTCTCAAACTGGGGGTCAGGACCCCTCCAGGGGTCACAAGGTTATTATATGGGGGGGTCGCAAGCTGTCAGCCGCCACCTCAAATCCCGCTTTGACTCCAGCATTTATAATGGTGTTAAATATATTTAAAAGTGTTTTTCATTTAAAAGTGGGGGGAGGTCACACTCAGAGGTTTGCTGTGTGAAAGGGGTCACCAGTACAACAGTTTGAGAACCACTGTTCAAATCAAAGTAATAGACAGAAACTGAAAGCTAGGAAGGAGCTGCAGTGGGGAAGTCAAGGGCCGGGACAGCAGGGGCTGTGGGTCGGGATTGAGGGGCACCAGCAGAGTTGGTTTGCCCAGGCCCCACTCCTGGCTGTGCTCGTGTTTCCTCCGAATTCTTCTCCACTGGCCCCAGGGAATCGTTTCACCCCTCGCTGCCCAGGGAAGGAAACTGATGGTGCCTTGCAACGGCAGGGACGTGACTGTCCCAGTTCCGGGGCAGGCACAGACTCTGTTAATGGTTCATTCGCTCAGGGATAAGAGACTGGAGCAGCTCCGAGGGAGAGTGAGACCCAGCGGGGACAGGACCAGCCGCTGCCAGGCAGGGACCTCACTGCCCCCAGGCACCCTGTCTGCCAAATTCTCCAGGGTGCCCTTATTCGAGGTGAGTGGGAGCTACTGGGGCCACCTGAGTCCTGCACAGATCTGCCCTGGCATGGCTGAGGCCAGACAGACCGACAGGGATTGCTATTGTAGGATCCTTGGTGAGTACAGAGACTGGCTTCTTATTGTAGAGTCTCTGGAGAGCACAGGGGCTGCACCCAAATTGCTTTGTTATTGCAGGGTTGTTATTGCAGGGGTGGGAGGTTACACACACCCTACCTGCTTCTGGGGTGACGTGGTGGGGACAGACACAGGGAACTGATGGGTTTCTCTCCTCCACCCACGCAGGTGCCCCCCACGCCACACCCCTGGTAATCTGCTGAGGGTCCATACCCACCAGAGATGCTGATCCTGAGCTGCAGCTATAAGCTGCGGGTGCTGGAGGGGACACTATGGAGGCGCTTGCCTGAGACGCTGCCGGTGACATGGCTGTGCCTAGCCCCACTGCCCGCACCCCAGAGATGGGACTCAACCCTCCCCCAACTCCATGGGGCAGAGAGCAGGGGAAGGTCCCTCTGACTCCCCTGGGAGATGGGTTAGAGATTAGGCCTCAGGAGCAGGCCCCTCCCCACCGGGCTCTCCCAGCCACCAGCTGCTCCGTCGTGTCTCCCAAACTCAGCACCAATTCCTGCTGCTCACTCAGCGTAGCCAGTGGGACCTTCCCAGCCAATCACAGGGAAAGTGGGCTTCTTATCAGCCAATCAAACCACAGGCAGGCTCCATGAGAGCTAATCAAAGAGCTGGGTAGCCCTGGCTCCCTCCATGGCTCCATGCCCATCACATGCCTCAAGTGTGTGTTGGGGCACCAGCCTCCTTGTCCTATTGCACCCCCAGCCCCCTGTGCTCAGGGTCTCCCCTGCGATACCAGCCCAGGGGACACAAATCAGGATAGTAAACTCGGGGCAGGGGAGTGGGGACAGACAGGCCCCCACAGCTTTCCCACTTGTATGCCCTGCCCCTTGTCTCCCCCCAACACTCACCACCTCCAGATACCTGCCCCCTTTCTGCCCCTCAAACCAACCACAAGTATCACCCCACATACCCCCACTCACCTCCCAATCCCGTCTCCTTGCTGCTCCCCACATTCTCCTGAAATACCCCCAGTCTCTGCTCCCCAGACCCTGTGGAAGCCATTTTCCCTGGCCTCGGCCCCCTGAAATCATTGTGAGGTGGCGGCCATCTTGACTAAGGGCAGCCTGTGGTGTCAGCCCCATTGGCAAGGGCAGCCATTTTTGAGAAGGGCAAAATATTCCCCAAAGGCACAGAAGATCATGAGACACTGAACCCCCCTGATAAACAATGGGAGGCTCCTGACCGAGTCATGAGAGTAGGAATTTCTGCCCCTCCACCAGCTCTGACCCCCGCCCCATGTCTCTGGCAGGTCCTCGGTGCCGTGATGACCATAAACCGTGGGAACCCATCTGGGTATGAGGTGCTGGTGGATTCGTGGCCTGAGTTCAAAGCTGTCCTCACCCGGCCACACAGAGAGGTGCCGCCCCTCAGCCACCGCCTGCACCTGGGGGCCTGCGGGGATTGCAGGGTGGGGAGTAGGACATGAAGCCTTTCTCCTCTAAGGGACCCAAGCAGGGGCCAGTTTGGCTCAGAGCGGGGGTATTGGGATTTGAGACCTTCCCTTCTGGGGGCCCCCAAGGTGGTGGCCAGGATGGATCGGGGGAGGGGGGGTGAGGGGCAGGCAGATCAGTCATTCCACTGGGAGATCCCCACTCTGCTCCATGTCTCCCCCGGCAGGTGGCATCGGACGACTCTGATTTCTACACCAACACGTACGTGGCGTACTACCGGGACCTGGACGCCAACCGGGCCCTGCTGGACAGCGCCGTCAACTGGAGCCAGGCCTTCCGGATCCTCGGTAACATGGACCCCACAGCACTGGGGAGAGCCCCACGGAGACTAAGCATACATGTTCTGTCTGGGCCAAACCCCAGGATCCGCCCTACAGTCCCAACCCCAAAGCACTCAGGTTTCCCCAGGCTGCCAGATCTATGTGGGGCAGGAATATATGGGGTTGCTCCTTGCCAGGGCTGGGCTGGAGTCAGCTCAGGTGAGCACGTCCTCTTCCCCGAGGCCTGGGGCTGGTAGGTTTGGAAGCTCAGACTCCTGCCCCTTGCGCCCGCTGTGCCAGGTTGGGCTCCCCACACATATGGGCGCTTTTCTCACCACCATTCAGTCCCCATCCCCACTGCTCACAGCTCATCACTGCCCCCTGCAGGGCTCCAGGATGGGGTGTACGAAGCCTCCAGGGACATCGCCGAGGCTAAAGGGATCCAGCTGGAAGTGTCCCGCTACTTCACCTACCTCCACCCGGATCCCAGCTCCATGCCTGAAATCCGGTCAGTGTCTGCTTGCGCCACAGGGCCCCAGGCCAGCGTGAGATGCCCAAGGTCTGGCTGGCTATTCCCCATACAGGGTCTCGAGCACTGGAGTCTTGTTGCCACCAGCAGAATCCTAGTGGGATTGGTACTGAACTCAACCTCACTCAGGGAACCTGCAGGGACTGGGGAGCGTAGCCATGGGGTGGGTTCAGCCAAGGGGATGGAGATCCCTCTTCAGCTCCTGCACAGGGCCCCCAGCCTCTGCCAGGAAACCATGATTGAAAGGGCTTCTGTGCCACCAATGGGGCTCCACCAAAAGCCCCTCAGGACCCGGCACTCCTACAATCGTCCATCAGCCCTGGCAGGGCTTGGGCACCGAGCAGCCGTGCTGCCCCGTCCCCGCACCACATCTCTCCTGGCCCAGTCTGGAGAGGAACCTACCCTGCCCACAGTCTGTTCAGACCTCGGCTCCTAATCCAGGACCCAGGGAGGGAAAGCTATCATAGAGGTGTTTTGGGGATGGGGGAGTCTGACATTTGGGGGTTGATCTGTTGATGTCTGCCCTCCTGCCTCCCAGGCTGGACCCGGCCGTGAGGCTCTCGTCCCTGGACAATTCCCACATCGACCTCGTGAATGAGACATGGGCCTTTGGGGGGAATGACAGGAGCAGGAGGTACCTGACCAGCCTGATCCGCAACTTCCCCAGCATCTGCCTCCTGGATGCCACCAGCCGCCCTGTCAGCTGGACCCTTTCAGACCCGTTTGGTGCCATGAGGCATGGCTACACCCTGCCCCAGCACCGGGAACGCGGCTATATACAGGTGCTGATGAATGTCATGGCCAAGAGGCTGCACGCACTAGGCTATCCGAGCTACTGTCACGTGGCCCTGGACAACCACCCCACAAAGAGGGTGCTGGAGAGGCAGAGCTTCCAGCGCCAGCCCACCTTGTGCCACTTCATCTTCCACAACGCAGCACTGCATAGACCCCCCCTACCTTAACCCCCAGCCCAGTACCGGGCACAGCCCCCGCCTGAGTCCCCAGCCCAGCCACCCAGGGGACCTGACAGGCTGGGGCTAAGGGAAGCCAAGGGAAGAGGGTGGGGGAGTCTAGGGATCAGTGTTAGGCCCAATGGAACCAGTAACATCTCCCAGCTCCAGCCTCACATGGTGTCTGCTACCCACAGCCTCACAGCACCATACACAGCTTTTCAGGGTCTGTCCCAGTCTCCCAGGCCCCATTACCTGCCCTCCTGGGTGGACCCCAGTCCCCCAACCCCATACATGTAGCACCCCCATCCCAGTTCCACTTTCAGCTCAATGATCTTCCATCCAATCAAGATACATGCTCACCTGCCTCCTGCTTCTGCTCTGCTCCTTCCCGTGGGACATCCTGCTCAGCGTATTGCATCTCTAACTCCTCCACAATCGGTGTGTCACCCTCTCCCCACCCTGCCCGAGACATGTCCCTCGGATCTCTCTCTCCAATGCTTCCGTGGGGCTTGTCACATCTCTCCCCATTGCTGCCTGCTCTCATCAGCTCTTTTCCCCTCTACTGGACAATACAAGCCACAGAAGGTTTAAATGGGGTGGAGGGGCGGGGGCTGGGCAATGGGTCCCCGTTAGGCAACATCTCCTTGAGCACAGCGTGCTGTGCATGATGCTGCTAACCCATGATGCATCTGGCTGTTCCTCATTGATACTAACCAGCCAGAGAGTGTTCCTATGCCAAGGACTCCCTCAAGGGCCAGTCTGTCTCAGTAACTCAAGGGTTAAATACCTGCCGGGGATGTTGATTATCTTCAAACCAAACTTCACTATCCCCAAGGGCTCCCGGCCTGAGGTCACACCCAAAAGCAATCCAGACGTGTTCAATTCAGCATCACACAGCCAAGACACCCCAATCCCCTTAATTCCCCCCACCAGCATTGACCGATAGCAGGAAGCGTTTTGGGCTTTGTGATCCCAGCTGTGATTGAACTGATTGTTGAAGATACCTTTGAGTATTTCCCCTTTGTGGCACCACTCCCCGGTATGGCTGGGACCACTCAGGCGAGGGGGAAAGCAGAAGTACAGCTACGACCACACAACAGTTTTCCATTTTTCAACCCACTTTTCAAATAAAATTTTCCCAAAAATGGTTCTGCTTGTTCCCAGAGTGTGGGTTTTGTATCCAGACACTGAGGGCCTGAAAACAAAAGTGATCTGTGTGTGTAACCCGGGCTGCAGGGTGGTGTCTACAGCAACAAGGGTCGGGTCAAATATCTAGGGCTTCCTTTGGAAAACTAACCAATAGCTCCAGTTGGAGCCGACCGACCAAATTACTAGGATCACTAAATGTTTTCCCTGGCGGGACTTTAAAAGGCAGAGTGAGTATGTGTGAAACAAGAGCTTTGTTAGAGGGGACGGAGAAACCAGCACCCAACTGGGGAGAGCACAGCACTGACAACTCACCTCTCTGTAGTTATGAATAATAAGTAAACACCCAGTCCTGCCCCTTAGTGTCTCCAGCTGTGTCCTCTGATTCAGTTCCCCGCCCACAACCACTGAACAGATGCCCCTTCAGCAGCGGTTTCCTCCCCCACTATGCCCCACTCACGGTTTGGTGTCAGCTGTTGACCTCGTCCCAGAGCCTGGCATCATGCAGGCCTGTGCCCTATGCTTTGAGAAATGCCAGCTGGGCCAGCCCCCAGGCTCCACCACCCCACCCAGCACTGGTGCTTTCAGCCTCGTCTGCACGGGGTAAGGGAGGGGTGCCCAGGGCTCCCTCAGCCCTGCTGCCACCCGCTGCCACTTTGGTGAAGGGCCACCTCGGTGCTGCCTCCCGAAGGAGAGTTTTCTGACTTTGTAAAATCTGCCCCCTATGACTCTGGCAGATCCACGGCGCTGTGATGTACATGTACATGAAGTTCTACAGAGGACGAGCTGGGCAGCATGGGTGCTATCAACTGGGGCCAAATCTTCTGTATCCACAGTAATGTCTGGGTGTCTCACCCTGAGCCCCAAAGCCACTGCATGTCCCCCCACCGTCTGCGGCCAAACCACAGCAGCCCCATTCTCTGAGTCTCCAGGTCCTCCCCAGCTGCTCCCGTATGCCCCATGGGGTCAGGCTGCTGGGCTGGGATTGGCTCACTTGATGCAGGCCCCATTTCATGAGACCTGCATGCTGGTGGATTGGCTTGGTCGCCTCTTCTCCCCACCTGCCGCTCTGGTCCCCCCACAGACGCGTTCCCCATTCAGGGCTCCCACTGCTCAGGGTCTGTTGCCGCCCCCTGAAGGGCACCAGGATGGGGCATATGAGGGACACCACTGGGGCCAATGCGGTGCAGCTGGAGGCATCCAACCATTTCACCTACCTCTGCCCGATCCCAGCACCATGCCTAAGATCTGGTCAGTGTCTGCCTGGGGGTGGGCACAGGGGTTGGACAGCTTCACTGGAAGACAGCTGGCCCCACTCCTCCCCCTGTCTGGGCCCCAAATCAATGGCAGCATCCCACCTGGATTGACACTGCCCAGACAGCCTGCTCTCTGGCTGCTCAGGGACCCTGCAGACACTAGAGAGCTCAGGCACGGGGTGCTTGGGGCGGTGGGGGTGACATTACACTCCATATTCTTTAAGAAAATATGCTTATGATATGGATATGACATAACTGAGATGTGCTTTATGCAAGATGGCTCATGTGAGGTATCATTGGAAACGTTATGATTTACTGAATGTGATTATCCAATTTGTAAGCCTGGATCATTTCCGTATCTGAAGTTAGGAATATTGACTCTGTATCTGTATTTCACATGTGTTACTTTGGTTGTCACCCCCAACTAGCCCTTCAGGTACAACAATGGAAAAGCCAGACAGGGCTAACGGCCCATTAGCAAAGGCAATGGACTGTGAAAGAGCTTAGTCTTCCTCTGGATGCTCCAGACAGCCTACGAGTAATGGCTGCCACAGCCCTGCAGAGACATGGGTCTGAGTCATCTGGTACTGGACCCACCCCTTGGAAGGCCAGTGTTCTGCCACTGGGAGACAAATGGCTCCTGCCGTACACAAGAGCTATATAAGGCAGGGGAGTGACATGATCATGGTTCTCCTCTGCCTCCCACCCAAAGAGACACTGAAAAACACCTGGAAGCAAGAACCGAAGTAAGGGGAGAAGGGTTGAACCTATTTTGGGAGGGCGTCCAGTCTGTGCATGGAAATACCTGAAATCACAAGGTGCAGGCCAGTGCAGCTGCCTTTCAAGACTGTCTGTAATCTACCTGGGACAATATTTAGAGTGAGAAATTACATTTTATAACCCGTTTCTTTAGTGAATCAAACTTAGTTTGTGTGTTTTGTTTTATTTGCTTAGTAACCTGCTTTGTTCTGCTTGCCACCCCTTTAACCACTTAAAATCTGCCCTTTAGAGTTAATAAAATTTGCTTTGTTTACTATTAAACCCAATTTCTGTAGTTTCTAACTGTGGGGTGGGGAAGGGGAAGAAGTTGTGCATATCTTCCTCCACATTGAGGGAGGGGGCGATTTTATGAGCTTGTGTTGTACAGATTTCTCTACAGCGCAAGACAATATGGCTTTGGGTCTGCACTCCAAGGGAGGTGGACTCCTGAGTGCTGGGGCAAGTCCCTTAAGCTGAGGCTTCCCAGAGCTGATCTCAGTGTCTGTGTCATTCTGCAGTTGGGTGTGGCCCTGCCTCTGTGTGTGCTGGAGGAGGCTTAATAGCCTGGCTCAGCAAGACAGGTAAAAATGAAGCCCATGCTGGCAGAACAGGGTATCCCAGCACAACAGGTGGCGTCCCAAAGGGTGGCAACTGATATCAGAGGGGCCCTGGTTCAGCCCCCACATAGGGACCCCCCAACAGCAGGGCTGTCATTTCAGAAAATCCTGGCAGGTACAGGGAGAAAAGCTGTGTTGGAACATTACAGGCGATCCTGTATTCTGAAAACACAGATAAGGCAAAAAGTGGAGCAGAGAGACCCATGGGCGGAGGGCAAAACAAGGTCTAGAAGGGTAATGGCCCCCCTTGCTCCATAGCAAGTGATGCACCTGCCCAAGTGCTGCTCGATCCACAGCCCTGGAGATCTGCACTCTGGCAAGCAGCCCAGACAGAGCACGGACAGCTATCGCACATTAACCTGCCAAACATGAAGTGGCCCTAAGGGGGAAATGAACAGAGCCGGCAGTACCTGGCCAACCTGATCCCCTACTTCCCCCGCTGTTACCTCCTGGACTCCAAAGGCCACCCCACCATCTGGAATGTCATGGACCCCTTTGGTGTCATGTGTGACATTCTGTATCTTGGGGGGGGGGGGCAACCTGGAACCCCCATGGTCCTCATTTATATATGAGGGTGACCTTGCATATAAAGTAGGCCATGTGAGATATCAGGGGAAAGGTTATGATCTCCTGAAAGTCATTTTCCTACCCATATCTGTATATCATTAATGCATATGAAGTTCTGAGAATTGTGTTGCATGGTTGTCACTAAAACATACTGTAAGTTTGGGAATCAGCCAGCTATTAGCCCCCCAGAGACAACAGCGAGGAAAGTAACCAGTGCCCGGGCGGGGTGTCAAACAACCCATCAACAGCCATTGTACAGCAGCCACACCCCACCCACACCAAGGGAATTGCTCAACCTTGCTTGGGGACTCAGCAATGCCCTCACGGCATGCCTGGACGTGTGTCTCCAAGCACATGGGACTGAGGGTATAAAACATAACACAGGGACCCCATGCTTGGCCTTTTCTCCTGCCCCCACCTGTGCTGCAAGCAACAAAGACTCACAGAAGACCGAAGACTCCAGCAGAGGAGACTAGTCCAGATTTCAAGGGTGAAATCTGCGTACCATAAACTGCAATAGACAGTGGGATGAGAAAAACTGCTTAATCTAGATGTTGCCCAGTTTAATAGGGTTGCCCAGTTTAAGTATTTAGACTGCGTACTTAGATTTTATTTTCCTTTGGTAACTAACTCTGACCTTTTGCCTATCGCTTATAATCACTTAAATCTCTCTTTTGTAGTCAATACATTTGTTTAACACTTTTATCTTTACCAGTGAGTTTTCCTGAAGTGTGTGGTAAATCTGATCAGGTTTTGAAAACGCTGGTGTATATCCATTTTCAATTGATGAAGTGGGGTAGGATGAGGATCTGGGACCAACTAATACATTTGCACTGCTGTGAAAGTAAAATGAATTATAATGTAGTTATAGAATGGATTAAAGAAATGTTGTTTGTTCATCTATGTCAGGAGAAAGGATTCCTAGAAAATAGTTGTCAGGAAGAGAAACATTAAGGAATAAGCGACAAAGAGTTCTGTGGCACCTTATAGACTAACAGACGTATTGGAGCATAAGCTTTCATGGGTGAATACCCAATTCTTCGGATGCATCCGAAGAAGTGGGTATTCACCCACGAAAGCTTATGCTCCAATACGTCTGTTAGTCTATAAGGTGCCACAGAACTCTTTGTCGCTTCTACAGATCCAGACTAACACGGCTACCCCTCTGATTAAGGAATAAGACAATGGGTCCACTTAAGACTAACGGTGGAACATTAGCTAGGAGATCGGTAAAAGTTCATATGCAAATGAGATATGTATGTATGACCCCAGGTAAATTTATCAGTTTTTGCTCCCTTTGTTTTCTTGTTAAGTGTGCTCCCCCTTATCTGTAGAAATAAGATAGTTTAAGCCTTTGCATGGCACTCAGATATATCTGGGTGCATTGGCAAAGCGCTTTGCTAATAAACAGAGTGGTTTGACAAATTTTGTGAGTCTTGAATCTGACTTTGACAATTTGGAGGTCCCACTGAGATGGCAACCGTCTTCACTGGGGCTGTGTGATTCCTGACCGTTCTTAGGACGACCGTGACAGCTGGCACCTGGGTATTTGGCCCGAGCGGTCCTCCGCTGGAACGGAAGGGTGCACGACCACAGTGAAGTCTACGCCATCGAACCTGTTGGTTCCCACTGTGTTCTGGTAGGGATCCTGGGATCTGACATCAGGAATCTGGTCAGGTAATTATTTCTGTGTTTTGTCCAGACTGAGGACTGTCTTGTCTCTGTGTCTATCTGTTCTCCCTGTGGAGTGTTTGAGTCTGGGCGCCATCTCCATCTGGGGATCGGACGACCAAAGGGTTCCTGTCCCCGCGGTCTGAATGAGTGAAATCTGCACAATCGCAGCCGCACCACGCCTTGGGTAAAACCCTTGGTGTGAAAGCAAGGGCGATTGAGGCAGTAGCCTGTGGGCTCCTTTTGTGTGTTGCACCGGGCATCGCTCTGACGAACCCGATTTTCCTTCTTGTGTGATTGGTGTGTAAAGTCCTCCTGTATGGGTAACCAGACGTCTAAGTGGGGACAGTTCCCTAAAGGAATGCTGGCTCATTTAATGTATTTTAGGAAGGGTTCGGACTCCTGTAAATTTCTGGAAAAATGGTCTAGGCTAACTCAGGAGAATCCCAAAACTCAGTGGCCACTGTTAGGATCTTGGGACAAAGACCGAGTAGACATCTTAAAAAACAAACTCGGCCAACCTAAAACTAAATTGGCAAAAGGAGAGGTTGATTGTTTCATGCAGTGGTGGGAAGAGGCAAATCAGAGGTGGACAGAATCAAAACTTGCCTCTCTCAAAGATTAAAATGATAAGTTAAAAGCTTTACTAGAAGACTCTTCTCCCACCACCAGACCGAGCGCTCCCCTTTACCCCGTTCTCTGAGAAGACCAGGATCGATCCCAACCCCCTTCATACTCCCGTCTCATTGTGGGAAAGGACGAAGAAAACCCCTTGTTAAATTCTGGGGACGACGATGAGGAAGACGCATTAATTGGCTTGGCAGTCTTGCATCGGATCAATAGGCGGTCACAACAACTCCCAGGGGTCTCCAGTTCAGACCAGTCCGGATCGTCCAATACCGCACAGGCCCATTCCTCCGGTACCGCTCAGACCCGTAAAGACCCCCGAAACCCTCCAGTCTGCCTGACTCCTCTGTTTTCCCCCATACATACGAAGAGAGCCTGGACACTGATTGGGCCCAACGCTTACACTCTGGCTCTAAACCTATCCAGGCTCCCCTCCGCATCCTGCATACTGGGGGCCAACAAGACGGTCCCACTTGGAGCTATAAACCCTGGACTCGTACAGAGCTCCTTTCAATTGTAAAAGGCTTTCCAAAGCCCCTGGAAAATCCTACCAAATTTGCAGTGGAATTTTTGTTAGTGTACGACACCTATGAACCCTCTGAAGCAGACCTTCTGCACCTGTGCAAGCTACTTGTAACCTCTATCGAGCATGAAATATGGCTCACAGCAGCCAATTGGCCCATCAGTGAGCGCCATTCTACTTTGCCAGACACCAGTCCTGACGCTGAATACCGAAAAAAGGGTAAAGACCGAGCTAAAAACCTACATGAGGCCATCCCTTGAGTATAGACTCCAAAAACAAACTGGACAGCCATATATTACTGTAAGCAGCGACAGGGAGAAAGTCCGGGCGACTATCACACCCGGCTGACTGATGTTTTTCTGCAACATTCCAGTATATAGCAACCGGGTGAAAATGGGAAGGGCACCCTGGCTCATGCGTTTGTTAATGGCCTCCTATCTGCTATTGGCAGTATGCTAAAGCGAATAAGTGTCGGGTGGGAGACTGAAAGCATGGATAAATTGCAATCAGTGGCAGAACACTGCCATCGCACTCTAGAGGGAAAGGAGGAACAATATTCCCAAAAGTTAATGGCCCTGCAAATACAGCATTATTCAGGGCAGGGCAATCAGTACTGGGGATGGGGATGTGGTCGCGGGAGGGGCCGTGGAACTGGATTTTCGGGTTTAAGGAATGTTTGTAATTACTGTAAATAACCCGGACATTGGAAAAATGAGTGTCCGCGCCAGCCTAGAAGCTCTGTAAACAACCAGCTAGACCCCCTGTCGGCACAGCCCGACAGTTCCCAGCCTTACTTTGTCCCACAGCAGTGACAGAAAGCTGGGGAACCTCAGGAAATTTTAGCTCCTTTATTACCTCTCACTCCCACGGGTGAATGTGCTTTGACATTGGGGGGAGAGGGATAGCTCAGTGGTTTGAACATTGGCCTGCTAAACCCAGGCTTTTGAGATCGATCCTTGAGGAGACCATTTATGGATCTGGGGCAAAAATTGGGGATTGGTCCTGCTTTGAGCAGGGGGTTGGACTAGATGACCTCCTAAGGTCCCTTCCAACCCTGATATTTTATGATTATCAATGATCTTTCTCTCCCTTTCCTTGTTGACACAGGAGCTTTGCTCTTTGCAGTTCGTACTGCCAACCTGCCTGCGGTTCCCCGCTCCGAAAAAAACACGTGTCCGCTGTGGGCATTACGGGAGTCCCAACCACTTATCCTCTTTCTAAACCTCTACCGGTCCAGGTTGGTCCCCTTTCCGCGGACCATGCATTCCTCGTCTCTGATTCCACTCTGGTGAACCTTTTGGGTTGGGACCTGTTATGTAAACTTGACTGTACCATCTACTGTTCCCCGGATGGTGTCTACTTACAAATCCCCCTGTCCTATCTGAGTGATTCTGTAGCCTCCCTGCTGTCTGAAACGCCCCTTTCCACTCTGGTTCCCTGCTGCCCATTGATCCTGTCCCTTGAGCTCCTAATTTCACAGGTCCCATCCTCCCTGTGGCCAACCCACCCGTCTGAAGTGGGCCGCTTAAATACTGACCCCGTCTGCATTACTGTTGACTCCGCCAAAGCTATGCCTCGCCTGTCTCAATACCCTTTAAACCCCCAAGCAGAGGCTGGCATTGCTCCAGTCATGACCGCCCTGTGGGAACAAGACATTATTGTCCCCTGCTCGAGGCCCTGTAACACCCCTATTGTCCCAGGTCGAAAACCTGATGGTAAATCGTGGCGGTTTGTTCAGGATCTTAGGGCCATTAACCGCATTGTCACACCTGCCTTTCCTGTTGTCCCTAACCCAGCGACGATTCTGGCTTCTATCCCACCAGATGCAACTCATTTTACTGTTGTTGATTTGTGCTCTGCTTTCTTTTCTGTCCCGGTTCACCCTGACTCCCAGTTCCTGTTTGCCTTTTCTCACAAGGGGCAACAGTACACATGGACCACGCTTCCCCAGGGGTATACTGAAAGCCCGTCTTACTTTTCCCAAGCATTAGCCCGAGACCTTGCTGACCTTGTTTTCCCGTCCAGGTCCACACTAGTCCAATATATAGATGATCTAGTCCTCTGTTCCCCTTCATTGTCTGCCTCAGAAACTGATTCTTTAGTGCTCCTTACTGCCCTAGCAACTAAGGGTCACAAGGCTTCTCGCTCTAAACTACAACTCTGTCAAGCTTCTGTCACATACCTTGGCTTTCTCCTCTCCCAGGGTTCCCGTGCACTTTCTCCCACCCGCGTCCAAGCTATCCTTAGTGTTTCCAGACACCGCTCCCCATGCCAGGTCCGGAAGTTTTTAGGCATGGCTGGATTTTGCAGACAATGCATTCCTCAATATGACTCCCTTGCAAAAACTCTCCAGGAACTCACTCGATTCTCTGTGCCTGACCCCATGCCATGGACCCCTGAGGCTGATTCTGCCTTTGTTTCACTCAAACAGGGTTTGGCTTCTGCCCCCACCTTAGGGCTGCCTGACTATTCTAAGCCTTTTACCCTTTTCTGCCACGAACAATCTGAGAGTGCACTTGGAGTTCTCACTCAGATGCATGGAGAAAAGAACTGCCCAGTGGCTTATTTCTCTGCCAGTTTGGACTCTGTTGCCCAAGGCTTACCCCCCTGCCTGCGTGCTGTGGCTGCCACAGCGCGCCTAGTCGAAATGTCTGAATCCCTTGTTCTCCGCTCTCCTCTTACCCTCATGATCCCTCACTCTGTGGAAACTCTCCTGCTACAACGTAACACAGGCCACCTCTCCTCCACACGCCTTACCAGGTATGAACTTTTACTGCTATCAGCTTCGTATATCACCGTAAAGCATTGTTCTCAGTTAAACCCTGCCACTCTCCTTCCTTTGTCTAATGACGGTGATCCCCACGACTGCCTTGCAACTGTCTCTGCTGTCACCTTCCCACGCTCTGACCTTTCTGGTGTCCCTCTCCCTAACTCTGACCTTGTTTTATTTACTGATGGTTCCTGTTTTCGAGACAACCAAGGTCGTCTCCTTGCAGGATACGCTGTAGTTTCACTCTCTGACACCCTGGAAGCTGAGCCTTTACCTTCTGTAACCTCAGCGCAAGTCGCTGAATTAGTTGCCCTCACCCGTGCCTGCTTTTTGGCGGAGGGATGCTCCGCCACCATTTACACTCACTCCCGCTACGCTTTTGGGGTTGTACATGAGTTTGGCACCCTCTGGCAAACTCGGGGTTTCCTTACCTCCGCTGGTACCCCTATTAAAAATGGGCCCTACATCGCTGCCCTTCTGTATGCAGTTTTATTTCCAGCTGCCTTAGCTATTGTTAAGTGCCCTGGCCCCTCAATGGCAGATACTGGTGTTGCTAAGGGTAATGCATTTGCTGACACCTTTGCTAAACATGCTGCTGCCATAGAAACTTCCCCAGATGCATTTCTAGGTTCCCTTTCTGTTTCTATACTGCCACCGTCCCTCACTGACCTCACCCTGCTCCAAGACTCTGCCCCCGAAACCGAGAAAGAATCCTGGGTTGCCCAAGGTTGCTCTCTACATCCTGATTCCCTTTGGCGTTCGCCTACTGGCACCTTTGTAGCCCCCTTTTCACTCTACCCGTCTCTGGCCGCTCTGCTACACGGTGTTTTGCATGTCGGAAAGGAGGGGATGGTCTCTGCTGTAACTAAGACAGGACGGTGGGCCCCCATTTTAGCTCTTTTGCAGCCTGCCACTGTGCAGCCTGTACCACTTGCCAAAGCCATAATATTGGTAAACCTGTAAAAGTGGCCCAAGGGTTACGGGGCCTGCCTCAAGCACCGTTCTTGCATTGGCAACTTGATTTTGTACAAATGAGGGCAGGGGGCTGGACTTGACCTCTCGAGGTCCCTTCCAGCCCTAGAATCTATAAATGAAAAATGTTTGTGTCAACAATATGAATTTATATTGGTTATGGTATGTTTAGTCTCTGGTTGGATTGAAGCCTTTCCTTGTCACAAGGCTGACTTACTGTCTGTTGTCAAATGTTTGTTAAATCATATTATACCTGCCAAGGGAATTCCTGCTACTCTGTCCAGTGATCAGGGTACACATTTACTGGATTTTGACACTGTCTATCTTGAGCAGCGCAAGATTCCTGAGGTACAGTGCTGGGAGCTCAGGGGATTTGGCTGGTGCCTTTCCCTGTGTGATTCATGAGTGGCTCTGGGAGCATTCATGCTATCTAGCTGGGCGTGTGTGACATTTTCTGATTAAAATATGACCATATAGATCCTTGTTGCAGCCGCTGTTATATATTTGCAGCAAATATTGTACAAAGGTTGTCAAGTGAGGTGTCTATGAAAAGGTTATGATTGGCTGGGTATGATTATGCTATCTGTGTGCATGTATCATTTTTGTATTTGAAGTTATAAGTACTGGCTCTATACTTGGATTTCAAATGTTGGCTCCTGGAGTACCGCCCACAAGGTAGCTATCCAGAACATCTTGGAGGGACTATTCAAGTTAAGCAGTTCATCAAGAAACACTTGGTTGACAATGGACTATGGGAGACGCCCATCTATACAGAGTAGACTGTCATGTAAATGTGCTGTCTGGAGTGTAGGTAATGGCTTCCTGGAATGACTGAGGGAAATTGGGCATAAACATGTGACTTGGAAGTAATCACTTTTCTACTTAGCACTTTCCTTACAGCACATTTCACATCCCTGTTCCTCAGGCTGAAGATCAGGGGGTTCAACATGGGGATCACTATCGTATAGAACACAGAGGCTAGTTTATCCGTATCCAGTGAGTAGCTGGCACTGGGTCACAAATACATGAAGAAAATTGTCGCATGGAATAGAGTAACAGCTGTCAGGTGGGAGGCGCAGGTGGCAAATGCTTTATGCCTGCCCTGGACAGAATGGATCCACAGCACAGCAATAACAATAAGAATGTACGAGATGATGATGATCAGAAATGTGCCCATTTCAAACAAACTGCCACAAGTAAAGAGAAGCCTCTTGTTGACAGAGACATCAATGCAGGAGAGTTGCAGGAGGGAGGTGAGATCACAGGAAAAGTGATTGATGACATTGGAATCACAAAAGGATAAACACAAGCAGTTTGCAGAGTTTATCAAAGAGTTAATCAAGCTCCAGAAATACGACCCAACCACCAGAGTTATGCGGACCCTCTTGGTCCTGGTGACTCTGTAGAGCAGTGGGTTACAGATGGCAACATAACGATCATACTCCATCACAGCCAGGAGGAAGATCTCAGTGGTGACAAACACAACAAAGAAGCCATATTGCTTAATGCACTTGCTATGAGAAATGGCTTTGCTTTCCACTAAGGAATTGACCAGCATATTGGGAGCAATGGTGGAGAAATAACAAACATCTAATAAAGACAATTTACTGAGGAAGAAGTACATGGGCGTGTGGAGTTGTGGGTTGATCTGAATTACCAAGATCATCCCTATATTCCTGTAGGCGTTTCAGCCCCTCCTCCGGGGCAGCTAGGGACCAGACCGCCTCGCTAGTTCAGTCAGGTGTTGGGGAATTAGCCTGGTTGTGCAGTAGAGTCAGCGGCTCAGGCCCTCCTAGAGAGGGGCCGAGCAAACAATTCATGGTTAGCAAGCCCAGACCCTGGGTCAGGGTGGGCGATAACAATGAATGGCTCAGGCCCTCAGGCAGAGGCTGAGCAAACAGTAGGTCAGTAGCAAGCCCAGGTCCTGGCTCCGGAGGACCTGGGAGAGGGGGAGCCTGCCACCCGCACGTTGGGTGGCAGGGGGGACGCAGGCCCACCCACTCCACTGCATCCCAGCCCAGGGCCCTAGCAGCGGCAGAGGACCCGCTGCTGTGTCAGTGGGGATCCTGGCCACAACACACTGACATCGGCTCTGAAAGTATTGCAGCCAGACTTGGGTCGGCTGCCAACCTCCCCCTCTCTGGATACCTGGGTCAGGGTGGCATCCTCCACGGGGTCACACGCCATGGGCTCCTTGGGGTAACTGGTGAGCGGCAGGCTTGGTGGATCCTCGGGGTAATGGGTGAGCAGCTGGCTTGGCTGGCCAGGCCAGTCCTCGGGTTGGCTGCTGGTCGCTGTGGCCTCCCAGCTGGGAGCGATACCACAGGCATCCGGCCTCTCCAATGGCTGGGCTTCAACTGAGTTCTGAGGACCCGCTTTTGTACTTCCTGTCCTGCGCCTTGACCTCTGAGTGGCAGGCGCAGGATTCTCTGGCTCCTCCCACTTTGGTGTCCAGAGAGGCTCATCCCTCTCCGGGGCGGCTGGAGACCACACCGCCTCGCTACAATTCCCCAACAGGGTGATGAGATATATGAGAAAAAACGGGACAAAGAGAGGGACCTGCAGCTCCAGATGATCTGTTAATTCAACAAGAATGAACCCGGTCACTGTGGTGTGATAGACGAATGGCTGGAAACAAACTTCCTTGTTCTCTGCAAGGAAAAATAATTAATCATAATGCTTATAGAAACTGATTTACATTTATACAGCACTCTGGGCAGACTCCGGACTTTTGAGTGCCCCATAGAATCATAGAATCATAGAATCTCAGGGTTGGAAGGGACCTCAGGAGGTCATCTAGTCCAACCCCCTGCTCAAAGCAGGACCAAACCCAATTAGATCATCCCAGCCAGGGCTTTGTCAAGCCTGACCTTAAAAACCTCGAAGGAAGGAGATTCCACCACCTCCCTAGGTAACCCATTCCAGTGCTTCACCACCCTACTAGTGAAAAAGTTTTTCCTAATATCCAACCTAGACCTCCCCCACTGCAACTTGAGACCATTACTCCTTGTTCTGTCATCTTCTACCACTGAGAACAGTCTAGATCCATCCTCTTTGGAACCCCCTTTCAGGTAGTTGAAAGCAGCTATCAAATCCCCCCTCATTCTTCTCTTCTGCAGGCTAAACAATCCCAGTTCCCTCAGCCTCTCCTCATAAGTCATGTGCTCCAGCCCCCTAATCATTTTTGTTGCCCTCCGTTGGACTCTTTCCAATTTATCCACATCCTTCTTGTAGCGTGGGGCCCAAAACTGGACACAGTACTCCAAATGAGGCCTCACCAGTGCCGAATAGAGGGGAATAATCACGTCCCTCCATCTGCTGGAAATGCCCCTACTTATACAGCCCAAAATGCCGTTAGCCTTCTTGGCAACAAGGGCACACTGTTGACTCATATTCAGCTTTTCGTCCACCGTAACCCCTAGGTCCTTTTCTGCAGAACTGCTGCCCAGCCATTCGGTCCCTAGTCTGTAGCAGTGCATGGGATTCTTCCGTCCTAAGTGCAGGACTCTGCACTTGTCCTTGTTGAACCTCATCAGATTTCTTTTGGCCCAATCCTCTAATTTGTCTAGGTCCCTCTGTATCCTGTCCCTACCCTCCTGCGTATCAACCACTCCTCCCAGTTTAGTGTCATCTGCAAACTTGCTAAGGGTGCAGTCCACACCATCCTCCAGATCGTTGATGAAGATATTGAACAAAACCGGCCCCAGCACCGACCCTTGGGGCACTCCACTTGATACCGGCTGCCAACTAGACATGGAGCCATTGATCACTACCCGTTGAGCACGACCATCCAGCCAGTTTTCTATCCACCTTACCGTCCATTCATCCAGCCCATACTTCCTTAACTTGCTGGCAAGAACACTGTGGGAGACTGTATCAAAAGCTTGGCTAAAGTCAAGAAATAGCACATCCACTGCTTTCCCCTCATCCACAGAGCCAGTTATCTCATCATAGAAGGCAATTAGGTTAGTCAGGCATGACTTGCCCTTGGTGAATCCATGCTGACTGTTCCTGATCACTTTCCCCTCCTTTAAGTGGTTCAGAATTGATTCCTTGAGGACCTGTTCCATGATTTTTCCAGGGACTGAGGTGAGACTGACTGGCCTGTAGTTCCCCGGATCTTCCTTCTTCCCTTTTTTAAAGATGGGCACTACATTAGCTTTTTTCCAGTCATCCGGGACCTCCCCCAATTGCCATGATTTGTCAAAGATAATGGCCAATGGCTCTGCAATCACATCGGCCAACTCCTTTAGCACCCTCGGATGCAGTGCATCCGGCCCCATGGACTTGTGTTCGTCCAGCTTTTCTAAATAGTCCCGAACTACTTCTTTCTCCACAGAGGGCTGGTCACCTCCTCCCCATACCGTGCTGCGGAGTGCAGCCGCCTGGGAGCTGACCTTGTCTGTGAAGACAGAGGCAAAAAAAGCATTGAGTACACTAGCTTTCTCCACATCCTCTGTCACTAGGTTCCCTCCCTCATTCAGCAAGGGGCCCACACTTTCCTTGACTTTCTTCTTCTTGCTCACATACCTGAAGAAACCCTTCTTGTTACTCCTAACATCTCCGGCTAGCTGCAACTCCAAGTGTGATTTGGCCTTCCTAATTTCACTCCTGCATGCCTGAACAATATTTATATACTCCTCCCTGGTCATTTGTCCAATCTTCCACTTCTTGTAAGCTGCTTTTTTGTGTTTAAGACGAGCAAGGATTTCACTGTTAAGCCAAGCTGGTCGCCTGCCATATTTACTTTTCTTTCTACACCTCGGGATGGTTTGTTCCTGCAACCTCAATAAGGAGTCTTTAAAATACAGCCAGCTTTCCTCGACTCCTTTCCCCCTCATGTTATTCTCCCAGGGGACCTTGCCCATCAGTTCCCTGAGGGAGTCCAAGTCTGCTTTTCTGAAGTCCAGGGTCTCTGTTCTACTGCTCTCCTTTCTTCCTTGTGTCAGGATCCTGAACTCAACCATCTCATGGTCACTGCCTCCCAGGTTCCCATCCACTATTGCTTCCTCTACTATTTCCTCCCTGTTTGTGAGCAGCAGGTCAAGAAGAGCTTTTCCCCTAGTTGGTTCCTCCAGCACTTGCACCAGGAAATTGTCCCCTACACTTTCCAAAAACTTCCTGGATTGTCTGTGGACCGCCGTATTGCTCTCCCAGCAGATATCGGGGTGATTAAAGTCACCCATGAGAACCAGGGCCTGTGATCTAGTAACTTCTGTTAGTTGCTGGGAGAAAGCCTCATCCACCTCATCCCCCTGGTCTGGTGGTCTGTAGCAGACTCCCACCACGACATTACCCATGTTGCTCCCACTTCTAAATTGAATCCAGAGACTCTCAGGTTTTTCTGCAGTTTCATACTGGAGCTCTGAGCAGTCATACTGCTCTCTTACATACAACGCAACTCCCCCACCTTTTCTGCCCTGCCTATCCTTCCTGAACAGTTTATATCCATCCATGACAGTACTCCAATCATGTGAGTTATCCCACCAAGTCTCTGTTATTCCAATTACATCATAATTCCTTGACTGTGCCAGGACTTCCAGTTCTCCCTGCTTGTTCCCCAGGCTTCTTGCCTTTGTGTATAGGCATTTAAGATAACTCACCGATCGTCCATCTCCCTGTGAGCGCTGGAAATAGCTGCAAGATCTTCATAGGGTAGGCAGTAGACAAATTAAAACAGTCTGGAATGCACAGCAAAAGTATGACCTTAATGTACATAGTGCATCTGTAACCCGCTGGTTAGTATGTGTTATGGATGTGCCATTCACTGCCTGATGTACAGAGGATGTGTGTCTGTTATAGCCCATTGCTTCAATGGCTGGTTCTTTAGCCAAGATCTAGACACTCCTGTTTTGCATTCTAGAGAGTCCTAGTTCAGTGCCTCTTGTTGGTTAACATGGTAACTGTCATTCATATGAATTACTGTAACATCATCAATTGTATGATCACATCGCATACCGGAAATAGTATATTTTATAAATAAATCTAAATCCTTCAATCTACAAGTTGTTAGAATCCATTGTGACGGCACAGTAGTTAATGCACTTACTCTCAAAATAACCCAGTAGCGTAGCCGGGGGGGAGCAGGGGGAGCAGCCTCCCCCTTGAGCAGAAGCGGCGGAAGCGGCGCCTTTTTTTTAGCAGCACTAAAAAAAGGCGCCGCTTCTTTTTAAGCGCCGCTTCTTACACTCACCCGGCCGCGCTCCGGGTCTTCAGCGGCATTTCGGCGGTGGGTACCACCAAAGACCCGGAGTGAGCCGCCGAAGTGCCACCGAAGACACGGAGCGCCGCCGGGTGAGTACAGGGGGAGGCGCCTTTTATAGCGCAGCTCCCCCTGCGCTCCGGACCTGGCTGCTCTACTGAAATAACCCAGTGGTAGAGGGTGCAAAATTTGGTTTTGCGTCCCTTAAAACCATTCCCATGAAAATTATGCTACACTTGATATGTAGAGAACACTGAGCATGTGAAATATAACACCTCAGAATACTTATGAAAACGAACTTGCATGGACGGTGATTTAGAAATAAATTACTGTGTGAATTGTTGCAAAGACTATGACACTGTCAGTAGTGTTTTGTTAATACACTTTACTGTGAAGGAGACATTTTCAATTAAGTAAAACAACAGGGAAAAAGACTGAAAAAGTTCAAAACCACCCACTGCCCCAGATCCACCCCAGACTTAGTTCTTTGGACATTTCCATTGAAATAGGGAGGGTCTGAGTTGGGTTATTTAGGGAGAAATAAATGACTTGATATTTTTAAAGATTGTATGTTTAAATTAATTTTAACTCAGAAATTAATTTGCAGATGCACTAGCCAATTCTCAGACAATTCATTCTTTAGTCAGGGTGTAGTGCTGTAAATACGAGGAGGACATAGCTTAAATATGTCAAGAGGCAACAACTGGACACAGACAGATTAGTAGTAATAGCCTTGACAGTACTCATCACCATGCATTTTTGACAGGTTTCTACGCGCCGTTTGGGGCTTTTGTCCTGCCCTTCCTCCCCGTTTCCATTGGCACCGAAGTTTGGCGCCGTCGGCCATTTTGAAAAAAGTGTGTGTGTGTGTGTGTGTGTGTGTTTAAATGGGGCAAATGTTGTGTGTGTTTGTGCTTGGCTACATTGAGAGAAAAAGGTTGAAAAACTAGAGTGAGAGAAGTTTAAAGCTGAAAAAGAAAGTTTGGGTAAGGTTTAGAGAAAAAAGGGAAAGAAAGGTGATTGGATGTGATTGAGTAAGGAAAGCTGTGAGTAAGGAGAGCTGTGCATAGAGGGCAGGTTAGAAAAGAGTGTTTGTGTTCCTGAACACATGCAGAGCGAAACATCCTACCCCACAGTCCGTTGGTAGTGAAATGATAGCTGTTTTGGGCGGTGCTCCTAGGGAGCTAGCCCCTCCTTTCGGAGGACCAATCAGAGGATGTTTTACAGTTGGGTCACAGAATGCACTTGTTGAATCAGTCCTGTAGGCCCTAGATTTAGAGAGGCTCTTTACCTTACATTAAAAGCTATAAAAACAGGATTAAAAAGGAAATTTACTAAGCACATGGTAAAAAAGTGAATAAAAAGCATTAAACAATATTAAAAACTAAGGCAAAACCTGTTTAGTAAGCACATGGCCAAAAACTGGCTTTAAAAAATATTAAAAGCTAGGTTTAAAAAGGAAATTTAGCAAGCACATGATAAAAAAGTGAATAAAAGAGCATTCAGTATCAGGGTAGGTTAAGAAAAAAAGAGGCTAAAAGAAAGAACAACGGAAAGATAAAGAGCACATTGTTGAATTGAAGAGAGAAAGAGATATTTTACTTTGCCTGTTTTTCTGTAACATGAGGCATCTGCACAGTTCAGAAACTTTCAGACTTGTTATCACCGCCTTTGGATTAGACCACTGAGAGGTTGTTTTACAACCTCATTATAGAATTTATTTTTCTGAACCAATTCTATAGGCCCAAGATTTTAAACAAGAGCCAGCTTCCTTCTCCCCCTCCTCCCCTTTACCCTTCCCCCTTCCTTTTAACTGCCTTCGTCTTATCTAAAGAAACAGACCCCCAGTATTTTTCCTGCCATGTAGTTTTTTTACAAAGGGGTTTTAATAAAAGTTAAAACCATAAGCTTTTAGTAACAAACAATTTTAAAAAGTTTTTTCCTAGGTTTTAGGCTCGCACTGGTTATATTTTTTTAGTAAGCCCAATGTAAAACAGCAGGCTTTTGCAGCTGATAGCTGTGATTAGAAAGAAGAAGGCTGCTTCTTTACCTTCTTTTTAACAAACACAAGTTAGTTACATTAAGTTACATTAAGTTGAAGTTTTGTAATGGAATAAAGCCCTGCTTTATATTGACTTGAAAAGACACAGCCCTTTATTTACAGAGGTGTTTTAATAAAACAAAGCAGGCAGAATCACCCCAGGTTTAAAGCCCCAGGTTTTTAGTAACAGTTTATATCCCCCTTATTTTGTTAACCACTGGATCAGAGAGAAGAAGCTTGTTTCTTTCCCCACTTTTTAACAAAGAGCTGAAAGTCTTGGAATAAAAAACACACTCCTTCATTTAGCTCCATGGGCATAAGTGTTTTAATAAAAGGTAAGACTGCAGAAACAGTTTAGGGTTTAAAAACAAAAAAACCTGATTATAAAAGTGAGAAAAAAGTTTTAGACTAACATGGTCAGTAAGAACAATATGAAAAAAGAAGCCTTTGTGATCAGATATAAGAAAGCCCAAGGCCTGCTTTTAAAACAAAATGATACCAAAGACTTGTACTAAAAAGAACAGTAACTTTAACTGTAAATAAACTTACTATATAAAATAAGAGCTTTTTTACCCTTAAAGTTTAAAGAAGCTAAAGTATGTAATCTAGGATTCCTGCCTATTTTTTTTTCTTTAGAGGCCGTCTGCTTTGCTCTTATCTAAAGAAACAGAACCCTGTAACAAAAGGTGACCAGCACACACTATAAACAATTTAAAAACGTGTTTATTTGTAAAGTAATCGCTCAGCTGCTGAAAAATTGATAGTAAGAAATACATGTAAGGCAACCTATTTAAATAGAAGCTCCTCCTTACAATGGTAGCCCTAAACTATTGGTCAAGAGTATAATGCGCCCTCCCTCCCAGGGGTCTGATGATTTAAGACCGTTGCACCTAGAAGGCCCTGGCCCACACCGGCAGTCAAGCTTCTCGTGAAGAGACGTTATACGGTCGCTGCTATGGGTCCCAAAGAAACAAACACACCGTTGTAGCAAACGGTGTTTGAGACGAGTCATGGGAGCGGGGAGAAAGGGATGCCTGTACCCACAGGAACAATACGGCGGAGAAACACTAGGCCAGACTGCTGGGCCATGATTTGTTTGAGACTCTGGCCCCCAGAAAACCTAAACAAATCAAGTAAAGTAAGCCATAAAAATTAGGACATATGCAAAGGATTCAAAGGTTTCAAAGTCAAACACTCTCAAGTTAGGAAATGATAAGAAGATTTCTAACCATCACAAGGGGGAAGTTGTGGGACAGCCTCCCAATAGGAGTTTTGGGGGCAAACTATTTAATCAGCTTTAATAGAGAGCAGGATGAATTATGGGTGTGATTGTATGATGGAGTTGTATCTTGGGGTTGCTTGTGGTGGTGGGGGCAGGACTCAACAGCCCTGGGGTTCACTTGTGGTTTATGTCTTATGTTCCTATCGCAAAAGCTTCAAGCTTTCAGCTGGTCACTAGCCAGAGGTTAGGAAGGGATATTTTTCTGCCAATATATTCTAGGAAGGATTTTTTTAAATCTCCTTCCTCTGAAGCATCAGGGATGGCCAAGGTTGGAGCTGGTACCCTGAATGGAGAGGGCTGGTGCTCTGAGGTGGCACCGAGCATCCCCTCTCACGTGCTTGGCTGACTGATTAGTTCTGGCTCACAGGCTCAGGGTCCAATTGATCGCCACATGCGGGATTGGGAAGGAATTTTCCACCAGGTCAGATTGGCCGTGACCTCGGGGGTGGGGTCAACTTCCTCTGCACTTGCCAGGATTATCTGGGTGTCTCTCACTCACTCATTTCCCTGAGGCCTCAAGCACTGGTGCACCTGGGTCCCTGCTGTTCTCTGCCTGTGGCACATAACAGTCTAGTGACCTCCTGGTCTCCTTTACTTTGGTCTCATTTCTATTGCTGGGTTTAGTATGCAGCTGCTGGGTGGTGTTGGTGGCCTGTGATATACAGGAGGTCAGAGTGGATGATCTAGTTGCCTTAAACTCGATGACTGCGGGAGGGGCAATATTTGTCAGAAGCAATTTTTGAAGAGAGAGAATCTGCTCTGAAAGCACAGTGAGGGAGATGGAATTCAGAGTATTATCGAAGGTGTCAGTCTCTTCAAGTGAGTTAGCTTAATGGTTCAACCATCAGGGACCAATTTAATCCTTGGCTGAACACCACATGGACTTCAGTGGTTTCTGCTAGACCTGAATTTGGCTCCAAGTTTGGAGCAATAAATGTTTCATCACACTGGAGCCATAGGATCAAAATCAACCAGAACTGGTTCAGTCCTGACACCATAGCTACGAGTCTGTGCAGACACATGCCCAGTGCTAGCTATTCAATACACTGGACTACCACTGCATGGGGCATAAACCAGTGAAGTTCTGCATACATGGTGCATTCTGTAAGTGTAGGCATTAGCCCCACTGTCATTATATGGAACCCCCTCTCCTGTCACTGGGCTTATCAGAGCCCTGACTCAGCCATGCAGGGCAGAAAGTCTTCTTCTGCTTAGCCCCACTCACAGCGTCAGGCTGGCCATCCAAGGGAACAGGGAACAGGAGAACCTCACCTGTGTACTTCTTCACGAGATCAGGTGGCTGTAGAGTCAGGGCCGGTGCAAGGAAGTTTTGCGCCCTAGGCAAAACTTCCTTGCACCAGCCCTGCGCTCCCCCCAGCTAACGCCACCCCCCCGAACCAGCCCCCACACCCTGGGCGCTCAGCCACCCCGCCCACCCGCGGGAGCTGAGCGGGGAGCCGGGAGGCAGGAGGCAGCTGCCCGCCGCCCCCCAAATCCTGGTGCCCTAGGCAACCACCTAGGGTCGCCTACTGCTAGCGCCAGCCCTGTGTAGAGTGCCAGGAGCCTTGGTTTCTCCCACTCTACTCAAAGTAGTTGGCTTGATCCACAGGGATGGAGTGAGCCATGCCAAACAATGGGGTGAAAAAACTTACTGCTCAGCAGAACCAAGGAGAGCATAGCAGGAATGTGACTCATTGATGCATAGATTGTTCTCTAATCTGCTCTTGGAGGGGGAGATGGGACAGCTACAGAATGATTCTTATGTGGAGATGATTGTGCAGTTATTAACTCACATGCATTTGCTATCTTCCATGCCAGAAAATGTTGCAATTCAGCAATGCTGTATTTATGCTCTGTCATTGGTTAAGTGGTTCAAAAAAGATAGGTGCTGTGTACTGCAAAGTAAAGCAGATCAGAAAAAAATTAAGTGTTTCTCATGAAAATTTCTGAAGTGTTACTTTCCCCTGCCTTGTTGTTTGTTTGTTCCCAGCTACATTTTTTTTGTACTAATTTTATTGAAAACTTAAGATATTTTGGTTTTTGGAAACTAATACCAAACCAAAAATCAAAAAAGGAAATAATTTTGGTAAATTTCTTTTTGTTTCAAACATGGGTTTTTTTAAATCATTTTTCAAAATTTGGAAAAAAAACACTAATATCAAAATAGTCCACGTTTTGGTATCAAGCAAATTTTAATTGATTCTACTGTAAAAAAAAAAAAAGTGAAATTCTTTCCTGTTGTCTTTCAAGTTCTGGGAGTTTCCCCGTGAAACCAATGGGCATTGGATGCACATATGAATGACATAGACTCATAGACTCATAGACTTTAAGGTCAGAAGGGACCATTATGATCATCTAGTCTGACCTCCTGCACAATGCAGGCCACAGAATCTCACCCACCCACTCCTGGAATAATCCTCTCACCTATGTCTCAGCTATTGAAGTCCTCAAATCATGGTTTAAAGACTTCAAGATGCAGAGAATCCTCCGGTAAGTGACCCGTGCCCCATGCTGCAGAGGAAGGCAAAAAAACCTCCAGGGCCTCTGCCAATCTACCCTGGAGGAAAATTCCTTCCCGACCCCAAATATGGCGATCAGCTGAACCCCGAGCATGTGGGCAAGACTCACCAGCCAGACACCCAGGAAAAAGTTCTCTGTAGTAACTTCTAACATCCCATCATTGACCATTGGTCCTATTTACCACTGATGGCAATTAATTGACCTTTGACTAAGATCATGTTATCACATCAAACCATCCCCTCCATAAACGTATCTAGCTTAATCTTGACATATTTGTGTAACGTATGGTAATACCTGGTGTGTATGTCTACACCTCAAGTGAAGGTGTAAATGTAGCATGGGTAGGCAAGGCACACCTGCCCTACATTTACTCTAGGCGGTGTGGAGAACTGTAGCGGTGATGGTGGGGCAGCATGGACCCCGGTCAGGCCAATAATCTGAGTTTGTATCCAGGGTCCCCAGCAATCTTGTACTGTAGCAGCTGGCACTTGTGGAATGCTGCACCATTTTGCCCCCATCAATGTTACTCACGCAAGTTAATGTAAAGCTGGCATGTGACTGCCTGTCTTCACTGCAATCACACCTTCCTTTGTGGTGTAGCTGTACCCTTTGGCCGGACCAAATCAATGAGTTACATGAGTGTGTTACCAACTTCAAGCTACTGGACTTGGTCCTTTAGCTTAAGTAATAAACTCTCATGCAGACCAAGTTCAATCGCTACAGAGAAGGTCAACAGATATACATTGACAAAGACAGCAGTGCTGATTTCCTGGATACTCATGAGGTCTCAGTCAAGGAGAAATGAAAACTGGGGACCATGATCCAGAGCAAGGAACTTCCGGTGCCCTTACTAAAGTAGAGTGGCATTGATGAAGAAATTATGGTAATTCAGTCGATAGTACTGGGATGCCAGTGGTCTTGTACAAGACTGGCATCACTCAAAGCATCCGGACAAATAATTCTCGATTATGGAATCTACTGCTAACTAATTTCTCTCACTTAATAATAATAATAAAAAAGATAAAAACATAAAATAAATCCCAAACCAAAATCATAAAGCAAACAAAATTGACACAAAAACTGATGCATTAAGGCAAAGTTAAGACTAAGAAATCAAGTATTCCAAAGTCAAGAAACACAAGATTTCGAGCAAGAGCTTTTCAAAAGGAGAAGAGCTTCATATGTTGGTCCGGTAAAGGATATTACCTCACCCCCCTTGTCTCTGTAATATTCTGGGGAAAACGTGGCTAGAGCCACACTGCAAACATTCATAGTGTTACTGAGACTAACGCTGCAATCAGTACTGCAGCTAGTGTATGAATGCACAGCTCATTAGTGTTTTACACCGAATCTGCAACCGACCCTGTAACTGGCTTGCTTCAAACGCTGGAATTGAACTTGTACGATTCAGTGGAACCTTTTATCAACCAAAAGCTGCTTTTGCTCACCCCGAAGCTCCAATTTCATGCCACGAGGGAAAGTCGACTCCTGATTGAAACAAGCATAAGCAACAGAGAAATCGTGACCATTGGCCCCTGAAGCATGCACATTCTGAGCCTAGTGCAATTCAAGTGTACCACAGATCTCGAGTATCTACACTGACTTTGCTGCAAAACACGCCAGATTTACACTGGGGCAAGCGAGAGCTGGATTACTCTCTCTGTGTGACGGAGTAGGGAGTGAGATGGATTTGACCTGAGAGGCTTGCGGGGGAGGTTCCCTGGGACAGGCTGCATTGGGAAAGGCTACACTGGGAGTGTGAGACTTTACCTGGGGCTGTAACATGAGCCAGGACGGGGGTTGGGAGGTGACACCTTTGGCTGGGAGAATGGTAAAAGGCTAGAGGAGGGGCCCCGCGGGAGGGGAAGAGCCTGCTGGAGGTTTGGCTGGTTGTTTTTCAGTTTGGAGCTGGGTGGTGAAACGCAGGGAGCCCCAGGGCTGGGGTCTAAGCTCCCTGCCCCCCAGAAGGGCCCAGCTGAGGGGTCCTGGTCATACTTACAAGCTCTGTGTGGACTCTTTCCTGGCAACCCTAATAAACCTTCTGTTCTACTGGCTGGCTGAGAGTCACCTTGATCCCGAGAAGGGGGGTGCAGGACCTGACTCCCCCACACTCCGTGACACTCTGTCTCCCTCATTTTCTTTCCTTCACTCTCTCCCCCACGTGCAGACTCACACAAACACATTGGCGCTCCCCCGCTGGATGCGCATCCAGGGTACGTCTCCACTGCAATTAGACACCTGTGGCTGGCCTGCACCAGCTAACTCCAGCTCCTGTGGCTTGGGCTTGCAGGGCTGCACCCTGAGCTCTGGGATCCACCCACCTCACAGGGTCCTAGAGCCCCCGGCTCCAACCCAGGCCCAAACATCTGCCCTGTAATGAAATAGCCCCTTAGCCTGAGCCCAAGGCAGCTGGCATGGGACAGCCCAGGTTTTTAATTACAGTGGAGACACACCCTAAGAGTGCATCCAAAAGCATCCCCTGTTTGTTCCCTACAACTCTGACTATCAGAAATAGAAACAGAATATTTACTCCTCCCTTGCAACACTCTGGGGACCAGAGTTAGTGATCAGAACAAGATGCACTGTGGATATTTAGAAAGTTCAGAGCCCCGTGTCTAAAGGCAGGACTTCAATGGGGATGAAAACAGATACACCAAGGTAGGCACCTGCTTAAATGTTCTGTTGAACAAGGATTTCCTGATGAATCAGAGTTTTAGTAAAATGACTGACATCTAGGATCTAACCGCTTTCAATATACCTAGGGCATTGAATAGGGACAGCCACCAAATATCTACCCTGGGGGATCATTTTCAAAAGTGAAAAGGTGAAAAGTTGCACCAAGCTCCACTCACAATCCCCAGGCTTCACTCCTAAGCACCCGACGCACTGTTCACACACCTCAGCACTGAATATTTACTGATACTGCTGAGGATTTACTGCAATTCCTCTCCTTGGAGGGCCAAGTCCCAGGGAGGGCACCCATATGAGCGCTTCCACCCGTGCTGGTGGGGGAGCTACCATTCCACAGATCAGCTGCAGGTCTGGGAGTGCTGGCTCTACTCCTGGCCCTGACTATATGGGGAAAGACAGCGAGATGAAGCTGGCCTCTTTGCATATCCCCCCAAAAATCCTGGGTTGACTCGACAGCTGGCAAGAAATCCCACCCCTAACTCCCTGCTCCCGCCTGTCTTCTGACTGGCAGATGGGACAGCCATTTGGGAAAAGACTTGCATGGCCTGCTAGTCAGGTCAAGTGTTACCACTGCCGTGGCACAGCGAGCCCAAAGGGAGCCTGCGCTGGGGGATAAGACCAGGCGGCCTGAACCTGAACTGCGGGTAAGAATTGGCTCCCATTGGCCGGGTTTGCACCAGGGTTCTGCCCGAATTGATGAACGTGGTGGCAGAGATCCGTGCGCTGGAGCGACCCCTGGGTGCATTCTCGCCCCTCCGAAAGTGGAGGAGAGTTTGCAGCCATCAAGGGAGCTCCCACTGCACAAGGTAGCTCTGTCCTCTACCCCTATGTGGCGGGATGGCCCGGGACACAGAGGGAGGTGGAACTGCCTCCTCTGAATCTTCCGTTTCCATGGGAGAAGCTTAGGGCAAGTGCCACTGAAGTCCTTCCACACCAGTTGCCTGTCCTCTCCCCTTCTCCAGGGCCATGACACTGGCAATGCCAATGAAGCTGCTGCTTCTTTTGGAGAGTCGTTTCTGGTGGGACACTAGCGAGAGGTGTGAGCGGGAGGGAGGGAGTTTATACGTAACTGGCCTCTCTGCTCTTCCTAATCCTTCTATCTACATTCATTGGTGCAGGCTAATGTAACATCTTTATGACCTCTTACCCACATTCCAACAAATTGAGCTCAGAGGAGTGGTAGCCTTGCTAGACCCTGTTTATTACAGCAGCCCCTCCCCCTCCGCCCCATGCCTGCGGATCTTTGCATTCCCTCTCTCACATCCTTTATCAATCCACAACTCAATACACGGCTGCTGCCTCCTCTCGCTCCCAGTGATTGCTGCTACAACCTGACTCTGCCAAAGGGGTTTTCAATCTTATTATTTAGGGCTGTGGGGGAAATGGAATTGCAGGATGGCAGAAGATTCAGAAGGTGCTGTAGTAAGATGAGGCCCTGAAACATAAACCCTTGTATCAGAGGCTCAGTATGAGGCCTAAGGCCTGAGCTAAAGTAACGGTCAAGACTTAGAAGCTGGTAAGGAAAGGGCTGATGCTGCAAAAAGACACACACCTAAAAGGTACTGGACACTAGATATCAGAAGACTCCGATACTTGTACAGTCCACACACATAACAAGGAACAAGCTGCCCCATCCTAAAGACAGCAGCAAAAGGGTAATATGGTGCATAGAGTTGTTTTGTCCAAACCAACGTGTACAAGCTGAGAGGCGGCACCTTACTACATAGAGGGTTTGCACCTTGATACGTCAGGAGTGATGTGTAACTTGTTTGTAGCTGTGTATAAGAATACAGTTCTGGGGCGGTGTCTTTGTCCGGCCTAGGGGGCAGTGGAGTGTCCCGCCACTGACTGAGCTGTGTCCATTGTCAGGGGGCATATTTGTAGTATGTCCTGTAGAGTCTGCGGGAAACTATTACTGTGCTTCGTTTGACAATAAACCTGGCCGGGTGCTTTTGTACCCTATCGGAGTCTGTGGTCATTGGGGGTTCTCTCAGGGTCTGCTGTGTCAGCGATCTGAGTAGAGCCGGGGCAACACACAGAGGAAAGACCCTCATGCAGCCGACATACATGATTGGTGACCCCGACCGCTGATCTGGTGAGTAAGCGAGCTGTCCACTGTAGGAATCGTGATCTAACATTACAGAAAACCACAAGCTAGGGAACCCCCTTAACTCCTCCCTGCAAATCCCCAAAGAGTTTAAAAAAATATAATGGGGAAGAAACATGTGATGTAATTTGTAAGGCTAGGGCAGAGACTGTAGCCTTGAAATGTAAAATATTGCAAACTATAACCCTCGCTGTTAAATGGTGAAAACAGCACGCCACAAAATTGACGGGGCAAGTAACGGTGACAAAGAATGAGTTAAAAGAATCAAAAGAAGCTACACGGCCCTGGATGGCTCTCACTCCCGTTGCAGGATGGCAAGCAGCCGAGAGACAACCAGCACAAGAACAGAATAAGGGTACGTCTATACTTACCCGCTGCTTCGACAGCGAGCAATTGATCTTCTGGGATCGATTTATCGCGTCTTGTCTAGACGCGATAAATCAAATCCGGAAGTGCTCGCCGTCGACGCCGGTAATCCTGCTCTGCGAATGGAGCAGGCGGAGTCGACAGGGGAGCCTGCGTGCCGCCGTGTGGACCAGCGGTAAGTACTTTTAAGTTTGAACTAAGATACTTCGACATCAGCTACGTTATTCACGTAGCTGAAGTTGCGTATCTTACTTCGAACTTGGGGGGTAGTGTAGACCAGCCCTAAAACACTGGAAACTGTTGTGGGAGCAGCAGTGATCTGTATGCTGTGTATAACTTGAGACTCCAAAGGTCTGTTCACTCCACCCCCTCCCCTTTTTTCACCTCTCTCTCTTTGAATACCTGTGAAATGACTTTCCCCCTCCCCTCCCTTCTGGAATGCTTGTGGGATGAACGGGCTGTTAAGACAGCTGGAAGATCAGAAGAGCTCAGAGGTAAACAGGGTGTCTGGGACTCTAATCAGGCAGCGATCACACACCCAATGCATGGACACTGCCTGAGGTGGAGTGTGACCAACCAGATGCGGCGAAGTCATCTCTAGTCACAGGCCATGAGGAGCTGGTCCTTAAAAGGGGAAGGGGCCATGTGCTCAAGATCACAAGCTTGTACCTCCCGTGAAGGCCCTTCACCCAGACCACCTGGCCAGTGGTTCGCTGTGTTGCATTCCATGGTGCCTCGGGAAGACTTACCTTCATCACACCATTCATTGCTGCGCTGTGGGACACATACCTTGAAGGATCCTGACATCTCCAGTGCCGTGCCTGTCCTGGGAGCGTGAGTATGCGAGTGTGAGTGTGCCCCCCTTCTTTGGAGCTTAGATATCTGTGTAATAAACGTGCTGCTTTCTGCCAAACTCTGGTGGGGTCTTTAATCCTCCCTAAGCTTACTAGCTGGCCCAATTTTGGGGTAACAGAAACAGCTGCAAGGAACCTACAAAAAATCCATGCGCCATCCCCTGTTATAAATATTGGTGGTAAACAGCAGGCTTCTGGTAGCTCCCCTGTGCCTGAAGAATGGGCACAGAAGTGGGAAAAGGTGGCCCTAGTCAAATTAAAAGATGAAACGGGGTCCACTGCAATGCAGCCACTACCTTATGATAAAAGCCAGGTTCTGGTAAAACCTAAACCGGGACCTAGACTGGTGCCTGTGAGAATGGGAGAAGTAAGTGAAGCGATGGTAAAAGTAGCACACAATACTTTCACTGCGTTGGTAAATCAAATGAAGGAAAAAATGGAACTGTTCACAGAGCACATTAGGACACAGGAGCTGCGACTCGATGGCAGTGGAGTGAATAAAAAGGAATTTGAAAGTCAAAAACAAAAACTGAGCAGGTTAACACCTAAAATTGATGCATTAACACAGGGGTGGGCAAACTATGGCCCGGGGGCCACATCCAGCCCTCCAGATGTTTTAATGCGGCCCTCGAGTTCTAGCCAGGGAGCAGGGTCCAGGACTTGCCTGCTCTGTGGGGCTCCCAGAACCAGTGGTATGTCTCCCCTCTGGCTCCTACATGTAGAGGCAGCCAGGGAGCTCTGCACGCTGCCCCCGCCCCAAGCACTGCCTCCGCAGCTCCCATTGGCCGGGAACCATGGCCAATGGGAGTTGCAGGGGCGACGCCTGCAGACAGGGCAGTGCGCAGAGATGCCTGGTTGCGCCTCCGCTGCTTGAAGTAAGTGCTGCCCGGAGCCTACATCCCTGACCCTCTCCTGCGCCCCAACCCCTGCCCCAGCCCTGATCCCCCTACTGTCCTCCAAACCCCTTGGGCCCAGCCTGGAGCACCCTCCTGCACCCTGAACTCCTCATTTCTGGCCCCACCCCAGAGCTCGCACCCCAGGATGGAGCCCTCACCCCCTCCCGCGATCCCAAATCCCAATTTTGTGAGCATTCATGGCCCGCCATATGATTTCCATACCTAGTTGTTGCCCTCGGGCCAAAAGGTTTGCCCACCCCTGCATTAACACATGGAATTGCCCCAAACAGTTAACTGCAGCAAAAGAGGGCACTCCCAACATCCATTTGGCACGCAGACAAAAGCAACAGACCCTGGGGGAACAAATTCGGGGTTTACGAGAGCAGGTAACTCCCCCCACTCTCGTCTCAGAGCCAGGATAAAAACCAGGGGTGCGGTTCCCAACTGTGCAGGTTCCCAATTGCTCTGACCCACGGAACCACACTCTGCGCTCATATCTGAAAATACAACCTTCTTTCTCAAAGTTTTACATACCGGTTACGTTTTTTCCTTTATATGCTTTCTCAGTTTGCTGAACTTGCTGCTGCTGCCTGTACTTCCAAATACCTTGATAGAGTTAATCTCTCTTGGCTCAGGTCTCGCTACCTTCCTAGGTTGCTCTTCACCATCCCTTTCCCCCGCCTCTCCTCACTGTGGCTCTCTCTCTTGTTTTAAAAGTTATAGTTTTTACAGAAAGATAAAGCCATTCAAAACAGAACAAAACAACAAACAAACAGAGAAAATAAGGTGAATACTTCAAATAAATCTAGTAAATTAATCATTTTAACCCTTTAGAAATGCAACAGCTGGAATTATTCCTAACGTTCTTGAAGATATGGTTGCCAAGCAACAGAAATGCACACTCTGCTTCTAATCCTAACCATTCACTAATATTTGAACATGGGCTTTTCTTATTTCCATATAGCAGAGTTTTAAAATAATGTTAGATGTAAAGTAATGCAAAATTCCTTGTTACCACATTAATACAAGACATTTGGCAAATATTAATATATTTTTATCAATTTTTGTTAAAAGTCTTAAAGGTAATCATTTGTTTAAGGCAAACAAAAATTTAAAATAAAAGGGCTAAACATTTGAATATTTTGTATAATTATGAATTGAATTCTGGCACCGTGTGCTTTTAATTGTAAGTTTGTCCTGTATGTCATGTGTGTTGTCCTGTGTTGTATGTTGTGTGTGTCACGTGACTATTTTTATTTTGTTGCAACAAAAGTCAATTTTATGCCCTTTTAAAAATATATGTATATGCGGTACCACACCATCTCATGGTTGGGGTATAATCATAGTATTATTAGCACCAATTTTTTGTGCATAGTTCAAAAAGGTTTCAGTTACAAATGTACATACATATATTTTTGCCTCAACAAATAATGCAATTGCAAACAAACGGAATTCTCTTTTATCAATCACAGTTTTGTTTTTAAGGTTTTTTTAAATTTCGTATTCAAAGAAAAAATGTAAGGGGAAATCTAAACATTAAGGTAAAGATATTAACAAAATGTCAGTTACTTGTTTGGGTTTTTATAAACTTGTTTGCACTTGTGAATCTAGTTCTAAGAATACGATAGCAAAAAAGTTTTAAACACAACAATTTACACATAAAGCTAACCAAACAATTTCAACAGGTTTCCACGTTTCCAACAGGTTTCCACCTTTGGCTCCCAAACACAACAAAACATCATGAAAGTTTAATACTCTCAAACTATTTGCATGGACCTTTATTTAGGTTTAATTTGATATGTTATGTTAATAGGAAGCAGTGGTTGTTAACATTTGTGCTTCTAAACAGTTAACAAGAATGAAATTGGTATCAGAAGCAAATTAACTCTAAAAAGCTTGGTAAAAATTCTGTTATTGACTCTTTTGCTAACACGGAATGCTCAACAACAACAACAACAAAAGCATTTATTTTAGCAGCTAAGCATTACATTTAGTATAAAATATTAGTAATGCACCTCAAATGAAAATGAATGTCTATACAACAATTGCGAAAGAATACCTTGTGTTATAAAAGACTTGGTCCTTATTACACTGTAAACAAACTAAGTTAAACTTTGTATTAAGTTTGGGGTCCTGAAAACAGAAACAAAAAAGAGAAAAAACCCCACAACTTTACTATGTTAAGTAACAAAAGTTGTTTAAGTTGCATCCCACAGACCGAAGACACCAGAAAATATCAGTGTACAGTGAAGAGACCCCAAGCATGAAGAAAAGAAAAATGAAATGCTTTATAAATAAAAGACTTGTCAAATACGCCTCTATCTACCATATATGGACAATTAAGTTAACAATCTGCTAAAAACCACTAGTTGGACCAGGATAAACAGTCATAGAATATCAAGGTTGGAAGGGACCTCAGGAGGTCATTTAGTCCAAACCCCTGCTCAAAGCAGGACCAATCCCCAATTTTTTTGCCCCAGATCCCTAAATGGCCCCCTCAAGGATTGAACTCACAACCCTGGGTTTAATTTCAACTTGGTTGCTGTGTAAAAAACAACTGTATTATTGTTGTACTGTATTATCATTATACTGTTGTATTATTGCTGTCTTGTATTATTGCTGTACAACATTTACAATAACCTTGCTAAACTGCTTAACCAACACATAGGTAAAAAAAAATCAACAAATGAATGGCCACAAACGACATAAAGACAAGGAAAAACCAAACTGGTAAAGAAATGAAGTTACACAGTAACTACACATTGGGTAAACAAATTGCCTGTTAGTACCAGTCACAATTTGAGATCAATAACACTGTATCCTAACTGAGGCACATTTTATTCAAAACAATTTTGTTCATTGTCTGGGTACCAATACTAAATTCTGACAGAGCCATATTTGAGAAATTGGTTACTATTCAGTCAGTAGATTTTCTGAAAAACAAAATCCATAAAATCAACTGGATGTATGTCAGCTACTGGTGCGTCACAGAGCAGTTCAACCAATGGAACAGAGAAGTTAGCCCCTGCCCCTTCCTGCCCAGTGAAGCTTACCAGAGCGTGACAACCAGCATTAAAGGTAACCTATACTTTGGATGGACAGTACTGGGTAGTAACTAATTACATTATATTTATATATAAAGGCCTCAGTGGCAGTTTCACTCCAAATTTCTGGCACTATCCATAGCACTGTGGGACACATTATCACAATCCCTATCCCAGGATTTCAAAACACTCAACCTACTACTAATAACGATACAGATGGTAACTGGAATTGCTCTAATAAAAGCGTGTTGCTATCTGCAGTACCACAAGGGCCAAACTACACCACCAAACTGGAAAAGAATTGGTATGCTTGGATATAAAGTGCTGGTCTATGTACACATACAGACTATACAGATATGCCCATACACACTACCAATATATACACCATATCCACATTACCGATACATATTTATTATTTGGGAGTGCCTCTAAGACTGAATAATAAAACTACATTCCTCAGTCAAGGTCCTGAGCCTAACATTCCCAGGCCCACTATAAGGGACTAAAAATAATTGGATAATAACATCTATCAGTCGTACAAGGGAATGTGCAGACCAAGGGACAGATGGGGCATGAGTGTATGGACGGTAAAATAAGGTAATCACATTGTGACAGGTTGGTATCACAAAAATCCCCTTGGGGCTGCCACCTGATATGCCAAGACTACTTCTGCCCCTGCTTTCCTGCCTTTTTCAGCTTGGGACTCCAGAAACCTGTCTGGTTTGAGTCAGACCCGCTAGCCTGCACCAAACCCAGACCCAGGTCTGAACCACGTCCCCCAACAGCTGTAGGCTTGCCTCAGAGCAGCTCAGGAAGTGCTCTTGCCTTTGACAACCAGGTGCCCAACTCCCGATGGGGTTCAAACCCTGAATAAATCTGTTTTACCCTGTATAAGCTTTATACTCATAAACTCATAAACTGTTCGCCCTCTAGATCACAGATAGAGAGATATGCACAGCTGTTTGCCCCCCTGCAGGTACTAACACGTACTCCAGGTTAATTAATAAGTGAAAAGTTATTTTAATAAGTACAGAAAGTAGGATTTAAGTGGTTCCAAGTAGTAACAGACAGAACAAAGTGAATTACCAAGTAAAATAAAATAAAATACGCACGTCTATGTCTAATCACACTGAATACAGATAAAAACCTCACCAGTTCCAGTGAACTTCCTTTTACAGGCTATGGTCCTTCTAGCCTGGGTCCAGCAATCACCCACATGCCCTATAGTTATTGTCCTTTGTTCGTTTCCTTCAGGTATATCCTTGGGGGGTGGGGTTGGAGAGGCTCTCTTTTTAGCCAGCTGAAGACAAAATGGAGGGGTCTCCCATGGGTTTAAATAGATTCTCCTCTGGGTGGACACGCCTCCCTCTCCCTGTATAGCATCCAGTGACAAAATGGAGTTTGGGGGGTCACCTGGGCAAGTCACATGTCCATGCACAACTCAGTTCCTTACCAGCCAAGCCACATTCCTGGCAAAGCTCAGATGTGGATTGGTGTCTCCAAGTTCTATTGGCTGTTAAGTGTTTCTTGATTGGGCACTTAACCTGCACATTCCTTTCTCCAGACACTGATCAAATGCTCTTACTAAGGCTATGTAGGAAACAAGCAAATATCCAACCAATATTCATAACTTCAACTACAAAAATGATACATGCATACAAACAGGAGGAATAGATTCAGTAGATCATAACTTTTACAGAGATATGTTACATGGCACATGTAGCAGAAAATATATTCCAGTTATACATTTATAAGCATCTCTTCATAAAGCGTTATGGGGTACACCGTCACACACAGAATAGTTTTTAGCCGACTGGGTTATCCTCAGGCCATGCATTATGCTTTTCCAGGACGATGGGTAAACATCCTCCCCATAAAAAGACAAAAAGTAGGGGAATGTAGTAAGATGAGGCCCTGAAACATAAACCCTTGTATTAGAGGCTCAGTATGAGGTCTAAGCTAAAGTAACGGTCAAGACTTTGCTAACATCTAAAGCAAAGTGAAGCAGCGAGCCAGAGGCAGGCCCTGCTCACAAAAACTGGCAAGGAAAAGGCTGATGCTGCAAAAAAGATACATACCTAAAAGGTACTGGACACTAGATATCAGAAGACTCCGATACTTGCACATTCCACACACACAACAAGGAACAAGCTTATCCTTTTGCCCCTGTCTTTAGGATGGGTAATATGATGGATAGAGTTGTTTTGTTTGAACCAACGTGTACAAGGTGAGAGGAGGCACCTTACTACATAGAGGGGTTGCACCTTGCTACGTCAGGAGTGATGTGTAACTTGTTTGTAGCTGTGTATAAGAATACAGTTCTGGGGCGGTGTCTTTGTCCGGCCTAAGGGGCAGTGGAGTGTCCCGCCACTGACTGAGCTGTGTCCATTGTCAGGGGGCACATATTCGTAGTATGTCCTGTAGAGTCTGCGGGAAATTATTACTGTGCTTCGTTTGACAATAGACCTGGTCGGGTGCCTTCGTACCTTATCGGAGTCTGTGGTCATGGGGGTTCTCTCAGGGTCTGCTGTGTCAGCGATCTGCGCAGAGCCGGAGAAACATACAGAGGGTACATAAGAACATAAGAATGGCTGTACTGGGTCAGACCAATGGTCCATCCAGCCCAGTATCCTGTCCACCAACAGTGGCCAATGCCAGGTGCACTGGAGTAAGTGGACCTAACAGCTAATGATCAAATGATCTCATTCCTGCCATCCATCACCCCCCTCTGACAAACAGGCTAAGGACACCAGTCCTTACCCATCCTGGTTAATAGCCATTAATGGAGTTCATCTCGATGAAGTTATCCAGTTCTCTTTTTAAACCCTGTTATAGTCCTAGCCTTCACAGCCTCCTCAGGTAAGGAGTTCCACAGGTTGACTGTGCGCTGTGTGAAGAAGAACTTCCTTTTATTTGTTTTAAACCTGCTGCCCACTCATTTCATTGGGTGGCCCCTAGTGTTTCTATTATGGGAACAAGTAAATAACTTTTCCTTATTCACTTCCTCCACACCACTCATAATTTTATATACCTCTAGCATATCCCCCCTTAGTCTTCTCTTTTCCAAGCTAAAAAGTCCTAGCCTCTTTAATCTCTCCTCATATAGGACCCGTTCCAAACCCCTAATCATTTTAGTTGCCCTTCTCTGAACCTTTTCTAATGCCAGTATATCCTTTTTGAGATGAGGAGACCACCTTTGTACGGAGTATTCCACATGTGGGCGCACCATGGATTTGTATAAAGGGCAATAAGATATTCTCCGTCTTATTCTCAATCCCTTTTTTAATGATTCCTAACATCCTGTTTGCTTTTTTGACTGCCACTGCACACTTCATGGGCGTCTTGGGGTTATTTTTTCCTTATTAGTTGTAGCTAAATTAGCCCCCATCATATTGTATGTATAGTTGGGGTTATTTTTTCCAATGTACATAACTTTACATTTATCCACATTAAATTTCATTTGCCATTTTCTTGCCCAATCATTTAGTTTTCTGAGATCTTTTTGAAATTCTTCGCAGTCTGCTTTGGTCTTAACTATCTTGAGCAGTTTAGTATCATCTGCAAACTTTGCCACCTCACTGTTTACCCCTTCTTCCAAATCATTTGTGAATCAGTTGAATAGGATTGGTCCTAGGACTGACCCTTGGGGAACACCACTGGTACTACAGTACACACTAACGCAGCCGACATACACCATTGGTGACCGCAACCGCTGATCTGGTGAGTAAGCGAGCTGTCTGCTGCAGGCATTGGGAAATAACATGACAGAAAACCACTGAGCATATAAATCCTGCGTGGCCCAACCCCAGGATCCTGCCCTACAGTGCCAGCCCTAAAGCCTCCCAAAGGCTGCTCCCATGAGTCCTATGCAGGGCAGGTACATATGGGACAGCCCCTTGCCAGGGCTGGGCTGAGATCAGCTCACCTCACCATGTCCTCTTTCCTGAGGGCTGGGGCTGGTAGGTTTAGAAGCTCAGACTCCTGCCCCTCCTGCCCACTGTGCCAGGCTGGGCTCCCCACACATATGGGCACTTTTCTCACAACCATTCAGTCCCCATCCCCACTGCTCATAGCTCGTCGCTGCCCCCTGCAGGGCTCCAGGATGGGGTGTACGAAGCCCCCAGGGACATCGCTGAGGCTAAAGGGGTCCAGCTGGAAGTGTCCCACTACTTCACCTACCTCCACCCGGATCCCAGCTCCATGCCTGAAATCCGGTCAGTGTCTGCTTGCGCCACAGGGCCCCTGGCTGGCATGGCACTGAGATGCCCAAGGTCTGGCTGGCTATTCCCCATACAGGGCCTGGGGCACTGGGGTCTTGTTGCCGTCAGCAGAATCCTTGTGGGTTTGGTACTGAACTCAACCTCACTCAGGGTACCTGCAGGGACTGGGGAGCATAGCCATGGGGTGGGTTCAGCCATGGGGAGGGAGATCCCTGTTCATCTCCTGCACAGGGCCCCCACCCTCTGCCAGGAAACCCTGATGCAAAGGGCTTCTGTGACACCAAAGGGGCCCCACCAAAAGCCCCTCAGGACAGGGCACTCATGCAATCGGCTGCCAGCCCTGGCAGGGCTTGGGTACCAAGCAGCCGTGCTCCCCCCGTCCCTGCACCACATCTATCCTGGAATATGCTGGAGAGGAACCTACCCTGCCCACAGTCTGTTCAGACCTCGGCTCCTCACCCAGGACCCAGGGAGGGAAAGGTACCCTAGGGGTGTTTGGAGGATGTGGGAGTCTCTATCAGGAAGGAGAATGAGACACTCAATTCTAATGAGAGGAGACAATAGGCAGAGCTGCCCACTATGTGGGCTAGTGGGGAAAGGCCCCGTGTCCCATTTCTCCCCCACACCTGAACCACCTTTTTGTTCACTTCACTTAGCTCCATTGTCCCCCTTTCCTGAATCCCATGAGTTTGGCTGGGTCCCACAATGACCTTCATGGGAATCCCACCCTGCCTGGTGGCGGGGAAGCCCCTTCTGATTGGCTGCCTCTCAGAGCTGCTGCAGTAAGAGCTCCCTGCCCCTGCCAATCAGTAATGTGACACCCTTCTCAGGGGAGGGGAGAGAAGGGTGGAAGAAAAGGCAGCAGGAATTGCTCAGCATCTCAGGGTGACATCGCTTCCACTCCCCATCCCTTCCTGTGAGCAATGGGACAGGACGGTGCTTGGGCTCCCCCTATCCCTGGGACACCCAACCTGGGAAGGGCAGAGGGGAGCCCGCTGCAGCTGCCACAGGGCTGGGAGGGGTGGAAGAACATCAGGAGGTAGAGAGGGGAGGCTGTGGGGGCTGGGAACAGAGTTGATGGTTCCCTGTACCGGGGCAGAACTGATGGGGCAAAATGAATTGCTGTGGGGGAGATGGAGAGATGTTGGAGTAGCAGCTTCTGCAGGGAGGCCCATATCACCCTAATGAATCTGGGACTGTTGGCAACAGTGATTGTAACACCTAGAGGTGGGGGCTGGGGGAATTCAGCTGTCACTCCTGATCGCTGACATTTGGGGGTTGATCTGCTGATCTCGGCCCTCCCGCCACCCAGGCTGGACCTGGCTGTGAGGCTCTCGTCCCTGCATATCGCCCACATCGACCTCCTGAATGAGACGTGGGCCCTTGGGGGGAATGACAGGAGCAGGAGGTACCTGACCAGCCTGATCCGCTACTTCCCCAGCATCTGCCTCCTGGATGCCACCAGCCGCCCTGTCAGCTGGACCCTTTCAGACCAGTTTGGCACCATGAGCCAGGGCTACACCCTGCCCCAACACCAAGGGCACGGCTACATACAGGTGCTGATGAATGTCATGGCCAAGCGGCTGCATGCACTAGGCTATCCCAGCTACTGCCACGTGGCCCTGGACAACTACCCCATGCAGAGGCTGCAGGAGAGGCAGGGCTTCCAGCGCCAGCCCACCATGTGCCACTTCATCCTCCACAACGCAGCACTGCATAGAGCCCCCACCTTAACCCCCAGCCCAGCACCGGGCACAGCCCCCGCCTGAGTCCCCAGCCCAGCCACCCAGGGGACCTGCCAGGCTGGGGCTAAGGGAAGCCAAGGGTGGAGGAGACTGGAGACCAGTGTTAGGCCCAATGGAACCAGCAGCATCTCCCAGCTCCAGACTCACATGGTGTCTGCTACCCACAGCCTCACACGCAGTTTTCCAGGCTCTGACAGTGGCGGGGGTGAGGGTCCCACCACTGGCTCAGCAGGGATCCAATCACAACACACTGACCCACTAGACTCACCGCACTCCAGTTCTGCCCTGGGCTAAGTTCCTACCCGGTCTCTTGATTGGGTCCCTCAGGACCCTCCAGCTCCTCAGATGTATTCAGCTGCTGGCAGCTGCAGCTCACCCTCCGCGTCAGGCTCCCCCAGCTCAGGTTACTGCCTGGCTCCTCCAGTTCCTCGGGATATTCAGCTGCTGGCAGCTCTGGTAACCCCCGTCCTTCCTCCAGGTCCAGTTTCTCCTGGTCCAGGGCATCCCCTGGCTTGGCAGCGGGGTCTAAAGGGCGCAGCCGGGAGGGAGGGAGGGAGGGTGTGTGTGTGTGTGTGTGTGTGTGTGTGTGTATAAGCCACCGTAGCTACCTACACACCCCCATCCCAGTTCCACGTTCAGACACCCCAGAAACAGCTCAATGATCTTCCATCCAACCAAATCACACGCTCACCTGCCTCCTGCTTCTGCTCTGCTCCTCCTCCCCTGCTTTCTCTGGGACAAAAGGAGGGAGAGACAAGATGGATCCATGAGAGCTGGGGGTATTGAGGCAGTTGTTGCTGCCAACACAACCTCTGCCTTCAGCGTGGCTTTGCCGAGCCAACCTGGGGATTCTCTGATGCCAGATTCCAGCTGAGTAATAAATGTGACGCTGAGTCACTGCAGATATGGATTGCATTGCGCCCGGCAGGGAACGAACCGTGACAGCCCCTTGCCAAGGGGTTTCATCTGCTCATAGGTAGAAATCTGCCCAGCCTGGACCCCTTGGCTGCTCCCCAATGCTGATAGGGACCCCTGCAAGATCCCAGCCAGAGCATGAGCAAATCAGGCACAGAGCCTCCTAGGGCCCACATGCCTCGGGGGACAGAGCTGGGAGAGACACAGAGCAGAGGAAGCACAAAGCCAAGGAGAGGATCCCAAACTGAGGGCTCCCAACACAACCCTCAATTCCAGGGGTTCTGAAACTGGGGGTCAAGACCCCTCCGGGGGTCACAAGGTCATTACATGGGGGGGTCGCAAGCTGTCAGCCTCCACCTCAAATCCCGCTTTGCCTCCAGGATTTATAATGGTGTTAAATATATTTAAAAGTGTTTTTAATTTAAAAGGGGCGGGGGGAGGTCACACTCAGAGGCTTGCTGTGTGAAAGGGGTCACCAGTACAACAGTTTGAGAACCATTGCTCAAATCAAAGTAATAGACAGAAACTGAAAGCCAGGAAGGAGCTGCAGTGGGGGAACCCAGCGCCGGGACAGCATGGGCTGTGGGTTGGGATTGAGGGGCACCAGCAGAGCTGGTTTGCCCAGGCCCCACTCCTGTCTGTGCTTGTGTTTCCTCCGAATTCTTCTCCACTGGCCCTCCTGGATGCCACCAGCCGCCCTGTCAGCTGGACCCTTTCAGACCCGTTTGGTGCCATGAGGCACGGCGACACCCTGCCTCAGCACCAGGAACGCGGCTATATACAGGTGCTGATGAATGTCATGGCCAAGTGGCTGCACGCACTAGGTTATCCCAGCTACTGTCACGTGGCCCTGGACAGCCACGCCACAAAGAGAGTGCTGGAAAGGCAGGGCTTCCAGCCTCAGCCCACTTTGTGCCACTTCATCCTCCACAACGCAGCACTGCATAGAACCCCACCTTTACCCCCAGCCCAGCACTGGGTACAGCCCCCGCCTGAGTCCCCAGCCCAGCCACCCAGGGGACCTGCCAGGCTGGGGCTAAGGGAAGCCAAGGGAAGAGGGTGGGGGAGTCTAGGGATCAGTGTTAGGCCCAATGGAACCAGTAACATCTCCCAGCTCCAGCCTCACATGGTGTCTCCTACCCACAGCCTCACAGCACCATACGCAGCTTCCCAGGGTCTGTCCTAGTCTCCCAAGCCCCATTACCTGCCCTCCCAGGTGGACACCAGTCCCCCAACCCCATACATGTAGCACCCCATCCCAGTTCCACTTTCAGCTCAATGATCTTCCATCCAATCAAGATACATGCTCACCTGCCTCCTGCTTCTGCTCTGCTCCTTCCCGTGGGACATCCTGCTCAGCGTATTGCATCTCTAACTCCTCCACAATCGGTGTGTCACCCTCTCCCCACCCTGCCCGAGACATCTCCCCCGGATCTCTCTCTCCAGTGCTTCCCTGGGGCTTGTCACATCTCTCCCCATTGCTGCCTGCTCTCGTCAGCTCTTTTCCCCTCTACTGAACAATACAAGCCACAGCTGCTTTAAATGGGGCAGAGGGGCGGGGGCTGAGAATCGGTCCCCATTAGGCAACATCTCCTTGAGCACAGTGTGCTGGTTATGATGCTTCTAACCCATGATGCAACTGGCTGTTCCTCATTGATACTAACCAGCCGGAGAGTGTTCCAATGCCAAGGACACCCTCAAGGGCTAGTCTGTCTCAGTAACACAAGGGTTAAATACCTCCCAGGAATGTTGATTGTCTTCAAACCAAACTTCACTATCCCCAAGGGCTCCCGGCCTGAGGTCACACCCAAAAAGCAGTCTAGGCCCAAAAGCAATCCAGACGTCTTCAATTCAGCACCACACAGCCAAGACACCCAAATCCCCTTAATTCCACCCACCAGTATTGATCGACTGCAGGAAGTGTTTTGGGCTTTGTGATCCCAGCTGTGATTGAACTGATTGTTGAAGACACCTTTGAGTATTTCCCCTTTGTGGCGGCACTCCCCGGTACGGCTGGGACCACTCAGGCGTGGGGGAAGGCAGAATTAAAGCTACGGCCACACAACAGTTTTCCATTTTTCAACCCACTTTTGAAAAAATTTTTTCCCCAAAATGGTTCTGCTTGTTACCAGAGTGTCGGCTTTGTGTCCAGACACTGAGGGCCTGAAAACAAAAGTGATCTGTGTGTGTAACCCGGTCTGCAGGGTGGTGTCTGCAGCAACAAGGGTCAGGTCAAATATCTAGGGCTTCCTTTGGAAAACTAACCAATAGCACCAGTTGGAGCCGTCCTACCAAATTTCTAGGATCACTAAATGTTTTCCCTGGCGGGACTTTAAAAAGCAGAGTGAGTGTGTGTGAAACAAGAGCGTTGTTAGAGGGGACGGAGAAACCAGCACCCAAATGGGGAGAGCACAGCAATGACAACTCACCTCTCTGTAGTTATGAATAATAAGTAAACACCCAGTCCTGCCCCTTAGTGTCTCCAGCTGTGTCCTCTGATTCAGTTCCCCGCCCACAACCACTGAACAGATCCCCTTCAGCAGCGGTTTCCTCCCCCTCTACGCCCCACTAACGGTTTGGTGTCAGCTGTTGGCCTCATCCCAGAGCCTGGCATCAGACAGGCCTGTGCCCTATGCTTTGAGAAATGCCAGCTGGGCCAGCCCCCAGGCTCCACCACCCCACCCAGCTCTGGTGATTTCAGCCTCGTCTGCACGGGGTAAGGGAGGGGTGCCCAGGGCTCCCTCAGCCCTGCTGCTACCCGCTGCCACTTTGACAAAGGGCCACCTCGGTGCTGCCTCCCAAAGGAGACTTTTCTGACTTTGTAAAATCTGCCCCCCATGACTCTGGCAGATCCACGGCGCTGTGATGTACATGTACATGGTGTTCTACAGAGGACGAGCTGTGCAGCATGGGCGCTATCAACTGGGGCCAAATCTTCTGTATCCACATTAATGTCTCGGTGTCTCGTCCTGAGCCCCACAGCCACTGCATGATCCCCCACCCTCTGGGGCCAAACCACAGCAGCCCCATTCTCTGCGTCTCCAGGTCCTCCCCAGCTACTCCCGTATGCCCCATGGGGTCAGGCTGCTGGGCTGGGATTGGCTCACTTGATGCAGGCCCCCTTTCATGAGACCTGCATGCTGGTGGATTGGCTTGGTCCCCTCTCCTCCCCACCTGCCGCTCTGGGCCCCCCAGAGAAACGTTCCTCATTCAGGGCTCCCGCTGCTCACGGTCTGTTGCCGGCCCCTGAAGGGCCCCAAGATGGGGTATATGAGGGACACCACTGGGGCCAATGGGGTGCAGCTGGAGGCATCCAACCATTTCACCTACCTCTGCCCGATCCCAGCACCATGCGTAAGATCCGGTCAGTGTCTGCCTGGGGGTGGGCACAGGGGTTGGACAGCTTCACTGGAAGGCAGCTGGCCCCACTCCTCCCCCTGTCTGGGCCCCAGGCCAATGGCAGCATCCCACCGGGATTGACACTCCCCTCACAGCCTGCTCTCTGGCTGCTCAGGGACCTGCACGGGGTTTTTGGGGTGGGGGGGGTGACATTACACTCCATATTCTTTATGAAAATATGCCTATGATATGGACATGATGTGCTTTATGCGAGATGGCTCATGTGAGGTATCATTGGAAAGCTTATGATTTACTGAATGTGGGGGGAGGGATAGCTCAGTGGTTTGAGCATTGGACTGCTAAACCCAGGGTTGTGAGTTCAATCCTTGAGGGGGCCATTTAGGGATCTGGGGCAAAACATTGGGGATTGGTCCTGCTTCGAGCAGGGGGTTGGACTAGATGACCTCCTGAGTTCCCTTCCAACCCTGAGATTCTATGATTATCCAATTTGTAAGCCTGGATCATTTCCGTATCTGAAGTTAGGAATATTGACTCTGTATCTGTATTTCAAATGTGTTACTTTGGTTGTCACCCCCAACTAGCCCTTCAGGTACAACAATGGAAAAGCCAGACAGGGCTAACGGCCCTTTAGCAAAGGCAATGGACTGTGAAAGAGCTTAGTCTTCCTGTGGATGTTCCAGACAGGCTACGAGTAATGGCTGCCACAGCCCTGCAGAGACGTGGGTGAGAGTCATCGGGTACTGGACCCTCCCCTTGGAAGGCCAGTGTTCTTCCACTGGGAGACAAATGGCTCCCGCCATACACAAGAGCTATATAAGGCAGGGGAGTGACATGATCATGGTTCTCCTCTGCCTCCCCACCCAAAGAGACACTGAAAAACACCTGGAAGCAAGAACCGAACTAAGGGGAGAAGGGTTGAACCTATTTTGGGAGGGCGTCCAGTCTGTGCATGGAAATACCTGAAGTCACAAGGTGCAGGCCAGTGCAGCTGCCTTTCAAGACTGTCTGTAATCTACCTGGGACAATATTTAGAGTGAGAAATTACATTTTATAACCCGTTTCTTTAGTGAATCAAACTTAGTTCGCGTGTTTTGTTTTATTTGCTTAGTAATCTGCTTTGTTCTGTTTGTTATCCGTTTAACCACTTAAAATCTGCCCTTTATAGTTAATGAAATTTGCTTTGTTTATTATTAAATCCAGTTTCTGTAATTTCTAACTGTGGGGTGGGGAAGGGGAAGAAGTTGTGCATATCTTCCTCCACATTGAGGGAGGGGATGAATTTATGAGCATGCGTTGTATAATTTTTCTACAGCGCAAGACAATACACCTTTGGGTCTATACTCCAAGGGAGGTGGACACCTGAGTGCTCGGGCAAGTCCCTTAAGCTGAGGCTTCCCACAGCTGATCTCAGTGTCTGTGTCATTCTGCAGTTGGGTGTGGCCCTGCCTCTGTGTGTGCTGGAGGAGGCTTAATAGCCTGGCTCATGAAGACAGGTAAAAATAAAGCTCATGCTGGCAGAACAGGGTATCCCAGCTCATCAGGTGGCGTCCCAAAGGTTGGCAACCCATATCAGAGGGGCCCTGGTTCAGCTCCCACATAGGGACCCCCCAACAGTAGGGCTGTCATTTCAGAAAATCCTGGCAGGTACGTGTAGAAAAGCTGTGTTGGAACATTACAGGTGATCCTGTATCCTGAAAAGGCAGGTGAGGTAAAAAGTGGAGCAGACACACCCATGGGGGGAGGACAAGACAAGGTCTAGAGGGGCAATTATCCCCCTTGCTCCATAGCAAGTGATGCACCTGCCCAACTGCTGCCCGTCCCACAGCCCTGGAGGTCTGCACCCTGGCAAGCAGCCCTGTCATAAATATAAAGGGAAGGGGGAGAGGATCTGATGCAGTGCTATAAAATCCTCTTACCAGTAAAGGGTTAAGAAATGCAGGTAGCCAGACTGACACCTGACCTGGCTGGCATCTGACCAATAAGGGGACAAGATACTTTCCAATCTTGGGAGGGGGAAAGCTTTGTGTGTGGGTCTTTGTCAGGCTCAGAGTGATCTTGGAGTAAAAAGGAACCAGTCATCTTTTCATCAAATCCTCACTTTTCTAAAGTAAGTCTAGTCAGCATAGCGAGTAGATTTCTGTTTATTTTGCTTGGTGTGTGTTCCCTCTGTTAGAGGGAGGGGTTATGCCTTTTTTTTCTGTAACTTTAAGGGTTTGTCCAGAGGGGGAATCTCTCTGAGTTTGGAAATTGAGTACCCTGTAAATTAGTTACCATCCTGATTTTACAGAGCTGATTTTACCTTCTTTTAATAAAATCCTTCTTTTAAGAAGCTGACTGTTTTCTATGGTGTTAAAAACCCCGGGGGTGGGTTTTTTTAGATCACTGTGTAACCAGCTGGTTAGGAGATTATTCTCAAGCTTCCCAGGAAGGGGGGGGTACGGACTTGAGAGGATATTTTGGGGGGAAGGGAACTTCAAGTGGTCCCCTTTCCTGGATTCCTGTTTAGAACACTTGATGGTTGCAGTGGAAGAAGCATTTCTCAGGGTGCAGGGAATTTTGTACCTTGTGGGTTTTAACCTAAGCTGGTAAAAATAAGCTTAGGAGCTCTTCATGTGGGTCCCCACGTCTTTACCCTAGAGTTTAGAGTGGGGAGGGAACCCTGACAAGCCCAGACAGAGCACGGACAGCTATCGCACACTAACCCGCTGAACATGAAGTGGCCCTAAGGGGGAAATGAGCAGAGCCCACAGTACCTGGCCAACCTGATCCTCTGCTTCTCCCACTGTTACCTCCTGAACGCCAGAGGCCACCCCATCATCTGGAATGTCATGGACCCCGTTGGTGTCATGTGTGACATTCTATACCTTGGGCGGGCATCCTGGAACCCCCATATTCCTCATTTATATATGAGGGTGACCTTGCATATAAAGTAGGCCATGTGAGATATCAGGGGAAAGGTTATGATCTCCTGAAAGTCATTTTCCTACCCATATCTGTATATCATTAATGCATATGAAGTTCTGAGAATTGTGTTGCATGGTTGTCACTAAAACATACTGTAAGTTGGGGAATCAGCCAGATATTAGCCCCCCAGTGTCAACAGCGAGGAAAGTAATCAGTGCCTGGGCGGGTTGTCAAACAACCCATCAACAGCCATTGTCCAGCACCCACACCCCACCCACACCAAGGGAATTGCTCAACCTTGCTTGGGGACTCAGCAATGCCCTCAAGACATGCCTGGACTTGTGTCTCCAAGCACATGGGACTGAGGGTATAAAACATAACACAGGGGCCCCATGCTTGGCCTTTTCTCCTGCCCCCACCTCTACTGCAAGCAACAAAGACACTCACAGAAGACCGAAGACTCCAGCAGTGGAGACTAGTCCAGAGTTCAAGGGTGAAATCTGCGTACCATGAACTGCAATAGCAAGTGGGGTGAGAAAAACTGCTTAATCTAGATGTTGCCCAGTCTACTGGGTTGAGAGTTTAGACTGCGTACTTAGATTTTATTTTCCTTTCATAAATAACTCTGACCTTTTGCCTTTTGTTTCTAATCACTTAAATCTCTCTTTTGTAATCAATACATTTGTTTAACTGTTTATCTTTACCAGTGAGTTTTCCTGAAGTGTGTGGTAAATCTGATCAGGTTTTGAAAACGCTGGTGTATATCCATTTTCAATTGATGAAGTGGGGTAGGGTGGGGATCTGGGACCAACTAATAAATTTGCACTGCTGTGAAAGTAAAATGAACTATAGTGTAGTTATAGAATGGATTAAAAAAATGTTGTTTGTTCATCTACGTCAGGAGAAAGGATTCCTAGAAAATAGTTGTCAGGAAGAGAAACATTAAGGTATAAAACAATGGGTCCACTTAAGACTAACGGTGGAACATTAGCTAGGAGATCGGTAAAAGTTAGTATGCAAATGAGATATGTATGTATGACCCCAGGTAAATTTATCAGTTTTTGCTCCCTTTGTTTTCTTGTTAAGTGTGCTCCCCCTTATCTATATAAATAAGATAGTTTAAGCCTTTGCATGGCACTCACATATATCTGGGTGCATTGGCAAAGCGCTTTGCTAATAAACAGAGTGGTTTGACAAATGCTGTGAGTCTTGAATCTGACTTTGACAATTTGATGGTCCCACTGAGATGGCAACTGTCTTCACTAGGGCCGTGTGATTCCTGACCGTTCTTAGGATGACCGTGGCAGCCGGCACCTGGGCATTTGGCCCGAGCAGTCCTCCGCCGGAACGGAAGGGTGCACGACCACAATGAAGTATACGCCATTGAATGTGTTGGTTCCCACTCTGTTCTGGTAGGGATCCTGGGATCTGACATCAGGAATCTGGTCAGGTAACACTGGTCTACAATTTTTGAGAAGTCGTCTGCTTCAGAGATAAAAATGTGCTATTTATTATGTATTTTGATGTGCTGAATTCATATATGACAATTAAAACAACTGATTGGCCACTGTTTCTAAGATATTTAGGTTTTTACATTTTATGTCTATGTATATTGTGTAGATAGAGTTTTAATCATAAATTGTAAACCTAGGTCTTTTCATGTGTTTACGGTTGCTTTACATGATACTATTTCACCTGTCCTGTTTATGTAACACTTTAAAAATCAGCAAAGGGGTTATATAAATAAAATTTATTATGAAACAAAAGGCAAAAATCTATTATGTACATAGTTTAGTCCTATTCAGTGTCTACTCGGCACTTCTTGGCTTGTCTCTTGTATTCATTAAATGGAGCATCTCTTGTCACTGTCCAGCAATAGTTTGCAAGCATTGATGGGCTCCATTTGCCCTGATAGCGTTTCTCCATTGTTGCAATGTCCTGGTGAAATCGCTCGCCGTGCTCGTCACTCACTGCTCCGCAGTTCGGTGGAGAAAAAAATCTAGATGAGAGTGCAAAAAATGTATCTTTAGTGACATGTTGCAACCAAGGCTTTTGTATGCCTTGAGGAGGTTTTCCACCAACAACCTGTAGTTGTCTGCCTTGTTGTTTCTGAGAAAATGTATTGCCACTAACTGGAAGGCTTTCCATGCCTTTTTTCCCTTGCCACGCAGTGCATGGTCAAATGCATCATCTCGAAGAAGTTCACGAATCTGAGGACCAACAAAGACACCTTCCTTTATCTTAGCTTCACTTAACCTTGGAAAGTTTCCACGGAGATACTGGAAAGCTGCTTGTGTTTTGTCAATGGCCTTGACAAAGTTCTTCATCAGACCCAGCTTGATGTGTAAGGGTGGTAACAAAATCTTCCTTGATTCAACAAGTGGTGGCTGCTGAACACTTTTCCTCCCAGGCTCCAATGACTGTCGGAGTGGCCAATCTTTCTTGATGTAGTGGGAATCTCTTGCACGACTATCCCATTCGCAGAGAAAACAGCAGTACTTTGTGTATCCAGTCTGCAGACCAAGCAAGAGAGCAACAACCTTCAAATCACCACAAAGCTGCCACTGATGTTGGTCATAGTTTATGCACCTCAAAAGTTGTTTCATGTTGTCATAGGTTTCCTTCATATGGACTGCATGACCAACTGGAATTGAGGGCAAAACATTGCCATTATGCAGTAAAACAGCTTTAAGACTCGTCTTCGATGAATCAATGAACAGTCTCCACTCATCTGGATCGTGAACGATGTTGAGGGCTGCCATCACACCATCGATGTTGTTGCAGGCTACAAGATCACCTTCCATGAAGAAGAATGGGACAAGATCCTTTTAAGGGTCACGGAACATGGAAACCCTACCATCACCTGCCAGGAGATTCCACTGCTGTAGTCTGGAGCCCAAAAGCTCTGCCTTACTCTTGGGTAGTTCCAAATCCCTGACAAGGTCATTCAGTTCACCTTGTGTTATGAGGTGTGGTTCAGAGGAGGAGGATGGGAGAAAATGTGGGTCCTGTGACATTGATGGTTCAGGACCAGAAGTTTCATCCTCTTCCTCTTCCTCGTCTGACTCAAGTGAGAATGATTCTGGTGCATCAGGAACCGGCAGTCCTTCTCTGTGGGGTACTGGGCGTATAGCTGATGCAATGTTTGGATAATGCACAGCCCACTTTTTCTTCTTTGACACACCTTTCCCAACTGGAGGCACCATGCAGAAGTAACAATTGCTGATATGATCTGTTGGCTCTCTCCAAATCATTGGCACTGCAAAAGGCATAGATTTCCTTTTCCTGTTCAACCACTGGCGAAGATTTGTTGCACAAGTGTTGCAGCATATGTGTGGGGCCCACCTCTTGTCCCGATCTCCAATTTTGCAGCCAAAATAAAGGTGATAGGCTTTCTTAACCATAGTGGTTATACTGCGCTTTTGTGATGCAAAAGTCACTTCACCACAAACATAGCAGAAGATATCTGCACTGTTCACACAAGTACGAGGCATCTCTGCTCACTTTGGCTAAACAGAAATGTGTCCCTTTGCAAAATCAAACACTGACAAATAAGAGCGCACGACACTGTATGATTTCTAGAGCTGATATAGGGCAATTTGTTCAGCAGAGTGATGTAAGCTTCGTTATGATTGCATCATCCATGACTTCTAGGAATAACATGATGCAATTCATATCATGTATGACACAATACCAGCTTCAGATTGCATCATTCATTGTTTTGCCTAAAAAGGAAGTACTGTCCAAACCCAGTCATAGATTTATTCATAGATCCAGTCAAAGATGTATTTTAGTCATTTCTAGTTTAAATTGAGATCCCTTCCCTTTATAACTCACTTATCCTCCGCCATTCCCAAGTCAAGGGTCGTATATACTGACTGTAATGGGGCTCGGACCCACCCGGCGGCGCCTCCTGCTGGTATCTTCTGGGAATTAGCTCGTCCAGCCTCTGGAGCGGCCTCTGTTGGCTGGGGATCCGGCTGCCCACTCTCTGGCCCGTGTCCCTCCCAGGACCCGGTGCCCCTTTAACTGGGGTGCAGCCCCCTGGCAGTACCCCACCGGTCTTACTTCTAGGGTCTCCCCTCCCTAGGGAACCCCCAACCCACTATCCCCACCTCACCTCAGTCGTAGGCTACTGCCAGTCACCAGCTAGCCCCCGCACCCTGGGGCAGACTGCAGTATAAGCCACTCATCACCGGCAAGGTTGGGTTTGACCTGCTGCCTCGGCCTACCCGTGGGTTACCCCCTGCAACCCCTGTACCTATTGGGCCTTAACCAGGCCTGGAGCCTGGGGTTTTCCTATGCTGGAGCTCCCCAGCTCCTCTAGCCTTCCCCCAGCCCTGCTCCACCCTAGGTCCTTGCAGCCAGGCCTTCCTTCCTCTAAGGCAGAGGAAGGCTCTCTCTCTCTCCTGGCTGCCCTGGCCTTTATAAGGCCAGGCGTGTCTGTTTGGGGCGTGGCCCCCAGCTGAGCCTGCCTTCCCACTCAGCCCAGCTTTTAGCAATGCCCTCGCTTAGGGCTGTTTCAAGCCCCTCAGGGCATGAGCGGGGTTCTGTCCCGCTACACTGACACAATAGCATGTCTTGAAAACTAGAGCCAATCAACAATTTTAAGCATCATTTTCGTTCTCAGTGACCCAGAATTCGTAAAGTTTGACTACATTTATTTCAGAAGCATTTTGGCTGTAGAGCAGTGTAATTATTTCTGGGTTTTGTCCGGACTGAGGACTGTTCTGTCTCTGTGTCTATCCGTTCTCCCTGCGGAGTGTTTGAGTCTGGGCGTCATCTCCGTCTTTGGGGATCAGACGACCAAAGTGTTCCTGTCCCCGCGGTCTGAGTGAGTGAAACCTGCACAATCGCAGCCGCACCACGTCTTGGGTAAACTGTGTGTTGCACCGGGCATCGCTCTGACGAACCCGATTTTCCTTCTTGTGTGATTGGTGTGTAAAGTCCTCCTGTATGGGTAACCAGATGTCTAAGTGGGGACAGTTCCCTAAAGGAATGCCAGCTTATTTAATGTATTTTAGGAAGGGTTCGGATTCCTGTAAATTTCTGGAAAAATGGTCTAGGCTAACTCAGGAGAATCCCAAAACTCAGTGGCCACTGTTAGGATCTTGGGACAAAGACCGAGTAGACATCAGGGGGGAGGGATAGCTCAGTGGTTTCAGCATTGGCCTGCTAAACCCAGGGTTGTGAGTTCAATCCTTGAGGGGGCCATTTAGGGATCTGGGGCAAAAATTGGGGATTGGTCCTGCTTTGAGCAGGGGGTTGGACTAGATGACCTACTAAGGTCCCTTCCAACTCTGATATTCTATGATTCTATGATCTTAAAAGACAATCTCGGCCAACCTAAAACTAAATTGGCAAAAGGAGAGGTTGATTGTTTCATGCAGTGGTGGGAAGAGGCAAATCAGAGGTGGACAGAATCAAAACGTGCCTCTCTCAAAGATTCAAATGATAAGTTAAAAGCTTTATTAGAAGCCTGCTCTCCCGTCACCAGACCGAGCGCTCCCCTTTACCCCGTTCTCTGAGAAGACCAGGATCGATCCCAACCCCCTTCATATTCCCATCTCATTGTGGGAAAGGACGAAGAAAGCCCCTTGTTAAATTCTGGGGACGACGATGAGGGAGACGCATTAATTGGCTTGGCAGTCTTGCGTCGGATCAATAGGCGGTCACAACAACTCCCAGGGGTCACCAGTTCAGACCACTCCGGATCGTCCGATACCACCCAGGCCCATTCCCCCGGTACCGCTCAGACCCGTAAAGAAACCCCCCCCGTTCCCCCGAAACCCTCCAGGTTTCCTCTGTTTTCCCCCATACATACGAAGAGAGCCTGGACATGATTGGGCTCAATGCTTACGCTCTGGCTCTAAACCTATCCAGGCTCCCCTCCGAATCCTGCATACTGGGGGCCAACAAGACGGTCCCACTTGGAGCTATAAACCCTGGACTCGTACAGAGCTCCATTCAATTATAAAAGGCTTTCCAAAGCCCCTGGAAAATCCTACCAAATTTGCAGTGGAATTTTTGTTAGTGTGCGACACCTATGAACCCTCTGAAGCAGACCTCCTGCAGCCGTGCAAGCTACTTGTAACCTGTAGCAAGTATGAAAAATGGCTCACAGCAGCCAATTGGCCCATCAGTGAGCGCCATTCTACTTTGCCAGACACCGGTCCTGACGCTGAATACCGAAAAAAGGGTAAAGACCGAGCTAAAAACCTACATGAGGCCATCCCTCGAGTATAGACTCGTAAAACAAACTGGACAGCCATACATTGCTGTAAACAGCGACAGGGAGAAAGTCCGGGCGACTATCACACCCGGCTGACTGATGTTTTTCTGCAACATTCTGGTATACAGCAACTGGGTGAAAATGGGAAGGGCGCCCTGGCTCATGCGTTTGTTAATGGCCTCCTATCTGCTATTGGCAGTATGCTAAAGCGAATAAGTGTTTGGTGGGAGACTGATAGCATGGATAAATTGCAATCAGTGTCAGAACACTGCCATCGCACTCTAAAGGGAAAGGAGGAACAATCTTCCCAAAAGTTAATGGCCCTGCAAATACAGCATTATTCAGGGCAGGGCAATCAGTACCGGGGACGTGGTCGCGGGAGGGGCTGTGGAATTGGATTTTGGGAATGTTTGTAATTACTGTAAATAACCCGGACATTGGAAAAACGAGTATCTGCGCCGGCCTAATAGCTCTGTAAACAACCAGCTAGACCCCCTGTCGGCACAGCGCGACAGTTCCCAGCCTTACTTTGTCCCACAGCAGTGACAGAAAGCTGGGGAACCTCAGGAAATTTTAGCTCCTTTATTACCTCTCACTCCCATGGGTGAATGTGTTTTGACTATCAATGATCTTTCTCTCCCTTTCCTTGTTGATACGGGAGCTTCACTCTCTGCAGTTCATATGCTGACTTGCCTTTGGTTCCCCGCTCCGAAAAAACCGTGTCCGCTGTGGCCATTACGGGAGTCCCAACCGCTTATCCCCTTTCAAAACCTCTACTGGTCCAGGTTGGTCCCCTTTCCGCGGACCATGCATTCCTCCTCTCGGATTCCACTCCGGTGAACCTTTTGGGTGGGGATCTGTTATGTAAACTTGGCTGTACCATCTACTGTTCCCTGGATGGTGTCTACTTACAAATCCCCCAGTCCTCTCTGAGTGATTCTGTCGCCTCCCTGCTGTCTGAAACGCCCCTTTCCACTCCGGTCCCCTACTGCCCATTGGTCCCGTCCCTTGAGCACCTAATTTCTCAGGTCAGATCCTCCCTGTGGCCAACCCAGTCATCTGAAGTGGGCCGCTTAAATACTGACCCCCGTCTGCATTACTGTTGACTCCTCCAAACCTCTGCCTCGCCGCTCTCAATACCCTTTAAACCCCCAAGCAGAGGCTGGCATTGCTCCAGTCATGACTGCCCTGTGGGAACAAGGCATTATTGTCCCCTGCTCGAGGCCCTGTAACACCCCTATCCTCCCAGTTCAAAAACCTGATGGTAAATCGTGGCGGTTTGTTCAGGATCTTCGGGCCATTAACCACATTGTCACACCTGTCTTTCCTGTTGTACCTAACCCAGCGACGATTCTGGCTTCTATCCCACCAGATGCAACTCATTTTACTGTTGTTGATTTGTGCTCTGCTTTCTTTTCTGTCCCGGTTCACCCTGACTCCCAGTTCCTGTTTGCCTTTTCTCACAAGGGGCAACAGTACACATGGACCACGCTTCCCCAGGGGTATACTGAAAGCCTGTCTTATTTTTCCCAAGCATTAGCCCTAGACCTTGCTGACCTTGTTTTCCCATCCAGGTCCACACTAGTCCAATATATAGATGATCTAGTCCTCTGTTCCCCTTCATTGTCTGCCTCAGAAACTGATTCTTTAGTGCTCCTTACTGCCCTAGCAAATAAGGGTCACAAGGCTTCTCGCTCTAAACTACAACTCTGTCAAGCTTCTGTCACATACCTTGGCTTTCTCCTCTCCCAGGGTTCCCGTGCACTTTCTCCCACCCGCGTCCAAGCTATCCTTAGCGTTTCCAGACACCGCTCCCCATGCCAGGTCCGGAAGTTTTTAGGCATGGCTGGATTTTGCAGAGAATGGATTCCTCAGTATGACTCCCTTGCAAAAACTCTCCAGGAACTCACTCGATTCTCTGTGCCTGACCCCATGCCATGGACCCCTGAGGCTGATTCTGCCTTTGTTTCACTCAAACAGGGTTTGGCTTCTGCCCCCACCTTAGGGCTGCCTGACTATTCTAAGCCTTTTACCCTTTTCTGCCACGAACAATCTGAGAGTGCACTTGGAGTTCTCACTCAGATGCATGGAGAAAAGAACTGCCCAGTGGCTTATTTCTCTGCCAGTTTGGACTCTGTTGCCCAAGGCTTACCCCCCTGCCTGCGTGCTGTGGCTGCCACAGCGCGCCTAGTCGAAATGTCTGAATCCCTTGTTCTCCGCTCTCCTCTTACCCTCATGATCCCTCACTCTGTGGAAACTCTCCTGCTACAACGTAACACAGGCCACCTCTCCTCCACACGCCTTACCAGGTATGAACTTTTACTGCTATCAGCTTCATATATCACCGTAAAGCGTTGTTCTCAGTTAAACCCTGCCACTCTCCTTCCTTTGTCTAATGACGGTGATCCCCACGACTGCCTTGCAACTGTCTCTGCTGTCACCTTCCCACGCTCTGACCTTTCTGATGTCCCTCTCCCTAACTCTGACCTTGTTTTATTTACTGATGGTTCCTGTTTTCGAGACAACCAAGGTCGTCTCCTTGCAGGATACGCTGTAGTTTCACTCTCTGACACCCTGGAAGCTGAGCCTTTACCTTCTGTAACCTCAGCGCAAGTCGCTGAATTAGTTGCCCTCACCCGTGCCTGCTTTTTGGCGGAGGGATGCTCCGCCACCATTTACACTGACTCCCGCTACGCTTTTGGAGTTGTACATGAGTTTGGCACCCTCTGGCAAACTCGGGGTTTCCTTACCTCCGCTGGTACCCCTATTAAAAATGGGCCCTACATCGCTGCCCTTCTGTATGCAGTTTTCCTTCCGTCTGCTCTAGCTATTGTTAAGTGCCCTCGCCCCTCAATGGCGGATACTGGTGTTGCTAAGGGTAACGCATTTGCTGACGCCTCTGCTAAACATGCTGCTGCCATAGAAACTTCCCCAGATGCATTTCTAGGTTCCCTTTCTGTTTCTATACTGCCACCGTCCCTCACTGACCTCACCCTGCTCCAAGACTCTGCCCCCGAAACCGAGAAAGAATCCTGGGTTGCCCAAGGTTGTTCTCTACATCCTGATTCCCTTTGGCGTTCGCCTACTAGCACCTTTGTAGCCCCCTTTTCACTCTACCCATCTCTGGCCGCTCTGCTACACGGTGTTTCGCATGTCGGAAAGGAGGGGATGGTCTCTGCTGTAACTAAGACAGGACGGTGGGCCCCCATTTTAGCTCTTTTGCAGCCCGCCACTGTGCAGCCTGTACCATTTGCCAAAGCCATAATATTGGTAAACCTGTAAAAGTGGCCCAGGGGTTCCGGGGCCTGCCTCAAGCACCGTTCTTGCATTGGCAACTTGATTTTGTACAAATGCCTAAGGGCTAGTCTACTCTTACCAGCTCTGTCGGACGTGTCGGATCGATCTTCTGGGTTCGATTTATCGCGTCCTGTCTAGACGCAATAAATCGAACCAGGAAGTACTCCCCCATCGACGCTGGTAATCCTCCTCTGCGAACGGAGCAGGCAGAGTCGACGGGGGAGCCTGCGCACCGCGGTGTGGACCAGGGGTGAGTACTTTGAAGTTCGAAATAAGATACTTCGACTTCAGCTACGTTATTCACGTAGCTGAAGTCGCGTATCTTACTTCGAACTTCGGGGCTAGTGTAGACCAGCCCTAAGTGTCAACAATATGAATTTATATTGGTTATGGTATGTTTAGTCTCTGGTTGGATTGAAGCCTTTCCTTGTCGCAAGGCTGACTCACTGTCTGTTGCCAAATGTTTGTTAAATCATATTATACCTGCCAAGGGAATTCCTGCTACTCTGTCCAGTGATCGGGGTACACATTTACTGGATTTTGACACTGCCCATCTTCAGCAGCGCAAAATGGTATATTTCTGAGGTACAGTGCTGGGAGCTCAGCGGATTTGGCTGGTGCCTTTCCCTATGCGATTCATGAGTGGCTCTGGGAGCATTCATGCAATCTAGCTGGCTGTGTGTGATGTTGTCTGATTAAAATATGACCATATAGATCCTTGTTGCAGCCGCTGTTATATATTTGCAGCAAATATTGTACAAAGGTTGTCAAGTGAGGAATCTACGAAAAGGTGATGATTTGCTGGTTATGATTATCCTATCTCTGTGCATGTATCCTTTTTGTATTTGAAGTTATAAGTACTGGCTCTATACTTGGATTTCAAATGTTGGCTCCACAAGGTAGCTATCCAGCACATCTTAGAGGGACTATTCAAGTTAAGTGGTTTGTCAAGAAACCCTTGGTTGACAATGGACTATGGGAGACGCCCATCTGTACTGAGTGGACTGTCATGTAAATGTGCTGTCTGGAGTGTAGGTAATGGCTTCCTGGAATGACTGAGGGAAATTGGGCATAAACGTGTGACTTGGAAGTAATCACTTTTCTACTTAGCACTTTCCTTATAGCACATTTCACATCCCTGTTCCTCAGGCTGTAGATCACGGGGTTCAACATGGGGATCACTATCATATAGAACACAGAGGCTATTTTATCTGTATCCAGTGAGTAGCTGGCACTGGGTCACAAATACATGAAGAAAATTGTCCCATGGAATGTAGTAACAGCTGTCAGGTGGGAGGTGCAGGTGGCGAATGCTTTATGCCTGCCCTGGACAGAACGGACCCTCAGCACAGCAATAACAATAAGAATGTACTAGATGATGATGATCAGAAATGTGCTCATTTCAAACAAACTGCCACGAGTAAAGAGTAGCCTCTCGTTGACAGAGACATCACTGCAGGAGAGAGGTGAGATCACAGTAAAAGTTATTGTTGGCATTGGAATCACAAAAGGATAATCTCTGCAAACTGCTTGTTTATTAAAGAGTTAATCAAGCCCCAGAAATATGACCCAACCACCAGCGTTGGGGCTTTTGTCCTGCCCTCCCTCCCCGTTTCCATTGGCCCCGTCGGCCATTTTGAAAAAAAAGTGTGTGTGTGTGTGTGTTTGAATGGGGCAAGTGTTGTGTGTGTTTGTGCTTGGCTACACTGAGAGAAAAAGGTTGAAAAACTAGAGTGAGAGAAGTTTAAAGCTGAAAAAGGAAGTTTGGGTAAGGTTAGGGAAAAAAGGGAAAGAAAGGTGATTGGATGTGATTGAGTAAGGAGAGCTGTGGGTAAAGGGCAGGTTATTAAAGAAAAGAGTGTTTGTGTTGCTGAACACATGAAGAGTGAAACATCCTACCCCACGGACTGTTGGTAGTGAAATGATAGCTGTTTTGGGTGGTGCTCCTAGGGAGCTAGCCCCTCCTTTCGGTGGACCAATCAAAGGATGTTTTACAGTTGGGTCACAGAATGCACTTGTTGAACCAATCCTGTAGGCCCAAGATTGAGAAAGGATCTTTACCTTACATTAAAATATATAAAAACAGGATTAAAAAGCAAATTTAGTAAGCACATGGTTAAAAAGTGAATAAAAAGCATTAAACAATATTAAAAACTAAGGCAAAACCCGTTTAGTAAGCACATGGCGAAAAATTGGCTTAAAAAACATTTAAAGCTAGGTTTAAAAAGAAAATTTACTAAGCACATGGCCAAAAACTATGAAGGCCGGCTAAGAAACAATTAAACTAGGTTTAAAAAGGAAATTTAGTAAGCACATGATTTAAAAAAGCATTACATAATATTAAAAACTAAGGCAAAGCCTGTTTAGTAAGCACATGGCCAAAAACTGGCTAAAAAACACTCACCATCTGCGTAGCCATTCGTTGACTTCCATGATTCGACAGTCTCTACCCCGGCCATTTCCTGCCACAGGGAGGATAGACGAGAACACCACTTGCGCCTCAAACTCCTTTATCCTGCTTCCCAGAGCCACGTAGTCTGCAGTGATACGCTCAAGGTCATTCTTGGCAGTATCATTGGTGCCCACATGGAGAAGCAGGAAGGGGTAGCGATCTGAGGGCTTGATGAGTCTCGGCAATCTCTCCGTCACATCACGAATCCTAGCCCCTGGCAAGCAGCACACTTCTCGGTTTAGTAAGCACATGGCCAAAAACTGGCTTAAAAAAACATTAAAAGCTAGGTTTAAAAAGGAAATTTAGCAAGCACATGATAAAAATGTGAATAAAAAAGCATTCAGTATCAGTGTAGGTTAAGAAAAAAGAGAGGCTAAAAGAAAGAACAAAGGAAAGATAAAGAGCACATTGTTGAATCAAAGAGAGAGAGATTTGACCTTGCCTGTTCTGTAAAATGAGGCAACTGCACAGTTCAGAAACAATTTTAACAAGTTTTTCTAGGTTTTAGACTAGCACTGGTCATATTTTTTAGTAAGCCCAATATAAAACAACAGGCTTTTGCAGATGATAGCTGTGATTAGAAAGAAGAAGGCTGCTTCTTTACCTGCTTTTTAACAAACACAAGTTAGTTCCATTAAGTTTTGTAATGGAATAAAGCTCTGCTTGATATTGACTTGGAAAGACACAACCCTTTATTTACAGGGGTGTCTTAATAAAATAGAGCAGGCAGAATCACCCCAGGTTTAAAGCCCCAGGTTTTTAGTAACAGACAGTTTATATCCCCCCCTTATTTTGTTAACCACTGGATCAGAGAGAAGAAGCTTGTTTCTTTCCCCACTTTTTAACAAAGAGAGCTGAAAGTCTTGTAAAGGAATAAAAACCACACTCCTTCATTTAGCCCCATGGACATAAGTGTTTTAATAACGTGTAAGCCTGCAGAAACAGTTTAGGGTTTAAAAACACAAAAACCTAATTGTAAACAGAGTCAGGACGAGCCCCACCCTGACATCTGGTAGTGAGTTGTGGCAAAGAACTTCAGGGGCTGATCTCATTTGCATGGGCACACTCACCCCTCCTAGCATGAGCCCATAGTAGCCCAAATGGTCACTTTGAGCTGCTGTAGGAGCCCCAGTTTTTCTGTATTGGGGCAGGAATTTCTGTTATTGGGGCAGGAAGAAGAAACTGTTATTATACTGATTATGTAAATCAAGGACAGTGGAATGGTACTTGGCCTTTTGTCAGGATAAAGGGGAACTCGCCATCAACTAAGCAGCACTCGCTAGGCAAGGGACATGGGTTCCAAAACCCAGTGAATTGCAAGAGAGGTTGGGGATAGGGCTTTGTGCCTGGTGGTATGTGCTCCCTGCTGGGGGGGGGTCCTTGATGCTAATTTCATCTTCTATCTTCTCCACTGTAGAATATCAGAGCTAATTTTGATTCTACTAGGAATCTAGTTACTGCTGACCTGGATTCACTTTGGCCCAAGGGTGCACCTGCACTGAGGTCCTCCACTTACTACAAGTTGAAATCACTAAAGAGCTAAAATTACTAAAAGCTGAGATCACTCAGTGCTGTGTTATGTAGTGGAGAGACCTGAAGATATATTGCTGAGTAGCTGGCAGAGTGCAGCAGTTCGCGGGATGGCTGGAGTAGCTCAGGGGACGGCTGGTGGAGCGTAGCGGCTTGCGGGACGGCTGGCAGAGCAGAGTGAAGCGGCTTGCTGTGAAGGCTGCAGTAGAACCCCACAGAGAGGCGGGTCAGTCGGCCTTGGACCACATAAGGTGACTTTTTACCCCCCCACACCATTTCCAGTGGGGGGGGGAGTGCTCTGCAGATGAACTCTTGAACTCTGGGGCTGCACTGACCAGGGACGGAGACTTTTGGGTGCTGGACTTTGGGTGACTTTTGGATTGCTGGACTCAAGAACCAAAGGGAGAGGACATGGCCCAATTTGCTGGGGTGGGTCCTGTCGCTCATAGTTTGGTTAGGAATCCTGTTTGTGGTGTTTTCCCAACATAATGCTGCATTGTTTCTCTCTGTCATTAAAAAGCTTTTGCTACATTCAGACTCTGTGCTTGCGAGAGGGGAAGTATTGCCTCTTAGAGGCACCGGGAGTGGGGGGGGGAGGGGATGATATATATTTGTCCCAGGTCACTGGGTGGGGGTGAGGACTGTAAGTGATGGCCAGTGGACAACTCTCCAATACCAAATTCTACAGGCCACTCTCCTCAGATCCCACTGAGGAATACACTAAGAAACTGCACCATCTACTCAGGACATTCCCTACGCTAACACAGGAACAAATCAACATACCCTTAGAGCCCCGACCGGGGTTATTCTACCTACTACCCAAAATCCACAAACCCGGAAATCCTGGACGCCCCATCATCTCGGGCATTGGCACTCTCACTGAAGAACTGTCCGGATATGTGGACTCTCTACTCAGACCCTACGCCACCAGCACTCCCAGCTATCTCCGTGACACCACTGATTTCCTGAGAAAACTACGTGTTGGTAATCTTCCAGAACACACCATCCTAGCCACCATGGATGTAGAGGCTCTCTACACTAACATCCCACACACAGATGGAATACAAGCTGTCAGGAACAGTATCCCTGATGATGCCACAGCACAACTGGTTGCTGAGCTCTGTGACTTTATCCTCACGCACAATTATTTCAAATTTGGTGACAATATATACCTCCAGACCAGTGGCACCACTATGGGCACCCGCATGGCCCCACAATATGCCAACATTTTTATGTCTGACCTGGAACAACGCTTCCTCAGCTCTCGTCCACTCACACCCCTTCTCTATCTGCGCTACATTGATGACATCTTAATCATCTGGACCCATGGAAAAGAAACTCTGGAACAATTCCACCACGATTTCAACAGCTTCCACCCCACCATCAACTTCAGCCTGGACCAGTCTACACGGGAAGTCCACTTCCTAGACACCACGGTGCAAATAAGTGATGGTCACATTACCACCACCCTATACCGAAAACCCACCGACCGCTATGCCTACCTACATGCCTCCAGCTTCCATCCCGGACACACCACACGATCCATAATCTACAGCCAAGCGCTGAGGTACAACCATATTTGCTCCAATCCCTCAGACAGAGATCAACACCTACAAGATCTTCACCAAGCATTCTCAAAACGATGATATCCACATGAGCAAATAAGGAAACAGATCAACAGGGCCAGACGTGTACCCAGAAGCCTCTTGCTGCAAGAGAAGCCGAAGAAAGAAACCAACAGAACTCCACTGGCCATCACTTACAGTCCTCAGCTAAAACCTCTCCAGCGGATCATCGGTGATCTACAACCCATCCTGGACAATGACCCCTCACTTTCACAGGCCTTGGGAGGCAGGCCAGTCCTCACCCACAGACAACCCGCCAACCTGAAGCATATTCTCACTCACACCTCTCACTAAGGTGAGAGCAGCAGCTTCATTTGGCATTGCCAGTGTCATGGCCCTGGAGAAGGGGACAGGACAGGGAACTGCTGTGGAAGGACTTCAGTGGCACTTGCCCTAAGCTTGTCCGATGATAAGGAAAGATTCAGAGGAGGCAGCAGGGCCGGGGCAAGGAAGTTTCACGCCCTAGGCGAAACTTCCTTGCACCAGTCCTGCGCCACCCCCCTGCCCAATGCCACCGCCCCCGTCAGCCAGCTCCCCCGCCTGGGAGCTCAGCCTTCCTCCCCACGGCCGTGGGCGCTCAGCCCCCCGCCACAACCCTCAGGCCACGGGAGCTCAGCGGGGAGCTGGCCGCCCCTCGGCTCACCACTCAGGTGCTGAGGGGGGGCCAGCAGGGCGGCTCCCCGTGGCTGCCCCCAGCTTCCCGCTCAGGTGCTGAGCGGGGGGACAGGGGGGCAGCTCGCCGCGGCTGCCCTCCGGGTCCCCACTCAGCCACTGAGCTGGGAGACAAGGGGCAGTCACAGCAAGCCGACCCTTGTCTCCCCGCTCAGCAGCTCAGTGGGGAGACAAGGGGCAGCCGCAGCAAGCCGCTCCTTGTCTCCCCGCTCAGCAGCTAAGCGGCGTGGCAGGGGTCAGCCGCGGCAAGCCGCTCCTTGTCTCCTTGCTTGGCAGCTCAGCCGCTGAGCGGGGAGACAAGGGGTGGCTTGCTGCGGCGAGCTGCTGCTTTTCTCTCCGCTCAGCAGCTCATCTGCTGAGCGGGGAGGCAGTGGACATCCGCCTGCTGCCCCCCAAATCTTGGTGCCCTAGGCGACTGCCTAGGGTCCCCTTGTGGGCGCGCCAGCCCTGGGAGGCAGTTCCACCTCCCTGTGTCCTGGGCCATCTCGCCACATCGGGATAGAGGACAGAGCTGCCTTGTGCAACGGGAACTCCCTTGATGGCTGCAAACTCTCCTCCACTTTCGGAGGGGCGAGAATGCACCCAGGGGTTGCTCCAGTGCATGGATCTCAGCAACCACGTTCATCAGCACAGGCAGAACCCTGGTAGAAACCCAGCCAATGGGAGCCAATTCTTACCCACAGTTCAGGTTCGGGCCGCCTGGTCTTATCCCCCAGCACAGGCTCCCTTTGGGCTCGCTGTGCCACGGCAGTGGTAACACTTGACCTGACTAGCAGGCTGTGTAAGTCCTTTCCCAAATGGCTGTCCCATCTGCCAGTCAGAAGAGAGGTGGGAGCAGGGAGTTAGGGGTGGGATTTCTTGCCAGCTGTCGAGTCAACCCAGGATTTTTGGGAGGATATGCAAAGAGGCCAGCTTCATCTCGCTGTCTTTCCCCATATAGTCGGGGCCCCAGGAGTAGAGCCAGCACTCCCAGACTTGCAGCTGATCCGCGGAATGGTAGCTCCCCCACCAGCACGGGTGGAAGCGCTCAGATGGGTGCCCTCCCTGGGACTGGACCCGGCACGGAGAGAAATTGCAGTAAATCCTCAGCAGTATCAGTAAATATTCAGTGCTGAGGTGTGTGAACAGTGCGTCGAATGCTTAGGAGTGAAGCCTGGAGATTGTGAGTGGAGCTTGGTGCAACTTTTCACCTTTTCACTTTTGAAAATGATCCCCCAGGGTAGATATTTGGTGGCTGTCCCTATTCAATGCCCTAGGTACGTTGAAAGCTGTTAGATCATAGATGTCAGTCATTTTACTAAAACTCTGATTCATCAGGAAATCCTTGTTCAACAGAGCATTTAAGCAGGTGCCTACCTTGGTGTATCTGTTTTCATCCCCGTTGAAGTCCTGCCTTTAGACAATTTTCTAAATATCCAGAGTGCATCTTGTTCTGATCACTAACTCTGGTCCCCAGAGTGTTGCAAGGGAGGAGTAAATATTCTGTCTCTATTTCTGATAGTCAGAGTTGTAGAGAACAAACAGGGGATGCTTTTGGATGCACTCTTAGGGTATGTCTCCACTGTAACTAAAAACCTGGGCTGTCCCATGCCAGCTGCCTTGGGCTCAGGCTAAGGGGCTATTTCATTACAGGGTAGACATTTGGGCCTGGGTTGGAGCCGGGGGCTCTAGGACCCTGTGAGGTGGGTGGATCCCAGAGCTCAGGGTGCAGCCCTGCAAGCCCAAGCCACAGGAGCTGGAGTTAGCTGGTGCAGGCCAGCCACAGGTGTCTAATTGCAGTGGAGACGTACCCTGGATGCACATCCAGCGGGGGAGCGCCAATGTGTTTGTGTGAGTCTACATGTGGGAGAGAGAGTGAAGGAAAGAAAATGAGGGGGAGAGAGAGAGTAATCCAGCTCTCGCTTGCCCCAGTGTAAATCTGGAGTGTTTTGCAGCAAAGTCAGTGAAGTTACTCGAGATCTGTGGTACACTTGAATTGCACTAGGCTCACAGTGTGCATGCTTCAGGGGCAATGGTCACGATTCCTCTGTTGCTTATGCTTGTTTCAGCCTCAGCTCGAAGTTGCAAAAACAATCGATTTACTTCAAAATTAGGCATATTTTTATAGACGTAATTTAAATGTAAAAATCCACCTGACTCTATACTAGGCTGTCACATACAATACAATGAACGTTGCATAAATATCTCCATTTTGCACTGTAGTTTTAGGCGGCACCTATTTTATAAATATATAAAGTGAGACCAAATTTTAAGCAAAAGCTGAACTTCCAAACTTTGTGTTTCCTAACTTTGGAATGCTTGATTTCTTAGTCTGAACTTCGTCTTAATGCATCAGTTTGTGTGTCAATTTTGTTTGCTTTATGTTTTATCTTTTTCTTTTTTTTTAAGTGAGAGAGAAATTAGTTAGCAGTAGATTTCATAATCTAGAATTATTTGTCCAGATGCTTTTTGAGTGATGCCAGTCTTGTACAAGACCACTGGCATCCCAGTACTATCAACTGAATTACCATAATTTCTTCATCAATGCCACTCTACTTTACTAAGGGCACCGGAAGTTCCTTGCTCTGAATAATGGTCACCAAACTTTCCTTGACTGAGACCTCATGAGTATCCAGGAAATCAGCACTGCTGTCTTTGTCAATGTATATCTGTTGACCTTCTCTGTAGAGATTGAACTCGGTCTGCATGAGAGTTTATTACTTAAGCTAAAGGACCAAGTCCAGTAGCTTGAAGTCGGTAACAGCCCCATGTAACTCATTGATTTGGTCCGGCCAAAGGGTACAGCTACACCACAAAGGAAGGTGTGATTGCAGTGAAGACAGGCAGTCACATGCTAGCTTTACATTAACTTGCGTGAGTAACATTGATGGGGGCAAAATGGTGCAGCATTCCACAAGTGCCAGCTGCTACAGTACAAGATTGCTGGGGACCCTGGATACAAACTCAGATTATTGGCCTGACCGGGGTCCATGCTGCCCCACCATCACTGCTACAGTTCTCCACACCGCCTAGAGTAAATGTAGGGCAGGTGTGCCTTGCCTACCCATGTTACATTTACACCTTCACATAAGGTGTAGACATACCTGATGTATCCATGCATATTACCATAGGTTACACAAATATGTCATTCATTTGTGAATCCAATGACAACAGGAAAGAATTTCTTTTTTTTAAAAAAACAGCAATTAAAGTTTGCTGGATACCAAACGGTGGACTTTTGAAATTAGCTTTTTCTTCCAAATTTTGAAAACTGATTAAAAAAAAAATCCATGTTTTAAATAAAAAGAAAATTTCCTTTTTTTGATTTTTGGTTTGGTATTAGTTTCCAAAAACCAAAATATCTTAAGTTTTCAATAAAATTAGTAAAAAGAAAAAAAAATGTAGCAGGGAACAAACAAACAACAAGGCAGGGGAAAGTAACACTTCAGAAATTTTCATGGGAAATACTTAATTTTTTTCTGACCTAGAATCATAGAATCATAGAATCTCAGGGTTGGAAGGGACCTCAGGAGGTCATCTAGTCCAACCCCCTGCTCAAAGCAGGACCAAACCCAATTAGATCATCCCAGCCAGGGCTTTGTCAAGCCTGACCTTAAAAACCTCTAAGGAAGGAGATTCCACCACCTCCCTAGGTAGCCCATTCCAGTGCTTCACCACCCTACTAGTGAAAACGTTTTTCCTAATATCCAACCTAAACCTCCCCCTCTGCAACTTGAGACCATTACTCCTTCTTCTGTCATCTTCTACCACTGAGAACAGTCTAGATCCATCCTCTTTGGAACCCCCTTTCAGGTAGTTGAAAGCAGCTATCAAATCCCCCCTCATTCTTCTCTTCTGCAGGCTAAACAATCCCAGTTCCCTCAGCCTCTCCTCATAAGTCATGTGCTCCAGCCCCCTAATCATTTTTGTTGCCCTCCGTTGGACTCTTTCCAATGTATCCACATCCTCTTGTAGCGTGGGGCCCAAAACTGGACACAGTACTCCAAATGAGGCCTCACCAGTGCCGAATAGAGGGGAATAATCACGTCCCTCGATCTGCTGGAAATGCCCCTACTTATACAGCCCAAAATGCCGTTAGCCTTCTTGGCAACAAGGGCACACTGTTGACTCATATTCAGCTTTTCGTCCACCGTAACCCCTAGGTCCTTTTCTGCAGAACTGCTGCCCAGCCATTCGGTCCCTAGTCTATAGCAGCGCATGGGATTCTTCCGTCCTAAGTGCAGGACTCTGCACTTGTCCTTGTTGAACCTCATCAGATTTCTTTTGGCCCAATCCTCTAATTTGTCTAGGTCCCTCTGTATCCTGCTTTAATTTGCAGTACCCAGCACCTCTCTTTTAGAACCACTTAACCAATGACAGAGCATAAATACAGCATTGCTGAATTGCAACATTTTCTGGCACGGAAGATAGCAAATGCATGTGAGTTAGTAACTGCACAATCATCTCCACGTAAGAATCTTTCTGTAGCTGTCCCATCTCCCCCTCCAAGAGCAGATTAGAGAACAATCTATGCAACAATGAGTCACATTCCACAGACACCTTGGTTCTGCTGAACAGTAAGTTTTTTCACCCCTTTGTTTGGCATGGCTCACTCCATCCCTGTGTATCAAGCCACCTACTTTGAGTAGAGTGGGAGAAACCGAGGCTCCTGGCACTCTACTCAGGGCTGGCGCTAGCACTAGGCAACCCTAGGCGGTCACCTAGGGTGCCAGGATTTGGAGGGTGGCGTGCTTCTGCCTCCTGGCTCCACACTCAGTCACTGATCGAGGAGCCGGAAGGCAGCTGCGGCTAGCCGCCTCCCACCTCCACGGTCACCTCCTGCGGCCCGCAGGCGGGCGGGGGGAGGGGAGGGGCTGAGCGCCCATGGGTGGCATTAGCTGGGGGGGCGGGGGCGCACAGGCCCTGACTCTACAGCCACTTGATCTCGAGAGGAAGTACACAGGTGAGGTGCTCCTGCTCCCTTGGATGGCCAGGCTCACGTTGTGAGTGGGGCTAAGCAGCAGAAGACTTTCTGCCCTGCATGGCTGAGTCAGGGCTCTGATAAGCCCAATGACAGGAGAGGGGGTTCCATATAATGACAGTGGGGCTAATGCCGACACTTACAGAATGCACCATGTATGCAGAACTTCACTGACTTATACCCCATGCAGTGGTGGTCCAGTGTATTGAATAGCTAGCACTGGGCGTGTGTCTGCACAGACTCATAACTACGGGATCAGGACTGAACCAGTTCCGCTTGATTTTGGTCCTATGGCTCCAGTGTGACGAAACATTTATTACTCCAAACTTGGAGCCAAATTCAGGTCTAGTAGAAACCACTGAAGTCCATGTGGAGTTCAATCAAGGATTAAATTGGACCCTGATGGTTGAACCATTAAGCTAACTCCCTGGAAGAGACTGACACCTTTGATAATACTCTGAATTCTATCTCCCTCACTGTGCTTTCAGAGCAGATTCTCTCTCTTCAAAAATTGCTTCTGACAAATATTGTCCCTCCGCATTCATCGAGTTTAAGGCAACTAGATCATCCACTCTGACCTCTTGTATATCACAGGCCACCAACACCACCCAGCAGCTGCACACTAAACCCAACAACAAAAATGAGACCAAAGTAAAGGAGACCCGGAGGAGACTAGACTGTTATGTGCCACAGGCAGAGAACAGCAGGGACCCAGGTGCACCAGTGCTTGAGGCCTCAGTAATGGCAGGGAAATGAGTGAGTGAGAGACACCCAGATAATCCTGGCAAGTGCAGAGGAAGTTGAAACCCACCCCCGAGGTCACGGCCACTCTGACCTGGTGGAAAATTCCTTCCCAATCCCGCATGTGGCGATCAATTGGACCCTGAGCCTGTGAGCCAGAACTAATCAGTCGGCCAAGCACGTGACAGGGGATGCTCGGTGCCACCTCAGAGCACCAGCCCTCTCCATTCAGGGTACCAGCTCCAACCTTGGCCATCCCTGATGCTTCAGAGGAAGGAGATTTAAAAAACAAAAAAAACAAAAAACCCCACCTTCCTAGAATATACTGGCGGAAAAATATCCCTTCCTAACCTCTGCTAGTGACCAGCTGAAAGCTTGAAGCTTTTGCTATAGGAACATAAGTCATAAACCACAAGTGAACCCCAGGGCGGTTGAGCTCTGCCCCCACCATCACAAGCAGCCCCAACGTACAACTCCATCATACAATCACACCCATAATTCATCCTGCTCTCTATTAAAGCTGATTAAATGGTTTGCCCCCCAAACTCCTATTGGGAGGCTGTCCCACAACTTGTCCCTTGTGATGGTTAGAAACCTTCTTACAACTTCCTAACTTCAGAGTGTTTGACTTTGAAACCTTTGAATCCTTTGTGTATTTCCTAATTTATATGGCTTACTTTACCGATGAGACCAACCTTTATGACAAAGGGATTTTGTTTGTGACATACCTATTATTTGTCTGCTTAGTGTCAATAGTGTGTGCTTTACAAGACACTATTAGGGAGTGTCTTTACTTTTGATAAGAGCTTATGAACAAAGGAAGACAGACACATACAAAGAAAGCAGGATGTGTAAGGACTAGGAATTTCTCTGTCTTTTGGTGAATAGTCATTTATTAATATTTATTAATTATTATTATTTTTAAAAGGGTTATGCATTGGGGAACTTGTATGGTGAGGATGTTCCCTGCAGAGGGCACAATTTGAAAACACAAAAAGAATGGTATGGTAGAAAGAAACACGCATGGTATTGGTGCTAGCATGGTAAAGCAGAGAGGGAAGGAGGTGATGTAGAAAAGGACTAGATTTTTGATTATGGCCTGTCCCTGTGAATAGCCCTGTAATGGGATGGCTTGGCATTTTAAGGACTGGAGGCCTGAGATCAGCCAACCCTAGCGGCTAAGAAGGCCCACCTGAACAGGGATCCGCTGATTCTCTTAGGCCATGTCTACACTACAAAAATACTCCGATTTTACAGAAGTCAATTTTTGGAAACCAATTCTATAAAGTCTAGTGCGTGCATCCCCATGTACCACATTAATTCAGCGGTGTGCGTCCACAGCATTGAGGCAAGCGTCTACATTCTGAGCGGTGCACTGTGGGTAGCTATCCCACAGTTCCTGCAGTCCCCACTGCGCATTGGAATTCTGTGTTGAGCTCCCAATGCCTGATGGGGCCAAAATTTTGTTGCTGGTGGTTATGAGTAAATGTAGTCAGTCAATCCTCCCTCCTTCCATGAAAGCAACGGCAGACAATCATTTCGCGCCCTTTTCCCTGGATTGCCTTAGCAGACGCCATAGCACGGTAAGCATGGAGCCCGGTCAGCTCACCGCAGCAGTCATGACCATTGTAAACACCTCACACATTATCGTGCAGTTTATGCAGAACCTGAAAAACCAGGAGAGGAGGCGATGGCAGCGCAGTGACGACAATGATGAGGATATGGACACAGAATTCTCTCAAAGCACAGGCCCCATCAATTTGGACATCCTGGTGGCAATGGAGAAGGCTCATGCCATGGAACGCCGATTCTGGGCCCGGGAAACATAAGAACATAAGGACGGCCATACTGGGTCAGACCAAAGGTCCATCCAGCCAATATCCTATCCACCAACAATGGCCAGTGCCAGGTGCCCTGGAGTGAGTGGACCTAACAGGTAATGATCAAGTGATCTCTCTCCTGCCATCCATCATCCCCCTCTGACAAACAGAGGCTAAGGACGCCATTCCTTACTCATCCTGGTTAATAGCCATTAATGGACTTCATCTCCATGAATGTATCAAGTTCTCTTCTAAACCCTCTTATAGTTCTAGTCTTCACAGCCTCCTCAGGGAAGGAGTTCCACAGGTTGACTGTGCACTGTGTGAAGAACTTCCTTTTATTTGTTTTAAACCTGCTGCCCACTCATTTCATTGGGTGGCCTCTAGTTCTTCTATTATGGGAACAAGTAAATGACCTTTCCTTATTCACTTCCTCCACACCACTCATCATTTTATATACCTCTATCATATCCCCCCTTAGTCTCCACTTTTCCAAGATAAAAAGTCCTAGCCTCTTTAATCTCTCCTCATATGGAACCCATTCCAAACCCCTAATCATTTTAGTTGCCCTTCTCTGAACCTTTTCTAATGCCAGTATATCCTTTTTGAGACGAGGAGACCACATTTGTACGCAGTATTCAAGATGTGGGCGCACCATGGATTTGTATAAGGGCAATAAGATATTCTCTGTCTTAGGGCTGGTCCACACTTGGGGGGGGGCGTGTCGTCGAGCTAAGATATGGAACTTCAGCTACGTGAATAACCTAGCTGAAGTCGAAGTATCTTAATTCGAACTTAAAAGCACTTACCGCGGGTCCAGATGCAGCAGGCAGGCTCCCCTGTCGACTCCGCTTACTCCTCGTGCGGAGCTGGAGTTCCGGTGTCGACGGGGAGCGCTTCTGGGATCGATTTATCGCGTCTAGATGAGACCCGATAAATCGATACCAGATGATCGATTGCTACCCGCCGAATCAGGCGGGTAGTATAGACGTACCCTTATTCTCTATACCTTTTTTAATGATTCCCAACATCCTGTTTGCTTTTTTGACTGCCGCTGCACACTGCATGGATGTCTTCAGAGAACTAGCCACGATGACTCCAAGATCTTTTTCCTGATGAGTTGCAGCTAAATTAGCCCCCCCATCATATAGTATGTATAGTTGGGTTTATTTTTTCCAATGTACATTACTTTACATTTATCCACATGAAATTTCATTTGCCATTTTGTTGCCCAATCATTTAGTTTTGTGAGATCTTTTTGAAATTCTTCACAGTCTGGGTTGGTCTTAACTATCTTGAGCAGCTTAGTATCATCTGCAAACTTTGACACCTCACTGTTTACCCCTTCTTCCAAATCATTTATGAATAAGTTGAATAGGATTGGTCCTAGGACTGACCCTTGGGGACCACCACTAGTACTAGGGTACACACTCACGCAGCCAACATACAACATTGTTGACCCCGACCGCTGATCTGGTAAGTAAGCGAGCTGTCTGCTGCAGGAATTGGGATCTAACATGACAGAAAACCACTGAGCATATAAACCCTGCGTGGCCAACCCCAGGATCCTGCCCAACATTGCCAGACCCAAAGCCTCCCAAAGGCTGCTCCCATGATCCCTATGTAGGGCAGGTACATATGGGACAGCCCCTTGCCAGTGCTGGGCTGAGATCAGCTCACCTCGCCACATCCTCTTCCCTGAGGCCTGGGGGTTTGGAAGCTCAGACTACTGCCCCTCCCACCCACTGTGCCAGGTTGGGCTCCCCACACATATGGGTCCTTTTCTCACCACCATTCAGTCCCCATCCCCACTGCTCATAGCTGCCCCCTGCAGGGCTCCAGGATGGGGTGTATGAAGCAGGGACGGTCCTAACGTTTTAGCCGCCCCAAGCAAAAAAATCCAAAAACCCAAGCGCCGACCCCGCCCCCCAACGCCGACCAAAACAACCCCCCCCCCAACGCCACTGCCCCGCCGAAACGCCCGGGGGTCCGGCGGGGAGGGCACCATGCCCGCAGCCCCGCTGCCCCAGCCGGAGCACCGGTAGGGAGCGCGGTAGGTCCTATGCCCCGGCCGGCGGGGAGTGCGGCATGCCTGTCGCCCCGCCTTCCCGGCCGGGGCGCTGACGGGGAGGGCGGCAGGTCCGCCGCCCCGCCTGGCGGGGAGCGCAGAACACCTGCAGCCCCGCTGCCACGGCGCCAGCGGGGAGGGCGGCATGTCCGCTGCCCTGCTGCCCTGGCCGGCAGCGCGGCATGCCCGCCGCCCCACTCCCCCAGCTGGGGCACCGGCGGGGAGGGCAGCAGGTCAGCCGCTCCACTAGGCAGAGCGGCATGCTTGTCGCCCCGCTCCCCCGGCAGGGGCGCAGGGTGGGAGCTCTGCACGCCCGCCACTCAGCTCCCCCGGTGGGGGCGCTGGTGGGAAGAGCAGCACGCCCACTGTCCCGCTGCCCTGGCCAGGGCACCGGCTCTCCCGCCACCCCACTCCCCCGGGGCACCAGCCGAAGATTTATTTTTTAATTATCTTAAAAAAATTAAATGTGAGTGCTGCCCCCCTCCAGGTGCCTCCCCAAGCACGTGCTTGGTAGGCTGGTGCCTGGAGCCGGCCCTGGTACAAAGCCTCCAGGGACATCGCCAAGGCTAAGGGAGTCCAGCTGGAAGTGTCCAGCTACTTCACCTACCTCCACCCGGATCCCAGCTCCATGCCTGAAATCTGGTCAGTGTCTGCTTGCGCCACAGGGCTCCTGGCCAGCGTGGCACTGAGATGCCCAAGGTCTGGCTGGCTATTCCCCATACAGAGCCTGGGGCACTGGGGTCTTGTTGCCACCAGCAGAATCTTAGTGGGATTGGTACTGAACTCAACCTCACCCAGGGGACCTGCAGGGACTGGGGAGCGTAGCCATGGGGTGGGGTCAGCCATGGGGAGGGAGATCCGTGTTCAGCTCTTGCGCACGGTCCCCAGCCTCTGCCAGGAAACCCTGATGCAAAGGGCTTCTGTGCGACCAATGTGGTCCCACCAAAAGCCCCTCAGCACCGGGCACTCCTGCAATCGGCTGTCAGCCCTGGCAGGGCTTGGGCACCGAGCAGCCGTGCTCCCTCCCCACACCACATCTCTCCTGGCACAGGCTGGAGAGGAACCTACCCTGCCCACAGTCTGTTCAGACCTCGACTCCTCACCCAGGAAGGGAAAGGTTCCCTAGGGATGTTTTGGGAATGGGAGTCTCTATCAGGAAGCAGAATGAGACACACAGTTCTAATCAGAGGGGGACAATAGGCAGAGCTGCCCACTGTGTGGGCTAGTGGGGAAAGGCCCCGTGTCCCATTCCCCGCTCCAACACCCGAACCAGCCAGCTGGTCACTTCACTTGGCTCGAATGTCCCCCTTTCCTGAATCCCATGAGTTTGGCTGGGTCCCACAATGACGTTTATGGGAATCCCGCCCTGCCTGGGGCGGAAGCCCCTTCTGACTGGCTGCCTCTCAGAGCTGATGCTGTAAGAGTTCCCTGCCGCTGCCCCTCCCCGCAGTAATGTGACCCCCTTCTCACGGGAGGGGAGAGAAGGGTGTGGGGAAGAGGCAGCAGGAATTGCTCAGCATCTCAGGGTGACATCGCTTCCACTCCCCATCCCTTCCTGTGAGCAATGGGACAGGACGGTGTTTGGGCTCCCCCGATCCCTGGGACACCCAACCTGGGAAGGGCAGAGGGGAGCCCGCTGCAGCTGCCACAGGGCTGGGAGGGGTGGAAGAACATCAGGAGGTAGGGACGGGAGGCTGCGGGGGCCAGGAACAGAGTTCATGGTTCCCTGTCCTGGGGCAGAACTGATGGGGCAGAATGAATTGCTGTGTGGTAGATGGAGAGATGTTGGACTAGGAGCTTCTGCAGGGAGGCCCATATCACCCTAATAAATCTGGGACTTTTGGCAGCAGTGATTGTAACACCTAGAGGTTGGGGCTGGGGGAATTCAGCTGTCAAGGGAGGACAGCAATCACAGAGTAATCTTTTTTAAAAGCCTTGTGATTTTAGGGCCAATCTCATGGTTCTGAGGTATCACTCCTGATCGCTGACATTTGGGGGTTGATCTGCTGATCTCGGCCCTCCCGCCCCCCAGGCTCGACCCGGCCGTGAGGCTCTCGTCTCTGGACATCTCCCACATCGACGTCCTGAATGAGACGTGGGCCCTTGGGGGGAATGACTGGAGCAGGAGGTACCTGACCAGCCTGATCCGCTACTTCCCCAGCATCTGCCTCCTGGATGCCGCCAGCCGCCCTGTCAGCTGGACCCTTTCAGACCCGTTTGGCGCCATGAGGCACGGCTACACCCTGCCCCAGCACCGGGGGCGCAGCTACATGCAGGTGCTGATGAATGTCATGGCCAAGCGGCTGCACACACTCGGCTATCCCAGCTACTACCACGTGGCCCTGGACAACTACCCCATGCAGAGGCTGCAGGAGAGCCAGGGCTTCCAGCGCCAGCCCACCATGTGCCACTTCATCCTCCACAACGCAGCACTGCATAGACCCCCCACCTTAACCCCCAGCCCAGCACCGGGCACAGCCCCCGCCTGAGTCCCCAACCCAGCCCCCCAGGGGATCTGCCAGGCTGGGGCTGAGGGAAGCCAAGGGAGGAGGGTGGGGGGAGTCTGGAGATCAGTGTTAGGCCCAATGGAACCAGTAACATCTCCCAGCTCCAGACTCACATGGTGTCTGCTACCCACAGCCTCACACGCAGTTTTCCAGGCTCTGACAGTGGCGGGGGAGAGGGTCCCACCACTGGGTCAGCAGGGATCCATCCACAACACAGTGACCCACTAGACTCACCGCACTCCAGTTCTGCCCTGGGCTAAGTTCCTACCCGGTCTCTTGATTGGGTCCCTCAGGACCCTCCAGCTCCTCAGGGTATTCAGCTGCTGGCAGCTGCAGCTCACCCTCCGCGTCAGGCTCCCCCCAGCTCAGGTTACTGCCTGGCTCCTCCAGTTCCTCGGGGTATTCAGCTGCTGGCAGCTCTGGTTACCCCCGTCCTTCCTCCAGGTCCAGTTTCTCCTGGTCCAGGGCTTCCCCTGGCTTGGCAGTTGGGTGTGAAGGGAGCACGCTGTGTCTAACTTCCGCCATCCCTGGTGATGCCCTGACTGGGCTAAGGGCCCCGCCCGTTATACTTCCTGTACCACCCCTCCCCTTCTGGGGGGTAGAGCAGGCTTGATCTGGCCCTCCCACTCCGGCTGAGAGAGTGGCTCTTTACCCTCTGGTTTGGAGGGAAGCTACCCTGGCTCCCTACACACCCCCATCCCAGTTCCACTTTCAGACACCCCAGCAACAGCTCAATGATCATCCATCCAACCAAGTCACACACTCACCTGCCTCCTGCTTCTGCTCCTCCTCCCCTGCTTTCTCTGGGACAAAAGGAGGGAGAGCCAAGATGGATCCCTGAGAGCTGGGGGTATTGAGGCAGTTGTTGCTGCCAACACAACCTCTGTCTTCAGCGTGGCTTTGCCAAGCCAACCTGGGGATTCTCTGATGCCAGATTCCAGCTGAGTAATAAATGTGACGCTGAGTCACTGCAGATATGGATTGCATTGCGCCCGGCAGGGAACAAACCGTGACAGCCCCTTGCCAAGGGGATTTCATCTGGTCATAGGTAGAAATTTGCCCAGCCTGGACCCCTTGGCTGCTCCCCAATGCTGATAGGGACCCCTGCAAGATCCCAGCCAGAGCATGAGCAAATCAGGCACAGAGCCTCCTAGGGCCCACATGCCTCGGGGGACAGAGCTGGGAGAGACACAGAGCAGAGGAAGCACAAAGTCAAGGAGAGGGGCCCAGACTGTGGGCTCCCAGCACAACCCTCAAATCCAGGAATTCTCAAACTGGGGGTCAGGACCCCTCCGGGGGTCACAAGGTTATTACATGGGGGGTCGCAAGCTGTCAGCCTCCAACTCAAATCCCGTTTTGCCTTCAGCATTTATAATGGTGTTAAATATATTTTAAAGTGTTTTTAATTTATAAGGGGGGGGGAGGTCGCACTCAGAGGCTTGCTGTGTGAAAGGGGTCACCCGTACAACAGTTTGAGAACCACTGCTCAAATCAAAGTAACAGACAGAAACTGAAAGCTAGGAAGGAGCTGCAGTCGGGGAGCCCAGGGCCGGGACAGCAGGGGCTGTGGGTCGGGATTGAGGGGAACCAGCAGAGTTAGTTTGCCCAGGCCCCACTCCTGGCTGTGCTCGTGTTTCCTCCGAATTCTTCTCCACTGGCCCCAGGGAATCGTTTCACCCCTCGCTGCCCAGGGAAGGAACCTGATGGTGCCTTGCGACGGCAGGGACGTGACTTCCCCAGCTCCGGGGCAGGCACAGACTCTGTTAATGGTTCATTCGTGCAGGGATAAGAGACTGGAGCAGCCCCGAGGGAGAGCGAGACCCAGCGGGGACAGGACCAGCCGCTGCCAGGCAGGGACCTCACTGCCCCCAGGCACCCTGTCTGCCAAATTCTCCAGGGTGCCCCTTATCCAAGGTGAGTGGGAGCTACTGGGGCCACCTGAGTCCTGCACAGATCTGCCCTGGCATGGCTGGGGCCAGACAGACCGACAGGGATTGCTATTGTAGGATCCTTGGTGAGTACAGAGACTGGCTTCTTCTTGTAGAGTCTCTGGGGAGCACAGGGGCTGCACCCAGACTGCTTTGTTATTGCAGGGTTGTTATTGCAGGGGTGGGAGGTGACACACACCCTGCCTGCTTCTGGGGTGACGTGGTGGGGACAGACACAGGGAACTGATGGGTTTCTCTCCTCCACCCGCGTAGGTGCCCCCCACGCCACACCCCTGGTAATCTGCTGAGGGTCCATCCCCACCAGAGATGCTGATCCTGAGCTGCACCTCCCAGCTGCGGCTGCTGGAGGGGACACTACGGAGGCACTTGCCTGAGACGCTGCCGGTGACATGGCTGTGCCTAGCCCCACTGCCCGCACCCCAGGGATGGGACTCAACCCTCCCCGACCTCCATGGGGCAGAGAGCAGGGGAAGGTCCCTCTGGCTCCCCTGGGAGATGGGTTAGAGATCAGGCCTAAGGGGCAGTCCCCTCCCCACAAGGTGTTGGCTGCTCTCCCAGCCACCCACAGCCCCCTCGTGTATCCCAAAGTCGAAACCCAGCACCAGTTCCTGCTGCTCACCCAACGTAGCCAGTGGGACCTTCCCATCCAATCACAGGGAAAGTGGGCTCCTTATAAGCCAGTCAAACCACTGGCGGGCAACATGCCAGCCAATCTCTGCATGAGCGGGCTCCGTGACAGCTAATCAGAAAGCTGGGTAGCTCTGCCTCCCTCCATGGCTCCATGCCCATCACATGGCTCAAGTGTGTGTGGGGGTCACCAGCCTCCTTGTCCTCCTCCACCCCCAGCCCCCCGCACTTGGTGTCTCTCCTGTGATACCAGCCCAGGGGCCACAAATCAGGGGTCAGACCCCAAAATCAGGATAGTAAACACATGGTGTCTGTGAAGAGACAGGCCCCCACAGCTTTCCCACTCATATGCTCTGCCCCATGTCTGATAGAATCATAGAATATGAGGGTTGGAAGGGACCTCAGAAGGTCGTCTAGTCCAACCCCCTGCTCAAAGCAGGACCAATCCCCAACTAAGTCATCCCGGCCAGGGCTTTGTCAAGCCTGACCTTAAAAACCTCTAAGGAAGAAGATTCCACCACCTCCCTAGGTAACCCATTCCAGTGCTTCACCACCCTGCTATTGAAAAAGTTTTTCCTAATATCCAACCTAAACCTCCCGCACTGCAACTTGAGATCATTACTCCGTGTGTCATCTGGTACTACTGAGAACAGTCTAGATCCATCCTCTTTGGAACCCCCTTTCCAATGCAGCTATCAAATCCCCGCTCATTCTTCTCATCTGCAGCCCAAACAATCCCAGTTCCCCCAGCCTCTCCTCATAAGTCATGTGCTCCAGCCCCCGAATCATTTTTGTTGCCCTCCGTGGAACGCTTTCCAATTTTTCCACATCCTTCTTATAGTGTGGGGCCCAAAACTGGACACAGTACTCCAGATGAGACCTCACCATTGCCGACTAGACGGGAATATTCACATCCATCCATCTGATGGCAATGCACCTGCTTATACAACCCAAAATGCCATTAGCCTTTGGCAACAAGAGCACACTGTTGACTCATATCCAGCTTCTCATGCACTGTAACCCCTAGACCCTCTTCTGCAGAATTGCTGCCTAGCCATTCAGTCCCTAGTCTGCAGCAGTGCATGGGATTCTTCCGTCCTAAGTGCAGGACTCTGCACTTGTCCTTGTTGAACCTCATCATATTTCTTTTGGCCCAATCCTCTAATTTGTTTAGGTCTCTCTATATCCTATCCCTACCCTCCAGCGTATCTACCACTCCTCCCAGTTTAGTGTTATCCCCAAACTTGATGAGGGTGCAATCCACGCCATCCTCCAGATCATTAATGAAGATATTGAACAAAACCAGCACCAGAACCGACCCTTGGGGCACTTCGCTTGAGACCAGCTGCCAACTAGACATGGAGCCATTGATCACTACCTGTTGAGCCTGACGATCTAGCCAGCTTTCTACCCACCTTGTAGTCCATTAATTCAACCCATACTTCTTTAACTTGCTGGCAAGAATACTGTGGGAGACCGTATCAAAAGCTTTGCTAAAGTCAAGGAATACCACGTCCACTGCTTTCCCCTCATCCACAGAGCCAGTTATCTCATCATAGAAGGCAATTAGGTTAGTCAGGCATGACTTGCTCTTGGTGAACTCATGCTGACTGTTCCTGATCACTTTCCTCTCCTTTAAGTGGTTCAGAAATGATTCCTTGAGGACCTGCTCCATGATTTTTCCAGGGACTGAGTGAGGCTAACTGGCCTGTAGTTCCCTGGATCCTCCTCCTTCCTTTTTTTTGAAGATGGGCACTACATTAGCCTTTTTCCAGTCATCCAGGACCTCCCGCAATCGCCATGAGTTTTCAAAGATAATGGCCAATGGCTCTGCAATCACATCTGCCAACTTCTTTAGCACCCTCGGATGCAGTGCATACGGCAAATGGACTTGTGCTAATCCAGCTTTGCTAAATAGAATCATAGAATATCAGGGTTGGAAGGGACCTGAGGAGGTCATCTAGTCCAACCCGCTGCTCAAAGCAGGACCAATCCCCAATTTTTGCCCCATATCCCCAAATGGCCCCCTCAAGGATTGAACTCACAACCCTGGGTTTAGCAGGGCAATGCTCAAACCACTGAGCTATCCCTCCCCCTACAGATAGCATTTAAATAGTCCTGAACCACTTCTTTCTCCACAGAGGGCGGGTCACCTCCTCTCCATACTGTGCTGCACAGTGCAAGAGTCTGGAAGCTGACATTGTTCGTGAAGTCAGAGGCATTGAGTATATTAGCTTGTTCCATATCATCTGTTACTAGCTTGCCTCCCCCATTCACTTAGCCTAGGGCTACACTAGGGGAGGGGGTCGATCTACGATACGCAACTTCAGCTACGTGAATAGCGTAGCTGAAGTCGGCGTATCGTAATCGACTTACCTGGCCATGAGGACGGCGGCGAGTCGATCGCTGCCGCTCCCCCGTCGACTCCGCTTCCGCCTTTCGATGAGGTGGATTGCCGGAGCCGACGGGGAGTGCGATCGGGGATCGATTAATCGCGTCTTAACGAGACGCGAAAAATCGATCCCCGATAGATCGATTGCTACCCGCCGATCCGGCGGGTAGTGAAGACCTGCCCTTAGGGGCCCACACTTTCCTTGACTTTCTTCTTGTTGCTAACATACCTATAGAAACCTTCCTTGTTACTCTGAACATCTCTTGCTATCTGCAACTCCAAGTGTGATTTGGCCTTCCTGATATGACTCCTGCATGCCTGAGCAATAGTTTTATACTCCTCCCTGGTCATTTCCCCAATTTCCCACTTCTTATAAGCTTTTCTTTTGTGTTTAAGATCAGCAAGGATTTCACTGTTAAGCCAAGCCGGTCTACTATTCTTTCTACACAGGATGGTTTGTTCCTTCAACCTCCGAACACACACCGCCTCCACATGCCTGCCCCCTCCCTGCCCCTCAAACCAACTGCTAGTGTCACCCCACATCCCCCCACTCACATCCCAATCCCTTCTCCTTGCTGCTCCCCACATTCTCCTGAAACCCCCGCCAGTCTCTGCTCCCCAGATCCCGTGGAAGTCATTTTCCCTGGCCTCGGCCCCCTGAAATCATTGTGAGGTGGCAGCCATCTTGACAAAGGGCAGACTGTGGTGTCAGCCCCATTGGAAAGTGCGGCCACTTTTGAGAAGGTCAAAATACTTCCCAAAGGCACAGAAGATCATGAGACACTGAAACCCCCTGATAAACAATGGGAGGCTCCTGACCGAGTAATGAGAATAGGAATATCTGCCCCTCTACCAGCTCTGACCCCCGCCCCATGTCTCTGGCAGGTCCTCGGTGCCGTGATGAACATAAACCGTGGGAATCCGGCTGTGTACGAGGTGCTGGTTGATTCATGGCCTGAGTTCAAAGCCGTCCTCACCCGGCCACACAGAGAGGTGCCGCCCCTCAGTCACTGCACTGCACCTAGGGGCCTGTGGGGATTGCGGGGTGGGGAGAAGGACATGGAGCCTTTCTCCTCTAAGGGACCCAGGCAGGGGCCAATCCAGCTCAGGGGGTGGTATCGGGATTTGAGGCCTTTCCCTTCTGGGGGGCTCCAAGGCGGGAGCCAGGCTGGCTCAGAGGGGAGGTCGTGGGGGGAGGCAGATCAGTCATTCCATTGGGAGTTCCCCACTCTGCTCCATGTCTCCCCCGGCAGGTGGCATCGGACGACTCTGATTTCTACACCAACACGTATGCGGCGTACTACCGGGACCTGGGCGCCTACCGTACCCTGCTGGAGAGCGCCATCAACTGGAGCCAGGCATTCTGCATCCTCGGTAACTTGGGCCCCACAGCACTGGGGAGAGCCCCACGGCGACTAAGCATACATGTTCTGTCTGGGCCAAACCCCAGGATCCCGCCCTACAGTGCCAGCCCCAAAGCACTCAGGTCCCCCTAAGCTGCCAGATCTATGGGGGGCAGGAATATATGGGGTTGCTCCTTGCCAGGGCTGTGCTGGAATCAGCTCAGCTGAGCACGTCCTCTTCCCTGAGGGCTGGGGCTGGTAGGTTTGGAAGCTCAGACTCCTGCCCCTCCCGCCCGCTGTGCCAGGTTGGGCTCCCCACACATATGGGCACTTTTCTCACAACCATTCAGTGCCCATCCCCACTGCTCACAGCTCATCGCTGCCCCCTGCAGGGCTCCAGGATGGGGTGTACGAAGCCTCCAGGGACATCTCCGAGGCTAAAGGGGTCCAGTTGAAAGTATCCCGCTACTTGACCTACCTCCACCCGGATCCCAGCTCCATGCCTGAAATCCGGTCAGTCTCTGCTTTCGCCACAGGGCTCCCGTCCAGCGTGGCACCGAGATGCCCAAGGTCTGGCTGGCTATTCCCCATACAGGGCCTGGGGCATTGGGCTCTTGTTGCCATCAGCAGAATCCTAGTGGGATTGGTACTGAACTCAACCTCACTCAGGGAACCTGCAGGGACTGGGGAGTGTAGCCATAGGGGAGGGAGATCCCTCTTCAGCCTCTGCCAGGAAACCCTGATGCAAAGGGCTTCTGTGCCACCAATGGGGACCCACCAAAAGCCCATAAGGTCCGGGCACTCCTGTAATCAGCCGTCAACCCTGGCAGGGCTTGGGCACCAAGCACCCGTGCTCCCCCCGTCCCCGCACCACATCTCTCCTGGCCCAGGCTGGAGAGGAACCTACCCTGCCCACAGTCTGTTCAGACCTCGACTCCTCACCCAGGACCCAGGGAGGGAAAGGTACCCGTGGGACATTTTGGGTATGTGGGGGAGTCTATCAGGAAGGAGAATGAGACACTCAATTCTAATGAGAGGAGACAATAGGCAGAGCTGCCCACTATGTGGGCTAGTGGGGAAAGGCCCCGTGTCCCATTTCTCCCCCACACCTGAACCACCTTTTTGTTCACTTCACTTAGCTCCATTGTCCCCCTTTCCTGAATCCCATGAGTTTGGCTGGGTCCCACAATGACCTTCATGACAATCCCTCCCTGCCTGTGGGGGAAGCACCTTCTGCTTGGCTGCCTCTCAGAGCTGATGCAGTTCCTTGCCCCTGCCCCTGCCCCTCTCCACAGTAATGTGACACCCTCCTCACGGGAGGGGAGAGAAGGGTGGGAGAATAGGCAGCAGGAATTGCTCATCATCTCAGGATGACATCGCTTCCACTCCCCATCCCTTCCTGTGAGCAATGGGATAGGACACTGCTTGGACTCCCCCTATCCCTGGGACACCCAACCTGGGAAGGGCAGAGGGGAGCCCGCTGCAGCTGCCACAGGGCTGGGAGGGGTCGAAGAACATCAGGAGGTAGAGAGGGGAGGCTGTGGGGACTGGGAACAGAGTTGATGGTTCCCTGTACCGGGGCAGAACTGATGGGGCAGAATGAATTGCTGTGTGGGAGATGGAGAGATGTTGGAGTAGCAGCTTCTGCAGGGAGGCCCATATCAGCATAATAAATCTGCGACTGTTGGCAATAGTGATTGTAACACCTAATGGTCAGGGCTGGGAGAATTCAGCTGTCAAGGGAGGACAGCAATCACAGCGTAATCTTTTTTAAAAGCCTCATGATTTAAGTGCCAATCTCAAGATTCTAAGGTATCACTCCTGATCGCTGAGATTAGGGGATTCATCTGCTGATATCTGCACTTCTGCCCCCCAGGCTCGACCCGGCCGTGAGGCTCTCATCCCTGGACATCTCCCACATCGACCTCCTGAATGAGACGTGGGCCTTTGGGGGGAATGACAAGAGCAGGAGGTACCTGACCAGCCTGATCCGCTACTTCCCCAGCATCTGCCTCCTGGATGCCGCCAGCCGCCCTGTCAGCTGGATCCTTTCAGACCCGTTTGGTGCCATGAGGCACAGCTACACCCTTGCCCAGCACCGGGGACGCGGTTACAATGGGGTGCTGAACAACTTGCTTGCCAAGCGGCTGCAAGCACTAGGCTATCCCTGCTACGGCCACGTGGCCCTGGACAACTACCCCATGCAGAGGCTGCAGGAGAGGCAGGGCTTCCAGCGCCAGCCCACCTTGTGCCAGTTCATCCTCCACAACGCAGCACTGCATAGAGCCCCCACCTTAACCCCCAGCCCAGCACCGGGCACAGCCCCCGCCTGAGTCCCCAGCCCAGCCACCCAGGGGACCTGCCAGGCTGGGGCTAAGGGAAGCCAAGGGAGGAGGGTGCGGGAGTCTGGAGATCAGTGTTAGGCTCAATGGAACCAGCAACATCTCCCAGCTCCAGCCTCACATGGTGTCTGCTACCCACCGCCTCTCAGCACCATACGCAGCTTTCCAGGCTCTGTCCTAGTCTCCCAAACCCCATTACCTGCCCTCCTGGGTGGACCCCAGTCCCCCAACCCCATACATGTAGCACCCCCATCCCAGTTCCACTTTCAGCTCAATGATCTTCCATCCAGTCAAGTTACATGCTCACCTGCCTCCTGCTTCTGCTCTGCTCCTCCTTCCCTGCTGTCTCTGGGACATCCTGCTCAGCGTATTGCATCTCTAACTCATCCACAATTGGTGTCTCAGCCTCCCCCCACCCTGCCAGAGACATCTCCCCCTGGATCTCTCTCTCCAATGCTTCCCTGGGGCTTGTCACATCTCTCTCCATTGCTGCCTGCTCTCATCAGCTCTTTTCCCCTCTACTGGACAATACAAGCCACAGTAGCTTTAAATGTGGAGGGGGTGCGGGAGGGGGGGCCGCTGAAAAATCGGTCCCCATTAGGCAACATCTCCTTGAGCACAGCATGCTGGGCATGATGCTTCTAACCCATGATGCATCTGGCTGGTCCGCATTGATACTAACCAGCCCGAGAGTGTTCCTATGCCGAGGACTCCCTCAAGGGCCAGTCTGTCTCAGTAACTCAAGGGTTAAATACCTGCCGGGGATGTTGATTATCTTCAAACCAAACTTCACTACCCCCAAGGGCTCCTGGCCTGAGGTCACACCCAAAAGCAGTCTAGACCCAAAAGCAAGCCAGACGTGTTCAATTCAGTACCACACAGACAGGACACCGAAATGCCCTTAATTCCACCCACCAGCATTGACAGATAGCAGGAAGCGTTTCGGGCTTTGTGATCCCAGCTGTGATTGAACTGATTGTTGAAGACACCTTTGAGTATTTCCCCTTTCGGCGGCACTCCCCGGCACGGCTGGGACCACTCGGGTGAGGGGGAAGGCAGAATTACAGCTAGGGCCACACAACAGTTTCCCATTTTTCAACCCACTTTTCCAATGAAATTTTCCCGAAAAAGTTTCTGCTTCTTCCCAGAGTGTCGGCTTTGTGTCCAGACACTGAAGGCCTGAAAACCAATGTGATCTGGGTGCGTAAGCCGGTCTGCAGGGTGGTGTCTGCAGCAACAAGGGTCAGGTCAAATATCTAGGGCTTCCTTTGGAAAACTAACCACTAGCACTAGTTGGAGCCGACCGACCAAATTTCTAGGATAACTAAATATTTTCCCTGGAGGGACCTTAAAAGGCAGAGTGAGTGTGTGTGAAAGAAGAGCTTTGTTAGAGGCGACGGGGAAACCAGCACCCAACTGGGGAGAGCACAGCAATGACAACTCACCTCTCTGCAGTTATGAATAATAAGTAAACACCCAGTCCTGCCCCTTAGTGTCTCCAGCTGTGTCCTCTGATTCAGTTCCCCACCCACAACCACTGAACAGATGCCCCTTCAGCAGCGGTTTCCTCCCCCGCTACGCCCCACTCACGGTTTGGTGTCAGATGTTTGTCTCGTCCCAGAGCCTGGCATCAGACAGGCTTGTGCCCTATGCTTTGAGAAATGCCAGCTGGGCCAGCCCCCAGGCTCCACCACCCCACCCAGCTCTGGTGATTTCAGCCTCGTTTGCACGGGGTAAGGGAGGGGTGCCCAGGGCTCCCTCAGCCCTGCTGCCACCCGCTGCCACTTTGGCGAAGGGCCACCTCGGTGCTGCCTCCCAAAGGAGACTTTTCTGACTTTGTAAAATCTGCCCCCCCATGACTCTGGCAGATCCACGGTGCTGTGATGTACATGTACACAGAGTTCTACAGAGGACGAGCTGTGCAGAATGGGCGCTATCAACTGGGGCCAAACCTTCTGTATCCACATTAATGTCTGGGTGTCTCACCCTGAGCCCCACAGCCACTGCATGTCCCCGCACCTTCTGGGTCCAAACCACAGCAGCCCCATTCTCTGCGTCTCCAGGTCCTCCCCAGCTGCTCCCGTATGCCCCATGGGGTCATGCTGCTGGGCAGGGATTGGCTCACTTCATGCAGGCCCCCTTTCATGAGACCTGTGTGCTGGTGGATTGGCTTGGTCCCCTCTCCTCCCCACCTGCTGGTCTGGTCCCCCCACAGACACGTTCCCCATTCAGGGCTCCCACTGCTCAGGGTCTGTTGCCGCCCCCTGAAGGGCACCAGGACGGGGGCGTATGAGGGACATGGCTGGGGCCAATGGTGTGCAGCTGGAGGCATCCAACCATTTCACCTACCCCTGCCCGATCCCAGCACCATGCCTGAGATCCGGTCAGTGTCTGCCTGGGGGTGGGCACAGGGGTTGGACAGCTTCACTGGAAGGCAGCTGGCCCCACTCCTCCCCCTGTCTGAGCCCCAGGCCAATGGAAGCATCCCACCGGGATTGAAACTGCCCAGACAGCCTGCTCTCTGGCTGCTCAGGGACCCTGCAGACACTAGAGAGCTCAGGCACGGGGTGCTTGGGGTGGGTGGGTGACATTACACTCCATATTCTTTATGAAAATATGCTTATGATATGGACATGACATAACTGAGATGTGCTTTATGCAAGATGGCTCATGTGAGGTATCCTTGGAAACGTTATGATTTACTGAATGTGATTATCCAATTTGTAAGCCTGGATCATTTCCGTATCTGAAGTTAGGAATATTGACTCTGTATCTGTATTTCAAATGTGTTACTTTGGTTGTCACCCCCAACTAGCCCTTCAGGTACAACAATGGAAAAGCCAGACAGGGCTAATGGCCCATTAGCAAAGGCAATGGACTGTGAAAGAGCTTAGTCTTCCTGTGGATGCTCCAGACAGGCTACGAGTAATGGCTGCCACAGCCCTGCAGAGACATGGGTCTGAGTCATCGGGTACTGGACCCACCCCTTGGAAGGCCAGTGTTCTTCCACTGGGAGACAAAGGGCTCCCGCCCTAGACAAGACCTATATAAGGCAGGGGAGTGACATGATCATGAGCATGGGAGGGCGTCCAGTCTGTGCATGGAAATACCTGAAGTCTCAAGCTGCAGGCCAGTGCAGCTGCCTTTCAAGACTGTCTGTAATCTACCTGGAACAATATTTAGAGTGAGAAATTACATTTTATAACCCGTTTCTTTAGTGAATCAAACTTAGTTGCTTAGTAACCTGCTTTGTTCTGTTTGCCACCCCTTTAACCACTTAAAATCTGCCCTTTAGAGTTAATAAAATTTGCTTTGTTTATTATTAAACCCAATTTCTGTAATTTCTAACTGTGGGGTGGGGAAGGGGAAGAAGTTGTGCATATCTTCCTCCACATTGAGGGAGGGGGCGATTTTATGAGCTTGTGTTGTACAGATTTCTCTACAGCGCAAGACAATATGGCTTTGGGTCTGCACTCCAAGGGAGGTGGACTCCTGAGTGCTGGGGCAAGTCCCTTAAGCTGAGGCTTCCCAGAGCTGATCTCAGTGTCTGTGTAATTCTGCAGTTGGGTGTGGCCCTGCCTCTGTGTGTGCTGGAGGAGGCTTAATAGCCTGGCTCAGCAAGACAGGTAAAAATGAAGCCCATGCTGGCAGAACAGGGTATCCCAGCACAACAGGTGGCGTCCCAAAGGGTGGCAACTGATATCAGAGGGGCCCTGGTTCAGCCCCCACATAGGGACCCCCCAACAGCAGGGCTGTCATTTCAGAAAATCCTGGCAGGTACAGGGAGAAAAGCTGTGTTGGAACATTACAGGCGATCCTTTATTCTGAAAACACAGATAAGGCAAAAAGTGGAGCAGAGAGACCCATGGGCGGAGGGCATAACAAGGTCTAGAAGGGCAATGGCCCCCCTTGCTCCATAGCAAGTGATGCACCTGCCCAAGTGCTGCTCGATCCACAGCCCTGGAGATCTGCACTCTGGCAAGCAGCCCAGACAGAGCACGGACAGCTATCGCACATTAACCTGCTAAACATGAAGTGGCCCTAAGGGGGAAATGAACAGAGCCGGCAGTACCTGGCCAACCTGATCCCCTACTTCCCCCGCTGTTACCTCCTGGACTCCAAAGGCCACCCCACCATCTGGAATGTCATGGACCCCTTTGGTGTCATGTGTGACATTCTGTATCTTGGGGGGGGGGGCAACCTGGAACCCCCATGGTCCTCATTTATATATGAGGGTGACCTTGCATATAAAGTAGGCCATGTGAGATATCAGGGGAAAGGTTATGATCTCCTGAAAGTCATTTTCCTACCCATATCTGTATATCATTAATGCATATGAAGTTCTGAGAATTGTGTTGCATGGTTGTCACTAAAACATACTGTAAGTTTGGGAATCAGCCAGATATTAGCCCCCCAGAGACAACAGCGAGGAAAGTAACCAGTGCCCGGGCGGGGTGTCAAACAACCCATCAACAGCCATTGTACAGCAGCCACACCCCACCCACACCAAGGGAATTGCTCAACCTTGCTTGGGGACTCAGCAATGCCCTCACGGCATGCCTGGACGTGTGTCTCCAAGCACATGGGACTGAGGGTATAAAACATAACACAGGGACCCCATGCTTGGCCTTTTCTCCTGCCCCCACCTGTGCTGCAAGCAACAAAGACTCACAGAAGACCGAAGACTCCAGCAGAGGAGACTAGTCCAGATTTCAAGGGTGAAATCTGCGTACCATAAACTGCAATAGACAGTGGGATGAGAAAAACTGCTTAATCTAGATGTTGCCCAGTTTAATAGGGTTGCCCAGTTTAAGTATTTAGACTGCGTACTTAGATTTTATTTTCCTTTGGTAACTAACTCTGACCTTTTGCCTATCGCTTATAATCACTTAAATCTCTCTTTTGTAGTCAATACATTTGTTTAACACTTTTATCTTTACCAGTGAGTTTTCCTGAAGTGTGTGGTAAATCTGATCAGGTTTTGAAAACGCTGGTGTATATCCATTTTCAATTGATGAAGTGGGGTAGGATGAGGATCTGGGACCAACTAATACATTTGCACTGCTGTGAAAGTAAAATGAATTATAATGTAGTTATAGAATGGATTAAAGAAATGTTGTTTGTTCATCTATGTCAGGAGAAAGGATTCCTAGAAAACAGTTGTCAGGAAGAGAAACATTAAGGAATAAGCGACAAAGAGTTCTGTGGCACCTTATAGACTAACAGACGTATTGGAGCATAAGCTTTCATGGGTGAATACCCAATTCTTCGGATGCATCCGAAGAAGTGGGTATTCACCCACGAAAGCTTATGCTCCAATACGTCTGTTAGTCTATAAGGTGCCACAGAACTCTTTGTCGCTTCTACAGATCCAGACTAACACGGCTACCCCTCTGATTAAGGAATAAGACAATGGGTCCACTTAAGACTAACGGTGGAACATTAGCTAGGAGATCGGTAAAAGTTCGTATGCAAATGAGATATGTATATATGACCCCAGGTAAATTTATCAGTTTTTGCCCCCTTTGTTTTCTTGTTAAGTGTGCTCCCCCTTATCTGTAGAAATAAGATAGTTTAAGCCTTTGCATGGCACTCAGATATATCTGGGTGCATTGGCAAAGCGCTTTGCTAATAAACAGAGTGGTTTGACAAATTTTGTGAGTCTTGAATCTGACTTTGACAATTTGGAGGTCCCACTGAGATGGCAACCGTCTTCACTGGGGCTGTGTGATTCCTGACCGTTCTTAGGACGACCGTGACAGCTGGCTCCTGGGCATTTGGCCCGAGCGGTCCTCCGCTGGAACGGAAGGGTGCACGACCACAGTGAAGTCTACGCCATCGAACCTGTTTGTTCCCACTGTGTTCTGGTAGGGATCCTGGGATCTGACATCAGGAATCTGGTCAGGTAATTATTTCTGTGTTTTGTCCGGACTGAGGACTGTCTTGTCTCTGTGTCTATCCGTTCTCCCTGTGGAGTGTTTGAGTCTGGGCGCCATCTCCATCTGGGGATCGGACGACCAAAGGGTTCCTGTCCCCGCGGTCTGAATGAGTGAAATCTGCACAATCGCAGCCGCACCACGCCTTGGGTAAAACCCTTGGTGTGAAAGCAAGGGCGATTGAGGCAGTAGCCTGTGGGCTCCTTTTGTGTGTTGCACCGGGCATCGCTCTGACGAACCCGATTTTCCTTCTTGTGTGATTGGTGTGTAAAGTCCTCCTGTATGGGTAACCAGACGTCTAAGTTGGGACAGTTCCCTAAAGGAATGCTGGCTCATTTAATGTATTTTAGGAAGGGTTCGGACTCCTGTAAATTTCTGGAAAAATGGTCTAGGCTAACTCAGGAGAATCCCAAAACTCAGTGGCCACTGTTAGGATCTTGGGACAAAGACCGAGTAGACATCTTAAAAAACAAACTCGGCCAACCTAAAACTAAATTGGCAAAAGGAGAGGTTGATTGTTTCATGCAGTGGTGGGAAGAGGCAAATCAGAGGTGGACAGAATCAAAACTTGCCTCTCTCAAAGATTAAAATGATAAGTTAAAAGCTTTACTAGAAGACTTTTCTCCCGCCACCAGACCGAGCGCTCCCCTTTACCCCGTTCTCTGAGAAGACCAGGATCGATCCCAACCCACTTCATACTCCCGTCTCATTGTGGGAAAGGACGAAGAAAACCCCTTGTTAAATTCTGGGGACGACGATGAGGAAGACGCATTAATTGGCTTGGCAGTCTTGCATCGGATCAATAGGCGGTCACAACAACTCCCAGGGGTCTCCAGTTCAGACCAGTCCGGATCGTCCAATACCACACAGGCCCATTCCTCCGGTACCGCTCAGACCCATAAAGACCCCCAAAACCCTCCAGTCTGCCTGATTCCTCTGTTTTCCCCCATACATACGAAGAGAGCCTGGACACTGATTGGGCCCAACGCTTACACTCTGGCTCTAAACCTATCCAGGCTCCCCTCCGCATCCTGCATACTGGGGGCCAACAAGACGGTCCCACTTGGAGCTATAAACCCTGGACTCGTACAGAGCTCCTTTCAATTGTAAAAGGCTTTCCAAAGCCCCTGGAAAATCCTACCAAATTTGCAGTGGAATTTTTGTTAGTGTACGACACCTATGAACCCTCTGAAGCAGACCTTCTGCACCTGTGCAAGCTACTTGTAACCTCTATCGAGCATGAAATATGGCTCACAGCAGCCAATTGGCCCATCAGTGAGCGCCATTCTACTTTGCCAGACACCAGTCCTGACGCTGAATACCGAAAAAAGGGTAAAGACCGAGCTAAAAACCTACATGAGGCCATCCCTTGAGTATAGACTCCAAAAACAAACTGGACAGCCATATATTACTGTAAGCAGCGACAGGGAGAAAGTCCGGGCGACTATCACACCCGGCTGACTGATGTTTTTCTGCAACATTCCAGTATATAGCAACCGGGTGAAAATGGGAAGGGCACCCTGGCTCATGCGTTTGTTAATGGCCTCCTATCTGCTATTGGCAGTATGCTAAAGCGAATAAGTGTCGGGTGGGAGACTGAAAGCATGGATAAATTGCAATCAGTGGCAGAACACTGCCATCGCACTCTAGAGGGAAAGGAGGAACAATCTTCCCAAAAGTTAATGGCCCTGCAAATACAGCATTATTCAGGGCAGGGCAATCAGTACTGGGGATGGGGATGTGGTCGCGGGAGGGGCCGTGGAACTGGATTTTCGGGTTTAAGGAATGTTTGTAATTACTGTAAATAACCCGGACATTGGAAAAATGAGTGTCCGCGCCAGCCTAGAAGCTCTGTAAACAACCAGCTAGACCCCCTGTCGGCACAGCCCGACAGTTCCCAGCCTTACTTTGTCCCACAGCAGTGACAGAAAGCTGGGGAACCTCAGGAAATTTTAGCTCCTTTATTACCTCTCACTCCCACGGGTGAATGTGCTTTGACATTGGGGGGAGAGGGATAGCTCAGTGGTTTGAACATTGGCCTGCTAAACCCAGGCTTTTGAGATCGATCCTTGAGGAGACCATTTATGGATCTGGGGCAAAAATTGGGGATTGGTCCTGCTTTGAGCAGGGGGTTGGACTAGATGACCTCCTAAGGTCCCTTCCAACCCTGATATTTTATGATTATCAATGATCTTTCTCTCCCTTTCCTTGTTGACACAGGAGCTTTGCTCTTTGCAGTTCGTACTGCCAACCTGCCTGCGGTTCCCCGCTCCGAAAAAAACACGTGTCCGCTGTGGGCATTACGGGAGTCCCAACCACTTATCCTCTTTCTAAACCTCTACCGGTCCAGGTTGGTCCCCTTTCCGCGGACCATGCATTCCTCGTCTCTGATTCCACTCTGGTGAACCTTTTGGGTTGGGACCTGTTATGTAAACTTGACTGTACCATCTACTGTTCCCCGGATGGTGTCTACTTACAAATCCCCCTGTCCTATCTGAGTGATTCTGTAGCCTCCCTGCTGTCTGAAACGCCCCTTTCCACTCTGGTTCCCTGCTGCCCATTGATCCTGTCCCTTGAGCTCCTAATTTCACAGGTCCCATCCTCCCTGTGGCCAACCCACCCGTCTGAAGTGGGCCGCTTAAATACTGACCCCGTCTGCATTACTGTTGACTCCGCCAAAGCTATGCCTCGCCTGTCTCAATACCCTTTAAACCCCCAAGCAGAGGCTGGCATTGCTCCAGTCATGACCGCCCTGTGGGAACAAGACATTATTGTCCCCTGCTCGAGGCCCTGTAACACCCCTATTGTCCCAGGTCGAAAACCTGATGGTAAATCGTGGCGGTTTGTTCAGGATCTTAGGGCCATTAACCGCATTGTCACACCTGCCTTTCCTGTTGTCCCTAACCCAGCGACGATTCTGGCTTCTATCCCACCAGATGCAACTCATTTTACTGTTGTTGATTTGTGCTCTGCTTTCTTTTCTGTCCCGGTTCACCCTGACTCCCAGTTCCTGTTTGCCTTTTCTCACAAGGGGCAACAGTACACATGGACCACGCTTCCCCAGGGGTATACTGAAAGCCCGTCTTACTTTTCCCAAGCATTAGCCCGAGACCTTGCTGACCTTGTTTTCCCGTCCAGGTCCACACTAGTCCAATATATAGATGATCTAGTCCTCTGTTCCCCTTCATTGTCTGCCTCAGAAACTGATTCTTTAGTGCTCCTTACTGCCCTAGCAACTAAGGGTCACAAGGCTTCTCGCTCTAAACTACAACTCTGTCAAGCTTCTGTCACATACCTTGGCTTTCTCCTCTCCCAGGGTTCCCGTGCACTTTCTCCCACCCGCGTCCAAGCTATCCTTAGTGTTTCCAGACACCGCTCCCCATGCCAGGTCCGGAAGTTTTTAGGCATGGCTGGATTTTGCAGACAATGCATTCCTCAATATGACTCCCTTGCAAAAACTCTCCAGGAACTCACTCGATTCTCTGTGCCTGACCCCATGCCATGGACCCCTGAGGCTGATTCTGCCTTTGTTTCACTCAAACAGGGTTTGGCTTCTGCCCCCACCTTAGGGCTGCCTGACTATTCTAAGCCTTTTACCCTTTTCTGCCACGAACAATCTGAGAGTGCACTTGGAGTTCTCACTCAGATGCATGGAGAAAAGAACTGCCCAGTGGCTTATTTCTCTGCCAGTTTGGACTCTGTTGCCCAAGGCTTACCCCCCTGCCTGCGTGCTGTGGCTGCCACAGCGCGCCTAGTCGAAATGTCTGAATCCCTTGTTCTCCGCTCTCCTCTTACCCTCATGATCCCTCACTCTGTGGAAACTCTCCTGCTACAACGTAACACAGGCCACCTCTCCTCCACACGCCTTACCAGGTATGAACTTTTACTGCTATCAGCTTCGTATATCACCGTAAAGCATTGTTCTCAGTTAAACCCTGCCACTCTCCTTCCTTTGTCTAATGACGGTGATCCCCACGACTGCCTTGCAACTGTCTCTGCTGTCACCTTCCCACGCTCTGACCTTTCTGGTGTCCCTCTCCCTAACTCTGACCTTGTTTTATTTACTGATGGTTCCTGTTTTCGAGACAACCAAGGTCGTCTCCTTGCAGGATACGCTGTAGTTTCACTCTCTGACACCCTGGAAGCTGAGCCTTTACCTTCTGTAACCTCAGCGCAAGTCGCTGAATTAGTTGCCCTCACCCGTGCCTGCTTTTTGGCGGAGGGATGCTCCGCCACCATTTACACTGACTCCCGCTACGCTTTTGGGGTTGTACATGAGTTTGGCACCCTCTGGCAAACTCGGGGTTTCCTTACCTCCGCTGGTACCCCTATTAAAAATGGGCCCTACATCGCTGCCCTTCTGTATGCAGTTTTATTTCCAGCTGCCTTAGCTATTGTTAAGTGCCCTGGCCCCTCAATGGCAGATACTGGTGTTGCTAAGGGTAATGCATTTGCTGACACCTTTGCTAAACATGCTGCTGCCATAGAAACTTCCCCAGATGCATTTCTAGGTTCCCTTTCTGTTTCTATACTGCCACCGTCCCTCACTGACCTCACCCTGCTCCAAGACTCTGCCCCCGAAACCGAGAAAGAATCCTGGGTTGCCCAAGGTTGCTCTCTACATCCTGATTCCCTTTGGCGTTCGCCTACTGGCACCTTTGTAGCCCCCTTTTCACTCTACCCGTCTCTGGCCGCTCTGCTACACGGTGTTTTGCATGTCGGAAAGGAGGGGATGGTCTCTGCTGTAACTAAGACAGGACGGTGGGCCCCCATTTTAGCTCTTTTGCAGCCTGCCACTGTGCAGCCTGTACCACTTGCCAAAGCCATAATATTGGTAAACCTGTAAAAGTGGCCCAAGGGTTACGGGGCCTGCCTCAAGCACCGTTCTTGCATTGGCAACTTGATTTTGTACAAATGAGGGCAGGGGGCTGGACTTGACCTCTCGAGGTCCCTTCCAGCCCTAGAATCTATAAATGAAAAATGTTTGTGTCAACAATATGAATTTATATTGGTTATGGTATGTTTAGTCTCTGGTTGGATTGAAGCCTTTCCTTGTCACAAGGCTGACTTACTGTCTGTTGTCAAATGTTTGTTAAATCATATTATACCTGCCAAGGGAATTCCTGCTACTCTGTCCAGTGATCAGGGTACACATTTACTGGATTTTGACACTGTCTATCTTGAGCAGCGCAAGATTCCTGAGGTACAGTGCTGGGAGCTCAGGGGATTTGGCTGGTGCCTTTCCCTGTGTGATTCATGAGTGGCTCTGGGAGCATTCATGCTATCTAGCTGGGCGTGTGTGACATTTTCTGATTAAAATATGACCATATAGATCCTTGTTGCAGCCGCTGTTATATATTTGCAGCAAATATTGTACAAAGGTTGTCAAGTGAGGTGTCTATGAAAAGGTTATGATTGGCTGGGTATGATTATGCTATCTGTGTGCATGTATCATTTTTGTATTTGAAGTTATAAGTACTGGCTCTATACTTGGATTTCAAATGTTGGCTCCTGGAGTACCGCCCACAAGGTAGCTATCCAGAACATCTTGGAGGGACTATTCAAGTTAAGCAGTTCATCAAGAAACACTTGGTTGACAATGGACTATGGGAGACGCCCATCTATACAGAGTAGACTGTCATGTAAATGTGCTGTCTGGAGTGTAGGTAATGGCTTCCTGGAATGACTGAGGGAAATTGGGCATAAACATGTGACTTGGAAGTAATCACTTTTCTACTTAGCACTTTCCTTACAGCACATTTCACATCCCTGTTCCTCAGGCTGAAGATCAGGGGGTTCAACATGGGGATCACTATCGTATAGAACACAGAGGCTATTTTATCCGTATCCAGTGAGTAGCTGGCACTGGGTCACAAATACATGAAGAAAATTGTCGCATGGAATAGAGTAACAGCTGTCAGGTGGGAGGCGCAGGTGGTGAATGCTTTATGCCTGCCCTGGACAGAATGGATCCACAGCACAGCAATAACAATAAGAATGTATGAGATGATGATGATCAGAAATGTGCCCATTTCAAACAAACTGCCACAAGTAAAGAGAAGCCTCTTGTTGACAGAGACATCAATGGAGGAGAGTTGCAGGAGGGAGGTGAGATCACAGGAAAAGTGATTGATGACATTGGAATCACAAAAGGATAAACACAAGCAGTTTGCAGAGTTTATCAAAGAGTTAATCAAGCTCCAGAAATACGACCCAACCACCAGAGTTATGCGGACCCTCTTGGTCCTGGTGACTCTGTAGAGCAGTGGGTTACAGATGGCAACATAACGATCATACTCCATCACAGCCAGGAGGAAGATCTCAGTGGTGACAAACACAACAAAGAAGCCATATTGCTTAATGCACTTGCTATGAGAAATGGCTTTGCTTTCCACTAAGGAATTGACCAGCATATTGGGAGCAATGGTGGAGAAATAACAAACATCTAATAAAGACAATTTACTGAGGAAGAAGTACATGGGCGTGTGGAGTTGTGGGTTGATCTGAATTACCAAGATCATCCCTATATTCCTGTAGGCGTTTCAGCCCCTCCTCCGGGGCAGCTAGGGACCAGACCGCCTCGCTAGTTCAGTCAGGTGTTGGGGAATTAGCCTGGTTGTGCAGTAGAGTCAGCGGCTCAGGCCCTCCTAGAGAGGGGCCGAGCAAACAATTCATGGTTAGCAAGCCCAGACCCTGGGTCAGGGTGGGCGATAACAATGAATGGCTCAGGCCCTCAGGCAGAGGCTGAGCAAACAGTAGGTCAGTAGCAAGCCCAGGTCCTGGCTCCGGAGGACCTGGGAGAGGGGGAGCCTGCCACCCGCACGTTGGGTGGCAGGGGGGACGCAGGCCCACCCACTCCACTGCATCCCAGCCCAGGGCCCTAGCAGCGGCAGAGGACCCGCTGCTGTGTCAGTGGGGATCCTGGCCACAACACACTGACATCGGCTCCGAAAGTATTGCAGCCAGACTTGGGTCGGCTGCCAACCTCCCCCTCTCTGGATACCTGGGTCAGGGTGGCATCCTCCACGGGGTCACACGCCATGGGCTCCTTGGGGTAACTGGTGAGCGGCAGGCTTGGTGGATCCTCGGGTTAATGGGTGAGCAGCTGGCTTGGCTGGCCAGGCCAGTCCTCGGGTTGGCTGCTGGTCGCTGTGGCCTCCCAGCTGGGAGCGATACCACAGGCATCCGGCCTCTCCAATGGCTGGGCTTCAACTGAGTTCTGAGGACCCGCTTTTGTACTTCCTGTCCTGCGCCTTGACCTCTGAGTGGCAGGCGCAGGATTCTCTGGCTCCTCCCACTTTGGTGTCCAGAGAGGCTCATCCCTCTCCGGGGCGGCTGGAGACCACACCACCTCGCTACAATTCCCCAACAGGGTGATGAGATATATGAGAAAAAACGGGACAAAGAGAGGGACCTGCAGCTCCAGATGATCTGTTAATTCAACAAGAATGAACCCGGTCACTGTGGTGTGATAGACGAATGGCTGGAAACAAACTTCCTTGTTCTCTGCAAGGAAAAATAATTAATCATAATGCTTATAGAAACTGATTTACATTTATACAGCACTCTGGGCAGACTCCGGACTTTTGAGTGCCCCATAGAATCATAGAATCATAGAATCTCAGGGTTGGAAGGGACCTCAGGAGGTCATCTAGTCCAACCCCCTGCTCAAAGCAGGACCAAACCCAATTAGATCATCCCAGCCAGGGCTTTGTCAAGCCTGACCTTAAAAACCTCGAAGGAAGGAGATTCCACCACCTCCCTAGGTAACCCATTCCAGTGCTTCACCACCCTACTAGTGAAAAAGTTTTTCCTAATATCCAACCTAGACCTCCCCCACTGCAACTTGAGACCATTACTCCTTGTTCTGTCATCTTCTACCACTGAGAACAGTCTAGATCCATCCTCTTTGGAACCCCCTTTCAGGTAGTTGAAAGCAGCTATCAAATCCCCCCTCATTCTTCTCTTCTGCAGGCTAAACAATCCCAGTTCCCTCAGCCTCTCCTCATAAGTCATGTGCTCCAGCCCCCTAATCATTTTTGTTGCCCTCCGTTGGACTCTTTCCAATTTATCCACATCCTTCTTGTAGCGTGGGGCCCAAAACTGGACACAGTACTCCAAATGAGGCCTCACCAGTGCCGAATAGAGGGGAATAATCACGTCCCTCCATCTGCTGGAAATGCCCCTACTTATACAGCCCAAAATGCCGTTAGCCTTCTTGGCAACAAGGGCACACTGTTGACTCATATTCAGCTTTTCGTCCACCGTAACCCCTAGGTCCTTTTCTGCAGAACTGCTGCCCAGCCATTCGGTCCCTAGTCTGTAGCAGTGCATGGGATTCTTCCGTCCTAAGTGCAGGACTCTGCACTTGTCCTTGTTGAACCTCATCAGATTTCTTTTGGCCCAATCCTCTAATTTGTCTAGGTCCCTCTGTATCCTGTCCCTACCCTCCAGCGTATCAACCACTCCTCCCAGTTTAGTGTCATCTGCAAACTTGCTAAGGGTGCAGTCCACACCATCCTCCAGATCGTTGATGAAGATATTGAACAAAACCGGCCCCAGCACCGACCCTTGGGGCACTCCACTTGATACCGGCTGCCAACTAGACATGGAGCCATTGATCACTACCCGTTGAGCACGACCATCCAGCCAGTTTTCTATCCACCTTACCGTCCATTCATCCAGCCCATACTTCCTTAACTTGCTGGCAAGAACACTGTGGGAGACTGTATCAAAAGCTTGGCTAAAGTCAAGAAATAGCACATCCACTGCTTTCCCCTCATCCACAGAGCCAGTTATCTCATCATAGAAGGCAATTAGGTTAGTCAGGCATGACTTGCCCTTGGTGAATCCATGCTGACTGTTCCTGATCACTTTCCCCTCCTTTAATTGGTTCAGAATTGATTCCTTGAGGACCTGTTCCATGATTTTTCCAGGGACTGAGGTGAGACTGACTGGCCTGTAGTTCCCCGGATCTTCCTTCTTCCCTTTTTTAAAGATGGGCACTACATTAGCTTTTTTCCAGTCATCCGGGACCTCCCCCGATTGCCATGATTTGTCAAAGATAATGGCCAATGGCTCTGCAATCACATCGGCCAACTCCTTTAGCACCCTCGGATGCAGTGCATCCGGCCCCATGGACTTGTGTTCGTCCAGCTTTTCTAAATAGTCCCGAACTACTTCTTTCTCCACAGAGGGCTGGTCACCTCCTCCCCATACCGTGCTGCGGAGTGCAGCCGCCTGGGAGCTGACCTTGTCTGTGAAGACAGAGGCAAAAAAAGCATTGAGTACACTAGCTTTCTCCACATCCTCTGTCACTAGGTTCCCTCCCTCATTCAGCAAGGGGCCCACACTTTCCTTGACTTTCTTCTTCTTGCTCACATACCTGAAGAAACCCTTCTTGTTACTCCTAACATCTCCGGCTAGCTGCAACTCCAAGTGTGATTTGGCCTTCCTAATTTCACTCCTGCATGCCTGAACAATATTTATATACTCCTCCCTGGTCATTTGTCCAATCTTCCACTTCTTGTAAGCTGCTTTTTTGTGTTTAAGACGAGCAAGGATTTCACTGTTAAGCCAAGCTGGTCGCCTGCCATATTTACTTTTCTTTCTACACCTCGGGATGGTTTGTTCCTGCAACCTCAATAAGGAGTCTTTCAAATACAGCCAGCTTTCCTCGACTCCTTTCCCCCTCATGTTATTCTCCCAGGGGACCTTGCCCATCAGTTCCCTGAGGGAGTCCAAGTCTGCTTTTCTGAAGTCCAGGGTCTCTGTTCTACTGCTCTCCTTTCTTCCTTGTGTCAGGATCCTGAACTCAACCATCTCATGGTCACTGCCTCCCAGGTTCCCATCCACTATTGCTTCCTCTACTATTTCCTCCCTGTTTGTGAGCAGCAGGTCAAGAAGAGCTTTTCCCCTAGTTGGTTCCTCCAGCACTTGCACCAGGAAATTGTCCCCTACACTTTCCAAAAACTTCCTGGATTGTCTGTGGACCGCCGTATTGCTCTCCCAGCAGATATCGGGGTGATTAAAGTCACCCATGAGAACCAGGGCCTGTGATCTAGTAACTTCTGTTAGTTGCTGGGAGAAAGCCTCATCCACCTCATCCCCCTGGTCTGGTGGTCTGTAGCAGACTCCCACCACGACATTACCCATGTTGCTCCCACTTCTAAATTGAATCCAGAGACTCTCAGGTTTTTCTGCAGTTTCATACTGGAGCTCTGAGCAGTCATACTGCTCTCTTACATACAACGCAACTCCCCCACCTTTTCTGCCCTGCCTATCCTTCCTGAACAGTTTATATCCATCCATGACAGTACTCCAATCATGTGAGTTATCCCACCAAGTCTCTGTTATTCCAATGACATCATAATTCCTTGACTGTGCCAGGACTTCCAGTTCTCCCTGCTTGTTCCCCAGGCTTCTTGCATTTGTGTATAGGCATTTAAGATAACTCACCGATCGTCCATCTCCCTGTGAGCGCTGGAAATAGCTGCAAGATCTTCATAGGGTAGGCAGTAGACAAATTAAAACAGTCTGGAATGCACAGCAAAAGTATGACCTTAATGTACATAGTGCATCTGTAACCCGCTGGTTAGTATGTGTTATGGATGTGCCATTCACTGCCTGATGTACAGAGGATGTGTGTCTGTTATAGCCCATTGCTTCAATGGCTGGTTCTTTAGCCAAGATCTAGACACTCCTGTTTTGCATTCTAGAGAGTCCTAGTTCAGTGCCTCTTGTTGGTTAACATGGTAACTGTCATTCATATGAATTACTGTAACATCATCAATTGTATGATCACATCGCATACCTGAAATAGTATATTTTATAAATAAATCTAAATCCTTCAATCTACAAGTTGTTAGAATCCATTGTGACGGCACAGTAGTTAATGCACTTACTCTCAAAATAACCCAGTAGCGTAGCCGGGGGGGAGCAGGGGGAGCAGCCTCCCCCTTGAGCAGAAGCGGCGGAAGCGGCGCCTTTTTTTTAGCAGCACTAAAAAAAGGCGCCGCTTCTTTTTAAGCGCCGCTTCTTACACTCACCCGGCCGCGCTCCGGGTCTTCAGCGGCATTTCGGCGGTGGGTACCACCAAAGACCCGGAGTGAGCCGCCGAAGTGCCACCGAAGACACGGAGCGCCGCCGGGTGAGTACAGGGGGAGGCGCCTTTTATAGCGCAGCTCCCCCTGCGCTCCGGACCTGGCTGCTCTACTGAAATAACCCAGTGGTAGTGGGTGCAAAATTTGGTTTTGCGTCCCTTAAAACCATTCCCATGAAAATTATGCTACACTTGATATGTAGAGAACACTGAGCATGTGAAATATAACACCTCAGAATACTTATGAAAACGAACTTGCATGGACGGTGATTTAGAAATAAATTACTGTGTGAATTGTTGCAAAGACTATGACACTGTCAGTAGTGTTTTGTTAATACACTTTACTGTGAAGGAGACGTTTTCAATTAAGTAAAACAACAGGGAAAAAGACTGAAAAAGTTCAAAACCACCCACTGCCCCAGATCCACCCCAGACTTAGTTCTTTGGACATTTCCATTGAAATAGGGAGGGTCTGAGTTGGGTTATTTAGGGAGAAATAAATGACTTGATATTTTTAAAGATTGTATGTTTAAATTAATTTTAACTCAGAAATTAATTTGCAGATGCACTAGCCAATTCTCAGACAATTCATTCTTTAGTCAGGGTGTAGTGCTGTAAATACGAGGAGGACATAGCTTAAATATGTCAAGAGGCAACAACTGGACACAGATTAGTAGTAATAGCCTTGACAGTACTCATCACCATGCATTTTTGACAGGTTTCTACGCGCCGTTTGGGGCTTTTGTCCTGCCCTTCCTCCCCGTTTCCATTGGCACCGAAGTTTGGCGCCGTCAGCCATTTTGAAAAAAGTGTGTGTGTGTGTGTGTTTAAATGGGGCAAATGTTGTGTGTGTTTGTGCTTGGCTACATTGAGAGAAAAAGGTTGAAAAACTAGAGTGAGAGAAGTTTAAAGCTGAAAAAGAAAGTTTGGGTAAGGTTTAGAGAAAAAAGGGAAAGAAAGGTGATTGGATGTGATTGAGTAAGGAAAGCTGTGAGTAAGGAGAGCTGTGCATAGAGGGCAGGTTAGAAAAGAGTGTTTGTGTTCCTGAACACATGCAGAGCGAAACATCCTACCCCACAGTCCGTTGGTAGTGAAATGATAGCTGTTTTGGGCGGTGCTCCTAGGGAGCTAGCCCCTCCTTTCGGAGGACCAATCAGAGGATGTTTTACAGTTGGGTCACAGAATGCACTTGTTGAATCAGTCCTGTAGGCCCTAGATTTAGAGAGGCTCTTTACCTTACATTAAAAGCTATAAAAACAGGATTAAAAAGGAAATTTACTAAGCACATGGTAAAAAAGTGAATAAAAAGCATTAAACAATATTAAAAACTAAGGCAAAACCTGTTTAGTAAGCACATGGCCAAAAACTGGCTTTAAAAAATATTAAAAGCTAGGTTTAAAAAGGAAATTTAGCAAGCACATGATAAAAAAGTGAATAAAAGAGCATTCAGTATCAGGGTAGGTTAAGAAAAAAAGAGGCTAAAAGAAAGAACAACGGAAAGATAAAGAGCACATTGTTGAATTGAAGAGAGAAAGGGATATTTTACTTTGCCTGTTTTTCTGTAACATGAGGCATCTGCACAGTTCAGAAACTTTCAGACTTGTTATCACCGCCTTTGGATTAGACCACTGAGAGGTTGTTTTACAACCTCATTATAGAATTTATTTTTCTGAACCAATTCTATAGGCCCAAGATTTTAAACAAGAGCCAGCTTCCTTCTCCCCCTCCTCCCCTTTACCCTTCCCCCTTCCTTTTAACTGCCTTCGTCTTATCTAAAGAAACAGACCCCCAGTATTTTTCCTGCCATGTAGTTTTTTTACAAAGGGGTTTTAATAAAAGTTAAAACCATAAGCTTTTAGTAACAAACAATTTTAAAAAGTTTTTTCCTAGGTTTTAGGCTCGCACTGGTTATATTTTTTTAGTAAGCCCAATGTAAAACAGCAGGCTTTTGCAGCTGATAGCTGTGATTAGAAAGAAGAAGGCTGCTTCTTTACCTTCTTTTTAACAAACACAAGTTAGTTACATTAAGTTACATTAAGTTGAAGTTTTGTAATGGAATAAAGCCCTGCTTTATATTGACTTGAAAAGACACAGCCCTTTATTTACAGAGGTGTTTTAATAAAATAAAGCAGGCAGAATCACCCCAGGTTTAAAGCCCCAGGTTTTTAGTAACAGTTTATATCCCCCTTATTTTGTTAACCACTGGATCAGAGAGAAGAAGCTTGTTTCTTTCCCCACTTTTTAACAAAGAGCTGAAAGTCTTGGAATAAAAAACACACTCCTTCATTTAGCTCCATGGGCATAAGTGTTTTAATAAAAGGTAAGACTGCAGAAACAGTTTAGGGTTTAAAAACAAAAAAACCTGATTATAAAAGTGAGAAAAAAGTTTTAGACTAACATGGTCAGTAAGAACAATATGAAAAAAGAAGCCTTTGTGATCAGATATAAGAAAGCCCAAGGCCTGCTTTTAAAACAAAATGATACCAAAGACTTGTACTAAAAAGAACAGTAACTTTAACTGTAAATAAACTTACTATATAAAATAAGAGCTTTTTTACCCTTAAAGTTTAAAGAAGCTAAAGTATGTAATCTAGGATTCCTGCCTATTTTTTTTTCTTTAGAGGCCGTCTGCTTTGCTCTTATCTAAAGAAACAGAACCCTGTAACAAAAGGTGACCAGCACACACTATAAACAATTTAAAAACGTGTTTATTTGTAAAGTAATCGCTCAGCTGCTGAAAAATTGATAGTAAGAAATACATGTAAGGCAACCTATTTAAATAGAAGCTCCTCCTTACAATGGTAGCCCTAAACTATTGGTCAAGAGTATAATGCGCCCTCCCTCCCAGGGGTCTGATGATTTAAGACCGTTGCACCTAGAAGGCCCTGGCCCACACCGGCAGTCAAGCTTCTCGTGAAGAGACGTTATACGGTCGCTGCTATGGGTCCCAAAGAAACAAACACACCGTTGTAGCAAACGGTGTTTGAGACGAGTCATGGGAGCGGGGAGAAAGGGATGCCTGTACCCACAGGAACAATACGGCGGAGAAACACTAGGCCAGACTGCTGGGCCATGATTTGTTTGAGACTCTGGCCCCCAGAAAACCTAAACAAATCAAGTAAAGTAAGCCATAAAAATTAGGACATATGCAAAGGATTCAAAGGTTTCAAAGTCAAACACTCTCAAGTTAGGAAATGATAAGAAGATTTCTAACCATCACAAGGGGGAAGTTGTGGGACAGCCTCCCAATAGGAGTTTTGGGGGCAAACTATTTAATCAGCTTTAATAGAGAGCAGGATGAATTATGGGTGTGATTGTATGATGGAGTTGTATCTTGGGGTTGCTTGTGGTGGTGGGGGCAGGACTCAACAGCCCTGGGGTTCACTTGTGGTTTATGTCTTATGTTCCTATCGCAAAAGCTTCAAGCTTTCAGCTGGTCACTAGCCAGAGGTTAGGAAGGGATATTTTTCTGCCAATATATTCTAGGAAGGATTTTTTTAAATCTCCTTCCTCTGAAGCATCAGGGATGGCCAAGGTTGGAGCTGGTACCCTGAATGGAGAGGGCTGGTGCTCTGAGGTGGCACCGAGCATCCCCTCTCACGTGCTTGGCTGACTGATTAGTTCTGGCTCACAGGCTCAGGGTCCAATTGATCGCCACATGCGGGATTGGGAAGGAATTTTCCACCAGGTCAGATTGGCCGTGACCTCGGGGGTGGGGTCAACTTCCTCTGCACTTGCCAGGATTATCTGGGTGTCTCTCACTCACTCATTTCCCTGAGGCCTCAAGCACTGGTGCACCTGGGTCCCTGCTGTTCTCTGCCTGTGGCACATAACAGTCTAGTGACCTCCTGGTCTCCTTTACTTTGGTCTCATTTCTATTGCTGGGTTTAGTATGCAGCTGCTGGGTGGTGTTGGTGGCCTGTGATATACAGGAGGTCAGAGTGGATGATCTAGTTGCCTTAAACTGGATGACTGCGGGAGGGGCAATATTTGTCAGAAGCAATTTTTGAAGAGAGAGAATCTGCTCTGAAAGCACAGTGAGGGAGATGGAATTCAGAGTATTATCGAAGGTGTCAGTCTCTTCAAGTGAGTTAGCTTAATGGTTCAACCATCAGGGACCAATTTAATCCTTGGCTGAACACCACATGGACTTCAGTGGTTTCTGCTAGACCTGAATTTGGCTCCAAGTTTGGAGCAATAAATGTTTCATCACACTGGAGCCATAGGATCAAAATCAACCAGAACTGGTTCAGTCCTGACACCATAGCTACGAGTCTGTGCAGACACATGCCCAGTGCTAGCTATTCAATACACTGGACTACCACTGCATGGGGCATAAACCAGTGAAGTTCTGCATACATGGTGCATTCTGTAAGTGTAGGCATTAGCCCCACTGTCATTATATGGAACCCCCTCTCCTGTCACTGGGCTTATCACAGCCCTGACTCAGCCATGCAGGGCAGAAAGTCTTCTTCTGCTTAGCCCCACTCACAGCGTCAGGCTGGCCATCCAAGGGAACAGGGAACAGGAGCACCTCACCTGTGTACTTCTTCACGAGATCAGGTGGCTGTAGAGTCAGGGCCGGTGCAAGGAAGTTTTGCGCCCTAGGCAAAACTTCCTTGCACCAGCCCTGCGCTCCCCCCAGCTAACGCCACCCCCCCGAACCAGCCCCCACACCCTGGGCGCTCAGCCACCCCGCCCACCCGCGGGAGCTGAGCGGGGAGCCGGGAGGCAGGAGGCAGCTGCCCGCCGCCCCCCAAATCCTGGTGCCCTAGGCAACCACCTAGGGTCGCCTACTGCTAGCGCCAGCCCTGTGTAGAGTGCCAGGAGCCTTGGTTTCTCCCACTCTACTCAAAGTAGTTGGCTTGATCCACAGGGATGGAGTGAGCCATGCCAAACAATGGGGTGAAAAAACTTACTGCTCAGCAGAACCAAGGAGAGCATAGCAGGAATGTGACTCATTGATGCATAGATTGTTCTCTAATCTGCTCTTGGAGGGGGAGATGGGACAGCTACAGAATGATTCTTATGTGGAGATGATTGTGCAGTTATTAACTCACATGCATTTGCTATCTTCCATGCCAGAAAATGTTGCAATTCAGCAATGCTGTATTTATGCTCTGTCATTGGTTAAGTGGTTCAAAAAAGATAGGTGCTGTGTACTGCAAAGTAAAGCAGATCAGAAAAAAATGAAGTGTTTCTCATGAAAATTTCTGAAGTGTTACTTTCCCCTGCCTTGTTGTTTGTTTGTTCCCAGCTACATTTTTTTTGTACTAATTTTATTGAAAACTTAAGATATTTTGGTTTTTGGAAACTAATACCAAACCAAAAATCAAAAAAGGAAATAATTTTGGTAAATTTCTTTTTGTTTCAAACATGGGTTTTTTTAAATCATTTTTCAAAATTTGGAAAAAAAACACTAATATCAAAATAGTCCACGTTTTGGTATCAAGCAAATTTTAATTGATTCTACTGTAAAAAAAAAAAAGTGAAATTCTTTCCTGTTGTCTTTCAAGTTCTGGGAGTTTCCCCGTGAAACCAATGGGCATTGGATGCACATATGAATGACATAGACTCATAGACTCATAGACTTTAAGGTCAGAAGGGACCATTATGATCATCTAGTCTGACCTCCTGCACAATGCAGACCACAGAATCTCACCCACCCACTCCTGGAATAATCCTCTCACCTATGTCTCAGCTATTGAAGTCCTCAAATCATGGTTTAAAGACTTCAAGATGCAGAGAATCCTCCGGTAAGTGACCCGTGCCCCATGCTGCAGAGGAAGGCAAAAAAACCTCCAGGGCCTCTGCCAATCTACCCTGGAGGAAAATTCCTTCCCGACCCCAAATATGGTGATCAGCTGAACCCCGAGCATGTGGGCAAGACTCACCAGCCAGACACCCAGGAAAAAGTTCTCTGTAGTAACTTCTAACATCCCATCATTGACCATTGGTCCTATTTACCACTGATGGCAATTAATTGACCTTTGACTAAGATCATGTTATCCCATCAAACCATCCCCTCCATAAACGTATCTAGCTTAATCTTGACATATTTGTGTAACGTATGGTAATACCTGGTGTGTATGTCTACACCTCAAGTGAAGGTGTAAATGTAGCATGGGTAGGCAAGGCACACCTGCCCTACATTTACTCTAGGCGGTGTGGAGAACTGTAGCAGTGATGGTGGGGCAGCATGGACCCCGGTCAGGCCAATAATCTGAGTTTGTATCCAGGGTCCCCAGCAATCTTGTACTGTAGCAGCTGGCACTTGTGGAATGCTGCACCATTTTGCCCCCATCAATGTTACTCACGCAAGTTAATGTAAAGCTGGCATGTGACTGCCTGTCTTCACTGCAATCACACCTTCCTTTGTGGTGTAGCTGTACCCTTTGGCCGGACCAAATCAATGAGTTACATGAGTGTGTTACCAACTTCAAGCTACTGGACTTGGTCCTTTAGCTTAAGTAATAAACTCTCATGCAGACCGAGTTCAATCGCTACAGAGAAGGTCACCAGATATACATTGACAAAGACAGCAGTGCTGATTTCCTGGATACTCATGAGGTCTCAGTCAAGGAGAAATGAAAACTGGGGACCATGATCCAGAGCAAGGAACTTCCGGTGCCCTTACTAAAGTAGAGTGGCATTGATGAAGAAATTATGGTAATTCAGTCGATAGTACTGGGATGCCAGTGGTCTTGTACAAGACTGGCATCACTCAAAGCATCCGGACAAATAATTCTCGATTATGGAATCTACTGCTAACTAATTTCTCTCACTTAATAATAATAATAAAAAAGATAAAAACATAAAATAAATCCCAAACCAAAATCATAAAGCAAACAAAATTGACACAAAAACTGATGCATTAAGGCAAAGTTAAGACTAAGAAATCAAGTATTCCAAAGTCAAGAAACACAAGATTTCGAGCAAGAGCTTTTCAAAAGAAGAAGAGCTTCATATGTTGGTCCGGTAAAGGATATTACCTCACCCCCCTTGTCTCTGTAATATTCTGGGGAAAACGTGGCTAGAGCCACAGTGCAAACATTCATAGTGTTACTGAGACTAACACTGCAATCAGTACTGCAGCTAGTGTATGAATGCACAGCTCATTAGTGTTTTACACCGAATCTGCAACCGACCCTGTAACTGGCTTGCTTCAAACGCTGGAATTGAACTTGTACGATTCAGTGGAACCTTTTATCAACCAAAAGCTGCTTTTGCTCACCCCGAAGCTCCAATTTCATGCCACGAGGGAAAGTCGACTCCTGATTGAAACAAGCATAAGCAACAGAGAAATCGTGACCATTGGCCCCTGAAGCATGCACATTCTGAGCCTAGTGCAATTCAAGTGTACCACAGATCTCGAGTATCTACACTGACTTTGCTGCAAAACACGCCAGATTTACACTGGGGCAAGCGAGAGCTGGATTACTCTCTCTGTGTGACGGAGTAGGGAGTGAGATGGATTTGACCTGAGAGGCTTGCGGGGGAGGTTCCCTGGGACAGGCTGCATTGGGAAAGGCTACACTGGGAGTGTGAGACTTTACCTGGGGCTGTAACATGAGCCAGGACGGGGGTTGGGAGGTGACACCTTTGGCTGGGAGAATGGTAAAAGGCTAGAGGAGGGGCCCCGCGGGAGGGGAAGAGCCTGCTGGAGGTTTGGCTGGTTGTTTTTCAGTTTGGAGCTGGGTGGTGAAACGCAGGGAGCCCCAGGGCTGGGGTCTAAGCTCCCTGCCCCCCAGAAGGGCCCAGCTGAGGGGTCCTGGTCATACTTACAAGCTCTGTGTGGACTCTTTCCTGGCAACCCTAATAAACCTTCTGTTCTACTGGCTGGCTGAGAGTCACCTTGATCCCGAGAAGGGGGGTGCAGGACCTGACTCCCCCACACTCCGTGACACTCTGTCTCCCTCATTTCCTTTCCTTCACTCTCTCCCCCACGTGCAGACTCACATAAACACATTGGCGCTCCCCCGCTGGATGCGCATCCAGGGTACGTCTCCACTGCAATTAGACACCTGTGGCTGGCCTGCACCAGCTAACTCCAGCTCCTGTGGCTTGGGCTTGCAGGGCTGCACCCTGAGCTCTGGGATCCACCCACCTCACAGGGTCCTAGAGCCCCCGGCTCCAACCCAGGCCCAAACATCTGCCCTGTAATGAAATAGCCCCTTAGCCTGAGCCCAAGGCAGCTGGCATGGGACAGCCCAGGTTTTTAATTACAGTGGAGACACACCCTAAGAGTGCATCCAAAAGCATCCCCTGTTTGTTCCCTACAACTCTGACTATCAGAAATAGAAACAGAATATTTACTCCTCCCTTGCAACACTCTGGGGACCAGAGTTAGTGATCAGAACAAGATGCACTGTGGATATTTAGAAAGTTCAGAGCCCCGTGTCTAAAGGCAGGACTTCAATGGGGATGAAAACAGATACACCAAGGTAGGCACCTGCTTAAATGTTCTGTTGAACAAGGATTTCCTGATGAATCAGAGTTTTAGTAAAATGACTGACATCTAGGATCTAACCGCTTTCAATATACCTAGGGCATTGAATAGGGACAGCCACCAAATATCTACCCTGGGGGATCATTTTCAAAAGTGAAAAGGTGAAAAGTTGCACCAAGCTCCACTCACAATCCCCAGGCTTCACTCCTAAGCACCCGACGCACTGTTCACACACCTCAGCACTGAATATTTACTGATACTGCTGAGGATTTACTGCAATTCCTCTCCTTGGAGGGCCAAGTCCCAGGGAGGGCACCCATATGAGCGCTTCCACCCGTGCTGGTGGGGGAGCTACCATTCCACAGATCAGCTGCAGGTCTGGGAGTGCTGGCTCTACTCCTGGCCCTGACTATATGGGGAAAGACAGCGAGATGAAGCTGGCCTCTTTGCATATCCCCCCAAAAATCCTGGGTTGACTCGACAGCTGGCAAGAAATCCCACCCCTAACTCCCTGCTCCCGCCTGTCTTCTGACTGGCAGATGGGACAGCCATTTGGGAAAAGACTTGCATGGCCTGCTAGTCAGGTCAAGTGTTACCACTGCCGTGGCACAGCGAGCCCAAAGGGAGCCTGCGCTGGGGGATAAGACCAGGCGGCCTGAACCTGAACAGCGGGTAAGAATTGGCTCCCATTGGCCGGGTTTGCACCAGGGTTCTGCCCGAATTGATGAACGTGGTGGCAGAGATCCGTGCGCTGGAGCGACCCCTGGGTGCATTCTCGCCCCTCCGAAAGTGGAGGAGAGTTTGCAGCCATCAAGGGAGCTCCCACTGCACAAGGTAGCTCTGTCCTCTACCCCTATGTGGCGGGATGGCCCGGGACACAGAGGGAGGTGGAACTGCCTCCTCTGAATCTTCCGTTTCCATGGGAGAAGCTTAGGGCAAGTGCCACTGAAGTCCTTCCACACCAGTTCCCTGTCCTCTCCCCTTCTCCAGGGCCATGACACTGGCAATGCCAATGAAGCTGCTGCTTCTTTTGGAGAGTCGTTTCTGGTGGGACACTAGCGAGAGGTGTGAGCGGGAGGGAGGGAGTTTATACGTAACTGGCCTCTCTGCTCTTCCTAATCCTTCTATCTACATTCATTGGTGCAGGCTAATGTAACATCTTTATGACCTCTTACCCACATTCCAACAAATTGAGCTCAGAGGAGTGGTAGCCTTGCTAGACCCTGTTTATTACAGCAGCCTCTCCCCCTCCGCCCCATGCCTGCGGATCTTTGCATTCCCTCTCTCACATCCTTTATCAATCCACAACTCAATACACGGCTGCTGCCTCCTCTCGCTCCCAGTGATTGCTGCTACAACCTGACTCTGCCAAAGGGGTTTTCAATCTTATTATTTAGGGCTGTGGGGGAAATGGAATTGCAGGATGGCAGAAGATTCAGAAGGTGCTGTAGTAAGATGAGGCCCTGAAACATAAACCCTTGTATCAGAGGCTCAGTATGAGGCCTAAGGCCTGAGCTAAAGTAACGGTCAAGACTTAGAAGCTGGTAAGGAAAGGGCTGATGCTGCAAAAAGACACACACCTAAAAGGTACTGGACACTAGATATCAGAAGACTCCGATACTTGTACAGTCCACACACATAACAAGGAACAAGCTGCCCCATCCTAAAGACAGCAGCAAAAGGGTAATATGGTGCATAGAGTTGTTTTGTCCAAACCAACGTGTACAAGCTGAGAGGCGGCACCTTACTACATAGAGGGTTTGCACCTTGATACGTCAGGAGTGATGTGTAACTTGTTTGTAGCTGTGTATAAGAATACAGTTCTGGGGCGGTGTCTTTGTCCGGCCTAGGGGGCAGTGGAGTGTCCCGCCACTGACTGAGCTGTGTCCATTGTCAGGGGGCATATTTGTAGTATGTCCAGTAGAGTCTGCGGGAAACTATTACTGTGCTTCGTTTGACAATAAACCTGGCCGGGTGCTTTCGTACCCTATCGGAGTCTGTGGTCATTGGGGGTTCTCTCAGGGTCTGCTGTGTCAGCGATCTGAGTAGAGCCGGGGCAACACACAGAGGAAAGACCCTCATGCAGCCGACATACATGATTGGTGACCCTGACCGCTGATCTGGTGAGTAAGCGAGCTGTCCACTGTAGGAATCGTGATCTAACATTACAGAAAACCACAAGCTAGGGAACCCCCTTAACTCCTCCCTGCAAATCCCCAAAGAGTTTAAAAAAATATAATGGGGAAGAAACATGTGATGTAATTTGTAAGGCTAGGGCAGAGACTGTAGCCTTGAAATGTAAAATATTGCAAACTATAACCCTGGCTGTTAAATGGTGAAAACAGCACGCCACAAAATTGACGGGGCAAGTAACGGTGACAAAGAATGAGTTAAAAGAATCAAAAGAAGCTACACGGCCCTGGATGGCTCTCACTCCCGTTGCAGGATGGCAAGCAGCCGAGAGACAACCAGCACAAGAACAGAATAAGGGTACGTCTATACTTACCCGCTGCTTCGACAGCGAGCAATTGATCTTCTGGGATCGATTTATCGCGTCTTGTCTAGACGCGATAAATCAAATCCGGAAGTGCTCGCCGTCGACGCCGGTAATCCTGCTCTGCGAATGGAGCAGGCGGAGTCGACAGGGGAGCCTGCGCGCCGCCGTGTGGACCAGCGGTAAGTACTTTTAAGTTTGAACTAAGATACTTCGACATCAGCTACGTTATTCACGTAGCTGAAGTTGCGTATCTTACTTCGAACTTGGGGGGTAGTGTAGACCAGCCCTAAAACACTGGAAACTGTTGTGGGAGCAGCAGTGATCTGTATGCTGTGTATAACTTGAGACTCCAAAGGTCTGTTCACTCCACCCCCTCCCCTTTTTTCACCTCTCTCTCTTTGAATACCTGTGAAATGACTTTCCCCCTCCCCTCCCTTCTGGAATGCTTGTGGGATGAACGGGCTGTTAAGACAGCTGGAAGATCAGAAGAGCTCAGAGGTAAACAGGGTGTCTGGGACTCTAATCAGGCAGCGATCACACACCCAATGCATGGACACTGCCTGAGGTGGAGTGTGACCAACCAGATGCGGCGAAGTCATCTCTAGTCACAGGCCATGAGGAGCTGGTCCTTAAAAGGGGAAGGGGCCATGTGCTCAAGATCACAAGCTTGTACCTCCCGTGAAGGCCCTTCACCCAGACCACCTGGCCAGTGGTTCGCTGTGTTGCATTCCATGGTGCCTCGGGAAGACTTACCTTCATCACACCATTCATTGCTGCGCTGTGGGACACATACCTTGAAGGATCCTGACATCTCCAGTGCCGTGCCTGTCCTGGGAGCGTGAGTATGCGAGTGTGAGTGTGCCCCCCTTCTTTGGAGCTTAGATATCTGTGTAATAAACGTGCTGCTTTCTGCCAAACTCTGGTGGGGTCTTTAATCCTCCCTAAGCTTACTAGCTGGCCCAATTTTGGGGTAACAGAAACAGCTGCAAGGAACCTACAAAAAATCCATGCGCCATCCCCTGTTATAAATATTGGTGGTAAACAGCAGGCTTCTGGTAGCTCCCCTGTGCCTGAAGAATGGGCACAGAAGTGGGAAAAGGTGGCCCTAGTCAAATTAAAAGATGAAACGGGGTCCACTGCAATGCAGCCACTACCTTATGATAAAAGCCAGGTTCTGGTAAAACCTAAACCGGGACCTAGACTGGTGCCTGTGAGAATGGGAGAAGTAAGTGAAGCGATGGTAAAAGTAGCACACAATACTTTCACTGCGTTGGTAAATCAAATGAAGGAAAAAATGGAACTGTTCACAGAGCACATTAGGACACAGGAGCTGCGACTTGATGGCAGTGGAGTGAATAAAAAGGAATTTGAAAGTCAAAAACAAAAACTGAGCAGGTTAACACCTAAAATTGATGCATTAACACAGGGGTGGGCAAACTATGGCCCGGGGGCCACATCCAGCCCTCCAGATGTTTTAATGCGGCCCTCGAGTTCTAGCCAGGGAGCAGGGTCCAGGACTTGCCTGCTCTGTGGGGCTCCCAGAACCAGTGGTATGTCTCCCCTCTGGCTCCTACATGTAGAGGCAGCCAGGGAGCTCTGCACGCTGCCCCCGCCCCAAGCACTGCCTCCGCAGCTCCCATTGGCCGGGAACCATGGCCAATGGGAGTTGCAGGGGCGACGCCTGCAGACAGGGCAGTGCGCAGAGATGCCTGGTTGCGCCTCCGCTGCTTGAAGTAAGTGCTGCCCGGAGCCTACATCCCTGACCCTCTCCTGAGCCCCAACCCCTGCCCCAGCCCTGATCCCCCTACTGTCCTCCAAACCCCTTGGGCCCAGCCTGGAGCACCCTCCTGCACCCTGAACTCCTCATTTCTGGCCCCACCCCAGAGCTCGCACCCCAGGATGGAGCCCTCACCCCCTCCCGCGATCCCAAATCCCAATTTTGGGAGCATTCATGGCCCGCCATATGATTTCCATACCTAGTTGTTGCCCTCGGGCCAAAAGGTTTGCCCACCCCTGCATTAACACATGGAATTGCCCAAAACAGTTAACTGCAGCAAAAGAGGGCACTCCCAACATCCATTTGGCACGCAGACAAAAGCAACAGACCCTGGGGGAACAAATTCGGGGTTTACGAGAGCAGGTAACTCCCCCCACTCTCGTCTCAGAGCCAGGATAAAAACCAGGGGTGCGGTTCCCAACTGTGCAGGTTCCCAATTGCTCTGACCCACGGAACCACACTCTGCGCTCATATCTGAAAATACAACCTTCTTTCTCAAAGTTTTACATACCGGTTACGTTTTTTCCTTTATATGCTTTCTCAGTTTGCTGAACTTGCTGCTGCTGCCTGTACTTCCAAATACCTTGATAGAGTTAATCTCTCTTGGCTCAGGTCTCGCTACCTTCCTAGGTTGCTCTTCACCATCCCTTTCCCCCGCCTCTCCTCACTGTGGCTCTCTCTCTTGTTTTAAAAGTTATAGTTTTTACAGAAAGATAAAGCCATTCAAAACAGAACAAAACAACAAACAAACAGAGAAAATAAGGTGAATACTTCAAATAAATCTAGTAAATTAATCATTTTAACCCTTTAGAAATGCAACAGCTGGAATTATTCCTAACGTTCTTGAAGATATGGTTGCCAAGCAACAGAAATGCACACTCTGCTTCTAATCCTAACCATTCACTAATATTTGAACATGGGCTTTTCTTATTTCCATATAGCAGAGTTTTAAAATAATGTTAGATGTAAAGTAATGCAAAATTCCTTGTTACCACATTAATACAAGACATTTGGCAAATATTAATATATTTTTATCAATTTTTGTTAAAAGTCTTAAAGGTAATCATTTGTTTAAGGCAAACAAAAATTTAAAATAAAAGGGCTAAACATTTAAATATTTTGTATAATTATGAATTGAATTCTGGCACCGTGTGCTTTTAATTGTAAGTTTGTCCTGTATGTCATGTGTGTTGTCCTGTGTTGTATGTTGTGTGTGTCACGTGACTATTTTTATTTTGTTGCAACAAAAGTCAATTTTATGCCCTTTTAAAAATATATGTATATGCGGTACCACACCATCTCATGGTTGGGGTATAATCATAGTATTATTAGCACCAATTTTTTGTGCATAGTTCAAAAAGGTTTCAGTTACAAATGTACATACATATATTTTTGCCTCAACAAATAATGCAATTGCAAACAAACGGAATTCTCTTTTATCAATCACAGTTTCGTTTTTAAGGTTTTTTTAAATTTCGTATTCAAAGAAAAAATGTAAGGGGAAATCTAAACATTAAGGTAAAGATATTAACAAAATGTCAGTTACTTGTTTGGGTTTTTATAAACTTGTTTGCACTTGTGAATCTAGTTCTAAGAATACGATAGCAAAAAAGTTTTAAACACAACAATTTACACATAAAGCTAACCAAACAATTTCAACAGGTTTCCACGTTTCCAACAGGTTTCCACCTTTGGCTCCCAAACACAACAAAACATCATGAAAGTTTAATACTCTCAAACTATTTGCATGGACCTTTATTTAGGTTTAATTTGATATGTTATGTTAATAGGAAGCAGTGGTTGTTAACATTTGTGCTTCTAAACAGTTAACAAGAATGAAATTGGTATCAGAAGCAAATTAACTCTAAAAAGCTTGGTAAAAATTCTGTTATTGACTCTTTTGCTAACACGGAATGCTCAACAACAACAACAACAACAACAAAAGCATTTATTTTAGCAGCTAAGCATTACATTTAGTATAAAATATTAGTAATGCACCTCAAATGAAAATGAATGTCTATACAACAATTGCGAAAGAATACCTTGTGTTATAAAAGACTTGGTCCTTATTACACTGTAAACAAACTAAGTTAAACTTTGTATTAAGTTTGGGGTCCTGAAAACAGAAACAAAAAAGAGAAAAAACCCCACAACTTTACTATGTTAAGTAACAAAAGTTGTTTAAGTTGCATCCCACAGACCGAAGACACCAGAAAATATCAGTGTACAGTGAAGAGACCCCAAGCATGAAGAAAAGAAAAATGAAATGCTTTATAAATAAAAGACTTGTCAAATACGCCTCTATCTACCATATATGGACAATTAAGTTAACAATCTGCTAAAAACCACTAGTTGGACCAGGATAAACAGTCATAGAATATCAAGGTTGGAAGGGACCTCAGGAGGTCATTTAGTCCAAACCCCTGCTCAAAGCAGGACCAATCCCCAATTTTTTTGCCCCAGATCCCTAAATGGCCCCCTCAAGGATTGAACTCACAACCCTGGGTTTAATTTCAACTTGGTTGCTGTGTAAAAAACAACTGTATTATTGTTGTACTGTATTATCATTATACTGTTGTATTATTGCTGTCTTGTATTATTGCTGTACAACATTTACAATAACCTTGCTAAACTGCTTAACCAACACATAGGTAAAAAAAAATCAATGAATGGCCACAAACGACATAAAGGCAAGGAAAAACCAAATTGGTAAAGAAATGAAGTTACACAGTAACTACACATTGGGTAAACAAATTGCCTGTTAGTACCAGTCACAATTTGAGATCAATAACACTGTATCCTAACTGAGGCACATGTTATTCAAAACAATTTTGTTCATTGTCTGGGTACCAATACTAAATTCTGACAGAGCCATATTTGAGAAATTGGTTACTATTCATTCAGTAGATTTTCTGAAAAACAAAATCCATAAAATCAACTGGATGTATGTCAGCTACTGGTGCGTCACAGAGCAGTTCAACCAATGGAACAGAGAAGTTAGCCCCTGCCCCTTCCTGCCCAGTGAAGCTTACCAGAGCGTGACAACCAGCATTAAAGGTAACCTATACTTTGGATGGACAGTACTGGGTAGTAACTAATTACATTATATTTATATATAAAAACCTCAGTGGCAGTTTCACTCCAAATTTCTGGCACTATCCATAGCACTGTGGGACACATTATCACAATCCCTATCCCAGGATTTCAAAACACTCAACCTACTACTAATAACGATACAGATGGTAACTGGAATTGCTCTAATAAAAGCGTGTTGCTATCTGCAGTACCACAAGGGCCAAACTACACCACCAAACTGGAAAAGAATTGGTATGCTTGGATATAAAGTGCTGGTCTATGTACACACACAGACTATACAGATATGCCCATACACACTACCAATATATACACCATATCCACATTACCGATACATATTCATTATTTGGGAGTGCCTCTAAGACTGAATAATAAAACTACATTCCTCAGTCAAGGTCCTGAGCCTAACATTCCCAGGCCCACTATAAGGGACTAAAAATAATTGGATAATAACATCTATCAGTCGTACAAGGGAATGTGCAGACCAAGGGACAGATGGGGCATGAGTGTATGGACGGTAAAATAAGGTAATCACATTGTGACAGGTTGGTATCACAAAAATCCCCTTGGGGCTGCCACCTGATATGCCAAGACTACTTCTGCCCCTGCTTTCCTGCCTTTTTCAGCTTGGGACTCCAGAAACCTGTCTGGTTTGAGTCAGACCCGCTAGCCTGCACCAAACCCAGACCCAGGTCTGAACCACGTCCCCCAACAGCTGTAGGCTTGCCTCAGAGCAGCTCAGGAAGTGCTCTTGCCTTTGACAACCAGGTGCCCAACTCCCGATGGGGTTCAAACCCTGAATAAATCTGTTTTACCCTGTATAAGCTTTATACTCATAAACTCATAAACTGTTCGCCCTCTAGATCACAGATAGAGAGATATGCACAGCTGTTTGCCCCCCTGCAGGTACTAACACGTACTCCAGGTTAATTAATAAGTGAAAAGTTATTTTAATAAGTACAGAAAGTAGGATTTAAGTGGTTCCAAGTAGTAACAGACAGAACAAAGTGAATTACCAAGTAAAATAAAATAAAATACGCACGTCTATGTCTAATCACACTGAATACAGATAAAAACCTCACCAGTTCCAGTGAACTTCCTTTTACAGGCTATGGTCCTTCTAGCCTGGGTCCAGCAATCACCCACATGCCCTATAGTTATTGTCCTTTGTTCGTTTCCTTCAGGTATATCCTTGGGGGGTGGGGTTGGAGAGGCTCTCTTTTTAGCCAGCTGAAGACAAAATGGAGGGGTCTCCCATGGGTTTAAATAGATTCTCCTCTGGGTGGACACGCCTCCCTCTCCCTGTATAGCATCCAGTGACAAAATGGAGTTTGGGGGGTCACCTGGGCAAGTCACATGTCCATGCACAACTCAGTTCCTTACCAGCCAAGCCACATTCCTGGCAAAGCTCAGATGTGGATTGGTGTCTCCAAGTTCTATTGGCTGTTAAGTGTTTCTTGATTGGGCACTTAACCTGCACATTCCTTTCTCCAGACACTGATCAAATGCTCTTACTAAGGCTATGTAGGAAACAAGCAAATATCCAACCAATATTCATAACTTCAACTACAAAAATGATACATGCATACAAACAGGAGGAATAGATTCAGTAGATCATAACTTTTACAGAGATATGTTACATGGCACATGTAGCAGAAAATATATTCCAGTTATACATTTATAAGCATCTCTTCATAAAGCGTTATGGGGTACACCGTCACACACAGAATAGTTTTTAGCCGACTGGGTTATCCTCAGGCCATGCATTATGCTTTTCCAGGACGATGGGTAAACATCCTCCCCATAAAAAGACAAAAAGTAGGGGAATGTAGTAAGATGAGGCCCTGAAACATAAACCCTTGTATTAGAGGCTCAGTATGAGGTCTAAGCTAAAGTAACGGTCAAGACTTTGCTAACATCTAAAGCAAAGTGAAGCAGCGAGCCAGAGGCAGGCCCTGCTCACAGAAACTGGCAAGGAAAAGGCTGATGCTGCAAAAAAGATACATACCTAAAAGGTACTGGACACTAGATATCAGAAGACTCCGATACTTGCACATTCCACACACACAACAAGGAACAAGCTTATCCTTTTGCCCCTGTCTTTAGGATGGGTAATATGATGGATAGAGTTGTTTTGTTTGAACCAACGTGTACAAGGTGAGAGGAGGCACCTTACTACATAGAGGGGTTGCACCTTGCTACGTCAGGAGTGATGTGTAACTTGTTTGTAGCTGTGTATAAGAATACAGTTCTGGGGCGGTGTCTTTGTCCGGCCTAAGGGGCAGTGGAGTGTCCCGCCACTGACTGAGCTGTGTCCATTGTCAGGGGGCACATATTCGTAGTATGTCCTGTAGAGTCTGCAGGAAATTATTACTGTGCTTCGTTTGACAATAGACCTGGTCGGGTGCCTTCGTACCTTATCGGAGTCTGTGGTCATGGGGGTTCTCTCAGGGTCTGCTGTGTCAGCGATCTGCGCAGAGCCGGAGAAACATACAGAGGGTACATAAGAACATAAGAATGGCTGTACTGGGTCAGACCAATGGTCCATCCAGCCCAGTATCCTGTCCACCAACAGTGGCCAATGCCAGGTGCACTGGAGTAAGTGGACCTAACAGCTAATGATCAAATGATCTCATTCCTGCCATCCATCACCCCCCTCTGACAAACAGGCTAAGGACACCAGTCCTTACCCATCCTGGTTAATAGCCATTAATGGAGTTCATCTCGATGAAGTTATCCAGTTCTCTTTTTAAACCCTGTTATAGTCCTAGCCTTCACAGCCTCCTCAGGTAAGGAGTTCCACAGGTTGACTGTGCGCTGTGTGAAGAAGAACTTCCTTTTATTTGTTTTAAACCTGCTGCCCACTCATTTCATTGGGTGGCCCCTAGTTCTTCTATTATGGGAACAAGTAAATAACTTTTCCTTATTCACTTCCTCCACACCACTCATAATTGTATATACCTCTAGCATATCCCCCCTTAGTCTTCTCTTTTCCAAGCTAAAAAGTCCTAGCCTCTTTAATCTCTCCTCATATAGGACCCGTTCCAAACCCCTAATCATTTTAGTTGCCCTTCTCTGAACCTTTTCTAATGCCAGTATATCCTTTTTGAGATGAGGAGACCACCTTTGTACGGAGTATTCCACATGTGGGCGCACCATGGATTTGTATAAAGGGCAATAAGATATTCTCCGTCTTATTCTCAATCCCTTTTTTAATGATTCCTAACATCCTGTTTGCTTTTTTGACTGCCACTGCACACTTCATGGGCGTCTTGGGGTTATTTTTTCCTTATTAGTTGTAGCTAAATTAGCCCCCATCATATTGTATGTATAGTTGGGGTTATTTTTTCCAATGTACATAACTTTACATTTATCCACATTAAATTTCATTTGCCATTTTCTTGCCCAATCATTTAGTTTTCTGAGATCTTTTTGAAATTCTTCGCAGTCTGCTTTGGTCTTAACTATCTTGAGCAGTTTAGTATCATCTGCAAACTTTGCCACCTCACTGTTTACCCCTTCTTCCAAATCATTTGTGAATCAGTTGAATAGGATTGGTCCTAGGACTGACCCTTGGGGAACACCACTGGTACTACAGTACACACTAACGCAGCCGACATACAACATTGGTGACCCCAACCGCTGATCTGGTGAGTAAGTGAGCTGTCTGCTGCAGGCATTGGGAAATAACATGACAGAAAACCACTGAGCATATAAATCCTGCGTGGCCCAACCCCAGGATCCTGCCCTACAGTGCCAGCCCTAAAGCCTCCCAAAGGCTGCTCCCATGAGTCCTATGCAGGGCAGGTACATATGGGACAGCCCCTTGCCAGGGCTGGGCTGAGATCAGCTCACCTCACCACGTCCTCTTTCCTGAGGGCTGGGGCTGGTAGGTTTAGAAGCTCAGACTCCTGCCCCTCCTGCCCACTGTGCCAGGCTGGGCTCCCCACACATATGGGCACTTTTCTCACAACCATTCAGTCCCCATCCCCACTGCTCATAGCTCGTCGCTGCCCCCTGCAGGGCTCCAGGATGGGGTGTACGAAGCCCCCAGGGACATCGCTGAGGCTAAAGGGGTCCAGCTGGAAGTGTCCCACTACTTCACCTACCTCCACCCGGATCCCAGCTCCATGCCTGAAATCCGGTCAGTGTCTGCTTGCGCCACAGGGCCCCTGGCTGGCGTGGCACTGAGATGCCCAAGATCTGGCTGGCTATTCCCCATACAGGGCCTGGGGCACTGGGGTCTTGTTGCCATCAGCAGAATCCTTGTGGGTTTGGTACTGAACTCAACCTCACTCAGGGAACCTGCAGGGACTGGGGAGCATAGCCATGGGGTGGGTTCAGCCATGGGGAGGGAGATCCCTGTTCATCTCCTGCACAGGGCCCCCACCCTCTGCCAGGAAACCCTGATGCAAAGGGCTTCTGTGACACCAAAGGGGCCCCACCAAAAGCCCCTCAGGACAGGGCACTCATGCAATCGGCTGCCAGCCCTGGCAGGGCTTGGGCACCAAGCAGCCGTGCTCCCCCCGTCCCTGCACCACATCTATCCTGGAATATGCTGGAGAGGAACCTACCCTGCCCACAGTCTGTTCAGACCTCGGCTCCTCACCCAGGACCCAGGGAGGGAAAGGTACCCTAGGGGTGTTTGGAGGATGTGGGGGTCTCTATTAGGAAGGGGAATGAGACACTCCGTTCTAATGAGAGGGGACAATAGGCAGAGCTGCCCACTGTGTGGGCTGGTGGGGAAAGGCCCCGTGTCCCATTTCCCCCCCACACCCGAACCAGCCAGCTGTCCACTTCACTTAGCTCCAGCGTCCCCCTTTCCTGAATCCCATGAGTTTGGCTGGGTCCCACAATGACCTTCATGGGAATCCCACCCTGCCTGGTGGCGGGGAAGCCCCTTCTGATTGGCTGCCTCTCAGAGCTGCTGCAGTAAGAGCTCCCTGCCCCTGCCAATCAGTAATGTGACACCCTTCTCAGGGGAGGGGAGAGAAGGGTGGAAGAAAAGGCAGCAGGAATTGCTCAGCATCTCAGGGTGACATCGCTTCCACTCCCCATCCCTTCCTGTGAGCAATGGGACAGGACGGTGCTTGGGCTCCCCCTATCCCTGGGACACCCAACCTGGGAAGGGCAGAGGGGAGCCCGCTGCAGCTGCCACAGGGCTGGGAGGGGTGGAAGAACATCAGGAGGTAGAGAGGGGAGGCTGTGGGGGATGGGAACAGAGTTGATGGTTCCCTGTACCGGGGCAGAACTGATGGGGCAGAATGAATTGCTGTGGGGGAGATGGAGAGATGTTGGAGTAGCAGCTTCTGCAGGGAGGCCCATATCACCCTAATGAATCTGGGACTGTTGGCAACAGTGATTGTAACACCTAGAGGTGGGGGCTGGGGGAATTCAGCTGTCACTCCTGATCACTGACATTTGGGGGTTGATCTGCTGATCTCGGCCCTCCCGCCACCCAGGCTGGACCTGGCTGTGAGGCTCTCGTCCCTGCATATCGCCCACATCGACCTCCTGAATGAGACGTGGGCCCTTGGGGGGAATGACAGGAGCAGGAGGTACCTGACCAGCCTGATCCGCTACTTCCCCAGCATCTGCCTCCTGGATGCCACCAGCCGCCCTGTCAGCTGGACCCTTTCAGACCCGTTTGGCACCATGAGCCAGGGCTACACCCTGCCCCAACACCAAGGGCGCGGCTACATACAGGTGCTGATGAATGTCATGGCCAAGCGGCTGCATGCACTAGGCTATCCCAGCTACTGCCACGTGGCCCTGGACAACTACCCCATGCAGAGGCTGCAGGAGAGGCAGGGCTTCCAGCGCCAGCCCACCATGTGCCACTTCATCCTCCACAACGCAGCACTGCATAGAGCCCCCACCTTAACCCCCAGCCCAGCACCGGGCACAGCCCCCGCCTGAGTCCCCAGCCCAGCCACCCAGGGGACCTGCCAGGCTGGGGCTAAGGGAAGCCAAGGGTGGAGGAGACTGGAGACCAGTGTTAGGCCCAATGGAACCAGCAGCATCTCCCAGCTCCAGACTCACATGGTGTCTGCTACCCACAGCCTCACACGCAGTTTTCCAGGCTCTGACAGTGGCGGGGGTGAGGGTCCCACCACTGGCTCAGCAGGGATCCAATCACAACACACTGACCCACTAGACTCACCGCACTCCAGTTCTGCCCTGGGCTAAGTTCCTACCCGGTCTCTTGATTGGGTCCCTCAGGACCCTCCAGCTCCTCAGGGTATTCAGCTGCTGGCAGCTGCAGCTCACCCTCCGCGTCAGGCTCCCCCAGCTCAGGTTACTGCCTGGCTCCTCCAGTTCCTCGGGATATTCAGCTGCTGGCAGCTCTGGTAACCCCCGTCCTTCCTCCAGGTCCAGTTTCTCCTGGTCCAGGGCATCCCCTGGCTTGGCAGCGGGGTCTAAAGGGCGCAGCCGGGAGGGAGGGAGGGAGGGTGTGTGTGTGTGTGTGTGTGTGTGTGTGTGTATAAGCCACCGTAGCTACCTACACACCCCCATCCCAGTTCCACGTTCAGACACCCCAGAAACAGCTCAATGATCTTCCATCCAACCAAATCACACGCTCACCTGCCTCCTGCTTCTGCTCTGCTCCTCCTCCCCTGCTTTCTCTGGGACAAAAGGAGGGAGAGACAAGATGGATCCATGAGAGCAGGAGGTATTGAGGCAGTTGTTGCTGCCAACACAACCTCTGCCTTCAGCGTGGCTTTGCCGAGCCAACCTGGGGATTCTCTGATGCCAGATTCCAGCTGAGTAATAAATGTGACGCTGAGTCACTGCAGATATGGATTGCATTGCGCCCGGCAGGGAACGAACCGTGACAGCCCCTTGCCAAGGGGTTTCATCTGCTCATAGGTAGAAATCTGCCCAGCCTGGACCCCTTGGCTGCTCCCCAATGCTGATAGGGACCCATGCAAGATCCCAGCCAGAGCATGAGCAAATCAGGCACAGAGCCTCCTAGGGCCCACATGCCTCGGGGGACAGAGCTGGGAGAGACACAGAGCAGAGGAAGCACAAAGCCAAGGAGAGGATCCCAAACTGAGGGCTCCCAACACAACCCTCAATTCCAGGGGTTCTGAAACTGGGGGTCAAGACCCCTCCGGGGGTCACAAGGTCATTACATGGGGGGGTCGCAAGCTGTCAGCCTCCACCTCAAATCCCGCTTTGCCTCCAGGATTTATAATGGTGTTAAATATATTTAAAAGTGTTTTTAATTTAAAAGGGGGGGGCGGGTAGGTCACACTCAGAGGCTTGCTGTGTGAAAGGGGTCACCAGTACAACAGTTTGAGAACCATTGCTCAAATCAAAGTAATAGACAGAAACTGAAAGCCAGGAAGGAGCTGCAGTGGGGGAACCCAGGGCCGGGACAGCATGGGCTGTGGGTCGGGATTGAGGGGCACCAGCAGAGCTGGTTTGCCCAGGCCCCACTCCTGTCTGTGCTTGTGTTTCCTCCGAATTCTTCTCCACTGGCCCCAGGAAATCGTTTCACCCCTCGCTGCCCAGGGAAGGAACCTGATGGTGCCTTGCGACGGAAGGGACGTGACTGCCCCAGTTCCGGGGCAGGCACAGACTCTCTTAATGGTTCATTCACGCAGGAATAGGAGACTGGAGCAGCTCCGAGGGAGAGCGAGACCCAGCGGGGACACGACCAGCTGCTGCCAGGCAGGGACCTCACTGCCCCCGGGCACCCTGTCTGCCAAATTCTCCAGGGTGCCCCTTATCCGAGGTGAGTGGGAGCTACTGGGGCCACCTGAGTCTTGCACAGATCTGCCCTGGCATGGCTGGGGCCAGACAGACCAACAGGGATTGCTATTGTAGGATCCTTGGTGAGTACAGAGACTGGCTTCTTATTGCAGAGTCTGTGGGGAGCACAGGGGTTGCACCCACACTGCTTTGTTACTGCAGGGTTGTTATTGTAGGGGTGGGAGGTTACACCCACCCTGCCTGCTTCAGGGGTGATGTGGTGGGGACAGACACAGGAACTGATGGGTTTCTCTCCTCCACCCAAGCAGGTGCCCCCGACGCCACACCCCTGGTAATCTATTGAGGGTCCATCCCCACCAGAGATGCTGATCCTGAGCTGCACCTCCAAGCTGCGGCTGCTGGAGGGGACACTACGGAGGCACTTGCCTGAGATGCTACCGGTGACATGGCTGTGCCTAGCCCCACTGCCCGCACCCCAGGGATGGGACTCAACCCTCCCCGACCTCCATGGGGCAGAGAGCAGGGGAAGGTCCCTCTGACTCTCCTGGGAGATGGGTTAGAGAATAGGTCTCAGGAGCAGGCCCCTCCCCACCGGGCTCTCCCAGCCACCAGCTGGTGCCTCGTGTCTCCCAAACTCCAAACCCAGCACCAATTCCTGCTGCTCACCCAATGTAGCCAGTGGGACCTTCCCAGCCAATCACAGGGAAAGTGGGCTTCTTATCAGCCAATCAAACCACAGGCAGGCTCTATGACAGCTAATCAGAGAGCTGGGTAGCCCTGGCTCCCTCCATGGCTCCATGCCCATCACATGCCTCAAGTGTGTGTGGGGGTCACCAGCCTCCTTGTCCTCTTGCACCCCCAGCCCCCGTACTCAGGGTCTCCCTTGAGATACCAGCCCAGGGGGCCACAAATCAGGATAGTAAACCCAGGGCAGAGGAAGGGGGAGAGACAGGACCCCACAGCTTTCCCACTTGTATGCCCTGCCCCTTGTCTCCCCACCAACACGCACACCTTCCACATACCTGCCCCCTTTCTGCCCCTCAAACCAACCACAAGTATCACCCCACATCCCCCCCACTCACCTCCCAATCCCGTCTCCTTGCTGCTCCCCACATTCTCCTGAAATACCCCCAGTCTCTGCTCCCCAGACCCTGTGGAAGCCATTTTCCCTGGCCTAGGCCCCCTGAAATCATTGTCAGGTGGCGGCCATCTTGACTAAGGGCAGCCTGTGGTGTCAGCTCCATTGGCAAGGGCAAGGGCAAAATACTTCCCAAAGGCACAGGAGATCATGAGACACTGAAACCCCCTGATAAACAATGGGAGGCTCCTGACCGAGTTATGAGAGTATGAATTTCTGCCCCTCCACCAGCTCTGACCCCCGCCCCATGTCTCTGGCAGGTGCTCGGTGCCGTGATGACCATAAACCGTGGGAACCCATCTGGGTATGAGGTGCTGGTGGATTCGTGGCCTGAGTTCAAAGCCATCCTCACCCGGCCACACAGAGAGGTGCCGCCCCTCAGCCACCGCGCTGCACCTGGGGGCCTGTGGGGATTGCGGGGTGCGGAGTAGGACATGGAGCCTTTCTCCTCTAAGGGACCCAGGCAGGGGCCAGTCTGGCTCAGAGGGGGGGTATTGGGATTTGAGACCTTTCCCTTCTGGGGGGCCCCAATGCAGGGGCAACGCTGGCTCGGAGGGGAGGTCATGGGGAGGGGGCAGGCAGAACAGTCATTCCATTGGGAGTTCCCCACTCTGCTCCATGTCTCCCCCGGCAGGTGGCATCGGACGACTCTGATTTCTACACCAACACGTATGCGGCGTACTACTGGGACCTGGACGCCAACCGGGCCCTGCTGGACAGCGCCGTCAACTGGAGCCAGGCCTTCCGGATCCTCGGTAACATGGACCCCACAGCACTGGGGAGAGCCCCACGGCGACTAAGCATACATGTCCTGTCTGGGCCAAAACCCAGCATCCTGCCCTACAGTGCCAGCCCCAAAGCACACTGGTCCCCCCAGGATGCCAGCTCTATGGGGGCCAGGAATATATGGGGTTGCTCCTTGCCAGGGCTGGGTTGGAGTTGGCTCAGCTGAGCATATCCTCTTCCCTGAGGGCTGGGTCTGGTAGGTTTGGAAGCTCAGACTCCTGCCCCTCCCGCCCGCTGTGCCAGGTTGGGCTCCCCACATATATTGGTGCTTTTCTCAATACCATTCAGTCCCCATCCCCACTGCTCACAGCTCATCGCTGTCCCCTGCAGGGCTCCAGGATGGGGTGTACGAAGCCTCCAGGGACATCTCCGAGGCTAAAGGGGTCCAGCTGGAAGTGTCCTGCTACTTCACCTACCTCCACCCGGATCCCAGCTCCATGCCTGAAATCCAGTCAGTGTCTGCTCGCGCCACAGGGCCCCAGGCCAGCGTGAGATGCCAAAGGTCTGGCTGGCTATTCCCCATACAGGGTCTCGAGCACTAGGGTCTTGTTGCCACCAGCAGAATCCTAGTGGGATTGGTACTGAACTCAACCTCACTCAGGGAACCTGCAGGGACTGGGGAGCGTAGCCATGAGGTGGGTTCAGCAACGGGGATGGAGATCCCTCTTCAGCTCCTGCACAGGGCCCCCAGCCTCTGCCAGGAAACCCTGATTGAAAGGGCTTCTGTGCCACCAATGGGGCCCCACCAAAAGCCCCTCAGGACCGGGCACAATTACAATCGTCCATCAGCCCTGGCAGGGCTTGGGCACCGAGCAGCCGTGCTCCCCTGTCCCCGCACCACATCTCTCCTGGCCCAGTCTGGAGAGGAAGCTACCCTGCCCACAGTCTGTTCAGACCTCGGCTCCTAATCCAGGACCCAGGGAGGGAAAGCTATCTTAGATGTGTTTTGGGGATGGAGGAGTGTGACATTTGGGGGTTGATCTGTTGATCTCTGCCCTCCTGCCTCCAAGGCTGGACCCGGCCGTGAGGCTCTCGTCCCTGGACAATTCCCACATCGACCTCGTGAATGAGACATGGGCCTTTGGGGGTAATGACAGGAGTAGGAGGTACCTGACCAGCCTGATCGACTACTTCCCCAGCATCTGCCTCCTGGATGCCACCAGCCGCCCTGTCAGCTGGACCCTTTCAGACCCGTTTGGTGCCATGAGGCACGGCGACACCCTGCCTCAGCACCAGGAACGCGGCTATATACAGGTGCTGATGAATGTCATGGCCAAGTGGCTGCAAGCACTAGGTTATCCCAGCTACTGTCACGTGGCCCTGGACAGCCACCCCACAAAGAGGGTGCTGGAAAGGCAGGGCTTCCAGCCTCAGCCCACTTTGTGCCACTTCATCCTCCACAACGCAGCACTGCATAGAACCCCACCTTGACCCCCAGCCCAGCACTGGGTACAGCCCCCGCCTGAGTCCCCAGCCCAGCCACCCAGGGGACCTGCCAGGCTGGGGCTAAGGGAAGCCAAGGGAAGAGGGTGGGGGAGTCTAGGGATCAGTGTTAGGCCCAATGGAACCAGTAACATCTCCCAGCTCCAGCCTCACATGGTGTCTCCTACCCACAGCCTCACAGCACCATACGCAGCTTTTCAGGGTCTGTCCTAGTCTCCCAAGCCCCATTACCTGCCCTCCTGGGTGGACACCAGTCCCCCAACCCCATACATGTAGCACCCCCATCCCAGTTCCACTTTCAGCTCAATGATCTTCCATCCAATCAAGATACATGCTCACCTGCCTCCTGCTTCTGCTCTGCTCCTTCCCGTGGGACATCCTGCTCAGCGTATTGCATCTCTAACTCCTCCACAATCAGTGTGTCACCCTCTCCCCACCCTGCCCGAGACATCTCCCCCGGATCTCTCTCTCCAGTGCTTCCCTGGGGCTTGTCACATCTCTCCCCATTGCTGCCTGCTCTCATCAGCTCTTTTCCCCTCTACTGAACAATACAAGCCACAGCTGCTTTAAATGGGGCAGAGGGGCGGGGGCTGAGAATCGGTCCCCATTAGGCAACATCTCCTTGAGCATAGTGTGCTGGTTATGATGCTTCTAACCCATGATGCAACTGGCTGTTCCTCATTGATACTAACCAGCCGGAGAGTGTTCCAATGCCAAGGACACCCTCAAGGGCTAGTCTGTCTCAGTAACACAAGGGTTAAATACCTCCCAGGAATGTTGATTGTCTTCAAACCAAACTTCACTATCCCCAAGGGCTCCCGGCCTGAGGTCACACCCAAAAGCAGTTTAGGCCCAAAAGCAATCCAGACGTCTTCAATTCAGCACCACACAGCCAAGACACCCAAATCCCCTTAATTCCACCCACCAGTATTGATCGACTGCAGGAAGCGTTTTGGGCTTTGTGATCCCAGCTGTGATTGAACTGATTGTTGAAGACACCTTTGAGTATTTCCACTTTGTGGCGGCACTCCCTGGTACGGCTGGGACCACTCAGGCGTGGGGGAAGGCAGAATTAAAGCTACGGCCACACAACAGTTTTCCATTTTTCAACCCACTTTTGAAAAAAATTTTCCCCCAAAATGGTTCTGCTTGTTACCAGAGTGTCGGCTTTGTGTCCAGACACTGAGGGCCTGAAAACAAAAGTGATCTGTGTGTGTAACCCGGTCTGCAGGGTGGTGTCTGCAGCAACAAGGGTCAGGTCAAATATCTAGGGCTTCCTTTGGAAAACTAACCAATAGCACCAGTTGGAGCCGACCGACCAAATTTCTAGGATCACTAAATGTTTTCCCTGGCGGGACTTTAAAAAGCAGAGTGAGTGTGTGTGAAACAAGAGCGTTGTTAGAGGGGACGGAGAAACCAGCACCCAAATGGGGAGAGCACAGCAATGACAACTCACCTCTCTGCAGTTATGAATAATAAGTAAACACCCAGTCCTGCCCCTTAGTGTCTCCAGCTGTGACCTCTGATTCAGTTCCCCGCCCACAACCACTGAACAGATCCCCTTCAGCAGCGGTTTCCTCCCCCTCTACGCCCCACTAACGGTTTGGTGTCAGCTGTTGGCCTCATCCCAGAGCCTGGCATCAGACAGGCCTGTGCCCTATGCTTTGAGAAATGCCAGCTGGGCCAGCCCCCAGGCTCCACCACCCCACCCAGCTCTGGTGATTTCAGCCTCGTCTGCATGGGGTAAGGGAGGGGTGCCCAGGGCTCCCTCAGCCCTGCTGCTACCCGCTGCCACTTTGACAAAGGGCCACCTCGGTGCTGCCTCCCAAAGGAGACTTTTCTGACTTTGTAAAATCTGCCCCCCATGACTCTGGCAGATCCACGGCGCTGTGATGTACATGTACATGGTGTTCTACAGAGGACGAGCTGTGCAGCATGGGCGCTATCAACTGGGGCCAAATCTTCTGTATCCACATTAATGTCTCGGTGTCTCGTCCTGAGCCCCACAGCCACTGCATGATCCCGCACCCTCTGGGGCCAAACCACAGCAGCCCCATTCTCTGCGTCTCCAGGTCCTCCCCAGCTGCTCCCGTATGCCCCATGGGGTCAGGCTGCTGGGCTGGGATTGGCTCACTTGATGCAGGCCCCCTTTCATGAGACCTGCATGCTGGTGGATTGGCTTGGTCCCCTCTCCTCCCCACCTGCCGCTCTGGGCCCCCCAGAGAAACGTTCCTCATTCAGGGCTCCCGCTGCTCAGGGTCTGTTGCCGGCCCCTGAAGGGCCCCAAGATGGGGTATATGAGGGACACCACTGGGGCCAATGGGGTGCAGCTGGAGGCATCCAACCATTTCACCTACCTCTGCCCGATCCCAGCACCATGCGTAAGATCCGGTCAGTGTCTGCCTGGGGGTGGGCACAGGGGTTGGACAGCTTCACTGGAAGGCAGCTGGCCCCACTCCTCCCCATGTCTGGGCCCCAGGCCAATGGCAGCATCCCACCGGGATTGACACTCCCCTCACAGCCTGCTCTCTGGCTGCTCAGGGACCTGCACGGGGTTTTTGGGGTGGGGGGGGTGACATTACACTCCATATTCTTTATGAAAATATGCCTATGATATGGACATGATGTGCTTTATGCAAGATGGCTCATGTGAGGTATCATTGGAAAGCTTATGATTTACTGAATGTGGGGGGAGGGATAGCTCAGTGGTTTGAGCATTGGACTGCTAAACCCAGGGTTGTGAGTTCAATCCTTGAGGGGGCCATTTAGGGATCTGGGGCAAAACATTGGGGATTGGTCCTGCTTCGAGCAGGGGGTTGGACTAGATGACCTCCTGAGTTCCCTTCCAACCCTGAGATTCTACGATTATCCAATTTGTAAGCCTGGATCATTTCCGTATCTGAAGTTAGGAATATTGACTCTGTATCTGTATTTCAAATGTGTTACTTTGGTTGTCACCCCCAACTAGCCCTTCAGGTACAACAATGGAAAAGCCAGACAGGGCTAACGGCCCTTTAGCAAAGGCAATGGACTGTGAAAGAGCTTAGTCTTCCTGTGGATGTTCCAGACAGGCTACGAGTAATGGCTGCCACAGCCCTGCAGAGACGTGGGTGAGAGTCATCGGGTACTGGACCCTCCCCTTGGAAGGCCAGTGTTCTTCCACTGGGAGACAAATGGCTCCCGCCATACACAAGAGCTATATAAGGCAGGGGAGTGACATGATCATGGTTCTCCTCTGCCTCCCCACCCAAAGAGACACTGAAAAACACCTGGAAGCAAGAACCGAACTAAGGGGAGAAGGGTTGAACCAATTTTGGTGGGGCGTCCAGTCTGTGCATGGAAATACCTGAAGTCACAAGGTGCAGGCCAGTGCAGCTGCCTTTCAAGACTGTCTGTAATCTACCTGGGACAATATTTAGAGTGAGAAATTACATTTTATAACCCGTTTCTTTAGTGAATCAAACTTAGTTTGCGTGTTTTGTTTTATTTGCTTAGTAATCTGCTTTGTTCTGTTTGTTATCCGTTTAACGACTTAAAATCTGCCCTTTATAGTTAATAAAATTTGCTTTGTTTATTATTAAATCCAGTTTCTGTAATTTCTAACTGTGGGGTGGGGAAGGGGAAGAAGTTGTGCATATCTTCCTCCACATTGAGGGAGGGGACGAATTTATGAGCATGCGTTGTATAGATTTTTCTACAGCGCAAGACAATACACCTTTGGGTCTATACTCCAAGGGAGGTGGACACCTGAGTGCTCGGGCAAGTCCCTTAAGCTGAGGCTTCCCACAGCTGATCTCAGTGTCTGTGTCATTCTGCAGTTGGGTGTGGCCCTGCCTCTGTGTGTGCTGGAGGAGGCTTAATAGCCTGGCTCATGAAGACAGGTAAAAATAAAGCTCATGCTGGCAGAACAGGGTATCCCAGCTCATCAGGTGGCGTCCCAAAGGTTGGCAACCCATATCAGAGGGGCCCTGGTTCAGCTCCCACATAGGGACCCCCCAACAGTAGGGCTGTCATTTCAGAAAATCCTGGCAGGTACGTGTAGAAAAGCTGTGTTGGAACATTACAGGTGATCCTGTATCCTGAAAAGGCAGGTGAGGTAAAAAGTGGAGCAGACACACCCATGGGGGGAGGACAAGACAAGGTCTAGAGGGGCAATTATCCCCCTTGCTCCATAGCAAGTGATGCACCTGCCCAACTGCTGCCCGTCCCACAGCCCTGGAGGTCTGCACCCTGGCAAGCAGCCCTGTCATAAATATAAAGGGAAGGGGGAGAGGATCTGATGCAGTGCTATAAAATCCTCTTACCAGTAAAGGGTTAAGAAATGCAGGTAGCCAGACTGACACCTGACCTGGCTGGCATCTGACCAATAAGGGGACAAGATACTTTCCAATCTTGGGAGGGGGAAAGCTTTGTGTGTGGGTCTTTGTCAGACTCAGAGTGATCTTGGAGTAAAAAGGAACCAGTCATCTTTTCATCAAATCCTCACTTTTCTAAAGTAAGTCTAGTCAGCATAGCGAGTAGATTTCTGTTTATTTTGCTTGGTGTGTGTTCCCTCTGTTAGAGGGAGGGGTTATGCCTTTTTTTTCTGTAACTTTAAGGGTTTGTCCAGAGGGGGAATCTCTCTGAGTTTGGAAATTGAGTACCCTGTAAATTAGTTACCATCCTGATTTTACAGATCTGATTTTACCTTCTTTTAATAAAATCCTTCTTTTAAGAAGCTGACTGTTTTCTATGGTGTTAAAAACCCCGGGGGTGGGTTTTTTTAGATCACTGTGTAACCAGCTGGTTAGGAGATTATTCTCAAGCTTCCCAGGAAGGGGGGGTACGGACTTGAGAGGATATTTTGGGGGGAAGGGAACTTCAAGTGGTCCCCTTTCCTGGATTCCTGTTTAGAACACTTGATGGTTGCAGTGGAAGAAGCATTTCTCAGGGTGCAGGGAATTTTGTACCTTGTGGGTTTTAACCTAAGCTGGTAAAAATAAGCTTAGGAGCTCTTCATGCGGGTCCCCACGTCTTTACCCTAGAGTTTAGAGTGGGGAGGGAACCCTGACAAGCCCAGACAGAGCACGGACAGCTATCGCACACTAACCCGCTGAACATGAAGTGGCCCTAAGGGGGAAATGAGCAGAGCCCACAGTACCTGGCCAACCTGATCCTCTGCTTCTCCCACTGTTACCTCCTGAACGCCAGAGGCCACCCCATCATCTGGAATGTCATGGACCCCGTTGGTGTCATGTGTGACATTCTATACCTTGGGCGGGCATCCTGGAACCCCCATATTCCTCATTTATATATGAGGGTGACCTTGCATATAAAGTAGGCCATGTGAGATATCAGGGGAAAGGTTATGATCTCCTGAAAGTCATTTTCCTACCCATATCTGTATATCATTAATGCATATGAAGTTCTGAGAATTGTGTTGCATGGTTGTCACTAAAACATACTGTAAGTTGGGGAATCAGCCAGATATTAGCCCCCCAGTGTCAACAGCAAGGAAAGTAATCAGTGCCTGGGCGGGTTGTCAAACAACCCATCAACAGCCATTGTCCAGCACCCACACCCCACCCACACCAAGGGAATTGCTCAACCTTGCTTGGGGACTCAGCAATGCCCTCAAGACATGCCTGGACTTGTGTCTCCAAGCACATGGGACTGAGGGTATAAAACATAACACAGGGGCCCCATGCTTGGCCTTTTCTCCTGCCCCCACCTCTACTGCAAGCAACAAAGACACTCACAGAAGACCGAAGACTCCAGCAGTGGAGACTAGTCCAGAGTTCAAGGGTGAAATCTGCGTACCATGAACTGCAATAGCAAGTGGGGTGAGAAAAACTGCTTAATCTAGATGTTGCCCAGTCTACTGGGGTTGAGAGTTTAGACTGCGTACTTAGATTTTATTTTCCTTTCATAAATAACTCTGACCTTTTGCCTTTTGCTTCTAATCACTTAAATCTCTCTTTTGTAATCAATACATTTGTTTAACTGTTTATCTTTACCAGTGAGTTTTTCTGAAGTGTGTGGTAAATCTGATCAGGTTTTGAAAACGCTGGTGTATATCCATTTTCAATTGATGAAGTGGGGTAGGGTGGGGATCTGGGACCAACTAATAAATTTGCACTGCTGTGAAAGTAAAATGAACTATAGTGTAGTTATAGAATGGATTAAAAAAATGTTGTTTGTTCATCTACGTCAGGAGAAAGGATTCCTAGAAAATAGTTGTCAGGAAGAGAAACATTAAGGTATAAAACAATGGGTCCACTTAAGACTAACGGTGGAACATTAGCTAGGAGATCGGTAAAAGTTAGTATGCAAATGAGATATGTATGTATGACCCCAGGTAAATTTATCAGTTTTTGCTCCCTTTGTTTTCTTGTTAAGTGTGCTCCCCCTTATCTATATAAATAAGATAGTTTAAGCCTTTGCATGGCACTCACATATATCTGGGTGCATTGGCAAAGCGCTTTGCTAATAAACAGAGTGGTTTGACAAATGCTGTGAGTCTTGAATCTGACTTTGACAATTTGATGGTCCCACTGAGATGGCAACTGTCTTCACTAGGGCCGTGTGATTCCTGACCGTTCTTAGGATGACCGAGGCAGCCGGCACCTGGGCATTTGGCCCGAGCGGTCCTCCGCCGGAACGGAAGGGTGCACGACCACAATGAAGTCTACGCCATTGAATGTGTTGGTTCCCACTCTGTTCTGGTAGGGATCCCGGGATCTGACATCAGGAATCTGGTCAGGTAACACTGGTCTACAATTTTTGAGAAGTCGTCTGCTTCAGAGATAAAAATGTGCTATTTATTATGTATTTTGATGTGCTGAATTCATATATGACAATTAAAACAACTGATTGGCCACTGTTTCTAAGATATTTAAGTTTTTACATTTTATGTCTATGTATATTGTGTAGATAGAGTTTTAATCATAAATTGTAAACCTAGGTCTTTTCATGTGTTTACGGTTGCTTTACATGATACTATTTCACCTGTCCTGTTTATGTAACACTTTAAAAATCAGCAAAGGGGTTATATAAATAAAATTTATTATGAAACAAAAGGCAAAAATCTATTATGTACATAGTTTAGTCCTATTCAGTGTCTACTCGGCACTTCTTGGCTTGTCTCTTGTATTCATTAAATGGAGCATCTCTTGTCACTGTCCAGCAATAGTTTGCAAGCATTGATGGGCTCCATTTGCCCTGATAGCGTTTCTCCATTGTTGCAATGTCCTGGTGAAATCGCTCACCGTGCTCGTCACTCACTGCTCCGCAGTTCGGTGGAGAAAAAAATCTAGATGAGAGTGCAAAAAATGTATCTTTAGTGACATGTTGCAACCAAGGCTTTTGTATGCCTTGAGGAGGTTTTCCACCAACAACCTGTAGTTGTCTGCCTTGTTGTTTCTGAGAAAATGTATTGCCACTAACTGGAAGGCTTTCCATGCCTTTTTTCCCTTGCCACGCAGTGCATGGTCAAATGCATCATCTCGAAGAAGTTCACGAATCTGAGGACCAACAAAGACACCTTCCTTTATCTTAGCTTCACTTAACCTTGGAAAGTTTCCACGGAGATACTGGAAAGCTGCTTGTGTTTTGTCAATGGCCTTGACAAAGTTCTTCATCAGACCCAGCTTGATGTGTAAGGGTGGTAACAAAATCTTCCTTGATTCAACAAGTGGTGGCTGCTGAACACTTTTCCTCCCAGGCTCCAATGACTGTCGGAGTGGCCAATCTTTCTTGATGTAGTGGGAATCTCTTGCACGACTATCCCATTCGCAGAGAAAACAGCAGTACTTTGTGTATCCAGTCTGCAGACCAAGCAAGAGAGCAACAACCTTCAAATCACCACAAAGCTGCCACTGATGTTGGTCATAGTTTATGCACCTCAAAAGTTGTTTCATGTTGTCATAGGTTTCCTTCATATGGACTGCATGACCAACTGGAATTGAGGGCAAAACATTGCCATTATGCAGTAAAACAGCTTTAAGACTCGTCTTCGATGAATCAATGAACAGTCTCCACTCATCTGGATCGTGAACGATGTTGAGGGCTGCCATCACACCATCGATGTTGTTGCAGGCTACAAGATCACCTTCCATGAAGAAGAATGGGACAAGATCCTTTTGAGGGTCACGGAACATGGAAACCCTACCATCACCTGCCAGGAGATTCCACTGCTGTAGTCTGGAGCCCAAAAGCTCTGCCTTACTCTTGGGTAGTTCCAAATCCCTGACAAGGTCATTCAGTTCACCTTGTGTTATGAGGTGTGGTTCAGAGGAGGAGGATGGGAGAAAATGTGGGTCCTGTGACATTGATGGTTCAGGACCAGAAGTTTCATCCTCTTCCTCTTCCTCGTCTGACTCAAGTGAGAATGATTCTGGTGCATCAGGAACCGGCAGTCCTTCTCTGTGGGGTACTGGGCGTATAGCTGATGCAATGTTTGGATAATGCACAGCCCACTTTTTCTTCTTTGACACACCTTTCCCAACTGGAGGCACCATGCAGAAGTAACAATTGCTGATATGATCTGTTGGCTCTCTCCAAATCATTGGCACTGCAAAAGGCATAGATTTCCTTTTCCTGTTCAACCACTGGCGAAGATTTGTTGCACAAGTGTTGCAGCATATGTGTGGGGCCCACCTCTTGTCCCGATCTCCAATTTTGCAGCCAAAATAAAGGTGATAGGCTTTCTTAACCATAGTGGTTATACTGCGCTTTTGTGATGCAAAAGTCACTTCACCACAAACATAGCAGAAGATATCTGCACTGTTCACACAAGTACGAGGCATCTCTGCTCACTTTGGCTAAACAGAAATGTGTCCCTTTGCAAAATCAAACACTGACAAATAAGAGCGCACGACACTGTATGATTTCTAGAGCTGATATAGGGCAATTTGTTCAGCAGAGTGATGTAAGCTTCGTTATGATTGCATCATCCATGACTTCTAGGAATAACATGATGCAATTCATATCATGTATGACACAATACCAGCTTCAGATTGCATCATTCATTGTTTTGCCTAAAAAGGAAGTACTGTCCAAACCCAGTCATAGATTTATTCATAGATCCAGTCAAAGATGTATTTTAGTCATTTCTAGTTTAAATTGAGATCCCTTCCCTTTATAACTCACTTATCCTCCGCCATTCCCAAGTCAAGGGTCGTATATACTGACTGTAATGGGGCTCGGACCCACCCGGCGGCGCCTCCTGCTGGTATCTTCTGGGAATTAGCTCGTCCAGCCTCTGGAGCGGCCTCTGTTGGCTGGGGATCCGGCTGCCCACTCTCTGGCCCGTGTCCCTCCCAGGACCCGGTGCCCCTTTAACTGGGGTGCAGCCCCCTGGCAGTACCCCACCGGTCTTACTTCTAGGGTCTCCCCTCCCTAGGGAACCCCCAACCCACTATCCCCACCTCACCTCAGTCGTAGGCTACTGCCAGTCACCAGCTAGCCCCCGCACCCTGGGGCAGACTGCAGTATAAGCCACTCATCACCGGCAAGGTTGGGTTTGACCTGCTGCCTCGGCCTACCCGTGGGTTACCCCCTGCAACCCCTGTACCTATTGGGCCTTAACCAGGCCTGGAGCCTGGGGTTTTCCTATGCTGGAGCTCCCCAGCTCCTCTAGCCTTCCCCCAGCCCTGCTCCACCCTAGGTCCTTGCAGCCAGGCCTTCCTTCCTCTAAGGCAGAGGAAGGCTCTCTCTCTCTCCTGGCTGCCCTGGCCTTTATAAGGCCAGGCTTGTCTGTTTGGGGCGTGGCCCCCAGCTGAGCCTGCCTTCCCACTCAGCCCAGCTTTTAGCAATGCCCTCGCTTAGGGCTGTTTCAAGCCCCTCAGGGCATGAGCGGGGTTCTGTCCCGCTACACTGACACAATAGCATGTCTTGAAAACTAGAGCCAATCAACAATTTTAAGCATCATTTTCGTTCTCAGTGACCCAGAATTCGTAAAGTTTGACTACATTTATTTCAGAAGCATTTTGGCTGTAGAGCAGTGTAATTATTTCTGGGTTTTGTCCGGACTGAGGACTGTTCTGTCTCTGTGTCTATCCGTTCTCCCTGCGGAGTGTTTGAGTCTGGGCGTCATCTCCGTCTTTGGGGATCAGACGACCAAAGTGTTCCTGTCCCCGCGGTCTGAGTGAGTGAAACCTGCACAATCGCAGCCGCACCACGTCTTGGGTAAACTGTGTGTTGCACCGGGCATCGCTCTGACGAACCCGATTTTCCTTCTTGTGTGATTGGTGTGTAAAGTCCTCCTGTATGGGTAACCAGATATCTAAGTGGGGACAGTTCCCTAAAGGAATGCCAGCTTATTTAATGTATTTTAGGAAGGGTTCGGATTCCTGTAAATTTCTGGAAAAATGGTCTAGGCTAACTCAGCAGAATCCCAAAACTCAGTGGCCACTGTTAGGATCTTGGGACAAAGACCGAGTAGACATCAGGGGGGAGGGATAGCTCAGTGGTTTCAGCATTGGCCTGCTAAACCCAGGGTTGTGAGTTCAATCCTTGAGGGGGCCATTTAGGGATCTGGGGCAAAAATTGGGGATTGGTCCTGCTTTGAGCAGGGGGTTGGACTAGATGACCTACTAAGGTCCCTTCCAACTCTGATATTCTATGATTCTATGATCTTAAAAGACAATCTCGGCCAACCTAAAACTAAATTGGCAAAAGGAGAGGTTGATTGTTTCATGCAGTGGTGGGAAGAGGCAAATCAGAGGTGGACAGAATCAAAACGTGCCTCTCTCAAAGATTCAAATGATAAGTTAAAAGCTTTATTAGAAGCCTGATCTCCCGTCACCAGACCGAACGCTCCCCTTTACCCCGTTCTCTGAGAAGACCAGGATCGATCCCAACCCCCTTCATATTCCCATCTCATTGTGGGAAAGGACGAAGAAAGCCCCTTGTTAAATTCTGGGGACGACGATGAGGGAGACGCATTAATTGGCTTGGCAGTCTTGCGTCGGATCAATAGGCGGTCACAACAACTCCCAGGGGTCACCAGTTCAGACCACTCCGGATCGTCCGATACCACCCAGGCCCATTCCCCCGGTACCGCTCAGACCCGTAAAGAAACCCCCCCCGTTCCCCCGAAACCCTCCAGTCTGCCTGACTCCTCTGTTTTCCCCCATACATACGAAGAGAGCCTGGACATGATTGGGCTCAATGCTTACGCTCTGGCTCTAAACCTATCCAGGCTCCCCTCCGAATCCTGCATACTGGGGGCCAACAAGACGGTCCCACTTGGAGCTATAAACCCTGGACTCGTACAGAGCTCCATTCAATTATAAAAGGCTTTCCAAAGCCCCTGGAAAATCCTACCAAATTTGCAGTGGAATTTTTGTTAGTGTGCGACACCTATGAACCCTCTGAAGCAGACCTCCTGCAGCCGTGCAAGCTACTTGTAACCTGTAGCAAGTATGAAAAATGGCTCACAGCAGCCAATTGGCCCATCAGTGAGCGCCATTCTACTTTGCCAGACACCGGTCCTGACGCTGAATACCGAAAAAAGGGTAAAGACCGAGCTAAAAACCTACATGAGGCCATCCCTCGAGTATAGACTCGTAAAACAAACTGGACAGCCATACATTGCTGTAAACAGCGACAGGGAGAAAGTCCGGGCGACTATCACACCCGGCTGACTGATGTTTTTCTGCAACATTCTGGTATACAGCAACTGGGTGAAAATGGGAAGGGCGCCCTGGCTCATGCGTTTGTTAATGGCCTCCTATCTGCTATTGGCAGTATGCTAAAGCGAATAAGTGTTTGGTGGGAGACTGATAGCATGGATAAATTGCAATCAGTGTCAGAACACTGCCATCGCACTCTAAAGGGAAAGGAGGAACAATCTTCCCAAAAGTTAATGGCCCTGCAAATACAGCATTATTCAGGGCAGGGCAATCAGTACCGGGGACGTGGTCGCGGGAGGGGCTGTGGAATTGGATTTTGGGAATGTTTGTAATTACTGTAAATAACCCGGACATTGGAAAAACGAGTATCTGCGCCGGCCTAATAGCTCTGTAAACAACCAGCTAGACCCCCTGTCGGCACAGCGCGACAGTTCCCAGCCTTACTTTGTCCCACAGCAGTGACAGAAAGCTGGGGAACCTCAGGAAATTTTAGCTCCTTTATTACCTCTCACTCCCATGGGTGAATGTGTTTTGACTATCAATGATCTTTCTCTCCCTTTCCTTGTTGATACGGGAGCTTCACTCTCTGCAGTTCATATGCTGACTTGCCTTTGGTTCCCCGCTCCAAAAAAACCGTGTCCGCTGTGGGCATTACGGGAGTCCCAACCGCTTATCCCCTTTCAAAACCTCTACTGGTCCAGGTTGGTCCCCTTTCCGCGGACCATGCATTCCTCCTCTCGGATTCCACTCCGGTGAACCTTTTGGGTGGGGATCTGTTATGTAAACTTGGCTGTACCATCTACTGTTCCCTGGATGGTGTCTACTTACAAATCCCCCAGTCCTCTCTGAGTGATTCTGTCGCCTCCCTGCTGTCTGAAACGCCCCTTTCCACTCCGGTCCCCTACTGCCCATTGGTCCCGTCCCTTGAGCACCTAATTTCTCAGGTCAGATCCTCCCTGTGGCCAACCCAGTCATCTGAAGTGGGCCGCTTAAATACTGACCCCCGTCTGCATTACTGTTGACTCCTCCAAACCTCTGCCTCGCCGCTCTCAATACCCTTTAAACCCCCAAGCAGAGGCTGGCATTGCTCCAGTCATGACTGCCCTGTGGGAACAAGGCATTATTGTCCCCTGCTCGAGGCCCTGTAACACCCCTATCCTCCCAGTTCGAAAACCTGATGGTAAATCGTGGCGGTTTGTTCAGGATCTTCGGGCCATTAACCACATTGTCACACCTGTCTTTCCTGTTGTACCTAACCCAGCGACGATTCTGGCTTCTATCCCACCAGATGCAACTCATTTTACTGTTGTTGATTTGTGCTCTGCTTTCTTTTCTGTCCCGGTTCACCCTGACTCCCAGTTCCTGTTTGCCTTTTCTCACAAGGGGCAACAGTACACATGGACCACGCTTCCCCAGGGGTATACTGAAAGCCTGTCTTATTTTTCCCAAGCATTAGCCCTAGACCTTGCTGACCTTGTTTTCCCATCCAGGTCCACACTAGTCCAATATATAGATGATCTAGTCCTCTGTTCCCCTTCATTGTCTGCCTCAGAAACTGATTCTTTAGTGCTCCTTACTGCCCTAGCAAATAAGGGTCACAAGGCTTCTCGCTCTAAACTACAACTCTGTCAAGCTTCTGTCACATACCTTGGCTTTCTCCTCTCCCAGGGTTCCCGTGCACTTTCTCCCACCCGCGTCCAAGCTATCCTTAGCGTTTCCAGACACCGCTCCCCATGCCAGGTCCGGAAGTTTTTAGGCATGGCTGGATTTTGCAGAGAATGGATTCCTCAGTATGACTCCCTTGCAAAAACTCTCCAGGAACTCACTCGATTCTCTGTGCCTGACCCCATGCCATGGACCCCTGAGGCTGATTCTGCCTTTGTTTCACTCAAACAGGGTTTGGCTTCTGCCCCCACCTTAGGGCTGCCTGACTATTCTAAGCCTTTTACCCTTTTCTGCCACGAACAATCTGAGAGTGCACTTGGAGTTCTCACTCAGATGCATGGAGAAAAGAACTGCCCAGTGGCTTATTTCTCTGCCAGTTTGGACTCTGTTGCCCAAGGCTTACCCCCCTGCCTGCGTGCTGTGGCTGCCACAGCGCGCCTAGTCGAAATGTCTGAATCCCTTGTTCTCCGCTCTCCTCTTACCCTCATGATCCCTCACTCTGTGGAAACTCTCCTGCTACAACGTAACACAGGCCACCTCTCCTCCACACGCCTTACCAGGTATGAACTTTTACTGCTATCAGCTTCATATATCACCGTAAAGCGTTGTTCTCAGTTAAACCCTGCCACTCTCCTTCCTTTGTCTAATGACGGTGATCCCCACGACTGCCTTGCAACTGTCTCTGCTGTCACCTTCCCACGCTCTGACCTTTCTGATGTCCCTCTCCCTAACTCTGACCTTGTTTTATTTACTGATGGTTCCTGTTTTCGAGACAACCAAGGTCGTCTCCTTGCAGGATACGCTGTAGTTTCACTCTCTGACACCCTGGAAGCTGAGCCTTTACCTTCTGTAACCTCAGCGCAAGTCGCTGAATTAGTTGCCCTCACCCGTGCCTGCTTTTTGGCGGAGGGATGCTCCGCCACCATTTACACTGACTCCCGCTACGCTTTTGGAGTTGTACATGAGTTTGGCACCCTCTGGCAAACTCGGGGTTTCCTTACCTCCGCTGGTACCCCTATTAAAAATGGGCCCTACATCGCTGCCCTTCTGTATGCAGTTTTCCTTCCGTCTGCTCTAGCTATTGTTAAGTGCCCTCGCCCCTCAATGGCGGATACTGGTGTTGCTAAGGGTAACGCATTTGCTGACGCCTCTGCTAAACATGCTGCTGCCATAGAAACTTCCCCAGATGCATTTCTAGGTTCCCTTTCTGTTTCTATACTGCCACCGTCCCTCACTGACCTCACCCTGCTCCAAGACTCTGCCCCCGAAACCGAGAAAGAATCCTGGGTTGCCCAAGGTTGCTCTCTACATCCTGATTCCCTTTGGCGTTCGCCTACTAGCACCTTTGTAGCCCCCTTTTCACTCTACCCATCTCTGGCCGCTCTGCTACACGGTGTTTCGCATGTCGGAAAGGAGGGGATGGTCTCTGCTGTAACTAAGACAGGACGGTGGGCCCCCATTTTAGCTCTTTTGCAGCCCGCCACTGTGCAGCCTGTACCATTTGCCAAAGCCATAATATTGGTAAACCTGTAAAAGTGGCCCAGGGGTTCCGGGGCCTGCCTCAAGCACCGTTCTTGCATTGGCAACTTGATTTTGTACAAATGCCTAAGGGCTAGTCTACTCTTACCAGCTCTGTCGGACGTGTCGGATCGATCTTCTGGGTTCGATTTATCGCGTCCTGTCTAGACGCAATAAATCGAACCAGGAAGTACTCCCCCATCGACGCTGGTAATCCTCCTCTGCGAACGGAGCAGGCAGAGTCGACGGGGGAGCCTGCGCACCGCGGTGTGGACCAGGGGTGAGTACTTTGAAGTTCGAAATAAGATACTTCGACTTCAGCTACGTTATTCACGTAGCTGAAGTCGCGTATCTTACTTCGAACTTCGGGGCTAGTGTAGACCAGCCCTAAGTGTTAACAATATGAATTTATATTGGTTATGGTATGTTTAGTCTCTGGTTGGATTGAAGCCTTTCCTTGTCGCAAGGCTGACTCACTGTCTGTTGCCAAATGTTTGTTAAATCATATTATACCTGCCAAGGGAATTCCTGCTACTCTGTCCAGTGATCGGGGTACACATTTACTGGATTTTGACACTGCCCATCTTGAGCAGCGCAAAATGGTATATTTCTGAGGTACAGTGCTGGGAGCTCAGCGGATTTGGCTGGTGCCTTTCCCTATGCGATTCATGAGTGGCTCTGGGAGCATTCATGCAATCTAGCTGGCTGTGTGTGATGTTGTCTGATTAAAATATGACCATATAGATCCTTGTTGCAGCCGCTGTTATATATTTGCAGCAAATATTGTACAAAGGTTGTCAAGTGAGGAATCTACGAAAAGGTGATGATTTGCTGGTTATGATTATCCTATCTCTGTGCATGTATCCTTTTTGTATTTGAAGTTATAAGTACTGGCTCTATACTTGGATTTCAAATGTTGGCTCCACAAGGTAGCTATCCAGCACATCTTAGAGGGACTATTCAAGTTAAGTGGTTTGTCAAGAAACCCTTGGTTGACAATGGACTATGGGAGACGCCCATCTGTACTGAGTGGACTGTCATGTAAATGTGCTGTCTGGAGTGTAGGTAATGGCTTCCTGGAATGACTGAGGGAAATTGGGCATAAACGTGTGACTTGGAAGTAATCACTTTTCTACTTAGCACTTTCCTTACAGCACATTTCACATCCCTGTTCCTCAGGCTGTAGATCACGGGGTTCAACATGGGGATCACTATCATATAGAACACAGAGGCTATTTTATCTGTATCCAGTGAGTAGCTGGCACTGGGTCACAAATACATGAAGAAAATTGTCCCATGGAATGTAGTAACAGCTGTCAGGTGGGAGGTGCAGGTGGCGAATGCTTTATGCCTGCCCTGGACAGAACGGACCCTCAGCACAGCAATAACAATAAGAATGTACTAGATGATGATGATCAGAAATGTGCTCATTTCAAACAAACTGCCACGAGTAAAGAGTAGCCTCTCGTTGACAGAGACATCACTGCAGGAGAGAGGTGAGATCACAGTAAAAGTTATTGTTGGCATTGGAATCACAAAAGGATAATCTCTGCAAACTGCTTGTTTATTAAAGAGTTAATCAAGCCCCAGAAATATGACCCAACCACCAGCGTTGGGGCTTTTGTCCTGCCCTCCCTCCCCGTTTCCATTGGCCCCGTCGGCCATTTTGAAAAAAAAGTGTGTGTGTGTGTGTGTGTGTGTTTGAATGGGGCAAGTGTTGTGTGTGTTTGTGCTTGGCTACACTGAGAGAAAAAGGTTGAAAAACTAGAGTGAGAGAAGTTTAAAGCTGAAAAAGGAAGTTTGGGTAAGGTTAGGGAAAAAAGGGAAAGAAAGGTGATTGGATGTGATTGAGTAAGGAGAGCTGTGGGTAAAGGGCAGGTTATTAAAGAAAAGAGTGTTTGTGTTGCTGAACACATGAAGAGTGAAACATCCTACCCCACGGACTGTTGGTAGTGAAATGATAGCTGTTTTGGGTGGTGCTCCTAGGGAGCTAGCCCCTCCTTTCGGTGGACCAATCAAAGGATGTTTTACAGTTGGGTCACAGAATGCACTTGTTGAACCAATCCTGTAGGCCCAAGATTGAGAAAGGATCTTTACCTTACATTAAAATATATAAAAACAGGATTAAAAAGCAAATTTAGTAAGCACATGGTTAAAAAGTGAATAAAAAGCATTAAACAATATTAAAAACTAAGGCAAAACCCGTTTAGTAAGCACATGGCGAAAAATTGGCTTAAAAAACATTTAAAGCTAGGTTTAAAAAGAAAATTTACTAAGCACATGGCCAAAAACTATGAAGGCCGGCTAAGAAACAATTAAACTAGGTTTAAAAAGGAAATTTAGTAAGCACATGATTTAAAAAAGCATTACATAATATTAAAAACTAAGGCAAAGCCTGTTTAGTAAGCACATGGCCAAAAACTGGCTAAAAAACACTCACCATCTGCGTAGCCATTCGTTGACTTCCATGATTCGACAGTCTCTACCCCGGCCATTTCCTGCCACAGGGAGGATAGACGAGAACACCACTTGCGCCTCAAACTCCTTTATCCTGCTTCCCAGAGCCACGTAGTCTGCAGTGATACGCTCAAGGTCATTCTTGGCAGTATCATTGGTGCCCACATGGAGAAGCAGGAAGGGGTAGCGATCTGAGGGCTTGATGAGTCTCGGCAATCTCTCCGTCACATCACGAATCCTAGCCCCTGGCAAGCAGCACACTTCTCGGTTTAGTAAGCACATGGCCAAAAACTGGCTTAAAAAAACATTAAAAGCTAGGTTTAAAAAGGAAATTTAGCAAGCACATGATAAAAATGTGAATAAAAAAGCATTCAGTATCAGTGTAGGTTAAGAAAAAAGAGAGGCTAAAAGAAAGAACAAAGGAAAGATAAAGAGCACATTGTTGAATCAAAGAGAGAGAGATTTGACCTTGCCTGTTCTGTAAAATGAGGCAACTGCACAGTTCAGAAACAATTTTAACAAGTTTTTCTAGGTTTTAGACTAGCACTGGTCATATTTTTTAGTAAGCCCAATATAAAACAACAGGCTTTTGCAGATGATAGCTGTGATTAGAAAGAAGAAGGCTGCTTCTTTACCTGCTTTTTAACAAACACAAGTTAGTTCCATTAAGTTTTGTAATGGAATAAAGCTCTGCTTGATATTGACTTGGAAAGACACAACCCTTTATTTACAGGGGTGTCTTAATAAAATAGAGCAGGCAGAATCACCCCAGGTTTAAAGCCCCAGGTTTTTAGTAACAGACAGTTTATATCCCCCCCCTTATTTTGTTAACCACTGGATCAGAGAGAAGAAGCTTGTTTCTTTCCCCACTTTTTAACAAAGAGAGCTGAAAGTCTTGTAAAGGAATAAAAACCACACTCCTTCATTTAGCCCCATGGACATAAGTGTTTTAATAACGTGTAAGCCTGCAGAAACAGTTTAGGGTTTAAAAACACAAAAACCTAATTGTAAACAGAGTCAGGACGAGCCCCACCCTGACATCTGGTAGTGAGTTGTGGCAAAGAACTTCAGGGGCTGATCTCATTTGCATGGGCACACTCACCCCTCCTAGCATGAGCCCATAGTAGCCCAAATGGTCACTTTGAGCTGCTGTAGGAGCCCCAGTTTTTCTGTATTGGGGCAGGAATTTCTGTTATTGGGGCAGGAAGAAGAAACTGTTATTATACTGATTATGTAAATCAAGGACAGTGGAATGGTACTTGGCCTTTTGTCAGGATAAAGGGGAACTCGCCATCAAGTAAGCAGCACTCGCTAGGCAAGGGACATGGGTTCCAAAACCCAGTGAATTGAAAGAGAGGTTGGGGATAGGGCTTTGTGCCTGGTGGTATGTGCTCACTGCTGGGGGGGTTCTTGATGCTAATTTCATCTTCTATCTTCTCCACTGTAGAATATCAGAGCTAATTTTGATTCTATTAGGAATCTAGTTACTGCTGACCTGGATTCACTTTGGCCCAAGGGTGCACCTGCACTGAGGTCCTCCACTTACTACAAGTTGAAATCACTAAAGAGCTAAAATTACTAAAAGCTGAGATCACTCAGTGCTGTGTTATGTAGTGGAGAGACCTGAAGATATATTGCTGAGTAGCTGGCAGAGTGCAGCAGTTCGCGGGATGGCTGGAGTAGCTCAGGGGACGGCTGGTGGAGCGTAGCGGCTTGCGGGACGGCTGGCAGAGCAGAGTGAAGCGGCTTGCTGTGAAGGCTGCAGTAGAACCCCACAGAGAGGCGGGTCAGTCGGCCTTGGACCACATAAGGTGACTTTTTACCCCCCCACACCATTTCCAGTGGGGGGGGGGAGTGCTCTGCAGATGAACTCTTGAACTCTGGGGCTGCACTGACCAGGGACGGAGACTTTTGGGTGCTGGACTTTGGGTGACTTTTGGATTGCTGGACTCAAGAACCAAAGGGAGAGGACACGGCCCAATTTGCTGGGGTGGGTCCTGTCGCTCATAGTTTGGTTAGGAATCCTGTTTGTGGTGTTTTCCCAACATAATGCTGCATTGTTTCTCTCTGTCATTAAAAAGCTTTTGCTACATTCAGACTCTGTGCTTGCGAGAGGGGAAGTATTGCCTCTTAGAGGCACCGGGAGTGGGGGGGGGAGGGGATGATATATATTTGTCCCAGGTCACTGGGTGGGGGTGAGGACTGTAAGTGATGGCCAGTGGACAACTCTCCAATACCAAATTCTACAGGCCACTCTCCTCAGATCCCACTGAGGAATACACTAAGAAACTGCACCATCTACTCAGGACATTCCCTACGCTAACACAGGAACAAATCAACATACCCTTAGAGCCCCGACCGGGGTTATTCTACCTACTACCCAAAATCCACAAACCCGGAAATCCTGGACGCCCCATCATCTCGGGCATTGGCACTCTCACTGAAGAACTGTCCGGATATGTGGACTCTCTACTCAGACCCTACGCCACCAGCACTCCCAGCTATCTCCGTGACACCACTGATTTCCTGAGAAAACTACGTGTTGGTAATCTTCCAGAACACACCATCCTAGCCACCATGGATGTAGAGGCTCTCTACACTAACATCCCACACACAGATGGAATACAAGCTGTCAGGAACAGTATCCCTGATGATGCCACAGCACAACTGGTTGCTGAGCTCTGTGACTTTATCCTCACGCACAATTATTTCAAATTTGGTGACAATATATACCTCCAGACCAGTGGCACCACTATGGGCACCCGCATGGCCCCACAATATGCCAACATTTTTATGTCTGACCTGGAACAACGCTTCCTCAGCTCTCGTCCACTCACACCCCTTCTCTATCTGCGCTACATTGATGACATCTTAATCATCTGGACCCATGGAAAAGAAACTCTGGAACAATTCCACCACGATTTCAACAGCTTCCACCCCACCATCAACTTCAGCCTGGACCAGTCTACACGGGAAGTCCACTTCCTAGACACCACGGTGCAAATAAGTAATGGTCACATTACCACCACCCTATACCGAAAACCCACCGACCGCTATGCCTACCTACATGCCTCCAGCTTCCATCCCGGACACACCACACGATCCATAATCTACAGCCAAGCGCTGAGGTACAACCATATTTGCTCCAATCCCTCAGACAGAGATCAACACCTACAAGATCTTCACCAAGCATTCTCAAAACGATGATATCCACATGAGCAAATAAGGAAACAGATCAACAGGGCCAGACGTGTACCCAGAAGCCTCTTGCTGCAAGAGAAGCCGAAGAAAGAAACCAACAGAACTCCACTGGCCATCACTTACAGTCCTCAGCTAAAACCTCTCCAGCGGATCATCGGTGATCTACAACCCATCCTGGACAATGACCCCTCACTTTCACAGGCCTTGGGAGGCAGGCCAGTCCTCACCCACAGACAACCCGCCAACCTGAAGCATATTCTCACTCACACCTCTCACTAAGGTGAGAGCAGCAGCTTCATTTGGCATTGCCAGTGTCATGGCCCTGGAGAAGGGGACAGGACAGGGAACTGCTGTGGAAGGACTTCAGTGGCACTTGCCCTAAGCTTGTCCGATGATAAGGAAAGATTCAGAGGAGGCAGCAGGGCCGGGGCAAGGAAGTTTCACGCCCTAGGCGAAACTTCCTTGCACCAGTCCTGCGCCACCCCCCTGCCCAATGCCACCGCCCCCGTCAGCCAGCTCCCCCGCCTGGGAGCTCAGCCTTCCTCCCCACGGCCGTGGGCGCTCAGCCCCCCGCCACAACCCTCAGGCCACGGGAGCTCAGCGGGGAGCTGGCCGCCCCTCGGCTCACCACTCAGGTGCTGAGGGGGGGCCAGCAGGGCGGCTCCCCGTGGCTGCCCCCAGCTTCCCGCTCAGGTGCTGAGCGGGGGGACAGGGGGGCAGCTCGCCGCGGCTGCCCTCCGGGTCCCCACTCAGCCACTGAGCTGGGAGACAAGGGGCAGTCACAGCAAGCCGACCCTTGTCTCCCCGCTCAGCAGCTCAGTGGGGAGACAAGGGGCAGCCGCAGCAAGCCACTCCTTGTCTCCCCGCTCAGCAGCTAAGCGGCGTGGCAGGGGTCAGCCGCGGCAAGCCGCTCCTTGTCTCCTTGCTTGGCAGCTCAGCCGCTGAGCGGGGAGACAAGGGGTGGCTTGCTGCGGCGAGCTGCTGCTTTTCTCTCCGCTCAGCAGCTCATCTGCTGAGCGGGGAGGCAGTGGACATCCGCCTGCTGCCCCCCAAATCTTGGTGCCCTAGGCGACTGCCTAGGGTCCCCTTGTGGGCGCGCCAGCCCTGGGAGGCAGTTCCACCTCCCTGTGTCCTGGGCCATCTCGCCACATCGGGATAGAGGACAGAGCTGCCTTGTGCAACGGGAACTCCCTTGATGGCTGCAAACTCTCCTCCACTTTCGGAGGGGCGAGAATGCACCCAGGGGTTGCTCCAGTGCATGGATCTCAGCAACCACATTCATCAGCACAGGCAGAACCCTGGTGGAAACCCGGCCACTGGGAGCCAATTCTTACCCACAGTTCAGGTTCGGGCCGCCTGGTCTTATCCCCCAGCACAGGCTCCCTTTGGGCTCGCTGTGCCACGGCAGTGGTAACACTTGACCTGACTAGCAGGCTGTGTAAGTCCTTTCCCAAATGGCTGTCCCATCTGCCAGTCAGAAGAGAGGTGGGAGCAGGGAGTTAGGGGTGGGATTTCTTGCCAGCTGTCGAGTCAACCCAGGATTTTTGGGAGGATATGCAAAGAGGCCAGCTTCATCTCGCTGTCTTTCCCCATATAGTCGGGGCCCCAGGAGTAGAGCCAGCACTCCCAGACTTGCAGCTGATCCGCGGAATGGTAGCTCCCCCACCAGCACGGGTGGAAGCGCTCAGATGGGTGCCCTCCCTGGGACTGGACCCGGCACGGAGAGAAATTGCAGTAAATCCTCAGCAGTATCAGTAAATATTCAGTGCTGAGGTGTGTGAACAGTGCGTCGAATGCTTAGGAGTGAAGCCTGGAGATTGTGAGTGGAGCTTGGTGCAACTTTTCACCTTTTCACTTTTGAAAATGATCCCCCAGGGTAGATATTTGGTGGCTGTCCCTATTCAATGCCCTAGGTACGTTGAAAGCTGTTAGATCATAGATGTCAGTCATTTTACTAAAACTCTGATTCATCAGGAAATCCTTGTTCAACAGAGCATTTAAGCAGGTGCCTACCTTGGTGTATCTGTTTTCATCCCCGTTGAAGTCCTGCCTTTAGACAATTTTCTAAATATCCAGAGTGCATCTTGTTCTGATCACTAACTCTGGTCCCCAGAGTGTTGCAAGGGAGGAGTAAATATTCTGTCTCTATTTCTGATAGTCAGAGTTGTAGAGAACAAACAGGGGATGCTTTTGGATGCACTCTTAGGGTATGTCTCCACTGTAACTAAAAACCTGGGCTGTCCCATGCCAGCTGCCTTGGGCTCAGGCTAAGGGGCTATTTCATTACAGGGTAGACATTTGGGCCTGGGTTGGAGCCGGGGGCTCTAGGACCCTGTGAGGTGGGTGGATCCCAGAGCTCAGGGTGCAGCCCTGCAAGCCCAAGCCACAGGAGCTGGAGTTAGCTGGTGCAGGCCAGCCACAGGTGTCTAATTGCAGTGGAGACGTACCCTGGATGCACATCCAGCGGGGGAGCGCCAATGTGTTTGTGTGAGTCTACATGTGGGAGAGAGAGTGAAGGAAAGAAAATGAGGGGGAGAGAGAGAGTAATCCAGCTCTCGCTTGCCCCAGTGTAAATCTGGAGTGTTTTGCAGCAAAGTCAGTGAAGTTACTCGAGATCTGTGGTACACTTGAATTGCACTAGGCTCACAGTGTGCATGCTTCAGGGGCAATGGTCACGATTCCTCTGTTGCTTATGCTTGTTTCAGCCTCAGCTCGAAGTTGCAAAAACAATCGATTTACTTCAAAATTAGGCATATTTTTATAGACGTAATTTAAATGTAAAAATCCACCTGACTCTATACTAGGCTGTCACATACAATACAATGAACGTTGCATAAATATCTCCATTTTGCACTGTAGTTTTAGGCGGCACCTATTTTATAAATATATAAAGTGAGACCAAATTTTAAGCAAAAGCTGAACTTCCAAACTTTGTGTTTCCTAACTTTGGAATGCTTGATTTCTTAGTCTGAACTTCGTCTTAATGCATCAGTTTGTGTGTCAATTTTGTTTGCTTTATGTTTTATCTTTTTCTTTTTTTTTAAGTGAGAGAGAAATTAGTTAGCAGTAGATTTCATAATCTAGAATTATTTGTCCAGATGCTTTTTGAGTGATGCCAGTCTTGTACAAGACCACTGGCATCCCAGTACTATCAACTGAATTACCATAATTTCTTCATCAATGCCACTCTACTTTACTAAGGGCACCGGAAGTTCCTTGCTCTGAATAATGGTCACCAAACTTTCCTTGACTGAGACCTCATGAGTATCCAGGAAATCAGCACTGCTGTCTTTGTCAATGTATATCTGTTGACCTTCTCTGTAGAGATTGAACTCGGTCTGCATGAGAGTTTATTACTTAAGCTAAAGGACCAAGTCCAGTAGCTTGAAGTCGGTAACAGCCCCATGTAACTCATTGATTTGGTCCGGCCAAAGGGTACAGCTACACCACAAAGGAAGGTGTGATTGCAGTGAAGACAGGCAGTCACATGCTAGCTTTACATTAACTTGCGTGAGTAACATTGATGGGGGCAAAATGGTGCAGCATTCCACAAGTGCCAGCTGCTACAGTACAAGATTGCTGGGGACCCTGGATACAAACTCAGATTATTGGCCTGACCGGGGTCCATGCTGCCCCACCATCACTGCTACAGTTCTCCACACCGCCTAGAGTAAATGTAGGGCAGGTGTGCCTTGCCTACCCATGTTACATTTACACCTTCACATAAGGTGTAGACATACCTGATGTATCCATGCATATTACCATAGGTTACACAAATATGTCATTCATTTGTGAATCCAATGACAACAGGAAAGAATTTCTTTTTTTTAAAAAAACAGCAATTAAAGTTTGCTGGATACCAAACGGTGGACTTTTGAAATTAGCTTTTTCTTCCAAATTTTGAAAACTGATTAAAAAAAAAATCCATGTTTTAAATAAAAAGAAAATTTCCTTTTTTTGATTTTTGGTTTGGTATTAGTTTCCAAAAACCAAAATATCTTAAGTTTTCAATAAAATTAGTAAAAAGAAAAAAAAATGTAGCAGGGAACAAACAAACAACAAGGCAGGGGAAAGTAACACTTCAGAAATTTTCATGGGAAATACTTAATTTTTTTCTGACCTAGAATCATAGAATCATAGAATCTCAGGGTTGGAAGGGACCTCAGGAGGTCATCTAGTCCAACCCCCTGCTCAAAGCAGGACCAAACCCAATTAGATCATCCCAGCCAGGGCTTTGTCAAGCCTGACCTTAAAAACCTCTAAGGAAGGAGATTCCACCACCTCCCTAGGTAGCCCATTCCAGTGCTTCACCACCCTACTAGTGAAAACGTTTTTCCTAATATCCAACCTAAACCTCCCCCTCTGCAACTTGAGACCATTACTCCTTCTTCTGTCATCTTCTACCACTGAGAACAGTCTAGATCCATCCTCTTTGGAACCCCCTTTCAGGTAGTTGAAAGCAGCTATCAAATCCCCCCTCATTCTTCTCTTCTGCAGGCTAAACAATCCCAGTTCCCTCAGCCTCTCCTCATAAGTCATGTGCTCCAGCCCCCTAATCATTTTTGTTGCCCTCCGTTGGACTCTTTCCAATGTATCCACATCCTCTTGTAGCGTGGGGCCCAAAACTGGACACAGTACTCCAAATGAGGCCTCACCAGTGCCGAATAGAGGGGAATAATCACGTCCCTCGATCTGCTGGAAATGCCCCTACTTATACAGCCCAAAATGCCGTTAGCCTTCTTGGCAACAAGGGCACACTGTTGACTCATATTCAGCTTTTCGTCCACCGTAACCCCTAGGTCCTTTTCTGCAGAACTGCTGCCCAGCCATTCGGTCCCTAGTCTATAGCAGCGCATGGGATTCTTCCGTCCTAAGTGCAGGACTCTGCACTTGTCCTTGTTGAACCTCATCAGATTTCTTTTGGCCCAATCCTCTAATTTGTCTAGGTCCCTCTGTATCCTGCTTTAATTTGCAGTACCCAGCACCTCTCTTTTAGAACCACTTAACCAATGACAGAGCATAAATACAGCATTGCTGAATTGCAACATTTTCTGGCACGGAAGATAGCAAATGCATGTGAGTTAGTAACTGCACAATCATCTCCACGTAAGAATCTTTCTGTAGCTGTCCCATCTCCCCCTCCAAGAGCAGATTAGAGAACAATCTATGCAACAATGAGTCACATTCCACAGACACCTTGGTTCTGCTGAACAGTAAGTTTTTTCACCCCTTTGTTTGGCATGGCTCACTCCATCCCTGTGTATCAAGCCACCTACTTTGAGTAGAGTGGGAGAAACCGAGGCTCCTGGCACTCTACTCAGGGCTGGCGCTAGCACTAGGCAACCCTAGGCGGTCACCTAGGGTGCCAGGATTTGGAGGGTGGCGTGCTTCTGCCTCCTGGCTCCACACTCAGTCACTGATCGAGGAGCCGGAAGGCAGCTGCGGCTAGCCGCCTCCCACCTCCACGGTCACCTCCTGCGGCCCGCAGGCGGGCGGGGGGAGGGGAGGGGCTGAGCGCCCATGGGTGGCATTAGCTGGGGGGGCGGGGGCGCACAGGCCCTGACTCTACAGCCACTTGATCTCGAGAGGAAGTACACAGGTGAGGTGCTCCTGCTCCCTTGGATGGCCAGGCTCACGTTGTGAGTGGGGCTAAGCAGCAGAAGACTTTCTGCCCTGCATGGCTGAGTCAGGGCTCTGATAAGCCCAATGACAGGAGAGGGGGTTCCATATAATGACAGTGGGGCTAATGCCGACACTTACAGAATGCACCATGTATGCAGAACTTCACTGACTTATACCCCATGCAGTGGTGGTCCAGTGTATTGAATAGCTAGCACTGGGCGTGTGTCTGCACAGACTCATAACTACGGGATCAGGACTGAACCAGTTCCGCTTGATTTTGGTCCTATGGCTCCAGTGTGACGAAACATTTATTACTCCAAACTTGGAGCCAAATTCAGGTCTAGTAGAAACCACTGAAGTCCATGTGGAGTTCAATCAAGGATTAAATTGGACCCTGATGGTTGAACCATTAAGCTAACTCCCTGGAAGAGACTGACACCTTTGATAATACTCTGAATTCTATCTCCCTCACTGTGCTTTCAGAGCAGATTCTCTCTCTTCAAAAATTGCTTCTGACAAATATTGTCCCTCCGCATTCATCGAGTTTAAGGCAACTAGATCATCCACTCTGACCTCTTGTATATCACAGGCCACCAACACCACCCAGCAGCTGCACACTAAACCCAACAACAAAAATGAGACCAAAGTAAAGGAGACCCGGAGGAGACTAGACTGTTATGTGCCACAGGCAGAGAACAGCAGGGACCCAGGTGCACCAGTGCTTGAGGCCTCAGTAATGGCAGGGAAATGAGTGAGTGAGAGACACCCAGATAATCCTGGCAAGTGCAGAGGAAGTTGAAACCCACCCCCGAGGTCACGGCCACTCTGACCTGGTGGAAAATTCCTTCCCAATCCCGCATGTGGCGATCAATTGGACCCTGAGCCTGTGAGCCAGAACTAATCAGTCGGCCAAGCACGTGACAGGGGATGCTCGGTGCCACCTCAGAGCACCAGCCCTCTCCATTCAGGGTACCAGCTCCAACCTTGGCCATCCCTGATGCTTCAGAGGAAGGAGATTTAAAAAACAAAAAAAACAAAAAACCCCACCTTCCTAGAATATACTGGCGGAAAAATATCCCTTCCTAACCTCTGCTAGTGACCAGCTGAAAGCTTGAAGCTTTTGCTATAGGAACATAAGTCATAAACCACAAGTGAACCCCAGGGCGGTTGAGCTCTGCCCCCACCATCACAAGCAGCCCCAACGTACAACTCCATCATACAATCACACCCATAATTCATCCTGCTCTCTATTAAAGCTGATTAAATGGTTTGCCCCCCAAACTCCTATTGGGAGGCTGTCCCACAACTTGTCCCTTGTGATGGTTAGAAACCTTCTTACAACTTCCTAACTTCAGAGTGTTTGACTTTGAAACCTTTGAATCCTTTGTGTATTTCCTAATTTATATGGCTTACTTTACCGATGAGACCAACCTTTATGACAAAGGGATTTTGTTTGTGACATACCTATTATTTGTCTGCTTAGTGTCAATAGTGTGTGCTTTACAAGACACTATTAGGGAGTGTCTTTACTTTTGATAAGAGCTTATGAACAAAGGAAGACAGACACATACAAAGAAAGCAGGATGTGTAAGGACTAGGAATTTCTCTGTCTTTTGGTGAATAGTCATTTATTAATATTTATTAATTATTATTATTTTTAAAAGGGTTATGCATTGGGGAACTTGTATGGTGAGGATGTTCCCTGCAGAGGGCACAATTTGAAAACACAAAAAGAATGGTATGGTAGAAAGAAACACGCATGGTATTGGTGCTAGCATGGTAAAGCAGAGAGGGAAGGAGGTGATGTAGAAAAGGACTAGATTTTTGATTATGGCCTGTCCCTGTGAATAGCCCTGTAATGGGATGGCTTGGCATTTTAAGGACTGGAGGCCTGAGATCAGCCAACCCTAGCGGCTAAGAAGGCCCACCTGAACAGGGATCCGCTGATTCTCTTAGGCCATGTCTACACTACAAAAATACTCCGATTTTACAGAAGTCAATTTTTGGAAACCAATTCTATAAAGTCTAGTGCGTGCATCCCCATGTACCACATTAATTCAGCGGTGTGCGTCCACAGCATTGAGGCAAGCGTCTACATTCTGAGCGGTGCACTGTGGGTAGCTATCCCACAGTTCCTGCAGTCCCCACTGCGCATTGGAATTCTGTGTTGAGCTCCCAATGCCTGATGGGGCCAAAATTTTGTTGCTGGTGGTTATGAGTAAATGTAGTCAGTCAATCCTCCCTCCTTCCATGAAAGCAACGGCAGACAATCATTTCGCGCCCTTTTCCCTGGATTGCCTTAGCAGACGCCATAGCACGGTAAGCATGGAGCCCGGTCAGCTCACCGCAGCAGTCATGACCATTGTAAACACCTCACACATTATCGTGCAGTTTATGCAGAACCTGAAAAACCAGGAGAGGAGGCGATGGCAGCGCAGTGACGACAATGATGAGGATATGGACACAGAATTCTCTCAAAGCACAGGCCCCATCAATTTGGACATCCTGGTGGCAATGGAGAAGGCTCATGCCATGGAACGCCGATTCTGGGCCCGGGAAACATAAGAACATAAGGACGGCCATACTGGGTCAGACCAAAGGTCCATCCAGCCAATATCCTATCCACCAACAATGGCCAGTGCCAGGTGCCCTGGAGTGAGTGGACCTAACAGGTAATGATCAAGTGATCTCTCTCCTGCCATCCATCATCCCCCTCTGACAAACAGAGGCTAAGGACGCCATTCCTTACTCATCCTGGTTAATAGCCATTAATGGACTTCATCTCCATGAATGTATCAAGTTCTCTTCTAAACCCTCTTATAGTTCTAGTCTTCACAGCCTCCTCAGGGAAGGAGTTCCACAGGTTGACTGTGCACTGTGTGAAGAACTTCCTTTTATTTGTTTTAAACCTGCTGCCCACTCATTTCATTGGGTGGCCTCTAGTTCTTCTATTATGGGAACAAGTAAATGACCTTTCCTTATTCACTTCCTCCACACCACTCATCATTTTATATACCTCTATCATATCCCCCCTTAGTCTCCACTTTTCCAAGATAAAAAGTCCTAGCCTCTTTAATCTCTCCTCATATGGAACCCATTCCAAACCCCTAATCATTTTAGTTGCCCTTCTCTGAACCTTTTCTAATGCCAGTATATCCTTTTTGAGACGAGGAGACCACATTTGTACGCAGTATTCAAGATGTGGGCGCACCATGGATTTGTATAAGGGCAATAAGATATTCTCTGTCTTAGGGCTGGTCCACACTTGGGGGGGGGCGTGTCGTCGAGCTAAGATATGGAACTTCAGCTACGTGAATAACCTAGCTGAAGTCGAAGTATCTTAATTCGAACTTAAAAGCACTTACCGCGGGTCCAGATGCAGCAGGCAGGCTCCCCTGTCGACTCCGCTTACTCCTCGTGCGGAGCTGGAGTTCCGGTGTCGACGGGGAGCGCTTCTGGGATCGATTTATCGCGTCTAGATGAGACCCGATAAATCGATACCAGATGATCGATTGCTACCCGCCGAATCAGGCGGGTAGTATAGACGTACCCTTATTCTCTATACCTTTTTTAATGATTCCCAACATCCTGTTTGCTTTTTTGACTGCCGCTGCACACTGCATGGATGTCTTCAGAGAACTAGCCACGATGACTCCAAGATCTTTTTCCTGATGAGTTGCAGCTAAATTAGCCCCCCCATCATATAGTATGTATAGTTGGGTTTATTTTTTCCAATGTACATTACTTTACATTTATCCACATGAAATTTCATTTGCCATTTTGTTGCCCAATCATTTAGTTTTGTGAGATCTTTTTGAAATTCTTCACAGTCTGGGTTGGTCTTAACTATCTTGAGCAGCTTAGTATCATCTGCAAACTTTGACACCTCACTGTTTACCCCTTCTTCCAAATCATTTATGAATAAGTTGAATAGGATTGGTCCTAGGACTGACCCTTGGGGACCACCACTAGTACTAGGGTACACACTCACGCAGCCAACATACAACATTGTTGACCCCGACCGCTGATCTGGTAAGTAAGCGAGCTGTCTGCTGCAGGAATTGGGATCTAACATGACAGAAAACCACTGAGCATATAAACCCTGCGTGGCCAACCCCAGGATCCTGCCCAACATTGCCAGACCCAAAGCCTCCCAAAGGCTGCTCCCATGATCCCTATGTAGGGCAGGTACATATGGGACAGCCCCTTGCCAGTGCTGGGCTGAGATCAGCTCACCTCGCCACATCCTCTTCCCTGAGGCCTGGGGGTTTGGAAGCTCAGACTACTGCCCCTCCCACCCACTGTGCCAGGTTGGGCTCCCCACACATATGGGTCCTTTTCTCACCACCATTCAGTCCCCATCCCCACTGCTCATAGCTGCCCCCTGCAGGGCTCCAGGATGGGGTGTATGAAGCAGGGACGGTCCTAACGTTTTAGCCGCCCCAAGCAAAAAAATCCAAAAACCCAAGCGCCGACCCCGCCCCCCAACGCCGACCAAAACAACCCCCCCCCCAACGCCACTGCCCCGCCGAAACGCCCGGGGGTCCGGCGGGGAGGGCACCATGCCCGCAGCCCCGCTGCCCCAGCCGGAGCACCGGTAGGGAGCGCGGTAGGTCCTATGCCCCGGCCGGCGGGGAGTGCGGCATGCCTGTCGCCCCGCCTTCCCGGCCGGGGCGCTGACGGGGAGGGCGGCAGGTCCGCCGCCCCGCCTGGCGGGGAGCGCAGAACACCTGCAGCCCCGCTGCCACGGCGCCAGCGGGGAGGGCGGCATGTCCGCTGCCCTGCTGCCCTGGCCGGCAGCGCGGCATGCCCGCCGCCCCACTCCCCCAGCTGGGGCACCGGCGGGGAGGGCAGCAGGTCAGCCGCTCCACTAGGCAGAGCGGCATGCTTGTCGCCCCGCTCCCCCGGCAGGGGCGCAGGGTGGGAGCTCTGCACGCCCGCCACTCAGCTCCCCCGGTGGGGGCGCTGGTGGGAAGAGCAGCACGCCCACTGTCCCGCTGCCCTGGCCAGGGCACCGGCTCTCCCGCCACCCCACTCCCCCGGGGCACCAGCCGAAGATTTATTTTTTAATTATCTTAAAAAAATTAAATGTGAGTGCTGCCCCCCTCCAGGTGCCTCCCCAAGCACGTGCTTGGTAGGCTGGTGCCTGGAGCCGGCCCTGGTACAAAGCCTCCAGGGACATCGCCAAGGCTAAGGGAGTCCAGCTGGAAGTGTCCAGCTACTTCACCTACCTCCACCCGGATCCCAGCTCCATGCCTGAAATCTGGTCAGTGTCTGCTTGCGCCACAGGGCTCCTGGCCAGCGTGGCACTGAGATGCCCAAGGTCTGGCTGGCTATTCCCCATACAGAGCCTGGGGCACTGGGGTCTTGTTGCCACCAGCAGAATCTTAGTGGGATTGGTACTGAACTCAACCTCACCCAGGGGACCTGCAGGGACTGGGGAGCGTAGCCATGGGGTGGGGTCAGCCATGGGGAGGGAGATCCGTGTTCAGCTCTTGCGCACGGTCCCCAGCCTCTGCCAGGAAACCCTGATGCAAAGGGCTTCTGTGCGACCAATGTGGTCCCACCAAAAGCCCCTCAGCACCGGGCACTCCTGCAATCGGCTGTCAGCCCTGGCAGGGCTTGGGCACCGAGCAGCCGTGCTCCCTCCCCACACCACATCTCTCCTGGCACAGGCTGGAGAGGAACCTACCCTGCCCACAGTCTGTTCAGACCTCGACTCCTCACCCAGGAAGGGAAAGGTTCCCTAGGGATGTTTTGGGAATGGGAGTCTCTATCAGGAAGCAGAATGAGACACACAGTTCTAATCAGAGGGGGACAATAGGCAGAGCTGCCCACTGTGTGGGCTAGTGGGGAAAGGCCCCGTGTCCCATTCCCCGCTCCAACACCCGAACCAGCCAGCTGGTCACTTCACTTGGCTCGAATGTCCCCCTTTCCTGAATCCCATGAGTTTGGCTGGGTCCCACAATGACGTTTATGGGAATCCCGCCCTGCCTGGGGCGGAAGCCCCTTCTGACTGGCTGCCTCTCAGAGCTGATGCTGTAAGAGTTCCCTGCCGCTGCCCCTCCCCGCAGTAATGTGACCCCCTTCTCACGGGAGGGGAGAGAAGGGTGTGGGGAAGAGGCAGCAGGAATTGCTCAGCATCTCAGGGTGACATCGCTTCCACTCCCCATCCCTTCCTGTGAGCAATGGGACAGGACGGTGTTTGGGCTCCCCCGATCCCTGGGACACCCAACCTGGGAAGGGCAGAGGGGAGCCCGCTGCAGCTGCCACAGGGCTGGGAGGGGTGGAAGAACATCAGGAGGTAGGGACGGGAGGCTGCGGGGGCCAGGAACAGAGTTCATGGTTCCCTGTCCTGGGGCAGAACTGATGGGGCAGAATGAATTGCTGTGTGGTAGATGGAGAGATGTTGGACTAGGAGCTTCTGCAGGGAGGCCCATATCACCCTAATAAATCTGGGACTTTTGGCAGCAGTGATTGTAACACCTAGAGGTTGGGGCTGGGGGAATTCAGCTGTCAAGGGAGGACAGCAATCACAGAGTAATCTTTTTTAAAAGCCTTGTGATTTTAGGGCCAATCTCATGGTTCTGAGGTATCACTCCTGATCGCTGACATTTGGGGGTTGATCTGCTGATCTCGGCCCTCCCGCCCCCCAGGCTCGACCCGGCCGTGAGGCTCTCGTCTCTGGACATCTCCCACATCGACGTCCTGAATGAGACGTGGGCCCTTGGGGGGAATGACTGGAGCAGGAGGTACCTGACCAGCCTGATCCGCTACTTCCCCAGCATCTGCCTCCTGGATGCCGCCAGCCGCCCTGTCAGCTGGACCCTTTCAGACCCGTTTGGCGCCATGAGGCACGGCTACACCCTGCCCCAGCACCGGGGGCGCAGCTACATGCAGGTGCTGATGAATGTCATGGCCAAGCGGCTGCACACACTCGGCTATCCCAGCTACTACCACGTGGCCCTGGACAACTACCCCATGCAGAGGCTGCAGGAGAGCCAGGGCTTCCAGCGCCAGCCCACCATGTGCCACTTCATCCTCCACAACGCAGCACTGCATAGACCCCCCACCTTAACCCCCAGCCCAGCACCGGGCACAGCCCCCGCCTGAGTCCCCAACCCAGCCCCCCAGGGGATCTGCCAGGCTGGGGCTGAGGGAAGCCAAGGGAGGAGGGTGGGGGGAGTCTGGAGATCAGTGTTAGGCCCAATGGAACCAGTAACATCTCCCAGCTCCAGACTCACATGGTGTCTGCTACCCACAGCCTCACACGCAGTTTTCCAGGCTCTGACAGTGGCGGGGGAGAGGGTCCCACCACTGGGTCAGCAGGGATCCATCCACAACACAGTGACCCACTAGACTCACCGCACTCCAGTTCTGCCCTGGGCTAAGTTCCTACCCGGTCTCTTGATTGGGTCCCTCAGGACCCTCCAGCTCCTCAGGGTATTCAGCTGCTGGCAGCTGCAGCTCACCCTCCGCGTCAGGCTCCCCCCAGCTCAGGTTACTGCCTGGCTCCTCCAGTTCCTCGGGGTATTCAGCTGCTGGCAGCTCTGGTTACCCCCGTCCTTCCTCCAGGTCCAGTTTCTCCTGGTCCAGGGCTTCCCCTGGCTTGGCAGTTGGGTGTGAAGGGAGCACGCTGTGTCTAACTTCCGCCATCCCTGGTGATGCCCTGACTGGGCTAAGGGCCCCGCCCGTTATACTTCCTGTACCACCCCTCCCCTTCTGGGGGGTAGAGCAGGCTTGATCTGGCCCTCCCACTCCGGCTGAGAGAGTGGCTCTTTACCCTCTGGTTTGGAGGGAAGCTACCCTGGCTCCCTACACACCCCCATCCCAGTTCCACTTTCAGACACCCCAGCAACAGCTCAATGATCATCCATCCAACCAAGTCACACACTCACCTGCCTCCTGCTTCTGCTCCTCCTCCCCTGCTTTCTCTGGGACAAAAGGAGGGAGAGCCAAGATGGATCCCTGAGAGCTGGGGGTATTGAGGCAGTTGTTGCTGCCAACACAACCTCTGTCTTCAGCGTGGCTTTGCCAAGCCAACCTGGGGATTCTCTGATGCCAGATTCCAGCTGAGTAATAAATGTGACGCTGAGTCACTGCAGATATGGATTGCATTGCGCCCGGCAGGGAACAAACCGTGACAGCCCCTTGCCAAGGGGATTTCATCTGGTCATAGGTAGAAATTTGCCCAGCCTGGACCCCTTGGCTGCTCCCCAATGCTGATAGGGACCCCTGCAAGATCCCAGCCAGAGCATGAGCAAATCAGGCACAGAGCCTCCTAGGGCCCACATGCCTCGGGGGACAGAGCTGGGAGAGACACAGAGCAGAGGAAGCACAAAGTCAAGGAGAGGGGCCCAGACTGTGGGCTCCCAGCACAACCCTCAAATCCAGGAATTCTCAAACTGGGGGTCAGGACCCCTCCGGGGGTCACAAGGTTATTACATGGGGGGTCGCAAGCTGTCAGCCTCCAACTCAAATCCCGTTTTGCCTTCAGCATTTATAATGGTGTTAAATATATTTTAAAGTGTTTTTAATTTATAAGGGGGGGGGAGGTCGCACTCAGAGGCTTGCTGTGTGAAAGGGGTCACCCGTACAACAGTTTGAGAACCACTGCTCAAATCAAAGTAACAGACAGAAACTGAAAGCTAGGAAGGAGCTGCAGTCGGGGAGCCCAGGGCCGGGACAGCAGGGGCTGTGGGTCGGGATTGAGGGGAACCAGCAGAGTTAGTTTGCCCAGGCCCCACTCCTGGCTGTGCTCGTGTTTCCTCCGAATTCTTCTCCACTGGCCCCAGGGAATCGTTTCACCCCTCGCTGCCCAGGGAAGGAACCTGATGGTGCCTTGCGACGGCAGGGACGTGACTTCCCCAGCTCCGGGGCAGGCACAGACTCTGTTAATGGTTCATTCGTGCAGGGATAAGAGACTGGAGCAGCCCCGAGGGAGAGCGAGACCCAGCGGGGACAGGACCAGCCGCTGCCAGGCAGGGACCTCACTGCCCCCAGGCACCCTGTCTGCCAAATTCTCCAGGGTGCCCCTTATCCAAGGTGAGTGGGAGCTACTGGGGCCACCTGAGTCCTGCACAGATCTGCCCTGGCATGGCTGGGGCCAGACAGACCGACAGGGATTGCTATTGTAGGATCCTTGGTGAGTACAGAGACTGGCTTCTTCTTGTAGAGTCTCTGGGGAGCACAGGGGCTGCACCCAGACTGCTTTGTTATTGCAGGGTTGTTATTGCAGGGGTGGGAGGTGACACACACCCTGCCTGCTTCTGGGGTGACGTGGTGGGGACAGACACAGGGAACTGATGGGTTTCTCTCCTCCACCCGCGTAGGTGCCCCCCACGCCACACCCCTGGTAATCTGCTGAGGGTCCATCCCCACCAGAGATGCTGATCCTGAGCTGCACCTCCCAGCTGCGGCTGCTGGAGGGGACACTACGGAGGCACTTGCCTGAGACGCTGCCGGTGACATGGCTGTGCCTAGCCCCACTGCCCGCACCCCAGGGATGGGACTCAACCCTCCCCGACCTCCATGGGGCAGAGAGCAGGGGAAGGTCCCTCTGGCTCCCCTGGGAGATGGGTTAGAGATCAGGCCTAAGGGGCAGTCCCCTCCCCACAAGGTGTTGGCTGCTCTCCCAGCCACCCACAGCCCCCTCGTGTATCCCAAAGTCGAAACCCAGCACCAGTTCCTGCTGCTCACCCAACGTAGCCAGTGGGACCTTCCCATCCAATCACAGGGAAAGTGGGCTCCTTATAAGCCAGTCAAACCACTGGCGGGCAACATGCCAGCCAATCTCTGCATGAGCGGGCTCCGTGACAGCTAATCAGAAAGCTGGGTAGCTCTGCCTCCCTCCATGGCTCCATGCCCATCACATGGCTCAAGTGTGTGTGGGGGTCACCAGCCTCCTTGTCCTCCTCCACCCCCAGCCCCCCGCACTTGGTGTCTCTCCTGTGATACCAGCCCAGGGGCCACAAATCAGGGGTCAGACCCCAAAATCAGGATAGTAAACACATGGTGTCTGTGAAGAGACAGGCCCCCACAGCTTTCCCACTCATATGCTCTGCCCCATGTCTGATAGAATCATAGAATATGAGGGTTGGAAGGGACCTCAGAAGGTCGTCTAGTCCAACCCCCTGCTCAAAGCAGGACCAATCCCCAACTAAGTCATCCCGGCCAGGGCTTTGTCAAGCCTGACCTTAAAAACCTCTAAGGAAGAAGATTCCACCACCTCCCTAGGTAACCCATTCCAGTGCTTCACCACCCTGCTATTGAAAAAGTTTTTCCTAATATCCAACCTAAACCTCCCGCACTGCAACTTGAGATCATTACTCCGTGTGTCATCTGGTACTACTGAGAACAGTCTAGATCCATCCTCTTTGGAACCCCCTTTCCAATGCAGCTATCAAATCCCCGCTCATTCTTCTCATCTGCAGCCCAAACAATCCCAGTTCCCCCAGCCTCTCCTCATAAGTCATGTGCTCCAGCCCCCGAATCATTTTTGTTGCCCTCCGTGGAACGCTTTCCAATTTTTCCACATCCTTCTTATAGTGTGGGGCCCAAAACTGGACACAGTACTCCAGATGAGACCTCACCATTGCCGACTAGACGGGAATATTCACATCCATCCATCTGATGGCAATGCACCTGCTTATACAACCCAAAATGCCATTAGCCTTTGGCAACAAGAGCACACTGTTGACTCATATCCAGCTTCTCATGCACTGTAACCCCTAGACCCTCTTCTGCAGAATTGCTGCCTAGCCATTCAGTCCCTAGTCTGCAGCAGTGCATGGGATTCTTCCGTCCTAAGTGCAGGACTCTGCACTTGTCCTTGTTGAACCTCATCATATTTCTTTTGGCCCAATCCTCTAATTTGTTTAGGTCTCTCTATATCCTATCCCTACCCTCCAGCGTATCTACCACTCCTCCCAGTTTAGTGTTATCCCCAAACTTGATGAGGGTGCAATCCACGCCATCCTCCAGATCATTAATGAAGATATTGAACAAAACCAGCACCAGAACCGACCCTTGGGGCACTTCGCTTGAGACCAGCTGCCAACTAGACATGGAGCCATTGATCACTACCTGTTGAGCCTGACGATCTAGCCAGCTTTCTACCCACCTTGTAGTCCATTAATTCAACCCATACTTCTTTAACTTGCTGGCAAGAATACTGTGGGAGACCGTATCAAAAGCTTTGCTAAAGTCAAGGAATACCACGTCCACTGCTTTCCCCTCATCCACAGAGCCAGTTATCTCATCATAGAAGGCAATTAGGTTAGTCAGGCATGACTTGCTCTTGGTGAACTCATGCTGACTGTTCCTGATCACTTTCCTCTCCTTTAAGTGGTTCAGAAATGATTCCTTGAGGACCTGCTCCATGATTTTTCCAGGGACTGAGTGAGGCTAACTGGCCTGTAGTTCCCTGGATCCTCCTCCTTCCTTTTTTTTGAAGATGGGCACTACATTAGCCTTTTTCCAGTCATCCAGGACCTCCCGCAATCGCCATGAGTTTTCAAAGATAATGGCCAATGGCTCTGCAATCACATCTGCCAACTTCTTTAGCACCCTCGGATGCAGTGCATACGGCAAATGGACTTGTGCTAATCCAGCTTTGCTAAATAGAATCATAGAATATCAGGGTTGGAAGGGACCTGAGGAGGTCATCTAGTCCAACCCGCTGCTCAAAGCAGGACCAATCCCCAATTTTTGCCCCATATCCCCAAATGGCCCCCTCAAGGATTGAACTCACAACCCTGGGTTTAGCAGGGCAATGCTCAAACCACTGAGCTATCCCTCCCCCTACAGATAGCATTTAAATAGTCCTGAACCACTTCTTTCTCCACAGAGGGCGGGTCACCTCCTCTCCATACTGTGCTGCACAGTGCAAGAGTCTGGAAGCTGACATTGTTCGTGAAGTCAGAGGCATTGAGTATATTAGCTTGTTCCATATCATCTGTTACTAGCTTGCCTCCCCCATTCACTTAGCCTAGGGCTACACTAGGGGAGGGGGTCGATCTACGATACGCAACTTCAGCTACGTGAATAGCGTAGCTGAAGTCGGCGTATCGTAATCGACTTACCTGGCCATGAGGACGGCGGCGAGTCGATCGCTGCCGCTCCCCCGTCGACTCCGCTTCCGCCTTTCGATGAGGTGGATTGCCGGAGCCGACGGGGAGTGCGATCGGGGATCGATTAATCGCGTCTTAACGAGACGCGAAAAATCGATCCCCGATAGATCGATTGCTACCCGCCGATCCGGCGGGTAGTGAAGACCTGCCCTTAGGGGCCCACACTTTCCTTGACTTTCTTCTTGTTGCTAACATACCTATAGAAACCTTCCTTGTTACTCTGAACATCTCTTGCTATCTGCAACTCCAAGTGTGATTTGGCCTTCCTGATATGACTCCTGCATGCCTGAGCAATAGTTTTATACTCCTCCCTGGTCATTTCCCCAATTTCCCACTTCTTATAAGCTTTTCTTTTGTGTTTAAGATCAGCAAGGATTTCACTGTTAAGCCAAGCCGGTCTACTATTCTTTCTACACAGGATGGTTTGTTCCTTCAACCTCCGAACACACACCGCCTCCACATGCCTGCCCCCTCCCTGCCCCTCAAACCAACTGCTAGTGTCACCCCACATCCCCCCACTCACATCCCAATCCCTTCTCCTTGCTGCTCCCCACATTCTCCTGAAACCCCCGCCAGTCTCTGCTCCCCAGATCCCGTGGAAGTCATTTTCCCTGGCCTCGGCCCCCTGAAATCATTGTGAGGTGGCAGCCATCTTGACAAAGGGCAGACTGTGGTGTCAGCCCCATTGGAAAGTGCGGCCACTTTTGAGAAGGTCAAAATACTTCCCAAAGGCACAGAAGATCATGAGACACTGAAACCCCCTGATAAACAATGGGAGGCTCCTGACCGAGTAATGAGAATAGGAATATCTGCCCCTCTACCAGCTCTGACCCCCGCCCCATGTCTCTGGCAGGTCCTCGGTGCCGTGATGAACATAAACCGTGGGAATCCGGCTGTGTACGAGGTGCTGGTTGATTCATGGCCTGAGTTCAAAGCCGTCCTCACCCGGCCACACAGAGAGGTGCCGCCCCTCAGTCACTGCACTGCACCTAGGGGCCTGTGGGGATTGCGGGGTGGGGAGAAGGACATGGAGCCTTTCTCCTCTAAGGGACCCAGGCAGGGGCCAATCCAGCTCAGGGGGTGGTATCGGGATTTGAGGCCTTTCCCTTCTGGGGGGCTCCAAGGCGGGAGCCAGGCTGGCTCAGAGGGGAGGTCGTGGGGGGAGGCAGATCAGTCATTCCATTGGGAGTTCCCCACTCTGCTCCATGTCTCCCCCGGCAGGTGGCATCGGACGACTCTGATTTCTACACCAACACGTATGCGGCGTACTACCGGGACCTGGGCGCCTACCGTACCCTGCTGGAGAGCGCCATCAACTGGAGCCAGGCATTCTGCATCCTCGGTAACTTGGGCCCCACAGCACTGGGGAGAGCCCCACGGCGACTAAGCATACATGTTCTGTCTGGGCCAAACCCCAGGATCCCGCCCTACAGTGCCAGCCCCAAAGCACTCAGGTCCCCCTAAGCTGCCAGATCTATGGGGGGCAGGAATATATGGGGTTGCTCCTTGCCAGGGCTGTGCTGGAATCAGCTCAGCTGAGCACGTCCTCTTCCCTGAGGGCTGGGGCTGGTAGGTTTGGAAGCTCAGACTCCTGCCCCTCCCGCCCGCTGTGCCAGGTTGGGCTCCCCACACATATGGGCACTTTTCTCACAACCATTCAGTGCCCATCCCCACTGCTCACAGCTCATCGCTGCCCCCTGCAGGGCTCCAGGATGGGGTGTACGAAGCCTCCAGGGACATCTCCGAGGCTAAAGGGGTCCAGTTGAAAGTATCCCGCTACTTGACCTACCTCCACCCGGATCCCAGCTCCATGCCTGAAATCCGGTCAGTCTCTGCTTTCGCCACAGGGCTCCCGTCCAGCGTGGCACCGAGATGCCCAAGGTCTGGCTGGCTATTCCCCATACAGGGCCTGGGGCATTGGGCTCTTGTTGCCATCAGCAGAATCCTAGTGGGATTGGTACTGAACTCAACCTCACTCAGGGAACCTGCAGGGACTGGGGAGTGTAGCCATAGGGGAGGGAGATCCCTCTTCAGCCTCTGCCAGGAAACCCTGATGCAAAGGGCTTCTGTGCCACCAATGGGGACCCACCAAAAGCCCATAAGGTCCGGGCACTCCTGTAATCAGCCGTCAACCCTGGCAGGGCTTGGGCACCAAGCACCCGTGCTCCCCCCGTCCCCGCACCACATCTCTCCTGGCCCAGGCTGGAGAGGAACCTACCCTGCCCACAGTCTGTTCAGACCTCGACTCCTCACCCAGGACCCAGGGAGGGAAAGGTACCCGTGGGACATTTTGGGTATGTGGGGGAGTCTATCAGGAAGGAGAATGAGACACTCAATTCTAATGAGAGGAGACAATAGGCAGAGCTGCCCACTATGTGGGCTAGTGGGGAAAGGCCCCGTGTCCCATTTCTCCCCCACACCTGAACCACCTTTTTGTTCACTTCACTTAGCTCCATTGTCCCCCTTTCCTGAATCCCATGAGTTTGGCTGGGTCCCACAATGACCTTCATGACAATCCCTCCCTGCCTGTGGGGGAAGCACCTTCTGCTTGGCTGCCTCTCAGAGCTGATGCAGTTCCTTGCCCCTGCCCCTGCCCCTCTCCACAGTAATGTGACACCCTCCTCACGGGAGGGGAGAGAAGGGTGGGAGAATAGGCAGCAGGAATTGCTCATCATCTCAGGATGACATCGCTTCCACTCCCCATCCCTTCCTGTGAGCAATGGGATAGGACACTGCTTGGACTCCCCCTATCCCTGGGACACCCAACCTGGGAAGGGCAGAGGGGAGCCCGCTGCAGCTGCCACAGGGCTGGGAGGGGTCGAAGAACATCAGGAGGTAGAGAGGGGAGGCTGTGGGGACTGGGAACAGAGTTGATGGTTCCCTGTACCGGGGCAGAACTGATGGGGCAGAATGAATTGCTGTGTGGGAGATGGAGAGATGTTGGAGTAGCAGCTTCTGCAGGGAGGCCCATATCAGCATAATAAATCTGCGACTGTTGGCAATAGTGATTGTAACACCTAATGGTCAGGGCTGGGAGAATTCAGCTGTCAAGGGAGGACAGCAATCACAGCGTAATCTTTTTTAAAAGCCTCATGATTTAAGTGCCAATCTCAAGATTCTAAGGTATCACTCCTGATCGCTGAGATTAGGGGATTCATCTGCTGATATCTGCACTTCTGCCCCCCAGGCTCGACCCGGCCGTGAGGCTCTCATCCCTGGACATCTCCCACATCGACCTCCTGAATGAGACGTGGGCCTTTGGGGGGAATGACAAGAGCAGGAGGTACCTGACCAGCCTGATCCGCTACTTCCCCAGCATCTGCCTCCTGGATGCCGCCAGCCGCCCTGTCAGCTGGATCCTTTCAGACCCGTTTGGTGCCATGAGGCACAGCTACACCCTTGCCCAGCACCGGGGACGCGGTTACAATGGGGTGCTGAACAACTTGCTTGCCAAGCGGCTGCAAGCACTAGGCTATCCCTGCTACGGCCACGTGGCCCTGGACAACTACCCCATGCAGAGGCTGCAGGAGAGGCAGGGCTTCCAGCGCCAGCCCACCTTGTGCCAGTTCATCCTCCACAACGCAGCACTGCATAGAGCCCCCACCTTAACCCCCAGCCCAGCACCGGGCACAGCCCCCGCCTGAGTCCCCAGCCCAGCCACCCAGGGGACCTGCCAGGCTGGGGCTAAGGGAAGCCAAGGGAGGAGGGTGCGGGAGTCTGGAGATCAGTGTTAGGCTCAATGGAACCAGCAACATCTCCCAGCTCCAGCCTCACATGGTGTCTGCTACCCACCGCCTCTCAGCACCATACGCAGCTTTCCAGGCTCTGTCCTAGTCTCCCAAACCCCATTACCTGCCCTCCTGGGTGGACCCCAGTCCCCCAACCCCATACATGTAGCACCCCCATCCCAGTTCCACTTTCAGCTCAATGATCTTCCATCCAGTCAAGTTACATGCTCACCTGCCTCCTGCTTCTGCTCTGCTCCTCCTTCCCTGCTGTCTCTGGGACATCCTGCTCAGCGTATTGCATCTCTAACTCATCCACAATTGGTGTCTCAGCCTCCCCCCACCCTGCCAGAGACATCTCCCCCTGGATCTCTCTCTCCAATGCTTCCCTGGGGCTTGTCACATCTCTCTCCATTGCTGCCTGCTCTCATCAGCTCTTTTCCCCTCTACTGGACAATACAAGCCACAGTAGCTTTAAATGTGGAGGGGGTGCGGGAGGGGGGGCCGCTGAAAAATCGGTCCCCATTAGGCAACATCTCCTTGAGCACAGCATGCTGGGCATGATGCTTCTAACCCATGATGCATCTGGCTGGTCCGCATTGATACTAACCAGCCCGAGAGTGTTCCTATGCCGAGGACTCCCTCAAGGGCCAGTCTGTCTCAGTAACTCAAGGGTTAAATACCTGCCGGGGATGTTGATTATCTTCAAACCAAACTTCACTACCCCCAAGGGCTCCTGGCCTGAGGTCACACCCAAAAGCAGTCTAGACCCAAAAGCAAGCCAGACGTGTTCAATTCAGTACCACACAGACAGGACACCGAAATGCCCTTAATTCCACCCACCAGCATTGACAGATAGCAGGAAGCGTTTCGGGCTTTGTGATCCCAGCTGTGATTGAACTGATTGTTGAAGACACCTTTGAGTATTTCCCCTTTCGGCGGCACTCCCCGGCACGGCTGGGACCACTCGGGTGAGGGGGAAGGCAGAATTACAGCTAGGGCCACACAACAGTTTCCCATTTTTCAACCCACTTTTCCAATGAAATTTTCCCGAAAAAGTTTCTGCTTCTTCCCAGAGTGTCGGCTTTGTGTCCAGACACTGAAGGCCTGAAAACCAATGTGATCTGGGTGCGTAAGCCGGTCTGCAGGGTGGTGTCTGCAGCAACAAGGGTCAGGTCAAATATCTAGGGCTTCCTTTGGAAAACTAACCACTAGCACTAGTTGGAGCCGACCGACCAAATTTCTAGGATAACTAAATATTTTCCCTGGAGGGACCTTAAAAGGCAGAGTGAGTGTGTGTGAAAGAAGAGCTTTGTTAGAGGCGACGGGGAAACCAGCACCCAACTGGGGAGAGCACAGCAATGACAACTCACCTCTCTGCAGTTATGAATAATAAGTAAACACCCAGTCCTGCCCCTTAGTGTCTCCAGCTGTGTCCTCTGATTCAGTTCCCCACCCACAACCACTGAACAGATGCCCCTTCAGCAGCGGTTTCCTCCCCCGCTACGCCCCACTCACGGTTTGGTGTCAGATGTTTGTCTCGTCCCAGAGCCTGGCATCAGACAGGCTTGTGCCCTATGCTTTGAGAAATGCCAGCTGGGCCAGCCCCCAGGCTCCACCACCCCACCCAGCTCTGGTGATTTCAGCCTCGTTTGCACGGGGTAAGGGAGGGGTGCCCAGGGCTCCCTCAGCCCTGCTGCCACCCGCTGCCACTTTGGCGAAGGGCCACCTCGGTGCTGCCTCCCAAAGGAGACTTTTCTGACTTTGTAAAATCTGCCCCCCCATGACTCTGGCAGATCCACGGTGCTGTGATGTACATGTACACAGAGTTCTACAGAGGACGAGCTGTGCAGCATGGGCGCTATCAACTGGGGCCAAACCTTCTGTATCCACATTAATGTCTGGGTGTCTCACCCTGAGCCCCACAGCCACTGCATGTCCCCGCACCTTCTGGGTCCAAACCACAGCAGCCCCATTCTCTGTGTCTCCAGGTCCTCCCCAGCTGCTCCCGTATGCCCCATGGGGTCATGCTGCTGGGCAGGGATTGGCTCACTTCATGCAGGCCCCCTTTCATGAGACCTGTGTGCTGGTGGATTGGCTTGGTCCCCTCTCCTCCCCACCTGCTGGTCTGGTCCCCCCACAGACACGTTCCCCATTCAGGGCTCCCACTGCTCAGGGTCTGTTGCCGCCCCCTGAAGGGCACCAGGACGGGGGCGTATGAGGGACATGGCTGGGGCCAATGGTGTGCAGCTGGAGGCATCCAACCATTTCACCTACCCCTGCCCGATCCCAGCACCATGCCTGAGATCCGGTCAGTGTCTGCCTGGGGGTGGGCACAGGGGTTGGACAGCTTCACTGGAAGGCAGCTGGCCCCACTCCTCCCCCTGTCTGAGCCCCAGGCCAATGGAAGCATCCCACCGGGATTGAAACTGCCCAGACAGCCTGCTCTCTGGCTGCTCAGGGACCCTGCAGACACTAGAGAGCTCAGGCACGGGGTGCTTGGGGTGGGTGGGTGACATTACACTCCATATTCTTTATGAAAATATGCTTATGATATGGACATGACATAACTGAGATGTGCTTTATGCAAGATGGCTCATGTGAGGTATCCTTGGAAACGTTATGATTTACTGAATGTGATTATCCAATTTGTAAGCCTGGATCATTTCCGTATCTGAAGTTAGGAATATTGACTCTGTATCTGTATTTCAAATGTGTTACTTTGGTTGTCACCCCCAACTAGCCCTTCAGGTACAACAATGGAAAAGCCAGACAGGGCTAATGGCCCATTAGCAAAGGCAATGGACTGTGAAAGAGCTTAGTCTTCCTGTGGATGCTCCAGACAGGCTACGAGTAATGGCTGCCACAGCCCTGCAGAGACATGGGTCTGAGTCATCGGGTACTGGACCCACCCCTTGGAAGGCCAGTGTTCTTCCACTGGGAGACAAAGGGCTCCCGCCCTAGACAAGACCTATATAAGGCAGGGGAGTGACATGATCATGAGCATGGGAGGGCGTCCAGTCTGTGCATGGAAATACCTGAAGTCTCAAGCTGCAGGCCAGTGCAGCTGCCTTTCAAGACTGTCTGTAATCTACCTGGAACAATATTTAGAGTGAGAAATTACATTTTATAACCCGTTTCTTTAGTGAATCAAACTTAGTTGCTTAGTAACCTGCTTTGTTCTGTTTGCCACCCCTTTAACCACTTAAAATCTGCCCTTTAGAGTTAATAAAATTTGCTTTGTTTATTATTAAACCCAATTTCTGTAATTTCTAACTGTGGGGTGGGGAAGGGGAAGAAGTTGTGCATATCTTCCTCCACATTGAGGGAGGGGGCGATTTTATGAGCTTGTGTTGTACAGATTTCTCTACAGCGCAAGACAATATGGCTTTGGGTCTGCACTCCAAGGGAGGTGGACTCCTGAGTGCTGGGGCAAGTCCCTTAAGCTGAGGCTTCCCAGAGCTGATCTCAGTGTCTGTGTAATTCTGCAGTTGGGTGTGGCCCTGCCTCTGTGTGTGCTGGAGGAGGCTTAATAGCCTGGCTCAGCAAGACAGGTAAAAATGAAGCCCATGCTGGCAGAACAGGGTATCCCAGCACAACAGGTGGCGTCCCAAAGGGTGGCAACTGATATCAGAGGGGCCCTGGTTCAGCCCCCACATAGGGACCCCCCAACAGCAGGGCTGTCATTTCAGAAAATCCTGGCAGGTACAGGGAGAAAAGCTGTGTTGGAACATTACAGGCGATCCTGTATTCTGAAAACACAGATAAGGCAAAAAGTGGAGCAGAGAGACCCATGGGCGGAGGGCATAACAAGGTCTAGAAGGGCAATGGCCCCCCTTGCTCCATAGCAAGTGATGCACCTGCCCAAGTGCTGCTCGATCCACAGCCCTGGAGATCTGCACTCTGGCAAGCAGCCCAGACAGAGCACGGACAGCTATCGCACATTAACCTGCTAAACATGAAGTGGCCCTAAGGGGGAAATGAACAGAGCCGGCAGTACCTGGCCAACCTGATCCCCTACTTCCCCCGCTGTTACCTCCTGGACTCCAAAGGCCACCCCACCATCTGGAATGTCATGGACCCCTTTGGTGTCATGTGTGACATTCTGTATCTTGGGGGGGGGGGCAACCTGGAACCCCCATGGTCCTCATTTATATATGAGGGTGACCTTGCATATAAAGTAGGCCATGTGAGATATCAGGGGAAAGGTTATGATCTCCTGAAAGTCATTTTCCTACCCATATCTGTATATCATTAATGCATATGAAGTTCTGAGAATTGTGTTGCATGGTTGTCACTAAAACATACTGTAAGTTTGGGAATCAGCCAGATATTAGCCCCCCAGAGACAACAGCGAGGAAAGTAACCAGTGCCCGGGCGGGGTGTCAAACAACCCATCAACAGCCATTGTACAGCAGCCACACCCCACCCACACCAAGGGAATTGCTCAACCTTGCTTGGGGACTCAGCAATGCCCTCACGGCATGCCTGGACGTGTGTCTCCAAGCACATGGGACTGAGGGTATAAAACATAACACAGGGACCCCATGCTTGGCCTTTTCTCCTGCCCCCACCTGTGCTGCAAGCAACAAAGACTCACAGAAGACCGAAGACTCCAGCAGAGGAGACTAGTCCAGATTTCAAGGGTGAAATCTGCGTACCATAAACTGCAATAGACAGTGGGATGAGAAAAACTGCTTAATCTAGATGTTGCCCAGTTTAATAGGGTTGCCCAGTTTAAGTATTTAGACTGCGTACTTAGATTTTATTTTCCTTTGGTAACTAACTCTGACCTTTTGCCTATCGCTTATAATCACTTAAATCTCTCTTTTGTAGTCAATACATTTGTTTAACACTTTTATCTTTACCAGTGAGTTTTCCTGAAGTGTGTGGTAAATCTGATCAGGTTTTGAAAACGCTGGTGTATATCCATTTTCAATTGATGAAGTGGGGTAGGATGAGGATCTGGGACCAACTAATACATTTGCACTGCTGTGAAAGTAAAATGAATTATAATGTAGTTATAGAATGGATTAAAGAAATGTTGTTTGTTCATCTATGTCAGGAGAAAGGATTCCTAGAAAATAGTTGTCAGGAAGAGAAACATTAAGGAATAAGCGACAAAGAGTTCTGTGGCACCTTATAGACTAACAGACGTATTGGAGCATAAGCTTTCATGGGTGAATACCCAATTCTTCGGATGCATCCGAAGAAGTGGGTATTCACCCACGAAAGCTTATGCTCCAATACGTCTGTTAGTCTATAAGGTGCCACAGAACTCTTTGTCGCTTCTACAGATCCAGACTAACACGGCTACCCCTCTGATTAAGGAATAAGACAATGGGTCCACTTAAGACTAACGGTGGAACATTAGCTAGGAGATCGGTAAAAGTTCGTATGCAAATGAGATATGTATATATGACCCCAGGTAAATTTATCAGTTTTTGCCCCCTTTGTTTTCTTGTTAAGTGTGCTCCCCCTTATCTGTAGAAATAAGATAGTTTAAGCCTTTGCATGGCACTCAGATATATCTGGGTGCATTGGCAAAGCGCTTTGCTAATAAACAGAGTGGTTTGACACATTTTGTGAGTCTTGAATCTGACTTTGACAATTTGGAGGTCCCACTGAGATGGCAACCGTCTTCACTGGGGCTGTGTGATTCCTGACCGTTCTTAGGACGACCGTGACAGCTGGCTCCTGGGCATTTGGCCCGAGCGGTCCTCCGCTGGAACGGAAGGGTGCACGACCACAGTGAAGTCTACGCCATCGAACCTGTTTGTTCCCACTGTGTTCTGGTAGGGATCCTGGGATCTGACATCAGGAATCTGGTCAGGTAATTATTTCTGTGTTTTGTCCGGACTGAGGACTGTCTTGTCTCTGTGTCTATCCGTTCTCCCTGTGGAGTGTTTGAGTCTGGGCGCCATCTCCATCTGGGGATCGGACGACCAAAGGGTTCCTGTCCCCGCGGTCTGAATGAGTGAAATCTGCACAATCGCAGCCGCACCACGCCTTGGGTAAAACCCTTGGTGTGAAAGCAAGGGCGATTGAGGCAGTAGCCTGTGGGCTCCTTTTGTGTGTTGCACCGGGCATCGCTCTGACGAACCCGATTTTCCTTCTTGTGTGATTGGTGTGTAAAGTCCTCCTGTATGGGTAACCAGACGTCTAAGTTGGGACAGTTCCCTAAAGGAATGCTGGCTCATTTAATGTATTTTAGGAAGGGTTCGGACTCCTGTAAATTTCTGGAAAAATGGTCTAGGCTAACTCAGGAGAATCCCAAAACTCAGTGGCCACTGTTAGGATCTTGGGACAAAGACCGAGTAGACATCTTAAAAAACAAACTCGGCCAACCTAAAACTAAATTGGCAAAAGGAGAGGTTGATTGTTTCATGCAGTGGTGGGAAGAGGCAAATCAGAGGTGGACAGAATCAAAACTTGCCTCTCTCAAAGATTAAAATGATAAGTTAAAAGCTTTACTAGAAGACTTTTCTCCCGCCACCAGACCGAGCGCTCCCCTTTACCCCGTTCTCTGAGAAGACCAGGATCGATCCCAACCCACTTCATACTCCCGTCTCATTGTGGGAAAGGACGAAGAAAACCCCTTGTTAAATTCTGGGGACGACGATGAGGAAGACGCATTAATTGGCTTGGCAGTCTTGCATCGGATCAATAGGCGGTCACAACAACTCCCAGGGGTCTCCAGTTCAGACCAGTCCGGATCGTCCAATACCGCACAGGCCCATTCCTCCGGTACCGCTCAGACCCGTAAAGACCCCCAAAACCCTCCAGTCTGCCTGATTCCTCTGTTTTCCCCCATACATACGAAGAGAGCCTGGACACTGATTGGGCCCAACGCTTACACTCTGGCTCTAAACCTATCCAGGCTCCCCTCCGCATCCTGCATACTGGGGGCCAACAAGACGGTCCCACTTGGAGCTATAAACCCTGGACTCGTACAGAGCTCCTTTCAATTGTAAAAGGCTTTCCAAAGCCCCTGGAAAATCCTACCAAATTTGCAGTGGAATTTTTGTTAGTGTACGACACCTATGAACCCTCTGAAGCAGACCTTCTGCACCTGTGCAAGCTACTTGTAACCTCTATCGAGCATGAAATATGGCTCACAGCAGCCAATTGGCCCATCAGTGAGCGCCATTCTACTTTGCCAGACACCAGTCCTGACGCTGAATACCGAAAAAAGGGTAAAGACCGAGCTAAAAACCTACATGAGGCCATCCCTTGAGTATAGACTCCAAAAACAAACTGGACAGCCATATATTACTGTAAGCAGCGACAGGGAGAAAGTCCGGGCGACTATCACACCCGGCTGACTGATGTTTTTCTGCAACATTCCAGTATATAGCAACCGGGTGAAAATGGGAAGGGCACCCTGGCTCATGCGTTTGTTAATGGCCTCCTATCTGCTATTGGCAGTATGCTAAAGCGAATAAGTGTCGGGTGGGAGACTGAAAGCATGGATAAATTGCAATCAGTGGCAGAACACTGCCATCGCACTCTAGAGGGAAAGGAGGAACAATCTTCCCAAAAGTTAATGGCCCTGCAAATACAGCATTATTCAGGGCAGGGCAATCAGTACTGGGGATGGGGATGTGGTCGCGGGAGGGGCCGTGGAACTGGATTTTCGGGTTTAAGGAATGTTTGTAATTACTGTAAATAACCCGGACATTGGAAAAATGAGTGTCCGCGCCAGCCTAGAAGCTCTGTAAACAACCAGCTAGACCCCCTGTCGGCACAGCCCGACAGTTCCCAGCCTTACTTTGTCCCACAGCAGTGACAGAAAGCTGGGGAACCTCAGGAAATTTTAGCTCCTTTATTACCTCTCACTCCCACGGGTGAATGTGCTTTGACATTGGGGGGAGAGGGATAGCTCAGTGGTTTGAACATTGGCCTGCTAAACCCAGGCTTTTGAGATCGATCCTTGAGGAGACCATTTATGGATCTGGGGCAAAAATTGGGGATTGGTCCTGCTTTGAGCAGGGGGTTGGACTAGATGACCTCCTAAGGTCCCTTCCAACCCTGATATTTTATGATTATCAATGATCTTTCTCTCCCTTTCCTTGTTGACACAGGAGCTTTGCTCTTTGCAGTTCGTACTGCCAACCTGCCTGCGGTTCCCCGCTCCGAAAAAAACACGTGTCCGCTGTGGGCATTACGGGAGTCCCAACCACTTATCCTCTTTCTAAACCTCTACCGGTCCAGGTTGGTCCCCTTTCCGCGGACCATGCATTCCTCGTCTCTGATTCCACTCTGGTGAACCTTTTGGGTTGGGACCTGTTATGTAAACTTGACTGTACCATCTACTGTTCCCCGGATGGTGTCTACTTACAAATCCCCCTGTCCTATCTGAGTGATTCTGTAGCCTCCCTGCTGTCTGAAACGCCCCTTTCCACTCTGGTTCCCTGCTGCCCATTGATCCTGTCCCTTGAGCTCCTAATTTCACAGGTCCCATCCTCCCTGTGGCCAACCCACCCGTCTGAAGTGGGCCGCTTAAATACTGACCCCGTCTGCATTACTGTTGACTCCGCCAAAGCTATGCCTCGCCTGTCTCAATACCCTTTAAACCCCCAAGCAGAGGCTGACATTGCTCCAGTCATGACCGCCCTGTGGGAACAAGACATTATTGTCCCCTGCTCGAGGCCCTGTAACACCCCTATTGTCCCAGGTCGAAAACCTGATGGTAAATCGTGGCGGTTTGTTCAGGATCTTAGGGCCATTAACCGCATTGTCACACCTGCCTTTCCTGTTGTCCCTAACCCAGCGACGATTCTGGCTTCTATCCCACCAGATGCAACTCATTTTACTGTTGTTGATTTGTGCTCTGCTTTCTTTTCTGTCCCGGTTCACCCTGACTCCCAGTTCCTGTTTGCCTTTTCTCACAAGGGGCAACAGTACACATGGACCACGCTTCCCCAGGGGTATACTGAAAGCCCGTCTTACTTTTCCCAAGCATTAGCCCGAGACCTTGCTGACCTTGTTTTCCCGTCCAGGTCCACACTAGTCCAATATATAGATGATCTAGTCCTCTGTTCCCCTTCATTGTCTGCCTCAGAAACTGATTCTTTAGTGCTCCTTACTGCCCTAGCAAATAAGGGTCACAAGGCTTCTCGCTCTAAACTACAACTCTGTCAAGCTTCTGTCACATACCTTGGCTTTCTCCTCTCCCAGGGTTCCCGTGCACTTTCTCCCACCCGCGTCCAAGCTATCCTTAGCGTTTCCAGACACCGCTCCCCATGCCAGGTCCGGAAGTTTTTAGGCATGGCTGGATTTTGCAGACAATGCATTCCTCAATATGACTCCCTTGCAAAAACTCTCCAGGAACTCACTCGATTCTCTGTGCCTGACCCCATGCCATGGACCCCTGAGGCTGATTCTGCCTTTGTTTCACTCAAACAGGGTTTGGCTTCTGCCCCCACCTTAGGGCTGCCTGACTATTCTAAGCCTTTTACCCTTTTCTGCCACGAACAATCTGAGAGTGCACTTGGAGTTCTCACTCAGATGCATGGAGAAAAGAACTGCCCAGTGGCTTATTTCTCTGCCAGTTTGGACTCTGTTGCCCAAGGCTTACCCCCCTGCCTGCGTGCTGTGGCTGCCACAGCGCGCCTAGTCGAAATGTCTGAATCCCTTGTTCTCCACTCTCCTCTTACCCTCATGATCCCTCACTCTGTGGAAACTCTCCTGCTACAACGTAACACAGGCCACCTCTCCTCCACACGCCTTACCAGGTATGAACTTTTACTGCTATCAGCTTCGTATATCACCGTAAAGCATTGTTCTCAGTTAAACCCTGCCACTCTCCTTCCTTTGTCTAATGACGGTGATCCCCACGACTGCCTTGCAACTGTCTCTGCTGTCACCTTCCCACGCTCTGACCTTTCTGGTGTCCCTCTCCCTAACTCTGACCTTGTTTTATTTACTGATGGTTCCTGTTTTCGAGACAACCAAGGTCGTCTCCTTGCAGGATACGCTGTAGTTTCACTCTCTGACACCCTGGAAGCTGAGCCTTTACCTTCTGTAACCTCAGCGCAAGTCGCTGAATTAGTTGCCCTCACCCGTGCCTGCTTTTTGGCGGAGGGATGCTCCGCCACCATTTACACTGACTCCCGCTACGCTTTTGGGGTTGTACATGAGTTTGGCACCCTCTGGCAAACTCGGGGTTTCCTTACCTCCGCTGGTACCCCTATTAAAAATGGGCCCTACATCGCTGCCCTTCTGTATGCAGTTTTATTTCCAGCTGCCTTAGCTATTGTTAAGTGCCCTGGCCCCTCAATGGCAGATACTGGTGTTGCTAAGGGTAATGCATTTGCTGACACCTTTGCTAAACATGCTGCTGCCATAGAAACTTCCCCAGATGCATTTCTAGGTTCCCTTTCTGTTTCTATACTGCCACCGTCCCTCACTGACCTCACCCTGCTCCAAGACTCTGCCCCCGAAACCGAGAAAGAATCCTGGGTTGCCCAAGGTTGCTCTCTACATCCTGATTCCCTTTGGCGTTCGCCTACTGGCACCTTTGTAGCCCCCTTTTCACTCTACCCGTCTCTGGCCGCTCTGCTACACGGTGTTTTGCATGTCGGAAAGGAGGGGATGGTCTCTGCTGTAACTAAGACAGGACGGTGGGCCCCCATTTTAGCTCTTTTGCAGCCTGCCACTGTGCAGCCTGTACCACTTGCCAAAGCCATAATATTGGTAAACCTGTAAAAGTGGCCCAAGGGTTACGGGGCCTGCCTCAAGCACCGTTCTTGCATTGGCAACTTGATTTTGTACAAATGAGGGCAGGGGGCTGGACTTGACCTCTCGAGGTCCCTTCCAGCCCTAGAATCTATAAATGAAAAATGTTTGTGTCAACAATATGAATTTATATTGGTTATGGTATGTTTAGTCTCTGGTTGGATTGAAGCCTTTCCTTGTCACAAGGCTGACTTACTGTCTGTTGTCAAATGTTTGTTAAATCATATTATACCTGCCAAGGGAATTCCTGCTACTCTGTCCAGTGATCAGGGTACACATTTACTGGATTTTGACACTGTCTATCTTGAGCAGCGCAAGATTCCTGAGGTACAGTGCTGGGAGCTCAGGGGATTTGGCTGGTGCCTTTCCCTGTGTGATTCATGAGTGGCTCTGGGAGCATTCATGCTATCTAGCTGGGCGTGTGTGACATTTTCTGATTAAAATATGACCATATAGATCCTTGTTGCAGCCGCTGTTATATATTTGCAGCAAATATTGTACAAAGGTTGTCAAGTGAGGTGTCTATGAAAAGGTTATGATTGGCTGGGTATGATTATGCTATCTGTGTGCATGTATCATTTTTGTATTTGAAGTTATAAGTACTGGCTCTATACTTGGATTTCAAATGTTGGCTCCTGGAGTACCGCCCACAAGGTAGCTATCCAGAACATCTTGGAGGGACTATTCAAGTTAAGCAGTTCATCAAGAAACACTTGGTTGACAATGGACTATGGGAGACGCCCATCTATACAGAGTAGACTGTCATGTAAATGTGCTGTCTGGAGTGTAGGTAATGGCTTCCTGGAATGACTGAGGGAAATTGGGCATAAACATGTGACTTGGAAGTAATCACTTTTCTACTTAGCACTTTCCTTACAGCACATTTCACATCCCTGTTCCTCAGGCTGAAGATCAGGGGGTTCAACATGGGGATCACTATCGTATAGAACACAGAGGCTATTTTATCCGTATCCAGTGAGTAGCTGGCACTGGGTCACAAATACATGAAGAAAATTGTCGCATGGAATAGAGTAACAGCTGTCAGGTGGGAGGCGCAGGTGGTGAATGCTTTATGCCTGCCCTGGACAGAATGGATCCACAGCACAGCAATAACAATAAGAATGTATGAAATGATGATGATCAGAAATGTGCCCATTTCAAACAAACTGCCACAAGTAAAGAGAAGCCTCTTGTTGACAGAGACATCAATGGAGGAGAGTTGCAGGAGGGAGGTGAGATCACAGGAAAAGTGATTGATGACATTGGAATCACAAAAGGATAAACACAAGCAGTTTGCAGAGTTTATCAAAGAGTTAATCAAGCTCCAGAAATACGACCCAACCACCAGAGTTATGCGGACCCTCTTGGTCCTGGTGACTCTGTAGAGCAGTGGGTTACAGATGGCAACATAACGATCATACTCCATCACAGCCAGGAGGAAGATCTCAGTGGTGACAAACACAACAAAGAAGCCATATTGCTTAATGCACTTGCTATGAGAAATGGCTTTGCTTTCCACTAAGGAATTGACCAGCATATTGGGAGCAATGGTGGAGAAATAACAAACATCTAATAAAGACAATTTACTGAGGAAGAAGTACATGGGCGTGTGGAGTTGTGGGTTGATCTGAATTACCAAGATCATCCCTATATTCCTGTAGGCGTTTCAGCCCCTCCTCCGGGGCAGCTAGGGACCAGACCGCCTCGCTAGTTCAGTCAGGTGTTGGGGAATTAGCCTGGTTGTGCAGTAGAGTCAGCGGCTCAGGCCCTCCTAGAGAGGGGCCGAGCAAACAATTCATGGTTAGCAAGCCCAGACCCTGGGTCAGGGTGGGCGATAACAATGAATGGCTCAGGCCCTCAGGCAGAGGCTGAGCAAACAGTAGGTCAGTAGCAAGCCCAGGTCCTGGCTCCGGAGGACCTGGGAGAGGGGGAGCCTGCCACCCGCACGTTGGGTGGCAGGGGGGACGCAGGCCCACCCACTCCACTGCATCCCAGCCCAGGGCCCTAGCAGCGGCAGAGGACCCGCTGCTGTGTCAGTGGGGATCCTGGCCACAACACACTGACATCGGCTCCGAAAGTATTGCAGCCAGACTTGGGTCGGCTGCCAACCTCCCCCTCTCTGGATACCTGGGTCAGGGTGGCATCCTCCACGGGGTCACACGCCATGGGCTCCTTGGGGTAACTGGTGAGCGGCAGGCTTGGTGGATCCTCGGGTTAATGGGTGAGCAGCTGGCTTGGCTGGCCAGGCCAGTCCTCGGGTTGGCTGCTGGTCGCTGTGGCCTCCCAGCTGGGAGCGATACCACAGGCATCCGGCCTCTCCAATGGCTGGGCTTCAACTGAGTTCTGAGGACCCGCTTTTGTACTTCCTGTCCTGCGCCTTGACCTCTGAGTGGCAGGCGCAGGATTCTCTGGCTCCTCCCACTTTGGTGTCCAGAGAGGCTCATCCCTCTCCGGGGCGGCTGGAGACCACACCGCCTCGCTACAATTCCCCAACAGGGTGATGAGATATATGAGAAAAAACGGGACAAAGAGAGGGACCTGCAGCTCCAGATGATCTGTTAATTCAACAAGAATGAACCCGGTCACTGTGGTGTGATAGACGAATGGCTGGAAACAAACTTCCTTGTTCTCTGCAAGGAAAAATAATTAATCATAATGCTTATAGAAACTGATTTACATTTATACAGCACTCTGGGCAGACTCCGGACTTTTGAGTGCCCCATAGAATCATAGAATCATAGAATCTCAGGGTTGGAAGGGACCTCAGGAGGTCATCTAGTCCAACCCCCTGCTCAAAGCAGGACCAAACCCAATTAGATCATCCCAGCCAGGGCTTTGTCAAGCCTGACCTTAAAAACCTCGAAGGAAGGAGATTCCACCACCTCCCTAGGTAACCCATTCCAGTGCTTCACCACCCTACTAGTGAAAAAGTTTTTCCTAATATCCAACCTAGACCTCCCCCACTGCAACTTGAGACCATTACTCCTTGTTCTGTCATCTTCTACCACTGAGAACAGTCTAGATCCATCCTCTTTGGAACCCCCTTTCAGGTAGTTGAAAGCAGCTATCAAATCCCCCCTCATTCTTCTCTTCTGCAGGCTAAACAATCCCAGTTCCCTCAGCCTCTCCTCATAAGTCATGTGCTCCAGCCCCCTAATCATTTTTGTTGCCCTCCGTTGGACTCTTTCCAATTTATCCACATCCTTCTTGTAGCGTGGGGCCCAAAACTGGACACAGTACTCCAAATGAGGCCTCACCAGTGCCGAATAGAGGGGAATAATCACGTCCCTCCATCTGCTGGAAATGCCCCTACTTATACAGCCCAAAATGCCGTTAGCCTTCTTGGCAACAAGGGCACACTGTTGACTCATATTCAGCTTTTCGTCCACCGTAACCCCTAGGTCCTTTTCTGCAGAACTGCTGCCCAGCCATTCGGTCCCTAGTCTGTAGCAGTGCATGGGATTCTTCCGTCCTAAGTGCAGGACTCTGCACTTGTCCTTGTTGAACCTCATCAGATTTCTTTTGGCCCAATCCTCTAATTTGTCTAGGTCCCTCTGTATCCTGTCCCTACCCTCCAGCGTATCAACCACTCCTCCCAGTTTAGTGTCATCTGCAAACTTGCTAAGGGTGCAGTCCACACCATCCTCCAGATCGTTGATGAAGATATTGAACAAAACCGGCCCCAGCACCGACCCTTGGGGCACTCCACTTGATACCGGCTGCCAACTAGACATGGAGCCATTGATCACTACCCGTTGAGCACGACCATCCAGCCAGTTTTCTATCCACCTTACCGTCCATTCATCCAGCCCATACTTCCTTAACTTGCTGGCAAGAACACTGTGGGAGACTGTATCAAAAGCTTGGCTAAAGTCAAGAAATAGCACATCCACTGCTTTCCCCTCATCCACAGAGCCAGTTATCTCATCATAGAAGGCAATTAGGTTAGTCAGGCATGACTTGCCCTTGGTGAATCCATGCTGACTGTTCCTGATCACTTTCCCCTCCTTTAATTGGTTCAGAATTGATTCCTTGAGGACCTGTTCCATGATTTTTCCAGGGACTGAGGTGAGACTGACTGGCCTGTAGTTCCCCGGATCTTCCTTCTTCCCTTTTTTAAAGATGGGCACTACATTAGCTTTTTTCCAGTCATCCGGGACCTCCCCCGATTGCCATGATTTGTCAAAGATAATGGCCAATGGCTCTGCAATCACATCGGCCAACTCCTTTAGCACCCTCGGATGCAGTGCATCCGGCCCCATGGACTTGTGTTCGTCCAGCTTTTCTAAATAGTCCCGAACTACTTCTTTCTCCACAGAGGGCTGGTCACCTCCTCCCCATACCGTGCTGCGGAGTGCAGCCGCCTGGGAGCTGACCTTGTCTGTGAAGACAGAGGCAAAAAAAGCATTGAGTACACTAGCTTTCTCCACATCCTCTGTCACTAGGTTCCCTCCCTCATTCAGCAAGGGGCCCACACTTTCCTTGACTTTCTTCTTCTTGCTCACATACCTGAAGAAACCCTTCTTGTTACTCCTAACATCTCCGGCTAGCTGCAACTCCAAGTGTGATTTGGCCTTCCTAATTTCACTCCTGCATGCCTGAACAATATTTATATACTCCTCCCTGGTCATTTGTCCAATCTTCCACTTCTTGTAAGCTGCTTTTTTGTGTTTAAGACGAGCAAGGATTTCACTGTTAAGCCAAGCTGGTCGCCTGCCATATTTACTTTTCTTTCTACACCTCGGGATGGTTTGTTCCTGCAACCTCAATAAGGAGTCTTTCAAATACAGCCAGCTTTCCTCGACTCCTTTCCCCCTCATGTTATTCTCCCAGGGGACCTTGCCCATCAGTTCCCTGAGGGAGTCCAAGTCTGCTTTTCTGAAGTCCAGGGTCTCTGTTCTACTGCTCTCCTTTCTTCCTTGTGTCAGGATCCTGAACTCAACCATCTCATGGTCACTGCCTCCCAGGTTCCCATCCACTATTGCTTCCTCTACTATTTCCTCCCTGTTTGTGAGCAGCAGGTCAAGAAGAGCTTTTCCCCTAGTTGGTTCCTCCAGCACTTGCACCAGGAAATTGTCCCCTACACTTTCCAAAAACTTCCTGGATTGTCTGTGGACCGCCGTATTGCTCTCCCAGCAGATATCGGGGTGATTAAAGTCACCCATGAGAACCAGGGCCTGTGATCTAGTAACTTCTGTTAGTTGCTGGGAGAAAGCCTCATCCACCTCATCCCCCTGGTCTGGTGGTCTGTAGCAGACTCCCACCACGACATTACCCATGTTGCTCCCACTTCTAAATTGAATCCAGAGACTCTCAGGTTTTTCTGCAGTTTCATACTGGAGCTCTGAGCAGTCATACTGCTCTCTTACATACAACGCAACTCCCCCACCTTTTCTGCCCTGCCTATCCTTCCTGAACAGTTTATATCCATCCATGACAGTACTCCAATCATGTGAGTTATCCCACCAAGTCTCTGTTATTCCAATTACATCATAATTCCTTGACTGTGCCAGGACTTCCAGTTCTCCCTGCTTGTTCCCCAGGCTTCTTGCATTTGTGTATAGGCATTTAAGATAACTCACCGATCGTCCATCTCCCTGTGAGCGCTGGAAATAGCTGCAAGATCTTCATAGGGTAGGCAGTAGACAAATTAAAACAGTCTGGAATGCACAGCAAAAGTATGACCTTAATGTACATAGTGCATCTGTAACCCGCTGGTTAGTATGTGTTATGGATGTGCCATTCACTGCCTGATGTACAGAGGATGTGTGTCTGTTATAGCCCATTGCTTCAATGGCTGGTTCTTTAGCCAAGATCTAGACACTCCTGTTTTGCATTCTAGAGAGTCCTAGTTCAGTGCCTCTTGTTGGTTAACATGGTAACTGTCATTCATATGAATTACTGTAACATCATCAATTGTATGATCACATCGCATACCTGAAATAGTATATTTTATAAATAAATCTAAATCCTTCAATCTACAAGTTGTTAGAATCCATTGTGACGGCACAGTAGTTAATGCACTTACTCTCAAAATAACCCAGTAGCGTAGCCGGGGGGGAGCAGGGGGAGCAGCCTCCCCCTTGAGCAGAAGCGGCGGAAGCGGCGCCTTTTTTTTAGCAGCACTAAAAAAAGGCGCCGCTTCTTTTTAAGCGCCGCTTCTTACACTCACCCGGCCGCGCTCCGGGTCTTCAGCGGCATTTCGGCGGTGGGTACCACCAAAGACCCGGAGTGAGCCGCCGAAGTGCCACCGAAGACACGGAGCGCCGCCGGGTGAGTACAGGGGGAGGCGCCTTTTATAGCGCAGCTCCCCCTGCGCTCCGGACCTGGCTGCTCTACTGAAATAACCCAGTGGTAGTGGGTGCAAAATTTGGTTTTGCGTCCCTTAAAACCATTCCCATGAAAATTATGCTACACTTGATATGTAGAGAACACTGAGCATGTGAAATATAACACCTCAGAATACTTATGAAAACGAACTTGCATGGACGGTGATTTAGAAATAAATTACTGTGTGAATTGTTGCAAAGACTATGACACTGTCAGTAGTGTTTTGTTAATACACTTTACTGTGAAGGAGACGTTTTCAATTAAGTAAAACAACAGGGAAAAAGACTGAAAAAGTTCAAAACCACCCACTGCCCCAGATCCACCCCAGACTTAGTTCTTTGGACATTTCCATTGAAATAGGGAGGGTCTGAGTTGGGTTATTTAGGGAGAAATAAATGACTTGATATTTTTAAAGATTGTATGTTTAAATTAATTTTAACTCAGAAATTAATTTGCAGATGCACTAGCCAATTCTCAGACAATTCATTCTTTAGTCAGGGTGTAGTGCTGTAAATACGAGGAGGACATAGCTTAAATATGTCAAGAGGCAACAACTGGACACAGATTAGTAGTAATAGCCTTGACAGTACTCATCACCATGCATTTTTGACAGGTTTCTACGCGCCGTTTGGGGCTTTTGTCCTGCCCTTCCTCCCCGTTTCCATTGGCACCGAAGTTTGGCGCCGTCAGCCATTTTGAAAAAAGTGTGTGTGTGTGTGTGTTTAAATGGGGCAAATGTTGTGTGTGTTTGTGCTTGGCTACATTGAGAGAAAAAGGTTGAAAAACTAGAGTGAGAGAAGTTTAAAGCTGAAAAAGAAAGTTTGGGTAAGGTTTAGAGAAAAAAGGGAAAGAAAGGTGATTGCATGTGATTGAGTAAGGAAAGCTGTGAGTAAGGAGAGCTGTGCATAGAGGGCAGGTTAGAAAAGAGTGTTTGTGTTACTGAACACATGCAGAGCGAAACATCCTACCCCACAGTCCGTTGGTAGTGAAATGATAGCTGTTTGGGGCGGTGCTCCTAGGGAGCTAGCCCCTCCTTTCGGAGGACCAATCAGAGGATGTTTTACAGTTGGGTCACAGAATGCACTTGTTGAATCAGTCCTGTAGGCCCTAGATTTAGAGAGGCTCTTTACCTTACATTAAAAGCTATAAAAACAGGATTAAAAAGGAAATTTACTAAGCACATGGTAAAAAAGTGAATAAAAAGCATTAAACAATATTAAAAACTAAGGCAAAACCTGTTTAGTAAGCACATGGCCAAAAACTGGCTTTAAAAAATATTAAAAGCTAGGTTTAAAAAGGAAATTTAGCAAGCACATGATAAAAAAGTGAATAAAAGAGCATTCAGTATCAGGGTAGGTTAAGAAAAAAAGAGGCTAAAAGAAAGAACAATGGAAAGATAAAGAGCACATTGTTGAATTGAAGAGAGAAAGAGATATTTTACTTTGCCTGTTTTTCTGTAACATGAGGCATCTGCACAGTTCAGAAACTTTCAGACTTGTTATCACCGCCTTTGGATTAGACCACTGAGAGGTTGTTTTACAACCTCATTATAGAATTTATTTTTCTGAACCAATTCTATAGGCCCAAGATTTTAAACAAGAGCCAGCTTCCTTCTCCCCCTCCTCCCCTTTACCCTTCCCCCTTCCTTTTAACTGCCTTCGTCTTATCTAAAGAAACAGACCCCCAGTATTTTTCCTGCCATGTAGTTTTTTTACAAAGGGGTTTTAATAAAAGTTAAAACCATAAGCTTTTAGTAACAAACAATTTTAAAAAGTTTTTTCCTAGGTTTTAGGCTCGCACTGGTTATATTTTTTTAGTAAGCCCAATGTAAAACAGCAGGCTTTTGCAGCTGATAGCTGTGATTAGAAAGAAGAAGGCTGCTTCTTTACCTTCTTTTTAACAAACACAAGTTAGTTACATTAAGTTACATTAAGTTGAAGTTTTGTAATGGAATAAAGCCCTGCTTTATATTGACTTGAAAAGACACAGCCCTTTATTTACAGAGGTGTTTTAATAAAATAAAGCAGGCAGAATCACCCCAGGTTTAAAGCCCCAGGTTTTTAGTAACAGTTTATATCCCCCTTATTTTGTTAACCACTGGATCAGAGAGAAGAAGCTTGTTTCTTTCCCCACTTTTTAACAAAGAGCTGAAAGTCTTGGAATAAAAAACACACTCCTTCATTTAGCTCCATGGGCATAAGTGTTTTAATAAAAGGTAAGACTGCAGAAACAGTTTAGGGTTTAAAAACAAAAAAACCTGATTATAAAAGTGAGAAAAAAGTTTTAGACTAACATGGTCAGTAAGAACAATATGAAAAAAGAAGCCTTTGTGATCAGATATAAGAAAGCCCAAGGCCTGCTTTTAAAACAAAATGATACCAAAGACTTGTACTAAAAAGAACAGTAACTTTAACTGTAAATAAACTTACTATATAAAATAAGAGCTTTTTTACCCTTAAAGTTTAAAGAAGCTAAAGTATGTAATCTAGGATTCCTGCCTATTTTTTTTTCTTTAGAGGCCGTCTGCTTTGCTCTTATCTAAAGAAACAGAACCCTGTAACAAAAGGTGACCAGCACACACTATAAACAATTTAAAAACGTGTTTATTTGTAAAGTAATCGCTCAGCTGCTGAAAAATTGATAGTAAGAAATACATGTAAGGCAACCTATTTAAATAGAAGCTCCTCCTTACAATGGTAGCCCTAAACTATTGGTCAAGAGTATAATGCGCCCTCCCTCCCAGGGGTCTGATGATTTAAGACCGTTGCACCTAGAAGGCCCTGGCCCACACCGGCAGTCAAGCTTCTCGTGAAGAGACGTTATACGGTCGCTGCTATGGGTCCCAAAGAAACAAACACACCGTTGTAGCAAACGGTGTTTGAGACGAGTCATGGGAGCGGGGAGAAAGGGATGCCTGTACCCACAGGAACAATACGGCGGAGAAACACTAGGCCAGACTGCTGGGCCATGATTTGTTTGAGACTCTGGCCCCCAGAAAACCTAAACAAATCAAGTAAAGTAAGCCATAAAAATTAGGACATATGCAAAGGATTCAAAGGTTTCAAAGTCAAACACTCTCAAGTTAGGAAATGATAAGAAGATTTCTAACCATCACAAGGGGGAAGTTGTGGGACAGCCTCCCAATAGGAGTTTTGGGGGCAAACTATTTAATCAGCTTTAATAGAGAGCAGGATGAATTATGGGTGTGATTGTATGATGGAGTTGTATCTTGGGGTTGCTTGTGGTGGTGGGGGCAGGACTCAACAGCCCTGGGGTTCACTTGTGGTTTATGTCTTATGTTCCTATCGCAAAAGCTTCAAGCTTTCAGCTGGTCACTAGCCAGAGGTTAGGAAGGGATATTTTTCTGCCAATATATTCTAGGAAGGATTTTTTTAAATCTCCTTCCTCTGAAGCATCAGGGATGGCCAAGGTTGGAGCTGGTACCCTGAATGGAGAGGGCTGGTGCTCTGAGGTGGCACCGAGCATCCCCTCTCACGTGCTTGGCTGACTGATTAGTTCTGGCTCACAGGCTCAGGGTCCAATTGATCGCCACATGCGGGATTGGGAAGGAATTTTCCACCAGGTCAGATTGGCCGTGACCTCGGGGGTGGGGTCAACTTCCTCTGCACTTGCCAGGATTATCTGGGTGTCTCTCACTCACTCATTTCCCTGAGGCCTCAAGCACTGGTGCACCTGGGTCCCTGCTGTTCTCTGCCTGTGGCACATAACAGTCTAGTGACCTCCTGGTCTCCTTTACTTTGGTCTCATTTCTATTGCTGGGTTTAGTATGCAGCTGCTGGGTGGTGTTGGTGGCCTGTGATATACAGGAGGTCAGAGTGGATGATCTAGTTGCCTTAAACTGGATGACTGCGGGAGGGGCAATATTTGTCAGAAGCAATTTTTGAAGAGAGAGAATCTGCTCTGAAAGCACAGTGAGGGAGATGGAATTCAGAGTATTATCGAAGGTGTCAGTCTCTTCAAGTGAGTTAGCTTAATGGTTCAACCATCAGGGACCAATTTAATCCTTGGCTGAACACCACATGGACTTCAGTGGTTTCTGCTAGACCTGAATTTGGCTCCAAGTTTGGAGCAATAAATGTTTCATCACACTGGAGCCATAGGATCAAAATCAACCAGAACTGGTTCAGTCCTGACACCATAGCTACGAGTCTGTGCAGACACATGCCCAGTGCTAGCTATTCAATACACTGGACTACCACTGCATGGGGCATAAACCAGTGAAGTTCTGCATACATGGTGCATTCTGTAAGTGTAGGCATTAGCCCCACTGTCATTATATGGAACCCCCTCTCCTGTCACTGGGCTTATCACAGCCCTGACTCAGCCATGCAGGGCAGAAAGTCTTCTTCTGCTTAGCCCCACTCACAGCGTCAGGCTGGCCATCCAAGGGAACAGGGAACAGGAGCACCTCACCTGTGTACTTCTTCACGAGATCAGGTGGCTGTAGAGTCAGGGCCGGTGCAAGGAAGTTTTGCGCCCTAGGCAAAACTTCCTTGCACCAGCCCTGCGCTCCCCCCAGCTAACGCCACCCCCCCGAACCAGCCCCCACACCCTGGGCGCTCAGCCACCCCGCCCACCCGCGGGAGCTGAGCGGGGAGCCGGGAGGCAGGAGGCAGCTGCCCGCCGCCCCCCAAATCCTGGTGCCCTAGGCAACCACCTAGGGTCGCCTACTGCTAGCGCCAGCCCTGTGTAGAGTGCCAGGAGCCTTGGTTTCTCCCACTCTACTCAAAGTAGTTGGCTTGATCCACAGGGATGGAGTGAGCCATGCCAAACAATGGGGTGAAAAAACTTACTGCTCAGCAGAACCAAGGAGAGCATAGCAGGAATGTGACTCATTGATGCATAGATTGTTCTCTAATCTGCTCTTGGAGGGGGAGATGGGACAGCTACAGAATGATTCTTATGTGGAGATGATTGTGCAGTTATTAACTCACATGCATTTGCTATCTTCCATGCCAGAAAATGTTGCAATTCAGCAATGCTGTATTTATGCTCTGTCATTGGTTAAGTGGTTCAAAAAAGATAGGTGCTGTGTACTGCAAAGTAAAGCAGATCAGAAAAAAATGAAGTGTTTCTCATGAAAATTTCTGAAGTGTTACTTTCCCCTGCCTTGTTGTTTGTTTGTTCCCAGCTACATTTTTTTTGTACTAATTTTATTGAAAACTTAAGATATTTTGGTTTTTGGAAACTAATACCAAACCAAAAATCAAAAAAGGAAATAATTTTGGTAAATTTCTTTTTGTTTCAAACATGGGTTTTTTTAAATCATTTTTCAAAATTTGGAAAAAAAACACTAATATCAAAATAGTCCACGTTTTGGTATCAAGCAAATTTTAATTGATTCTACTGTAAAAAAAAAAAAAGTGAAATTCTTTCCTGTTGTCTTTCAAGTTCTGGGAGTTTCCCCGTGAAACCAATGGGCATTGGATGCACATATGAATGACATAGACTCATAGACTCATAGACTTTAAGGTCAGAAGGGACCATTGTGATCATCTAGTCTGACCTCCTGCACAATGCAGGCCACAGAATCTCACCCACCCACTCCTGGAATAATCCTCTCACCTATGTCTCAGCTATTGAAGTCCTCAAATCATGGTTTAAAGACTTCAAGATGCAGAGAATCCTCCGGTAAGTGACCCGTGCCCCATGCTGCAGAGGAAGGCAAACAACCTCCAGGGCCTCTGCCAATCTACCCTGGAGGAAAATTCCTTCCCGACCCCAAATATGGCGATCAGCTGAACCCCGAGCATGTGGGCAAGACTCACCAGCCAGACACCCAGGAAAAAGTTCTCTGTAGTAACTTCTAACATCCCATCATTGACCATTGGTCCTATTTACCACTGATGGCAATTAATTGACCTTTGACTAAGATCATGTTATCCCATCAAACCATCCCCTCCATAAACGTATCTAGCTTAATCTTGACATATTTGTGTAACGTATGGTAATACCTGGTGTGTATGTCTACACCTCAAGTGAAGGTGTAAATGTAGCATGGGTAGGCAAGGCACACCTGCCCTACATTTACTCTAGGCGGTGTGGAGAACTGTAGCAGTGATGGTGGGGCAGCATGGACCCCGGTCAGGGCAATAATCTGAGTTTGTATCCAGGGTCCCCAGCAATCTTGTACTGTAGCAGCTGGCACTTGTGGAATGCTGCACCATTTTGCCCCCATCAATGTTACTCACGCAAGTTAATGTAAAGCTGGCATGTGACTGCCTGTCTTCACTGCAATCACACCTTCCTTTGTGGTGTAGCTGTACCCTTTGGCCGGACCAAATCAATGAGTTACATGAGTGTGTTACCAACTTCAAGCTACTGGACTTGGTCCTTTAGCTTAAGTAATAAACTCTCATGCAGACCGAGTTCAATCGCTACAGAGAAGGTCACCAGATATACATTGACAAAGACAGCAGTGCTGATTTCCTGGATACTCATGAGGTCTCAGTCAAGGAGAAATGAAAACTGGGGACCATGATCCAGAGCAAGGAACTTCCGGTGCCCTTACTAAAGTAGAGTGGCATTGATGAAGAAATTATGGTAATTCAGTCGATAGTACTGGGATGCCAGTGGTCTTGTACAAGACTGGCATCACTCAAAGCATCCGGACAAATAATTCTCGATTATGGAATCTACTGCTAACTAATTTCTCTCACTTAATAATAATAATAAAAAAGATAAAAACATAAAATAAATCCCAAACCAAAATCATAAAGCAAACAAAATTGACACAAAAACTGATGCATTAAGGCAAAGTTAAGACTAAGAAATCAAGTATTCCAAAGTCAAGAAACACAAGATTTCGAGCAAGAGCTTTTCAAAAGAAGAAGAGCTTCATATGTTGGTCCGGTAAAGGATATTACCTCACCCCCCTTGTCTCTGTAATATTCTGGGGAAAACGTGGCTAGAGCCACAGTGCAAACATTCATAGTGTTACTGAGACTAACACTGCAATCAGTACTGCAGCTAGTGTATGAATGCACAGCTCATTAGTGTTTTACACCGAATCTGCAACCGACCCTGTAACTGGCTTGCTTCAAACGCTGGAATTGAACTTGTACGATTCAGTGGAACCTTTTATCAACCAAAAGCTGCTTTTGCTCACCCCGAAGCTCCAATTTCATGCCACGAGGGAAAGTCGACTCCTGATTGAAACAAGCATAAGCAACAGAGAAATCGTGACCATTGGCCCCTGAAGCATGCACATTCTGAGCCTAGTGCAATTCAAGTGTACCACAGATCTCGAGTATCTACACTGACTTTGCTGCAAAACACTCCAGATTTACACTGGGGCAAGCGAGAGCTGGATTACTCTCTCTGTGTGACGGAGTAGGGAGTGAGATGGATTTGACCTGAGAGGCTTGCGGGGGAGGTTCCCTGGGACAGGCTGCATTGGGAAAGGCTACACTGGGAGTGTGAGACTTTACCTGGGGCTGTAACATGAGCCAGGACGGGGGTTGGGAGGTGACACCTTTGGCTGGGAGAATGGTAAAAGGCTAGAGGAGGGGCCCCGCGGGAGGGGAAGAGCCTGCTGGAGGTTTGGCTGGTTGTTTTTCAGTTTGGAGCTGGGTGGTGAAACGCAGGGAGCCCCAGGGCTGGGGTCTAAGCTCCCTGCCCCCCAGAAGGGCCCAGCTGAGGGGTCCTGGTCATACTTACAAGCTCTGTGTGGACTCTTTCCTGGCAACCCTAATAAACCTTCTGTTCTACTGGCTGGCTGAGAGTCACCTTGATCCCGAGAAGGGGGGTGCAGGACCTGACTCCCCCACACTCCGTGACACTCTGTCTCCCTCATTTCCTTTCCTTCACTCTCTCCCCCACGTGCAGACTCACATAAACACATTGGCGCTCCCCCGCTGGATGCGCATCCAGGGTACGTCTCCACTGCAATTAGACACCTGTGGCTGGCCTGCACCAGCTAACTCCAGCTCCTGTGGCTTGGGCTTGCAGGGCTGCACCCTGAGCTCTGGGATCCACCCACCTCACAGGGTCCTAGAGCCCCCGGCTCCAACCCAGGCCCAAACATCTGCCCTGTAATGAAATAGCCCCTTAGCCTGAGCCCAAGGCAGCTGGCATGGGACAGCCCAGGTTTTTAATTACAGTGGAGACACACCCTAAGAGTGCATCCAAAAGCATCCCCTGTTTGTTCCCTACAACTCTGACTATCAGAAATAGAAACAGAATATTTACTCCTCCCTTGCAACACTCTGGGGACCAGAGTTAGTGATCAGAACAAGATGCACTGTGGATATTTAGAAAGTTCAGAGCCCCGTGTCTAAAGGCAGGACTTCAATGGGGATGAAAACAGATACACCAAGGTAGGCACCTGCTTAAATGTTCTGTTGAACAAGGATTTCCTGATGAATCAGAGTTTTAGTAAAATGACTGACATCTAGGATCTAACAGCTTTCAATATACCTAGGGCATTGAATAGGGACAGCCACCAAATATCTACCCTGGGGGATCATTTTCAAAAGTGAAAAGGTGAAAAGTTGCACCAAGCTCCACTCACAATCCCCAGGCTTCACTCCTAAGCACCCGACGCACTGTTCACACACCTCAGCACTGAATATTTACTGATACTGCTGAGGATTTACTGCAATTCCTCTCCTTGGAGGGCCAAGTCCCAGGGAGGGCACCCATATGAGCGCTTCCACCCGTGCTGGTGGGGGAGCTACCATTCCACAGATCAGCTGCAGGTCTGGGAGTGCTGGCTCTACTCCTGGCCCTGACTATATGGGGAAAGACAGCGAGATGAAGCTGGCCTCTTTGCATATCCCCCCAAAAATCCTGGGTTGACTCGACAGCTGGCAAGAAATCCCACCCCTAACTCCCTGCTCCCGCCTGTCTTCTGACTGGCAGATGGGACAGCCATTTGGGAAAAGACTTGCATGGCCTGCTAGTCAGGTCAAGTGTTACCACTGCCGTGGCACAGCGAGCCCAAAGGGAGCCTGCGCTGGGGGATAAGACCAGGCGGCCTGAACCTGAACTGCGGGTAAGAATTGGCTCCCATTGGCCGGGTTTGCACCAGGGTTCTGCCCGAATTGATGAACGTGGTGGCAGAGATCCGTGCGCTGGAGCGACCCCTGGGTGCATTCTCGCCCCTCCGAAAGTGGAGGAGAGTTTGCAGCCATCAAGGGAGCTCCCACTGCACAAGGTAGCTCTGTCCTCTACCCCTATGTGGCGGGATGGCCCGGGACACAGAGGGAGGTGGAACTGCCTCCTCTGAATCTTCCGTTTCCATGGGAGAAGCTTAGGGCAAGTGCCACTGAAGTCCTTCCACACCAGTTCCCTGTCCTCTCCCCTTCTCCAGGGCCATGACACTGGCAATGCCAATGAAGCTGCTGCTTCTTTTGGAGAGTCGTTTCTGGTGGGACACTAGCGAGAGGTGTGAGCGGGAGGGAGGGAGTTTATACGTAACTGGCCTCTCTGCTCTTCCTAATCCTTCTATCTACATTCATTGGTGCAGGCTAATGTAACATCTTTATGACCTCTTACCCACATTCCAACAAATTGAGCTCAGAGGAGTGGTAGCCTTGCTAGACCCTGTTTATTACAGCAGCCTCTCCCCCTCCGCCCCATGCCTGCGGATCTTTGCATTCCCTCTCTCACATCCTTTATCAATCCACAACTCAATACACGGCTGCTGCCTCCTCTCGCTCCCAGTGATTGCTGCTACAACCTGACTCTGCCAAAGGGGTTTTCAATCTTATTATTTAGGGCTGTGGGGGAAATGGAATTGCAGGATGGCAGAAGATTCAGAAGGTGCTGTAGTAAGATGAGGCCCTGAAACATAAACCCTTGTATCAGAGGCTCAGTATGAGGCCTAAGGCCTGAGCTAAAGTAACGGTCAAGACTTAGAAGCTGGTAAGGAAAGGGCTGATGCTGCAAAAAGACACACACCTAAAAGGTACTGGACACTAGATATCAGAAGACTCCGATACTTGTACAGTCCACACACATAACAAGGAACAAGCTGCCCCATCCTAAAGACAGCAGCAAAAGGGTAATATGGTGCATAGAGTTGTTTTGTCCAAACCAACGTGTACAAGCTGAGAGGCGGCACCTTACTACATAGAGGGTTTGCACCTTGATACGTCAGGAGTGATGTGTAACTTGTTTGTAGCTGTGTATAAGAATACAGTTCTGGGGCGGTGTCTTTGTCCGGCCTAGGGGGCAGTGGAGTGTCCCGCCACTGACTGAGCTGTGTCCATTGTCAGGGGGCATATTTGTAGTATGTCCTGTAGAGTCTGCGGGAAACTATTACTGTGCTTCGTTTGACAATAAACCTGGCCGGGTGCTTTCGTACCCTATCGGAGTCTGTGGTCATTGGGGGTTCTCTCAGGGTCTGCTGTGTCAGCGATCTGAGTAGAGCCGGGGCAACACACAGAGGAAAGACCCTCATGCAGCCGACATACATGATTGGTGACCCTGACCGCTGATCTGGTGAGTAAGCGAGCTGTCCACTGTAGGAATCATGATCTAACATTACAGAAAACCACAAGCTAGGGAACCCCCTTAACTCCTCCCTGCAAATCCCCAAAGAGTTTAAAAAAATATAATGGGGAAGAAACATGTGATGTAATTTGTAAGGCTAGGGCAGAGACTGTAGCCTTGAAATGTAAAATATTGCAAACTATAACCCTGGCTGTTAAATGGTGAAAACAGCACGCCACAAAATTGACGGGGCAAGTAACGGTGACAAAGAATGAGTTAAAAGAATCAAAAGAAGCTACACGGCCCTGGATGGCTCTCACTCCCGTTGCAGGATGGCAAGCAGCCGAGAGACAACCAGCACAAGAACAGAATAAGGGTACGTCTATACTTACCCGCTGCTTCGACAGCGAGCAATTGATCTTCTGGGATCGATTTATTGCGTCTTCTCTAGACGCGATAAATCAAATCCGGAAGTGCTCGCCGTCGACGCCGGTAATCCTGCTCTGCGAATGGAGCAGGCGGAGTCGACAGGGGAGCCTGCGCGCCGCCGTGTGGACCAGCGGTAAGTACTTTTAAGTTTGAACTAAGATACTTCGACATCAGCTACGTTATTCACGTAGCTGAAGTTGCGTATCTTACTTCGAACTTGGGAGGTAGTGTAGACCAGCCCTAAAACACTGGAAACTGTTGTGGGAGCAGCAGTGATCTGTATGCTGTGTATAACTTGAGACTCCAAAGGTCTGTTCACTCCACCCCCTCCCCTTTTTTCACCTCTCTCTCTTTGAATACCTGTGAAATGACTTTCCCCCTCCCCTCCCTTCTGGAATGCTTGTGGGATGAAGGGGCTGTTAAGACAGCTGGAAGATCAGAAGAGCTCGGAGGTAAACAGGGTGTCTGGGACTCTAATCAGGCAGCGATCACACACCCAATGCATGGACACTGCCTGAGGTGGAGTGTGACCAACCAGATGCGGCGAAGTCATCTCTAGTCACAGGCCATGAGGAGCTGGTCCTTAAAAGGGGAAGGGGCCATGTGCTCAAGATCACAAGCTTGTACCTCCCGTGAAGGCCCTTCACCCAGACCACCTGGCCAGTGGTTCGCTGTGTTGCATTCCATGGTGCCTCGGGAAGACTTACCTTCATCACACCATTCATTGCTGCGCTGTGGGACACATACCTTGAAGGATCCTGACATCTCCAGTGCCGTGCCTGTCCTGGGAGCGTGAGTATGCGAGTGTGAGTGTGCCCCCCTTCTTTGGAGCTTAGATATCTGTGTAATAAACGTGCTGCTTTCTGCCAAACTCTGGTGGGGTCTTTAATCCTCCCTAAGCTTACTAGCTGGCCCAATTTTGGGGTAACAGAAACAGCTGCAAGGAACCTACAAAAAATCCATGCGCCATCCCCTGTTATAAATATTGGTGGTAAACAGCAGGCTTCTGGTAGCTCCCCTGTGCCTGAAGAATGGGCACAGAAGTGGGAAAAGGTGGCCCTAGTCAAATTAAAAGATGAAACGGGGTCCACTGCAATGCAGCCACTACCTTATGATAAAAGCCAGGTTCTGGTAAAACCTAAACCGGGACCTAGACTGGTGCCTGTGAGAATGGGAGAAGTAAGTGAAGCGATGGTAAAAGTAGCACACAATACTTTCACTGCGTTGGTAAATCAAATGAAGGAAAAAATGGAACTGTTCACAGAGCACATTAGGACACAGGAGCTGCGACTCGATGGCAGTGGAGTGAATAAAAAGGAATTTGAAAGTCAAAAACAAAAACTGAGCAGGTTAACACCTAAAATTGATGCATTAACACAGGGGTGGGCAAACTATGGCCCGGGGGCCACATCCAGCCCTCCAGATGTTTTAATGCGGCCCTCGAGTTCTAGCCAGGGAGCAGGGTCCAGGACTTGCCTGCTCTGTGGGGCTCCCAGAACCAGTGGTATGTCTCCCCTCTGGCTCCTACATGTAGAGGCAGCCAGGGAGCTCTGCACGCTGCCCCCGCCCCAAGCACTGCCTCCGCAGCTCCCATTGGCCGGGAACCATGGCCAATGGGAGTTGCAGGGGCGACGCCTGCAGACAGGGCAGTGCGCAGAGATGCCTGGTTGCGCCTCCGCTGCTTGAAGTAAGTGCTGCCCGGAGCCTACATCCCTGACCCTCTCCTGCGCCCCAACCCCTGCCCCAGCCCTGATCCCCCTACTGTCCTCCAAACCCCTTGGGCCCAGCCTGGAGCACCCTCCTGCACCCTGAACTCCTCATTTCTGGCCCCACCCCAGAGCTCGCACCCCAGGATGGAGCCCTCACCCCCTCCCGCGATCCCAAATCCCAATTTTGTGAGCATTCATGGCCCGCCATATGATTTCCATACCTAGTTGTTGCCCTCGGGCCAAAAGGTTTGCCCACCCCTGCATTAACACATGGAATTGCCCCAAACAGTTAACTGCAGCAAAAGAGGGCACTCCCAACATCCATTTGGCACGCAGACAAAAGCAACAGACCCTGGGGGAACAAATTCGGGGTTTACGAGAGCAGGTAACTCCCCCCACTCTCGTCTCAGAGCCAGGATAAAAACCAGGGGTGCGGTTCCCAACTGTGCAGGTTCCCAATTGCTCTGACCCACGGAACCACACTCTGCGCTCATATCTGAAAATACAACCTTCTTTCTCAAAGTTTTACATACCGGTTACGTTTTTTCCTTTATATGCTTTCTCAGTTTGCTGAACTTGCTGCTGCTGCCTGTACTTCCAAATACCTTGATAGAGTTAATCTCTCTTGGCTCAGGTCTCGCTACCTTCCTAGGTTGCTCTTCACCATCCCTTTCCCCCGCCTCTCCTCACTGTGGCTCTCTCTCTTGTTTTAAAAGTTATAGTTTTTACAGAAAGATAAAGCCATTCAAAACAGAACAAAACAACAAACAAACAGAGAAAATAAGGTGAATACTTCAAATAAATCTAGTAAATTAATCATTTTAACCCTTTAGAAATGCAACAGCTGGAATTATTCCTAACGTTCTTGAAGATATGGTTGCCAAGCAACAGAAATGCACACTCTGCTTCTAATCCTAACCATTCACTAATATTTGAACATGGGCTTTTCTTATTTCCATATAGCAGAGTTTTAAAATAATGTTAGATGTAAAGTAATGCAAAATTCCTTGTTACCACATTAATACAAGACATTTGGCAAATATTAATATATTTTTATCAATTTTTGTTAAAAGTCTTAAAGGTAATCATTTGTTTAAGGCAAACAAAAATTTAAAATAAAAGGGCTAAACATTTGAATATTTTGTATAATTATGAATTGAATTCTGGCACCGTGTGCTTTTAATTGTAAGTTTGTCCTGTATGTCATGTGTGTTGTCCTGTGTTGTATGTTGTGTGTGTCACGTGACTATTTTTATTTTGTTGCAACAAAAGTCAATTTTATGCCCTTTAAAAAATATATGTATATGCGGTACCACACCATCTCATGGTTGGGGTATAATCATAGTATTATTAGCACCAATTTTTTGTGCATAGTTCAAAAAGGTTTCAGTTACAAATGTACATACATATATTTTTGCCTCAACAAATAATGCAATTGCAAACAAACGGAATTCTCTTTTATCAATCACAGTTTCGTTTTTAAGGTTTTTTTAAATTTCGTATTCAAAGAAAAAATGTAAGGGGAAATCTAAACATTAAGGTAAAGATATTAACAAAATGTCAGTTACTTGTTTGGGTTTTTATAAACTTGTTTGCACTTGTGAATCTAGTTCTAAGAATACGATAGCAAAAAAGTTTTAAACACAACAATTTACACATAAAGCTAACCAAACAATTTCAACAGGTTTCCACGTTTCCAACAGGTTTCCACCTTTGGCTCCCAAACACAACAAAACATCATGAAAGTTTAATACTCTCAAACTATTTGCATGGACCTTTATTTAGGTTTAATTTGATATGTTATGTTAATAGGAAGCAGTGGTTGTTAACATTTGTGCTTCTAAACAGTTAACAAGAATGAAATTGGTATCAGAAGCAAATTAACTCTAAAAAGCTTGGTAAAAATTCTGTTATTGACTCTTTTGCTAACACGGAATGCTCAACAACAACAACAACAAAAGCATTTATTTTAGCAGCTAAGCATTACATTTAGTATAAAATATTAGTAATGCACCTCAAATGAAAATGAATGTCTACACAACAATTGCGAAAGAATACCTTGTGTTATAAAAGACTTGGTCCTTATTACACTGTAAACAAACTAAGTTAAACTTTGTATTAAGTTTGGGGTCCTGAAAACAAAAACAAAAAAGAGAAAAAAACCCACAACTTTACTATGTTAAGTAACAAAAGTTGTTTAAGTTGCATCCCACAGACCGAAGACACCAGAAAATATCAGTGTACAGTGAAGAGACCCCAAGCATGAAGAAAAGAAAAATGAAATGCTTTATAAATAAAAGACTTGTCAAATACGCCTCTATCTACCATATATGGACAATTAAGTTAACAATCTGCTAAAAACCACTAGTTGGACCAGGATAAACAGTCATAGAATATCAAGGTTGGAAGGGACCTCAGGAGGTCATTTAGTCCAAACCCCTGCTCAAAGCAGGACCAATCCCCAATTTTTTTGCCCCAGATCCCTAAATGGCCCCCTCAAGGATTGAACTCACAACCCTGGGTTTAATTTCAACTTGGTTGCTGTGTAAAAAACAACTGTATTGTTGTTGTACTGTATTATCATTATACTGTTGTATTATTGCTGTCTTGTATTATTGCTGTACAACATTTACAATAACCTTGCTAAACTGCTTAACCAACACATAGGTAAAAAAAAATCAATGAATGGCCACAAACGACATAAAGGCAAGGAAAAACCAAACTGGTAAAGAAATGAAGTTACACAGTAACTACACATTGGGTAAACAAATTGCCTGTTAGTACCAGTCACAATTTGAGATCAATAACACTGTATCCTAACTGAGGCACATTTTATTCAAAACAATTTTGTTCATTGTCTGGGTACCAATACTAAATTCTGACAGAGCCATATTTGAGAAATTGGTTACTATTCATTCAGTAGATTTTCTGAAAAACAAAATCCATAAAATCAACTGGATGTATGTCAGCTACTGGTGCGTCACAGAGCAGTTCAACCAATGGAACAGAGAAGTTAGCCCCTGCCCCTTCCTGCCCAGTGAAGCTTACCAGAGCGTGACAACCAGCATTAAAGGTAACCTATACTTTGGATGGACAGTACTGGGTAGTAACTAATTACATTATATTTATATATAAAGGCCTCAGTGGCAGTTTCACTCCAAATTTCTGGCACTATCCATAGCACTGTGGGACACATTATCACAATCCCTATCCCAGGATTTCAAAACACTCAACCTACTACTAATAACGATACAGATGGTAACTGGAATTGCTCTAATAAAAGCGTGTTGCTATCTGCAGTACCACAAGGGCCAAACTACACCACCAAACTGGAAAAGAATTGGTATGCTTGGATATAAAGTGCTGGTCTATGTACACATACAGACTATACAGATATGCCCATACACACTACCAATATATACACCATATCCACATTACCGATACATATTCATTATTTGGGAGTGCCTCTAAGACTGAATAATAAAACTACATTCCTCAGTCAAGGTCCTGAGCCTAACATTCCCAGGCCCACTATAAGGGACTAAAAATAATTGGATAATAACATCTATCAGTCGTACAAGGGAATGTGCAGACCAAGGGACAGATGGGGCATGAGTGTATGGACGGTAAAATAAGGTAATCACATTGTGACAGGTTGGTATCACAAAAATCCCCTTGGGGCTGCCACCTGATATGCCAAGACTACTTCTGCCCCTGCTTTCCTGCCTTTTTCAGCTTGGGACTCCAGAAACCTGTCTGGTTTGAGTCAGACCCGCTAGCCTGCACCAAACCCAGACCCAGGTCTGAACCACGTCCCCCAACAGCTGTAGGCTTGCCTCAGAGCAGCTCAGGAAGTGCTCTTGCCTTTGACAACCAGGTGCCCAACTCCCGATGGGGTTCAAACCCTGAATAAATCTGTTTTACCCTGTATAAGCTTTATACTCATAAACTCATAAACTGTTCGCCCTCTAGATCACAGATAGAGAGATATGCACAGCTGTTTGCCCCCCTGCAGGTACTAACACGTACTCCAGGTTAATTAATAAGTGAAAAGTTATTTTAATAAGTACAGAAAGTAGGATTTAAGTGGTTCCAAGTAGTAACAGACAGAACAAAGTGAATTACCAAGTAAAATAAAATAAAATACGCACGTCTATGTCTAATCACACTGAATACAGATAAAAACCTCACCAGTTCCAGTGAACTTCCTTTTACAGGCTATGGTCCTTCTAGCCTGGGTCCAGCAATCACCCACATGCCCTATAGTTATTGTCCTTTGTTCGTTTCCTTCAGGTATATCCTTGGGGGGTGGGGTTGGAGAGGCTCTCTTTTTAGCCAGCTGAAGACAAAATGGAGGGGTCTCCCATGGGTTTAAATAGATTCTCCTCTGGGTGGACACGCCTCCCTCTCCCTGTATAGCATCCAGTGACAAAATGGAGTTTGGGGGGTCACCTGGGCAAGTCACATGTCCATGCACAACTCAGTTCCTTACCAGCCAAGCCACATTCCTGGCAAAGCTCAGATGTGGATTGGTGTCTCCAAGTTCTATTGGCTGTTAAGTGTTTCTTGATTGGGCACTTAACCTGCACATTCCTTTCTCCAGACACTGATCAAATGCTCTTACTAAGGCTATGTAGGAAACAAGCAAATATCCAACCAATATTCATAACTTCAACTACAAAAATGATACATGCATACAAACAGGAGGAATAGATTCAGTAGATCATAACTTTTACAGAGATATGTTACATGGCACATGTAGCAGAAAATATATTCCAGTTATACATTTATAAGCATCTCTTCATAAAGCGTTATGGGGTACACCGTCACACACAGAATAGTTTTTAGCCGACTGGGTTATCCTCAGGCCATGCATTATGCTTTTCCAGGACGATGGGTAAACATCCTCCCCATAAAAAGACAAAAAGTAGGGGAATGTAGTAAGATGAGGCCCTGAAACATAAACCCTTGTATTAGAGGCTCAGTATGAGGTCTAAGCTAAAGTAACGGTCAAGACTTTGCTAACATCTAAAGCAAAGTGAAGCAGCGAGACAGAGGCAGGCCCTGCTCACAGAAACTGGCAAGGAAAAGGCTGATGCTGCAAAAAAGATACATACCTAAAAGGTACTGGACACTAGATATCAGAAGACTCCGATACTTGCACATTCCACACACACAACAAGGAACAAGCTTATCCTTTTGCCCCTGTCTTTAGGATGGGTAATATGATGGATAGAGTTGTTTTGTTTGAACCAACGTGTACAAGGTGAGAGGAGGCACCTTACTACATAGAGGGGTTGCACCTTGCTACGTCAGGAGTGATGTGTAACTTGTTTGTAGCTGTGTATAAGAATACAGTTCTGGGGCGGTGTCTTTGTCCGGCCTAAGGGGCAGTGGAGTGTCCCGCCACTGACTGAGCTGTGTCCATTGTCAGGGGGCACATATTCGTAGTATGTCCTGTAGAGTCTGCGGGAAATTATTACTGTGCTTCGTTTGACAATAGACCTGGTCGGGTGCCTTCGTACCTTATCGGAGTCTGTGGTCATGGGGGTTCTCTCAGGTCTGCTGTGTCAGCGATCTGCGCAGAGCCGGAGAAACATACAGAGGGTACATAAGAACATAAGAATGGCTGTACTGGGTCAGACCAATGGTCCATCCAGCCCAGTATCCTGTCCACCAACAGTGGCCAATGCCAGGTGCACTGGAGTAAGTGGACCTAACAGCTAATGATCAAATGATCTCATTCCTGCCATCCATCACCCCCCTCTGACAAACAGGCTAAGGACACCAGTCCTTACCCATCCTGGTTAATAGCCATTAATGGAGTTCATCTCGATGAAGTTATCCAGTTCTCTTTTTAAACCCTGTTATAGTCCTAGCCTTCACAGCCTCCTCAGGTAAGGAGTTCCACAGGTTGACTGTGCGCTGTGTGAAGAAGAACTTCCTTTTATTTGTTTTAAACCTGCTGCCCACTCATTTCATTGGGTGGCCCCTAGTTCTTCTATTATGGGAACAAGTAAATAACTTTTCCTTATTCACTTCCTCCACACCACTCATAATTTTATATACCTCTAGCATATTGTGACGAACTAGAACTGTTAATGTTTTCCCTGAGTACTGTGTGGGTGCCTCGGTTTCATTATGTAGGGCTTGAGTATCTAGGTGGTGGGACAAGGGTGCATGAGTGTTACAGAGGGGCCTGGACACAGAGAATGGCCGACACTCTGTCTCTTAGCAACTGATGGCCCCGGCCCTCTCCCCTGCAAAGGTGAGAGCTGAAGGTGTCGGAACAAAGGGATCAGGTGACCTCCTGGCCCGGGAAGGAGACAAAGGGGGAGGAGGGGCTGGAGAGTTGGAGTTTGGAACTGGCTGGAGAGGAGGGGAGAGAGGCAGACAGGGTCTGGCCTCCCTGCCTCCGTTTGGAGCTGTGGGGTGAAATGCAGGGAGCCCCCAGGCTGGGGTCTAAGCTCCCTGCCCCCCGGAAGGACCCGGCTGAGGGGTCCTGGATGTACTGACAAGCTCTGGTTGGACTGTGTTCCTGGCATCTCTAATAAACCTTCTGTTCTACTGGCTGGCTGAGACTCCCAGTGAATCCGGGGAAGAGGGGGTGCAGGGCCGGACTCCACCACACTCCGTGACAACTGGTGGCAGCGGTGGGATGGTCTGCACCCCATGAACGACGCTTCCTGCAGTAAGTAACTGGGGAGCAGTAGAACGAAGGGGGGCTAACGAGGTCCAGGCGTGCTGAAGGCTCACAGAGGAGCGGTTTCGGGGAGCGGAGGAGCTACGCTTAACCCCTGGGAGTGTGTGACCAGCGAGAAGGACTGTGCAATGATGGGGTCCCCCTGGGGGCTGCAGTGAGCAGTCCCAGGGGCGGAGGAGCCTGCGGCTTGGCCCTGGGAGAGAGAAGGATTTTTGCGGTGACAGGGTTCCCCTGGGGGTGCCGTGAGTGGACCCAGGGGTGGAGGAGCTGCGGCTCGACCCTGGCAAAGAGGCGGTGACCTGGAGAAGGGCTGGCACACTTGGGGTTCTTCCTGGAAACCGTGGGGAGCTAAGAGCACACAGGCCTGCGAATCCACAGCAACTTGGAAGCAGTGAAGTGATGGCATATCGCTTTCTCCTTAAAAGAAGCATTGTAACCCTGTGCAAAAAGAAAGGGATACGCATTGGGAAGCTCACGAAAGCCCAGCTAATTGTGCAGCTGGAGGAGGATGACCATTCTAAGGAGCAGATTCCTGACCCCGATGGGGCTACAGCAGGATCTGGAAGCAGCTGAAGCGGTAGCCTGGCATCCCCAAGAGTCTGGTCCCCAACCAGACGGGGGTCTTCACGATCGGGTTCCCCAGCAGGGGATCGGAGACGGATGGGACTGGAGCTGAGTCCGAGAGAGCGAAAGGACTGTGAAAGACAGCGAGAGCCCGAGAAAGGGCTACCGGAGAAGCGGCAGCAGCATGAACTGGCGGTGGTGGAACGGAGAGGCAAAGCGGACTGGCCAGGGGTAAGTGGGGATAGATCCCGGGGTGCCAGCTCCGCAGGGAACCTCGATCCTAAATTGCTGCCCCTGGTTAAGGAGGATGGGGATGTGGAGGCCCACCTCACTGCCTTTGAGCAGGCTGGTGATTGGAACCAGGGAGACCCTGCGGAAAAGCCCCGGGATCTAACCCCCTTGCTGGGTCCCAAGGCCATAAACTCCGCCAGCCAGATGGGTGGGATGGTGGACGGATTTCCACTCCTGGCCCTGGACTCAAGCCCTATGGATCCCCAGTGGGAGCGGAAGGTGATGGTCAATGGAGAGACATTCTTGGGGTGGCGAGATCCCGGGACAGAGAGAACTGTGGTCAGGCCAAGGGTGGTGCACCCCCACCAGATGCTGAGGGGCTGTGTGACCTGGGTGAGGGTCCCAGGGACGGACCCATTCGCCCTGCCTATGGCCCAGATCCCTGTGCAGACCCAGGAGGGGTCGGGCTGGCTGGTTGTTGGGGTTCTCCAGGATATCAGTGGTGAGGTGCTGTTGGGGGGTGACTGTGTATCTTTGGGACAGGATCCAGGCCCTGGCCCTGTAACGGCCGAGGATTTGAATTTGAACTCAGGGAACCAATTGGCGAAGAGGGAAATGGTCAGTGAAAATGCAAATGACCTGGCTGGCAGGGGGGAGGAGCTGCCAGGCCCCGGTTCCCTGCCTGCCTGTAACCAGACCCCTAGGGCGGGGTGGGACAAAGAGATGCTCCCCACCCCCCTGCACAATGGAGAGGTGGCTCAGGCAATCTCTGATGCAGTTAGCAAAGCAGCGAGCTCGCTGCCTGGCCCCACAGGGACAGCCAGGGCAGCGCTGAGCACGGGGGGAGCGGAGACCCCAGCTGAGTGGGGGGACACACAGGCAGGGCAGGACGGCTGCCAACCAGGCTTGCCTGGTCCAGAGGTGCGGCCGGGAAGTGATTCCACGGCAGGGAGGGAGCCACCAGGGACAGGGCTCAGTGGGGCGGTGACCCCAGGCCTGGCCAGTAAGCTGCAGAGGGATCCCGCCTTGGAGAAGCTAAGGGAACTTGCTGGCCACAGCGCTGCAAACCCCCTTGGGGAAGACTGCAAAGACAGATCCCTGTGGGAGAAGGAATCCCTGTGCCAGGAATGGGCTCCCCAAGGGGAAGTAGAACTGTGGGGAATCAGGAGGCAGCCGGTGGGGCCCCAGAAGTATCACCACCGGCTATTGTACCTGGCCCGGGGTAAGGGAGAAGATCCCTGGAGGTCCCTGCCCATCAGAGAGGAACCTTTCCAGAAGGTGGCTATGAATAGGGTGGGCCCCCTCAGCAGGGCAACCTGGTCAGGGAAGAAATGCATCCTGGGGGTGATGGACTTCGCCACCCGCTACCCAGAGGTGGTGGCTCTGTCCTCCACCGGGGCAGACGCGCTGCTGACCATCTTCAGCAGAATGGGGGTCCCCAGCGAGGTCTTTACAGACCAGGGATCCGAGGCCATCTCAGCCCGGCTCCGGGGCGTGTGGGAGAAAGGTGGGGTCTGGCCCACCTGGGCCTCTGCATATCACCCTCCGTCCAAGGGGCTGGTGGAGAGAGTTCAAGGGACCGTGAGGCTGATGCTGAGGACTTGTATAAATCAGCATCCACAGGACTGGGACAAGTACCTGCCCCACCGATGGCACAGGAAAGTGCCCCAGGAATCACCAGGGGGCTTCCCTTTCAAGCTGTGGTATGGGAGGAGAGTAAGGGGACCCCTAGAACCGGTAAGGGATGATTGGGAGGAGAAGGGGGAAGACCCCCTGGTGGATCTCTCCCCTGAGATGGGAGCCCATCCTCCCATCAGGTGTCCCCCATTCAGAGTAACTGGGAAAAGAGCCCAGAACCTGGAGAGAGAGGCCAAGGACAGGCTGGCTTTAGAGGTGAACCAGTCATTCAACAGCCCAGGGCTGGCCAAGGTGGAGGCGATCAGAGATTGGCCTGTTCCCCAGACCAAGGAACAGGTCCAGGCCTTTAGCAGGATGGCGGGGTACTACCAGAGGTTTGTACCCCCCTTTAGCTCCCTAGCTGCCCCCATCACAGAGCTAGGTAAGAAGGGGAAGCCAGACAAGGCAGTCTGGACCGAGCAGGGCCAGAGGGCTCTCTGTGCGCTGAAGGAGGCTCTAATCCAGGGGCCGATAGATCGAGTAAACCCAGACCAGGCCAAGCCCTGTACAGTGTTCACCGAAGCCTCAGACACAGGGCTGGGCGTGGTGCTGATGGAGGCCTATGCGAAGCGGGGGAGACACCCCATCGGGTATCTGAGCAAGAAGCTGCTGCCCTGGAGGCAGAACGGTCCGGCCATAGAGAGGGAATGCCTGGCCATGGGGCAGGCCCTTAAGAAGCAGCAGCTGGATCTATTTGGGTGGCGCTTTACGGTCTATAGTCACCACCTCGCCCCGATGTGGCTGCATCCAGGAAAAGGGGCCGATGCCGAGCGGCTGGTGACACAGACACATGGTCAGAGAGGGGACCAGATCAAGAGGGAGGCTCTTAACCAAGAGAGCCCGAATTACAGCCCTCCAGACTGGAGCGCTGGGAAAAGACCTGATCTCAGCTTGAACCCCAGGGGTTTTGGGATGGAAAAAGGGCACGGGCCGCATAAACCTTCCCACATGCGGCCTGCGGGTGCCATCAAGCCCACCCAACCTAAGGGAGCACGTGAAACTGGAACGGCCTGGTGTGACCAGGTTCGAACTTCCCCAGGTCACTGGCTAAAGTGACCCCGCTCAGTTCGGTCTCGAAGGGGGGAGAGATGTGACGAACTAGAACTGTTAATGTTTTCCCTGAGTACTGTGTGGGTGCCTCGGTTTCATTATGTAGGGCTTGAGTATCTAGGTGGTGGGACAAGGGTGCATGAGTGTTACAGAGGGGCCTGGACACAGAGAATGGCCGACACTCTGTCTCTTAGCAACTGATGGCCCCGGCCCTCTCCCCTGCAAAGGTGAGAGCTGAAGGTGTCGGAACAAAGGGATCAGGTGACCTCCTGGCCCGGGAAGGAGACAAAGGGGGAGGAGGGGCTGGAGAGTTGGAGTTTGGAACTGGCTGGAGAGGAGGGGAGAGAGGCAGACAGGGTCTGGCCTCCCTGCCTCCGTTTGGAGCTGTGGGGTGAAATGCAGGGAGCCCCCAGGCTGGGGTCTAAGCTCCCTGCCCCCCGGAAGGACCCGGCTGAGGGGTCCTGGATGTACTGACAAGCTCTGGTTGGACTGTGTTCCTGGCATCTCTAATAAACCTTCTGTTCTACTGGCTGGCTGAGACTCCCAGTGAATCCGGGGAAGAGGGGGTGCAGGGCCGGACTCCACCACACTCCGTGACACATATCCCCCCTTAGTCTTCTCTTTTCCAAGCTAAAAAGTCCTAGCCTCTTTAATCTCTCCTCATATAGGACCCGTTCCAAACCCCTAATCATTTTAGTTGCCCTTCTCTGAACCTTTTCTAATGCCAGTATATCCTTTTTGAGATGAGGAGACCACCTTTGTACGGAGTATTCCACATGTGGGCGCACCATGGATTTGTATAAAGGGCAATAAGATATTCTCCGTCTTATTCTCAATCCCTTTTTTAATGATTCCTAACATCCTGTTTGCTTTTTTGACTGCCACTGCACACTTCATGGGCGTCTTGGGGTTATTTTTTCCTTATTAGTTGTAGCTAAATTAGCCCCCATCATATTGTATGTATAGTTGGGGTTATTTTTTCCAATGTACATAACTTTACATTTATCCACATTAAATTTCATTTGCCATTTTCTTGCCCAATCATTTAGTTTTCTGAGATCTTTTTGAAATTCTTCGCAGTCTGCTTTGGTCTTAACTATCTTGAGCAGTTTAGTATCATCTGCAAACTTTGCCACCTCACTGTTTACCCCTTCTTCCAAATCATTTGTGAATCAGTTGAATAGGATTGGTCCTAGGACTGACCCTTGGGGAACACCACTGGTACTACAGTACACACTAACGCAGCCGACATACAACATTGGTGACCCCAACCGCTGATCTGGTGAGTAAGCGAGCTGTCTGCTGCAGGCATTGGGAAATAACATGACAGAAAACCACTGAGCATATAAATCCTGCGTGGCCCAACCCCAGGATCCTGCCCTACAGTGCCAGCCCTAAAGCCTCCCAAAGGCTGCTCCCATGAGTCCTATGCAGGGCAGGTACATATGGGACAGCCCCTTGCCAGGGCTGGGCTGAGATCAGCTCACCTCACCACGTCCTCTTTCCTGAGGGCTGGGGCTGGTAGGTTTAGAAGCTCAGACTCCTGCCCCTCCTGCCCACTGTGCCAGGCTGGGCTCCCCACACATATGGGCACTTTTCTCACAACCATTCAGTCCCCATCCCCACTGCTCATAGCTCGTCGCTGCCCCCTGCAGGGCTCCAGGATGGGGTGTACGAAGCCCCCAGGGACATCGCTGAGGCTAAAGGGGTCCAGCTGGAAGTGTCCCACTACTTCACCTACCTCCACCCGGATCCCAGCTCCATGCCTGAAATCCGGTCAGTGTCTGCTTGCGCCACAGGGCCCCTGGCTGGCGTGGCACTGAGATGCCCAAGGTCTGGCTGGCTATTCCCCATACAGGGCCTGGGGCACTGGGGTCTTGTTGCCATCAGCAGAATCCTTGTGGGTTTGGTACTGAACTCAACCTCACTCAGGGAACCTGCAGGGACTGGGGAGCATAGCCATGGGGTGGGTTCAGCCATGGAGAGGGAGATCCCTGTTCATCTCCTGCACAGGGCCCCCACCCTCTGCCAGGAAACCCTGATGCAAAGGGCTTCTGTGACACCAAAGGGGCCCCACCAAAAGCCCCTCAGGAGAGGGCACTCATGCAATCAGCTGCCAGCCCTGGCAGGGCTTGGGCACCAAGCAGCCGTGCTCCCCCCGTCCCTGCACCACATCTATCCTGGAATATGCTGGAGAGGAACCTACCCTGCCCACAGTCTGTTCAGACCTCGGCTCCTCACCCAGGACCCAGGGAGGGAAAGGTACCCTAGGGGTGTTTGGAGGATGTGGGGGTCTCTATTAGGAAGGGGAATGAGACACTCCGTTCTAATGAGAGGGGACAATAGGCAGAGCTGCCCACTGTGTGGGCTGGTGGGGAAAGGCCCCGTGTCCCATTTCCCCCCCACACCCGAACCAGCCAGCTGTCCACCTCACTTTGCTCCAGCGTCCCCCTTTCCTTAATCCCATGAGTTTGGCTGGGTCCCACAATGACCTTCATGGGAATCCCACCCTGCCTGGTGGCGGGGAAGCCCCTTCTGATTGGCTGCCTCTCAGAGCTGCTGCAGTAAGAGCTCCCTGCCCCTGCCAATCAGTAATGTGACACCCTTCTCAGGGGAGGGGAGAGAAGGGTGGAAGAAAAGGCAGCAGGAATTGCTCAGCATCTCAGGGTGACATCGCTTCCACTCCCCATCCCTTCCTGTGAGCAATGGGACAGGACGGTGCTTGGGCTCCCCCTATCCCTGGGACACCCAACCTGGGAAGGGCAGAGGGGAGCCCGCTGCAGCTGCCACAGGGCTGGGAGGGGTGGAAGAACATCAGGAGGTAGAGAGGGGAGGCTGTGGGGG